>CM039678.1:115887701-117325134 GCA_022496015.1 Hordeum marinum
GAACAACCTTCGGTCACCAACACACATAACTCATCTATACCGAAACGTCACCGAACCTTAAGTGTGCAGACCCTGCGGGTTCGAGAACTATGTAGACATGACCGAGACACCTCTACGGTCAATAACCAATAGCGGGACCTAGATGCCCATATTGATTCCTACATGTTCTACGAAGATCTTTATCGGTCGAACCTCTATGTCAAGGATTCAGACAATCCCGTATGTTGTTCCCTTTGTTCTTCAGTATGTTACTTGCCCGAGATTTGATCGTCGGTATCTTCATACCTAGTTCAATCTCGTTACCTGCAAGTCTCTTTACTCATTCCGTAATACAAGATCCCGTGATTAACACTTAGTCACATTGCATGCAAGGCCTCTTGTGATGTTCTATTACCAAGTGGGCCCCGAGATACCTCTCTGTCACACGGAGCAACAAATCCCAGTATTGATCCATGCCAACTCAACAAACACCCTCAGAGATACCTGTAGAGCACCTTTATAGTCACCAAGTTACGTTGCGATGTTTGATACACACAAGACACTCCTCTGGTGTTAGTGAGTTTCATGATCTCATGGTCATAGGAACATATACTTGACATGCAGAAAACAGTAGCAACAAACTGACATGATCATATGCTACGTTCATAGTTTGGGTCTTGTCCATCACATTCTTCTCCTAATGATGTGATCCCGATATTAAATGATATTTCATGTCTATGGCTAGGAAACCTTAACCATCTTTGATCCACGAGCTAGCTGCTAGAGGCACACCAGGGACACGATGTTTGTCTATATGTCCACACATGCATTTAGTTTCCAATCAACACAATTATAGCATGGATAATAAACGGTTATCATGAACATGGAACTATAATAATAAACACTTTATTTATTGCCCCTAGGGCATATTTCCAACAGTCTCCCACTTGCACTAGAGTCAATAATCTAGTTCACATCACTATGTGATTTACATTGTAATGAATTGAACACCCATGCAGTTCTGGTGTTGATCATGTTTATCCATTGGAAGAGGTTTAGTCAACGGGTCTGTAACATTCAGATCCGTGTGCACTTTGCAAATATTTATGTCCTTCTCCTCGACGTAATCACGGATGGAATTGAAGCGTCACTTTATGTGTCTGGTCCTCTTGTGAAACCTTGGTTCCTTGGCCAGAGCAATGGCACCAGTGTTGTCACAGAACAGAGCCATTGGATTCAGTGCACTGGGCACTACTCCAAGATCTTTCATGAACTGCTTCATCCAGACACCTTCCTTCGCTTCCTCCGAGGCTGCGATGTACTCCGCTTCGCACGTACAATCGGCTACCACGCTTTGCTTGGAACTGCACCACCTTACCGCTCCCCCGTTGAGAATAAATACATATCCGGTTTGTGACTTAGAGTCATCCGGATCAGTGTCAAAGCTTGCATCGACGTAACCCTTTACGACGAGCTCTTCATCACCTCCATAAACGAGAAACATTTCCTTAGTCCTTTTCAGGTACTTAAGGATATTCTTGACCGCTGCCCAGTGCTCCATTCCAGGATCACTTTGACACCTTCCGGCCATACTTATGGCAAGGCTAACATCGGGTCTTGTGCACAACATTGCATACATGATAGAGCCTATGGCTGAAGCATAGGGGATGACACTCATCTTTTCTCTATCTTCTGCAGTCACTGGGCATCGAGTCTTACTCAACTTCACACCTTGTAACACAGGCAAGAACCCCTTCTTGGACTGATCCATTTTGAACTTCTTCAAAACTTTATCAAGGTATGTGCTCTATGAAAGTGCTATTAAGCGTCTCGATCTATCTCTATAGATCTTAATGCCTAATATGAAAGCAGCTTCTCCTAAGTCCTTCATTGAAAAACTCTTGTTCAAATATTCCTTCACGCTTTCCAGCATTTCTATATTGTTTCCAATCAGCAATATGTCATCCACATATAATATTAGAAACGCTATAGAGATCCCACTCACTTTCTTGTAAATGCAAGCTTCTCCATAAACTTGTATAAACTCAAACGCTTTGATCACCTCATCAAAATGCTTATTCCAACTCCAAGATGCTTGCACCAGCCCATAAATGGATCGCTGGAGTTTGCAAACTTTGTCAACATTCTCTGGATCGACAAAACCTTCTGGTTGCATCATATACAACTCTTCCTCAAGGAAATTGTTGAGGAACGCTGTTTTGACATCCATCTGCCAAATTTCATAGTCGAAATAAGTAGCTATTGCCAACATGATTCTAACAGACTTAAGCATCGCTACAAGTGAGAAGGTCTCATTGTAGTCAACTCCTTGAACTTGTGAAAGACCCTTTGCCACAAGTCGAGCTTTATAGAAAGTGACATTACCGTCCGCGTCTGTCTTCTTCTTAAAGATCCATTTATTCTAAATGGCCTTTCGCCCTTCAGGTAATACTTCCAAAGTCCATACTTTGTTTTCATACATGGATCCCATCTCGAATTTCATGGCCTCTAACCATTTCTCGGAATCCAGGCCCATCATCGCTCCTCCATAGCTCGTAGGTTCATTCTTGTCTAACAACATGACCTCCAAGACAGGATTGTCATACCACTCAGGAGCAGTACATGTCCTTGTCGACCTACGAGGTTCAAGAGCAACTTGTTCCGAAGTTTCATGATCATCGTCATTAACTTCCTCTCCAACCGTTGTTGGCTCCACAGAAACATCTTTCTGTGCTGCACAACTCTCTGGTTGAGGTGAAGGTTCAACAACCTCATCAAGTTCTACTTTCCTCCCACTCAATTATTTCAAGAGAAACTCTTTCTCAAGAATTGTTTCGTTCTTAGCGACAAGCACTTTGCCTTCGGATCTGAGATAGAAGGTATACCCAACAGTCTCTTTTGGGTATCCTATGAAGACGCATTTCTCAGCTTTGGGTTCCAGCTTTTCAGGCTGAAGCTTTTTGACATAAGAATCACAACCCCAAACTTGAAGAAATGACAACTTTGGCTTTTTGAATTAAGCATCACATCCCCAAACTTTAATAAACGACAACTTTGGTTTCTTGCCAAACCACAGTTCATATGGCGTCGTCTCAACGGATTTCGATGGTGCCCTATTTAAAGTGAATGCAGTTGTCTCTAATGCATAACCCCAAAACGATAGTGGCAAATCAGCAAGAGACATCATAGAATGTACCATATCTAATAAGGTTCGATTATGATGTTCGGACACACCATTACGCTGTGGTGTTCCACGCGGTGTCAATTGTGAAATGATTCCACACTGTCTTAAGTGACTGCCAAACTCATAACTCAAATATTCTCCTCCTCGATTAGATCGTAGGGATTTAATCTTCTTGTTACGCTCAACTTCACTCTAAAATTTCTTGAACTTTTCAAACGTTTCAGACTTATGTTTCATTAAGTAAATATACCCATATCTACTTAAGTCATTAGTGAAGGTGAGAAAATAACGATATCCACCGCGCGTCTCAATGTTCATTGGACAGCACACATCAGTATGTATGATTTCCAACAAATCACTCGTCCATTCCATTGTTCCAGAGAACGGTGCTTTAGTCATCTTACCCATGAGGCATGGTTCACATGTGTCAAGTGATTCAAAATCAAGTGACTCCAAAAGTCCATCAGCATGGAGCTTCCTCGTGCATTTTACACCAATATGACCCAAACGGTAGTGCCACAAGAAAGTGGTACTATCATTATCAACTCTACATATTTTGGCATCAATGTTATGAACATGTGTATCATCACTATCAAGATTCAAGAAGAATAAACCCCTCACATTGGGTGAATGACCATAAAAGATATTACTCATATAAATAGAACAACCATTATTCTCTGATTTAAATGAGTAACCGTCTCGCAATAAACAAGATCCAGATATAATGTTCATGCTTACAAAAGGCACTAAATAATAATTATTCAGGTTCATCACTAATCCCGATGGTAGTCGAAGAGAGAGCATGCCGATGGAGATCACATCAACCTTGGAACCATTTCCCACGCGCATCGTCACTTCATCCTTAGCCAGCCTCCGTCTATTCCGTAGGTCCTGCTTTGAGTTGCAAATGTGAGCAACCGAAATGGTATCAAATACCCAGGCACTACGACGAGAGCTAGTAAGGTACACATAATAACATGTATATCATATATACCTTGTTTGGTGTTGGTCGCCTTCTTGTCGGCCAGGTACTTGGGGCTGTTCCGCTTCAAGTAACCAGTTCCCTTGCAATGAAAGCACTCAGTTTCTGGCTTGGGTCCAGCCTTGGGTATCTTCACCGCAAGAGCAACTGGTTTGCCACCCTTCTTGGAGTTACCCTTCTTTCCCTTACCATGCTTCTTGAAACTAGTGGTTTTATTGACCATCAACACTTGATGTTCTTTCTAGATTTCAGACTCAGTGACTTTTAGCATCGCAAACAGCTCGATGACTGACTTGTTCATCCCGTGCATATTATAGTTCAACACGAAGCTCTTGTAGCTAGCTGGCAATGATTAAAGAACTCTGTCAGTGATCGCCTCCGGCGGAAGGGGCATCCCTAACTCCGCCAGACGGGTCGAATACCCAGACATTCTGAGTATATGTTCACTGATAGGCCTGTTCTCCTCCATCTTGCAAGCATAGAACTTATCGGAGGTCTCATACCTCTCGATCCGGGCATTCTTCTAAGATAAACTCCAACTCTTGGAACATCTCATATGCTCCATGATGTTCAAAACATCTTTGAAGTCTCGGTTCTAAGCCATACAACATTGCACATTGAACTATTGAGTAATCTCCAGAACGTGCCTCCCAAGCGTTCTTAACATCTTCGGACGACACGGGAGCAGGTGGGTCACCAAGCGGTGCATCAAGGACATAAGCCTTCTGGGAAGCCATGAGGATAATCCTCAGATTACGGGCCCAGTCCACAAAGTTACTTCCATCATCTTTCAACTTAGCTTTCTCTAGGAACGCATTAAAATTCAGGGGTGCTACTGCGCAAGCCATTGATCTGCAACATAAATAAGCAAAGGTTACTAAGACTACTGTTCATGATAATGAGTTTAGTTAATCAAATTACTAAAGCTCCCTCTCAAATTGACATCCCTCAGGTCATCTGAGTGATACATGATCCACATTAACCAACTCATGTACGATCATCATGTGAGTTAAGGTGGTTACAATGGTGAAAATCATCATGTTGATCATATGTACTATATGACTCATGCTCGACCTTTCGGTCTCTTGTGTTCCGAGGCCATGTCTGTACATGCTAGGCTCGTCAAGTTTAACCCGAGTGTTCCGCATGTGCAACACTGGCTTACACCCGTTGTATGTGAACGTAGAGTCTAACACACCCGATCATCACGTGGTGTCTCGACATGACGAACTTTCGCAACGGTGCACACTCGGGGAGAACAAAATTCATCTTGAAATTTAAGTGAGGGATCACCTTATAATGCTACCGTCGTCCTAAGAAAAAAAGGTGCATAAAAGGATTAACATCACATGCAAATCATAAGTGACATGGTATGGCCATGAACTTGTGCTTTTGATCTCCATCTCCAAAGCACCGGCATGATCTCCATCGTCACCGGCATGACACCATGATCTCCATCATCATGATCCCCATAATTATGTGGTCAGCGGGGTTGTCACGCCCACCATACTCATACTACTATTGCTACCGCTTAGCGATAAAGTAAAGCATTACATAGTGCTTAAATATTGACACACAGGTCATACAATAATTAAAGACAACCCTATGGCTCCTGCCGGTTGCCGTACTCATCGACATGCAAGTCGGGATATTCTATACAACACATGATCATCTCATACATCACATATATCTCATCATGTAACTGGCCATATCACATCACAACATACCCTGGAAAAACAAGTTAGACGTCCTCTAATTGTTGTTGCATGTTTTACGTGGCTGCTATGGGTATCTAGCAAGAACAGTTCTTACCTACACAAAACCACAACAGTGATATGAATATTGCTTTTCAACCTTCTACAAGGACCGCCTCAATCAAATCTGGATCAACTAAAGTGGGAGAGACGGACACCCGCCAGCCATCTTTATGCGACGAAGTCACATGTCAGTCGATGGAACACGGTCTCTCGTAAGCGTACGAGTAAAGTCGGTCCGAGCCGCTTCATCCCACAATACTGCTGGACCAAGAAAAGACTAAGGAAGGAACCAATCTGAATATCAACGCCCACAAACTCTTTGTGTTCTACTCAAGATCTCATCTACGCATAGACCTAGCTCATGATGCCACTGTTGGGGAACATTCCATGGGAAACAAAAAAATTCCTACGCTTCACCAAGATCAATCTAGATGATGAGCATCTATGAGAGGAGAGATTAGATCGACGTAACCTTGTAGATCGCTAAGCAGAAGCGTTAAAGAACGCGGTTGATGTAGTGGTACGTCTCCGCGATCCAAATCACAAGCCGTCCCACGAACTCCCGATCAAGCGCCGAACGGACGGCACCTCCACGTTCAGCACACGTGAAGCTCGCTGAAGATCTCCGCCTTCTTGATCCAGCATGAGGGAGCGGAGATGTAGATGGGATCGCCGGCAGCACTACGGCATGGCAGCGGTGGTGGTGGAGCTGATCCGGCAGAGCTTCGCTAAGCGGTGCCAAACCAATCTACTAGAGGAGAGGTAATCGTGGAAGGAGGAAGGGCTGCGCCGTGACTTAGGGGTTGGCTGCCCTCCTCCCTCTCACATATATATAGGGGACGAGGAGGAGGCTAGCCGCCCTAGGATTTCCCCTAGGGTTGGTGCAGCGGCCAAGGGAGGTGGGCCTGCAGCCATGGTGGCTTTGCCACCATGTTTGGTTGTTAGCCCACCCTTTTGGCCCAGCCCAAGCCTCTAGCCGCATGGGCCTTGAGGTGGGAGGTGCGTCCAGCCCACCAGGGGCTGGCTTGCACCCTCTCACAGTCCATGTGGCCCTCTGGAGTAGATGGGCCCACCCGATGGACCCCTAGGAACACTTCCGGCACTCCATCACACCACTTACAGGTCATGGAACTTTTCTGGAACTCAAATACCAACTTCCCATATATGAATATTTACCTCTGGACCACTTAGGAACTCCTCGTGACATCAGGGATCTCATCCGGCACTCTGAACAACCTTCAGTCACCAACACACATAACTCATATATACCGAAATGTCACCGACCCTTAAGTGTGCAGATCCTACGGGTTCGAGAACCATGTAGACATGATCGAGACACCTCTACGGTCAATAACTAATAGCGGGACCTGGATGCCCATATTGGTTCCTACATGTTCTACAAAGATCTTTATCGGTCGAACCTCTGTGTCAAGGATTCAGACAATCCCGTATGTTGTTCCCTTTGTTCTTCGGTATGTTACTTGCCCGAGATTCGATCGTCGGTATCTTCATACCTAGTTCAATCTTGTTACCAGCAGGTCTGTTTACTCGTTCCGTAATACAAGACCCCATGACTAACACTTAGTCACATTTCCTGCAAGGCTTGTTGTGATATTGTATTACCAAGTGGGCCTTGAGATACCTCTCCGTCACATGGAGCAACAAATCCCAGTACTGATCCATGTCAACTCAACAAACACCCTCGGAGATACCTGTCGAGCACCTTTATAGTCACCTAGTTACGTTGCGACGTTTGATAGACACAAGGCACTCCTCCGGTGTTAGTGAGTTACATGATCTTATGGTCATAGGAACATATACTTGACATGCAGAAAACAGTAGCAACAAACTGACACGATCATATGCTACGTTCATAGTTTGGGTCTTGTCCATCACATCATTCTCCTAATGATGTGATCCCGATATCAAATGCCATCTCATGTCTATGGCTAGGAAACCTTAACCATCTTTGATCCACGAGCTAGCTGCTAGCACTAGTAGAAAACCGACCTTTTGTCCACATCATTAGTCCTAGTTGGCTATTGAACCGACACTAATGTGCTCATTAGTGCCGGTTCGTGACGGGGATCATTAGCCCCGGTTGGTGGCTCCAACCGCGACTAGAGGCTAACCTTTAGTCGCGGTTGGAGCCACCAACTGGGACCAATGGCCTTGCACAGCGGTGTGGTGGGAGTTTAGTCCCACCTCGCCAAGCGAAGGTTGCCCGAACCTATTTATGAGACCCTCCGCGGCTGCTACGTTGAGCTCCTCTCAAATTGAAAATAGATGCCCTTATACAGGAAATTTGACCTAAATTCAAAATGCTAGTTAGGCGCGTAATTAGCACTTTGAATTTAGGTTCAATTTTCTCTATAAGCGCATCTATTTTCACTTTTGCTATTTTTTATGTTATTTTTTGCATATTAAAAGTTCTTAACAAAAAATACTTTATGAATATTCTTTTGCTCTTAAAGTTTTTAAAAAACTTTGATAATTTTAGTTGCATAATTTTATATAATATCAAGTTTAGTAATATAAATTTTATCGGACGAAAACACGTCTGTTACAAAAGGATTTCAATTTTTTAAACATATTAAGAATTTGAGAGGGTTACGGCGAAAACTAGGTGCACTTTGTGTACAAAATGGACAATCTCTTTCGAAGTATCAGGGTTTCAAACAAAAACTCGCCTGTTACAAAGACATTTCATTCCTTTTAACTTATTTTAAATCCAGTCTTTTTGTGCGTTCAGTATGCACCATTCGAAGGGCGGCAATCAATTTTCAACCCTTTCCGACTTCATTTGCTATTTTTCATGCATTTCCTTATATATTTTTTGAGCTAAATGACCCTGAAATTGATTAGCACTACAAATGAACTATGAGAAGGTTGAAAGTTGGCATGGTATCATCATTTCACCCACATAGCATGTGCTAACAAGTTGAGAGGGTTACGGCAAAAACTGGATGCACTTCGTGTACAAAATGGACAATCTCTTTCGAAGTATCACGGTTTCAAACGAAAACTCGCCTGTTACAAAGACATTTCATTTTTTAACTTATTTCAACTCCAGACCTTTTTGTGCATTCAGTATGCACCATTTGAAGGGAGGTCATCAATTTTCAACACTTTCCGACTTCATTTACTATTTTTCATGCATTTACTATTTTTTTTTTGAGCTAAATGACCCTGAAATTGATAAGCACTACAAATGAACTCTGAAAAGTTTGAATGTTGGTATGGTATCATCATTTCACCCACACAGCATGTGCTAAAAAGTTGAGAGGGTTACGGCAAAAATTGGATGCACTTCGTGTACAAAATGGACAATCTCTTTCGAAGTATCAGGGTTTCAGACGAAAACTCGCCTGTTACAAAGACATTTCATTTTTTTAACTTATTTCAACTCCAGACTTTTTGTGTGTTCAGTATGCACCATTCGAAGGGAGGCCATCGACTCTCAACCCTTTCCGACTTCATTTGCTATCTTTCATGCATTTACTATTTTATTAGCTAAATGACACTTAAATTGATAAGCACTACAAATGAACTCTGAAAAGGTTGAAAGTTGTCATGGTATCATCATTTCACCCACATAGCATGTGCTAAAAAGTTGAGAGGGTTACAGCAAAACTGGATGCACTTCGTGTACAAAATGGACAATCTCTTTCGAAGTATCAGTGTTTCAGATGAAAACTCGCCTGTTACAAAGACATTTCATTTTTTAACTTATTTCAACAACAAACTTTTTGTGCATTCATTATTCACCATTCTAAGGGAGGCCATCAATTTTCAACCCTTTCCAACTTCATTTGCTATTTTTCATGCATTTACTGATTTGTTTTGAGGTAAATGACCCTGAAATTGATAAGCACTACAAATGAACTCTAAGAAGGTTGAAAGTTGGCAAGGTATCATCATTTCACCCACATAGCATGTGCTAAAAAGTTGAGATGGTTATGGCAAAACTAGATGCACTTCGTGTACAAAATGGACAATCTCTTTTGAAGTATCAGGGTTTCAAACGAAAACTCGCCTGTTACAAAGACATTTCATTTTTTAAAACTTATTTAAACTCCAGACTTTTTGCGCGTTCATTATGCACCATTCGAAGGGAGGCCATCAATTTTCAACCCTTTCCGACTTCATTTGCTAGTTTTCATGCATTTACTGAATTTTTTTAGCTAAATCACCCTGAAATTGATAAGCAATACAAATAAACTCTAAAAAGGTTGAAAGTTGGCATGGTATCATCATTTCACCCACACAGCATGTGCTAAAAATTTGAGAGGGTTGCAGCAAAAACTGGATGCACTTCGTGTACAAAATGGACAATCTCTTTCGAAGTATCAGGGTTTCAGACGAAAACTCGCATGTTACAAAGGCATTTCATTTTTGTAATAACCTAAGAATTACCAAATTGGATATAATGATAAAACGCGATAATATTAAACAGTAAAAAAAGAATCACTAGAAAATCTATTTTTAAAGTAAAGTTATTCACAAACTAGTGATCCACACAAAGTTCAAATAATTCAAATTTAAACTATTCGAATTTGAAAACTACGACCACTAACAGAAAGTTTAATTTTTTTTGACCTAACGCAAAAAAGGTTCACTCTCAATAAAGCACAAAAAACTAAGAAACAAAAGAAAATAAATAAAGCAAAAAAATTGAAAAATTGAAAAATAAATTTAAAAAATCCCGCCTACTCGGCCGCCACGGCGTGCATACGACTAGAAACCCAACCTGGGCCAGGATGCAGGCCCACAAGGCCTAGTAGGCCCATAGGGAATCGCAGCACAGGTAGGCCGAGAAGGCCTGCATTAGAGAGGATCTCAATGCAGTGCCCGCGTCGGGGCTTATAAACTGGTCGTGGTGCCCCTCGACTAGAGAGGTGGGACTAAACTCGCACCGCAGTGCGCCGTGCCAGGAACACACCTTTAGTCGTGGTTGGTGGCTCCAACCGCGACTAAAGACCCCCTTTTAGTCGCGGTTGCAGCCACCAACCGCGACGAAAGGTGTGTGCTTCCCGCCGCCCGCGCCCGCTGAAATTCACCTTTATTCGTGGTTGGTGACTCCAACCGCGACTAAAGGGGGGTATTTAGTTGCGGTTGGAGCCACCAAGCGCGACTAAAGGTCCTCCTATATAAGTAGGAGTTGAATTTTTTTCATTGCCTCTGCTTTCTTCGTCTCTAGCTTCGACCACAGAGGAGATCGCCGCCCACGCGCCCCTGACGCCGTCGCCGCCCATGCTGTCGCCGCCCCCGACGTGCCGCCCATGTCATCGCCGCCCCAAATGTGTCGCCCCCCATTGTGCGCCGCCCTCGCCTTCTCGAGCTCGCGTGCCATCGCCGTCGCCTCGCCGGCCGTCGCCCCGCTGTGAGCCCCTGACTCGCCTCTGGATTTTTTTTCTTAATAATTAGATGAATTTTAGATATATTAGTTGTTAATTAGATGTATATTAGTTGTTAAGTAGATGTATATTAGATGAATTTTGAATGTATATTAGTTGTTAATTAGATGTTAGATGAATTAGATGTTAATTAGATATTAGATGTATATTAGATGTTAATTAGATGTATATTAGATGAGTTTTGAATGTTAATTAGATGTATAGATGTATAGATGAATTTTGACATTTGATGAATTTTGACATAGATGCATGAATTTTGACATTTTTTCACTAGATGATTAGTTAGATGTATACAAAAAAGTGAAGGAATTTTGACATTTGAGGAATTTTTACATTTTAATCGAATATATGTATAGAAAAAAGTTGATGAATTTTGACATTGGATCCAATGTATAGAAATTAGTATTTGGAAAAGTTGCATATTTTAATGTTGTATTTGCAAAAGTTTGTTATATATGTATTAATTTGCAAGTAGTATTTGTTATGTATTTGCAAAAGTCGTGGATCGTAATGTTAAGAGATTCCGTTAGGATTCTGAAGGTTCCTCGTAATAAGGTTAAGAGATTCTGTTACGATTCTGAAGGTTCCTCGTATATAAGAAATCACAATCAAGCATTTAAAAAATGTTTAATTTGCATAGAATTTCTTCTCAGAGTCAACGATGCATGGCCCCCATCCTCGTCGTCAACTCGTTCACGACGACGTCCTTCTTCAGAGGGGCAACGCTCGGGACTGGGCCCCGCCTGGCTGGCACTGGGAGGTGCTACCTTTAGGGGCGCACAGCTTGGTGAGGAACCCGGGTCCCGTCGCCGACCCGGATCTTCTTTGTTGGCGTTCGCGTGGGCCACTGTCGGTGCAGAGGTAGCTGGCCCCGCCGGAGGTGGTACGCCGCCGTGTCCGGGAGGAGGACAAGCACGTTCGTCGGTACATGGACGCGTTGGACGTCAGGTTCTCCAATACCTGGCAGGCTCTTCAGGGATCTCACCTAAGCTATGATCCTATCATAGTTCCTTCTCTTTGGGTGTCCACCGCTTGCCGCGCGAGACGTCAACTAGATCTGTAGAAGTGATATTATATAATTAATAATATTCGAGATGTATTAGTGATAATATTCGAGATGTATTCGAGATTATATTCGATAATATTTGAGACGATTTATTCGATATTATATTCGATGACGCATATTATGTACTATGATTCACTTTTCCTTATTGATTGCATGCATTCTAATTTGAATACTAAATTGTTTTATCTTTCTTCTGAGTTAGTTAAATATAAGCTATGCACAATACCGGTAGAGAAGGAGAAGAGGCTATGTTCAACATCATACGATCCACGAACCCAGAGCATGAACATGAAGAGGATGACGGCTTGCAGTATCTGAACAATTTCGGTGAGGGTTGTATGTTTGATGAAGACGAGAGAATAGATGAATTCGACAATGATGTTGACGAAGAAAAGGTTCTTCAAATAACAAAGACCGGCGAGGTATATTTATTATATAAGCCATCCGATGATCATTACATGTCTTAATTGAGTTGTATATCTATTAATGAATCAATCTTTCTTCTTTTAGGCCTCCGGATCAAGCAAATCTTCTACAAGTGACAGGGTAGTTCGAGGCCCGGCCAAAAAGTTGGACCCTGGCGTAAAGTTCAGCATTGATTCCATCAATACATCAACTGGCGAACCGCTTGAACCTAAGAAAAATGTGACCAAGTTCAAGAATCAATGCGGAGTTATTGTCAGGGACCAAATCCCGATCTCCACACAAGAATGGAAAAAGCTAGCAAAGGGGGAACGAGAAGGAGTTACTTTTGTCGATGAAAGAGCAAAAGATGGGCTTTGGACCAAGCTGATGTCACATTTCACACTACCAGAAAACTTGACAGATGCAGATCTGAATAAAGTCAGAAACTATGCTCTTAAAAATATGGTGATCGCATTCAACACCTTCAAGAAAAATGCATGGGCTGCATACGTCAAAGCAAACAAGACGACTCCAAAATTCGAGGGAGCACTGGTGAAGGCAAAAGATCACTGGGACGATTTCGTGAAGTTCAAGGAATCGGAACTAGCTAAGGAACAGTCGAGAAAGAACAAGATTAATGTTGTGAAAAAGGAGTGGCACCATACTCTCGGGCCAGGTGGCTACAAGACGGCCCTGCCTAAGTGGGATCAATCCAAAAAAGATATGATTAGTGCAGGGGTCACTCCAGTTACAATGACCTGGCCCTCGAGGTGCAGGACATGGTTTTATGCGCATGGGAGGAAGTTCGACCCAAAGACAGGGGCTATTATGGTGAAGGCAAGTCTTTAAAAAGTTACTGACGAAATTCTGATGAAAATCGAAGAAGCTCGAATGGGGGTGTTCACGCCCAACGGAGAGGATGACAAGCTTACGCGCGCCCTGAAGAATCCTGAACACCCGTGAAGAACACAAGGCAAAGGCGTTGTTCTGTGGTTTGAGGGGTTTGCGGGTTGGAACGACGACTACAGAAGTCGTGCAAGAAAGAAGATGCAGGAGGAGAAGAAGAAGAAGGAGGAAGCACTCCGCCCTGAAGGCCTCGAATCAAAGCACCTAGAGTTGGAATCTAGAGTCAGGCGGCAACAGGAGCAGATCGACTCACTCAGCCAGGAAAGGGCGTCTCAGCGGCAGCATGAGCAGATCGATACAGCATTAGATACCACCATCCCATCTATGTCGAGATGCAGCGTGGGTTCCGCCCCTGCCGATATTGATGACGATGCACTGATAGCTAGGTACCATGTGGATGATATCAAAGATGGGACTAACTGTGAGCTACACATGAAAGTTAAGTACTTATCCATGAAGGTGGCGGACGGCTGTGCTTTAGCAAATCCCCCAGAAGCAACCTTCCATGGCAATCCCATTCCAGATGGCTATGCTCGTGTCGGGGTTGATGAAGTGATGTCAGCATATCACGAGCTACAACTTGACATTCCTGGAGGTGACGAGGAGAGAACACTGAGAGAGGCCAAACATCGTATCATTCTATGGAAAAGGATTGCATCATCTTTCCAAGGCCACCGACTCCTCCTCCTCCAAGTCCGTCGCCGCGTCAGTCGACTCTGACTCCTCCTCCAAGTCCGACAGCGCGTCAGCCGACTCCTCCTCCAAGTCCGGCATGACGTCAGCCAACTCCTCCTCCTCCAAGTCTGGCACCGTGTCAACCGACTCCTCCTCCAAGTATGGCACGGCGTCGGCGTGCTCCGTCGCCTAAGCAACAACGGAAGAGAGAGGCCGCAGCTACGACGACTAGAGGTACAACAGGCAAGAAATTCAAATATGGTCCAACCCTCAAGCCTCTTCCGAAGTTGCCTTACCACCTGATCGACGAGGAACTTGACATCGCAGTGGATGCCAATTTGAAGGCCCATTTTGGATGAAACCGCCCCAGCCACCAAAGGAGAAAGTACATGAGCATGTCTCACAACACTTCATTGATATGGCTTGACCGGCTCAGAAGGACAACGACTATGTGCGGTCTATCAAGAAGTCATATCTTGCAGGACAAAAGGAGTCGAGCTCGAGCTCGAGCCAAGGAGTTGGCAAAAAAGCAGGAAAACTATCCCCCAGCTGGGAGAATAGGCAGTGCAATCGATGCCCCCACTCATTGTGCAAACACCTGTGAGTACCGCTGGTCGGCCAGAAGTAACCGAAGAACATATTAGCATGGCTAAATAGGCCGGTGTCACTGTTGAACAACTCCTAGGCCTTGAGGAAATGCCCATGCTTAAAGAGTCAGAAGTAAAATATCAATATGCCGGCGGCAAACCTGTGGTCAAGCCTGAAGATGTCAAGCTTCTACCAACGAGAATGTATGAATTGCATACGTGGTACATGCAAATAACAGCAAATACCAATGAAGAGTCCCTCATGGTGAGAGTCCAAGAGAGGCATTACTTCCATAAAAACAATGTGTGGATTCATTATGCAGAGTTGTTTCGGTTATTCAATCAAGACGCACTCGACAAATCTTTAGTCAGTTGCTATTGTCTGTAAGTGATTTCTTTCTATAATTTAAGTCTCTAGTTAGTTGTGCTCTCATTCATTACCTGGAATTATCCTCACTATATTCGTTTCTGTGGTATTGTGCAGAATGAAGATGTATGAAATGAAACAAGCTAGACGCTATGGCATTGGGTTCATTGACCCAAATACGATTAATCAAAAGATATGGGAAACTTCATATTTGAGAAAAGACAAGGAGAAAAAATGCTAGAATTTTTGGTGCATCTAAACACCCAACCAGAAATACTACTTCCTTACAACTTCGGGTGAGTGTTACTATATATATATATATATATATATATATATATATATATCTTGTACTACAAATTCTATTTTTTGCTTACTAGATATTAATAAGTGTTGTTGATGAGTTATCCAGTTATCACTGTATCTTGTTAATCATTGAACTTGACAGGGGAAAAGTTGAAGTACTCGACTCGCTATTAAAGGATCCATCCGAATACGCAATCGTGAGGGGGCTGCTTGACAGGTAATTTCAATCATTATCGCACTATGTCGGCCTCTCTAATTACTTCATTTACTTATATCAACTAGTTAATAACTCATTTATTCATTTTCTTTGCCGGTGGGCAAGGTTTGGGCCAAGTTCATCAAACAGGTCCCAGGCGACTGGGCAAAACAACTGAAAATGGGTGCGACCCAAGGTAATTAAGTACTACTAGCTAGCTAGCTAGCTACGTCCGTGCATCTCTTTAATTGTAGTTTCAATACCATTATCTCTCATGCTTGATTAATTATTAATTGATTGAATTTTATTCTCGTAAAGTGCATGGTGCAGGAGCAGGGGACAATTTTATGCGCATACTACGCTTTGCGAGAACATTCGCATGATAACGTCTCAAAGGAGCAGAAACGAAAGAAATATGTGGATGTGTTTGTCAGAACACTATCCATAATTATTTTTATCATGATCTAGCTAATATATATACACACAACTAATATATTCATCTTGATCTCCATCTTGTAGCTGACGGAGATGCGGGGCCAGCTCATACCAGAGGCTCGGGTACGAGCAATTCAAGAGGAATTAGCTGGATTTCTTCTCGACCAGGTCATAGATCCCAAAGGAGAATACCATTACAAGATCTCCAGGAATTAGCTGGATTTCTGCGGGGCCTGCATATATATATAATGATTCTCAAATTGTAGGAGAAATTGTATATATATATATGTATGTGAATGGTCGGTGTACTAGAAATTCAATGATATATATATGATCGCGGTTCTACAAAAATTCTATTTATATTTATATATATGCGCATGCACAACGTGTGTACGGTATGTACGTAGTAGAGTAATATATGTTTGAAATGAAAATTAATTAAATGGAAAACACAAAATTAAAAGGAAAATTAAACCATAATTAATTCATAAACCCCTAAAGAATTAAAAGGAAAAATACAACAAAACTAAAAAAACTAATACTTTTAGTCCCGATTGGTGTTACCAACCGAGACTAAAGGTCCCCCAGCCCACGGCGCCATTAGATGCCACGTGGAGGGCCTTTGGTGCCGGGCCGTGTTGAACCGGCACTAAAGGGGGGTAGGCTTTAGTGCCCACCCTTTAGTGTCGGTTCAAGAACCGGCACTAAAGGCCCTTACGACCCGCGACTATAGGTCGGTTCTGCACTAGTGTAGAGGCACACCAGGGACACGATGTTTGTCTATATGCCCACACATGCATTTAGTTTCCAATCAACACAATTATAACATGGACAATAAACGATTATCATGAACAAGGAAATATAATAATAAACACTTTATTTATTGCCTCTAGGACATATTTTCAACAGTCTCCCACTAGCACTAGAGTCAATAATCTAGTTCACATCACTATGTGATTTACATTGTAATGAATCGAACACCCGTGCAGTTCTAGTGTTGATCATGTTTAGCCCTTGGAAGAGGTTTAGTCAACGGGTCTGCAACATTCAGATCTGTGTGCACTTTGCAAATATTTATGTCCTTCTCCTCGACGTAATCACGGATGGAATTGAAGCGTCACTTTATGTGTCTAGTCCTCTTGTGAAACCTTGGTTCCTTGGCCAGAGCAATGGCACGAGTGTTGTCACGGAACAAAGCCATTGGATTCAGTGCACTGGGCACTACTCCAAGATCTGTCATGAACTGCTTCATCCAGACACCTTCCTTCGCTGTCTCCGAGGCTGCGATGTACTCCGCTTTGCATGTAGAATCGGCTACCATGCTTTGCTTGGAACTGCACTAGCTTACCGCTCCCCCATTGAGAATAAATACATATCCGGTTTGTGACTTAGAGTCCTCCGGATCAATGTCAAAGCTTGCATCGATGTAACCCTTTACGACGAGCTCTTGATCACCTCCATAAATGAGAAACATGTCCTTAGTCCTTTTTAGGTACTTAAGGATATTCTTGACCGCAGTCCAGTGCTCCATTCCAGGATCACTTTGAAACCTTCCGGCCATACTTATGGCAAGGCTGACATCGGGTCTTGTGCACAGCATCGCATACATGATAGAGCCTATGGTTGAACCATAGGGGATGACACTAATCTTCTCTCTATCTTCTGTAGTCACTGGGCATTGAGTCTTACGCAACTTCACACCTTGTAATACAGGCAAGAACCCTTCTTGGACTGATCCATTTTGAACTTCTTCAAAACTTTATCAAGGTATGTGCTTTGTGAAAGTGCTATCAAGCATCTTGATCTATCTTTATAGAACTTAATGCCTAATATGAAAGCGGCGTCACTATGTATGATTTCCAACAAGTCACTCGCCCGTTCCATTGTTCCAGAGAACGGCGTTTTAGTCATCTTGCCCATGAGGCATGGTTCACATGTGTCAAGTGATTCAAAATCAAGTGACTCCAAAAGTCCATCAGCATGGAGCTTCTTCATGCGTTTTACACCAATAGGAACCAAACGGCAGTGCCACAAGAAAGTGGTACTATCATTATCAACTCTACATCTTTTGGCATCAATGTTATGAACATGTGTATCATCAGTATCAAGATTCAACATGAATAAACCCCTCACATTACGTGCATGACCATAAAAGATATAACTCATATAAATAGAACAACCATTATTCTCTGATTTAAATGAGTAACCGTCTCGCAATAAACAAAATCTGGATATAATGTTCATGCTTAACACAGGCACTAAATAACAAATATTCAGGTTCACCACTAATCCTGATGGTAATCAAAGAGAGAGCGTGTCGATGGTGATCCTTGGAACCATTTCCCAAGCGCATCGTCACTTCGTCCTTTGCCAGCCTTCGTCTATTCCGTAGTTCCTCTTTTGAGTTGCAAATGTGAGCAACCGAACTAGTATCAAATACCCAGGCACTACAACGAGATTTGGTAAGGTACACATCAATAACATGTATATCATATATACCTTGTTTGTTGTTGGCCGCCTTCTTGTCAGCCAGATACTTGGGGCAGTTCTGCTTCCAGTGACCAGTTCCATTGCAATGAAAGCACTCAGTTTCTGGCTTGGCTCCAGCCTTGGGTTTCTTCACGGGAGAGGCGACTGCTTTGCCACCCTTCTTGGAGTTACCCTTCTTGCCCTTGCCATTCTTCTTGAAACTAGTGGTTTTATTGACCATCAACACTTGATGTTCTTTCTGGATTTTGGACTCGGCGACTTTCAGCATCGCAGACAGCTCGACGACTGACTTGTTCATCCAGTGCATGTTATAGTTCATCACGAAGCTCTTGTAGCTAGGTGGCAATGATTGAAGAACTCTGTCATTGATCGCCTCCGGCGGAAGGGGCATCCCTAACTCCGCCAGACGGGTTGAATACCCAGACATTCTGAGTAAATGTTCACTGATACACCTGTTCTCCTCCATCTTCCAAGCATAGAACTTGTCGGAGGTCTCATACCTCTCGATCCGGGCATTCTTCTTAAAGATAAACTCCAACTCTTGGAACATCTCATATGCTCCATGACGTTCTAAACCTCTTTGATGTCCCAGTTCTAAGTCATGCAATATTGCACACTGAACTATTGAGTAATCTCCAGAACGTACCTCCCAAGCGTTCTTAACATCTTCGGATGACATGTCAGCGGGTTGGTTACCAAGTGGTGCATCAAGGACATATGCCTTCTGGGAAGCCGTGAGGATAATCCTCAGATTACGGGCCCAGTCCACAAAGTTACTTCCATCATCTTTCAACTTAGCTTTCTCTAGGAATGCATTAAAATTCAGGGGTGCTACTGCGCGAGCCATTGATCTACAACATAAGTATGCAAAGGTTACTAAGACTATTGTTCAAGATAATGAGTTTAGTTAATCAAATTACTAAAGCACCCACTCAAATTGTAATTCTCTCAGGTCATCTGAGTGATACATGAGCCAAATTCACCAACTCAAGTCCGATCATCACGTGAGTTGAGGTGGTTTCAATGGTGAACATCATCATTTTGATCATATCTACTATATGACTCATGCTCGACCTTTCGGTCTCTTGTGTTCTGAGGCCATGTTTGTACATGCTAGGCTCGTCAAGTTTAACCCGAGTCTTCCGCACGTGCATCATTGGCTTGCACCCATTGTATGTGAACGTAGATTCTATCACACCCGATCATCACGTGGTGTCTTGACACGATGAGCTTTTGCAACGGTGCACACTCGGTGAGAACACAATTTATCTTGAAATTTAAGTGAGGGATGACCTTATAATGCTACTATCGTCCTAAGCAAAACAAGGTGAATAAAAGGATTAACATCACACGCAAATCATAAGTGACATGATATGTCCATGAACTTGTGCTTTTGATCTCCATCTTGAAAGCATCGGCATGATCTCCATCGTCACCGGCATGACACCATGATCTTCATCATCTTGATGTCCATCAATGTGTCGCCATCGGGGTTTTTGTGCCCACCATGCTTCTACTATTATTGCTATCGCTTAGCAATAAAGTAAAGCATTACATAACGCTTAATGATTCACACGCAGGTCATACAATAATTAAAGACAACCCTATGGCTCCTCCCAGTTGTCGTACTCATCGACACGCAAGTCGTGATATTCTATACAATATATGATCATCTCATACATCACATATATCTCATTGTGTAATTGGCCATATCACATCACAACATACCCTGCAAAAACAAGTTAGACATCCTCTAATTGTTGTTGCAAGTTTTATGTGGCTGCTATGGGTATCTAGAAAGAACAATTCTCACCTACGCATAAACCAAAATGGTGATACATAAGTTGCTTTTCAACCTTCTCAAGGACCGCCTTTGTCAAATCTGATCCAACTAAATAAGGAGAAACAGACACCCGCCATCCATCTTTGTGCAATGAAGTTACACGTTAGTCGATGGAACCAGTCTCTCGTAAGCGTACGAGTAAGGTTTGTCCGGGCCGCTTCATCCCACAATACCACTGAACCAAAACACGACCAAGGGAGGAAGCAATCTAAGCATCAGCACCCACAAACTCCTTTGTGTTCTACTTGAGATCTCATCTACACATAGACCTAGCTCATGATGCCACTATTGGGGAACGTTGTGAGGGAAACAAAAAAATTCCAACGCACATATCCATGGTGATGAGTATCTACGAGAGGGAGAGTGGATCTACATACCCTTGTAGATCACTAAGAGGGAAGCATTAAGAAATGCGGTTGATGTAGTCGAACGTCTTCGCGATCCAAATCACCGAGCGTCCCGTGATCCAATCACGATCCATCCCGATCTAGCACTGAACGGATGGCACCTCCGCGTTCAGCACACGTACAGATCGATGACGATCTCTGCCTTCTTGATCCAGCAAGAGGGAGCAGAGAGGTAGAAGAGTTCTCCGGCAGCGTGATAGTGTTGCGGCGATGGTGGTGGAGCTATTCCAGCAGGGCTTTGCCTAAGCACCGCTGAAACCGATCTAGAGGAGAAACTACGATCTAGAGGAGAGGTAGCACGTGGCTGTTTTTCTGTCTCAAAAATCCCTCAAACCTCTAGTATATATAGGAGGAGGGGAGGGAGGAGTCTTGGCTCCCAAGGGAGCCATCCCTTGTTCGGCCGAAGTGGGGGGAGGAGTCCACCTCCTCCACTCCTAGTAGGATTAGGACTTCTCATTTTCCCACTTGGGCCTCTCTTCCCACCTTCGGTTTCCTTCCCCAGCCGCATGGCCTTCCTGTGGGCTCCGTCCAGCCCACTAAGGGCTGGTATACCTTCTCCCACATCCCATGTAGCCTCTTGGGTCGAAATACCCCTCCTGATGGTCCCCCGGTACCCTCCCGGCACTCCCGGTACACTACCGATGAGCCCGAAACTTTTCCAGCGACCAAAACAGGACTTACTATATATCAATATTTACCTTCGGACTATTCTAGAGCTCCTCGTGACGTCCAGGATCTCATCCGGGACTCCGAACAACCTTCGGTCACCACCATACATAACTCTATACTACCGAAACGTCACCGAACCTTAAGTGTGCGGACCCTGCGGGTTCAAGAACTATGTAGACATGACCGAGACACCTCTACGGTCAATAACCAATAGCGGGACCTGGTTGCCCATAATGGTTCCTACATATCCTACGAAGATCTTTATCGGTCGAACCTCTATGTCAAGGATTTAGTTAATCATGTATGTCGTTCCCTTTGTTATTCGGTATGTTACTTGCCCGAGATTCGATCGTTGGTATCTGTATACGTAGTTCAATCTCGTTACCGGTAAGTCTCTTTACTCGTTCCGTAATACAAGATCACGTGGTTAACACTTAGTCACATTGCTTGAAAGGCTTGTTGTGATGTTATATTACCGAGTGGGCCCTGAGATACCTCTCCGTCACATGGAGTAACAAATCCCAGTATTGATCCATGCCAACTCAATGGACACCCTCAGAGATTCCTGTAGAGCACCTTTATAGTCACCCAGTTACGTTGCGACGTTTTATACACACAAGGTACTCCTCTGGTGTTAGTGAGTTGCATGATCCCAAGGTCATAGGAACAGATACTTGACATTTAGAAAACTGTAGCAATAAACTGACACGATCAAATGCTACGTTTATAGTTTGGGTCTTGTCCATCACATCATTCTCCTAATGATGTGATCCCATTATCAAACGACATCTCATGTCATTGGTTAGGAAACCTTGACCATCTTTGATCAACGAGCTAGTCTACCAGAGGCACACTAGGGACAAAGTGTTGTCTATATATCCACACATGCAATGTGTTTCCAGTTAATACAGTTATAGCATGGATAGTAAACAACTATCATGAACAAGGAAATATAATAACAACCATTTTATTATTGCCTCTAGGGCATATTTCCAACACCCCGAACACAACATCCAAGGAGATGCACGCTCACTCTACTCTTGAAGGACAGACGGGGCAGGATGGGGAGGACAGCGATTCCTCCTGTTCCAAGAAGAGGGTGGTGTCTGAAGACTCTGAGGGTGACCCGGCTCCCTCCCCTAAAAGACCATGCAGGCCTAAGGTGGCCATGCTTGATAAATTTCGGATTCTGACGAGGAGTCTGAGAATTTCGAGGTTGTCCCTCGAAGGACCCTCGGGGTTAAACCTTGGGCGGAAAGGTACGAATTCACCTTAAATTGGAATTTTTATGCCCTCTAAAGGTTTTTATAATATTTCGTGTATGCGCTTTTTTCCTCATTCAGCCTGTTGTGTGAGCTCCCTGCCGGTCAAAACTCGGAGGGAGAATCCCCGCCCGCCACATTGGCGGAGAGTGGCAGTGCTTCCCATAACTCCCTTCCCCCAGCCACCGAGGAGGTTAGGGGCGGGGCAACAATACTATGGTCGGGGCTAATACTTAGGCCGCCGAAGAATAGGAGGGTGAGTCCCTCCTGTCACACAAGGAGGGAGATCTCGGTCAACCCGAGATTTCACCAAAGTTAGCTCCAGGACCCCCCCCCCCCCCCGAAGGTTCCGGAGTCACCTGCCCGAGTTTCTCCAACAGGAGAAACCACAACGCCGCACCCGGAGCCGCCTATAAGGGAACGGACTCAATCTGGATGGATGACAATGATATAGGAGGGTCTAACTGACTCCTCCATCATCGAAGAGCACCGTGCTCTCCTGTGCGTGGCACTGTAAGGTATTCAATCCATTGACAGTGGATTGAAAGAAGCCTTCGACGGCCTGCTAGCAGGCTTCAAGGTAATTTACGTAGTATGACACCAATATTAAAGTATGTTTTTGTTTCATATGCAATTTCCATACTTAATAGCATCTGAGCCCTGTGTGAGTTCGGAAGAACTCACACGAGGGTCAAATGTGATAAGAATACGAAGTAAAATTCTTTTCTTGTTGAAATTTGGCCGCATCCCCCAAGAATCTGCTGGGATGTGAAAAACATCAAGACAGAGGATTTTAAAATGCAATAACTTGGGAATCTGACATATGTTAATGGTTTATACAGGCCATGCCATTGACCACGGCCCCCAATGATGTGTAGTTGGCCGAGATGAATCGGAAGCTAAAAAACTCTGAAGACGAGCTCGAGCGCCTGAACGAGAGGTTTGACAACGTGCAACGTAAGTCCAAACTCCACGGATGTATTTATTTACAGTATATGCCTGACGAATTTTCATTGTTGTATCTCAAAAATGAACATGTTAATGCTCAATGCAGTCGTGGCCGCGGAGATCGAGAATCTCAAGGCCGAACTGTCGAAGGTGATGCAGGAGACCGCCGATCATAAGGCGGCTGCCGATATGTTATCGGCAAAATCCAAAAGTAGCAAGCACGATGGCATGGTTGTGGAAGTGCAACAGGAGCTCAAGGACGCCATCTCTAAGTGTGTTGGGTTTTCCGCGAAGAGGAACGGGTTATCAAAGCACAAAGTGGGTAAGTATTTCCCTCAGTTATGAAACCAAGGTTTATCGAACCAATAGGAATATCAATCCTCAACCGTCTTCAGCGGCTGCACACAAAAGAACAAACAACTTGCGCCCAACGCCGGCAAGAGGGTTGCCAATCCCCTTGATCTCGTTATTTGCAAGCAATTGAGTTGTGTAGATAATTGTAGATAATTGTAAAGTGTAAAATAAAATAAATAACAGCAAGGTAATGATAGTGTTTAAGAATATATAAGTGAATAGACCCGGGGGGCGTTGGGTTCTCTAGTGGCATCTCTCATAAGCAAAGCATAGGTGGGTAAACAAATTACTATTGGGCAATCGATAGAAAAGTTAATAGTTACATGATTTTCACGGAAATGATCATGTGTATATAGGCATCACGTCCATAAGCAAATAGGCCGAATCCTGCCTGCACCTATTACTATTACTCCACCCATCGACCGCTATCCATCATGCATCTAGAGTATTAAGTAAAACAGAGTAATGCTTGGAGAACATTGACATGATGTAGACAAAGTAGACTCAATCAATATGAATAAACCGCATCGTTTTATCCTTAGCAGCCATACAAATACGGAATTTGTCCCCTTCTGTCACTTGGATATAGAAACTCGTCAGGTTGAACCTACTACAACGCACCACTACGACTGAAGAAATATAAATCTAGTTGGCCAAACTATCTCAATAGATCGGGGAGCATTAAGAAGTTGTGATGATCATGCAAACAAGAATCATAGTATTCAGATTTGACTCAAATACTTTTCATGAATAGTCTAAACATAAACTCACAATTTATCGGATCCCAGCAAACGCACCATACAAAGGGATTACATCGGATAGATCAAGGCAAAGATCCGATGAACATTGTATTGAAGATCAAGAGAGAGAGAGAGAGATTTCCATCTAGGTACTACCTACGGACCCATAGGTCTGTGGTGAACTACTCACACATCATGGTGAGGGCAGCAAGGTTGATGAAGAAGCCCTCAGTCATCGATCTACCCTCTGGCAGGGTGCCGAAACGGAGGTGTAGATGGCCTCCCATTGGAAGAGAGACTTGCGGCGGTGGAAAAAGTGTTTTGGGAGCGCTCTGGTGTTTCTAGGGTAGATGTGAATTTATAGGCCACAGAATGACATCGGGAGGCAGGTGAGGGGCCACCACATATTAGGGCATGCCCCCTAGTGGCACGCCCTATTGCGTGGTGGGACCCTCATGCACCTCTCGTCCTTCCTTCGAAGCTTCTAGGTCTTGTATTTGTCTAGAAAAAATCATCAAAAAGTTTTGTGGCAATTGGACTTTGGTATTGTAACTCTGAAAAGGCAAAAACACGCAGAAAAGAGGAACTGGCACTAGGCACTGGGCACTGGGTCAATAGGTTAGTGCTCAAAAATATTATAAATTGGTAAATAAATACCCAAAAAGTAGCCTAGAATTATAATGTATTAGCATGGAACAATAAAAAATTATAGATTCGTTGCAGACGTATCAGCATCCCCGAGCTTAATTCATGCTCGTCCTCGAGTAGGTAAATGATAAAAACATAATTTTTAATTTGACATGATACCCATTATGAAATCTTTGGTATGTATGCTCATTGAGAAATGATGAATTAACAAACTGCAACGTAGTAATATTTATAAGTATAGGAAACAAAATCATTGATTTTTCAAAGTATACGATCCTAAAAGAATGTTTACCCCTATTCATCTTATTATATTAGCAGGGCATGACTCCGTCTTCACCACATAGATACAAATGTTAAGCACCATCGTGTCCAAGTGAGGCAATTGGATCGTACTTTTTCAATGTGCATCAACTTTTTATTCTTCGTGCAATACATGAGCGTGAACCATTGGACATAGCATATAAGTGGTATAGAATATGATGGTAGATATCAAAGGGGTAAAATGTGGAGAAGATAGTCTCACATCAACTAGGCGTACCAACAAGTTATGGAGGTGCTCATCGATAGATGTCAATGCAAGGATTAGGGATTGCCATGCAAATGATGCACTAGAGCTATAAGTGTGTGAAAGCTCAACTGAAGCTAAGTGGGGTGTGCATCCAACTTGCTTGCTCATGAAGACCTCGGGCATTTTAAGAAGCCCGTCATCGGAATATGCAAGCCAAGTTTATTATATGAAAAGGTAATTCCCACTAGCATATGGAAGTGTCAACATAGGAGACTCTCTATATGAACAACATGGTGCCACTTTGAGTCACAAGTGTGGTAAAGGATAGTAGCAAAGTCCCTTCTCACTTTTCTCTTTTTTTTATTTCTTTATTGGGCTTTTCTCTTTTTTTGCCTCCTCCATTTCTCTTTTTTGTTTTATATGGTGGACTCATTTTTCCTCCCCCATTTTTATTTCATTTTTCGTCTGGAGTCTCATCCCGACTTGTGAGGGAATCATAGTCTCCATCATCCTTTCCTCACTGGGACAATGCTATAATAATGACGATCATCACACTTTTATTTACTTACAACTCAACATGAAGAACTGATAGGAAGATATGACTTTGTATGAATGCCTCTGGCAGTGTACCTGGATGTGCAATGATCTAGTGTGACATGTATCAAAAACATGATGAACGGTGGCTTTGCCACAAATACTATGCCAGCTCTATATGAGCATGCAAAGCATTATGATGATGGACGAACTAGTCATGTGAAGTGATGATGGAATTTGCATGGCGATATATCTCGGAATGGCTATGGAAATGCCATAATAGTTAGGTATGGTGAATTTTTTGAGGAAGATATAATGAGGCTTATGTGCAACAAAGCGTATCATGTCACGGGGTTTGGATGCACCGGCGAATATTTGCGTCGATTCTCAATGTGAGAATGGGCTATGCACGGTAACAAAGAGGCTAGCAAACATGACAATGTGAAGATGCGTATGTCCATGGTGTCACATTAGTCATAAATAACTCACATGCTTATTGCAAAGTTTTGTTAGTTTTATCACAAATCAAAGTACTCCTTGCATGCCTCGAGGGAGGAGGTTGGTAGGAGTTAACCATCGCACGCCTCCAACTCGAGACAACACTAGGATTTCAACGAGGAATATAAATGCTCACACATCATCACCATGCCTATTTAATTTTTAGATGAATAAAAAGTTAACACCTCTTAATCTCGACACTTCTACGAATCATTGGACTCACACCTTTTGCATATTACTACATCAATGTCATTAACCCACAACTTCTCTATATGTGCTACACGATGGTTTTGATTATCATTCATTGAATACCTAATATTCTTGGACTAGCCTTATGACCCATGCAAATTACCGTCACTATTTATTCAGATCTCAAACAAGTATAAGTGAAGAATGAGATCATATTATTTCTATAAAATCTACATGCCGTTGTGCTCAAAATGATATAAGTGAAGTACTAGAGCAACTGCCAAGCTCAAAAGATATAAGTGAAGCACATAGAGCATTCTAGTAAATTATCATGAAGGTGTGTGTCTCTCAAATAGGTGTGTCCATCAAATCATGATTGTGAAAAACTAAAAGTAAAATCAAACCAAAAGTAAATGACGCTCCAAGCAAAACACATATCATGTGACAGATAAAAATATAGCTCCAAGTGACATACCGATGGATTGAGACAAAAGACGGGATGCCTTCCAGGGCATCCCCAAGCTTAGATGCTTGAGTCTCCTTAGAATTATACTTGGGGTTCCTTGGGCATCCCCAAGCTTAGTCTCTTGCTACTCCTTATTTCGTAGTCCATCATGATCACACCCAAAACTTGAAAACTCCAATCACACAAAACTCAACAAAACATTGTGAGATCTGTTAGTATAAGAAACATATTGCATAATTGAGGTATTGTCATAAATTGATTCCTAATTCATTTTTGCATAATAGGTATTGTATTCTAACTTCTCCATGGCTTACTCCCCCCCCCCCCCCGATATAGTCCATGGCATAATCAAAACAAGCAAACTATGCAAGCAAAACAGAATCTGTTTAAAACTGAATAGTCTGTAGCAATCTGTGAAGAGACCATACTTCTGTAACTCTAAAAAATCTTAAAATTTAGGAGAACGTAAATAATTTGTACAGAAATATTTTGTTAAAATTTCAGATCATTGTCACGCTCCAGTAAAAAATGAACATTCTTTTATTGGAGTCAAAGTTTCTGTTATGTTTCAGCATCGTTTCTACTCATCATTTGGATCATCCCAAAGGCTTTAATTGGCACAAACTTCAATTAAAACATAAAAATAATC
Source organism: Hordeum marinum (assembly GCA_022496015.1). Lineage (NCBI taxonomy): Eukaryota > Viridiplantae > Streptophyta > Magnoliopsida > Poales > Poaceae > Hordeum > Hordeum marinum. Next base: position 115,916,166 of record CM039678.1, read on the forward strand.
ATTATATAGTAAAAAATAATATTATCACAAAATAACATAAATAAATGATAACTATTGGGTTGTCTCCCAACAAGCTCTTTCTTTATAGTCATCAAGATAGGCTTAGGATAATAATGATGCTCACATAAAAGACAAGAGTTGAAGCACAAATAGAGCATCATAAGACATGTGACAAACACATTTGGGTCTAACATAATTTGTGTGCATAGGGATTTTATGAGCAAACAATCTATGGGAGCAAGAATCAACTATCATAGGATGACAAAGCAAGTATAACTTTGAAACTTTGAACACATAGGGAGGAAACTTGAAATTATTGCAATGCCTACAAGCATATGTCCTCCCTCATAATAATTTTCAGTAGCATCATGAAGTAAGCTCAAAATATAACTATCACATAAAGCATTCTTTTCATTCATGGTAGTGGGAGAAAACTCAACAAAATAACTATCATGTGGCACTTGATTGTCATAACCAAATTGAATATTAAAATAATGATGACCAGTTTCATGGTTATCATTAGCAATTATAGCATATGTTTCATCACCACATTCATCATAAATAGCAGGTATGCAATCATCATAATAAATTTGCTCTCAAAACTTGGGGGACAAAAAAATCATCTTCATCAAGCATAGCATCCCCAAGCTTGTGGTTTTGCATATCATTAGCATCATGGATATTCATAGAATTCATACTAACAACATAGAAATCATGCTTTTCATTCAAGGAACTATCATGAATCACTTTATAAATTTCACAATTTTTATATTCATGATTTTCAAGCAAGACCTCATAAAGATAGTCTAGGGAACTCTCACTAGCAATTGTTTCAACATAATCGGGCATTTTGAAAAGATTGGAAAGTGGATGAGGAGCCATTTATCTTTATTTTTTCTTTTTACTTTCTCTTATTTTGTGATAAAGATAAAGATAGCATATCTACGCAAGCAAGCAAACTAGAGATGAGACAAGCAAACTAGCAAACTAGTGAAGTAAACAAAGAAGTAAACAAGTAACTAGCAAAGATAAATATTTATGTATTTTGGATTTTATGAGACACACTAAATATAATAGTAAATAAAAAGAAGTACAAGTGAATGAAATTTAGTGCGAAGTTATTTGATAGTTGGTGATGGTATTCCCCGGCAACGAAGCCAGAAATCCTTCCTGATACTCGTGATCTGCATTGGGTTTTTCGTGAAGAGGAACGGCTTATCGCAGCATAAAGTGGGTAAGTATTTCCCTTAGTTATGAAACCAAGGTTTATCAAACCAATAGGAATACCAATCCTGAACCGTCTTCAGGGGCTGCACGCAAAGGAACAAACAACTTGCATCCAACGCCGGCAAGAGGGTTGTCAATCCCCTTGATCTCGTTATTTCCAAGAAAGTGAGTTGTGTAAATAATTGTATATAATTGTAAAGTGCAAAATAAAATAAAATAAAATAAATAACAGCAAGGTAATGATAGAGTTTGTGAATATATATATATAAGTGAATAGACCTGGGGGTCGTAGAGTTCTCTAGTGGCATCTCTGATAACCAAAGCATACGGTGGGTAAACAAATTATTGTTGGGCAATTGATAGAAAAGAAAATAGTTATGCAATTTTCATGGCAATGATCATGTGTATATAGGCATCACGTCCATAAGAAAATATGTCGACTCCTGCCTACACCTATTACTATTACTCCACCCATCGACCGCTATCCAGCATGCATCTAGAGTATTAAGTAAAACAGGGTAATGCTTGGAGGACATTGACATGATGTATACAAAGTAGACTCAATCAATATGAATAAACCCTGTAGTTTTATCCTTAGTAGCAGCAACACAAAGACGGAACTTGTCCCCTTCTGTTACTTGGATAAAGAAACTCGTCAGGTTGAACCTACTACAATGCACCCAAACTATCTCAATAGATCGGAGAGCATTACAAAGCTATGATGATCATGCAAATAAGAATCATAGTATTCAGATTTGACTCAAATACTTTTCATGAATAATCTTAACATAAACTCACAATTCATCGGATCCCAACAAACACACCATCAAAGGGATTACATCAGATAGATCAAGGCAAAGGTGCGATGAGCATTGTATTGAAGATTGTGAGAGAGAGAGATTGCCATCCAGGTAATACCTAGGGACTCGTAGGTCTGTGGTGAACTACTCACAGATCATGGTGAGGGCGGCAAGGTTGATGAAGAAGCCCTCCATGATTGATCTCCCCTCTGGCAGGGTGCTGGAATGGAGGTGTAGAGGTCCTCCCATCGGAACAGAGACTTGTGGCGGCGGAGAAAGTGTTTCGGGAGCGCTCTGGTGTTGTTATGCTAGATGTGAATTTATAGGCCAGAGAACGACATCGGGAGGCAGTCGAGGGGGCCACCACATATCAGGGTGCCCCCCTAGTGGCGCGCCCTATTGCATGTTGGGCCCCTCGTGCACCTCCCTGCCTTCCTCCGAAGCTATAAGGTCTTGTATATATCCAAAAAAATCATCAACAAGTTTCGTGCTAATTGGACTTCGTTTGGTAGTGTAACTCTGAAAAGGCAAAACCATGCAGAAAACATGAAATGGCATTGGGCACTGGGTCAATACGTTAGTGCTCAAAAATATTATAAATTGCTAAATAAATACCCAAAAAAGTATCTTAGAATGATAATATATTAGCATGGAACAATCAAAAATTATAGATACGTTTGAGACGTATCATGATGCCCTTGAGCAGAAAAGCAAGGAGCAAGCTACCGAGTTGTCCTTGAACTCTGCAACCCTATGGCAGGCATGTGTGGAGGTGCAGCGCCATGAGAAGGAACTTCACCAAATAAAGCAGATTGCTAGTGGTAAACGATACTTACTGCAATGCCCTATTGGTGGGAAAAGGTTTTTGTTGCTCAGTCGAGTGTGGAATTCTCTAGGCGTGTTTGCGGACCTGCCCAAGAGTGTGGTGGATTGATACGTATCCAACATATCTATAATTTATGACGTATGCATGCCATGTTCACATATGTTTACAATAATTTTATATAGTTTTTATGCACTTCATATGATTTATTTAGAACTAACCCGGGCTGGCGTTATTTTCAGAAGAACTACCGTGGTGTTGTTTTTTGTGCAGAAATAAAAGTTCTCCAAATGCAATGAAACTTTTTTGCGATTTTTTTGGAACAAAGGAGGCACTGGAAGCTTCGTGGGAGGGCCAAAAGAGCCACGAGGTGGGCACAACCCACCACCACGCGCCAGGCCCCTCCAGCGCACCCCGGTGGGTTGTGCTCTCCTCGTGGCCCATCTTCGCGTGAAACCTACGCTCAAAAATCCTATATATACAGAAACCATCAAAAATAACCCTAGACTCCTTGTTCCTCCGCCACAACTCTCTGTATCGACGAAAAACCAATCTGGAGGCGTTCCAGTACCCTGCCGGAGGTGTAGATCATCTCCGGTGGCCATCTTCATCATCCAGGCGGAGGCCATGATGAGGAGGGAATAGTCCACCCTCGGAGCTGACAGTTTGTACCGGTAGCTATGTGTTCAATCTCTCTCTCTCTTGTGTTCTTGAGATTGCACGATCTTGATGTATCACGGGCTTTGTTAATATAGTTGGATCATATGATGCTTTCCCCTCTCTATCTTGTTGTGATGAATTGAATTTTGTTATTAACGGATTGAATATTTTTATGGATTGAGAGCGCTTGATGTATGTCTTTCATACGGATACCCGTAGTGACATTGGGGTATTCAAGTGATTCACTTGATATATGTTATGGCATCAACTTGCATATTCCGGTGACCTTGGGGGTCTATGCATAGGGGTTGATTGCACGTTTTCCTACCTTGTTCTTCGATAGAAATCTTGGGGCACTCTTTGAGATTCTTTGTGTTGGATTGGGTATCATGAATCTGAAATTGTTTGATGTGTATCATATAATTAACTCATGGATACTTGTGGTGACATTGGAGTATCTAGGTGACATTAGAGTTGGTTGATGTGTATCATATGGTGTTATTCTAGTACGGACTCTTAGATAGATTGATCCGAAATGCTAACTTGGTGTTATTTTAGTACGAACTCTTGGATAGATCGATCAGAAAGCATAACTTTCAGGTGGTTTCGTACCCTACAAACAATTTCTTCTTATGTTCTCTGCTAGATAAGAACTTTGGAGTGATTCTTCGTTGCACGTTGAGGGATGGTTATGTGATCCAATTATATTAGCATTGTTGAGAGATTGCACTAGCGAAAGTACTGACCCTAGGCCTTGTTTTCAAGCATTGCAATATCGTTTGTGCTCACTTTTGTTACTTGCTACCTTGTTGTTTTTATTGTTACTATTAAAAAAATCAATATCTACTATCATTACTACACTTGTATCACCATCCCTTCGACGAACTAGTGCACCTATACAATTTGCCATTGTATTGGGTGTGTTGGGGACACAAGAGATTTCTTGTATTTGATTGCAGGGTTGTTTGGGAGATACCATCTTCATCCTACAAAACCTTAGGTCATCCTCTTTAGGGGAAATTGCTACTGTCCTACAAAACTCTATGCTTGGAGGCTCAACATGAGTATACAAGAATAAAGTTGCGTAGTAGACATCAGAGATGTAGCACAACATTATGTCTCCCGGGAAGGGGATGCTAATCAATGGTTGTTATGGGAGCAATTTCAGGCCCTAGAGCAATTGCTCCTTCTCTCCGATCAGCTGAAGCAGCTGATGGAGTTGTACCGCATAGCCGAGTCGGCCATGAAGGATTTTTGTATCCGGTTATGGCCTATAGAGCCGTTGTTGGGCAGCTACTTCGGTTTGGTGCATAGGTTGGTCGATGACGTGCCCCGGGTTGATGCCCTGACGCATTCTGCATGCATTGAGGGAGCCCGGATGGCGTTCTCGAAGACCAATGATTTTAAGTTTAACACTTGTCATTGGATCGTGGATTAATTCATGCTTATTATGCCACATGGTTATCGACTTTCTCCACTAAGGTACTTAACCCGACGGACTAGAAGTGCAATCGCAACGGTGCTCCTTTTCCTCTTTTAGCCGAACAAGCAGAACGTAAAATGGGAAGCACAAGAGCCGGGCAACCCAACCTTTGACCAAAGACACAATTCGGAATTGATGCGTATAACGCAATATCCAAGACGTCAAACACATGATATCAAGATAGTGTTGGGGCGATGCGCGAGGCAAGTTGATCAAGCCCACAGTTTTATGGACCAACCGCATCTGAAGAAATGTATATTGAACTAACTTGCATTTGAAGAGCAAAAAGGCATGCACGGTATCAATAATCACCCTAGGATCATAATTTTTGGGCGTTATTGCGACGGACACTTGACGTTCTGTACACTTTTATTTGGTCACACAACTGGTACAAGTATGGCTTGATGTCCTTTAATGTGTCTTGCCGCACGTATGCGCCTTTGTTCTTCAAAAGGGTGCTACTTTAGAGAAGGTGGTAGTCGACGAGCGGGCTGTGTGAGAGAAAGTCTTGAGAGGTTGCCGAATTATGTGAGCTTAACGTTGTTGACTGGGTCCTTGATGGAGCCTGGTGTTGTCCGAAGACGTATATGACCACTATTCGGTTTAGCCGAAAAATAGGCCTTTGGATGATAGGTCCCCACAGCTGCCCAAGGAATTTTAAGTGCAAAATTATGATTCCGGAGTACATACCTTGCAGGTAACTAGGCCATGTTGTGGGGCGTGTATTCCTATTTGTTTCGAGCATGAGGCTACGGAAACCGAATAGAGTTTGAGCCCGCTTACCTACCTTTTGTGCATTGATGGTGGACTGGGGGTTCGGCGTTTCATTGCCGAGCTGCACCTCGAATGCTAGAGCCACGGTGTGTTCCTTTTTTCGGAGCAAATGCTCCGTATTGCCGCTGACGGTGATGAGCCCCTTGGGTCTAGGAATCTTGAGCTTCATATAGGCATAGTGGGGGACATCATTGAAAAGAGCAAAAGTTGTTCGGCCAAGAAGAGCATGATAGCCGCTACGAAAAGGGACAATGTCAAAGATCAAGTCTTCGCTACGAAATTTATTGGGTGAGCCTAACACTATTTCTAGGGTTATGGTTCCCGAACAGCGGGCTTCAACACCAGGTATTATTCCTTTAAAGGTGGTGTTACTGGGTTTGATCCTTGACGGGTCGATACCCATTTTCTTCACTGTGTCTGCGTAGATAAGATTGAGGCTTCTACCTCCGTTCATAAGGTCCTTTGTTAAATGGTACTCGTCCACTATGGGATCGAGTACCAGAGCAGCTTACCCACCATGTCGAATACTAGTCGGGTAGTCAGTGCGGTCGAAGGTGATCGGGTCAGCCGACCATGGGTTGAATTTCGGGGCGACGGGCCCTATGGCGTATACGTCCCGAAGTGCGCGCTTCCTTTATTTCTTTGCTATATGTGTGGCGTAGATCATGTTCGCACTTTTTACCTCAGGGGGAATTGCTTCTGGCCTCCATTATGCGGCATGCGAGGCTCTTTGTCATCCTCGTTGCGGACGCCCTTACCATGGTCTTCGAGTGCAAGCTTGCCTGCCTATTTAAACACCCCCAACAGTTACGGTTGGTGTGGGTGGCGGTCTTGTCTTGAGCGCCGTGAATCTGGCAGGTTATGTCCATTACTTTGTCCAGCTGGGAGGGTCCATCCCTATTCCCTTTGATAGGCTTCTTCCGTTGTGACAATTTTGAGTTACGAAAGCCGGCCTTAACGGTCCTGTCTTCGGTTTCAGCATCGTTGTGCCGACGTTTATTCTTGTTACGTCGTGGCTTCCCGTTGTTGTCCCACATTTCGGAAGTGTCGGGGTTTGTAGGAGGATTGTTCCAATGTGCTAGCCAACTATCTTCGCCCGCGCAAAAGCAGGACATGAGTGAGGTGAGAGCGGACATTGTTTGATGTTCTTCCTGTCCGAGTTGATGGGCTAGCCTCTCGTTACGAATATTGTTCCTGAAGGAGACCAACGCCTTGGCGTCAAAGCGATCGACGGTTTGCTTCTTCTTGGTCAGGAATCGGTTCCAGAATTGTCGGGATGATTCTCTGGCATGTTGAACGACGTGTCTCAGGCCCGCAGCATCCGGTGGCCGCACATAGGTGCCATGAAAGTTAGAGGGGAAGGCATCCTCGAGTGCTTCCCAACTGCCGATCGAGTTTTTGAGAGGCTGTTCAGCCAATGTCGTGTTAGTCCTTTGAGCTTTAGTGGTAGGTACTTAATGGCGTGAAGGTCATCTCCGCGAACCATGTGTATGTGGAGAAGGAAATCTTCAATCCAGACAGTCGAGTCAGTAGTGTCGTCATATTACTCAATGTTTATGGTTTGAACCCCTTAGGGATCTGGTGTTGCACCACCTCGTCAGTGAAACACATCGGGTGCTAGGCGCCTGCCTGGTTTTGTCATGGCAGATGCCCTAGTGAAAGGACTTAGGTTTGAGGCCATCGCTACGGCGGTTAAGTCAAAGGGGTTGATCGGGACGAGAGACACGAGTTTACCCAGGTTCGGCCCCTCGGAAAGAGGTAAAAGCCTACGTCCTCCTTTGTGTAGTATTGATTGGGTATTGATTACAAGGGAGCGGATTTGCTTGACCTAGATCTCGATGGACTGTTTCGTACCCTAAGCCTCCAGGGAACCCGCCTTTATATACACAGGTCGAGGCCCTGGGCTTACAAGTGTCCAGGCCAGGTTACATCTAATAACCGACCTTATCTCTAAATGGCCTTGACTTATCTGGCAAGTCATCTCCAGCAGCTTACGCCTTCGGGTCACATGTTGTCTTCTGGCTCTGGGCCCCCATTCGTCTCGTCTGGTAACGACCAACGGGCTCGTCTTAGTCTTCCGGTCTGCCTAAGGCCTTACTATCCAAGTCGCCACCTTCCTAACCCGGCCCCTCCTGGGTGGGTCTCACCATGGGGTTATATCCCCCACATTAGGCCCCAGATTGATTTGAACATGTTCATGTCAATCTTCAAGTCTTCTGGTTGGCGAGTCTTGTGTTCTTCATAATCACTTGTCCTAAAATAAATCCTCATGACCCGCCATGTAAAATGGATGACATCATCTTGGATACATCCAAAAGATCTTAATGACATCACAACGGATCTTTGCATTAAGTGGTCAACCCGAAAATCGAGGCGTTTCTTTGGTCAATCATTATCACGTCTCCTCGATTCCCATGCTGGACTGTTGTTGTGCCACCTTCCCCTCATAAATAAGCGGGGGGTCCCATCCCTTTCACTTTCCCCTGTCGCGACTTCTCTCTTCTTCTTCCTCCAGACGTCTGTGCAACCGAAGATCCATGGCGCCGTCTAGACCTTGTCGTCGTCATCAACAAAGGCCGTTGCATCACCCTGATTGCGACCAGAGCTCGTCGGCGCACTCTCGCATCCCTTGCGTATTCCAGGTTCCATTTTTCTTCCCTCACAGATCTGCAGTTAGTTCGACGGAGTTCTTTGGTGTCCGCCGCCGTCCGTCGGAGTTCATACCATTCCCTAAGGATAGAGTCATCATTTACCTTAGGAACATTAGTAAAATTTCATGGTGCCTTGCTCGACATCCATTTTGCATCTGGAGTAAATCGTCTTCTTCGCCAGAATTCTCGCATTTGTTGTTCGTTCTTCTACCACTATTTTTAGGGTTAGTAAATATTTCCCTTTTATCTTCATCCGTAGATCTATAATGGAAGCGGTAGCCGTCAAAAACGTGTTTCCCGCACTTAGTGATATTTTCAGTATTCATTGTCTAAGTGACCCGCCATCACGTTGCCGGTTCACCCTTGAAAAAGTGAGATCTGCCTCATACTTGTAGTTAATGGTGGCTTATAATGTAACCATGACCCGCCAAGTATCATTGTCATCTTAGAGTAATAGTTGTCTTTTTCATGTGGTATTCTTAACCCGCCACATCTTTATGTCTCTCAACAGTGTTTTACCCTCCACTATGGCCAAAGCTCCTGCCTCTTGCGATTGGGTAGGCTCCGGGGTTATTGAGGAGATACTAAATGATTTTGTAGTCATGGGAGTTTTACCGGCTCAAGACGTCATCCACTAGCGGGTTCCCGGTGATGAAGTCAGGCCCGAACCTAAAGAAGGGGAAGTGGTTGTATTCACAGATCATCTTCTCCGCGGCTTCTCGTCGCTCGGGTCAAAAAAATCTGAGACGCCCTGCATTTTTATAAACTCCATCCTCAAGATATTGGCCCCAACTCTGTCACCAATTTGTGCCAATTCCAAGTTCTTTGCGAGGCATATCTTCAAGAAGAACCCACCATTGACCTCTTCCGGGTTTCTCCTATATCAACTGCCAGACCGAGATAGCCGGGCCAAGTCTTGAGCTCGAAGGCATTTCAATCCATAGGCGAAGAGATATGTCTTTCCCCTCATCCACCCTGCCTAGTCATCCTAGACTGGAACCGAACCTGGTTCTACTGCAGAGATACTTCCTCAAATGAAGAAAAACCGCTACCGGGTTATCGTCCCATCCGGCTCTACACCACCACTGAACTTCCAGACTGGATGTACGCAGTGGAGCGCGCCCAATATGCCCCATCATTTCTAAAGATCAAGGCTTTGTTACCAACGGATTAATTGGTGTTTATATGACCCGTTGTTGGGTCACTTGAAGAATTTTACTGCTGAGCCGGCACAACAGATTAATGTGTCAATACACCGGTGAAGTGGACGACCCTCTATGTTTTAACCAGACGCCTTTGATGGAGAAAGATCTCAACTTGATTATTAAGTCACTGCTTGGAGAACCTCGGGAAGTTTGCAACAAGATCGGGTTGAACCCCTTCTACATTCATAACCCAGCTCCAGAGGTAAAACCCTTTTGAGCAAGCTGTTTGTTTCCTCTGAATTTTGTGTTTCATACTCTTTTCTAATCCCTCTGTAACTATATGTAGGCCAGCTCCTCCTTCTGGAAGAAAAAGGCAGTTACAGCTTCCAAGAGGAAAACTAAAGTTGTGAAAGACCATGTTCTGGGTCGTAAGAAGAAAACATCCGCCCAAGAACTACTCGAACTTGATAACTCGGAGGTAGAACTTGACTCCCTTGACCTTCTTTTATGCAACTTACTGACACTGATTGGTCTCAGGAGGAAGTGAAGACAGCCATGATGGTGCCGTAGAGGTAACTATCGTCTCCTCTGACTCGGAACCTTTACCAACAGAGAAAATACGGAGGGTTGTCCGTAACATAACACTTTCACATCGTCTTGCTCACTTGGATCCCGACTTTCTTTTGAAGAAGCGGCAAGATGACACTAGACGCCGGACTCAGAATGGCGGCTCTGAAGCTTTGTCAGCCAGCTTACCTGACACTCCGGCTCCTCGGAAGCGACGTACCGAGGTATTTCATATCCTAATGTTTCATTTCTTCTGTATATTGAACTTGTGTTGTAACTTACTCATATTTCCCAATTTTGACTTTTTAGGAAACACCTCCTTCTTCTAGCAATTCAATCGCCTTGAAATTACCTCCTCTTGTTATCAACCCGGGGTAAAAATTGTTTGCATCCCATACTGCTTGTTAATACTCTATCCTTGCATATGACTTATAGTGCAAACTTTGTTCACGGGGCCCAAGCTAAAAGGAGGAAGCTAAGTGGGCCATCCGCCCATCCTGATGCCCTAGAGCTGGAGAATCCAAATCTTAGCACTTCTGAGATTCATGTTGATCCATCCAAAGCTGATCAAGGCGCCCATAATGAAACTCCCCAGCCTAGCGAGCCGGCGGATGTTGACATTGTGATCCTCGAGGATAATCCGGAATCTGACCCTAAGCCGCCAAGCCCTTCGCTAACCGCTCAAGATGTGACTTCTCATGAAGAAGAGGTTACCATCACTGGGACGGCTTATGAATCTCTAGCTCCTTCCAATTTGCTGACCAAGCACATCAACAAGGATGAGGCACCTTCACCTGATAAAGAGAAGGCTAAACTTGATCTTCCTAATCTGGAGAAGCTTACTGCTGATGAGCTGCACTCTGGATATCTGAGTCGCTTCTCCACAAGCCGAGATATGGAGGCCAACCTAGTTGGTATGATGAATAAAAAATGTGAGGTACTCAACCTTCTTTTCCTTCCATATATCCTTACATAGCCCCCAAGAGTCGGCTTACTTTCTCAAAAAATCAGTCGGGTCTTCAACCTTTTATAGATTCCAATAAATCGTCTTGTAGACCCCAAGGGTTGGGTCATTATGTAAATAATGAGCTGGCACTTACTATATTGATACAGCAAGAGCCATGTGTATCCCCCAAGGATCGGGTCACTATGTAAATAATGAGTCGGCACTGAATGTATAGAGTAGAGCCAAGTGTAGCCCCCAAGGGTCGGGTCATCTTCTTGAAGATGATCCGGGTCTTATTTGGATTGTACACCGTGGGGCGAGGGGACATAGTTACCAAGTGCGGCGGATGTCAGAAATTTGGGTCTTATTTTGATTGGAATCATTCCCTAACTTTGGCCACGTTGCGTCGAAGGTCGGATTGAGTTTGGTCCCGGTGCTGTCCTTGAACTCTATCGTTCTGGTCGAGCCAAGCTTGATACCAGTCCCATCCGGCTAGGGTTCGTCATTTGGATCCGTAAATGGATCTTGTCTGTCCTGTGTGAGCATTTAGAGTGTGTCGTAGTACGAACGGGTCGGGTTGACCCGGTTCCCTCCGTCCCTTGCGTGGGTGTTCGGGTACTTCTCCCGTTTAGCCAATCGACTTGTCCTGGCCCCGAGGGGGGCGGTCCGGTTGGTCCTCTTTGGTGTGTCTAGGGAGTGCGGGCTCAGAGGCCTCATCGTCGAATTCTGGCAATATACGATGGTGCGGGTAATCTTTATTTTAATCCCGCCATCCATAACCGTGCCCTTCCTCGGCATCTAGGACTTGCGTCCATCTGTCCTTGAGGGTGTCTTGTTCAGCTTTGATTTGCTTTTGCTTCATCTTGAGGCTTCGAGCAGTGGCGATCAGTTGACGCTTGAATCTCTCTTGCTCGAACGGGTCTTCAGGAATGATGAAATCCACATCGCCGGGACAGACATCGTCTTCGGAAAGCGGTACATAGTTGATGTCTACGGAATCGGCGAGGTCCTCAGAGTTTTCATGATCTATCTTCCCATCGGGATCGCCCTGCTGCTGCCCGGGAGCAGCTGGGTCAGCGGGATCTTCGGGGGTATCCGGTGTAAGGTTTTTGGAGGCAGTGTTATTTTTCCTGCCCTTGCGCCCCTTGGATTTTTTACGCTCAAGACGACACTTGAGTGTGTCGTCGCCACTGCTTTTGGGTGGGATGCCATCGCCGCTCAAAACGGGTGTGTTGTCGTCCTTGTTGTCAGGCGTGTCCACAATGTAAACATTGTATGTCGAGGTCCGGTCGTCCATGATTTTCATTGACTGAATCTGTTCCAGCGCCTCGTTCAGAAACGAGAGGTCAACCAGATAAATCTGCCGGACATCATCGAAGCCAACCTCCGAAGCGTCCGTACGAAGGGTGTATTTGGCCAGGGCTGACCTCTGGTCCTCGGGCGCTGTAATCGAGTCCGAGCTTAAAGACGGACCCCTGGCAGGGATGGGCCCAAGGCTGGGGCCGGGCAAGAGGCCCGAAGTTAATGCTTCGGGATTTCCGGGCTCGTTGGACGAGACCACGAGCCCGGTAAGGAACAGGTCGCCCCGGGAGTCGGTAGAGAACTCTAGGTTCCCAAACCTGATCTCTTGATCGGGGGCGAAACTTCCGATCTGGCCAAGATGGTCGGTCGGGTCAGCATGCAGCACATAGCTGCCAAATGCAAAATTCTGTCCAGGGACAAAGGTGTCCCTATTACAGTCTTCATTGATAATGATCGTGCGAGCCATCAATCCTCTAGCGATCTCGCAACGGAACTCTCAATGAAAGCACCAATGTCGGTGTCAAAACCGGAAGATCTCGAGTAGGGGGTCCCGAACTATGGATCTTGGATTGATGGGTTACATGAGACAAGAGAGACGATATTTATCCAGGTTCGGGCCCTCTTGATGGAGGTAAAACCCTACGTCCTGCTTTGATTGTATTGAATATGGGATATCGAGTACAGAGTTGATCTACCTCGAGATCTTATGATGTGGTCTAAACCCCAAGAGTAATGAGCTTGACTTGCCCTACAAACTAAAACCCTCGGTTTATATACTCACAAGGGTATCTAGGGTTATACAATGTCGATTACATCAGAAAAGGAATATGCCGAACCCATCGTTCTGTACTTGGATTGCATGTCACGTCCTGAGAGATTCCATCTTGGTTATGGTGTCCGGACCTTCATTAACAATCACAAGGAGATCCACTGTTCGGCCCGTAGAGATAGGCCAGCAGCCTGAGGACCCCTTAATCCCGGACTCCCTCACTCGGATCCGGTCTTTGTTTGTGTGTCTTCAGGTTGGATCCTTTCAATCGATGATAATATTCATCGGCGGTGGTTGCTATTCTGGGTGTTGGTCCTACGGGGCCTTAGCACGATGACTTTTCGACTGTCATTTCAACATGTTGTGCCCGGCTCCGGCGAGGGAGGGGTGACGATGATGGCGCGCTTTCGACTTGCTTTGGTGCTTGTAGTGTTGCTAAATGATCTACGAATCTAAATGTAATTTTTATTATTTTTAATGTTCATTGTACTGTCATGATTAAAGATGAAGTTTCTCGCAAAACAATAGTATACTTATTACACTCAACATGTTCCATGACAACCCACATTATTCCGTTTGATCCTGATTATAGAATAAAACTATACAGTTGGATGCATCAGACAAATTTGGAAAGGCTGGCTCGCTTTCTCTTTCATACCCACTCTCCAGGTCCTTCCTTCCCGTTGACATATCTTTACACACTCCACCTTATCGTTTTGGCTCTTGTTTTGCGGCCACTTTTGATTTTTACAAAGCGCATATTTAGGACAACTGTTATATGATCCTTTCTTCTCCATCTTGTTTCTTCCTTTCTTCACCATCCTTAATTGTGCTAAGGCCAATTGTTATATGGTCCTTGTCGCCCGCGTATATTTCCTCGCCACACGGGTCAAGTCGGCGTGTTATGCTCTGGTCTTGCCACGCTCGTCGAAGAAGAACTCGATCGTCTCGAAGCGCATGTAGTCGATTATCACATCCCATTTTTTTCTTTCTAAATTTAGGATGTACATTTAGAAGCATTGCATCCATGATTTCATTGCATATTTGGAAATTGAAGATCAAACATGACCAATCCTTACCCTAAGTCGTATTAGAGTTCAATTAATGGCCATAGAGATTTCTTGATATATTTTTTATCAAAATGGCATAAGCATAGGAAAATATTTTCCTAAGATTCATATTTGCCCTAAATTTCTTGATTGATCAAAGGTTTGAAAATAGTTTAAATTTTCCAACTGCGAGTAAATCATGGCCTAAAAAAGAAAAAAATATTAAAATATCAATTATTAAAAGCCCATTAGAAAAGTGGCAGAAATAGTTGGTCAAAAACTCCAAATAAAATGTTCGCCTATTCAGAAGTATTCCAATTGAAATTTAGGACAAGTTCATGGATGAAAAAATTCAAATTCAAAATGCATTTAAACTTAAAAATAAACAGAAAAGGGTAAAAAGGAAAGGCCCAGCCAGCCACGGCCTAGCTAGCTAACCGAGTCGATAGTCCACCTGCGCGCTCTCTCTCTCTTCTCTCCCTCTCACTATCTCTCTCTCGCGCGCACACACACACACTAACACGTGGGACCCATGTCAGGGTCGTCGCCCACCTCCCGCAACCGTCCACTACTGCCCATGACGCACGTCCAGCACACCTCGGCCGTGCCTATGCCCAGTGGCCATGTCCTTTAAGTACCCCGTGCAAGCCTCTCTCAAGCCGCCACTCTATTTCGGTGGAGCGCCGCTAGGATGCTCCCCGCCACCTCGTCCGCCTCAATAGAGAGATCTCCGGCTCGATTTCAGCGAAGCCCCGCCACCCGACGACCAACCAACCCCACCACTAGAACCCCCACTCCCTGGTGAATCCCCTGGGCAGCACCCGCACGCCCAACGACCACAGGAGCACCGATTTCATCGGCACCCGAGCCTCACTACCGACGATGATGTGTCTTCTGTGAGCTCCGTGATCCCTTTGGTCGCGCACCTTGTCCATTTGGTTCAGTTTCTTTTGCTCGCGTGTATCCTACTGACCAACCATGTGTCGAAACCCTCGTGTTTTTGAGAAGCGCATCCGCACCCGAAGCTCGTCACCATTGAGCTCAACTCCAACGACCTCGCCCCGAGGACCCCTCAGACCACCTATGACTTTGTCGTCGACCACATCTTTCGTTCGAGCCCTCTGCGACGTCCAGGACCCACCAGCGCACTAATTTTGTCGAATCCAAGAACAGCACCACCGTCCTCGACGATTCTAGCGAGTTCTTCGGTGACCTGGCCACCGCGGTGAGCCCCAATATGTTCTCAGCCGTTCGATTTCGACCGGACACGCTAGATTAGATCACTTAAATCAAGTCAATATGTTTAAATCTAAGCTGTTAGATCTTGATCCAAAGGCCATGTTTTGATTTAACTCTGAATCGGTATTCGGCAATCAGAACATGGCACGTTCCATGGAATTAAATTAAATACAAACATAATTATCCACTCACACTTTTACAAAAAAAAACTGCAAATTCAATCCCTTATAACTTCTTATCTACATATCCAAATTGAGAGAAACTTTTTGCGAAATGATCCTTACAGGATAGGCTTTCTTTAGAAATTATAAAAATAGAAAATTTAATCGTTTAAAATTCAAATTCAAACAGAATATTTTAAATCTTAAAATGGGTTGAACTTGCAAAATGTAAATCCAAATTAAATAATTCTTTTTGCAAAATGGAAATAGTAAAATGTAGTTCCAACTTAGCTCACTGTTTTCCAAATTTAAAATAATTTAAATTTTAAACCAAATAAAATTTAACATAAGCTTAATTCAAAATAAATTCAAATCAAATTGGATTATGAATTTAAAATAAAAGTTTAAATGGAATATTTTAAGTTGTAACATAGTTCAGGAGCTTGTGATGAACATTTGAAATTAATTTGACATGAGGAAATTCAAAGTTACTTTTAGTCCAGTTCAAACCTAGTTTCACTAAAACTATGAAACCATGGGCTCATTTTGAATGAAACTTTTGAAATAAAATGTAGAAACTCAAATTGAAGCGGGAGTATTTCTCTTCCAGCAAAACTAGGCTTACGATGCTCTAGATTGAGCATCACCTCCATGTCAACGTTTGTGGCATAACATCAGCAGGGGTCATTTTACCCCGTCGAATATTATCAATGGTCCTCCACAGGTTAGAAACGTTGTCAATAGCCCTCATACTAAAGAGTTGGATTTGGATGGAGTGTGCTCGGTTAACTGGAAAAAAAATGTGGTTTTCTGAAACCTTCATCTCAGTTATCGCGATTTCTTAATATTCAGTCTGGGATCACATAGACAAGTATTATAAATAACAATAATTCTTGCAAAGGATGTGTTTATTTATATTTTATACAGGAAATGCACCGACTTATTTGTCAACACTCAACAGGCAAAACGCAAGCAAATTAATCAAGAGAGCTTGGAGAAACGCCCATTATTTCTAACAATTCCGCAAATCTCCATAGAGTTGGCAGTGCTGAAAATACAAAGTAGGAAACCCTTGGGAAACCACTGCAAAGGTTTTTCCCAAGAACACTGAAAACACAAACATCCATCTCATACTCCACACCGTTCGAGAAAAAAAAAACTCATACTCCACACAGTTACAGCAGCAGATCAACCCATGCCCAACCTGATCAGTAGGAACCGAGCTGGGTGATCCTGCCGCCGAGCTGCCTCTGCGCGTAGGTGAAGAGCCGGCCGGCCTCCTCCTTGCCGACGGTGCCGTCGCGGTTGGCGTCCGCGGCTTGCACCCCTTCCCGCGCCTTCCAGGACGCGAACCACAGGTTGAGGCTCCGCAGCGCGCGCTGCAGCTCGTCCCGGCTGATCCGGCCATCATGGTCCGCGTCGAACTGCCCCAGCCACGCCCAGAACTCCTCCGCCGTCACCTCCCCCTGCGGCAGCGCACGGTACCGCATGAACGCCATCGATCGAGTGCGAGCTCTGCTTTGATCGCCGGAATCGGGCACGATCTGCTAGCGTTGGTCGAGTAGCTAGCCTGGCTGCCGCTTCTCTCTGGACTCTGGGCGAGTGTGAGCGTGAGCTGATGGTGATGAGGATGTTGAGCGGCGGTGCACGGTCCTATATATACGGCGGAGCAGCGCTGAGGCACATTTACCGCACGTTTTTCACGACTCTGGACGCGCCATGCATGTCACCGTGTTTCACTTGGGTGATTTGGGGTTTAAGAAATGAGTGGGTCAGTAGTGGGGATTTGGCTAGGGAATAATCAGCGGCGTAGCTTAAAAGTTCGTTCTTTAGAGAACGGTTAGGCGAGGGGCACATTGTTAATCTGGAAATGTGGGGAGCAAAGGGTGTTGTGTGATCAAATTAAATGTTGAGAATCGGCATAACACTTGCCAAAAATATAGCAACTATACGGACGCTGGCCTCACTTTTGGGTTGCCGTGAGATGAAAGATGGATCGACGGCCGTCGACCAGTATGGCGAACGGTATGCATCACACGTCTGTAAAAGACTGTTGCCCTTCTCTTAACATGTAAAGTATCCACCTCATCGTTCCCACTAAGTCATGCATTGCTTGGAGCTATATAAAAAATGATTTGTTTACTGTCCGATCGACCTATTTGGAAGAATGGAACCAACAACATGGGAAAAAATTGCAACATGCAAATGGAATGGGTAGAACCAATGTCAATCCTATTTGGCATAAATTTGAAAGTTATCTTGTCCGGCAAAGGTAAAAAAATTCATTTGGCGTACACTGTATGGAACCCTTCCGTGCCGAGTTACACTAGCTAATAGACATATGAAGGTTTTGTCCATCTGTCCATCATGCTTAAATGGACCAGAAGATACAAAACACGTCTTGTTCGGGTGTTGGGAGGCGAAAGAAGTTTGGGACAAGTTAGGCTTATACGAGATGATAAATAAAGCTTGTGTTGTTGACCGTGCGGGAGAGGCGGTACTAGAATTCTTACTCTTTATGCAAGATCATGAATTATCTATAATGGACACTCGAAACGTACGTGAATTGATCGCTATAACATCTTGGTATTTATGGTGGGATAGACGTCAACTGGTTCATGAAGGAAAGTTGCAAGATGCAAACCAAACTTCTATGGGGGCTCGTGCAATAACGGCAAACTATGTTAGCCTACTCCCCTAAGGCAACTAGTAAACAAGGGGATGGAGCATTCCGCCTACGGGTTTTGTGAAGTTGAGTGTTGATGCCTCCTTTGATAATGATCTGCTCTAGAGTACAGCTGGAGCGGTCATCAGAGACGACAAAGGCAGATTCATCGTCGGTGGAAATTGAAGGATTGATTGTTGTGCGGATGTATTAGCAGCAGAAGTTTTGGCTCTAAAGTTTGGATTATACATTGCACAAAAGGCTGGTTGTAATCGCTTAGTTGTTAACTCAGACAATATGGAAGTGATTGAGACAATGAAGAATGAAGGACACTCGGCGGGAGCGGCAACGACAGTTTTCGATGATTGCTATTTTTTGGCTTGTGATTTCCCTATTATTAGATTTTAACATTGTAATAGGAAAGCAAATAAAATGGCTCATGAAATTCTAGGCTAGCAAAAAAATTTGTCACTAGGGATTGGTTGAGGAGCCCTTGAAGAATATTGTACCTTTTCTTATTGACGATGTAACCGTTATTTATAATTAATAAAGTTACAGTTTTTTTCAAGAAAAGTCATGCATTTACGTCCCCTCTTCCACTAAACCATGTATTTATGTCTGCCACAAAGCAAGCCATGCATTTAACTTATAAATTGCATTTTTTAGCAAGCATTTGCATGTAACACTTCATCTTAATTCTCAACATGCAAAGTGTCCAACTCATTGTCCTCCCTAAATCATGCATTAGCGCCTCTCCTCTCACTAAGCAGTGCATTTAAATCCGATTACATAAGTAAGCCATGCATTTTATAAATTTTATTTTTTTCATTAGTCTATGCATGTAACATTACCATCATAGATACTTGTTAGTCACCCTTTAAGTTTTTGTTCGAAATGAAATTTTAGCTATAATTTTTTAACTATTTGTAGACACTTTTTATTAATTTTTAAGCTTAGAATTTATTTTTATTAGATTTAGTTGTTTTTAGCAACTATTTATGCATTTTTAACAAAATTACCGCAGCAACGCGCTTCATCAAGTATCATCAGTGGTCCTCCATAGGTTAGAAACATTGTTGATAGCCCTAATAAATTGGATCTGGATGGAGAGTGCTCGATTGGTTAACTAGAAAAAAAACAAGAGTTGTGGTCTTCGGAAACCTTCATCTCAATTTGTCGTGGTTTCTTAATATTCATTCTAGGATCACATTATGCAAGTATTATAAATAAAATGGTAAAAATTCTTGCGGAGGATTTATTTTTTTTATTTTTTTAAGAAATACTTCAGATCTATTCATTAAACGTTATGGCAGTACAAAGAACACGAGAACTAAAAAAGGATATCCATGTTTATAGACCATTTAGCAATGACTACAAGCACTGAAGCAAGTCGAAGATGCGTCATCATCGTTGCTCCTCACTCATCATAACCGGACAAACTTTATTGTAATAGACAGTCGGGAAGTCGTTATGTTAAGACCTCAAGGGGCCAGCGCGCAAGAACGACAACCACCGTCGATGAAAAAAAAACGTGAATCAAAAAGATATGTTCATTTATATTTTATAGAAAATGCGCAGACGTACTGTATTTGTCAACACCCAACAGGCAAAACGTAAGCAAATTAATCAACAGAGCTTGAAGAAACGTCCATCATTTCTAACAACTCTGCAAATCCCCACAGATTTCACAGTGCTGAAAATACAAAGTAAGAAACCCTTGGGAAACGCTCACCAAGAACTCCGAAAACAAAAACATTCATCTCATACTCCACATCATTCGAAAAAAGAAAGTCCCATGCTCCACACACCATCAGAGTCAGAGCAGCAGATAAACTCATGCCCAGCCTGATGATCAGTAGGAGCCGAGCTGGGTGATCTTGCCGCCGAGCTGCCTCTGCGCGTAGGCGAAGAGCCGGCCGGCCTCCTCCTTGCCGACGGCGCCGTCGCGGTTGGCGTCCGCGGCTTGCACCCCTTCCCGCGCCTTCCAGGACGCGAACCACAGGTTGAGGCTCCGCAGCGCGCGCTGCAGCTCGTCCCGGCTGATCCGGCCGTCGTGATCCGCGTCGAACTGCCCCAGCCACGCCCAGAACTCCTCCGCCGTCACCTCCCCCTGCGGCAGCGCACGGTACCGCATGAACGCCATCGATCCTCCTGCCGCCGGAACCGAGCACGATGTGCTACCCTTGGTCGATTAACGATTAGCTAGCCTGGCTGCTGCTTCTATCTATGGGAGTGCGAGCAGCTGATGTGACTGATGCTTCTATCTGGGTGAGTGCGAGTGTGAGCTGGGTGATGAGGATGTTGAGCGGCGACGCACGGTCCTATATATACGGGGGAGCAGAGCTGAGGATGATTGACCAGACGTTTTTCACGACTCCATGGACGCGCCTTGGTCAGTGTGTTTCACTTGGGTGATTTGGCGTTTAAGAATGAGTGGGTCAGTAGTGGGGATTTGGCTAGGGAATAATCAGCGGTGTAGCTTAAAAGTTCGTTCTTTAGAATTTAGAGAACGGTTAGGCGAGTGGCACATTGTTAATCTGGAAATGTGGGGAGCAAAGGGTTGTATGATCAAATGTTGAGAATCGGCATAAAACTTGCTAAAAAATATAGCAGCTATACGGACGCTGGCCACACTTTTGGGTTGCCCAGTACGATCGGTAGTACAAACATCTGAGAGAATAAGAGTGAGAACAAGCGCAATCGGTAATGTAAAAGAAAAAGAAAACATTTGGGGCCGGGACGCCGGCCAGTCGCGTGTGACCCGTGCGATCTCCTTCCATCATATGGCCAGCCCTCTCATGTGGTGGGACGCCCTCTCTCTCTTATTTCGCCGGTCCCCAACCCTGCCGGCCGTCCTCATCATCGGTCTCCATCCTCGCCGTCTGTCCTCGTCTTCGTTCGCCGCCCTCGCTGGCCAGTCTCGGCGCAAACTGAAACCGTGTCGTGGCCTGTTGTAATCGGTGCCTAGGAGAGTTGTCATTATGGATGACGAGTATGCTCACCGCAAGCTGCAAGATGGCGGCGTTGTCCCGAGCAATACTGCAGACATCACATTTTTTGTTACATGCTACAACCGATATCACATTTTGCTACAATCGGTATCCTACTCGGCTATAACGAAGACGCGGAATAATAGTGAATAGGAAGAAAGATTCTTTTGATTTTCTTGTTCTTGAAAATATTCTATTTATCTACTAGGCATCGCGTTTTGCTACATCATGAACCATCGTATTTTTTTCTACATGCTATAACGGGTGTCATGATTTACTACAACTGGTGCCCCATCCGGCTACAACCGTTGTCGCGTTTGGCTAACATCTCACGATCGTCACTTTTTTTTTTGCTACAACCTGACATCATGTGTCCTGCTTCAACCAGGAACAGAAATTGCTACAACCAGCGAAGTCGAAGGCTGGAACCAACATCCATTTTTGCTGCATCGTCAGAGTGTTTTCTATGGTGACGATGGTGAAGCAACAACGAAGTGTGGCCGGCTGCAACGATGCTGCGTTTTTTGCTGCAACCATCAACAGGAAAGCTACAACCTGCGCTTAGATTTGCTACAACCTGTGGCAATGAAGTGTGGCTGGTGGGGACAATGCATGATATGTTTTTGCTGCAACCAGACGATGGCGCATGTGTTTTTGCTGCAATGCGCAACCATGGAAGCTTCCATTAGCACGGGGTTTTTGCTGCAACCATTTGTGTGCTCCTGGAACTGCGGCTTTCCGGGAGCGAGGACGGCGAGCCGACGAGGTCATCGCCGTTGGGGTGGTTGGGGAGGGGGGTTCTCTCATGCGTGTTGTTCGTGCGGCTCTGGTGTACCGGCGGGTGGGATACAAAGGAAGAGATCAAGGAGGAAGGAACAAAACGAGTGAGGACATATCTGACGGTCTCCTATAGCTGTATCGAGCGGCTGGGGGCGACCGGCCTAAATTTGGACCGGCGCGCCCACACCTAACACTGCCCAAAAGAAAACCTTTCACGTACTTTCTGAATTTTGATCCTGCTAATCACATGTGTCATGCGGTCATGTCAACAGTGCGTACTCCCTTCAATTCCTTATACAAGGCCAGAAACTCATATTACAGATACCAAGGTAAAATTTGATGACTGGTTTGCAAGACAGCTTTTCTTTTTGTTAATCGGGATCATTATTATGCCACATGCATGTAAGGAAGGAATGAAAAGAAAATAGCTAAGTGTCATTATGACTATATGCATGCAAGCATTAAACAAGTTGTGAATACGAAAAAATATCATTATTTTTTGCCTCGATTAGTGTTTGTGGTCTTATATAGATGCAAAATATATTTTTCATAATGACCTTGTATAAGAGAATGAAGGGAGTACTTGGGTTTTAAGAAAGTACTTGTTACAACACTTAAAAGGTTAACTGAGCATATTTTCTTGGAGAAGGACACGGACATACTTATGTGACAAGTTATTGTTTGTTGCGAAAAATGCCCATAGAAAGAGGTTGCTTGTTTCCTAGCTAAATTGACATGTGTAAAGATGGGTGCGCCGAAATTTCAGATGAGCGTTTGATTGTTTGTCATAGTTATGTGTTGCCACACTTTACTACTCACAACTCGGCTTTTTGGCAAAGTTATAGTTTTGAACCAACCATGTCATAAAAGCTAGAAGCGTAGTTAAGCTATAGGTGGGCAGCTGGAGACCAAGCTTTAAATTTAATGATTAGCAGCCTCAAATATTTTAGGCAATCCACTTATCTCTAGCCATAAGGCGGCTAATGATAGGTTATGAGAAGTTCATAGATGGCTCTAGGCCCATGTCTTCCCGAAGGAGATAGTCTCTCTCTTCTGAATTATGTGTATAATATAAAGTAATATGTAAGTATCAAGAAGATACCAACTAACCAAATATTTACGACAACGTGGCATCAAGAGCTCATCAAGACATAAATGATGCATACATGATCAGTATTACCTTGCGTCGCAAGAGAAGCTAGACACGGGAGAAGTTCTCCTTTTTTGTTTCATACCGAAATATTAATATCTCCATCTTCTGTTTCCATTTTCTGAGCGCCTATGATGATCAGTATTACCTTGCGTCGCAAGAGAAGCTAGACACGGGAGACGTTCTCTTTTGTTGTTCCATACCGAAATATTAATATCTCCATCTTCTGTTTTCATTTTCTGAGTGCCAAAATTTTCTTGCGATTACATTGTTCTTGCGATTTCAGGAAACAAAGTGGGAAAAAAAAGTGAGAAAAAAAAACTTCTTGTACGCCATCTGTTTCAGCTCTTCCTGAAACCACTTAGTCCGAACTTAACTTTCAGCGCCTATTTCGACCACAGGTTGCCCCTGGGACTAATATTGCATGGTCATCGTGATCTGCGCTTTGTTCTTCGATGAATCTATATATGCTTTTACTTTAAGCCCGCGTCTACAAAATATTCACTGGCCTAGTGGTGGTAGGACAATATCTTACGTTATTAGGGAGAATGATGGGAGTAGTCTAAGGAAAGTGATTGTACCAATCTATCAGAAGCCTCAAAACACCAAGATTCTTTGTTTGAAAAGACGCAGAAAACCCATTGAATAACGAGGAAGAATCGTATTCTTCTGGCAGGCTTTCCGAGGCATTCGTGGATCAGCGATTGCAGCGCAAAGTGTCAGTTGTTTATGCTGCTATAGGTTGTGATGGGTGCCGGGCTAGCTAGGCCATATCGCCAGAATGATAAACAAATGTAGACTAATTCAGTAACTTGATTATTCGTCGCTGTAAAGATAAGTATTTATCCTTGTGCCTACTGAGCAAGAAAATTGTCGTGGTAGACTAATTCACTTACTCAGTCGTCGCTGTAAAGACAAGGATTTATCCTTGTGCCTACCGAGGAAGAAAACCGTGGTGGTAGGCTGATGTGACAGAACTTGGATGCCATTTGAAATTTCAGAAACTGAACTGAAGATTTGACTTAAGGTACGAGGGTTCCTCTGTTATCCGTCAAAAGACGAAATGGGTCAAATGGCACGATTGCGCACCCCATCAAAGAACACATCTGGCAGCTAAGTGCATTTGGAGATCTCATTAAAAAGACAATGCATAAAAACCTTTGTTGAATAACCTGAAATCCTCCTTCAAACTTCTGAATTACTAGTAAATTTGCACGTGCAACGCACGTTCTCAGGCTGTCATCATATGTAATTAGAAAAATAAAAGTCTCATTTTGCATATCTACAAATATTTACATGATTTACTACCAACAATAGTGTTCAAGTGAAAAAAAAACTAAATCACATGGATGCAAAAATAGCCGGATATACAGATGAATCGAATGGGCAAATCCTTGTTCAAGTTACATTTTTCAGAAATCTGTAACCACTGATTGCTCTATTTTGATTGTTGTCAAGCCTGGGATACCACTGAGATCACGCAAGCCACGGACGCTGATTTCAAGGGAAGACTTACCATGCCATCAAACTATCTTCAGTGATCTCAATAATATTAGGAGAAATTTCTCTTCTGCCCCATTTGGACTTCCCTTTCCTAGAAACGCCAAAAATGTTAACCTTTGATTATAAATGTGATTAAAAAGCGGATATTGAGCAGTTTCATATAAGGACCTGTTGATTATTACTATTTTCTCTGTAATAGTCAAAGAATATGTATACATTTATACTAATAAAAAACATTACTTCAACAATATAAGCTTGACAAAGTGTAGAAGTTTGACTGCAGGTACTGCAGCATCCAAGCATGTTAGATGATTAGGCCAAACTTTTCTTTTACCTAAACGATGCTTGTAACAAGTTTGTCATGTGTTTTTTTATTGAATCTTTTAAATAGAAGGAAACAAAATGCTTCAGAACGCAACTGGTATAAGACTGAAAAAACGTTTTTTGTAAGTTTAAATACCTGCAGCTCCTACATTTCATAAAAAGGAGCATATTTACCCAAGCACCTTGGTACAAACTTATTAGCTGTGTTTAGCAAAGTGGGATCATGTGTCGCCTGCTCGTTATCTTCAGTATTTGAATGGATATGTGATACTGATAAAGCTACTCTACAACACCATGTATGCTAAAACTACTGTCATAGGTAGAATATATTTTGCAAAATAAATCTCATAGTAAATTACCACATAGCCGGCTTTTCAGGACATACATCAGAGGCTAATCAATAAAAGTATTTGCCGTTGCTTGACGTAACAAGTTGTGAAAGAAAAATGGACAAAATATGTCACCACAATATATTCGCTTGCAAGGGAAGCATTGAATTTGTGTTATGCAACCTTTCCCAATGTTCACCATGTTATTAGCAAAGAAGCAACAGCAGAAAAATCAGAGCAAATTATCAGCATGAATCAGTGAGTTAGGGAGAAGCCAAATGAGATTTCACCCCACAATGGAAGGGGAAAATCTCGCCCCACATGGTGTGGGCTATCTACTTACATGTAGCGAACCGACCTGAAAGGTCAAGTCTCCGGTGTTTCCGTACCATTCCAAGATCATGCTGGTACACACACGGTACATCCATGTATATATCAAAGGGAAATCACACAGCATTATATTAATCGAAATCTCATATCGAGTCCTTTATTACAATAAAAATTACAATAAAGTGGCTAAAAGCCAACTCATGAGAATATCTAAATCTTGCGGAAGCGTCGAAGGTAGATGAGTCCATCTGACTCCAAGGGCATCTCACTGAGCATAGAACGTGTCCTCACTCCTGGTCGGAAAAGTACTCTGCAACATGATACGTTGCATCCATGTAGGTCAGCATATGGAATATGCCGGCAAAGTCACAGTAGAGGTGTGAAAATAATCAGCTAGTCTATATGCATATATGGCAGGTGGGGTGGTAAGTTTTGCGTAAAGCCAATTTTTCCTACATCAAGAAAAGGGGCTAAGCAAAACATTACTAAGTTGGTTGATTAATGAGATGGTTCCACCAACCAATTCTCATTCCCAAAATTATTAATATACCCACATCATCATATTAATTGTGTTGAGAGTTCCGGAAGTTTCAATTCCTTTGGCTCAAGTCGTCCATGACCGTGGACACGGCTAATCGATTAGGTTTGGAATACTCTGCAGAGTTTTGCACACGTTCCCCACAAGATTTGGTCGCCTCCGTTTGATTTCTCGCACTTCAGGGTGTTTGAGAAACGGATGACCAAAACATGGTCTTCCAAAGGGTTTCCCTGCGACTCTGTCGGTGCCCATCCTTTCCTACCGTTCTTCTACCTCTCGTAGCACCGCCTGTCCAGGGTCACCACGATTTCCAACCAAGCCAGAGCCCATAATGACTTGTGGCTGTGCAGGTAAGCCTTGGGTCTTGAAGCACCCATCCATCTCTTTGTGCCTGGGTGGACCTTTCCGCGTGAATACTGGCCATCTCCAGCATCACCTAGGCAAATCCACTGGTTTCTCCAGGGTGCCGTTCAACCATCATCCACCCAGAGGTATGTTGAAAACTCGGAGTCTTAAATCTTGATCATTATGTAGGTCTTGAAATTATTAACTCTCTCAACTCTCATGAATCACACAACCAACCCCGTCTACTAATAGCATAGCAAAAGGTAAAACAACGTTTCCCGGGGCCAATGTGTCAAGAGGTTGAGGGGGGGGGACCTACCACATGATACTACTACAATGTAACCAAGTTTCCAACTAACCTATCTTGCATGCAATTGGGGAGATGGTAGAACTAATGCATATAAAACATGGGTAAACATGGTCAAAGTGACTTGCCTGATTGATGATCTTCGTACGTGAGTGACTCTAAGTAACAAGCTTCGCACTCCGGATAATCTAACGAAGCAAACAAGCACTCAATAAGCATACAACAGATTATTGTAACTCACAAACATCAACCAAGAACTAGTAAACGATCAAGACAAAAAAAAATGCACAAATCTCAAGTAAGAAAACACACAAATTTTTGTTTTCAAAAGGTGAGGAATGAAAACACTACTGACATAATGAAACCATTTGTAATAACAAAACAATTGTTGTCAGCAAGGAAACAATAGAATATTTTATTAATAAACAGAATATAATCAATTTAAGTTTGTTGGGAAAAGTTTAGTAAAGTTTATACAAGTTTGTGATAAACACTATATGAATCAACTATAGTTATATTAACAAAAGAATGAAAAACTAAAGTTATTATTTATTTGTAAAACATGTTCTTAACAGAAAATAATTTACAATTAAATCTGTCTTAGAAAACAGAATTAAAATATACAAAACTTTGTTTGAAAACAAAACTATTACTAGTTAGTTGTTTTAATCAAAATAAACCTATTTGAAAATAAGTTGTGATTCCTATGTTAAATAAAATTAAACTAAGCAAATTTATATTTTTATTAACGGTGAGTGAAAACACTAAATGTTTACTAACAGAACCTAATAAACAAATAAAACCTAATTCTAAATCAAACTAATTAAAATTAAGTATATAAAACTATATTGTAATACTAGGCAGATTCTGTTTTTGGTTAAAACATTAATCAATATATCCTAAATATCTTCAAACTAAGCATGAAGGTAGTCCTAACTAATACCAAACAGTAGCAAAAAGATTCATGTCAAAATCTATTTTCAAACTCTAGTTATACAAATTTGAAGATTTTAAGCAAATTTGATTCAATTCAAATTTTATAGTTCAAATTTGAAATTTAAAAGGACAGGGTGAAACTACATGAAAAATGTGAGCTATTGCAAAAAGAATCAATTCAAAACACTAAATAGATTAAAAGATATAAGCAAAACAAATTTTGAAATCATTCTGTTAATTAAAACAAAAACAGAAAAAGAAAATGATTTGCGACGGTCAGGGGGCTACGTGGCGCTGTCGGATTGGCTAAGGGTGGTGTGCGCTCGAGGGTTCCGGGCGGGCGACCGGTTCCTAAAGGAAAACGATTCGGATTTAATACGATCTAATCTGAGCCGTGGATCTTAGATCCAAGGGGTGGGAGTGCTCACAGGGTTAAGAGGTCGCCGGCGTCGGGGTTCTCCGGCGAGTCCGGTAGCGGCGAATGCGACGGCGAGGTGCTCCGATGGTCGGGGAAGACGGGGAAGTGGTCCGGGCGACGGCGACGGGCCTCCGGAGTCTACTGGTGGCAACGGTGGGGCGAACGGTGGTCGGACTCGGTGGCTACGGTCGATGGGAGGTCCGGTGAGGGTGGGAACTCCGGCGAGGAATTGTGCAGCGCCTCGGCGAGGGAGAGAGGGGGCTCGGGGGTGAATGGAGAGAGGAGAGGCAGTGCTATTTATAGAGGGTGCGGGGAGATGCGGGGGAAGGAGAAAAGAGAGAGATCCGGTGGAGTAACTGCCGGCGACGAGGTCGGGCGAGAGGAAGAGGGCGACCGCGCGGGCGAAACTGTCGATCGGGGTGGGGTCCAGTGTCAGCGAGAGGGGAAACTTCCGTTACGCGTCGGTCGGCCGGCTTCTAGTTAATGCGCGTAATAACTGCCGTGGGCCGGCCCGTTTAATACCGGAAACGGTTACCGTTTCTTTTTAATAATTTTCCAGAGACATTCAAAAGCTTTTAAAGCATTCAAATCGTCTCTAAATATAGGGGTATTATATATCAAAATTAACATAATAATAAATGCTATTTAATGAACATTTCTATTCTGTCATTTGAACACTTTGAAAAAAATAATATTTTCAGAAATTGCCTAATTGTTTTTAAACCCTTTTTGCAAATATTTTCAAAATAACCCCTGGTTATTATTGTTCAAATAAACCACCAATTAGTCCCTGGTGTGGAGTGTCATGTTCCTCCTCTCTTATTTGAACTTTTAACCAAAATTTCAAATAGGTGAAAGCAACTTAGTGAAAAGTAGAAAGGACTTTCTGGAATTCAGAAGAGGCATTTCAACTAACACATACAATCAAGTAATGATGATGATAGATGCATAGCTATAACATAACATTCCAAAATAGAATTTTGGGATGTTACAAACCTACCCACCTTAAGATGAATCTCGCCCTCGAGATTCGAGTTGGCTAGAAAATAGGTGCGGATGGTCTCTACGAAGATCTTCTTCGCGTTCCCAGGTGGCTTCTTCCTCGGTGTGGTGACTCCACAGAACTTTGCAGAACTTGATGATCTTGCTGCAGGTAACCCTGTTGTTAGTCTCAAGGATTCTGACAGGCTTCTCCTCGTAGGTCAGATCACTTTCAAGTTGTATGGCCTGTAGGGGCACGGTGTCTCTCAAAGGGATATCAGCCATCTCAGCATGGCATTTCTTCAGCTGGGACACGTGGAACACATCATGAACTTCGGATAATCCTTCCGGCAATTCCAGTTTGTATGCAACTTCGCCTCTACGTTCAAGAATTTTGTAGGGGCCTATGAATCTGGGTGCTAATTTTCCTTTAACACCAAACCTCTTGATTCCACGAAGCGGGGACACACGAAGATAAGCTCGGTCTCCCACTTCATACGTCACTTCTTTACGTTTGCTGTTAGCATAACTCTTCTGTCGAGATTGAGCTATCTTGAGTCTGTCACGAATCAACTTGACTTTCTCTTCAGAATCTCGAATAAGGTCGAGACCAAAAAGTTGTCGGTCTCCAACACCATCCCACGTCAGTGGTGTTCTGCACCTCCTTCCGTATAAAGCTTCGAAAGGGGCCATCTTCAGACTGGTCTGATAACTATTGTTGTACGAAAATTCTGCGTAAGGTAAGTTGTCATCCCAACTAGATCCATAATCTAGCGCACAAGCTCTCAACATGTCTTCCAGAATCTGGTTGACTCTCTCAGTCTGTCCATCTGTCTGCGGATGAAAGGTTGTACTGAACTCTAGCCTTGTACCCAAAGTTTCATGTAACTGATGCCAAAACTTTGAGGTAAATTGTGTTCCTCTATCTGACACGATACTCCTCGGAACTCCATGCAGACATACGATCCTGGTCATATATATCTTGGCTAGCTTAGCACTGGTATAGGTGGTCTTTACCGGGATGAAGTGAGCTACCTTGGTCAAGCGATCAACCACTACCCAGATGGAATCATAACCTGAACGGGTCCTGGGTAATCCTGTGATGAAGTCCATACCAAGTTTTTCCCATTTCCACTCGGGTATCGGCAAAGGTTGTAGTAACCCTACTGGTTTCTGATGTTCTGCCTTTACTCGCTGACAAACATCACATATTGCAACATGTTCCGCAATATCTTTCTTCATACCTGTCCACCAATAACTTTCCTTTAAATCCAGATACATCTTGGTGTTGCCTGGGTGTATCGAGTAAGGTGAATCGTGGGCTTCCTGAAGTATCAACTTCCTGAGCTCTGGGTCATTGGGCACATAGATTCGGTTCTCAAACCACAAAGTTCCGTGTTCATCCTCACGAAAACCTTTAGCTTTACCATCTTCCATTCTCTGCTTTATCTCAGCTATCTCCTTGTCCAATTTCTGGGCTTCACGAATTCTTTCGGTCAAGGTGGACTGAATTTCCAGTGTGGCAATATATCCTCTTGGGACTATCTCTAGCTTGAGCTCTCTGAGATCATTGACTAACTCTTGAGGTAATCCTCCAGCTGTGAGTGTTTTCACATAAGTTTTCCGACTCAAGGCATCGGCTACAACATTAGCCTTACTTGGATGGTAATGTAATCTCATGTCATAGTCCTTGATTAACTCTAACCATCTCCTCTGTCTGAGGTTCAACTCTTTCTGCGTGAAAATATATTTCAGGCTCTTATGGTCGGTGTAAACATCACAACTATTTCCGATAAGGAAATGTCTCCAGGTCTTGAGTGCGTGCACTACGGCTGCTAGTTCCAAATCATGGGTGGCATAATTCAACTCATGAGGTCGTAGTTGTCTGGATGCATAGGCTACAACTTTTCCATCCTGCATAAGTACTCCTCCAAGTCCTTGACGTGAAGCATCACAGTAAACTTGGAAGTCCTTCCGAATATTGGGCAAAATCAACACTGGGGCTGTGACCAAACGTTTCTTCAACTCCTGGAAACTGGCTTCACATTCCACAGTCCAAACATACTTGGATTCTTTCTTCAACAACTCTGTCATGGGCTTGGCAATCTTTGAGAAATTCTCAATGAACCTCCGGTAATATCCTGCAAGTCCGAGGAAACTGCGGATCTCCTTAACTGAGGTAGGGGACTTCCACTCGGTGACGGCTTCAACCTTAGTAGGGTCCACTGCTATTCCATCTCCGGAAATAACATGTCCAAGGAATCCGACTTCCGTCAGCCAAAATTCACATTTGCTGAACTTGGCATATAGCTGATGCTCTCTTAGCTTCTCCAGAACTAAACGCAGATGTTCCTTATGCTCTTCCTCGTTCTTGGAGAATATCAGAATGTCATCGATGAACACCACAACAAACTTGTCTAGGTATTCCATGAATACTTTGTTCATCAAATTCATGAAGTAGGCAGGAGCATTAGTCAATCCAAAAGACATGACCGTATACTCATACAAGCCATACCTCGTGGTGAAAGCTGTTTTGGGTATATCCTGTTCACGAATTTTCAACTGGTGATACCCTGATCGAAGATCGATCTTGGAGAATACTTTGGCTCCTACGAGTTGATCAAACAAATCATTAATCATCGGTAGAGGGTACTTGTTCTTGATAGTCACCTCGTTCAAGGCACGATAATCGACTACCATTCTCAAGGTTTTATCCTTCTTCTCCACCAAAAGAACTGGGGCTCCCCAAGGTGATGAACTTGGGCGAATATAACCTTTGTCCAATAACTCCTTGATTTGCTTCTTGATTTCCAACAGATCATTTGCGGGCATCCGATAGGGTCTCTTGGAAATTGGGGCTGTCCCTGGCTGTAGCTCTATTAGGAACTCAATCTCCCTATCTGGTGGCATGCCTAGTAATTCTTCCGGAAATACATCCAGATAATCTTTTACCACAGGTACTTCCTCCTGAACAACTCCCGTGAGGGCATTTAACCGTGCACTCATATGGGTGCGTCGGGATACATACTTAATCCTCTTGTTCTCCGGGGTGGTGAGTGAAACAGACTTGCTAGGGCAATCAAGATTTCCTTCATACTTGGTCATCCAATCCATGCCTAGGATTACATCCAATCCTTGTGACTCTAAGACGATGAGGTCAGTGGGAAAAACATGATTTCCTATATTGAGTTTCAAGGCATGGCATCCTATCCCTGCCATCATCATACCTCCTGGGGAACTGACCTTAATGGGCTGACTAAGGGTTTTGGTGGGCAAGTCATACTTATCCACAACTACCCTTGATATGAATGAATGAGTTGCACCGGAATCAAAAAGTACTGTAACTGGACGTGAATGCAATAAAAACTTACCAACCACAGTCTCGGGTTGATCATAGACTTCTTCCACGTCGAGATGGTTCACCTGGGCACGAGGAAAAAGGTTTGGCTTCTTGGCTGCGGAATTGCCGTTGTTGTTGCCGTTTCCATTGCCTTGCTTGCTCTGGGGACACTCATTAGCATAGTGCCCTGTCTTCTGACACTTGAAACAGGTGATGTGACTCAGATCCTTCTGAGCAGGAGCGTGACGGTGCTGGTTGTTGTTCCCATTCCCATTGTCAGTCTTGAAATTGCCATGGTTGAGACGGTTGTTCCCATTTCCTCCATGATGGTGGCCTCCATGGTTGTGCACAGCATGAGTGTGTCTTCCAAACTTACCGGTCCCTGATCCGGTATTCCCTGAGTACAGGGAGTAGCGAAGCTTCTGATGAGCTCCAGAGTTGAACTTCCCCTGAGTGTACTTCCTCTTGCGGTTCTCAATCTGCTGCTGTTTACCTTCCAGAATAAGTGCCTTATCCACCAGCTCTTGGTAGTTGTTGAAATTAGCCACTACCAGCTGCATGCTCAACTCATCGTTGAGTCCTTCCAGAAATTTCTCTTGCTTGGCCGCATCATCAGCCACGTCTCCTAGTGCATAACGTGCCAATGTGTTGAAGTCGTCCACGTACTGGGCCACAGAGCGATTACTCTGGCGCAAGTTGCGAAACTCGCGCTTCTTCAGACTCATGGCTCCAGCTGAAACATGTGCGGTGCGGAAAGCTTGCTGGAACTGCTCCCAAGTCACATCTGCAATAGGATAAGTGGTGGTGTAGTTCTCCCACCATGAAGCTGCTGGTCCTTCAAGTTGATGTGCGGCAAATCGCACCTTCTCAGCGTCAGTGCATCCAGCGGTGATGAGTTCTCTCTCCATCTTGCGGAGCCAATCATCTGCCACAATGGGCTCAGTACTGCTGGAGAAAGTTGGAGGGTTCAACCTCAGAAAACGGGTGAGATTGTCAGTCTGGGGTGGATGGTGGTTGTGGTTATTCTGATTGTTGGTCTGATTCTGAATCAATAACTGCATCAGTGCATTCTGTTGCTGAAGGAGTTGAGTGAGTTCCGGCAGGAAAGTGAAGTCGGTCTCACGTCGTGGAGGCATCTTGCTGTTTTCAGAGGGATGAGAATTAGAATAAAACAAGGGTCTAGAAGAAATTCACTACCCATATGCAATGCAACAAACATATCACACCAAACACTCATTCATTTATTCAATCAACGTCAAACATCGGGAATACAAATCTCAAACAACTAAGCATCGACCTACGCTTTAACGACGAAAATAAAAGATACATGGAGGGCATAACTAATGTTTTTCCTCAGAAGTGCATAGTCGTAGGTCCTCCGGTGGTGCTTTCCTCATAGTCTTCATCGTCGTTGATGAAGGGTGCCATGTCTCCTTCGGGGTGAAGGTTTTCCCCCATGTCTAGCTGCTCCTCCAGAGTTGCGATGCGTGCATTCTGCTCATCAATCCTCTCTAGGAAGTCCTTCACTTCATGCTCGTGTTCATAGTTGGCCTCTCGCAGATCAGCTTCAAGGTCCAGCTCGCGGTTCATCAGATTCTTGATTGTCTTCGTATCAGCACGAACTCGAAGCTCCAGAGTCCTGATGTGAGTCTCCAGGGTCTGGATATAGGAAATAGTGGTGTCTGCAGTGGGAGGAGTTATGATGTTTCCATTGGCATCTCTGCGACAAACCACGCAGAGTCCTGGTGAAATGGTTCTACCTCTGTATTCCTCCTGAATACGTCCAAGGGCACGATGAATGGCCATGTCTCTCCCAAGTATCCAACTGGGTGCCACGAACTTGAGGTCGATGAGTTCCTTCCGATTCCCAAAGGTCTTCCCTGGGATGTGCACCTCGATCTTGTAGCGTCCATCTTGGGGAAATGACATGATAGGAATCCCGGTGATGCTCGGCAAAGCAATCCTTACGTCCTTGACGATCCTCATCAGCTCCTTACCAAAGGGCATCGTTGCGTCAGGCTGGCAAAACTCCATGATCAACACTGGGATGAAGGTGGCCATCTATAAATTTTGAGATAATCGGAGAGGAGTCAGAAACGAATAGATGGGAGTATAAGATATTTAAAGACAAAGAGAAACAATCCTAAGGCTTTCCAATCCTAGAGGTTACGTCCTACGGTCAGCGTGTGCTCTGATACCATTTCTGTAGCGACCCGACCTGAAAGGTCAAGTCTCCGGTGTTTCCGTACCATCCCAAGATCATGCTGGTACACACACGGTACATCCATGTATATATCAAAGGGAAATCACACAGCATTATATTAATCGAAATCTCATATCGAGTCCTTTATTACAATAAAAATTACAATAAAGTGGCTAAAAGCCAACTCATGAGAATATCTAAATCTTGCGGAAGCGTCGAAGGTAGATGAGTCCATCTGACTCCAAGGGCATCTCACTGAGCATAGAACGTTTCCTCCCTCCTGGTCGAAAAAGTACTCTGCAACATGATACGTTGCAGCCATGTAGGTCAGCATATGGAATATGCCGGCAAAGTCACAGTAGAGGTGTGAAAATAATCAGCTAGTCTATATGCATATATGGCAGGTGGGGTGGTAAGTTTTGCGTAAAGCCAATTTTTCCTACATCAAGAAAAGGGGCTAAGCAAAACATTACTAAGTTGGTTGATTAATGAGATGGTTCCACCAACCAATTCTCATTCCCAAAATTATTAATATACCCACATCATCATATTAATTGTGTTGAGAGTTCCGGAAGTTTCAATTCCTTTGGCTCAAGTCGTCCATGACCGTGGACACGGCTAATCGATTAGGTTTGGAATACTCTGCAGAGTTTTGCACACGTTCCCCACAAGATTTGGTCGCCTCCGTTTGATTTCTCGCACTTCAGGGTGTTTGAGAAACGGATGACCAAAACATGGTCTTCCAAAGGGTTTCCCTGCGACTATGTCGGTGCCCATCCTTTCCTACCGTTCTTCTACCTCTCGTAGCACCGCCTGTCCAGGGTCACCACGATTTCCAACCAAGCCAGAGCCCATAATGACTTGTGGCTGTGCAGGTAAGCCTTGTGTCTTGAAGCACCCATCCATCTCTTTGTGCCTGGGTGGACCTTTCCGCGTGAATACTGGCCATCTCCAGCATCACCTAGGCAAATCCACTGGTTTCTCCAGGGTGCCGTTCAACCATCATCCACCCAGAGGTATGTTGAAAATTCGGAGTCTTAAATCTTGATCATTATGTAGGTCTTGAAATTATTAACTCTCTCAACTCTCATGAATCACACAACCAACCCCGTCTACTAATAGCATAGCAAAAGGTAAAACAACGTTTCCCGGGGCCAATGTGTCAAGAGGTTGAGGGGGGGGGACCTACCACATGATACTACTACAATGTAACCAAGTTTCCAACTAACCTATCTTGCATGCAATTGGGGAGATGGTAGAACTAATGCATATAAAACATGGGTAAACATGGTCAAAGTGACTTGCCTGATTGATGATCTTCGTACGTGAGTGACTCTAAGTAACAAGCTTCGCACTCCGGATAATCTAACAAAGCAAACAAGCACTCAATAAGCATACAACAGATTATTGTAACTCACAAACATCAACCAAGAACTAGTAAACGATCAAGACAAAAAAAATGCACAAATCTCAAGTAAGAAAACACACAAATTTTTGTTTTCAAAAGGTGAGGAATGAAAACACTACTGACATAATGAAACCATTTGTAATAACAAAACAATTGTTGTCAGCAAGGAAACAATAGAATATTTTATTAATAAACAGAATATAATCAATTTAAGTTTGTTGGGAAAAGTTTAGTAAAGTTTATACAAGTTTGTGATAAACACTATATGAATCAACTATAGTTATATTAACAAAAGAATGAAAAACTAAAGTTATTATTTATTTGTAAAACATGTTCTTAACAGAAAATAATTTACAATTAAATCTGTCTTAGAAAACAGAATTAAAATATACAAAACTTTGTTTGAAAACAAAACTATTACTAGTTAGTTGTTTTAATCAAAATAAACCTATTTGAAAATAAGTTGTGATTCCTATGTTAAATAAAATTAAACTAAGCAAATTTATATTTTTATTAACGGTGAGTGAAAACACTAAATGTTTACTAACAGAACCTAATAAACAAATAAAACCAAATTCTAAATCAAACTAATTAAAATTAAGTATATAAAACTATATTGTAATACTAGGCAGATTCTGTTTTTGGTTAAAACATTAATCAATATATCCTAAATATCTTCAAACTAAGCATGAAGGTAGTCCTAACTAATACCAAACAGTAGCAAAAAGATTCATGTCAAAATCTATTTTCAAACTCTAGTTATACAAATTTGAAGATTTTAAGCAAATTTGATTCAATTCAAATTTTATAGTTCAAATTTGAAATTTAAAAGGACAGGGTGAAACTACATGAAAAATGTGGGCTATTGCAAAAAGAATCAATTCAAAACACTAAATAGATTAAAAGATATAAGCAAAACAAATTTTGAAATCATTCTGTTAATTAAAACAAAAACAGAAAAAGAAAATGATTTGCGACGGTCAGGGGGCTACGTGGCGCTGTCGGATTGGCTAAGGGTGGTGTGCGCTCGAGGGTTCCGGGCGGGCGACCGGTTCCTAAAGGAAAACGATTCGGATTTAATACGATCTAATCTGAGCCGTGGATCTTAGATCCAAGGGGTGGGAGTGCTCACAGGGTTAAGAGGTCGCCGGCGTCGGGGTTCTCCGGCGAGTCCGGTAGCGGCGAATGCGACGGCGAGGTGCTCCGATGGTCGGGGAAGACGGGGAAGTGGTTCGGGCGACGGCGACGGGCCTCCGGAGTCGACTGGTGGCAACGGTGGGGCGAACGGTGGTCGGACTCGGTGGCTACGGTCGATGGGAGGTCCGGTGAGGGTGGGAACTCCGGCGAGGAATTGTGCAGCGCCTCGGCGAGGGAGAGAGGGGGCTCGGGGGTGAATGGAGAGAGGAGAGGCAGCGCTATTTATAGAGGGTGCGGGGAGATGCGGGGGAAGGAGAAAAGAGAGAGATCCGGTGGAGTAACTGTCGGCGACGAGGTCGGGCGAGAGGAAGAGGGCGACCGCGCGGGCGAAACTGTCGATCGGGGTGGGGTCCAGTGTCAGCGAGAGGGGAAACTTCCGTTACACGTCGGTCGGCCGGCTTCTAGTTAATGCGCGTAATAACTGCCGTGGGCCGGCCCGTTTAATACCGGAAACGGTTACCGTTTCTTTTTAATAATTTTCCAGAGACATTCAAAAGCTTTTAAAGCATTCAAATTGTCTCTAAATATAGGGGTATTATATATCAAAATTAACAGAATAATAAATGCTATTTAATGAACATTTCTATTCTGTTATTTGAACACTTTGAAAAAAATAATATTTTCAGAAATTGCCTAATTGTTTTTAAACCCTTTTTGCAAATATTTTCAAAATAACCCCTGGTTATTATTGTTCAAATAAACCACCAATTAGTCCCTGGTGTGGAGTGTCATGTTCCTCCTCTCTTATTTGAACTTTTAACCAAAATTTCAAATAGGTGAAAGCAACTTAGTGAAAAGTAGAAAGGACTTTCTGGAATTCAGAAGAGGCATTTCAACTAACACATACAATCAAGTAATGATGATGATAGATGCATAGCTATAACATAACATTCCAAAATAGAATTTTGGGATGTTACATTACACATGCTGTAGAAATACATCTACAACATCCATTATATGCGAAAGTCAATAGAAGCAAAGCCACTATCCTGTACATTTGACACCCTATGAAATGCACAATATTTAAATTAAGCCTATTTTTTTTAGGTTCTTATCAAGCTCTAAGTGTAGATAAACAGTAGCTGGAAATCACTTAGAAAGAGGACATGTTAAGTTTAGAGAGTCAAGTAACAGAGCTAAAAGGGTCAAGATTCGAGAACCAAAGAATGGCAGATGTGTTCAACAACACTACTTAAATTAAACCGTCTACAATTCACACATATAAGAGCAAGAAATAACAGCTTGGTGACACATATGTTGCTATCAAAACAGAAACATCCCATGACTTGCAACAAATGCGTGGAGATGGTGCACGTCAGTGATCTGAGTTATTTATTTAGGAGAAGAATAATAGTGACTTATGTGCATTTGAGGTGCTGTTAAGGAGATCAGCTGCAGCTAAAGGCAGTACCGTGAAGCCATGATCATTTTTCAACATAATGTACCAACTAACCTTGAAAAAGAGATTTATGATTTATTAGCAGTGCACTTTAGAATGTTTAGTCAACAAGGATAATTCTACATAGACTGAATACCTTTGCGCAGATCTTTCAATCGCATTATGACTGACATCTTTTCGGCATCAATCTCTTCATGACTGGCATCTTTCTCAGTGAGGTAATAGACACCATAAACCTCAAAGTCCAACACATAACCTAACTCTTCGACGCAAACATAGCAAGATGTTGCATAAGAAGAATTTAACTTGGCACAGCTATTTGGTTGTACCATAAAATCAAGAATTTCTGCAACCTGACAAAGTTTCGTGTATGATCATAATGTACCACTAAAGCTTCAAGTTTATGTGAACAATACTGTAACATGGACACTCCATTCAATAGGCAACAAGTCAGAGAAAATAAGAGGAAGACTGATTGAAAAACACCTAATTCCACCCATTACAAGAATCCAGTCACCTTGCAGTCTTGAGCATCATTAATATTAATATTTGTTGGGATAACGTTCTCATGCATGGTCCGAAAACTTGTATCAGAAAAGTGAAGTTCAAAAGATGCATTTGGCTTTAAGATTGACCCATTTTGCTTCATCTAACTTTACTGATTATAAATCTTGGACATACAAGGTCGGAACATAGCTTGATCCAGACATGCCACAAAATAGTTATCAAGATAATAATATTATACGTGCAATGTGTGTCTCGACTAATATAATATACACATCACCAGCTCCTTAATAGTAGACACAAAGTTAAAATCGTTTAAACAATGGTTGCAAACACTTTTTATTGGATAATGATTGCAAAGTAAACTATAAACAAATCTGCAATCAGTATATAAGCAAGAAATCAATGAAACATTTTTGAAACTGAAGAACAATGGTAGACTAATAGGAATTCATTCCTAGAATTTGTACCAACCTGTTGATTTATAAGGGAGGATTAGTAGAATCATAACAACTTTTGTGGATCATAACAACTTTTGATATTTTACATTTGCATTCATCACAGCGAGCACATGGAAACCCAATGGGCTGGAACTATCACGCAACATAGCAGACCAAAAGCTTTGACAATCCATGTGTTAAGCCAATCAGAAGACATGCTAGCATATTACCTGCAGAGGTGTGTGTGGCATGTTGTGTGAACAATCTGACAGCAGATAACATGTAGTTCAATTAAAGGATATTTGTAGTTCTTCATTCGCTTGATTAGCTGACCAGCGAAAGCAACAGTCTTCTCCCAGATTTGGTCAGGAAAATCTTTCATATATCATGATAAAAGAACCAATAAAGATGTGGATTCGTCAACAGTCGAGGGTCCTTTCATACGGTACACCATGAAGAAAATTAGTACCCACATTGACATGTGTACATAGAGAGCCTTTAGCAGATATGTGTCAGGCCCGGAAGCCACAGATTTGGCCTCGTCTTCAGCAATGACATTGTACAGCTACTCCTTCTGTTG
This sequence comes from Hordeum marinum, assembly GCA_022496015.1. Classification (NCBI taxonomy): domain Eukaryota; kingdom Viridiplantae; phylum Streptophyta; class Magnoliopsida; order Poales; family Poaceae; genus Hordeum; species Hordeum marinum. The sequence goes on from CM039678.1 coordinate 115,956,429, forward strand.
GATTAGAGACACATGGTATCCTTGGACGAAATGCTGGAAACACAGAAGCAAGCAGCATTGAAAAATGTTGACCAAATAATCTTGACAAAAGATAGTGCACCATATAACAATCTAATTTTACAAGAATAAGGAATTCAGTTTTACTGTCCATTTTATATAGTAAGAGAAGACAAACACAATAAACGTATCTCCTGAAGTCTGAATCATCAATGCCAATTGAAGATCACATATGGGTTGATTCCAAAGTCAGAGTGTATTAGATCAGTATAGAAACAATGCAATACATCCTTGCAAATCACTCTAGTGCATAATCACATCTGAAAAAGGACGAACTGCTTAGGAACACAATGGTGATGCAAACTCAAGTCTGAATCATTATCAATGGCAATTGAACATCACATTTCTTCCCTTCGAAAGTCAGTTCATGAATCTTTGTCATGATTTTGTGGGTGTTTTCTACTACACTGGATTAAATATCTGCAAAAACAGAAAGAAACAAATTTTATGCTGCAGGTATGCAACTGAGGAACCTCGTCTTATGACGGAGGGATCACTTCTTCGGTGTTGCAGCTAGAACCTCCTCCTCTGGTCATTTCCTCGGCAGGCCGCTTCTCTGCCTGCGAGGCGAGGGCGGTTCGTGGCCTGGGACGTTCACAAGATCGCCTTGTCAAGCTCTGTCCCGTCCCCGTGCCCTTCGGCGTCGACAGCGCATACCTCACGGATGGTGGCCTCCAGGACAACCGCGGCCTCGTGCTTGCCGCCGGGAGCCCCTGGTCTGGTCCGCCAGCGTCGGGGGCTTGTGCGGCCTCACGTCGGTTGGCGGCAAGAAGGGGCAGCAGGGATCGAGCAGTTGCGTCGCCGAGAAGGGGTGGCGGGCTGAGCGGCGGCGAAGCCGAGCGGTTTGCGGCTTAGGGCCCTGCGGCAGGCCGTGGCTGGGACAGGGGCTGGCGGCGGCGCATCAAGGACAGGGGACGGCGGCAGGCAGGGGTGGGGACCGGCGGGGCAGTGGGGGCGGCGGAGGCATTTGCGGGGGGAACGTGGGAGGCGAGAGGAACCCATCGTTTTTAGTCGGGATCGTGTGCAGAATAGCATTTCGTTAACGATTAACGAAGTCAGTTTTGTTAACAACGCATTTAGACCGTTGATTATGTAATTAGACGCTTCAGATTTTAAGTTAGATTAGCCCTCTTTTCTTTTTATAGGGGTAGTAGATATGTACCTATCATCAGTACTCAAGTGACCTAAGTACGTGCTGAAAGAGAATTAGACAGTTTCGGCCAGGGCAAGATTAAGACTGAGCACCCATGTGCTGCCAGCGTTAGTTATACCAACGTTTATGTTCGATCATGGACATGCAGAGTCGTCAAAAATCTCTTTCCGTTTTTCCAGCAAGGAACATGCAACGAAAAATGCTCGACGTAGCCAAGTCAAAAAGGCCCTGCCTGCACAGCCTAATTTACAGGCTTGAATGTTCCTGAAGAATTCGATTTGCTAAAGTAGATACGGTACCTGACATACTCCATTGAAAAATCGGTGGAAAACACAGCTATCAAAAAGATATAGAAGAATCCCTAAAAAATCATATAGAAGGAAAACTAGAGCTCAAGAAAAATGCTCCTAAGTTTTTCTAACTTCAGAGTAAAGAGTCGGTTGATTTCCAGGAAACCGGACAGTCGGAGTATTAGTACTCGATAGTCAATACCACGAGATCTCAAGGGTCAACAAAGTTCAGCTAAAAAAAAGGGTCAAGGAAGTCGTGGAGAATTGCTCAATGCACATCCAGAAGAGGAGAAAAAAGAGTGAGGAAAGGCCGAGAGAAACTTTCCAAACTCTTAAAATAGCAAAGTTATTTTCAAGATCATGCCATGAACCGAAAATACGGATTCGGAAGTGCCACCAGTAAGCTAGTCCATGGTGAAGCAGGACCACAAAATTAAACATGAATTATGAGTCAAACATATGAAAGGGACATCCAAAGTACCAAGAGCACATTATGAACGAATGGACCACGAAGTTCTTACGGAACAATGAAACGCTACACAGCAGCAAAGGTTGGCAGGACAAAAGGTTCTCCTGATAGTTAGCTTAGGTCATATTAGACATGAAATAAAGAATTACAAGGCAATAATAATGCAGTCCAATACCTATATTGTTAGTACACCTTAACAGCTTATACTAGAACCTATGTTAACTCCCTTCTAACATACACCAGTAAATATACATAGGATATGTACATCCTCTCGCCAAAAGGCATAAAAAAGAAACAGGAAATAAGTCAAATATTGAGGGAACTTACATAGGTGAAAGCTTGCTCATAATCGGTATTTAACATATTGCCTCCATTGTATACACAAAATTCTTTTTTGCAGCAAACAAACTATAGTCTTGAACGGCGGAGGTACTTGATGGGATTGAACGGACCCAGTTGCCGCGCAGAAGCCAACGTTGGTCGTCCATTCGGGGACACTGTTGGCTTGATGTCCCATCCTTCAACGTTTTTCGGAACACAAACATCAAACATAATTTGGCCAAGGACTCCTTGAGGCTCCATCCTGGCTGGATAGGGTAGTGACCGTTTCTGCTCCTCAATCAGAGAATCTGGTTCCCCAGAATCATGATGGTCCTTTGAACTTGGCAAGAAGAAATGGTCGCTGGGACTGTTGGCTACCCTTCTCAGGCTCTCATTTGAATTGGCAGCCACATTGTGTAGATTGCACACACAGTGCGCTATCTTGTAGTCCTGATCCCATGCAGCCCTAGTGCCCTTCAGCTGGCTTCTGTGGCAGAAGGTGACAAGAGCTTTCTTCAGTATATCATCTACAGCAGTTCTGTATTCCGCTTCATGCAACTTGTAATGGCCTGAAGGATATAAAGATAAGTTATTTGGTTGTGAATGAAATCTGCAATGATGACTCCCAGCAGAGAAGATACCAAGCATTTAAGTAGATGGAACTTTAACATAAATAGCCAATATGTACAATAAAGCTATAGGCTATATGTATAGCTTTGCAATATTAAATTCTGAGATATACTGTATTCGCCCCATGACAAGGAGTATGAATGTTCAAATAGTCAGACCAAACACTTGAGCTTAGTATTGCCTTCTTCGAAAAATTAGAATTCTAAAATGGATGAAAAATATTGTTAGGCAAGATAATGCAAATGCTTGATTCATTATCTTCTACTCCCTCTGTAAACTAATATAAGACGTTTTGGGTCACACTACATTAATGATCTAAAACATCTTATCAAAGTTTATAATGGGAGTATATGTGATCTAGCCATCTAGGTCTCTAGGACCTGAACATATGGACATGAAGTTGTTTTCATATCCGTCAGACAATCTTACAGCAAAAAAGTTTAAACGAGGAAACCTTACAACAATTAACAAATCCAAATATGAAATTAATGCAAAGTCTTGGAATGGAAACCGCCAGGACAGTAATTGTGCAAATGCATGTGTTTCTAAAAGTAATATATTTCACATTTAAAAGTTAGTACTCAGTAATCCTATCTAATAAAACCAGACAGTTAAGATAAAATGAAGGCGTACCAATATGAGGGGAGTCACTCCATTTGATTACTTTAACATCTGTGCCTAGTTCGACCAAACGCCTGGCGAAACCACAGACAACATGGCATGGAGCAAGATCATCGCCTTCCGAGCAAAATATAAGAACTGAACCCAGCCCCTGGATGAACAGTTAATATTATTTGGTGTGGCTAGTGAAGATGATTCGCAAAAATCACAAAGGCAAACCAGACTTACTGCTGATGAGTATAGCGTGTGCCAATATTCTGCACGCTGAGCCTCAATTCTGCTTGGAAAGAGAGTATCCATTCCAGATGCCAGTGCCTTTGCCATCAAGGAACGTAGCATGGATGGTTGAGATGAAGCGCCAATAACAGGATTTTGGAGAAACTGTGTGCCCACATCACTCAGAAAATCCACTGGGCCAGAGTCATAAATTTGCCCAGAGATACAGTTTCTAACTAACCGATAGTCCTTCTACATAATGGAAAATTTACATCAATAATGTTTAACTTGCTTGCCAGCTAATAATTTGCCAAGTCAAAACATGATGACAATGACAAAGAAAATGAGGACTTAAACATAAAATGATCGTGAGAGACTTCCAGTATGTTCAAGTGATCGAATTATGCAGCTGAAAATATGCCTAGTCAGAACATAGTGACAATAACGTAGAAAACAAAGACTTCAATATTGTTTTAAAATAGGTTGTCGTTATCCTTGTAACGAAGAGAAATGTATATGTAAACTTCAGGAGAAGAGAAAAGATAGAAATAATATACCATCATTGCATCTCCTTCACATCTTCCGTCTAGTAACTGCGAAACCAACAAACTTCAGTCATTTAGACAGTGAAAAGGGAAAACCTGATGATAGGTACGATGAGGTGGTAAAGGCAAGAACCAAACAAGCATGCACCTGAATAACCTTGTACATGCATCCCTTTGAGCCACCAGAAAAAGAAGCAAGCACAGTTGGCAATGGTTTTACTTTCAATTCCTGAAACGCCAGCATTTTAATTAGTTAAAAGCAAAATCATATAAATTATTGAACAGCAACCAAGTAGAAAGATAGTAAACAGAAGTCCCATTCAACAAGAGCTTATATGCAATCTTCTAAACGATACAGAAAGTTTACAATATGTCAACATGCAAATATCTCAGAATCTAAATCAGCAAGAAGATTATGTAGAGGTTCCCGCTTGGATGGAAAGTAAAATAAATGGAAAGGGGGTGAAGGTACAAACTCTAAATGAATGTGTTCTCCCAGGGGTTCTTACACATATACATTTTTTGTATATAAATCATTTGAATGATTAAGGAGCCAAAGAGAAACAGCCCTGTGTGTATTACAAAATAGTGTCAATGCCGCAGTAGGCTAAATACAGTACGAACATTGCCTAAAACAACAGGGGACATAATAATTTATTATTTTCTTCATTTGAACAATAGAACTATCAATGATTACTATACAACGTGGTATTTGTTGTGTACAACAACCATGGAAAAAATCGCACCTTTGCGAGCTCACTAATAACACCACATGCCAATGTTGCTGCTTTCTCAGAGAGATACCTGGAAGAAGAAAAGAATCAGTATAGTGCCACTGGGTGTAAATAGGAAGCTAAGGGTGCAGACTGCAGAGGACCCAATATGCAAGTTTACACCATAACCCTTCAAGTATAAGATAACTGAAGCACGGTGCAAGGAACTCCATTTCTGGTGTTACAATGGTACTCACTCAAGTGTCATTTTAGTGAAATACCCTGCTGAATGAAGCCTATAGCTCTACCAGCAACAAATGATGCTGATGAAGACCCTCTACCTTCGGATTTGATGCACTTAATTTGCTAATGTTATTCAATAAAATTACTATGATGTATCTGGACAAACTACATAAATGACTACCAAGCTTGCAGATGCACACCTGTGTTTAGGCAAGAAAACTCTGGATGGATCATGTACCAAACATTCTTAACATATTGAAGCAATCCACGTGTTAGTTTAGCTCCTTTTGCTAGTTCAACATGCTATTAGTTTCAGAAGGTTCAATCTTCGCCTGTTTCCTAAAACTGATTCCTTCAACTTTTCACATCCTCGATTGCGCAAAAATCCAAGTACCACAACGCCAAACCTTCCATCATCCTTCAACAAATATAGCTTTACCAAATCTCAAAGCCTAACCAAACTCCAAACACGCAAGATCGCTAAGACGCTAACCACTCGCATGCTGCAGGTACGTAGATATATTCACCTAAAAAGCGCACAAAGCGACAATATAAACCATGCAGAATATTGAAGAGCGTCAATTGCACAGCTACAGAGATTCTCGAACTAAGAGAACTAACATGCGGTGATGATGATGAGTGACCGATCGAACACTACCCATCAACTAATTAAACTCCACGGAAAATTTCGTAACAAGCTAAACCTGAAGGATAAAGCCTAGTCCCTGGTGATTCCGGTAGAGACAAAACATTAGCGGCCAATCTCAAATCAAACCTAGCCGCCGTCCACAGCTACAAAATCAGCGAACAATCTCAGAATCTCTAAAATTAAACCTAGCCGCAGCTATAATTGAACTTCATGAGGCCCGCAGAGCTACAATCGGCCACTTCTATAAGCCCAGACGAGCACCAGATCTCCCGAATTAAACGGGCTAGCACAAGCAACAAGTGGCAAGGAGCGAGCGAGGGAGAAGCAGCGCCACTCACAGCGATACGAGGTCGGGGTGGCAGACGAGGCAGCGCCAGCCGAGCGAGGCGTAGAGGTCGACGAACGGGCGCAGCTGCGCCTCGTCGCTCCACACCCACGCGAACACGACCACGACGCCCCTCGCCCCCGACGGCGGCGCGGGCGCCCAGTAGAAGCGGCCGCCGCAGCCGGGCCACATGGCCAGCCGCCGCTCCTCCCTCCCTCCCACCCTCCGGCGAGGAAGACCGGGAGGACCTGGGCGGCGAATCGAGGCAGCGGCGGGTGGGGGAGGGAGGGTTTGCGCTGCTGTCTCGCTCGGAAGTCGGAAGGGAGTAGCGGAGACGGGGATGGAGATTGGAAGGGAGGAGATGGGTCGCTTTGGCGTTTGGTTCGTCGCGGATTTGTTTATTTCTTTCTTTGTTTGTTTTCCGTGAGCTTCTCCTCCACCTTTTTTTTTGGAACCTTTTTTGCGGTTTCCGCACGAGTAGTACGGGATTGGGTTTCTCGTTCGCGTCAGCGCATTTATTAAAGAAATGATTTTAGTGGTGATGGGTCAAGGCGATCCTACGCGGCTCGTAGGATAGAGATGAGGAAGGCGTATCTAGCCCGTGCACGTAGAAATAAGAGTACAATTCAATCATGTCTCGTGTAGGAGGGCCTGCTTGGGTTGTGTTTTTGGAGGCGGACGTTTGGTTCCTGGCGGCATTTGTCCCTGGAATCTCTGCCATCTTACAGCGCCTCGTGATCGGTAAGTAAAGTGGTGTTCTATTCAATACACGCTATCACAATTCCAGAAAATGGATAATATACGACGCATTCACAGCGGCATACGAGACTTATACAGAAGAGAACACGATCTAGTCTAGTGTTTTGACGCGTTCTGCTGCAGTGGGCTTAAATAGTTTGCAATCTGACGCACGCACAGCTTTACGTCAATGCAGTGTGTGTGTCAGAAAGCTTAAATGGGTGTAAGGATATTACTTTCAGGACAGATAATTTTCTCTTTTTTTTGGTACATGAACTGTGAACAGATGTTACTTGAAAGATTAGAGCGCTGTTCAGTGAAATATATTTTTTACATTACTAGTTCATAGTTACCGGTCAGGCACGTTTGGCTCTTGAGTGTATATACAGTCCATATGAAAAAAAGTAACTAAAGAAAGTCAAAAAATTCCAGAACTTTTTTCAAATATACTTGACTTTTTGTTGTACTCGTATAAATTTGTGGTCATGGAATAACTTTCATTCTACAAGTTATTATTCACAGTTTTTGTCCTTGATTTTTTCTTTTTTGGAGCTTGACAGGAGTTTTTTCTTCGCGAAACTTTATATACGAGTAGAAAAGAAGGTGGAGTATATTTTAAAAAAATGGCTGAGCGAAAGGTTATTTCCCATTACAAACAATTTTGGTTCTTCGGTGTATATACGCCCAATATGAAAAGTGAACAGTGATCACAAAATAAAATCCAAAAAAAAAAACTTGACCTTCCATTGTACTAGCTGTGTAAAAAGTTTGGCGACGGAATAAATTTCATAGTACCCTTGGTGGAAAAGAATCAACATTGTATATAAGTTACTACTCACGCTTTTCTCCATTAAAATTTGTTGTTTTCGCCCAAAAGTCGACGAGAATTTTGCCTTGCGAAAAACATTATACGAGTACAAGAAGGTCAAGTTTGTTTAGTATATTTTTCGTAATTACTATATTTTTGAAACTTTTGAAAAACTCAGATAAGATTTTTGTTGTCAAGCCAATAAGATTTCCTTTATTAACCAGAAACTTTGAAAAACTTGAATGAGTACCAATACTATTTTCCTGAACAGTAAGAACTGAGAAAAGATTGGTTAGTTCAGCTCTTGTTCAGGAGCGAAGAATATGAAGTTGACTTAGGCCCAGTTCTTTTGAGCTATGCTGTGAAAATAAGCTGCTGTCAAAATAAGCTCAAAATAAGCTGATGTGGAAATAAGCTCCAGATAATAAGCTAGCCAGTTCTTTTCAGTGCCTATTTTCTCAGCTTATTTGTGGTACGATCAGTGAAAAGTCTGTAATGCCCTTCGGTTACACTTTTTGTTCAGGTTAAACAATATTGCGCTATTTTATTATCATTTCGTTGCCCATATGAACATAAATTTGACTTTTAAACATCACAACATGTCATAATCAAACATAAGAAAGATCATTGTCTGGCATACGAATATTATACATGCATCATTGTCTCATGTACTAGTGCGAGTACTTGAGAAGAAGTGCTGAATAGAAAAATCTTCAAATTATTACATGATTCTCTTAACAAAAGCATACACCCTAGAGCTAACCATCAAGGAAAAACACTTGTCGCAATAACATCACGGATGGAACCCATAGTGCCATCGTCAATGGGTGCATAGTGATGCGAAAGGCTCTCCTCATGAGCATACGATCCACTCTCAACCATGTCAAAATGTTGATCACTTAGGTTGCTTTCACGGATGAAGTTATGAAGACAAGCGCACGCAGTAATGATCTTTGTTTGTGTAGCGGGTTTGTACCGTGTGATGCCTAGTAGGATTCTCCATTTCATCTTTAGAACACCGAACGATCGTTCGATGACGTTCCGCAGTGATGAATGTAGATGATTGAAGGTCTCATATCTCCCTCGTGGTGGTACTTGTTGGAAATCGGGTACGTGATAGCGTTGTGCTTTGTATGGTGCTAGATATCCAATTCTATTTGGATATCCAGAGTCAACAAGATAATATTTTCCTGCATTGATAATAAAGTTAACCAAAACCAAGTATTTTGCACAAAACAGTAGAGCACAAAAATGCATGTACAAGTTATTACCATTCGGAGGGCGTGGAAAGTAGGAATATTCAACTTGTGCATCATTGAGTACACGTGTGTCATGAACAAATTCAGGCCATCCATCAACAAGAAACATAAATCTCATATCAAAATCGCAAATTGCCATGACATTTTGAGTTGTTGAGCCTTTCCTGTTACGATACTTGGGTTGCTCACTTGCAGGCACAACACATTCAATGTGTGTTCCATCTATTTCCCCAATGGCATCCTTGAAGTGAGGCCAAAATCTTGTTTTTGTAAGCGAGTCATGAACTTGGATGAACGATCGATCTTTGGGTTGAATGTAGTCACCGGCCATACGGTAGACACACAACAAGACCTCCTTAAATTTCTTGTTGATGGTAGACCGACTATGTTCAAATCGATCTGCAACATTGTCGGTGGTCTGGCATGACCCCGAAGTCCACAAGAACTGTGCTAATGCTTCTTTGCTTGTCATGTTGCATGTCGAGCTTAGACCATACTTCTCAACTAAAAGCTCATGTAGTGAGTAAAACACTGCCTTCGCATCCTGAACATAGAGTAGAATTTTTGTGGTTGCTTCTCTTTCTCTTCCACCCACTGCAATCCTGTCATCGTTGGTGTTCTTCTAGGTCCATATGGCAACCGCTCCTTGTTTACAAGATAATATGCCATTGCAACAACGCAATAATCAAGTTCATCCTCCTCTTCTTCCTGGATAGAGAGGTCCATCTGTCCACTACAAAAAAAATGAGTTCAACACAATCAGTACAAACGAGGGCACAACAAAAATTTATAGCAAATATATCATAACAATAGAAATCATAACACACTCAGTACAAATGAGGGGACAACAAAAATTTATAGCAAATATATCATAACAATAGAAATCATAACGCACTCGGTACAAATGAGTGGACAACAAAAATTTATAGCAAATAGATTCATAACACACTCAGTACAAATGAGTTCACAACAAACATTTATAGCAAACAGTTTCACGACAATACGAATTAGTCCACATCAATACAAATGAGTTCATAACAAAGCAAACAGATCCAGAACACTACAAATGAGTTCCCAACAAAGCAAATAATTTCTAAATTTTTTTCATAAATGTTTCCCATGATCTGTTGATCCATTCAAACCTCACACTTGGATGTTCCTCCTTTAGTGCACTGAAGACATCACGATGTTCCTTCTTCGTAAAGAGTTGGAGAGCATGGAAATACACTTCACTTCCAGGAAGACCCCCCCTCATTGACCGACATGTCCTTCATCTCCTTAATTTCATCTCTCACAGGATCATCCTTAATAACAGATGTCGCCGAATTGCGGCTGGTCTCCCTCTTTTCCCAAAGGTCAGCAATACGCTTGAATTGCATTCTATCCTCACTATCTTTTGCAATCTTCTGCGCCATCGCAGGAGTAGGTGAATAAGGGCATGTTCTCTTTTTTCGACCTTTAGTTTTCTTAGGTGTCACAAGAGTAGCATCTAATTCACATCCTGAGCCTGCCTCATCATCATCATTAATGTGAATTTGAGAGCCACCAACTTGAGAGGAAGGAGGTGGCGCCCTCGCATACTCATTTGTCACACTAACATCATCAAATATGACACTCAGTTTGTTCTCATCCTCTAGTGGAGCGAATCAAAACTTAGAGGCAAGTTCATTTCTCTGGAAAAAAAACATATCAATTCAAAGCAAGAATTGGCAAGCAAAGAAAGTAACAAATGAAACTAATATGAACATACGTATACATGTATCTCATTTGTCCACCATTCATCACTAGCCGCAATGGTCTTGGTGATAGGATCAAACCCAATGCCGGTTGACTTTTGGGTTAATGTCTTCCAAACAACATAATCTTTTTTCAGAAGATCCCACTTATTCTTGAATTGCTTTTTGCTATATTCTCTCCTCGTGCGCTCAAAAAACTTCCTTACCACATTGTCGTACCCAAGTGGTGTCAATGTTCCTTCTTTACCACGGTTATTGGCATTCACTTCTTCCACACAAATATCAATGAAAGTTCTAAGACCCACATTATCCCATTGTGCTTTCATCTATTTTTCATCATGTCAATACAAAATAATTAATATGTAGTACAAACAGAGACACAAATTCCACATATTATTTGCTACAATGGAATACGATGATAGCACACACATACATCCATATATCACTTGGCAGCACACACATACATACATCTTCTAGTATTACTTGGCAATGTATCTTCTAGTACTACTTGGCAGCACACACATACATCCATATAGCAAACTGTGCAATCCATATCACCACATCCATATACACATCCATATAGTAGCAAAATCTGTCTAAATTTTTTGCAAAAAAAATACAGAGTAGGTGCTCACCTCGCTGACAGGGAGGAGTGGAGGGGGAACGGGAGCCCTTCGCCGGACTGGGGCGTCGGCCTGCGTGGGCCGCCGTCCGCCGGACTTGACCACCGGCCGAACACAAGGGGGCGGGGGGGAGGGGGGAGGGGGAGGGGTCGGTCGGGTCGCGAGTCGGTGGGGGGGGGAGGAGGGAGGGGGAGGAGAGGGTCTGGTCGCCAGAGTCGTCCAGGAGGAGCTGGAGCCGGGGGCCGACGAAGGCGGCGATGAGCCAACCCTAGCGAGAGCGAGCGGGGGAGCGAGAGCGAGCGGGGGAGCGAGAGCGAGCGAGCGGGTTGGGCGCTCGACTGGGCCGGGGTGGGGATGGAGCAACCGGCTGGCCAGTGGCAGTTTCGCTGTAATTTTTTTAAAAACACAGGGTCCCTTCCCTATACCCCTTCGACTTTAAGTCATAAGCTGCGGAAAGCTCTCACCCCCTCAGCTTATTTCCATCGTGAAGAGAAGGGAGGTAGAAATAAGCTAAGCCAGCTTATTATAAATGAGTTCTTTCGTATTTCTAGCTTATTTTGATAATAAGCTGAAATATGCTGGAAAAGAACTGGGCGTTAGTACAAGACATAAGTGAAGGAGTTATTAGCTAAAAAATCCTGTCACCGCGGATGCGGAGAACAACATATGCAGCTAAAGTGTTCTGTATGCCGAAAGGCTAGGGTGCAGCTAGTCTGTGCAGGAGACAGTGGGCAGTTACAAAGTTGAGAGTGTGGTTAAATGCGATGCGGGTCCCAGGACGAGGAACAGGTCAGGAAGCATCTAATACGAAGGGAAATGTGCAGTGAAGGACAGAATACAGTGAAGAAATTATGTATACTTATAGTAGTGTTGCAGATCCCAAGAGAGATGATTGGTGAGATTCAGAGAACATATACTGCCAGGAACCATTGGGCATTTCCCTTGTGTTTTTGGAGATTTTGCGTATCCCGTTTTCCATTTGGAGATGTCCAGTCTAAATATAGACTAAGGACACGTTTGGTTAGTTTCTAGGAACTTTGCATATTTGTCGTAGTTGGGTCTGCTTAAGTTAATACAGGTAAAAAACAACATTTGCATGTTGATTGGTAGCATGCATCACTTTTAGTCCGTATGTGTCGAAAGGAAGACATGTTGTGTAGTTGTGGGCTTGTTTACGGAAAAACACAAGTTTGGTTGTTTGGTTATATACAGGACAATTGTGTGATAACGTCCTCCTTTATGTGGTGAGGTTACCAGAGACACGCATAGATAGATAACCACAAACTAGAGCATGCAGAACAAGCAGATGCACACATGATATAGTTGTAACCACGCATTAGAACAAGTTTAACATAATATGATAAGTTCTCACTAGTAGAAAACGACCCATTTGTCCCGGTTTTAGAGGCCTATTAGTCTCGGTTCTGGAACCGGGACTAATCCCGACCCTTTAGTCCCGGTTCGCTTACGAACCGGGACAAAGGGGCTCCACGTGCCCTCTACGGGGAGCCCAGGCAGAGGACCTTTAGTCGGTTGGTAACACCAACCGGGACCAAAAGTTGCTGGGTTTTTTTTTGAAAGGGGGTGTTTAGGGGGGTTTGGAGGGTTAATTTAGGGGTTTCATATTGTGTTAGCTAGCTAATTAATAGAGAAAAGTGTCCTCTCTTTCTCCATGCTTGGTCGACGCTGTTAGCTACTATACATATAGAGAGAACTCGACGCTAGCTAATAAGCATATGAAGGAAACCATTAATTACACAAGATCTAACAACTCATCATTATCATCTTAATCATACAAAGTTAAAGTGTCATAAAACAAAAAAAAGATAAAATGACATTGTCCTCCCTCATAGGACCTACTCCTCCCTCCTAGGTAAAATGGCATAAAAAAGAATAACACCTATGTCTCCATGATGAAGCAAAGAGATCCAACGGTCTCCAACTTGTGGCTTGCGATCCTTCTTTATTTGTCCCCATGCTTCGATTTAGAGCCTTCTTGGTGGTTTGCACTCAGTCGAGTATGCAAAAGATAACTCGGGATGGAAGGGGCTTTTTATTGTCATATTACCTTCGGGTTGCATCAATGGTGGCACAACTTCATTTGGCAATTTCTGTTGAAGAACATAATAGTAGCCTAGTTAGCAATGTAATCAATACCATTCACGCAATAGTAATAGTGTGCTAAATAAGCAACTCTTACCAAGATATTTCGACGAATGTCATCTGCCCTCAACCTATACACTAATGTCTTGTACAATGTATAATTTGGGTCAGTTCCCAAATTATACGGGAAGATGTCCCTACCAGCTATGACACCAATAACAAAGTAGATAAGATCATCCTTCTCCTTCCAAGTTAGATGTGATCCATAGGTGTAGTGTGTCGTGTCGATTATGTTCTGTATTTCACTCGAAGAAACGAAATAAGCTGTAAATTAAAAATTAACAAATTTAGTATGAATGAACACCAAATATTTATATATATAGAATGCAAATTACTTGACAAATATGCATGGTTGACAAACTCACATGGAGGTAAAACAGGAAGCATATCGACATCCACCCAAATGTCGATGTTTCCTTCAATATGATCTTCAGGACGAAGATCGAAGGTTATTTCCATATCCTCTTGAAATCCATATGCCTTGCAAAGAGCTTTCCAATTTGAGCACCCTAATTCTGTGTTATTAAATGTATTCATTACTTTCACAAGAAATGTGTGACCATGTTTAGTCCTTAGGTTGGTTGTCCTCGTCTCGAAACTCTCGTGCTCTTCGAAAACGAGCCTCTCCAAGAAATATCGTCTTGCATGACAGGGGACGAACTAGTCAAATTGTATAAAACGGAAATTACGCGTTGAAGGAAAGAAACAGTAGTCGTGCTTAATTATGAAAAAACAGTTATCATCGTTGCGTACCGTAGAAATATCAAAGTCCTCGTAAAGCTTCATGGTGAAGAACCTGCCGTCTCGCAGCCCAGGCTGGTTACAAAGACCCTTATCTTCACCGCAAAATTCACACGCTTGGATCCTATCGTCGTCTGATGACGACGACATTTCCTGTGTTCATAATTCAAGAATTACAGCACGCTTTGGATCCGTAATATATAAAAAGGCGAGGTGTGTGCTCTGCCAAGGCGAGGCGTGTGCTCTGCCAAGGCGAGGCATGTGTGACTTTATATAGAGAAAGGTGAGGCGTGTGTGACTTTCGGTCCGTCGAGGCTTTCCTTAAATAACTCTCATATCTCATGGTGTGGTGTTGTGCTCTCTCTCACACTGATATGGTGATGTATATATGTTGGTGGGCACTCTCTCACAATAATAGTTCGACCGCCGGTGATGGACGCCCTCCCTCTTCTCTTCTTGCGCATTATACCGACGAGTATATCGCAAAGAAGAGAAAAAAGAGGAGGTGCCCCCCACGACGACAGTCGGGATTCCTCCATCAAGAACACACATGAAAGTCACACAAGGAGCAACGACAGACCGAAAGTCACATACGCATTATACCGACAAAATATCACTAATACATTTATAATGAACTCGAATATAATATCACTAATACATTTATAATGAACTCGAATATAATATCACTAATACATCATCTCGAATAATCCAGTTATTAATGCATCATCAAATATTAACTAATACAGATCACTATTACTCAATATGCGACGGGTTGACTTTAAATTGATTATTTTAGTTCATTGTTTTTGCTATTAGGCTTTCATAAAAGTTTTTTAGTTGATTCCTTTTGCTATTATTTCATTCTTTGAGCTAAATGACCCTGAAATTGAAAAGCACTACAAATGAACTCTGAAAAGGTTGAAAGTTGGCATGGTATCATCATTTCACCCACATAGAGTGTGCTAAAAAGTTGAGAGGGTTACGGCAAAAGCTGGATGCACTTCGTGTACAAAACGAACAGTCTCTTTCGAAGTATCAGGGTTTCGGACGAAAACTCGTCTGTTACAAACGGATCTCATTTTCTTGAACTTATTTGAACTCCAGACTTTTTGTGTGTTCAAAATGCACCATTGAAAGCCACATCATCAATTTTCAACCCTTTCTGACTTCATTTGTTATTTTTCATGCAGTTATTGGTTTTTTTAGCTAAATGACCCTGAAATTGAAAAGCACTGCAAATAAACTCTGAAAAGGTTGAAAGTTGGCATGGTATCATAATTTCACCCACATAGCATGTGCTAAAAAGTTGAGAGGGTTATGGCAAAAGCTGGATGTACTTCGTGTACAAAACGGACAGTCTCTTTCGAAGTATCAGGGTTTCGGACGGAAACTCATCTGTTACAAAAGACATTTCATTTTATTGAATTTATTTGAACTCCAGACTTTTTGTCTGTCCAAAATGCACCATTCAAAGCCACATCATAAATTTTCAACCCTTTCTGACTTCATTTGTTATTTTTCATGCAGTTATTGATTTTTTTGAGCTAAAGGACACTGAAATTGAAAAGCACTACAAATGAACTCTGAAAAGGTTGAAAGTTGGCATGGTATCATCATTTCACCCACATAGCATGTGCTAAAAAGTTGAGAGGGTTACGACAAAAGCTGGATGCACTTCGTGTACAAAACGAACAGTCTCTTTCGAAGTATCAGGGTTTCGGACGGAAACTCATCTGTTACAAAAGGCATTTCATTTGCTTGAACTTATTTGAACTCCAGACTTTTTGTGTGTCTAAAATGCACCATTCAAAGCCACATCATAAATTTTCAACCCTTTCTGACTTCATTTGTTATTTTTCATGTAGTTATTGATTTTTTTGAGCTAAATGACACTGAAATTGAGAAGCACTACAAATTAACTCTGAAAAGGTTGAAAGTTGGCATGGTATCATCATTTCACCCACATAGCATGTGCTAAAAAGTTGAGAGGGTTACAGCAAAAGCTGGATGCACTTCGTGTACAAAACGGACAGTCTCTTTCGAAGTATCAGGGTTTCGGACGGAAACTCATCTGTTACAAAAGGCATTTCATTTCTTCACATGTAACTGTAGTGATATTCTAGATCAAAGACATCATCATAATAGTTGTGGAGAGAAAGTCTTTACTTTTTCTTCGCTTGTGTCCTTTGCTTATTGCGCCGTAACCATGGATAATCTTCATTGTTTAACAGGGTGCTTGGGGTCAGCCTTGACTTTGAAGGGAGAAATTTCCTGAAACTTTTCATAATCCTTAGACATGTCTGTCATGCCCTCCAATCCCACGATGTCTCTTTTGCCTGAAAGAACCACGTGACGCTTTGGCTCATCGTATGATGTATTCGCTTCCTTATCTTTTATTTTTCTTGGTTTGGTAGACATGTCCTTAACATAGAAAACCTGCGCCACATCATTAGCTAGGACGAATGGTTCGTTTGTGTACCCAAGATTGTTGAGATCCACTGTTGTCATTCCGTAATGCGGGTCTACCTGTACCTCACCTCTTGTAAGATTGACCCATTTGCATCAAAACAAAGGGACCTTCAAATCATGTCCATAGTCAAGTTCCCTTATCTCCTCTATGTAACCATAATATGTGTCAACCTTCCCATTGGTCGACAGCAGTGTGGTATCGAGCTTTGTGTTGCCATCTTCGCAATTGGGGTACAACCCTTTTTTGTGATCCTCTAACATGCGATCGAACTTTAGCTTCTCCTGTTCACTTCTGCACTGTCTCTTTGCATCAACAATGACCCAGCAAAGATCATCATCGGGCACATCGTCTGGTTCCTCTTGATCTTTAGCTTCCCCGGTTGCAGCATCACCATATTCAGGGGGCACATAGTTGTCATCATCCTCTTCTTCTTCGCCGTCTTCCATCATAACCCCTATTTCTCCGTGCTTGGTCCAAACATTATAGTGTGGCATGAAACCCTTCACAAACAGGTAGCTGTGAAGGATTTTCTGGTCAAAGTAAGACTTCAAATTCCCACATGTAGGGCATGGACAACACATAAAACCATTCTGCTTGTTTTCCTCGGCCACTTTGAGAAAATGATGCACTCCCTTAATGTACTCATCGGTGCGTCTATTACCGTACATCCATTGCCGGTTCATCTGCGTGCATTATATATAATTAAGTATGTCAAAAACCATTACAGAACATGAGGAATACAGAAGTGACCAAATTAATAGAAGTTCATCATCACATTAAAACCAAACCATGGCACTGTATAATAACAAACAATAATGAAAGTAAGAAAATCATATGAGTAAGTATATTTTCTTTTAGAAAGAAGATAAGATCAAGAGGCTCACCATGCGCGGGCGATCGACGGCGGTTTCAGGACGGGGCCGGGACAGGACGGACCGCCAAACCTAGACAAATCTTGACGAAAATGGAGTTTGGACAAGGAGCTTCAAGAGGAGAAAGCTTAAGTGTGGCTCGGGCATTTCATCGAATACCTCATGTGCATAGGAGGTGAGCTAGAGCACCACAAAGCTCTAACACTGCTGTCCTGGAAAAAGATAGCACTCCACGGCTCTGCTAGTGGCGGGAAGGGTTTATATAGGCAGATCATTGGTCCCGGTTCGTGGCTGGAACCGGGACAATAGGTCTCCCTTTGGTCCCAGTTCCATCCACGAACCGGGACCAATGGTCGTGGGCTAGGAGCGAGGCGCATTGGTCTCGGTTTTTGCCTGGAACCGGGACCAAAGGGGCCAGACGAACCATGACCAATGGCCCACGTGGCCCGGCCGGCCCCCTGAGCTCACGAACCAGGACGGTTGCCACCTTTGGTTCCGGTTCGTGAGCGAACCGGGATTAATGGGATTAGGAGGCCCGAACCAATGCCCTGTTTTCTACTAGTGTCTAAACCAAACCGCATCATATAATATAGTCTTAAACCAAATCAGACAACATGAGTTTTCTAGATGTTCACGACGAAGGCCTCATCTTGCTTCTTGCACTTGGTGACCACCTCGATGTCGTCGTTGTTGAAAGCGATCACCTTCAGGGTGTCGGGAGAGTCAGCCACTTGGAGGTCACCATGTACCCGATCATGATCTGGTGAACGACGATGAAGGGGGGCCAACCCTGTTCAAGAGTGATCCTGCCGTCAATCACCCAGACCTTGTGTTAGTGCTAAAACCGGCGGATCTCGAGTAGGGGGTCTAGAGTCGGTGATATTGGCACAATGGTAACAGGAAATAAAGGGGACACGGTATTTACCCAGGTTTGGGCCCTCTTGAAGAGGTAAAACTCTACGTCATGCTTGTATTATATTCATTGTGGATGGGGTACAAAGTACATGATTATCTACCTCGAGATCGCATGAATGTGTTCTAGTCTCTAAAAACCTTACATGTACGGAATAAATCCCTCGGCTTATATAGGCATCGGAGGTATCTAGGGATACAAGTATGTCGGATATAACCAAGGATAACTTGTCAACCATTTGAATATGCCTTGAAGTTTACACCAAGTCATCGGAGGATCCCATTCTTTAGTTGTTGGCGGGTCCTCGGCCCGGCCCATGAATGGCGAGCCGACGTGGTGTGCACCCCATAATCCAGGACACCACCAGTAGCCCCTGAACTGGTCATTGAGCCAAGGACATTGATCCTTCCTTAGAGTGGCTTCATCTTCTGGTCTTCGGCTTCATAGGCGAGTTCTATCTTCCACAATAGTTTATAAATCTGAGGACTTTATCTGGACCCAAAGACGCTCGATTGAGGACTCCAAGTCCGAAATTCATTTATGTCGAGGTTGATTGCTTACATGCAAAGTTTTGTCCTCTGAGGATCCTTGACGAACCTTGGTAATCTTGTGGTCCCACCTATCGATATACCCGCTAAAGGGGAGTCATGGTGGGCCTTGAGACCCATTTCTTAGTAGTGCTTTTAACTTTCCTTTCTTGATTAATGTTCCTAAATAAGGCATAATGCCTGAAAAAACACAAATTAATATTCGGGGCTTTCAAGTGTTCCACCATGTCACATTCCATCACGGTAAATATAAACATGACGAAGAGGCAGCTTTACTTCCATGCTCCTTGTTTCTTCCTTGTGACCTACAACTCTCCCTTCCATATTTGCTTCTAGAGTTCTAGCAATGGCTCGTGATCCAGGGTCCTCAACACGCCCAAACGACCCCCTCGACGGGGACTGGAAGAGTTGCTCAGATACCCAAGCGCAACTAAATTAGCTTGCATGTCAAGGGTATTTTCCCAATCTAGATTTCGCACCAGTCTGCCTTGGGTTGGTGGCCATAGATAAAGGGATTCTTAACTATAGGTACCCCACACCCAATGGGGGCAGAGTGAATCTGCTTCACCGCCCACCTCCTTTGCGGGCTCGGCTTTCCCATACAACCCTTCCTTCGAGGTCTTCTAGAGTTCTATGGGATTCAACTCCATCATCTCACACCCGATGCCATGCCATACTCCATATATTCGTCAATTTATGCAAATCCTTTCTTGGTTGTGAAGCGCACTTCAGGTTGTGGCAATTTTTTTCCCTTAATTCCTTGCTCTAGGGACAGCGTAATTTTTGAAGTGGGAGGCATCGAGGTGTGCAAAATTGTAGATACAAATTACCTCCATGGCACCCCGAGGGAGAGCAGTGAGACGTGGTCAACCGAGTGATTCCACATCACCGATGTACCACTAGCGGATCCCATCCGATAGGGATTTTCCTCTTTCTCCCATGCCCCACCGAAGAAATGATTCAACTAGCGGGTGAGGAGTCCTTCCTATAGGATGATGCTAAGGTGTCTCGGCTAGCCGCTCAAATGACGTGCCTTTGTTGCCACAAGATTACCATCCCTGTCGTGATGGGCGTGGCTATGGCTCGAGGAGTCCTGCCTCTTCAACAATGCATTAATTTGTTGTGAGCATACAACGGGCCTGACAACGCGACCCAAGCCATCATGAAGGGTTATAAGGACCATTAATCTTTGGCATCCTCGTTGGAGGCCATTTTCAAGAGTAAAAAGGAGGATTTTCTCAAGCCGACGATGTATGATGACTTCTCTTCTCATAAGCCAGCTGAGGCAGTGAATTATTTTTATCCAATATCTCGGTTTTACTTAGACATGTTTTTGTTCTCTTGATCAATTGTTTAATATGTTCGAGCAGGGCTAGAGGCGATGGATCGAGCAAGTAAGCTCCCCTGCTCTGCAACCGGAAGACCATGTGTCGGTCTGATGACCTTGGCTATATCGGGGAACTGGAGATAGCCCACATCTTTAAGGATGCGGTCTTCTACTAGGAGAGTATTGGATGGTGCCGAGGTAGCTGTCCTTGTAAATCACCCCGGTATTCTACCTTCTTCAGGTGTGGCTAGCACCCCTCGTGCTTCTTCCCAAAAACGGTCCCTTACTAATGTTATCCCAACCATGAACACTTATGCACCCTTTGTGAAAGGACGCTGATCAAAGTGCCAAAGGATTGGCTCAACTCCTCAAGGGAACAAGAGAAAACCTGGGTCAGTCATTCATCAAGACGTTGAGGGTGCATCACATAGTCTCGCCATGTAATAGTCTTTCTTTTGTTGCGTTCTTTTACAGATCAATATGTAATTTTTACAAGGTTTTACTTTCTTATTTCATAGTCCTCCGCCTTCCACTAATGTGCCCGATCCTGAGGCCTCGGAAACTCACGTCCCTACCCATGAAGAGGCACCACACGTGTCAGCTTCAGCCCGAGAGAAACGTAATATTCCTCAACCTGAATCCTCAACGGTACACCGCGACCGCCTCCGAGCCTGAAAGCCTAATGCGTCATCGGGTGAGGTGGACATCCCTGGTAAATCTAGTTTTTTTGGTGAGGAGTTTAACGCGCTCAGAATAGTGGATTCTCACCTCGAGGCTGTTAGGATGGGGCTTAAAGAGGTTGTCGACATTCTAGCGACGGGTTTGAAGGTAATTTTATTTCTATGAAGTATTCTGGCTAACCTAGTAGCCCTCAAAGTGAGTGTATGCTTTATGCTTGCATTCACCGGAACAAGTAGTGACCTTACCTAAGGTATTCAAAATGCTTGGCTTGGTCGAGAAATATTTTAGTACAGACCGCAAATCCCAGTATCCCCTGAGCCATTGGTTGGGCGGCGACACTCGAGCACAGGATTGATGTCTACTACACAACTTTATTCTTGTAGACTTTGTTGGGCCTCCAAGCGTAGAGTTTTGTAGGATAGTAGCAATTTTCCCTCAAGTGGATGACCTAAGGTTTATCAATCTGTGGGAGGTGTAGGATGAAGATGGTCTTTCTCAAACAACCCTGCCATCAAATTCAAGAAATCTCTTGTGTCCCCAACACACCCAATACAATGGTAAAATGTATAGGCGCACTAGTTCGGCGAAGAGATGGTGATACAAGTGCAATATGGATGGTAGATATGGGTTTTTGTAATCTGGAATATAAAAACGGGAAGGTAACAAGTACTAAACAACGATAAAAACAGTATATTAATGTGTGGAAATAAGGCCTAGGGTTCATACTTTCACTAGTGCAATCTCTCAAAAATGCTAACATAATAGAATCATATGATCATCCCTCAACGTGCAACAAAGAATCACTCCAAAGTACATATATAGCGGAGAACATAAGATGAAATTGTTGTAGGTAGTAAGAACCACCTCAAAGTTACCCTTTTCGATCAATCTATTGGGCTATTCCCATAGATGGCACAAATGTTGGAAATATGCCCTAGAGGCAATAAATAAAGTTTTTATTATTATATTTCCTTGTTCATGATAATCGTTTATTGTCCATGCTATAATTGTATTGATTGGAAACACATTACATGTGTGGGTAAATAGACAACACTTTGTCCCTAGTATGCCTCTAGTGAACTAGCTCGTTGATCAAAGATGGTCAAGCTTTCCTAGCCGTTGACATGTGATGTCATTTGATAACGGGATCACATCATTAGGAGAATGATGTGATGGACAAGACCCAAACTACAAACGTAGCATATGATCGTGTCAGTTTATTGCTACTGTTTTCTAATCCCACTCTTGATCCATGCCAACTTAACAGACACCCTCGGAGATACCTGTAGAGCACCTTTATAGTCACCCAGTTACGTTGCAACGTTTGATACACACAAGGTACTCCTCCGATGTCAGTGAGTTGCATGATCTCATGGTCATAGGAACACATACTTTGACATGCAGAAAATAGTAGCAATAAACTGACACGATCATATGCTACGTTTGTAGTTTGGGTCTTGTCCATCACATCATTCTCCTAATGATGTGATCCCGTTATCAAATGACATCTCATATCAATGGCTAGGAAACCTTAACCATCTTTGATCAACGAGCTAGTCTATTAGAGGCATACTAGTGACATTGTTTTGTCTATGTATCCACACATGCATCTAAGTCTCCGATCAATAGAATTATAGCATGGATAATAAACGATTATCATGAACAAGGAAATATTATAACAACTAATTTATTATTGCCTGTAGGGCATATTTCCAATAGTCTCCCACTTGCACTAGAGTCAATAATCTAGTTCACATCACCATGTGATTTGCATTGTTATGAATCTAACACCCAATGAGTTCTGGGGCTTGATCATGCTTTGCATGTGAGAGAGGTCTTATAGTCAATGGGTCTGCGTCATTCAGATCCGTGTGTACTTTGCAAATTTCTTTGTCAAACCGTAAACATTGCTACCACACTCCACTTGGTACTATTCCAAATGGCTGCTCCACTATACGTATCCAGATTGCTACTACGAGTCATCCGGATTGGTGTTGAAGCTTGCATCGACGTGACTCTTTACGACGAACTCTTTATCACCTCCATAATCGAGAAACATCTCCTTAGTTTTTAGTTACTAAGGATAATCTTGACCACTGTCCAGTGATCCACTCCTGGATCACTCTTGTACCCCTTGATGGACTCATGGCAAGGCACACACAGGTGCGGTACACAGCATGGCATACTATACAGAGCCTATGGCTAAGGCATAGGGGACGACATTCGTCCTTTCTCTTTCTTCTGCCATGGTCGAGCTTTGAGTCTCACTCAACTTCACACCTTACTAAGCAGGCGAGAACACTTCTCTCTCACTAATCCATTTTGAACTCTTTCAAAATCTTGTCAAGGTATGTACTCATTGAAAGTCTTATCAAACATCTTGATCTATCTTTATAGATTTTGACGCTCAACAATTAGGTACTTGTATCCAGGTCTTCCTTTGAAAAACTCTTTTCAAACAACCGTTTATGCTCTCCAGAAATTCTACATCATTTTCGAATAGCAATATGTCATCCACATATACTTATCAGAAACTCTATAGTGCTCCCACTCACTTTATTGCAAATACAAGTTTCTCGTAAACTTTGTATAGACTCAAAAACTTTGATCACCTCATCAAAGTGCATATTCCAACTCCGAGATGCTTGCTTCAGTTCATAGAAGAATCACTGAAGCTTGCACACCTTTTAGCATCCTTAGGACTGACAAAACCTTCTGGTTGTATCTCATACAACCTTTCCTTAAGGAAGGAAACGATGTTTTGGCATCCATCTGCCAGATTTCATAATTGAAAAATGCAGCAACTGCTAGCATAATTCCAACAGACTTTAGCATCGCTATGAGTGAGAAAGTCTCATCGCAGTGAACTCCTTGAACTTGTCATAACCTACTTTGCAACAAGTCGAGCTTTACAAATGGTAACATTTACCATCAGCGTCTGTCTTCATTTTAAAGATCCATTTGTACCTAACGACCTGCCGTCCAACGAGCAAGTCCACCAAATTCTATACTTGGTTTTCATACATGGATCCTTTCTCGGATTTCATGGCCTCTAACCATTTGTTGGTTTTCGGGCCCATCATCACTTCTCCATAGTTCGTAGGTTCATTGTTGTCCAACAACATGACCTCCAAGACAGGGTTGTCGTACCGCTCAGGAGCAGTACACGTCCTTGTCGACCTATGAAGTTCGATAGTAACTTGATCCGAAGCTTCATGATCATCATCATTAACTTCCTCTTCAACTGATGTAGGCTTCATAGAAACATCTTTTTGCACTGCGCTACTCTCTGGTTGAAACAGAGGTTCAATAACCTGATCAAGTTCTATCCTCCTCCCACTCAATTCTTTCAAGAGAAACCTTTTCTCGAGAAAGGACATAGTTTTAGCAACAAACATTTTATGCTTGGATCTAAGATAGAAGGTTCACCCAACTGTTCTTAGGGTATTCTATGAAGATGCATTTGTCCGCTTTGGGTTCGAGCTCATTAGGTGAAAACATTTTCCACACAAGCGTCGCAGCCCCAAACATTAAGAAATGATAGCTTAGGTTTCTATCAAAACATAATTCACACGGTGTCATCTCAACGGATTTAGATGGTGCCCTATTTAAAGTGAATGTAGTTGTCTCTAATGCATAACCCCAAAATTATAGTAACAAAACGATAAGAGACATCATAGCATGCACCATATCCAATAGAGCACGACTATGACGTTCGGACACACCATCACACTATGGTGTTCCAGGTGGCGTGAGTTGTGAAAACAATTCTCACATTGTCTAAAGTTGTATGCCAAACTCGTAACTCAAATATTCACCTCCACGATCATATCGCAAACATTTTTATCTTCTTGTCACGTTGATCTTAAAACTTCACTCTGAATTTGCTTGAACCTTTCAAACGATTCAGACTTGTGTTTCATTAAGTAAATATACACTATATCTACTCAAATCATCAGTGAAGGTAAGAAAATAACGATATTCACCGCACGCTACAAGACTCATTGGATTGCATACATCAACATGTATCATTTCTAATAAATCACTTGCCCGCTTCATCAAAACAGAAAACGGGGTCCTTAGTCATCTTCACAAAGAGGCATGGTTCGCATGTCTCAACCGATTCGAAATCGAATGAGTCCAAAGATCCATCAGCATGGAGTTTCTTCATGCGCTTTATACCAATATGACATTTAGCGGTAGTGCCACAAGCATGTGGTACTATCATTATTAACTTTGTATCTTTTTGGCATCAATGTTATGAACATGTGTATTACTACGATCAAGTTTCAACAAACCATTCTTACTGGGTGCATGACCATTGAAGGTATTATTCATGTAAATATAATAACCATTATTCTCTAACTTAAATGAATAATCATGTTGCAATGAACATGATCTAATCATGTTCATGCTCAACGCAAAAACACCAAATAACATTTATTTAGCTTCGTCACTAATCTCGAAGGTAGAGAGAGCGTGCGATGTTGATCACATCAACCTTGAAAACATTTCCAACACACATCGTCACCTCACACTTAGCTAGTATCCGTTTATTCCGTAGCTTTTACTTCGAGTTACTAACATTTAGCAACCGAACCGGTATCCAATACCCAGGTGCTACTAGGAGCACTAGCAAGGTACACATCAATAACACATATATCAAATATACTTCTGTCGACTTTGCCAGCCTTCTTATCTACCAAGTATCTAGGGTTGTCCCGCTTCAACGACCGTTCTCCTCATAATCGAAGCACTTAGTCTCGGGTTTGGGTTAGACTTTGGGTTGCTTCACTGGAGCTGCAACTGACTTGCTATCCATGAAGTTTCCCTCCTTGCTCTTTCCCTTCTCGAAACTAGTGGTTTTGACTAACCATCAACACTTGACGCTCCTTCTCGATTTCTACCTTCGCGGTGTCAAACATCGCGAACAGCTTAGGGATCATTAATTCTATCCCTGGTATTTTATAGTTCATCACCAAGTTCTAGTAGCTTAGTGAAAGTGACTTGGAGAACTATATCAATCACTATCTTATCTGGAAGATGAACTCCCACTCGATTCAAGCGATTGTAGCACCCACACAATCTGAGCACATGCTCAACGATTGAGCTATTCTCGTTCATCTTGCAAGCACCCAGACAATCTTGTTGGAGATCTCATATCTCGCAACATGGGCACGAGCCTGAGATCCTAATTTCAGCTCTTAGAACATCTCATATGTTCCGTGACGTTCAAGACGTTTCTAAGCCTCAATTCTAAGCCGTAATGCATGACACACTAAACTATCAAGTAGTCATCAGCACGTACCTGTCAGATGATCACAACATCTACAGATGACGCTAGAGGGGTTGGCGCACCGAGCGGTGCATTAAGGACATAAGCCTTCTGTGCAGCAACGAGGACAATCCTCAGATCACGGAACCAATCCGCAATATTGCTACCATCACTTTCAACTCTATTTCTCTAGGAACATATAAAAATTCAAGGGAGCTACAGCGCGAGCAAGTAATCTACAACATAATTTGCAAAGACACTACTGACTATGATCATGATAATGAGTTCAATTAATCATATTACTTAAGAACTCCCACTCAAATTGACATCCCTCTGGTCATTCGAGTGATACATGATCCAAATTCACCAACTCAAGTCCAATCATCACGTGAGTTGAGGTGGTACATCATCATGTTGATCATATCTACTATATGATGCATGTTCGACCTTTCGGTCTCTTGTGTTCCGAGGCCATGTCTGTACATGCTAGGCTCATCATGTTTAACCCGAGTGTTCTGCATGTGCAACACTGGCTTGCACCCGTTGTATGTGAACATAGAGTCTATCACACCCGATCATCACGTGGTGTCTCAACACGATGAACTTTCGCAATGGTGCACACTCGGGGAGAACACAATTTATCTTGAAATTAAGTGAGGGATCACCTTATAATGCTACCGTCATCCTAAGGAAAACAAGGTGCATAAAAGGATTAACATCACACGCAAATCATAAGTGACATGATATGGCCATGAACTTGTGCTTTTGATCTCCATCATGAAAGCACCGGTATGATCTCCATCGTCACCGGCATGACACCATGATCTCCATCATCTTGATCTCCATCAACGTGTCGCCATCGGGGTTGTCGCGCCCACCATGCTTCTACTACTATTGCTACCGTTTAGCGATAAAGTAAAGCATTACATAGCGCTTAATGATTGACACGCAGGTCATACAATAATTAAAGACAACCCTATGGCTCCTACCGGTTGCCGTACTCATCGACATGCAAGTCATGATAATCTATACATCGCATGATCATCTCATACATCACATATATCACATCATCTAATTGGCCATATCACATCACAACATACCCTGCAAAAACAAGTTAGACGCCCTCTAATTGTTGTTGCATGTTTTACGTGGCTGCTACGGGTTTCTAGCAAGAACGATTCTCACCTACACATAAACCACAACGGTGATACATAATTTGCTTTTCAACCTTCTCAAGGACCGCCTTTGTCGAATCCGATCCAACTAAAGTGAGAGAAACTGCCACCCGCAAGCCATCTAGGCAACAAGTTGTGTCAAGGGAACCAGTCTCTCGTAAGCTTATGAGTAATGTTGGTCCGGTCCGCTTCATCTCACAATACCGCTGAACCAAAATCCGACCAAGGGAGGAAGCAATCTAAGCATCAACGCCCACAAACCTTTTGTGTTCTACTCGAGATCTCATCTACACATAGACCTAGCTCATGATGCCACTGTTGGGGACGTTGCATGGGAAACAAAAATTTTCCTATGCACACACAGATCTATCCATGGTGATGAGCATCTACGAGAGGGAGAGTGGATCTACATACGCTTGTAGATCGCTAAGCGGGAAGCGTTAAGAAACACGGTTGGTGTAGTCGAACGTCTTCGCGATCCAAATCGCCGTGCGTCCCGCGATCCAATCATGATCCGTCCCGTGATCTGATCACGATCTGTCCCGTGATCCGATCACGATTCGTCCCACGAACTTGATCACGATCCTTCCGATCTAGTACCGAACGAACGGCACCTCCGCGTTCAGCACACGTACAGCTTGATGACGATCTCCACCGTCTTGATCCAACAAGAGGGAGTAGAGAGGAAGAAGAGTTCTCCGGCAGCCTGACGGTGCTCCGGCGATGGTGGTGGAGCAATTCCGGCAGGGCTTCGCCTAAGCACTGCAGAAATCCAATCTAGAGGAGAAACTATGCATTAGAGATTAGGGTTGCACGTGGCTGAAAAAACTAGTGCAAAACCCTAGAAATCCACTAGTATATATAGGAGGGAGGGAGGAGGAGAGGCAGCCTTGCCTCCAAGCCTTGGAGGCTTCGGCCGAAGTGGGAGGTGGAGGAGGACTCTCCTCCTCCACTCCTAGTAGGACTAGGATTCCTCCTTTTTTGCCTTTTTCCACCTTTTTCCTTTGGGTTTCTTTCTTCCAGCCTCATGGGCCTATTGTGGTTGTTCCACCAGCCCACTAAGGGCTGGTTATTACTTTCCCACAGCCCATGAAGCCTCTTGGGTCGAAATACCCCTCCCGGAGGTCTCCCGGTACACTACCGGCACTCCCGGTACACTACCGATAAGCCCGGAACTTTTCCGGCGACCAAAATGGGACTTCATATATATGAATCTTTATATCTGGACCATTCCGGAGCTCCTCGTGACGTCCGGGATCTCATCAGGGACTCCGAACAACCTTCGGTCACCACCATACATAACTCTATACTACCGAAACGTCACCAAACCTTAAGTGTGCAGACCCTGCGGGTTCAAGAATTATGTAGACATGACCGAGACACCTCTACGGTCAATAACCAATGGCGGGACCTGGATGTACACATTGGTTCCTACATATTCTACGAAGATCTTTATCGGTCGAACCTCTATGTCAAGGATTCATTTAATCCCGTATGATGTTCCCTTTGTTCTTCGGTATGTTACTTGCCCGAGATTCGATCGTCGGTATCTCCATACCTAGTTCAACCTCGTTACTGGCAAGTCTCTTTACTCGTTCCGTAATACAAGATCTCGCAACTAACACTTGGTCACATTGCTTGCAAGGCTTATTGTGATGTTGTATTACCGAGTGGGCCCTGAGATACCTCTCCGTCACACGGAGTAACAAATCCCAGTCTTGATCCATGCCAACTTAACAGACACCCTCGGAGATACTTGTAGAGCACGTTTATAGTCACCCAGTTACGTTGTGACGTTTGATACACACAAGGTACTCCTCCGATGTCAGTGAGTTGCATGATCTCATGGTCATAGGAACACATACTTTGACATGCAGAAAATAGTAGCAATAAACTGACACGATCATATGCTACGTTTGTAGTTTGGGTCTTGTCCATCACATCATTCTCCTAATGATGTGATCCCGTTATCAAATGACATCTCATGTCAATGGCTAGGAAACCTTAACCATCTTTGATCAACGAGCTAGTCTATTAGAGGCATACTAGGGACATTGTTTTGTCTATGTATGCACACATGCATCTAAGTCTCCGATCAATACAATTATAGCATGGATAATAAACGATTATCGTGAACAAGGAAATATGATAACAACTAATTTATTATTGCCTCTAGGGCATATTTCCAACAAAGACATGTCATCCGAAGACGTTAAGAACGCTTGGGAGGCACGTTCTGGAGATTACTCAATAGTTCAATGTGCAATATTGTATGGCTTAGAACCGGGACTTCAATGACGTCTTGAACATCATGGAGCATATGAGATGTTCCAGGAGTTGAAGTTTATCTTTCAGAAGAATGCCCGGATCAAGAGGTATGAGACCTCCGATAAGTTCTATGCTTGTAAAATGGAGGAGAACGGGTCTATCAGTGAGCATATACTCAGAATGTTTGGGTATTCGAATCGTCTAGTAGAGTTGGGAATTGCGTTTCCGCCAGAGGCGATCACTGACAGAGTTCTTCATAACTGCCACCTAGTTACAAGAGCTTTGTGATGAACTATAACATGCACAGGATGAACAAGTCAGTCACCGAGCTGTTTGCGATGCTAAAAGTTGCTGAGTCTGAAATCCAGAAAGAACATCAAGTGTTGATGGTCAATAAAACCACTAGTTTCAAGAAGAATGGCAAGGGCAAGGGCAAGAAGTTTAAAACCAAGAAGGATGGCAGAGCAATTGCTACTCCTGTAAAGAAGCCCAAGCATGGACCCAAGCCAGAAACTGAGTGCTTTCATTGCAAGGGAACTAGTCACTGGAAGCAGAACTGCCCCAAGTACCTGGCTGAGAAGAAGGCGTCCAACGACAAACAAGGTATATATGATATACATGTTATTGATGTGTACCTTACTAGCTCTCGTTGTAGTGTCTAGGTATTTGATACCGGTTCGGTTGCTCACATTTGCAAGTCAAAACAGGAACTACGGAATAGATGAAGGCTGGCAAAGGATGAAGTGACGATGTGCGTGGGAAATGGTTCCAAGGTTGATGTGATCGCCGTCGGCACGCTCTCTCTTCGATTACCATCGGGATTAGTGATGAACCTGAATAATTGTTATTTAGTGCCTGCATTAAGCATCTGCATCTTGTTTATTGTGAGACGGTTACTCATTTAAATCAGAGAATAAAGGTTGTTCTATTTATATGAGTAATATCTTTTATGGTCATGCACCCAATGTGAGGGGTTTATTCATATTGAATCTTGATAGTGATGATACACATGTTGATAACATTGATGCCAAAAGATGTAGAGTTGGTAATGATAGTACCACTTTCTTGTGGCACTGCCGTTTAGGTCATATTGGTGTAAAATGCATGAGGAAGATCCATGTTGATGGACTTTTGGAGTCACTTGATTTTGAATCACTTGACACATGTGAACCATGCCTCATGGGCAAGATGACTAAAACGCCGTTCTCTGGAACAATGGAACGGGCAAGTGACTTATTGGAAATCATACATACTGATGTGTGCGGTCCAATGAATGTTACAACACGTGGTGGATATCGTTATTTTCTTACCTTCACTGATGACTTAAGTAGATATGGGTATATTTACTTAATGAAACACAAGTCTAAAATGTTTGAAAAGTTCAAGCAATTTTAGAGTGAAGTTGAGAATCATCGTAACAAGAAGATTAAATTCCCGCGATCTGATCGAGGAGGTGAATATCCGAGTTATGAGTTTGGCAGTCACTTAAGACTGTGTGGAATTGTTTCACAGTTGACACCGCCCGGAACACCATAACGTAATGGTGTGTCTTAACGTCGTAATCGAACCTTATTAGATATGGTGCGTTCTATGATGTCTCTTGCTGATTTGCCACTATCGTTTTGGGGTTATGCATTAGAGATAGCTGCATTCACTTTAAATAGGGCACCATCAAAATCCGTTGAGATGACGCCATATGAACTATGGTTTGGCAATAGGCCAAAGTTGTTGTTTCTTAAAGTTTGGGGATGTGATGCTTATGTCAAAAAGCTTCAGCCTGAAAAGCTAGAACCCAAAGCAGAGAAATGCGTCTTCATAGGATACCCAAAAGAGACAGTCAAGTATACCTTCTATCTCAGATCCGAAGGCAAAGTGTTTGTCGCTAAGAATGGAACATTTCGTGAGAAAGAGTTTCTCTCAAAAGAATTGAATGGGAGAAAAATAGAGCTTGATGAGGTTATTGAACCTTTACTTCAACCATAAAGTAGCGCATCGCAGAAAGATATTTCTGTGGAACCTACGACGGTTGAAGAGGAAGTTAATGATGATGATCATGAAGCTTCAGATCAAGCTGCTATTGAACGTCGTAGGTCGACAAGGGCGCGTACTGCTCCTGAGTGGTACGACAACCCTGTCTTGGAGGTCATGTCGTTGGACAACAATGAACCTACGAGCTATTTAGGAGCGGTGATGGGCCCGGATTCCGAGAAATGGTTAGAGGCCATGAAATCCGAGATGGGATCCATGTATGAAAACAAAGTATGGACTTTGGAAGTATTACCTGAAGAGTGAAAGGCCATTCAGAACAAATGGATCTTTAAGAAGAAGACGGACTTGGACGGTAATGTCACCATCTATAAAGCTCGACTTGTGGCAAAGGGTTTTTCACAAGTTCAAGGAGTTGACTACGATGAGACATTCTCACCCATAGCGATGCTTAAGTCTGTCAGAATCATGTTGGCAATAGCTTCTTATTTCGACTATGAAATTTGGCAAATGGATGTCAAAACAGCGTTCCTCAATGGTTTCCTTCAGGAAGAGTTGTATATGATGCAACCAGAAAGTTTTGTCGATCCAGAGAATGCTGACAAAGTTTGCAAACTCCAGCGTTCCATTTATGGGCTGGTGCAAGCATCTCGGAGTTGGAATAAGCGCTTTGATGAGGTGATCAAAGCATTTGAGTTTATACAAGTTTATGGAGAAGCTTGTATTTACAAGAAAGTGAGTGGGAGCTCTATAGCGTTTCTAGTATTATATGTGGATGACATATTGCTGATTGGAAACAATATAGAAATGTTGGAAAGCGTGAAGGAATATTTGAACAAGAGTTTTTCAATGAAGGACCTAGGAGAAGTTGCTTTCATATTAGGCATTAAGATCTATAGAGATAGATCGAGACGCTTAATAGCTCTTTCACAGAGCACATACCTTGATAAAGTTTTGAAGAAGTTCAAAATGGATCAGTCCAAGAAGGAGTTCTTGCCTGTGTTACAAGGTGTGAAGTTGAGTAAGACTCAATGCCCAGTGACTGCAGAAGATAGAGAAAAGATGAGTTTCATCCCCTATGCTTCAGACATAGGCTTTATCATGTATGCAATGCTATGCACAAGACCCGATGTCAGCCTTGCCATAAGTATGGCCGAAAGGTTTCAAAGTGATCCTGGAATGGAGCACTGGGCAGCGGTGAAGAATATCCGTAAGTACCTGAAAAGGACTAAGGAGATGTTTCTCGTTTATGGAGGTGATGAAGAGCTCGTCGTAAAGGGTTATGTCGATGCAAGCTTTAACACTGATCCGGATGACTCTAAGTCGCAAACCGGATACATATTTATTCTTAAAGGGGGAGCGGTAAGTTGGTGCAGTTCCAAGCAAAGCGTGGTAGCCGATTCTACGTGCGAAGCGGAGTATATCGCAGCCTCGGAGGCGGCAAAGGAAGGTGTCTGGATGAAGCAGTTCATGACAGATCTTGGAGTAGTGCCCAGTGCACTGAATCCAATGAACCTGTTCTGTGACAACACTGGTGCCATTGCTCTGGCCAAGGAACCAAGGTTTCACTAGAGGACTAGACACATAAAGCGACTCTTCAACTCCATCCGTGATTACATCGAGGAGATGGACATAAATATTTGCAAAGTGCACACAGATCTGAATGTTGCAGACCCGTTGACTAAACCTCTTCCAATGGCTAAACATGATCAACACCAGAACTGCATGGGTGTTCGATTCATTACAATGTAAATCACATAGTGATGTGAACTAGATTATTGACTCTAGTGCAAGTGGGAGACTGTTGGAAATATGCCCTAGAGGCAATAAATAAAGTGTTTATTATTATATTTCCTTGTTCATGATCATCGTTTATTGTCCATGCTATAATTGTATCGATTGGAAACACATTACATGTGTGGGTAAATATACAACACTTTGTCCCTAGTATGCCTTTAGTGAACTAGCTCGTTAATCAAAGATGGTCAAGGTTTCCTAGCCATTGACATGTGATGTCATTTGATAACGGGATCACATCATTAGGAGAATGATGTGATGGACAACACCCAAACTACAAACGTAGCATATGATCGTGTCAGTTTATTGCTACTATTTTCTGCATGTCAAGTATATGTTCCTATGACCATGAGATCATGTAACTCACGGACACCGGAAGAGTGCCTTGTGTGTATCAAACGTCACAACGTAACTGGGTGACTATAAAGGTGCTCTACAGGTATCTCCGAGGGTGTCTGTTGAGTTAGCATGGATCAAGATTGGGATTTGTTACTCCGTGTGATGGAGAGGTATCTCAGGGCCCACTCGATAATACAATGTCACAATAAGCCTTGCAAGCAACGTGACTAAGTGTTAGTCACGGGATCTTGTATTACAGAACAAGTAAAGAGACTTGCCGGTAACGAGGTTGAACTAGGTATGGAGATACCGACGATCGAATATCGGGCAAGTAACATACCGAAGAACAAAGGGAACATCATACGGGATTAACTGAATCCTTGACATAGAGGTTCGACCGATAAAGATCTTCGTAGAATATGTAGGAACCAATATGGGCATCCAGGTCCCGCTATTGGTTATTGACCGTAGAGGTGTCTCGGTCATGTCTACATAGTTCTCGAACCCGCAGGGTCTGCACACTTAAGGTTTGGTGACGTTTCGGTAGTATAGAGTTATGCATGGTTGTGACCGAAGGTTGTTCGGGGTAAAGATTGATATATAGGAAGTCCTAGTTTGGTTGCCGGAAAAGTTCCGGGCTCATCGGTAGTGTATCGGGAGTGCCGGTAGTGTATCGGGAGTGCATCGGGAGGGGTATTTCGACCCAAGAGGATACATGGGCTGTGGGAGAGTGAATACCAGACCTTAGTGAGCTGCTGGAAGACCCACATAAGGCCCATGCGGCTGGGAAGAAAAGCCCAAAGAGAAAAAGGTGGAAAAAGGAAAAAAAGACCAAAATAAGGAGGAGTCCTAGTCCTACTAGGATTGGAGGAGGAATCCTTCTCTCCTCCTTGGTTCGTTCGAAGCCTAGATGGCTTGGCCCTTGGGCCAAGCCTCCTCCTCTCTTCCTCTTATATATACTAGAGGTTTTAGGGTTTTGCACTTGATTTTTCAGCCACGTGCTACCCGTTCCTCTAGTGCATAGTTTCTCCTCTAGATCGGTTTTCTGCAGTGCTTAGGCAAAGCCTTGCCAGAATTGCTCCACCACCATCGCCGCAGCGCCATCACGCTGCCGAAGAACTCGTCTACCTCTTCGCACCCTCTTGCTGGATCAAGAAGGCGGAGATCGTCATCAAGCTGTATGTGTGCTGAATGTGGAGGTGCCGTCCGCTCGGTGCTTGATCGGGACGGATCGTGATTAGATCGCGGGACGCTCGGCGATTTGGATCGCGAAGACGTTCGACTACACCAACCGAGTTTCTTAACGCTTCCCGCTTAGCGATCTACAAGGGTATGTAGATCCACTCTCCCTCTCGTAGATGCTCATCACCATGGATAGATCTTGCGTGTGCGTAGGAATTTTTTTCTTTCCCATGCAACGTTCCCCAACAACAAACAACCCTAGAGTTCGTACTAAAATAACACCAATGATACATATCAATCAACCCTAATGTCCCCTAGATACTCCAATGTCACCTCAAGTATTCGTGGGTTAATTATTTGAGATGCATCAAACAATTTCAGATTCATCATATTCAATCCAACACAAAAAACTTCAAAGAGTACCCCAAGATTTCTATCGGAGAAGGTAGGACAAGAACGTGCAATCAACCCCTATGCGTAGATCCCCAAGGGCACCGGAATCTGCAAGTTGATGCCATAACATATATCAAGTGAATCAATAGAATACCCCATTGTCACCACGGGTATTCACATGCAAGACATGCATCAAGTGATCTAAAATCCAGTATTCAATCCAACATAACAATATTCAAAGGGATAGATTCAATGCATCACAACATAGCAGGGGAATAATACCATATGATCCAACTATATTAATAAAGCCCCTGATACGAAGTTTTGGCTAGCAAAAGATTCTAACAAGCATCACATGTTGGAGGATCCATAACAATATAACTTCTATCGAATATACCCAAACATAACCATTTGTCCAACTTCAGCAATTTTATCAATGTTGAAAATAATTAATGGGTATTCACAATCATAAAAGATGTCCAAAATAATATATTTGTATGTGAAAGTTTCTTTCTTATACTAATCAATCATGAATTGCTTGTATGGCCAATATTGTGATTGTCAAAGTTCAATAGATTTTATCTCCTAAACCCATTGTGAACCTACTACTAAGCATAAAGCACATTGATAATTTTAGATTTATGATTTTTTATTCATTCATAATTTACTCTTAGGATATAAGTGAAGCACAAGAGTGAGCATCAAACTACTCTCAAAAGATCCAAGTGAAGAACAATGAGTAGTTAAATAATCAAGTAGCTATGTGAGGACTCTCTCTCTCTCAAAAAAGATTTCCAGATCTGATTTTATTCAAACAACAAACAAAACAAAAATATACTCCAAGAATAGCACATATCATGTGAACGAATAAAAACTTAGGCTCAACATAGGCTAACCGATAATTGTTGATGAAGAGAGGTGGAATGCGTAGCATCCCCAAGCTTAGATGCCTGGACTTATTGTAATATTGAATTGGGGAGACTTGGACATTCTCAATATTAATCTCTTTGTGTCTCGTTAATTCCTCTCATATCATGGTATCACCTAGGTTTCAAAAATTTCATCCACACAAAACTTGAAAGAAACTCGTGAGATAGATTAGTGCACATAAGAATAAATCAACTCTTTACGTACTGTCAAGACAAGTTTCATAATAATTTCCAAACATTATCTAATATTTACTATCATTTCCATAATTTATATGTACCAATATAAGCTATGAAAACCATATGATTAGTAGATAATAAAACTACGTTAGCAATCTGTCTAAATACGACAATCTGTACCAATTAATTTTAAAAGTGCACTTATATAACTCCAAACATTCTAAAAGTTTACAAAATGATAAAAAAATTATATGAAAATGTTGTGTAAAAATTTCATATACTTTCCACGTTCCAGTAAAATATGAAACTTCAAACACTACAACAAAAGTTTCTGTTTTTTACACAGCACATATCAAACATGCAATTCAAGCATCCTAAAAGGCAACCCTTGAAACTTTTTATTGGAAAACAATATTATAAATAACAGCAAGTAAATAGTGACAAAATAACATGATGCTCCAAGCAGAACTCATATTAGGTGACGAATAAAAATATAGCTTGAAATAAGATATACTGATAATGTTGAAGACAAAAGAGGGGATGTCCGAAGGCATCCCCAAGCTTAAACGCTCGAGTCTTTCTTGGATATTACCTTGGAGGTGGCTTGGGCATCCCCAAGCTTAAGGTATTACTACTCCTTATTCTCCTCATAATGGTATCTTACCCAAAACTTAAAAAAATTCAATCACACAAAACTTAATGGAACTTCGTGAGATGGGTTAATGTAATAAAGATAGATCATTCACTTAGGTACTGTTGAGATAATTTTCATAATTGTTATCACATAATACCTTCTATCATTCCCATAATATATATCACTAAATATAAGCTATGGAAACACTAGAACAAGCAAACTATGCATGCAAAACAGAATTTGTCAAAAAACAGAATAGTCTACGAAGATCTGAATGAAATCCATATTTTCCTATCTCTAAAAATTCTAAAAAAATAACACGTAAAATTTGCATAGAAAAACTGTGTAAAAATTTAAAAAAATGACTCTCTACAGTAAAACTAGAGAAATTCTACATTGGACGTAAAAAAATTGTTTTGCAGAGAATTAAACTAACAAGTATCCACACTATCCCAAAGGCTTTACTTGGGACCTTATTGAAATAAAAGATACAAAAATGATTAATACAATAGCTTAATCACGTGATCACCTGAAAACAGAAAGTATAAGTGTTGGGTTGTCTCCCAACAAACACTTTTGGCAGCGGCGACCCCTTCCCGCATCGGGACGAGGACGGCCCTACCAGCGCCTCGCTCGCCAGCCGTGGGCCACGACCCTTTGGCCCAGCTCGCGCTTGCCCGTCGGCGTCAGGTGGGACGCCGCTCTAGCCAGGCCCAGTGCAGCATCGGCCTCCTCGTCATCTGCCCGCTCCCGCATCCTGTCTCCATCCGGCCGAGCACCATATGCCCAGGAGCCAAGGTGAGTTGCCCAACTACCTGTGCTATCTGTCGCCCTGGGAATTGTTTAGTTATATTGTGCTCAGATCCTGTTACGCCAGTGGTTCGATTCAGCCCATTTGTGCTTTTTTATGTCTATGGATTTAGTAATTATATAGTGAATTACAATATTACAGAAAAGTCCCTCTAGTTCATGCATATAATAACTCACAAACCGTGAATCATATGTAAAAACTTTATATATGTAAAATGTTCAAAATTTTATGCAAATTAATAATATCCAACTTTGTGTGATAATTTTTTTAAATTGTTGTTTGCATTAAATTTGTCCGAATGCAATGCTAAGACGGTTTTTATCATAACTAAATTACCGTAGCTTCGATTTTAATGATTTACACATGTAACTTGACTAGAAAAACACGTAGAATCACATGGTGCACTTTCCCTTTCTTGTTTAAAAATATATAATATGTTTAGGACAGATCTTAACCAAATTCATAATTTGCATATGGGGTCATTTTGGAAATGTTATATGTTGCCTCTTGCTTCATTTAAAATGGCTAGATAGTATAGTTTCATTATGCATGCTTCACCTCTTGTCATGATAAACAACATTTAAACTTGCCATGTAAATAATCAAGAGTGAACTAAATGATTCAAACGTAGAGATTCGTCAATATGCAACTCGTTGCATATTGAACTTCACTTAATGCGTAGTAGTTGATTGTTGTAGGAGTGATGATCGTAATCTCTCGATGTATGATTGTTGTTTATCGACTAGCCTAGCCTCGGCTTATATAACACAACGGAGGCCTAGCATAACAAGGGTCCTAGTCGACTACGTCGGTGGAGAGGAGTCCTTGTCTTGATCACCAAGTCTTGTGGAATCTTCCTCGCATATGTCATCGGCTGCCCGAAGTGTCCCATGAGTCCGTCTCGTAGAGATATAGGCCGGAGGCTCGAGGACCCCTCGGTCCCGGACTCACTCAACCATGACCCTCCATGTGCAGCTGGTGCTCGTCTTCATACCGAACTCCGTAGGGATGACGAGGAAGTGCTTTGTGAAGTCTAGAGGCAAAGGTAGGCTCTCCAACTTCGAAGCAAGGATCACCTTGCATAAGTGGGTTGGCCCTGACTCCTCGTGGTAGTGACCGTAGTTCCTCTGCTTGCTGATAGGGCTCGTGCACTACCACGTCGTCCCCAATGGCTGCACGACCTCCTTGCCCTTGTCCAATGGTGGAATGACCTCCTTTCCCTTGTCCTATGATGACACAACCTAATTGTTGATCTGCATTATGAACGGTATGAAGTTTAAAGATAAATATTCATTCCTATCGGCCTGACGTTCCTATATATTTACCCACACTATTTACCCACCACCGTACTCAAACCCTCTTTGTCTCTCCTTTGCCACCTCTCTGTTTCACCACCTCTCCATCACCATGAACCCCAACCCCAAACCATTCCTCTAGGGCATTGGATGGATGGCCTTCTTCCTCGGGTACTCGCTAGGTGATGACACGTCCATTTGCATCATGATTTCCTGTTGTTATTTACAATGTTTTTGATCATTATGATGTAATTCTTATGCCTTTTCTCTTTTAATTTGCAAGATTTACTTGAACGGGGAAATTACCGACGACTAGAATTCTGAACTAAAAAGAGCTACAACAAAGATAGCTATTCTCCGGAGCTCCAAATGACATGAAAATTTATGAAGAATTGTTTTGAAATATATAAAAAATATTGGAAAGAAGAAACCATGTGGAAGATCAACCGTGGGCCCACAAGGGCATGAGGCGCACCCTACACCCTTGTGGGGCCCATGGAGGCCCTCCAGTACCCGTCTTCTGCTATATATGGCCATTTGCCCTATAATGATTGCTCTAGGCTTGATTAATTGGGTGAGTTTTTTTCGTGGGGCATATACCTTGCTTTTTTGCCACACGTACCCCGCCTTGCCTGTGGCCTTAGTGGACTGGCCCAATCAAGCGGTTTTGGGAAGGTTTGAGAGCGGCGGTTCGTGGAACCTTCCATCAATATTGGTGGTTTTGGACTGGTTTCATGTGGTTTTATTCTTCTTTTCTGCTATTACTTTTTCCTTCATGGTTTTTAGTTTATTTTTGGTTTTCTTTATCTTTTTTCTTTTTCCTTTTCAAATACATGTCCACTTCTTTTAGTACATGTTGTAATTTTTTTATATAAATGCGGAATATATTTTGACACGCGTTGATTATATATATATATATATATATATATATATGAAC
The DNA here is from genome assembly GCA_022496015.1 of Hordeum marinum. Classification (NCBI taxonomy): domain Eukaryota; kingdom Viridiplantae; phylum Streptophyta; class Magnoliopsida; order Poales; family Poaceae; genus Hordeum; species Hordeum marinum. The sequence continues at coordinate 115,996,738 of CM039678.1, forward strand.
GTTTTCTAAATGCATGTTTGGACATTTTTCATATTAAATAATTTCCAAATAAAAAGTGTTTTTTTTGAATGGTACGAGACATTTTTAAAAATATTGTTTTTTTACTTCGTATAAATACCTTTTAGACACACATGAACATAATTGGAAGTGCCTGACATTTCCGGAAAATGTTACGAGCATTTGTTTCAATGATACATGACATTTGGTAGAATTAGTTGAACACTTTTTAAAATTTTATCAACTTTTTTTTAAAAACCAGGAACACATTTTTTGGAACACGTGAACATTGTTTTTAATGTGACATACATTTTTTTAATAGTATGATTTTTTAAATTGCACACAGTTCTTAAATTGTACAAACATATTTTATTAAATTTCATGATTTTTTTTTAAAACATGAATATTTTTTTCTCAAAGCTATCAACATTTTTCTAATGTTGCTTGAATCTTTTTTTCACATTGTATATACAACCTTTAATGTACGCGGTCATTTTTTACGCTTTAGGTAAGTAGCTTTTAGAAATATGTATATTTTTCCCAGAATATAAACGAAAGTAAAAAAATGATTGAATCAACCCGTATGCAATGAAACAAAACATACGTAACTTTCTATTAGGGCAGCCCATTTGGAGGGTCTCTTGAGGCGATATTGTGTTTGGTCTAGCTAGACGGGAGACAAAAACACACCCTTTTTCCTTCATTTGTGAGTTTGACCTCTTGTTTTTCCGTATGCAAAGTATTGCTGGGCTAGTGGAAATGTTCCAGGCTAGCCGATGGACCACCCTAACCACCTCGTACGTATGCCAGCCCTGTGATCAACTTCGACAGGGAAGAGAAGGTGTTCTACTTCCTGTGTGTCTATATATTGCGTAGTACGAGATAAAATGACAACTCGCCCACATCGTTATATATGGGCTAGGTCCAGCATCATGGGGAGTTCGTCGTTCTAGCATCCGAGCACTTTCACTAAAACAACAAGCAACAGGTAAATGTACATTTTTTTTTCTCTTTCAGTTTTTCCATATTTTATGTTTTCAATTATTTTATATTTTCCAACGTTCTAGAGAAGTACGTTTGCATAAGTAAGTATTCACATATTATTTTAAATGCCATGCATTTAAAAGTGTTCACCACATATTAAAAATATTCATGAAATGTAACAGTTCGTTTCAAGCAACTCAAAAACATATTCATGTATTTAAAATATGTTCTTGATAATTTTTGGGGGGTCACAGAGCGGCACAGGTTTCGTGTATGGTGAAGGTGAAGACCGACTGGACATGGGTCGCGCATGCCCTTCGCCTCTCTATAAATACCATGGAATATAGGGGGTACACGTCGCACAACTACCAAATTGTCAAGCAACAAGATCAGAAAAGAGCTACATTCTCCTCCTTTTCCTTCTACACTATAATCTTCAGGTATAGCCTTCAGGTCCTTATTCAACCTTTCGAGTTTTTGCCTTGTTTTATCGGTAGGTATGTAGTAGCTTTTGTGTCCATGCTTTGCATACAACATCTTGTTCGAGGGTGCTATATATTTGTATGATGGAAGTAGTTCATTTTTATCTCTGTAGTACTATTATGTTTGGGTATCGATGTTTATGCCTATATATATACATGACGCCATTTTTATGGTTTGTTTGTTATGTTGATGCTATTCGGATGCATCTGTTTTTTTGGTGCTCCATATTGTAAATACTCATTCTGTCCCAAAATAAGTGTCTTAATCTTAGTATAACTTTGTACCAAAGCTAGTACAAAGTTAAGACAGTTACTTTGGAACGAGGGAGTAGCTGAGAAGAACATGCAAAATTAACCATGTATAGCACAGTACATGAAACTCTATATTATTTTCATTCAAAGTACCAGATTTATTTGTATTGTTTCATCATGTTCGGTGATATTCTTTGTTAGTGAAATTAAGATAGCACTAATTAATAGTGTATTTTTTTGGTTGATTCTTTTCGAGATAGAAATCTACTTTGAAGTATTTGGCACGAGCATATAGGGAACAAAACTAATTTATTTATTCTATTTTGTAATTTTATTAGCTCATCATGGCATCCAAGGCCCAAGGCTCCTCCGTGAAGACTACCTGTTGAGGACGACGCTATTTAAAGGACGATCCTCCCATCGATGCTTCACAAATTTCATTGTGAGATTACTCTAGCCATATATGGAAAAGAAGCAGTTGACCTATTCGTTTATTAAAAAAGTTTAACGTTGTTTGGTGTGATCTGGACATGGCCATCATGAATGGTCTTGAGGAACTTTATTCTCCCATATATATATATATATATGTGTGTGTGTGTGTGTGTGTGTGTGTGTGTGTGTGTGTGTGTGTGTAAGTTTATGTAATGTATTTATCTAAACAAAAAAATCTTACTTTTCTTGTATAAAAATACAAAAAGTATTTTTTGCTTGACTAGCACTTGTGATGAATCGTTCTTTGAAGAAATTGGTGTTAAGATTCTTGGGATGTTAGCTGATGGTCATACCATGGAGTTGTTCATGAATGTTGATCTTATGTATTCGATCCCAAACCAATGGGATTGAGGTTATCGAGTCTATGACTCAGGAGGCCATCAGCAAGAAAAAGAACACCATGGTCTAGCAGAATTGAACTTGGTTTAGTGATGGAGGAAACAATGTTCAACTAATTGATATAAATGACATGCATATTTCTTCCTCTTCAACTTGATAAATTATTTCAGAACCAATAGGTGCATATTTTCCGAGTTTAATCGGTGGTGCATTTTGCATTATTCATAGTAGAGAGGTGGGGGCTGCTTGAGATTTCTATTTTTTGATATTTGATATTTAATATGTCACTCCAAATTAGTTCCTTGCATTTATAAACCTTCATAAATAATCAATGTAATATACTTAATTCATTTCTTATGTAGTGATATTCCCCCTCTTATTCGCTCGTAACAATTATCTTCTCAAAATATAAATACATAACATTCCTTGTTTATAAATATATTAATTATTGGTCAAGCACATGTGGTAGAGACCATGTAATTGGCATTGATGATATTTATTATTGGAATATATCTATAATATACTTAAGGAAATTGATGGGCTAACAAAAAAGAGAAATAGTCTAGAATATGTCACACAAACTAGAAACATCCGAGTGTCAACTACACGACCTTAGTTAAGAAATAATTTCCAATTGATACAATACGATATGATACAATCTGCTATATCTTTATGTTCCTCCAGCAATTTCCACCGAGAGCCTCACAATCCACATACACCACTCAATTCAATCCCGGCTTCCCCGCGCCTCCAGTCACAACATCCTCTCCTCTTCTACCCATCGATGTCAACATCAATGTGTGGCACATGTTCTTCACGCCAACACGAAGCGACTTACTTCATTGGGTTTTAGGACTCTATTTTCTATAAAAGAGGTTCTTGATCTCCTTAGGGTGAAGGACACAATTGTCAGAATTTATAAAACCACACATTGATTTATCTCGTAAGAATATTAAAATTCGTAAATAAATTCAAAAATGCATAAAAGAAGTCATCACACCATATTTGTCGGTGAAGGGGATGAAAAACGAACATTGGCTTTTCTGTGCATTTAGAAAAAAAAGTTGCAACACTTTTGTAATAATGCATAACTTACCAACCGATACAAGGTTACAAGCATTGATTTTTTTTTTTGCAAACCTTGCCTCAACTTAGATTTTATTGCACACACTGGAGTTTCTATTTTGCACATCCATGTCTAGGCATTTAGGGCCAGTTATTTTGGTGGATTTTTGGGCTTCTAGAATAAACTGTCCCCTACCCAACTTTTTCTAGAAGCGAACCAAAATTATTTTTTTAGAAGTCTTATTAGTGAAGACTTGACCGATATTTTTCTAAAAAATCTGTTTGAGGTTATGGGATAAGTTGGGTAGGGGCAACTTATTCCAGCTTCTTTTAGAAGCCAACAAAAGAACCAGCTTCACACCGCCTGTGTGTGTTCCTTCGTGGATCCAAACACCACATATGGTCGTCTGCTGCTACATGGGCACAACTGACATCATCGTCCCGATACGTTGGCTGGTATTGTTGTGGTCGACTAATGCCTTCTAGACTCTAGGAGGATTTGGGTATGATGTTGTCGACTTTTTCTATTGTTAGTATAGAATTATGTTGTGGTGTGTACGAGGAATATAATTCCAATCCATGGCTGGACTATACTCTCGGCGAAACCCAAGCAATACTAATTGATGGGCCAACCAGGAAACCAAACCAAATTAGGCATATACTGATCGCTATAGGTTTGAACATTTGAGCGATTTGTTTTTTTTTCCACGGTGACTGCACATCGCTTTTTGTCCCTCGATTTTGGCCGATTATTAAAAGGTTCCATGCGGCTTTTTTCTTCCTTTTCTCAGTACCTTCTATTTAAGGTTTTGTTCCAGCTCTTTCTTTGATATTTTGCTTTTTTCGTTTTCTTTTCTTTTTTCTTTCGCTTTTATTTATTTTTTCCTTTTCTTTTTTCAAATATATGTTCACATTGTTTAATACACATTGAACCTTTTTTTAATACATGATGAACCTTTTTAAAATGCATATCTAAACATTTTTTTCAAATAAGCATTTAGTTTTCTTGAATTGTATGTCACATTTTTTTAAATTATTAAAATATTTTCTTACTCTGTATAAACATTTTAAAATCAAGAAGATAATTTGAAACGATTGAACATATTCAAAAAATGTTAGGAACATTTCTTTCAATGGTACAAAACATTTGTTTTATAAATTAGGCGAACATTGTTTTTTAATTGTATTAATTGTTTTCAAAATTTCACATACACTTTTTTTAAACATGTGACACTGTTTTTAATGGTAGGAAATATTTTTAAATTACACACACTTTTTTTTGATTGTATAAACATATTTTATTATATGCCATGAACACTTTCTTTTACATTGTACAAACATATTTTATAGATGTTATCAATTATTTTATCTATTCCATAAATTTTCTAGAAAATTGTGTTTGTATAAGTAAGTGTTCGCTTCTTCTTTCAAATGCCATGTATTTAAAAATGATCATCACACATCAAATGTTCGTGGAATGTAACAGTTCGCTCGCATGATTTCAGAAAATCAAACAATTGAATGAAATGTCCGCACATTTTAAAATAGTTTTTGATATTTAAAGAAATGTTCATGATAAATATAAAAAAGTTGTTCACGTAATATGGGGAAAATGTTCATGCCCTTCAAAAACAATGTCCGTGTCACTTAAAGAATATTCATGTGTAAGGTCCACGTGGGCGTGTAAGTCATGCTCATCCAACTGACCACTCTTACTCATTGACACAATGGGGTTGGTATTGAACTGGGGAACAATACTACTCGAATGTGTACTTCACCTAACCTTATGCACTTGCAGGACATCATGGAGGTAGTACAATTTATGTGCTAAATTTTTAAATTTGGAACTAAAACTCAAAGGAAATTCATCTAGTAATTTGAACTCATCTTGTTTAATACAAAGTTTATGTACGAAGTAGGAAGTTTCATATAAACACAAGCCAACAATATTACATTTCTAGAGATATACGTCGTTAATAAGAAAATATACATCACCTATATTGATTATGCCATATTTATTTAGGGGCAGAGAGCGGCACTTTTTTTGTATGGTGAAGGGGGTGTAAATCTAGTGGACATGGGTCGCATCTCCCCTTTGTCACTATAAATACTGTGTCATAAAGGGGTACAAGCACACAACCACCAAATTATCAAGCAGCAAGACCGAAAAGATATCCATTATCCTCTACATCCTTTAGTATAAGCTCTAAGTATAGCCTTTAGGTCACTACTGTATCCTTTATGTGTTCTGCCTTGTTTTATGAGTCGGCATGTAGTAGATTTTGAGTCCATGCTTTGCATACAAGATCTTGTTGGAAGGTACTATATATGTGTAGGATGGAAGTAGTTTATTTTGACCTATGTAGTACAATTTTGTTTTGACATCTATGTTTATGCCTCTATATATGCATGATGTGACTTTTTGGTCTCTTTGTTATGTTGGTGTTATTCGGATGCATCTGTTTTTTTGGTGTTACATGTTGTAAATAATTGAAAAGAACATGCAAAATTAATCATGTATTTTACAATAAATGAATCTCTACTTTCAAAGTACCTAATTTCTTATGTTATTCTTTCATCATGTTCTGTGATATTCTCTGTTAGTGAAATTATGATGTCACTAATTAATATTATACATTTCCCCTTGATTCTTTCTGAGATAAGAAATCTGCTTGCAAGTATTTGGCATGAGCATATAAGAAAAAAATTCCTAAAAAAGAAAGCATATAAGGGAAAACTAAGTTATTTATTCTTTTTTTGTAAAAAAATTGCTCATAATGGCAGCCATGGTGCAAGGCTCCGCTATGAAGGCACTACTTGTTGAGGACAAAACTATTGAAAGGACGTCCTCTCATCGATGTTGTGCACAATACATTGTGAGATTACTTTAGCGCTAAATGGATAATAAGTAATTGACCTATTCCTTCATTGAAGAAGTTCCACATTGTTTTGTGTGATAAACGCATGCCCATCATGACTGGTCTGAGGAACTTTAGTCTCCCCTCTAGACATACCAGCGTGTTTAGAAGTTTGTGTAATGTACTTGCCTACAAAACTCTTTGTTATATGTATGAAAAAAGTACAAAAGTTTTTCTATTGGTTGACTGGTAGTTGTGACTATCCGTTCTTTGGCGAAACTCATGTGAAGATTGTTGGGACATCAACCAATTGTCATGCCATGGAGGTGTTAATGATTCTTGGTGTAATGTGTTCATGCCCAAACCAATGGGGATTGAGGTTCTCTGGTCTATGATTTAGGAGGTTATCAACAAGAAGAAGAACACCATGGTCTAGTGCAATCCAACTTGCTTCAGGGATGGAAGATACAATGAACAACTCATTGATATATATTTTCTTGAGTATGCTTTCCCATGTTGTTCAGTTTTATGGTATTGCTTCATTTCAGGAGATTAATGGTAAATGCCATTTGTCAATTGAATAAAAAACAAGAGCAGATATACATGATTAGATGGGATTTAAATAATACTTGATCTGCACTATTTTTAAAACGTCTCGACGGAATAAATTACATGCATATTTCTCCCTTCGCTTTGATAAACAAATCTCAGAATCAATATGTTAATTTTTTTGAGTTTAATGGTGGTGGGGGTGTTGTTGTTGGGGAACGTTGCATAGAAAACAAAAATTTTCCTACGCACACGCAAGATCTATCCATGATGATGAGCATCTACGAGAGGAAGAGTGGATCTACGTACCCTTGTAGATCGCTAAGAGGGAAGCGTTAAGAAACGCGGTTGGTATAGTCGAACGTCTTTGCGATCCAAATCGCCAAGCATCCCGCGATCCAATCACGTTCCGTCCCGATCAAGCACCGAACGGACGACACCTCCGCGTTCAGCACACGTACAACTTGATGATGATCTCCGCCTTCTTGATCCAGCAAGAGGGAGCGGAGAGGTAGACGAGTTCTCCGGCAGCGTGACGGTGCCGCGGCGATGGTGGTGGAGCAATTCCGTCAGGGCTTCGCCTAAGCACTACAGAAAACCGATCTAGAGGAGAAACTATGCACTAGAGGAACGGGTAGCACGTGGCTGAAAATCTAGTGCCAAAACCCCTAAAACCTCTAGTATATAAGAGGAAGAGAGGAGGAGGCTTGGACCAAGGGCCAAGCCATATAGGCTTCGGCCGAACCAAGGAGGAGAGAAGGATTCCTCCGCCAATCCTAGTAGGACTAGGACTCCTTCCTATTTTGCCTTTTTTTTGCCTTTTCCCACCTTTTCTCTTTGGGCTTTTCTCTCCCAGCCGCATGAGCCTTGTGTGGGACTTCCACCAGCCCACTAAGGGCTTAGTATTCACTCTCCCACAACCCATGTAGCCTCTTGGGTCGAAATACCCCTCCCGATGGTCTCCCGGTACATTACCGACACTCCCGGTACACTACCGATGAGCCCGAAACTTTTTCAGTGACCAAAATAGGACTTCCTATATATCAATCTTTACCTCTGGAGCTCCTCGTGACGTCCGGGATCTCATCCGGGACTCCGAACAATCTTCGGTCACCACCATGCATAACTCTATACTACCGAAACGTCACCAAACCTTAAGTGTGCAGACCCCGCGGGTTCCAGAACTATGTAGACATGACCGAGACACCTCTATGGTCAATAACCAATAGCGGGACCTAGATGCCCATATTGGTTCCTATATATTCTACGAAGATCTTTATCGGTCGAACCTCTATGTCAAGGATTCAGTTAATCCCGTATGATGTTCCCTTTGTTCTTCGGTATGTTACTTGCCCGAGATTCGATCGTCGGTATCTCCATACCTAGTTCAACCTCGTTACCGGCAAGTCTCTTTACTCGTTCCGTAATACAAGATCCCGTGACTAACACTTAGTCACATTGCTTGCAAGGCTTATTGTGACATTGTATTACCGAGTGGGCCCCGAGATACCTCTCTGTCACACGGAGTAACAAATCCCAGTCTTGATCCATGATAACTCAACAGACACCCTCAGAGATACTTGTAGAGCACCTTTATAGTCACCCAATTACGTTGCGACGTTTGATACACACAAGGCACTCTTCTAGTGTCCGTGAGTTACATGATCTCATGGTCATAGGAACATATACTTGACATGCAGAAAATAGTAGCAATAAACTGACACGATCATATGCTACGTTTGTAGTTTGGGTCTTGTCCATCACATCATTCTCCTAATGATGTGATCCCGTTATCAAATGACATCACATGTCAATGGCTAGGAAACCTTGACCATCTTTGATCAACGAGCTAGTTTACTAGAGGCATACTAGGGACAATTATATCATGGATAATAAACGATTATCATGAACAAGGAAATATAATAATAAACACTTTATTTATTGCCTCTAGGGCATATTTCCAACAGTTGCAGTGTTCATAGGAGAGAGGTGGGAGTTGCTTGAGATTTCCTCAATATTTTTTGAGTCTATATTTAAGATGGTACACTAAAGTAGTTCTATGCATTTATAATCCTCCATAAATAATCAATGTAATATATTTATATCATTTCCTATATAATTATATTCTCCCTCTTGTTATCTCGTAACCAATGTCTTCTCAAAATATAGAGAAATAATATTGCTTCTTTATAAATATATTAATTATTCGTCAAAATATGTGGTAGAAACCATGTCGTCGGCCAAAAAGTGACATCTTATCTAGTTTTGGCATATGTATTATTGGAATATATCTATTATATGCTTATAGTAATTGATGGGATGAAAAATAAAGAGAAATAGTATATAATATCTCACACAATTTTGAAACATCACACGGTCCATGACACGACCCCTAGTTAACAAATCATTTCCAGTGGACACAATATGATATAATACAATCTATTGTTTAGTCACAAGCTCCTCTAGTGATTTCCATCGAGAGCCCCATGGTTCCTATATACCACTCGATTCAATACCTTCTTCCCCGCACCACTAGCCACAACATCCTATCCATCTCTACACATCGATGTCAATATTAGTGTTGGCACATGTTCTTCACGCCAACATGAAGCGGCTCAATTCATTGGGTTTTAGGACTGGTTCTTGCCCTCCTTAGCATGAAGGAGACAATTGCTTTGCAAGGAGGCTTAACTTCATGCAATTTTCACAGGTATGTCACTTGTTATATATATACACTACTTGATATATACCGTTGCAAGCCCATTCGTGATAACATGGAGAAGAAGATTCACCCATACACTAGCAAGGACACCTCCCCCCTCCCATACATCATGGAGTCACTATCTCCCTTATGACCACAGTCAAACCAACCCATTCGCACAATTTGACGGTCATGGTCTTCTCCATGACCTGCTATGCAAACAATTTATTCCATCCACAACACGAACATGGGGTAATCCCGTGTTCCCCGCGATAGGGCACTTCACCCGCGAGGCACAATTCGTCATCACCAACTTCAAGCAACGATGGGTGAAGACATTTGTGCCACCCCTAAAGAAGTTGCATATACCTCACTTTTTGTAAAACTTACTTGGCCTTGCCTTTGGCGGTCACTACTGCGTTGACTTAGTGCGACGACCTAGTCAAGTGGTTTTGGAAGATTTGTGAGCAACAGTTTGTGGACCTTCCATCGAAAGGTTCCATGTGGTCCTTTTCTTCCTTCAAATATATGTCTACTTGTTTTAATACATGTTGTACATTTTTATATACACGAGGAAAACAAATGACACATGTCAAACTTTTTTAACACATGACAAACATTTTTAAAATTCATCTTTGAACATCTTTTTATGTATGTTTTTCGAATAAGCATTGATTTTTATTGAATCATATGAGACATTCTTCAAAAAATATTGAAAAATTCTACTTTTTAACGAACATAATTTGAAGTGCATGAACATATTCAGAAAATGTTAGGAGCATGTATTTCAATATTATAAAACATTTTTTTATAAATTAGGTGGAAATTGTTTTTAAAACTGTATTGATTATTAAAGCATCACAAACTTTTTCTTTGAATGGTACGACGCATTTTGTGTAAATTACATACACATTTTTTCTAATTATATAAACATATTTAGTTAAATTTCGTGAACACTTTTTTTACATGTACACACATATTTTATTTCTGTTTTTAATTATTTTATCTATCACATAAATGTTCTAGAAAAGTATGTTTGTGTAAGCAAGCATTCACATCTTCTTTTGAATGTCATGTATTTAAAAATGCTCACACAACATTAACAATGTTCGTGAAATGTAACAATTTGTTCATACAAAAAATCAAACAATTCGAAAAATGTTCACACGTTTAAAAATATGTTTTTGATATTCCAAAGAAATGTTCTTGCAAATGTAAAAAACATGCAACATGGGAACAAATGGTCATACCCTTCAAAAACAATGTCCATGCCACTTAAAAATTATTCACGCGTAAGGTCCAGGTGGGTTTCTTAGGCACCCTCGTCGAACTGGCCACCCTTACTCCTTGACACCGTGGTGTCGATATTTAACTGAGGAACAATACTACTCGAATGTGTATCTCAACTAACCTTATGTACTTACATGATATCATAGGGGTAGTACAATTCATTAGCTAAAATTTGCAATTTGTAACTACAACTCAAAGAAATTCATCTAGTAATTTCAAGTAATCTTGTTCTTTCATCATGTTCTCTGATATTCTATGTTAGTGAAATTATGATGTGATTAATTAATAGTATAATTTTTGTGTTAATTTTTTTGAGATAACAATCTCCTTGCAAGTATTTGGTATGACCATATATGGATAACACTCAGTTATTCATTCATTTTCTGTATTTTGTTTTGCTCATAATGGTATCCAAGGAGCAACGCTCCACTATGAAGGCACTACTCGTTGATGAAAAAGCTATTGAAATATTATCCTCTCATCGATGTGCGCAAATTTCATTGTGAGATTACTCTATCCATAGATTGGAAAATAATTAGTTGGCACAATCCTTCAATGCAGAAGTTCGACAATGTAAAATATCATAAGGACATGACCATTATGATTGGTCCTGAGGAACTTAAGTCTCCACTCTAGATATATCAGTGTGTTTAGAAGTTTTTGTAATGTACTTTTCTAAACAAAACTCTATATTCTTGACGTCGCTTGAGACTGCGTCAATAGTTTCCCAAAGAGGAAGGGATGATGCAGTACAGCGACGGTAAGTATTTTCCTCAGTTATGAAACCAAAGTATCAATCCGTAGAGGAAGATCATGCACCCACGTAAATAACACCTGCACACAAATAACAAATACTTGCAACCCGACGCAAAAGAGAGGTTATAAAGCTCTCCACGGTAATAAGATAGATTAGGTAGTGATAGTTTTGGCAAATTTATCTCGCAAGAAAGCAAACTAAAATAAGTAAACAAAAAATGCAGCAAGGTATTTTTTTTCTTGGATTAATTGATCGGAAAGCAATATGTTGGAAAAGTAGACCCGGGGGCCATAGGTTTCACTAGTGGCTTCTCTCATGAGTATAGCGCACGGCGGGTGAACAAATTACTGTTGGGCAATTGATAGAAGATCAAATAATCATGACGATATCCAGCCAATGATCATCATATAGGCATCACGTCCAAGACAAGTAGACCGAAATAATTCTGCATCTACTTCTATTATTCCAGCCATTGACCGCTATCCAACATGCATCTAGTGTATTAAGTTCATGGGAAAACGGATTAATGCAATAAAAACAGTGGCATGATGTAGACAATATCTATTCATGTATGAATAAACCCCATCTTGTTATCTATTCATGTAGGAAGCCATCTAGCTACTGCCTCCGGACCCGTAGGTCTATGGTGGACAACTCACGCATCATCAGAGATGCACCTATGAGGAAGATGAACCCCTCCGTGATGGTGTTAGATTGGATCTCGAGGTTCTGGAACTTGCGGTGGCTGGAATTGTGTTTTGTCGAGTCTCCTAGGTTTTTTTGAATATTTGGGAATTTATAGGCTCAATAGTTAGTTGGGGGGAGTCCCGAGGTGCCCACCCTCTACCAGGCCGCACAAGGGGCCTCTGGCGCGCCCTGGTGGAGGGTGGCCACCCTGGGCCCCCTCTTCTGGTGATCTTTGGCCCATCTTCTTCCTTGTGGTTCATAAAAATTCCACAAAAATCCCCGCAGCGTTTGGGCTTCGTTTGGTACGGATTTTCTGCGAATTAAAAAACAAGCAAAAAGAACAACTTGCACTTTGTCAATAGGTTAGTCCCAAAAAATGATATAAAGTTTCTATAAAAAATGATTGTAAAACATCCAAGATTGATAATATAACAGCATGGAACAAGCAAAAATTATAAATACGTTGGAGACGTATCGGCATCCCCAAGCTTAATCCTACTCGTCCTTGAGTAGGTAAATGATAAAAACAGAATTTTTTGATGTGGAATGCTGTCTAGCATGTTCATCATATATTGTTTTCTTTATAGCAAGGACATTTGGACCTTTCATATGGTTCAAAGGAATAGTCTAGTTTTGACATGAAAACTTTAATACTCAAGCATATCAACAAGCAACCATGTCTTTCAAAATATCAACGCTAAAGAAACTTATCCATAGCCCATCATGCTCAATCATTGATCCATTCACAATACACACTCAAATATTAACTATACCTAATGCTCAAGTATGGTCATAGTGCCCCCTAGTTGGTGCTTTTATAAGAGAAGATGGAGACTGAAATTGAAAAATAAAAATTGCATAAAGTAAATAGATAATCCCTTCGCATAGGGAAGTAGGGATTTGTAGAGGTGCGAGAGCTCAAGTGTTTAAATTGATAGATAAAAATATTTTGAGGGGCATGCCTTTCCTGTCAATTAAAACGACCGAGAGATTTCAATATCTTTCCACACTAGATGTATCATAGGCAGTTCCCAAACAAAAAATAAAGTTTACTCCTTTTTCCACCATACTTTCACTTTGCATGGCTAGCCGAATCCATGGCTGCCTTCCATACCAAGACTTTCCAAGGAATTTATTATTTGACAACATAAAGTAAATTTCTTTTTTTTTCATTTCATTTTGGGAATGGGCATCCCTATTACCTCCATACTCTCGTGAAATGAGAAGTGAATACACACTCATCTTGAGAATAACACATCTAGCATGGAAAAATATCGCTCACCCCCTACCGTTTTATGACCGGTACAAGCACACTAAAAGGAAATTTTATTTTAAAATTTAGAGATGGCACATACAATTTTCTTGGAACGACATGGACATACCGTATATAGGTAGGTATAGTGGACTCATATGGCAAAACTGGTTTTAAGGATTTTGGATGCATAAGTAGTATTTCTACTTAGTACACATTAAGGCTAGCAAATAGATTGGGAAGTATCCAACCAAGAAACGAAAAATCACATAAGAGAGCATTAAGCATAACTAACACTGAATAATGCACCATAAGTAGGATGTAATTTCGTAGCACAACTATTGACTTTCATGCTTGTATAGGGAATCACAAACCTTAACACCAATATTCTTACTAAGCATAATTACTCATCAACATAACTCACATATCACTATTGTCATGTCTCAAAACTATTACAAAGAATCAAGTTTAATTTGTCCAATGATCTTCATGAAAGTTTTTATTATACCCCTCTTGAATATCTATCACTTTGGGACTAGTTTCATATATTGCAATTGCTTTTGACAAGTTCACATGGATATAAGTGAAGAACATGAGCATAAATCTTCCATCTCTCGAAATAATATAAGTGAGGCATGAGAGGATTTCTTCAAAATCAATAACTCTGAAATTAATATAAGTGAAGCATGAGAGCATTTCCTCTGCTCAATAGATTTAAGTGAAGCATAACGAGCTATTCTAGCAAATCATAGCATATTTTTGGCTCGCTCACATAGATGTGTGCAGCAAGGATAAAAGCAAATAAATCAAAGATACAAGACGCTCCAAGAAAAACTCATGATATGTGACGAATAAAACTATAGTTCCAAGTAGTTTACCGATGGTTGTTAGATGAAAGAAGGGATGCCACTCGGGGCATCAACAAGCTTAGTTGCTTGTTACTCTTTGGCTCTTCTTACTCCTTATTCCTTCATCCATCGCGATCTCACCCAAAACTTGAAAACTTCAATCACGCAAAACTTAACAAAATTTTCATGAAGTCTGTTAGTATAATAAAGCAAATTACCACTTTAGGTACTCTTGTAGACCCATTCATATCTTATTATTGCATTATACCTACTGTATTCTAACTTTACCATGACTTATACCCCCCGATAGAAGCCATAGATTCATCAAAACAAGCACACAATGCAATGAAAACAGAATCTGTTCAGACAGAATAGTCTGTAGTAATCTGTACTCTACCCATACGTCTGGAACTCTAACATTCCGAAAAAATTAGGAAAAATTAAATAATTTGTATATAATTACTGTGTTAAAATTTCAGCTCAATATCAAGACCCAGTAAAAAATGAAAATTCGTAAACTGGGAACAAAGTTTCTGTTTCAAATTCAGCATTGTTTCTACTCATCTTATGGATCATCCTAAAGGCATTACTTGGCACAAACACTAAATAAATCATAAAAACACAATCATAACAGAATCATAATTGTGAAAAACACTCAAAAACAGAAAGCAAACGATAAAAATATTTTTTTATTGGGTTGCCTCCCAACAAGCGCTATCGTTTTATGCCCCTATCTAGGCATAACGCATAGATTCAAGTATTGTCATCTTTAGTTTTTGCCACTTTTATGAGGGCTTTCTCAAACCCGGGAGGTTCTTTACGCTTCCCCACATTTTCAGGAGAAGAAACCATCTTGAGATCTAAAATATCCAAATGTTTATTGCAAAGAGTAATCAAAGTGTTCATGCGATTCAAGTTTCCCCCAATATGTTTAAGATGCTCATGATATTTTTGCATCTCAACCAAATGTTTATGTAAATCACCCAATCTGTCTAGAATTTAAACCCCTTCTTGCGTGAGATAGGGTACCTTTTTGGGTGGAGGAACTCCCAATATCCCTTCTAAACTTTAATAAGCAGTGTCGGGATCAAGTTCAGTAAAATTTCCTTTAGCGGCAAAATCCAAAAGTTGTCTATGATGCAAAGTTAATCCTATGAAAAAATTTCGAAGCAAAACCTTTGCATCTCCCTTTAGATTGAAAATAAGATATGACTCCATCAATCTATACCAAGCATGTTTCAGATTTTCCCCTTGTTTTTGTTTGAAGTATAGAACTTAAAAATCTGGTAACAAGGGGGTAGTGATGCTAGTCATAGTGAAGAGATATGCGAACAAGAGATTAGGAAAAAGAGACGGCGAATAAAACAGCAAATTTGTGAAGTGGGGGAGAGGAAAACAAGAGGCAAATGGAAAATAATGTAAATTGCAAGGAGATGAGCTTTGTGATTAGGAAACTGGTAGATGAGATCGCTTCCTCCCCGGCAACGTTGCCAGAAATTCCTTTGACATGGCTTAAGACTGCATCGGTAGTTCCCCAAAGAGGAAGGGATGATGCAGCACAACGACGGTAAGTATTTCCCTTAGTTATGAAACCAAGGTATCAATCTGTAGCGGAAGATCACGCACCCACGTAAACAACACCTGGACACAAATAACAAGTACTTGCAACCCGATGTGAAAGAGAGGTTATCAAGCTCTCCACGGTAATAAGATAGATTAGGTAGTGATAGTTTTGGCAAATAGATCTCGCAAGAAAGCAACCTAAAATAAGTAAAAAAATAGAGCAGCAAGGTATTTTTGTTTTTTTGGATTAATAGATCTGAAAACAAAAGGGCAAGATAGTAGATCGGAAAGCAATATGTTGGAAAAGTAGACTCGGGGGTGATAACCCACAAGTGTAGGGGATCATTTGTAGCCTTTTTCGATAAGAGTCTCGAATCCCAACGAGGAGCTCAAGGTAGAACAAATATTACCTCAAGTTCTATCGACCACCGATACAACTCTACGCACACTTAAAGTTTCCTTTACCTTGAACAAGAATGAAACTTCTTTGCAGGAATAAAACTACAAGCACTTTGCATGAAAATAAATTTAGTAGTGCAGTATCAAGCTTTTTGTAACACAAAAGAAAGATTGTCCCTAGACAATTGAGTATGATACAATAGATACTTGTTATATGCAATGAGGGAGAGGCATGAGCTAACATACCTTCTCTACTTGGATAATATACACTTATGATTGGAACTCTAGCAAGCATCCGCAACTACTAAAGAACATTAAGGTAAAACCCAACCATAGCATTAAGTATCAAGTCCTCTCACTCCCATACGCAACAACCCACCTACTCGGTTTATGCTTCTGTCACTCAAGCAACCCACTATAGGTAAATCATGAACATATTGAAACACCCTACAACGTGGACCCCTCACGTTTGCATGACACAGACTACACCATAGGACAGCACCATATCAACATACGAATCACATCCATAACATCATACCACAATTAACCCATAGGACAAAAGAGATCTACTCAAACATCATAGGATAGCCAAATATCATTGGGAAATAATATATGGAGTTGAGAACCATGTTTAAGAAGAGATTACAGAGTGGAAGAGAGGTGTTACACTGCTGCAAGAGGGGGAGAGAGTTGGTGTTGACGGTGGCAAGATTGTTGATGTAGATCGCCATCACGATCCTTGCCCCGACGGCGTTCCGGGGCCACCAGGAGAGAGGGGGAGAGAGCTCCTCTCCTTCTTATTCTTCCTTGACCTCCCCTTAGATGGGAGGAGAGTTCCCCCTTTGGTCCATGTCCTCCATGGCGACGGAGGGGCGGGAGCCCTGATAACCCACAAGTATAGGGGATCGCAACCGTTTTCGAGGGTAGAGTATTCAACCCAAATTTATTGATTCAACACAAGGTGAGCCAAAGAATATTCTCGAGTATTAGCAGTTGAGTTGTCAATTCAACCACACATGAAAGACTTAATATCTGCAGCAAAATATTCAGTAGCAAAGTAATATGGAAGTAACGGTAATGGTGGCAAAGTGATAGTAGCAGTTTGTAGTGATTGTAACACTAGCAACGAAAAAGTAACTTAGCAAAGATCAATATGTGAAAAGCTCACAGGCAATGGATCAGTGATGGATAATTATGTCGGATGGCATTCATCATGCAACGGTTATAAAATAGGGTGACATAGAACTAGCTCCAATTTATCAATGTAATGTAGGCATGTATTCCATATATAGTCATACGTGCTTATGGAAAAGAACTTGCATGACATCTTTTGTCCTACCCTCCCATAGCAGTGGGGTCCTAATGGAAACTAAGGGATATTAAGGCCTCCTTTTAATAGAGAACCGTACCAAAGCATTAGCACTTAGTGAATTCATGAACTCCTCAAACTACGGTAATCACCAGAAAGAATCCCAGTTATTGTCACCCTGGGGGATGCAGATCATAACTCGTAATAGGTGTCTACAACTTGCAAGATAGGATCAAGAACACATATATATATTCATGAAAACATAATAGGTTCAGATCTGAAATCATGGCACTCGGGCCCTAGTGACAAGCATTAAGCATAGCAAAGTCATAGCAACATCAATCTCAGAACATAGTGGATACTAGGGATCAAACCCTAACAAAACTAACTCGATTACATGATAAATGTCATCCAACCCATCACTATCCAGAAAGCCTACGATGAGATTACTCATGAACGGTGGAGAGCATCAGGAAATTGGTTATGAAGGATGGTTGGTGATGACGAAGGCGTCAATTTCCCCTCTCCGGAGCCCAAAACGGACTCCAGATCTGGTCTCCCGAGGAAGAACAGGAGGTGGTGGCGGCTCCGTATTGTGAAACGCGATGAACTCTTCTCCTCAATTTTTTTCTCCCTAAATAGGAATATATAGAAGTGAAAACAAGGTCATAGGAGCGATAGGGGGCCCACAAGCCACAGGGGCATGCCCTAGGGGGGTGGGTGCGCCCCCCTAGCTTGTGGCCAGGTGGTGCCCCCTGCAGTTGATTCTTTCGCCAATATTTTTTTATTAATTCTCAAAATATTCTCCGTAAATTTTTAGATCAATCCGAGAACTTTTATTTCTACACAAAAATAACACCAAGGCAATTCTGCTGAAAAGAACGTCAGTTCGGGTTAGTTCCATTCAAATCATGCAAATTAGAGTCCAAAACAAGGGCAAAAGAGTTTGGAAAAGTAGATACGTTGGAGATGTATCAACTCCCCCAAACTTAAACCTTTTCTTATCCTCAAGCAATTCATGTTGGGGAACATTGCATGGGAAACAAAAAATTTCCTACGCACACGAAGATCTATCCATGGTGATGAGCATCTACGAGAGGGAGAGTGGATCTACATACCCTTGTAGATCGCTAAGCGACAAGCATTAAGAAACGCGGTTGGTGTAGTCGAACGTCTTCGCAATCCAAATCGCCATGCGTCCCGTGATCCAATCACGATCCGTCCCGCAATCCGATCAAGATCCGTCCCACGAACTTGATCACGATCCATCTCACAAACTTGATCATGATCCTTCTGATCTAGCACCGAACGGACGACACCTCCGCGTTCATCACACATACAGCTTGATGACGATCTCCACCGTCTTGATCCAGCAAGAAGGGGTGGAGAGGAAGAAGAGTTCTCCGGCAGCCTGACGGCGCTCTGGCGATGGTGGTGGAGCAATTCCGGCAGGGCTTCGCCTAAGCACTGCAGAAAACCGATCTAGAGGAGAAACTATGCACTGGAGGAATGGGTAGCACGTGGCTGAAAATCTAGTGCAAAAACCCTCAATACCACCAGTATATATAGGAGGATAGGAGGAGAGGAGGCAGCTTGGCCTCCAAGCCTCCTAGGCTTCGGACAAACTAGGAGAGGAGGAGTCCACCTCCTCCACTCCTAGTAGGATTAGGATTCATCCTTTTTTTTCCTTTTTTCCTTTTTCCACCTTTTTTCTTTTGGGTTTTCTTCTCCAGCCACATGGGCCTTGTGTGGGAGTTTCCACCAGCCCACTAAGGGCTGATATTCACTCTCCCACAGCCCATGAAGCCTCTTGGGTCGAAATACCCCTCCCGGAGGTCTCCCGGTACACTACCGGCACTCCCGGTACACTACCGATAAGCCCGAAACTTTTCTGGCGACCAAAGCAGGACTTCCTATATATGAATCTTTACCTCCGGACCATTCCGAAGCTCCTCGTGACGTCCAGGATCTCATCCGGGACTCCTAACAAACTTCGGTCACCACCATACATAACTCTATACTACCGAAACGTCACCAAACCTTAAGTGTGCAGACCCTGCAGGTTCGAGAACTATGTAGACATGATCGAGACACCTCTATGGTCAATAACCAATGGCGGGACCTGGATGTCCACATTGGTTCCTACATATTCTACGAAGATCTTTTATCAGTCGAACCTCTATGTCAAGGATTCAGTTAATCCCGTATGATGTTCCCTTTGTTCTTCGGTATGTTACTTGCCCAAGATTCGATCGTCGGTATCTCCATACCTAGTTCAACCTCGTTACTGGAAAGTCTCTTTACTCGTTCCGTAATACAAGATCCCGTGACCAACACTTAGTCACATTTCTTGCAAGGCTTATTGTGATGTTGTATTACCGAGTGGGCCCTGAGATACCTCTCCGTTACACGGAGTAACAAATCCCAGTCTTGATCCATGCCAACTCAACAGACACCCTCGGAGACACCTATAGAGCACCTTTATAGTCACCCAGTTACGTTGCGACGTTTGATACACACAAGGTACTCCTTCGATATCTATGAGTTGCATGATCTCATGGTCATAGGAACATATACTTGACATGCAGAAAACAGTAGCAATAAACTAACACGATCATAAGCTACATTTGTAGTTTGGGTCTTGTTCATCACATCATTCTCCTAATGATGTGATCCTGTTATCAAATGACATCTCATGTCCATGGCTAGGAAACCTTAACCATCTTTCAATCAACGAGCTATTTCACTAGAGGCATACTAGGGACATTGTGTTTGTCTATGTATCCACACATGTATCCATGTTTCCAATTAATACAATTATAGCATGGATAATAAACGATTGTCATGAACAAGGAAATACAATAATAAACACTTTATTTGTTGCCTCTAGGGCATATTTCCAACAGTCTCCCACTTGCACTAGAGTCAATAATCTAGTTCACATCACTATGTGATTTACATTGTAATGAATCGAACACCCACGCAGTTCTGGTGTTGATCATGTTTAGCCCTTGGAAGAGGTTTAGTCAATGGGTCTGCAACATTCAGATCCGTGTGCACTTTGCAAATATTTATGTATTTCTCCAAGATGTAATCGCGGATGGAGTTGAAGCGTCGCTTTATGTGTCTGGTCCTCTTGTGAAACCTTGGTTCCATGGCCAAAGCAATGGCACCAGTGTTGTCACATAACAGGTTCACTGGATTCAGTGCACTGGGCACTACTCCAAGATCTGTCATGAACTGCTTCATCCAGACACCTTCCTTCGCCGCCTCCAAGGCTGCGATGTATTCCGCTTCGCACGTAGAATCAGCTACCACGCTTCGCTTGGAACTGCACCAGCTTACCGCTCCCCCATTAAGAATAAATACGCATCCTGTTTGCGACTTAGAGTCGTCCGGATCAGTGTCAAAGCTTGCATCAACGTAACCCTTTACGACGAGCTCTTCATCACCTCCATAAACGAGAAATATTTCTTAGTCCTTTTCAGGTACTTAAGGATATTTTTGATCGCTTGCCAGTGCTCCATTCCAGGATCACTTTGAAACCTTCCGGCCATACTTATGGCAAGGCTGACATCGGGTCTTGTGCACAGCATTGCATACATGATAGAGCCTATGGTTGAAGCATAGGGGATGCCACTCATCTTTTCTCTATCTTCTGCAGTTACTGGGCATTGAGTCTTACTCAACTTCACACCTTGTAATACAGGCAAGAACCCCTTCTTGGACTGTTCCATTTTGAACTTCTTCAAAACTTTATCAAGGTATGTGCTCTGTGAAAGTGCTATTAAGCGTCTCGATCTATCTCTATAGATATTAATGCCTAATATGAAAGCAGCTTCTCCTAGGTCCTTCATTGAAAAACTCTTGTTCAAATATTCCTTCATGCTTTCCAGCATTTCTATATTGTTTCCAATCAGCAATATGTCATCCACATATAATACTAGAAATGCTATAGAGCTCCCACTCACTTTCTTGTAAATACAAGCTTCTCCGTAAACTTGTATAAACTCAAACGCTTTGATCACCTCATCAAAGCACTTATTCCAACTCCGAGATGCTTGCACCAGTCCATAAATGGATCGCTGGTGTTTGCAAACTTTGTCAGCATTCTCTGGATCGACAAAACCTTCGGGTTGCATCATATACAACTCTTCCTCAGGGAAACCGTTGAGGAACGCTGTTTTTACATCCATCTACCAAATTTCATAGTCGAAATAGGCAGCTATTGCTAACATGATTCTGACAGACTTAAGCATCGCTACGGGTGAGAAAGTCTCATCGTAGTCAACTCCTTGAACTTGTGAAAAACCCTTTGCCATAAGTTGAGCTTTATAGACGGTGACATTACCATCCACGTCTGTCTTCTTCTTAAAGATCCATTTGTTCTGAATGGCCTTTCGCCCTTCAGGTAATACTTCCAAAGTCCATACTTTGTTTTCATACATGGATCCCATCTCGGATATCATGGCCTCTAACCATTTCTCGGAATCCAGGCCCATCACTGCTCCTCCATAGCTCGTAGGTTCATTGTTGTCCAACAACATGACCTCCAAGACAGGGTTACCGTACCACTCAGGGGTAGTACGCGGCCTTGTCGACCTACGAGGTTCAATAGCTGCTTGATCCGAAGCTTCATGATCATCATCATTAACTTCCTCTTCTACCGTCGTAGGTTCCACAGAAACATCTTTATGTGCTGCGCTACTTTCTGGTTGAAGTAAAGGTTCAATAACCTCATCAAGCTTTATTTTCCTCCCACTCAATTCTTTCGAGAGAAACTCTTTCTCAAGAAATGTTCCGTTTTAGCGACAAACACTTTGCCTTCGGATCTGAGATAGAAGGTATACCGGACTGTCTCTTTCGGGTATCCTATGAAGACGCATTTCTCCGCTTTGGGTTCCAGCTTTTCAGGCTGAAGCTTTTTGACATAAGCATCACATCCCCAAACTTTAAGAAACGACAACTTTGGCTTCTTGCCAAACCACAGTTCATATGGCGTCGTCCCAACGGATTTTGATGGTGCCCTATTTAAAGTGAATGCAGCTGTCTCTAATGCATAACCCCAAAATAATAGTGGCAAATCAGCAAGAGACATCATAGAACGCACCATATCTAATAAGGTTCGATTACGACGTTCGGACACACCATTAGGCTGTGGTGTTCCGGGTGGTGTCAACTGTGAAACAATTCCACACTGTCTTAAGTGACTGCCAAACTCATAACTCAGAAATTCACCTCCTCGATCAGATCGTAGGAACTTAATCTTCTTGTTACGATGATTCTCAACTTCACTCTGAAATTGCTTGAACTCTTCAAACGTTTCAGACTTGTGTTTCATTAAGTAAATATACCCATATATACTTAAGTCATCAGTGAAGGTGAGAAAATAACGATATCCACCACGCGCTGTAACATTCATTGGACTGCACACATCAGTGTGTATGAATTCCAATAAGTCACTCGCCCGTTCCATTGTTCCAGAGAACGGCGTTTTAGTCATCTTGCCCATGAGGCATGGTTCACATGTGTCAAGTGATTCAAAATCAAGTGACTCCAAAAGTCAATCAACATGGAGCTTACTCATGCGTTTTACACCAATATGACCTAAACGACAGTGCCACAAGAAAGTGGAACTATCATTATCAATTCTACATCTTTTGGCATCAATGTTATGAACATGTGTGTCATCACTATCAAGATTCAATATGAATAAACCCCTAACATTGGGTGCATGCCCATAAAAGATATTACTCATATAAATAGAACAACCTTTATTCTATGATTTAAATGAGTAACCGTCTCGCAATAAACAAGGTCCAGATATAATGTTCATGCTTAATGCAGGCACTAAATAACAATTTTTCAGGTTCATCACTAATCCCGATGGTAATCGAAGAGAGAGCGTGCCGACGGCGATCACATCAACCTTGGAACCATTTCCCACGCGCATCATCACTTCGTCCTTTGCCAGCCTTCGTTTATTCCGTAGTTCCCGCTTTGAGTTGCAAATGTGAGCAACCGAACTGGTATCAAATACCCGGGCACTACTACGAGAGCTAGTAAGGTACACATCAATAACATGTATATCATATATACCTTGTTTGTCGTTGGCCGCCTTCTTGTCAGCCAGGTACTTGGGGCAGTTCCGCGTCCAGTGACCAGTTCCTTTGCAATAAAAGCACTCAGTTTCTGGCTTGGGTCCATGCTTGGGCTTCTTTGCAGGAGTAGCAACTGCTTTGCCATCCTTCTTGGTTTTACCCTTCTTGCCCTTGCCCTTGACTTTGCCATTTTTCTTGAAACTAGTGGTTTTATTGACCATCAACACTTGATGTTCTTTCTGGATTTCAGACTCAGTGACTTTTAGCATCACAAACAGCTCGGCGACTGACTTGTTCATCCCGTGCATGTTATAGTTCATCACAAAGCTCTTGTAACTAGGTGGCAGTGATTGAAGAACTCTGTCAGTGATCGCCTCTGGCGGAAGGGCAATTCCCAACTCCGCTAGATGAGTTGAATACCCAGACAGTCTGAGTATATGTTCACTAATAGACCCGTTCTCCTCCATCTTGCAAGCATAGAACTTATCGGAGGTTTCATACCTCTCGATCCGGGCGTTCTTCTGAAAGATAAACTTCAACTTCTGGAACATCTCATATGCTCCATGACATTCAAAACGTCTTTGAAGTCCCGGTTCTAAGCCATACAATATTGCACACTGAACTTTTGAGTAATCTCCAGTTTGTGCCTCCCAAGCGTTCTTAACGTCTTCGGAGGTCATGTCTTCTGGTTGGTCACCAAGCGGTGCATCAAGGACTTATGATTTCTAGGAAGCCGTGAGGATAATCCTCAGATTACGGGCCCAATCAACAAAGTTACTTCCATCATCTTTCAGTTTAGCTTTCTCTAGGAACGCATTAAAATTCAGGGGTGCTACTGCGCGAGCCATTGATCTACAACATAAATATGCAAAGTTCACTTAGACTATTGTTCAAGATAATGAGTTTAGTTAAATCAAATTACTAAAGCTCCCACTCAAATTGACACCCCTCAGGTCATCTGAGTGTCACATGATCCAAATACACCAACTCAAGTCCGATCATCACGTGAGTTGAGGTGCCTTTAATGGTGAACATCATTATGTTGATCATATCTACTATATGACTCATGTTCGACCTTTCAGTCTCTTGTGTTCCGAGGCCATGTTTGTACATGCTAGGCTCGTCAAGTTTAACCCGAGTGTTCTGCGCGTGCAACACTGGCTTGCACCCGTTGTATGTGAACGTAGAGTCTATCACATCTGATCATCACGTGGTTTCTCAACATGACGAACTTTCACAATGGTGCACACTCGGGGAAAAGACAATTTTATCTTGAAATTAAAGTGAGGGATCACCTTATAATGCTACCGTCGTACTAAGAATAACTAGGTGCATAAAAGGATTAACATGACATGCAATTCATAAGTGACATGATATGACCATGAACTTGTGCTTTAGATCTCCATCTTGAAAGCACCTCCATGATCTCCATCGTCACCGGCACGACACCATGATCTCCATCATCTTGATCTCCATCAATGTGTCGCCATCGAGGTTGTCACGCCCTGCATGCTTATACTACTATTGCTACCGTTTAGCGATAAAGTAAAGCATTACATAGCGCTTAATGATTGACACGCAGGTCATACAATAATTAAAGACAACCCTATGGCTCCTGCCGGTTGCTGTACTCATCGACATGCAAGTCATGAAATTCTATACATCACATATATGACATCATGTAATTGGCCATATCACATCACAACATACCCTGCAAAAACAAGTTAGACGTCCTCTAATTGTTGTTGCATGTTTTACGTGGCTGCTACGGGTTTCTAGCAAGAACGATTCTCACCTACGCATAAACCACAACGGTGATACATAATTTGCTTTTCAACCTTCTCAAGGACCGCCTTTGTTGAATCCGATCCAACTAAAGTGAGAGAAACTACCACCCGCAAGCCATCTAGGCAACAAGTTGCGTCGAGGGAACCGGTCTCTCGTAAGCATACGAGTAATGTTGGTCCGGGCTGCTTCATCTCACAATACCGCTGAACCAAAATCCGACTAAGGGAGGAAGCAATCTAAGCATCAATGCCCACAAACCTTTTGTGTTCTACTCGAGATCTCATCTACACATAGACCTAGCTCATGATGCCACTATTGGGGAACGTTGCATGGGAAACAAAAAATTTCCCACGCACACGAAGATCTATCCATGGTGATGAGCATCTACGAGAGGGAGAGTGGATCTACATACCCTTGTAGATCGCTAAGCGGGAAGCGTTAAGAAACGCGGTTGGTGTAGTCGAACGTCTTCGTGATCCAACTCGCCGTGCGTCCCGCGATCCAATCACGATCCGTCCCGCGATCCAATCATGATCCGTCCCGTGATCTGATCACGATCCGTCCCACGAACTTGATCACGATCCGTCTCACGAACTTGATCACGATCCTTTCGATCTAGCACCGAACGGACGACACCTCCGCGTTCAGCACACGTACAGCTTGATGACGATCTCCACCGTCTTGATCCAGGAAGAAGGAGTGGAGAGGAAGAGGAGTTCTCCGGCAGCCTGACGGTGCTCCGGCGATGGTGGTGGAGCAATTCCGGCAGGGCTTCGCCTAAGCACTGCAGAAAACCGATCTAGAGGAGAAACTATGCACTGGAGGAACGGGTAGCACGTGGCTGTAAATCTAGTGCAAAAACCCTCAATACCACCAGTATATATAGGAGGAGAGGAGGAGAGGAGGCAGCTTGGCCTCCAAGCCTCCTAGGCTTCGGCCGAACTAGGAGAGGAGGAGTCCACCACCTCCACTCCTAGTAGGATTAGGATTCATCCTTTTTTTTTTGCCTTTTTCCACCTTTTTCCTTTTGGGTTTTCTTCTCCAGCCACATGGGCCTTGTGTGGGAGTTTCCACCAGCCCACTAAGGGATGATATTCACTCTCCCACAGCCCATGAAGCCTCTTGGGTAGAAATACCCCTCCCGGAGGTCTCTCGGTACACTACCGGCACTCCCGGTACACTACCGATAAGCCCGGAACTTTTCGGGCGACCAAAACAGGACTTCCTATATATGAATATTTACCTCCGGACCATTCCGGAGCTCCTCATGACGTCCAGGATCTCATCCGGGACTCTGATCAAACTTCGGTCACCACCATACATAACTCTATACTACCGAAACGTCACCAAACCTTAAGTGTGCAGACCCTGCGGGTTCGAGAACTATGTAGACATGACCGAGACACCTCTACGGTCAATAACCAATGGCGGGACCTGGATGTCCACATTGGTTCCTACATATTCTAAGAAGATCTTTTATCGGTCGAACCTCTATGTTAAGGATTCAGTTAATCCCGTATGATGTTCCCTTTGTTCTTCGGTATGTTACTTGCCCGAGATTCGATCGTCGGTATCTCCATACCTAGTTCAACCTCGTTACTGGCAAGTCTCTTTACTCGTTCCGTAATACAAGATCCCGTGACCAACACTTAGTCACATTGCTTGCAAGGCTTATTGTGATGTTGTATTACCGAGTGGGCCCTGAGATACCTCTCCGTCACACGGAGTAACAAATCCCAGTCTTGATCCATGCCAACTCAACAGACACCCTCGAAGACACCTGTAGAGCACCTTTATAGTCACCCAGTTACGTTGCAACATTTGATACACACAAGGTACTCTTCCGATATCTGTGAGTTGCATGATCTCATGGTCATAGGAACATATACTTGACATGCAGAAAACAGTAGCAATAAACTAACACGATCATAAGCTACGTTTGTAGTTTGGGTCTTGTCCATCACATCATTCTCCTAATGATGTGATCCCGTTATCAAATGACATCTCATGTCCATGGCTAGGAAACCTTAACATCTTTCAATCAACGAGCTAGTTCACTAGAGGCATACTAGGGACATTGTGTTTGTCTATGTATCCACACATGTATCCATGTTTCCAATTAATACAATTATAGCATGGATAATAAACGATTATCATGAACAAGGAAATACAATAATAAACACTTTATTTATTGCCTCTAGGGCATATTTCCAACAATTCAGTTGATAAACTAAAAGTGATAAATAATTTTTTTTACAAACTCTGTTTGATCTTGCTGTTGTAAATATGTCTAACTTATGTTCAGGTTTTCAGCAAAGATTATGAACTAACCACATTCACAATAACATTTAGGTCTCACATTTATGCATATCAATGGCATAATCAACTAGCGAGCAATAGTAATAAGTCTTAGATGACAACAATTTTATCAAAACAATTATGATACAATATGACATAATGGTATCTCGCTAGCCCTTTCTGAGACCGCAAAACATAAATGCAGAGCACCTCTGGAGAACAAGGACTGACTAGACATTGTAATTCATCGTAAAATAGATCTAGTCGCACTCATACTCAACATCAATTAATAGCAAAGCATACAAATGACGGTGGTGTTCTCTAACTGGGGCCTTTTATAAGAGGATGATGACTCGATAGTAAAATAAAATAGATAGGCCCTTCACAGGGGAAAACATTGATTTGCAGAGGTGCCAGAGCTCGAACTTTTAAAACAAGGATGAATAATAATTTTGAGCAGTATGCATTCATTTCCAACATAACAACTAAGAGATCTCGATATCTTCCATTCTAGATACATTATAGGCGGTTCCCAAACTGAATAGTAATTTTTTTACTCCCCTCCACCAAACCAATCACACTCCATGGTGGGCCAAATCCACGGGTACCGTCCATACAAACTCAATCATGGGGGAGTTTTTGTTATTATATTTTTGATTTGATTTTTGAGCATGGGACTGGGCATCCCAAATACCAGCCACTTCCTCGTGAATGATAGTGAATCAACACGTATCATGAGAATAACCCACCTATCATGGAAGATACTGACAGCCCCTAGTCACTACATGAGCGATTTGGGCATACAAAACAGAATGTTTGAAGGTTTGGAGAGTGGCACATGCAAATTTACTTGGGACGACAGGTAAATACCACATATAGGTATGTGTGGTGGACTCATATGGAACAACTTTGGGTTTATGGAGATGGATGCACAAGCAGTATTCCCGCTTAGTACAAGTGAAGGCTAGCAAAAGACTGGGGAGCAACCAACTAGAGAGCGACAACAGTCATAAAAATGCTTTGAGATTGACCAACATTGAATTCAAGCATGAGTAGGATATAAATCACCATGAACATAAACATCATGGATGCTATGTTGGTTTTGTTTCAACTACATGCGTGAACATGTGCCAAGTCAAGCCACTCGAATCATTCAAAGGAGGATACCATTCTATCATACTACATAATAACCATTTTAATATGCATGTTGGCACTCAAAACAAACCATTATTAACTCTTAGCTAATTAATCATGGAATGAATAACTATAATATCTAATTGTCATTGCAAACATGTTCAACCCATAATGAGCTGAATCCCGAACTATGAGCTAATCATATTTACAAAAACCAGATAGTTACAGTTCGTACCAGCTTTTCTCTATCTCGGTCATTTCATCATATATCGTCATTATTGCCTTTCACTTGCACAACCGAACGATGTGAATAATAAGAGTGCACGTGCATTGGACTAAGCTGGAATCTGCAAGCAGTAACTCAAAGGAGAAGACAAGGCAATATGGGCCCTATGTAAGATAAACAATAATGCATATGAGAGCCACTTAACATTTCATCGTGGTGTTCTCCTTACGACCCAAAGAAAATACGTTTCAAAGCAAGAACGAGAAAAACTATTTACACGAGAAAATTCCCAACAAGCAAAAGAAGAACGAGAAATCTTTTTGGGTTTTCTTTTAATGTTATAACTAAACAAACTAGAAGGTAAAGATAGAACTATTTTTTTTGGATTTTCTTAAAGATTAATCAAACACACAAGAAGAAAGCATAAAGAAGAAATAAACTACCATGGATATTACAATGAAAAGTATGAACACCGACAACTGAATTGAGTGTGTGAACATGAATGTAATGTCGGTGAGAAATACATACTCCCCCAAGCTTAGGCTTTTGGCCTAAGTTGGTCTAGGGACACGACTAGAAATAACCATCTCTAGGATACTCTGGAGGACACTGAGGGTTCCACTGATTAGTGACCTCCTGTGGCTCCCACTGTAAAACCGGGGCCTGATATGGATCAAGGGCCAGTGCCGACTCAGGTGCTGGGGATTGCGACAAACCCCAATATCGGTAGATGTCATCGGGCATAATAGTGTACCTGCCTGCATGAATATCGAACAAGGAAGAAGTAGGCAGAGTAATAATATCACAAGTACCCTGACTAAATACTAGGTTGTAAAGCAGCCTCCCATCCTTATTTTTTCTAATAAAATCATGTGCTACCATACTATTATAGTCTAAATACCTCTTGGGTAGCAACAATTCCCCTTCCTCGTAAAGACTAATGGGTATCTCAAAATGTTTGGCTATGCGAGATGCATAGATACCTCCAAATATGGGACCCTTTGAACGGTTTAAATTCAACCGTTGGGCCACGATGGCGCCCAGACTAAAAGTTCTATCAGTAAGTAAAGAATGGTGCAAAATAGCAATGTCGGGAGCACTAAGGCTTCCACTCTCTTCTCGACCAAGTAGACATCTACCCACAAATAATGAATAATAGCGTAAAACAGGAAAATGTACACTAGCTGCTCTGGCCTTCGACACCCCACTCTCTTCCCCCAAAGTGATTGCGGTAATAAAATCCTCCATGTCTCTAGGACGTGGTTCACTGATGCTGCCCTCAGAAGGTATTTTGCAAACATTGCAAAAACCGTAAAGTGACATTCCCTTAGGCACATCATATAAATGAAATTCTACCATGGGAGGATTTTTCCTAGTATAAAAGTGAAAATTTTGCACGAAAGTATTAGTGAGTAAGAGGTATTGGTCACACTTATCGTGGAGGAAGTTGGCGATGCCTGCATGCTCTGCTAAATAATAGAAATCTTCATAAATTCCGGCCGCTCTCAAGAATGCTTCACTTGGCCATTCGCATGGACGAACCTCCGCGGTATGAGGGATATTGTATTTAGGCTTCCCACTTTCTTTTTCTTTAAAACCCCGACTTGAAGAGCCTCTTAACAATCTCCTCATCATCTCTTTTGCTGAAAATTAATTCTGAAATTTTTAGTGACTCTAAATAAAAGTGAACAAAACTCAACAAAACTCATAGCAACTACTCCCACAAGTGCCTAAAAGCTATATCACGCATCAAAACTACTTGGGACCATACAAATTTGACATGCAAGCTCAAGAAGAAGGTCACTACAATAGATTTTTTTTGCAATATATAAGGCACTAGAACAAAAACTAATTGGACCATTGGAGGAGTCACATACCGATAATCAATCCCTTAAAACAATTTTGCAAATGGAGCTTTGAGCAAGGAGATCAAAAATGGCAGCAAGATGAGGTAAAACACGAGTTTGAGCAATGGTGTGATTTTTCTGGAGGAAGACAAAGTAGATGGGTGTTGAAATAAGTGGGGACCACGTGGGACCCACAAGCCACCAGGGTGTGCCCAGGGGGGTGGGCGCACCCTGTAGGGTTGTGGCCCACTGGTGCAGCCCCCTGATGCATACTCATTGCCAAAAATTCTTAAATATTCCAGAAAAAATCATACTAAATTTTCAAGGCATTCTAGGGACCTCTATTTTCAGGTCATTTTTATAATGCACGAATAAAACCGAAAACATGAAAATAATAGCATTTTACTAGAATGAAACTAAGGAACAGAGAATAAAAGTTGGGTACAGAAGGTAGTGCTTTCTAAGTTCATCCATTGCATGTTCATAAAAAAGAATCCATCAATAAGGTTGATCAAGTCTTATTGACAAACTTTTTTTGAATGACACAGAACCGAAGAATTTCCGAATAAGACTTGGTTACCTCACTGGGGATATGCATGTCCCCAACAATAAGTATATCATATTTCTTCTTGACAGTAGGAAGAGGGAATTCAAAGCCTCCGATAATAATCGTGGAAACCTTTTGAATGGAGTTGACACTATGAACTTGAGGTTGTTTCTTCGGAAAATGCACCGTATGCTCATTAGCATTAACATGAAAAGTGACATTGTCCTTGTTGCAATCAATAACAGCCCCTACAGTATTCAAAAAGGGTCTACCAAGGATGATCGATATACTGTCGTCCTCGGGAATATCGAGGACAATAAAGTCCGTTTAGATAGTAACGTTCGCAACTACAACAGGTCCATCTTCACAAATACCGATGGGTCAAGCAGTTGATTCATCAGCCATTTGCAAGGACATTTTAGTAGATGTCAACTTATTCAAATCAAGTCTACATTATAAAGAGAAAGGCAACACTAACACCAGCTCCAAGGTCACATAAAGCAGTTTTAACATAATTTCCTTTAATAGAGCATGGTATAGTAGGTACTCCGAGGTCTCCTAGTTTCTTTGGTATTCCACCCTTAAAGGTATAATTAGCAAGCATGGTGGAAATCTCAGCTTCTCGTATTTTTCTTTTACTTGTCACAATATCTTTCATGTACTTAGCATAAGGAGACATTTTCAGAATATCAGTCAAACGCGTATGTAAAAAGTCAAGTCTAAGAATTTGAATAAAGCGCTCAAAATCTTCATCATCCTTTTTCTTAGATGGCTTAGGGGGAAAGGGCATGGGTTTCTGAACCCATGGTTCTTTTTCTCTACCATGTTTCCTAGCAACAAAGTCTCTTTTATCATATCTCTTATTCTTAGGTTGTGGATTATCAAGATCAACATGTTCAATCTCCACATCATTATAATTACTAGGTTGAGCATCAACATGAAAATAATCATTAATATTATCACTAGGACCATGTTCATCACTAGATTGTGTCTCAGCTCAGAAACAGGAAGATCATCTGGGTTCTCAGGTGTATCTATAACAGGTTCACTAGCAGCATGCAAAGTACTATCGTTCCTTTTCCTACTCTTACTGGAGCGAATTGGTGCATCAGTATTAATTCTCTGAGAATCTTGCTCAATTCTCTTAGGGTGGCCCTTAGTATACAAAGGTTCTTGAGTCATTCTACCACCTCTAGTCACAACTTTAACAGAATGATCATTGTTCTTACTATTCATCTCATTAAGTAAATCATTTTGCGCCTTTAGTACTTGTTCTACTTGAGTAGTTACCATGGAAGCATGTTTACTAATAAGCTTAAGATCATTGACAGTTCTACTCAAATAATCACCCAAGCGATCAAGCATATAAGCATTATGTTTCAATTGTCTACTAACATAAGCATTAAAATTTTCTTGCTTGACTACAAAGTTATCAAATTCATCCAAGCATTGGCTAGCAGGCTTATTATAAGGAATATCTTCTTCATCAAATCTACGGAGAGGATTTACCTCTACTACCTGTGTCGGGTTATCAAGACCATGTAGTTCTTCAGTAGGTGGTAGATTCTTAACATCTTCAGCTTTACTACCTTTTTCTTTCATAGATTAGTTTGCCTCTTGCATATCTTCAGGACTGAGAAATAGAATACCTCTTTTCTTTAGAGTTGGCTTTGGAGGTGGCTCGGGAATAGTCCAATCATTATCATTGCTCAATATATTATTCAATAGCATCTCAACCTGTTCAATAGTTCATTCGCTGAAAACACAACCAACACAACTATCTAGGTGGTCCCTAGAAGCATCGGTTAGTCCATTATAAAAGATATCAAGTATTTCATTTTTCTTGAGAGGATGATCAGGCAAAGCATTAAGTAACTGGAGAAGCCTCCCCCAAGCTTGTGGGAGACTCTCTTCTTCAATTTGCACAAAGTTAAATATTTCCTGCAAGGTAGCTTGTTTCTTATGGGCAAGAAAATATTTTTCAGAGAAGTAATAAATCATATCCTGGGGACTACGTACGCAACCAGGAGCAAGAGAATTAAACCATATCTTAGCATCACCCTTTAATGAGAAAGGAAACAACTTAAGAATATAGTAATAGCGATTTTTCCCCTCATGAGTAAATAGGGTGGCTATATCATTCAATTTGGTAAGATGTGCCACAACAGTTTTAGATTCATAACCATGGAAAGGATCAGATTAAACCAAAGTAATTAACTCAGGATTGATAGAGAATTCATAATCCTTATCAGTAACAAAGATAGGTGAAGTAGCAAACTTAGGATCATATTGCATTCTAGCATTCAAAGATTTTTCCTTCCACTTGCGAAGCAATTTCTTAAGACCATCTCTATCCTTACAAGCAAGAAAGTCCCTAGCCACCTCTCCTTCCATAACATAATCCTCAGGTATACCAGGCAATTCATATCTAGGAGAGCTAGACCTAGCAGGTGTCTCATAGTGTTCAGTTTCAATAATTTCATCAGATTTAGAAATATCATCAGTTTTAGTATTGACTCTAGCAATTTGTTCATCAAGGAATTCACACAGTGGCATAGTGGTATCAAGAAAAGTATCATCATAATCATCATGCATAGCAGAAGTAGCATCATCAATTACTTGCGACATATTAGAATTACTAGCAGGTGGTGTCCCAAATTTACTCATAATAGAAGGTGAATCAAGTGCAGAGCTAGATGGCAGTTCCTTACCTGTCCTCGTTGTTGAGGGGTAGATCTTAGTCTTAGCATCTTTTAGATTCTTCATAGTGATCAACATATATATATATATATATATATATCCCGAGTGACTCAGAGAATAGAGCTATGCTCCCCGGCAACAGCGCCAGAAAAAGGTCTTGATAACCCACAAGTATAGGGGATCGCAACAGTTTTCAAGGGTAGAGTATTCAACCCAAATTTATTAATTCGACACAAGGGGAGCCAAAGAATATTCTCGAGTATTAGCAGCTGAGCTGTCAATTCAACCACACCTGAAAGACTTAATATCTGCAACAAAGTATTCAGTAGCAAAGTAATATGGAAGTAACGATAATGGTGGCAAAGTGATATGTCACACCCTGTGTTAGTATCACATTGTTATGTTTGAGTTTATAAAATTTGGAGCCAACTAAAACTTTTTCAAAGTGCTTGTGCTTGTTTGCAATGATGTTTGCTTGCTTGATGATTGTGTTGTATGGCACTCCTAGATTCTATTCCACTTCATACTCATCTTCCTTGACCCAAACCTCTTGCCCAATGATCATGCCATGAGAATAGTGCCCAAAACTATGTTTCTCAAATTTTTTTAACCAAAAATGGTTTATTCAAATTAGGTTTTCAAAACCCCCTGAAATGAGGTTTTGCACTACAAGTCCTCAAATTTGGTGGATTATTCTTCCCCAAAGAATTTATTTCAAACAAACTATATATAAGACTTTCCAAAACCACCAAATATTAATTTTAAAGATTATTCTTATATTTTATTTAAAGGCTTTTTCTTAAGGACAGAAATGGTCTTTCCCAGGGAAAAATTATTTAAATGCTTTGAAAATATTTGAGAAAATTTAGAGAAACTGAGTGGACATATATTTTCCATATATATGAGTTTCAAAACAGGGGCATGTTCAAATCATGGGAAAAACCCCTAAAGACCCTTTCTGTTCAAATCAAACTTTTGGAATATTTCTATAAGAAATATTCTCAATAAATTCCAGGGAAATTACAGCAAGTTAACTCTATCAAAGGTGATGATATTGCAAAGCTTCATCTCAATACAAGTTGAATTGATTCATCAAACCATCCCCTAACCCTTCCTGTCCAGATTCAAATTTGAGCAACTTTACATTGTGAAGTGTCTCCCCTTGACCCCAAACTTTGTGGGCATGCTATAATGACCAAATAGTGATGCTACACTAAGTGGTGCATCAAGGGTAAAAGCCTAGCATCACTAGATCTACAAAAACCTGATTCTGTTAATTTCTAGGGTTTACCAAGTTTCCATTGTCAACTTTTCCCTTTGGGCTCAAACTTGGTGAATCATCTCTTTTTTACCTATTATTTGACCCTGGAAAATATCTCAGTAAGTTGGTAAACTTATCTTGCCCAAATCACTACCAAACACCTTCTGGTGAATTGGTAAAACCTCTGGTTTCTCCCCTTTCTCTTTTACCCTTGCCCCCAAATTTTTACCACAGCCTCTGGTAAGTACCTTGCACATCCAGTAACTCTCCATGGACAAGAATACTTAGGTAAGTGGGGTAAAATCCTCATTTTACCCCCTGGACAGGATTTCCCCCCTCTCTCTCTCAACTTTCCTTCTCTCCTAAGGAACCCCAGGGCATCCAAGACCCTTTCCCTCTATTTTGTTCCCTCCTCTATCCCCTAGACGTAGGTGGCCATGCAGAAGATGCCAAGGACAATGCCATGGCATGCAATAGCCGCGCTCCAGAGTGCACTACAGAGCGCCCCCGACCACCTTGGGCCTCCCCCGCGTGTCCCCTGAGGCACCCTCGACATCCGTGACACGCTATGCGGTTGGCCCCCTCCTCTCTCTCCCTTCTCTGACCCCGCTCGCGCGTGCCCGATGCCGCCCAAGCCGGCCAACGTGCGAGCTCACATGCGCGGGCACCAGACCCCTACCCCACTCTCTCTCCCTTTCCCTGGGCCTAGACCGCATCCACGAACTCCCTAGACTCAAACCGGAGCCCCCCATGGCCTGTGGCGCCAGCCTCGCCCTCACTGGCGCATCGTAGTGCGGTGGACCGGTTCTCCCGTATAAAAAGGGCCTTCCCCGAGCTTTCTCCTCTTCTCTGGCCCCCTGTCCTCCTCCATTGACTGCCCGCAAAGCCTTCGCTCCTCCCCGAGCTCGAAGCGCTCGGGATCGACTGGAGATCGCCACAACATCACCACCGTCGATCTCCTGGTAGCAGCCTCCTCCGACCCTCCTTCTTCTCTGGCTAGTCCTCCCTTGCCATGCTGACGCGTTTCCCCCTTCTCCCCGTCCTCTTGGAAGCCTGAAGCGGCCCCAGCGACCACCTCCTGATGCCTCCTCCATCATGGGTGCTCGCCGCCGCGACTCCGACCACCTCCGACCACCTCCGGCCTCCCTTCGACCTCCCCTGGAATGGCGACTCCTCCCCGAGCCCATTCCCGCCATCGCCTGCCGTCGCTGTGCCCCATGCCACCACCGGTGAGCCTCTCCTCTCTTTGCCCCAAGGTGGGAGAAGGATGCGACAGGTGGGACCCACTTGTCGGCCTCTCTTTTCCTCTCCCACACTCTCTCTCCCCCCTCGCGTCGCTGACGACCGGGCCCCGCGAGTTAGGTTTGAACCTGACTGCGCTTGAGGCCGTCCGGCTGGCCAGCTGGGCCGGCCCAGCCTCTCGCCGCCTCTGGCCCAGGTCCCCGTGGCCCTTCCCTTTTCTTTTTCTTTTTCTTTTCTGTGGGACTTTGCAAAAATCCCACAGAGCCCAATAAAATTCCTATGACAATAATTTTTGCACCTAAATTCCTAGAATAATCCATAGAATTTATTAGTGCCATTAGTAAAAATGGTTGAAAACATTTGATGTACTGTTTTAATTTAAAAACCCCTATTTGGCATTATCTGCCTCTGTTTAATAGTTTTTAAAAATGTTTTTCATAAAAAATATTAAACAAGCATTTTTGCTACAGTCTCTAGTATTTATTAGAGTAGGGTAGCATTTTTGATAGTAGTTTGTGTGCTCTGTTTTTGTGTGTTGCTTATTTTTATCGCTTTTATTCGCGACGATAGATTGCACAGTTGATGAAGAAGTTGGACCCGAAGACTTCGAAGACCCCGGGGACTTTGTTGAGCCAGGCAAGCAGCCCTTTGACCATGATAAGAAACCATTTTTATTGCATGTCATATAGCACCTTACTTTTGATATACTTGATCATGTGAAATAGTGACCCCTCCGGTAGGTTGCTTCCAATACTCTTACCCTTGACACTTGCATCGTACATGACCCTACCACCTTATGAGGGTTATACGGGTGGGTGTGGTTAGGATGCTAGTAGATGCTATGCAAGTGGGTTCGGGATCTATGCATAGTGATGGAAGGAAAGAGATGATTTCAAAGACTTTCCGAAAACCCTATCGGGTGCCACTAATGCTCGAGGGAGATGATGAGGAGTTGGGTAACCACTTGAGAAAGAAGTGGTATGCCAGAACAAGTGAGTGTGTGTTTTCGAAAACGGAAAGTTTTAAGGTCTGCTGACCGTCCCAACCTTATATGCGCAACCACGATACCCCTTATGGGACGGGGCTTTGTTGGTTACTATGGTTGGTACTAGCAAGGAGCCCACATTACTAGTGTCAAGAGTGAAGTGGTCACTATTGAGACGGTGTCATCC
Organism: Hordeum marinum; assembly: GCA_022496015.1. Classification (NCBI taxonomy): domain Eukaryota; kingdom Viridiplantae; phylum Streptophyta; class Magnoliopsida; order Poales; family Poaceae; genus Hordeum; species Hordeum marinum. Next base: position 116,034,878 of record CM039678.1, read on the forward strand.
CAGAGTGGGAAGTCATGCACTGTCTTTACAGGCACTAGGCACACCGTTGCGTGCCCTCATGGATGATACGAGTGATGTATATCATGAGGGATGGCACCAACGATTAGAATCTTTGTTTAGTATCACCATGGGAAAGGCATTTTTCGGGTGCTTACCTCGGGTATGTTATATACCGCGAGTCGTGGATGACACGGAAGTTCCCCGAGTCTTGTGGGTAAAGTGTGCAACCTCTGTAGAGTGTAGAACTATTCGAATAGCCGCGTCCGCAGTCATGGACAGTTGGAGGTCCTTCTTAAACTACGTCCGTATGTTTTCGTAAAACTTGGTGTGAGAATGGGTGTGATGGTGACAAAGGGGTCACATGAGCTAAGTCCGATGACTTAGCATGGGAATTGAACTAAGTTCGGAGACTTAGTGTGATGAACGAACATGAGATGTTCAACCCCTACTTATGATGGTATCTGTATCTCGTTCATATGGATATATGCCTGTTGTTGATGCATGCTTACTAGTTACTTGATCATGTCTTTGCATTCAAAATTAGCTTTTTGCAAATTACCTACTTAGTGCTATATCATGCATCATTGTACCTTGTTCCACAACTTGGGTTGCTTGCGAGTACATTCAAAGTACTCATTGGCTTTCCACTGGTTATTTAATTGGCCAAGCATGGAAGAACAGGAGTATGTTGAAGAGTTCGTTGGTGACGAACATGCGAACTAGGACGCTTGCCAGTCAGAATGCCTGTAGGTTAAGGCACATGGCATGGGTTCACGCTTTTGACCAAGATTTCCGTTGCTTGTTCTATTTAAGTGTTTGGCCCTCGTGGCCCTATCTATGTAAGACTAGACCTTCATGGTCTTTATTTGTGTAAGACGCTAAATGTGGATGTAAGACTCTTGTATTTTAGCTTCTGTGTGTTCAGTGAGCATTGATCTCTGGGATCACTTTACACGTGTAATCAGTGATCACGACTTATGAGTTGGGGTCCCTACAGAGCTGGTATTAGAGCCATCCTGATTGTAGGCAGCCCTTAATTAGCATGGACGTTTGTTAGGATAAAACCGACTTTCAAAACTACACCTAACACCTATACTTAGGGAATTCTTCACTAATTGCCTCTTCTATTCTTCACACAACTCTCTGCTGACTCTCCTCCTTTCAGACCTTTATAGATGTCCGTCGTACCCGAAGCCTTCCTGACATCCGGCTTTCCCATACTCCTTGGGGATAGCCTGGAGAAGTGCCAGTTTCGCCAACCACCCATTTTCCTCTACCACGAGCACTGGGTCGATGCCGTCACGAAGGAGTACCACGTGGATGTTGTCATGAAGGCAAACGACTCCCCGACCAGTTGGTTCTTTGAAGGACCACATATGGAGACCATGATACTTGTAGTCGAGACAGCTGCACGCAAGGCACTCCTGCACATTCGAGACATCATTCCAGAAATGACTGATGAGTCGGCTACTCGCTACCTTACTTTCAGAAAGGATGATCTTGGCGAGAGTTGGACAATGGTTCCGACCTAGGAGGATGGCACGCCACTCAGGTTCCAGACCTACTTCAGCCTCTCCGCCAATAGTCTGGCTCACCACTTGATTAAGGAGTCCGTGAAGCTCCGCGAGGAACTTCACCACACGCGAGAGCTACTTAGGCAAGCGAAGACGGAGCCAGACAGGATCAAGAAGGACGGAGCCCCTGATGGACGACCAGCTATCGCTTATAAAGGAGGAGTACCCCCAGCTAGTGATGCACCCACACGTCGTCATCGCATGAGTGCGAAGGAGTACCGTGAGCTCTTCACCGACACGCCAGCAAAGCATCGTCGGGATGGACCTCCTCGTTCCCTGACCCCTTCGACCGGGAATGATGCCCGTTCAGATGATGAACAAGAGGAAGACCTAGAGGAGCGTGACTACGAGACCGAGCACTCCACCACCTGAGTCCGAGAACCCCTAGGTTAGGATCAGTCATGTATCCCTCACGCGAAGTCGAGTCCATGTAATGGTTCATATGAAACCGTGTGTGCTTGTTGCATATTTTGTTGTTTGTGATCCGATGCAAGTCGCGCTTTCGCCTTAGGCAACATGTAAACGACTTCATCGTCTATCTTAATATATGTTGGTCTTTCGACCTTTGTTTTATCACACTTGCACTCGACCAAGCCCCTTAGGCGCGCTTTTTCGTTATTGCTTTTCCTCTTGTCTATCCTAGTTGTTTGACTTGGCTGCTCCAAATAGGATGGTGACTTCTACCCGCAACAACTCCTTCACCAACCTCGAAGCCGACAACTCAAGCCAGCAACAGGGTGCTGGTGGGGCTGCTCACGCTGGAGGACACCGGGAGCAGCCACAAGGCGACATTCCCCCGCCACCACCTCCACCGGAGAACATGACCATAGCTCAGTTTCTCCAAGTTCTCCGGGAGGAACGTCAAGCCAACAATGCTGTTATCCAGTAGATGGCTCAGGCCCTTGTGAACAACCAGCAGTAAGGCAGGAACGACAATGGCCGCTCCACCCTGTCTGAGTTCATGAGGAACTCGCCTCCAACCTGCACCGAGACTGTTGAACCATTGGATCCTGATGACTGGATCTGCACCATCGAGGACCTCCTTGCACTGGTCAATTGCAATGAGGACCGTGAGAAGGTGCTGCATGCCTCTCACTACCTCGTAGCTACCGCCCGAGCTTGGTGGGATGGATTCAAGGTCATGCAAGGAGAACATGTGATCACATGGAATGACTTCAAGTAAGGATTCTGCACCGCCCACATTCCTTCTGGGATCATGGCTATCAAGAAGAGAGAATTCCGAGCGCTGAAGCAAGGAAGTGCCTCTGCCAAGGAGTACCTGCAGAAGTTCAACCTGCTGTCAAGGTATGCACCTGAAGATGTCAGCACAGAGGCTGCCAAGAAGGAACGCTTCATGGAAGGACTTCAACAGGTCTTGCAGTATCAACTCATCGTCTGCGACTGTCATACCTTCTTCGACTTGGTGAACAAGGCCCTCATGCTGGAAGACAAACATCGTGCCATAGACGACATTCGCAAGCGCAAGATGATCAACAAGGGTAGCTCCAAAAACCAGAAGCCTCGCCCCTGGCAGCCAGCCCCAGCCAAGCCAACCTATCAGCCGTAGTAGGCTAGACCTCCTACGCCTCGTCCGAGCTACCAGCCTTAGCAGTATGCCAATCCCAGGCCAGCTTACAACAACAATCCCAATAACAACAATAGAGGCAGAAACTTCAACAACAACCATGGCCAAGTCACTTGCTTTGGATGTGGTCAGCCCGGACACATCTCTAAGCTTTGCCCCAATAGGAAGCCAGATGCACCGCACCCCAATGCGCCAAACCAAGGTCAAGCCCGTGGAGCACCACCAAGGAACCTAGCTCCCCGCAACCAGCCCAACAATGGCAAGGGTCGTGTGAATCACGTCACCACAGAGGAAGCCTAGGAAGACCCAGACATCATACTGGATACGTTCCTCGTCAACTCAACCCCAGCAACAGTACTGTTTGATTGTGGAGCTTCGCATTCTTTTGTCACCCAAAAGTTTGCAATAGAGAGTGGCATGAAGCCTACACCCCTGGGTAATCATATGTTGATACAAACCCCGAGATCGGTTATGAAGTCTGGGATAGGTTGTAAGGGAGTTGAGATTAACATCAACATGGTAGACTTCCTAGCAGACCTTATAGTTCTGGATTCACCAGGCTTGGACGTCATCCTTGGCATGAATTGGTTAACCAAGCTCCAAGGCATGTTATACTGTGCCAAAAGGATTGTCACCATGACCAATAGCCAAGGAGTGGAAGTCAAGTATGTTCCCAACCCTGCCTCCACTCAAACCCCTCAAGCTAACTATCTAACGGGAGTTGAGTTGGATCAAGTGCCAGTGGTATGTGAGTACCCAGATGTGTTTCCTGATGAGCTGCCCGGAATGCCTCCTGACCGCGACATTGAGTTCATCATTGAGCTTATGCCCGGATCAAGGCCCATCTATAAGAAGGCTTACAGGATGGGATCCAAAGAGTTGTCTCTGTTAAAGAAGCAATTGGCAAAGCAGTTCAAAAAAGGATTTATTCGCCCTAGTGCCTCTCCTTGGGCATTGCCTATTCTATTTGTGTCAAAGAGGGACGGGACTATCAGACTCTGTGTCGATTACCGATCTCTCAATGAAGTCACAATAAAGAACAAGTACCCACTCCCCAAGATTGAAGACCTGTTTGATCAGTTAAATGGAGCCAAGGTGTTTTCCAAGATCGACCTCAGGTCTGGGTACTACCAGCTGAAGATCAGACCCCAAGACATTCCGAAGACGACATTTGTAACCCGGTATGGCCTATATGAATACACGGTCATGTCATTTGGGTTAACCAATGCCCCGGCCTACTTCATGTACCTCATGAATAAGGTCTTCATGGAGTACTTGGACAAGTTCATTGTTGTCTTCATTGATGACATACTTGTTTTCTCCAAGTCTGAAGAAGAACATGAGGGACACTTGAGATTGGTCCTAGAGAAGCTTCAAGAGCACCAGCTTTATGCCAAGTTCAGCAAGTGTGAATTTTGGCTGCATGAAGTTGGGTTCTTGGGTCATGTGTTGACTGCAGAAGGGTTATCAGTGGATCCTGCCAAGATTGAAGCCATGACAGAATGGCAAACCCCAACCACCGTGAAGGAAGTCAGGAGCTTCCTCGAACTCGTGGGATATTACCGCAAGTTCGTGGAAGGATTCTCGAGCATTGCCCGATACATGACCAATCTTTTGAAGAAGGACAAGAAGTTTGAATGGAAAACTAAGTGTGAGGAAAGCTTCTAGGAGCTCAAGAAGAGATTGACCATAGCCCAAGTTTTGGCCACCCCCGATATTCACAAGGAGTTTGTGATATATTGTGATGCATCAAGAACCGGGCTTGGAGGTGTTCTGATGCAAGAAGGCAGAGTTGTAGCATATCTATCCAGACAACTACGTCCTCGTTAATAGAACTACGCAACTCATGATCTCCAGTTGGCAGCCGTGGTTCATGCCTTGAAGACATGGCGACATTACCTTCTGGGGAAGCGATGTGAGATATTTACAGACCACAAGAGTTAGAAGTATATTTTCACTCAAAGGGAATTGAACATGAGGCAACGAAGATGGTTGGAGTTGATCAAGGATTACAACCTCAGTGTCCAATACCACCCCGGAAAGGCCAACATGGTAGCAGACGCCTTAAGTAGAAAGGATTGTTCCTTGAATGCTATGATTAAGGAAAGGCCACTCGCATTGTATGAAGAGCTTGAGAGCTTCGGCTTGGAACTAGTTGCACCCGGATTCCTTGCCAACCTCGAAGCAAAGCCCACATTGATGGATGATATCAAAGAAGCTCAGAAGGGACATGAGAGCATTGAAGGCATCAAGAGGAAGATCAAGGCCGACAAGGCCCCAGGATTGTTGGTGGATGCATAAGGAGTTGTATGGTTCGGGACTCGCATTTGCATACCCAACAAGGAGGAGCTCAAGAGCTTTATCTTGCAAGAAGCTCATGAAACTCCCTACTCCATCCATCCTGGAGGAACCAAGATGTATCAAGACCTCAAGGCAAGATTCTGGTGGCATGGCATGAAACGGGAGATAGGCACGTTCGTTGCCAAGTGAGACATATGCCAAAGAGTCAAGGCTGAGCATCAGCGACCCGTTGGATTATTGCAACCTCTCAAAGTGTCTGAATGGAAGTGGGACAAAGTCAGGATGGATTTCATCACCGGTTTACCAAGGTCAAGCAAAGGACATGATTCCATTTGGGTCATTGTCGACCACCTTACCAAGGTAGCCCATTTCATTCCTGTTAAGACCACCTATGACGGTAACAAGCTAGCCAGTCTCTACACTGAGCATATCGTGAGTCTTCACAGAGTTCCTAAGGAGATTGTGTCAGATCAAGGCACCCAGTTCACCCCAAGATTCTGGAAGATGTTTCAAGAAGCTATGGGAACCAAGCTCTCCTTCAACACTGCTTTTCACCCCCATACCGGTGGGCAAACTGAACGAGTAAATCAGATACTCGAAGATATGCTCCACGCTTGTGTCTTGGCTTATGGAGCCAAGTGGGAAGATTGCCTACCATTCACCGAGTTCTCCTACAACAACAGCTACCAGGCGAGTCTTCAGAGGGCACCATTTGAGGTGTTGTATGGACGCAAGTGCTGTACTCCCCTCAACTGACCAGAGACCAGAGAAGGATTAAATTTTTGTACCAGACATCCTCTGCGAAGCCGAAGAGCAAGTTTAACTTGTCCGAGAGCGACTTGAGACCGCCAAGTCAAGACAGAAGAGCCACCCCGACTCTCACCGCCGAGAAGTGAACTTCTGTTTTGGAGATCATGTCTACCTCTGAGTCATGCCTCTCAAAGGGACCAAGCGTTTCCACGTCAAAGGGAAGTTGGCACCAAGGTACATCAGCCCCTTCAAGATCACCGCTACGCGCGGAGAAGTTGCCTACTAGCTGGAGTTACCTTTCGGGTTGTCGGATGTGCACAACGTCTTTCACGTGTCACAACTCCGGAAGTGTTTGCAAGTTCCCAGCCGCCCCGACCTCTACAAGGACATCGACCATCAAGCTATCGATCTTCACCCAGACCTCACTTATCGTGAGAGGCCAATTCGCATTTTGGATGAAGCCGAGCGCTGCACTCGAAGCCGCACCATCAAGTACTTCAAGGTTCAATGGAGCAATCACACTAACGCTGAAGCAACCTGGGAGCGTGAGGACTATCTTAGATCAGAGTTCCCTTATCTTTTTAGCGCTTAGCCTAGTAATCTCGGGGAATAGATTCTTGTAAGGGGGGAAGGTCTGTCACACCCTGTGTTAGTATCGCATTGTTATGTTTGAGTTTATAAAATTTGGAGCCAACTAGAACTTTTTCAAAGTGCTTGTGCTTGTTTGCAATGATGTTTGCTTGCTTGATGATTGTGTTATATGGCACTCCTAGATTCTATTCCACTTCGTACTTATCTTCCTTGACGCAAACCTCTTTCCCAATGATCATGCCATGAGAATAGTGCCCAAAACTATTTTTATCAAATTTTGTTTTGACCAAAAATGATTTATTCTAATTAGGTTTTCAAAACCCCCTGAAATGAGGTTTTGCACTACAAGTCCTCAAATTTGGTGGTTTCTTCTTCTCCAAAGACTTTATTTCAAACCTACTATATATAAGACTTTCCAAAACCACCAAATATTAATTTTAAAGATTATTATTATATTTTATTTAAAGGCTTTTTCTTAAGGCCAGAAATGGTCTTTCCTAGGGAAAATTATTTAAATGCTTGGAAAATATTTGAGAAAAATTAGGGAAACTGAGTGGACATATATTTTCCATATATATGAGTTTCAAAACAAGGGCATGTTCAAATCAGGGGCAAAACCCCTCAAAACCCTTTCTGTTCAAATCAAACTTTTGGAATATTTCTATAAGAAATATTCTCAATAAATTCCAGGAAAATTCCAGCAAGTCAACACTATCATAGGTGATGATCTTGCAAAGTTTAATCTCAATACAAGTTGAATTGATTCATTAAACCATCCCAAACCCCCTCCTGTCCAGATTCAAATTTGAGCAACTTTACATTGTGAAGTGTCTCCCCTTGACCCCAAACTTTGTGGGCATGATCTAATGACCAAATAGTGATGCTACACTAAGTGTTGCATCAAGGGTAAAAGCCTAGCATCACTAGATCTACAGAAACCTGATTCTGTTAATTTCTAGGGTTTACAAGGTTTCCATTGTCAACTTCCCCCCTTGGGCTCAAACTTGGTGAATCATCTCATTTTTACCTATCATTTGATCCTAGAAAATATCTCAGTAAGTTGGTAAACTTATCTTTCCCAAATCACTACCAAACACCTTTTGGTGAATTGGTAAAACCTCTGGTGTCTCCCCTTTCTCTTTTACCCTTGCCCCCAAATTTTTACCACAAACTCTGGTAAGTACCTTGCACCTCCAGTAACTCTCCCTGTCCAAGACTCCTTAGGTAAGTGGGGTAAAATCCTCATTTTACCCCCTGGACAGGAGTTTTCCCTCCCTCTCTGTCAACTTTCCTTCTCTCCTAAGCAACCCCAGGGAATCCAAGACCCTTTCCCTCTATTCTATTCCCTCCTCTATCCCCTAGACGTAGGTGGCCGAGCAGAAGATGCCAAGGACAATGCCATGGCATGCAATAGCCGTGATACAATGCCGACCGTACTATAGCCATTGCCGAATGGCCACCCCCGACCACCTTGGGCCTCCCCCGCGTGTCCCTCGAGGCGCCCTCGGCGTCCGTGACAACTACGCGGTCGCCCCCCTCCTCTCTCTCCCTTCTCCAACCCCTCTCGCGCGTGCCCGACGCCGCCCGAGCTGACCAACGCACGAGCACACACGTGCAGGCGCCAGACCCCTCCCCCGCTCTCTCTCCCTTTCCTTGGGCCTAGACCGCATCAACGAACTCTCTAGACTCGAACCGGAGCCCCCTGTGGCCTGTGGTGCCAGCCTCGCCTTCGCCGGCGCACCGCAGTGCGGTGGACCGGTTCCCCCCTATAAAAAGGGCCTCCCCCGATCTCTCTCCTCTTCTTTGGCCCCCTCTCCTCCTCCATTGACCGCCCGCAAAGCCTCCGCTCCTACCCGAGCTCGAAGTGCTTGGGATCGACCGGAGATCACCGCAGCGGCACCACCATCAATCTCCTAGTAGCGACCTCCTCCGGCCCTCCTTCTTCTCCGGCTAGTCCTCCCTCGCGATGCTGACGCATTTTCCCCTTCTCCTCGTCCTCTTGGAAGCCTAAATCGGCCCCGGCCACCACCTCCCGAAGCCTCCTTTGCCGTGGGTGCTCACCGCCGGCGACTCCAGCCACCTCCGGCCTCCCTTCTACCTCCCTTGGAACGGCGACTCCTCCCCGAGCCCGTTCCCGCCGTCGCCTGCCATTGCCGTGCCCCGTGCCGCCGCCGGTAAGCCTCTCCCCTCTCTGCCCCGAGGTGGGAGAAGGATCCGATAGGTGGGACCCACCTGTTAGCCTCTCTTTCCCTCTCCCGCGCTCTCTCTCCCCCTCGCGTCGCTGACGACCGAGCCCCACAAGTCAGGTTTGAACCTGACTGCGTGCGAGGCCGGCTGGCTAGCCAGCTGGGCCAGCCCAGCCTCTAGCCGCCTCTAGCCCAGGTCCCCGTGGCCCTTCCCTTTTCTTGTCCTTTTTCTTTTCTGTGGGACTTTGCAAAAATCCCACAGAGCCCAATAAAATTCCTATGACAATACTTTTTGCACCTAAATTCCTAGAATAATCCATAGAATTTATTATTTATTAGTGCCATTAGTAAAAATGTTTGAAACATTTTATTTACTATTTTAATTTAAAAACACCTATTTGGCATTATATGCCTCTGTTTAATAGTTTTTTAAAATGTTTTTCATAACAAAATATTAAACAAACATTTTTGCTACAGTCTCTAGTATTTATCAGAGTAGGGTAGCATTTTTGATAGTAGTTTGTGTGCTCTGTTTTTGTGTGTTGCTTATTTTTATCGCTTTTATTCACGATGATAGATTGCGCGGTTGATGAAGAAGTTGGACCCGAAGACTTCGAAGACCCCGGAGACTTTGTTGAGCCAGACAAGCAGCCCTTTGACCATGATAAGAAACCATTTTATTGCTTGTCATATAGCACCTTACTTTTGATATACTTGATCATGTGAAGTAGTGACCCCTCCGGTGGGTTGCTTCCGATACTCTTACCATTGACACTTGCATCGTACATGACCCTACCATCATATGAGGGTTATGCGGGTGGGTGTAGTTAGGATGCTAGTAGATGCTACGCAAGTGGGTTCGAGATCTATGCATAGTGATGGAAGGAAAGAGATGATTTCAAAGACTTTTCGAAACCCCGTCGGGTGCCACTAATGCCCGAGGAAGATGATGAGGAGTTGGGTAACCACTTGAGAAAGAAGTGGTATGCCAGAATAAGTGAGTGTGTGTTTTCAAAAACGGAGAGTTTTAAGGTCTACTGAGCGTCTCAACCTTATATGCGCAACCATGATACCCCTTATGGGACGGGGCTTTGTTGATTACTATGGTTGGTACTAGAAAGGATCCCGCATCACTAGTGGCAAGAGTGAAGTGGTCACTCTTGAGATGGGGTCATCTAAGAGTGGAAGGTCATGCGCTGTCTTTAGAGGCACCGGGAACACTGTTGCGTGCCCTCATGGATGATACGAGTGATGTATATCATGAGGGATGGCACCAACGAGTGGACTCTTTGTTTAGTATCACCATGGGAGAGGCATTGTTCGGGTGCTTACCTCGGGTATGTTATATACCGCGAGTCGTGGATGACACGGAAGTTCCCAGAGTCTTGTGGGTAAAGTGTGCAACCTCTGCAGAGTGTAGAAATATTCGAATAGCCGCGTCTACGGTCATGGACAGTCAGAGGTCCTTCTTAAACTACGTCCGGATGTTTTCGTAAAACTTGGTGTGAGAATGGGTGTGATGGTGACAAAGGGGTCACATGAGCTAAGTCCGATGACTTAGCATGAGAATTGAACTAAGTCCGAAGACTTAGTGTGATGAACGAACATGAGATGTTCAACCCCTACTTATGATGGTATCTGTATCTCGTTCATATGGATATATGCCTGTTGTTGATGCATGCTTACTAGTTACTTGATCATATCTTTGCATTCAAAATTAGCTTTCCACAAATTACCTACTTAGTGCTATATCATGCATCATTGTACCTTGTTCCACAACTTGGGTTGCTTGCGAGTACATTCAAAGTACTCATTGGCTTGGAAGTGGTTATTTAATTAGCCAGGCATGGAAGAACATGAGTATGTTGAAGAGTTCGTTGGTGATGAACATGCGAACTAGGACGTTCCCAGTCAGAATGCTTGTAGATTAAGGCAGATGGCATGGGTTCATGCTTTCGACCAAGATTTTCGCTGCTTGTTCTATCTAAGTGTTTGGCCCTCATGGCCCTATCTATGTAAGACTAGACCTTCATGGTCTTTATTTGTGTAAGACACTAAATGTGGATGTAAGACTCTTGTATTTCAGCTTCTGTGTGTTCAGTGAGCATTGATCTCTGGGATCACTATACACGTGCAATCGGTGATCACGACTTATGAGTCGGGGTCCCCACATGATAGTAGCACTTTGTAGTGATTGTAACAGTAGCAACGAAAAAGTAACTTAGCAAAGATCAATATGTGAAAAGCTCGTAGGCAATGGATCAGTGATGGATAATTATGTCGGTTGGCATTCATCATGCAACGGTTATAAAATAGGGTGACACAAAACTAGCTCCAATTTATCAATGTAATGTAGACATGTATTCCATATATAGTCATACGTGCTTATGGAAAAGAACTTGCATGACATCTTTTGTCCTACCCTCCCATGGCAGCTGGGTCCTAATGGAAACTAAGGGATATTAAGGCCTCCTTTTAATAGACAACCTGACCAAAGCATTAGCACTTAGTGAATACATGAACTCCTCAAACTACGGTAATCACCAGAAAGAATCCTAGTTATTGTCACCCTGGGGGATGTGGATCATAACTCGTAATAGGTGTCTACAACTTGCAAGATAGGATCAAGAACACATATATATTCATGAAAACATAATAGGTTCATATCTAAAATCATGGTACTCAGGCCCTAGTGACAAGCATTAAGCATAGCAAAGTCATAGCCACATCAATCTCAGATCATACTGGATACTAGGGATCAAACCCTAGCAAAACTAACTCGATTACATGATAAATCTCATCCAACCCATCATCGTATAGCAAACATATGATGAGATTAGTCACGAACGGTGGAGAGCATCATGAAATTGGTGATGAAGGATGTTTGATGATGACGAAGGCGTCGATTTCCCCTCTTCGAAGCCCAAAACAGACTCTAGATCTGGTCTCCTAAGGAAGAACAGGAGGTGGCGGCGGCTCCGTATCGAGAAATGCAATGAACTCTTCTCCTCGATTTTTTCTCCCCGCACAGGAATATATAGAAGTGGAAACAAGGTCAGAGGAGCGATAGGGGCCCACAAGCCACAGGGGCGCGCCCTAGGGGGGTGGGCGCCCCTGGCTTGTGGCCAGGTGGTGGCCCCCCTTGCAATTGATTCTTTCACCAATATTTTTTATAGTTCCAAAAATATTCTCCAAAAATTTTCAGGTCAATCCGAGAACTTTTATTTCTACACAAAAATAACACCAAGGCAATTTTGCCGAAAACGGCGTTAGTCCGGGTTAGTTCCTTTCAAATCATGCAAATTAGAGTCCAAACAAAGGAAAAAGAGTTTGGAAAAGTAGATACGTTGGAGACATATCAAACCCCTCCTAGATTGGATCTCCCTCTCTGTTCTCTTCTGTTTCGTGTTCCTGTTTCTAGCTGAAATTGTTTCTTATATTCCCGGAGATACGTAACTCTGACCGGGCTGAAATTTTGAGGGGATTTTTATCCAAAAAATAGCTTTCTTACGCCCGACGTATAGCTCCAATCGACATACGAGGTGGGTACGGTCCACCAGGCCGCGTTTGGGCCCTGCCCCATGCACTGTAGATGGTGGAGGCTGTGTGACTCCGTTTGCGTTGATTTCACTTCTCAAAATTCAGAAATATTCTAAAAAAATCTCCGTATTTTTTATATCTCATTTGGACTTTGTTTGATATGGAATTTATGCAAAACAAAAAAAACAAGAGCTGGCACTGGGCACCGGATCAATAGGTTAGTCTAATAAATAATATAAATTGTTGCCAAAAGTATGGGAAAGTTGTATAATATTGGCATGAAACAATCAAAAATTATAGATACGATGGGTACGTATCAACATCCCCAATCTTAATTCCTGCTCGTCCTCGAGTGGGTAAATGATAAAAAAAGATAAGTTTTGATGTGGAATGCTACCTAGCATAATCTTGACCATATATCTAATCATGGCATGAATACTAATATACAAGTGATTCAAAGCAATAGTCTTATTTTGACATAAATACATTAATACTCAGGCATCCCAACAAACAATCATGTCTTTCAAAAATATCAAGGCTAAAGAACGCTATCCCTACAAAATCATATAGCATTGTCATGTTATGTCTTCTTAATACAAGGTATAAATCATGTAATACCCCGAGCCAAGCAATTGGTTCATACTTTTTAACGCGCTTAGGAATTTTCAACTCTCACGCAATACGCGAGCGCAAGGCATGGATATAGCACTATGGGTGGAATAGAATGCGATGATAGGTTTCAAAGGGGTATAAGTGAAGAAGAAAGTCTCACATCAACTCAGCATATCAACGGGATATGGAGATGCCCATAAATAGATATCAATGCAAGCCGTAGGGATTACCATGCAATAGATGCACTAAGAGCTATAAGTGTATGAGAGCTCAATATGAAAACTAAGTGGGTATGCGTCTAACTCTAAAATAAAAAAGTTCCCACTAGCATGTGAAAGTGACAACATAGGTGACTCACTCTATGAAAAACATGGTGCTACTTTGAAGCACAAGTGTGGAATTAGCATGCCCCTTCTCTCTTTGCATCTCTCTCTCTCTCTCTCTCTCTCTCTCTCTCTCTCTTTCTTTCTCCTCTTTTTTCTCTTTTTTTTCTCTTTTTGTTTCAGAGCCTCATCTCGACTTGTGGGGGAATCATAGTCTCCATCATCCTTTCCTCATTGGGACATGCTCTAATAATGAATAATGATGATCATCACACTTCTATTTACTTATAACTCAATATTACAACTCGATACCTAGAACAAAATATGACTCTATATGAATGACGTGCAATGATCTAGCGTAGTAAAGATATCAAAAAAGGGACAAGGCATGGAAACATCATGCTAGCTATCCTACGATCATGTAAAGCAATATGACAATGAATGCTCAAGTCATCAAACGGAAGCGGTGGAAGTTGCATTGCAATATATCTCGGAATGGCTATGGAAATGCTATAATAGGTAGGTATCGTGGCTGTATTGAAGGAGATATAATAATTCTTATGTGTGATAGATCGTATCATATCATGGGGTTTGGATGCATCGACGAAGATTGCGCTGACTCTCAAGGTGAGAATGGGCAATGCACGGTACCGTATAGGCTAGCAAAATGTGAAAAGGTAAAAGTGCATATAATCCATGGACTCACATTAGTCATAAAGAACTCACATACTTATTGCAAAAGTTTATTAGCCCTCGAAGCAAAGTATTACTACGCATGCCCCCAGGGGGGAGGTTGGTAGGAGTTAACCATCACGCGCCCCGACCTTCACACAAAGATAGACAATCAAGGAGAAATTGTGCTCCAACTTCCTAGCATAACGGGAGACTATACATGCATACTTCAGGAATTACAAACCTTACACACCAACATCTTACTAAACACGATCATCCACTAGTGCCTCCCACATATTATCATCTATATATCACAAAACTGTTGCAAGGAATCAAACCTATCATATTCAGTGATCCATAAGTTTTATGTAGGATTTTATGACTAACCATGCAAATGACCAATTCCCGTTGGCTCTCTAAATATATATAAGTGAAGCAAGAGAGTTTAATTCTTTCTACAAAATACAATGCTCTAATAAATATAAGTGAAGCAAAAGAGCATTCTTCAAATAACGATTTTCTATGTGAAGAGAAACAGGCAAATCAAACTTCAAATGATATAAGTGAAGAACATGGAGCATTCTATAAATCCATACTCAAAAGATATAAGTGAAGTGCAATGAGCATTCTATAAATCAACCATGGACTATCTCATACCAGCATGACGCATAAACTAAACGCAAAACATGCTCCAAGATTTGCACATATCACATAAATGAAATGAACCCGAAAACATACCGATACTTGTTGAAGAAATAGGGGATGCCTTCTCGAGATCCCTAAGCTTAGACGATTGAGTCTCCTTGGATATTTACTTGGGCTGCCTTGGGAATACCCAAGCTTTAACTCTTGCCTCTCCTTCTTCTCCTCATATCAAGACCTCCTCGATCTTCGAACACTTCATCCACACAAAACTTAATAGAAGACTGGTAAGATCCGTTAATATAATAAAGCAAAATACTACTTTAAGTACTGTTGCAAACCAATTCATATTTTATATTTTCATTATCCCTTTTGTATTAAAACTTTTCTATTGCTTACACCACCGATAAAATCGATAGGTTCATCAAAACCAGCAAAACAATGCATCAAAAACATAATCTGTCTTAAACAGGACAGTCTGTAGTAATATGAACTTTGACTATACTTCTACAACTCCAAAAATTCTGAAACATTAGGAATAAATAAAAAAATTGTATATAAATACCATGTACAAATTTCAGAAACTTATAACCTTCCAGTAAAAAAATGAAAATTCACGTACTACAACCAAAGTTTCTATTTTTATACCGCACATACCAACAAGCAATCTAATCATCCTAAAGGCAAATCTTGGAACATTATTTTTATAATACAATGGATTTGTACAAGGGGGTAATTATTTTTGTTGGAAAAGTTTCCATGATTCAAGATTCACAAAGTTTCCATGGGCATGAACAAAAGTTCAAGGACGTCCCCCACTTCAACGATGCTCATCATCTCTCTCACTTTCACCTTTATTTTGTGAAGTTTTAGGTTCCCCTCTATATATTTTTTTGTTTTTAAACTTTATAAAAGAACACAACAGAAATAAATGACTCTCTAAAACTTCTGGGTTGTCTCCCTGGCAGCGCTTTCTTTAAAGCCATTAAGCTAGGCATAAAGTGCTCAAGTAATTGATCCACCCGGATCCCAAGTTATGTCAAAGCCAATTTTAATTAGCAATGATTGGTAATTTAGTAGTGAGAACAAATTTATCTATATCATGCAATGACTAAGTCTAACTCTTTTCATATGCATCGGCATGTCATAAAAGAACAATTCATTCACATCAAGTAAAGGCCAATGCATAGCATAAGTAGTTTCTTGCAATTTTATCGTATTGGAAACATAGAGATGTGAAGATTTGGTTCCTCTATCATAGTAATTGCAAGTAGGATCAGCAAGCACATGCATATTATATTCATCAAAATCAACATGTGCAATTGGAAAATGCAACCCATCAATATAATCCTTAATGAGTGCAAACTTCTCCGATATAGTGTAGTTGGGAGAATTTAAAAAGATAATATGACTATCATGTGTGGGTGCAATAGAAACAATTTCATGCTTAACATAAGGAACCATATCAAGTTCATCTTCATAAGCATAATTTATATTGGCATCATGGCCACAAGCATAGGAAGCATCAAGTTCATAAAAAAAGGATATTTCAAATGAATCCAAGGGGTCATGGCAATTATCATAGCATTCATCCTTCGGTAAGCATGAAGGGTAATTAAACAATGTATGAGTTTAAGAGTTACTCTCATTAGAAGGTGGGCACGGGTGATCAATCCGCTCTTCCTCCTTTTGTTCTTCACTCTCCTCCTCATCTTTTTCATCTAACGAGCTCACAATTTCAACAACTTGTTCTTCCATAGGTCCCTGCAAAATATTAATATCTTCCAAGGCAGCGGACATTCTCTTAATAAACTCAATAATATCAGCATTGCATTCATAATTATCATAATAGTATTTAAGTATGAAAAGAATTTCAGATTCGTAAGAAACATCATCATCATACTTTTTAATCAAAGAAGCAACTTCATAAGCACCTTTCAAAGTAAAAAATTCTTCTATTCGTTCCACATCATAGTAATCATAAATACCTTTAGCATAAGAATCCAAGGTTTCATTATCATTAAACTTACATTGAAAGGGAAGGTGTGGAGCCTCTATCTTGGAGCAACAAGTATAATCACATTTCAAGCATGCATCCCAAGCAAACCATTCCAGTATTCTAATTTGATCCCATAAGTGTTTTGATAATCCCTAAAGTACTCACATTAATCCAATATGTATCACATTATAAAGTTCCTTGAGGATTTCTCGGGATTATCGAAGTAGTAGTTAACATGTTTCACATAACTAGCATCGAGGGTTTTAGGAGGTTCCCCATCTCCATGAGTAGCAAGTACCACTAATTTTTTTGGTGTTTCATGTTCCATATCCATGATTAAAGATATAAAACAACTAAAAACAGAAAATAAAAATTACTTAGTGATAAAGAAAACAAACACACATGAGGATATTCACCGCACGCTATTGCACCCCGGGAATGGCGCGAGAAAAAGGTCTTGATAACCCACAAGTTTAGGGGATCGTTTGTAACCTTTTTTGATAAGTAAGAGTGTCGAATCCCAACGAGGAGCTAAAGGTAGAAAAATATATTTCCTCAAGTTCTATCAACCACCGAAACAACTCTACGCACACTTAACATTTGCTTTATCTAGAACAAGAATGAAACTACTTTGCGGGAATAAAACTACGAGTACTTTGCAAGAAAATAGACTTAGTAGTCCAGTAGCAAGCTTTTTGTAACACAAGATAAAGATTGTCCCTCGGCAATTGAATATGATACGATAGTTGTTATATGCAAGAGCTAACATACTTTCTCTACTTGGATCATATGAACTTATAATTGGAACTCTAGCAAGCATCCACAACTACTAAAGAACATTAAGGTAAAATCCAACCATATCAGTAAGTAACAAGTCCTCTTTACTCCCATACGCAACAACCCACCTACTCGAGTTTATGCTTCTGTCACTCAAGCAACCCACTATAGGCAAATCATGAACATATTGCAACACCCTACAAAGTGGATCTCTCACGTTTGCGTGACACGGAGGGCACCATAGGACAACACCATGTCAACATACGACTCACATCCATAACATCATACCACAATTAACCCATAGGACAAAAGAGATCTACTCAAACATCATAGGATAGCCAAATATCATTGGGAAATAATATATGGAGTTGAGCACCATGTTTAAGTAGAGATTACATCAGGGAAGAGAGGTGTTACACCGCCGCAAGAGGGGGAGAGAGTTTATGTTGACGGAGGCAATATTGTTGATGTAGATCGCCGTCATGACCTTGGCCCATCGGCATTTCGGCGCCACTGGGAGAGAGGGGAGAGAGCCCCCCTCCTTATTATTATTCCTTGGCCTCCCCCTAGATGGGAGGATAGTTCCCCCTCTGGTCCATGGCCTGCATGGCGGTGGATGGGTGGGAGCCCCTCCTAGATTGGATCTCCCTCTCTGTTCTCTTCTATTTCGTGTTCCTATTTCTATCCGAAAACCATTTCTTATATTCCCGGAGATTCGTAACTACAATCAGGCTGAAATTGTGAGCAGATTTTTATCCAAAACTTAGCTTCCTTGCGCCCGATGGACAGCTCCAACCAACATGTGAGGTGGGCACAATCCAACAAGCCACGTTTGGGCCTTGGCCCGCGCTCTGGTAGAGGGTGGAGGCTGTGGGAGTCCGTTTCCGTTGATTCCACTTCTCAAAATTCATAAATATTCCAAAACAAATCTCCGTAAATTTTTATCGCGTTTGGACTTCGTTTGATATGGAATTTATGCAAAACAAAAACACACACAAAACAGGAACTGGTACTGGGCACAACATCAATAGGTTAGTCTAATTAATCATATAAATTGTTGCCAAAAATATGTGAAAGTTCTATAATATTGGCATGAAACAATCAAAAATTATAAATATGACGAAGATGTATCTGGGGACCATAGGTTTTACTAGTGGCTTCTCTTATGAGTATAGCGCACGGTGGGTGAACAAATTACTGTTGGGAAATTTATAGAAGATCAAATAATCATGACAATATCCAGGCAATGGTCATTATATAGGCATCGCGTCCAAGACAACTAGACTAAAACGATCCTGCATCTACTTCTATTACTCCACACATTGACCACTATCCAACATGCATCTAATGTATTAAGTTCATGGGAAAACAGAGTAATGCAATAAGAACGGTGACATGATGTTGACAAGATCTATTCATGTAGGAATAGACCCCATCTTATTATCCTTAATGGCAACGATACATGCGTGTCTTGCTGCCCCTTCTATCACTGGGAAAGAACACCGCAAGATCGGACCCATCACAAAGCACCTCTTCCCATGGAAACGATACATGCGTGTCTTGCTGTCCCTTCTGTCACTAGAAAAGAACACCGCAAGATCGAACCCATCACAAAGCACCTCTTCCCATGGCAAGAAAAATTGATCTAGTTGGCCTAACTAAACCAAAGATTCGAAGAAGAAATACGAGGCTCAATAGTCGGTTGGGGGGAGTCCCGAGGTGCCCACCATCTACCAGGCCGCACCAGGGGCCTCTGGCGCGCCCTGGTGGAGGGTGGCCACCCCGGGCCCCCTCTTCTGGTGATCTTTGGCCCATCTTATTCCTTCTGGTCCATAAAAATTCCACAAAAATCCCCACAACATTTTGGCTCCGTTTGGTACTGATTTTCCGCAAAGTAAAAAACAAGAAAAAATAATAACTAACACTTTGACACTATGTCAATAGGTTAGTCACAAAAAAATGATTTAAAGTTGCTATAAAAATGATTGTAAAACATCCAAGATTCATAATATAGCATCATGAAACAAGCAAAAAATTATAGATACGTTGGAGACGTATCAATTCTATGTATAAAATAATATACAAAAAGCTTTTTTATTTGTTGTAGCAGTTGTGATGATCCGTTCTTTGGTGAAATTGATGTGAAGATTGATGGGATGCCAGCTCGCGATCATGCCTTGGATTCATTTATGAGTGTTGGTCTTATGTGTTCATGCCCAATTGAATAGGTATTGAGGCTCCTGGGTCCATGATTCCGGAGGTCATCAACAAGAATAAGAACACGATGGTCTAGCGCAATCCTACTTGCTTCCGTGATGGAGGAAACAATGTTCAACTCATTGATCTATATTTTCTTAAGAGTGGACTCTCGTGTTGCTTACTTTTATTGCATGTCTTAATTTCAAAAGATTAACGGTAAATGCCATTTTTCATTTGAATAAGAACTAAAGAGGATATCCTTGATTAGATGGTATTGAAATAGTACTTGATCCACACTACTTCAAAAAGGCCTCGATGGCATAAATGGCATGCATATTTCTTCCATTTCACTTTGATGAACAAATATCAGAATCAACAAGTGCATATTCTATGTAATGTGTGAACATTTTTTAATGTCATAAACATTTTTTTGAATGGTACAAAACCTTTTTTTAGTTACACTCAATTTTGTTAAATTGTATAAACACATCTTTATGAAATTTAAATAACACTTTTTACATTATATAAATTTATTATTTATGTTCTTAAATCTTTTCTTTATGTCCCTAAATGTCCCGTAAAAGTATATTTGTATAAGTAAGTGTTTACATATTCTTTTAAATGACATGTATTTAAAGATGTTAACCAAACATTAAAATACTCGTGGAATGTAATAGTTTGTTAGCATGATTTAAAAAAATGAAAGAATACAAAAAAATCCCACTCATTTACAACGTGTTCTTCATATTTTGAAAAATGTTCATGGAAATATTCAAACTAAATCATGTAATATGGGGAAAAAGTTTAGACCCTTAAAAATGTCTATTTCACTTAAAAGACATTCACGCGTAACTGAGGGTCACCCTTACTCATCGTCCAACTGGTCACCCTTACTCATCGACACCGAGGGTCGATATTAAACTAGGGAACAATATTGCTCAAGTGTGTACTTCAACTAACCTTAGACACTTTCAATATGTCAGGGATGTAGCACTATTTATTAGCTAGAATTTAAATTTGAAACTACAACTCAAATAAATTCATCTAGTAATTCGAAGCAATCATGTTCAAGACAAAGTTTAGTAGGACGTATCAAGTTTCATATAAACATGAGTCGACAATATTAAATATATATATAGATATGGCTCATTAATAAGAAAATATAGACCGCTAATATTAATTATGCCATGCTTACTTAGGGGCAGAGAGCATCGCTGGTTTTTGAATGGTGAAGGAGGTGGAGACTGACTAGACATGTGTCATGCTTCCCTTATGTCACTCTATAAATACCACAACATAAAGGGGTTCAACCCACACAACCATGAAATTGTCAAGCAGCAAGACCATTTTCTCCTCCTCCACTGGAAGCTCGAGGTATAACCTTCAGGCCCCTATTCAATCCTTGTGTTTTCTACCTTGTTTTATTGGTCTACATGTGGTAGATTTTGTGTCCATGCTTTGCATACAAGATATTTTTGGAGGATACTATATATGTGTAGGATGGAAGTAGTTCAGTTTGATCTCTATAGTACAATTTTGTTTTTGCATCGATGTTTATGACTCTATATACATGATGCCATTTTTATGGTTTCTTTGATATGTTAATGCTACTCGGATGCATCTGTTTTTTGGTGCTAAATGTTATAAAAATTGAAAATAACATGGAAAATTAACCATATATGACACACTAAATGAATGTCTATTATTTTTTCCGGTCAAAGTACTAGATTTATTTTGTTATTGTTTCATCATGATTTGTACTATTCTATGTTAGTGAAAATATGATGTCACTACTTAGTTTTATACTTTTTGTGCTGATTCTTTTTGAGATAGGAATATCCTTGCAAGTATTTGGCAAGAGCATGCAAGGAAAAACTAATTCCTTTAGTCTATTTGTCTATTCTGTTTAGCTCATCATGGCATTCAAGGCCCAATGCTCCTATGTGAATTCAATACTTGTTGAGGACAAAGCTATTGAAAAGAAGGTCCTCTCATCAATGTTGGCAAAATTTCATTGTGAGATTACTTTGGCGATACATGGGAAAGGAGTTGACCTATTCCTACATTGAATAAGGTTGGCATAGTTTTGTGTGATAAGGACATACCCATCAAGACTGGTTCTGAGGAACTTCAGTCTCCCTTTAAATACAGTGTGCTTAGAAGTTTATGTAATGTAGTTTACTAAGAAGAACTCTATGTTTTCTGTATGAAAAAATTATTGTTTGAATAGTAGTTCCGATGATCCTTTCTTTCGAGAAACTGATGTGAAGATTGTTGGGATATCAGTTGACGATCATGCCATGGAGGTGTTCATGAGTGTTGGTGTTGATGTGTTCATGACAAAATTAATGGGTATATAGGTCCTTGGGTCTATGATTTAGGAAGTTATCAACAACAAGAAGAACACCATGATGTAGCAAAATCCAACTTGCTTCAGCGATGGTGGAAACAATGCTCAACTCATTTCGACGATATTTTCTTTAGTATGCATTGTCGTGTTGTGTAGTTTTATAGTATTGTTTAATTTTAAAATATTAATGGTAAAGGTCGTTTGTCGTGAGGAAAATAACAACAGAGGATATCCCTGATTAGATAGGATTGAAATAATGCTCGGCCTACACTATTTCGAGAAGTCCTCAATGGAATAAATGGCACGCGAACTTCCCCTTTTCACTTTGATGACCAAATATCAAAATCAATAGGTGCATATTTTTTCTGATGTTAATTGGGTATTTTGCATTATTTATAGAAGCGAGGTGGGAGTGCTACTTGTAATTTTCTAATATTTTTAGAGTGTATATTTAAGTTGGTACCCAAAGATAGCTCCTTGCATTTGTAAACCTCCATACATAATCAATGTAATATATTTAAATCATTTCTTTTGTCATTCTCCCGCTTGTTCTCTCGTAGCCAATATCTTCTCAAAATATAAATACATAATATTGCTCATTTATAAATATATTAATTATTGGTCAAACATATGTGGTAGAGACCATGTCGTTCATAAAAAGTGGGATACTATCAATAATTGGCATCTATGATATCTATTTTATTGGAATATATCTATTATTTACTTAAAGTGATTGACGGGGAAAACAAAAAAGAGGAATAGTTTAGAATATCTCACACGGATTAGAAACATCTAACCGTCAACTACACGACCGTTAGTTAAGAAATCATTTCCAGTGGACACAATACGATATAATACAATCTATTATATAGTTATGACCTGCCGGTGATTTTCACCGAGAGCCTTATGTACCACTCAACTCAATCAGTCTTCCCCACATCTCTGACCACAACATCCTTTCCTTTTCTACCCATGGGTGTCAACATCAGTGCGTGGCACACATGTTCTTCATGCCCGCATGAAGCAACTCAATTAATTGGGTTCTAGAACTCCGTTTTTTCTAACAATGAGGTTCTTGATCTCCTCATCGTGAAGCAGACAATTGCTTTGCAAGGAGGCTTAATGTGATGCATTTTTCATTGGCAGGTTAGTTGGGATATGTGCATACCTCTTGAGATATATCTCCACGCCAATGACCCCATACACTCACAATTTCATCCATACACAACACGTACATGAGGGTGATCCATGTTCCTCCCGATGGTGCACTTCGCCGGATGGCACAATTCGTCATCGCCAACTTCAAGCCACGACGGGTGAAGAAGTTTGTGCCGCTCCAAAAGAAGTTGTCCCACTACGAGCATGTTGCGTAGCTAGGATTTGGAGTTAGCGTAGTCTACTGGGCACAACTTTTTGCAACAAATATGACGTGGCAACATATTCGTAAATAATTTATAAAGGTACATATCTATGACATATTGTAAGAATATTAAAATTCATAAATAAGTCTGAAAAATGCATAAAAGAATTCATTACACCTTAGTTGTTGGCGATGGGGATGAAAAAGGAACATTGACTTTCCCGTTTGTTTCAAGAAAAGAGTTGCAAGACCTTTTTAACAAAAAACGCATAACTTACCAATTATTAATCATAGCAAATCATAGTAACCAACCAATAGAAGGCTACAAGCAGCGAGTTTTACAATAATTTCATGCCTTGCATCAACCTCGATTTTAATTTGCATACATTGGAGCTTCTATTTTGCACATCCACGATGACGTCCATTTAGGCATTTAGAGCTTGCTTCAAACGCCCAGGCGTGTTCGTGCGTGAATTCAAACACCAAATATGGCCGTGTGTCGTTTCACGGGCATAACTGACACCGCCACCCCCTACACTGGTTGGCATGGTCATGGTCGGCTAATGCCTTCTAGACTCTAGGAGGATTTGGGTACAATGGTGTCAACATTTTTATTTTTAGAGTATAACTATGTTGTCACATGTACAAGGAACATGATTTCAATCCATGACTTGACTGTACTCTCGGCTAGCCCAGTCAATACCGATTGATGGGCCAATGGGGAAACCATCAAACAAGGTATATACTGATTGCTCTAGGCTTGCGAAGATGAGAGATTTTTTATTATCATGGGGACTATACCTCGCCTTGTGTAACACGTACATGGCCTTTCCTTTGGCGCTTACTGCAGGGTCGCCTTAGTGGGTCGGTCTAGTCTAGTGGTTTTGGGAAGATTTGGAGTAGCGGTTTGTGGAACCTTCCATCAATTTTGGTCGGTTTTCGAAAGGTCCCACCTTAAGATTTTGTTTCAGCATTTTTTTGGTTTTTTTTTCTTTTTCAAATACATTTGACTCCTTTTACACATGTTGTACATTTTGTCTATACACGAGGAAAACAAGTGACACACTCAGAACATTTTTTAATACATGATGAACATTTTTAAACTGCACATTTGAACATTTTTATGGGAACTTTTTCGAATAAGCATTGATCTTGAACGGTATGAGACATTTTGAAAATTATTAAATATTTACTGACTTTGTATAATCATTTTAAAATATGAATATAATTGAAACACGTGAACATATTCAGAAAATGTTATGAACATTTCTTTCAATGAAACAAAACATTTTTTTATAAACTAGGTGAACATTATTTTTGAACTGTATTAATTGTTTTGAAAATGTCACAAACACATTTTTTGAAATGAGTGAACATTATTTTTAATGTCCATTTTTTGAATGTTACAAAACATTTTCTAAATTACGCATAATTCTTCTACATTCATAAACGTATTTAATTAAATGTCATGAACACTTTTTTACATTGTACACAAATATTTTATTTTTGTTTCCAATTATTTTATCTATTTCGATAAATGTTCTGGAAAAGTATGCTATAAGTAAGTGCTCACATCTTCTATAAATGCCATGTATTTAAAAATGTTCACACATGTAACAATTTGTTCGTATGATTTATAAAAATAAGTCAGACAATTCAAAAAAATGTTCACACATTTAAAAATATGTTCTTGATATTACAAAAAGAAAATGTTCACAAAAATGTAAAAAAATGTGTTGGTAATATGCCTAGAGGCAATCTCCACGTTATAATTAAGCGTTTATATTCTATGTTATAACTGCTATGGTTCTTGACTATGTGATTCAAAGGAAAACCCAAAAGCACGTGTGGAGTAATACAAGGTAAAACCTGATTCCTAGTCTTTCCTTTAGGACCAACTCAAGTATTGTACAAGGGTTATGTTTTCGTGATCATAGGCGAGGATACCGGCAACATTAAGAGTATGTCGTTAGAAGACGATCATATTGAATTGAACTACCTTGTTTATTATACTTAGAGATGTTAACATCACAAGTCTAAAGTAATAATATGAAGAGTTAATGTATGCTTAGTTCCTTAGACCATGAGACTATCGACTCGCTTCATACTGGATGATACAGTTTGGGGTTGCTCCAACGTCATATCTAACACGGTGATCATAACGACAACTTGCAGGTTTACAAGAAAGCATGATAAGAGGATAGGTATCTCAAGAGTGGGATGCTCCTCCGATGATGGAGAGATATTCTTAGGGACATGTCGGTGTGACGATATCCATCATCGTGCGGGCAGACACAAATGATTATGTAACAGGGATGTCAGAATATGAAAACGGGAAAGAAGAACAAAACCGATAATGATGAGACACATATAGTGAGCATGTACATGACTCACGCGGATACCTCCGTATATCACTCGGGTGTTGCAATGTATCGTAAAACAATGGGAATATCATATGATAACCAAAGATTCATTTGAATATAATCCATGTGAGTATAGGGGTCAACATGGATGTCCACGGTTCTATTGTTGATCATTGAACAAAATGTGTTTCAGTCATGTCTATATTTCATCGAACCTGTAGGGTCACACACTAAATGCTTGGTGGTTTGTTAGAAATTTAGGAGAAAGGAGAAAAAGAGAATGTGTCCCGAAAGAGTTTGAGATGTTTCCGTAAATATTCTGAGAGGTCCCTCGAAGGTCCTGGGAACTTCTTGTAATGTCCAGAAGGTTACAAAACCTTTTTAGATAAATCCGTAGGGTCCCTGGTTCGAGGAAACCTTGGGTAGGCCAAGGGGTAAGGTCCATGAGGCCTTAGGTCGGTGCACAAAGGGGTTGCTTGGAAGGCAAGGGCAAGACATCATGATCCCAGGCATTTCCCCTAGGAAAAACATCAGTCTTTGGCACTTATAGAAACGTCGGTATTCGTGGAGTTTCATGTTTGAATCCGAGGAGGAATCTTCCTTGTGATAGAAACTGACATTGGGGAGGCCCCCTTCCCAAGTTGCGACCCCAGACCTCAACATATAAATAGAGGGGCATGGACAACCCCTAGAACACATAAAATCCCTTGGAGGTTGCCCTACTGCTACATTACGCCTAGTTTCTCTCTCTCGCGTCTAGTTGATCTAGACATCGACCGCTATGCTACTTCTCCCTTTAGTTTTGTATGTGTTTCTTGGGGAGGACAAAGCTCTGCTAAACCACTACTTTGTTATGTGTGCAATCCGTAGAGGCATTGTGCTTCCGATGCTTGTTCGAGGGATCGTTCGTAGGACGGTTTGAGGGACTTCAAGTTTGATCTACACCAACTCCTTTTTCGTTGCAACTCAAAGTTGGTAATGATCCAAGCTAACCTTGTGTGCGCCTTCATAGTGACCCCGAGATCTTGATTGTAGGGCGATTTTGATCATGTACTGTCTCCCAGTAAATTGTTCTTGTAATACGAAAAATGGCCATACCCTTCATAAAAATGTTTTGCCACTTAAAAAATGTTTGCACTTAAGGTCCAGGTGGTCTATAAGGCACCCTCGCCCAACTGGCCACTCTTACTAATCAACAAGGTCGGGTCGATATCAAACCGGGGAACGATACTGCTCGAATGTGTACTTCAACTAACCTTATATACTTGGAGGACATCATGGAGGTAGTACAATTCACTAGCTAGAATTTTAAATTTGGAACTACAACTCAAAATAATGCATCTAGTAATTTGAAGTCATCTTGTTTAAGACAAATTTTAGATATGAAGTATCAAGTTTCATATAAACACAAGTTGACAATATTAAATATCTAGAGATATGCCTCATTAATAAGAAAATATACATTGCCAATATAAATTATGCCATATTTATTAGGTGCAGAGAGCAACACGGTTTTTTGCTATGGTGGAGGTGGAAAACGATTGGACATGGGTTGCGCCTTCATTTACCGCTCTATCTTTCTCTCTCTCTCTCTCTCTCTCTCTCTCTATATATATATATATATATATATATATATATATATATATATATATTCAGGAAGCAAGACCAGAAAGAGATCCATTCTCGTCCCCCCTCCTCCATTGCAATCTCCAGGTATAGGCTTCAGGTTCCTGTTCAATCATTTTTATTTACCTTGTTTTATCGGTTGACATATAGTAGCCTTGGTGTTCATGCTTTGCATACAATGTCTTGTTGGAGGGTACTATATATGTGTAGGATGGAAGTAGTTTATTTTGATCTATGTAGTAAAATTTTGTTTTGGCATCAATGTGTACGCCTACATATATAAATGATGTCGTTTTATGGTTTATTTGTTATGTTGATGCTATTCAGATGCGTCCGTTTTTGGGGTGCTACATGTTGTAAACAACTGAAAAGAACATGCATAGCTCAATAAATGAATCTCATTTTCGAAGTACATGATTTTCATCGTGTTTGATGGTATTCTATGTTAGTGAAATTATTATGTCATTAATTAATAGCATTCTTTGTGTGTTGATTCTTTTCGAGATAACGATCTCCTTGCAAGTATTTGGCATGGCCATATGAGGGGAAAATAAGTTATTAATTCGTTTTCATCATTTGTTTTTCTCATACATCCAAGGCGTAGGGCTCCACTGTGAAGGCACTACTCGTTGAGGACGGAGCTATTGAAAGGACGATCCTCTCATCGATTTGCGCAAACTTCATTGTGAGATTACTCTAGCGATAAATCGGAAATATGTAGTTGACCTATTACTTCATTGAATAAGTTAGAGGTTGTTTTGTGTGATAAGGACATCCCCATCATGACTAGTACCGAGGAATTTAGTATCGCCTCTAGATATATCAGTTTGTTTAGAAGTTTATGTAATGTACTTGTATAAACAAATGTCTTTGTTATATGTATGAGAAATATACAAAAAATTTTAATACTTGACTGGCTGTTGGGATGATCCATTCTTTGGAGAAACTGGTGTGTAGATTATTGGGATGTCAGCTGATGGTCATGCCATGAAGTTGTTCATGAGTGTTGGTGTAATGTGGTCATGACCAAGCGGATGCATATTGAGGTTCTTGGGTCCATGATTCAGGAGGTCATCAACAAGATTAAGAACATGATGGTCTAGTGCAATCCAACTTGCTTCAACGATGGAGAAACAATGATCAACTCATTGATCTACATTATCTTGAGTATAGATGGTCGTGTTGTTTAGTTTTATTGTATTGCTTAATTTCAAGAGATTAATGGTAAATGTAGTTTGACGTTTGAATGAGGAACAAGAGAGAATATCCATGATTAGATGGGTTTGAAATAGTACTTGAAATACACTATTTTGTAAAGGCCTCGATGGAATAAATGGAATGCTTGTTTCTCCCTTCACTTTGATGAACAAATACCACACTCAATAGGTGCATATTTTAGGAAATGCGTGAACATTATTTTAATGCCACATGCATTTTTTGAATGGTACGGAACATTTTTTAAATTACACACCTTTTCTACATTGTATAAACATATTTTTATCGAATGTCATGAACACTTCCTTTACATTTTATAAATATATTGTATTTACATTTTTGATTCTTTTCATTATGTCCAAAAAATGTTCTAGAAAAGTATGTTTGTATAAGTAAGTGGTCACGTATTATTTTAAATGACATGTATTTAAAATACGTTCACCACTCATTAAAAATGTTCGTGGAATATAAAAGTTTGTTCACATGATTTAAAAAATCAATACACATTTAAAATGTGTTCTTCTTATTTATTTTAAATGTTCATGAAAATGTTAAAAAATCACGTAATATGGGAGAAAATGTTCATACCCTTCAAAACAAATGTCAGTTTCATTTAAAAATATATTCACGTGTAAGGTCTTGGTGGGCTAGTAAGGCACCCTCGTTTGACTGGTCATCCTTACTCACTGACATTGTAGGGTCGATATTAAACTAGGGTACAATATTGCTCGAATATTTCAGCTAACCTTATACACTTTCACTACATCATGGAGGTACTACAATTTATTAGCTAAAATATAAAATTGAAAATACAACTCAAAGAAATTCATCTAGTAATTTGAGGTCATCTTGTTTAAGACAAAGTTTAGATACGAAGTATCAAGTTTCATATAGACATAACCGAGACAATATTAAATATATATAGATATGTCGCATTAATAGTAAAATATACATCACCAATATTGATCAACTCCTACATTGAGGCTCTACTACGACACGTGCCGCTCCTTACTCGATCACGGTTCACATCATTGCAGAGAGACCGATCGACGAGTATGTACATACACGATTTGTGTTAGTGCACTAGAGTTTTGGGGTTTTCTAGCGCCCTTTACTTGTGCACGGGTAGTCGAAGCCGTGCCCGCAGCTAGGCCCACCAGGGGGCTGCAGGGCACAAGCTCAAGGACGTCAAGGAAACAGTCAATCCAACGATCAAGACTGGAAGGCAAGGGCCGGCCCCCCAGCAAGACCTTGCCGGGATGGCCTGCGAAGCCCTTGCAAGAAATGCACCCGGCAAGACCACGCCGCCCCGCCAGCGCAGAGGCCAGGTGTCGTCCCACCTGGGTATGTGTCGAGGCGTCGACGATGGAATGAGCTAAGCGGTGCCGATGGGACGGGGTCCTGTCCCGTCCAGTGGACGGTCAAGGGCACCTGACAGAGCATTAAATGCGCTTGGCACCATCAGTGTTAGGTATGATAACATTGTAGCACTGTACACCTCGTGTACATACTGTAGGCCACTGTTGGACTCCCCTTAGTCATATAAAAGGAGGCCCAAGGCATTACAATAGGGATCTTTTGACCGATCTTCTAGCTCACACACGTAGCGGCTGTGGACCGTTGGCCACACATCGCTCCTGTAGCTAGGACCCCAGAACACCCATAATACACAACGCAGGAGTAGGATTTTATGCTGCTCAGACGCCCGAACCTGGGTAAAAATCCCTCGCACCGTTCGTGCGAACTGCTCTTTGCGCATACCGACTCCCTGCTGAACCGTAAAGTGACCCTCGAGATCCCATAGGTGTCGCTCTCCACCGACATCTTTGGCGCGCTAGGTAGGGGGATTTAGGTTGTGTGAACCTAATCCTACGACTAGTGTGTTAGCTCTTCATCGACTACGCCTCCATAGCACCCAAGAAGAAGGGCTTCACGATGGTGGATCCATCCACGTCCACCGCGCCCGTATCCGCCCGAACGGACGACGGAGTGGACGCGGGTGGAGGAAGCGGAGACCTTGCGCCTCCGCGGAGCTCCAGTGATCAAGGCCAAGTAAGAGGCAACGCCCGCAACGGAGACATCCACGGTGGCGACGGCATTCCACGCGTCGTCGGGTCTCAGGACGAAACTGTGCTACCTACGGGCGGTACGGTGAACTCCAAGGATGGAAGGGCACCCTCCAAGACGCCCATGCTTGCACATGCGCCACGATCTTCTCAGGACACGCGCAAAGAACAACACTGTGGCATTGGTGGTTCCCAGTGTCCCCATGGAAAAGCTCCTGCGCATCACTCCCAAGATGCCCGGGACCATCATGCATGCCAAAATGCTAGTGGGAGTGGAGTGCGATCGCGGGACCGTGACGGAGCTCCTTCTAACACGGTTAGGAGTCAGATCACCTCGCGTTCTTCACGCCGTTCGTTGCCAACCACGTTAGAAGAAGCAATGGTGCGGGCACAACTGCTCCTAAATTTCCCTCCTGCTGTGGAGAAGCTTGAAGAGTGGGGAGCCACTATTCAAAGCCTCCTTAGCCTCACCGATAAATATTGGTGTGCCGAGCCGGCGCGCACTAGCGGTGAAAAGGCTAGAGGTGGTGCCACCATGGTGCACTCTCCTCCACGGCCGCAACGATGATCGCCGACTCGGCAGGATGGCGCCTGCGACGGTTACTCTACTGCGTCGTCTGACCCCCGGACCCGCCGCGACCAACATCAAGTTCTCCGAGAGCGATGCAAGGAGGACGCTCGGACCACCATCGAGCGGCGGTGGGAGGTGCACCGTCAATCTGATAAGCGTGCAGGGCCCACTGTAGACAAACCCGTGCCAGGGTATCCTATCGGCTTGCCTTACAAGGTGGGTTGTCAAGCGTTTACTCGTGAGCTGCTGCGGGTCTAGTGGCCCAACTCCCAAACATTCAAGCCGGAGGTCCTGGAGAAATACAACGACAAGACTCCCTCGTCGGAGTTCTTGAGCATCTTCAGCATTGCAGTGCAGGCTGCTGGGGCTCGCGACGACAAGATACTCGCCAACTACTTCCCATTGGTACTCAAGCTCAGCATCAGGTCGTGGTTGATGCATCTACCGGAGAATTCCATTTCTTCCTGGGCGGACCTGTGTCATGAGTTTGTTGGCGCCTTCACCGGAGGTCACCAAGGTCCTGGCCAGGAATGTGATTTGCATATTATCCCCTAAAAGGAAGGCGAAACCTTGCGCAAGTATATCCATAGGTTCAGCCTTGTGCATCACAATATCCCAGATGTTCATCCTGCCGTCGTTATCAGCGCGTTCCATCAGAATGTGCGCAACCGCAGGATGCGCGACGAGCTGGCAATGATCAAGGTCAGGGATGTTGCCGAGCTTTACGCTCTGGCTGATAGATGCGCTCGAGCTGAGGAAGGAAGGAGACTCCCCGACGAAGAGGCTACCACTGGGATCGACTCTGAAGACGAAGATGCCACCGTCCCGACAAGGAAAGGCAGATGGCGGAACAAGCAGCGCAAGGACAAGGCCATGCTTGACGTTGAGGGGTATGACAACATCGACACTGCCAAGAAGACTAAGGTTGATGCCTCCAGGAAGGAGGTTGTGGGTGCGCCTCCTGTCAGGCCTTGGCGGCTGCCGACAAGTCGGAGGGCTCCGACAAGCAACATTGCAAGATCCATCGCACCAAGGGAGACAACCTCCAAAATTGCCGACAAATTGAGCAGCTTGTCGAGAAGCAGAAAGCTGAGTACGTGCGACGAGACAAGGAGAAGGCCCAGGACGGTGCACACGGGTCCGACAGGAAACGCAACGGCTAAGGAGTCCATGACAAGGAAGAAGGGGATGACAATTGTGATGAAGAGGACGATGAATCCAGCGAGCATGAGTTCTAGAAGGCTACTGAGATGATGTGCATCGTGGGAGGTGTCTCGTCACACTCCTCCCACCGCCAACTTAAACAGTGTGCGCGCGAGGTTAGTGTGACAGAGCCGGCAGTCGGTGCCCAGAGACCTCTGAAGTGGTCCAACACACCTATCATCTTCGACGCCGAGGATCACCCTGATCGCAAAACCGCGGTCAGGTGTCTGCCATTGTTGGTTTTGCCAACTATTCGCAACCTAAAGGTGACGAAAATGCTAGTCGACAGTGGGGCCAGCCTGAACCTAATATCGCCTGATGTCATCTAGAGGCTGCAAATTCCTAATGAAGATCTTGAGCCGACAGGCATGTTTCAAGGGGTCAATTCAGGGAGGACTCAACCGAAAGGCAAGATCACGCTGCCGGTGACATTTGGTAGCGACATAAACTTCAGAACAGAGAAGATTGTTTTTGACATCGCCAAGATATCACTGTCATACAATAGTATCCTTGGCCGCCCAGCGTTGGCCAAGTTCATGGCGGCCTCTCACTTCGCTTACAATGTGCTGAAGATGCCCGGACCAATGAGCGTCATCACAATCAACTCTGACAAGAAGGGTGCGCTCATCTGCGCTGACCAACTCTACCGAGAGGCAGTTGCAGCGCTTGCTGGCAAGGCACTTGCTCCCGCTGCTGAAGCTCCCGGGGGAAAGAAGACTGGCAAGGCCTCTGGTATGCATTTCGGCAAGTGCACCTCTTCAGAGTGATACGCTCCCGTTGACGATATACCAGAGAGCTCCACCGGCAAGAACAAGAAATCCAAGGCCGCACCACCTGAAACCAAGAAGGTGCCCATCAAAGAGGCTGACATGGGAGGAACTTTCACCATAAGTTCCACCCTTGATGACAAATAGGAAAGCACGCTCATTGCCTTCTTGCGAGTGAATGTCGTGTTTGTGTGGCAACCATCTAATTTCCCCGGTGTTCCCAGGGAGGTAATTGAGCACCATCTTGCTGTCTGCCCCCATGCACGGCCTGTCAAGAAGAAAGTAAGGAAGCAAGCCTTGGAGCAGCAAGAATTCATTGCCGAGGGAATCAGAAAACTGGAAGCAGTAGGTCTGGTCAGAGGGGTGCTCCATCCAACATGGTTGGCCAATCCAGTTATAGTGCGGAAGGCGAATGGGAAATGGACGATGTGCATTGACTATTTAGATCTCAATAAAGCCTGTCCAAAAGATCCTTTTCCCTTGCCGCACATCAACCAGATTTTGGAGTCCACTACCGGCTATGACTTGCTGTCATTCCTCGATGCATACTCAGGGTATCATCAGATCTTCATGTCCAAGGAAGACGAGGAGAAGACAGCATTCATCACCTCGCGTGGCACATATTGCTTCGTACGTATGCCCTTCGGGTTGAAGAGTGCTAGTTCGACATTTGCAAGAGTAGTCCAGCTTGGTTTTGAACCCCAACTACCTAGTAATATGGAAGCTTATATGGATGACATAGTGGTTAAAACCAAGGACAAGGCAACGCTCATACAAGATCTGGAAGAGACGTTTGCAAATCTGCGCAATATCAACTTGAAGCTCAATCCTGAGAAGTGTGTGTTTGGTGTTCCGTCCGGCAAGCTTCTCGGGGTTTTTGTGTCTCAGCGTGGGATTGAAGCAAACCCCGACAAGATCAAGGCGATCGAGCAGATCGAAGCACCAAAACGCGTCAAGGATGTGCGCCGTCTTGCTGGCTGTGTTGCGGCTCTAAGCAGGTTCATCTCAAAATCCGCTGAGCACGCCCTGCCGTTCTTCAAAATCTTGAAGAAGGCATGTCCAATGAAATGGACTCCGAAAGAGGAGGCAGCGCTGCAGGATTTTAAGAGGTACCTCTCCTCTCCACCAACACTGGTCGCACCTAAACCGCAAGAACCGTTGCGGCTATACTTAGCGGCAACGAATCAAGTGGTTAGTGCTGCGCTAGTGGCGCAGAGGGAAGCTGACTAAGAAGCAACAACAGAGGCGAGACCGCCAAACGACGAGCCAGGAACTCCCCCGACAGGTCCTGATGCCGGCAAGGCAGAATCAGTGCAGATAAATGAAGCAACACGGAAGAACAAGATGGTGCAGCGCCCAGTTTATTTTGTCAGTTCCCTCTTGCAGGGGGCTAGGTCAAGATACTCTGGTGTGCAGAAATTGCTTTTCGGTCTCAAGAAAGCTACACCATTACTTCCAAGCACATGAGATCACCGTCATCACTCGCTTTCGTCTGCAACGGATTTTGCAGAATCTAGACGCGACCGGCAGGATTGTGGAGTGGGATTTGGAGTTATCAAGCTTTGATCTCAGGTTTGAAAGTACATCAACTATATAGAGCAAAGCCTTGGCAAAATTCATAGCAGTGTGGACTCCAATGCCAGATGAAGAGATCCGAGAAATGGCCCTCCCCGACAAGGAAACTGATCAAGAATGGGTCATGTATTTTGATGGAGCTTTCTCCCTGCAAGGGGCCAGTGCTGGCATGCTGCTTCTCGCACCCACCGGAGAGCACCTCAAATATGTGATCCAAATGCATTTTCCCCGGGAGAGCACCTCAAATATGTGATCCAAATGCATCTTCCCCGGGAGAGGTCAACCAACAACACTACGTAGTATGAAGGACTACTTGCCGGCCTGAGGATTGCAGCAGACCTTGGGATCAGAAAGCTCATCGTCAGAGGTGATTTGCAGCTTGTTGTCAAGCAGGTCAACAAAGACTATCAGAGTCCGTTGATGGAACCCTACGTGGATGAAGTGAGGAAGCTGGAGGAGCGCTTTGACGACCTGCAAACAGAGCACATTCCTTGTGCAGAGAACAAGATTGCCGACGAACTATCAAAGCGTGCTGCCCTCAAGTTACCTGTGGGACCAGGGACTTTTGTGCTCAAGCTCCCTCAGCCATCTGTAGCGTCATCAGCAAAACAAGATAAGAGAGGGAATTTGAACTCCAGTCTGTACTTTCTAGCAGAGCCCTTAGAGGCTGCCGACAAGGAAGTTGCCGGGGACGACGTCAAGTTTGCCGAGAAGCGACAGGCTCCGACAGGACCTCAGGCCCTCACTGTAGAGACAAACGCTCCCGCAACAGAAGACATGCCTTTAGTCCTTGCTGTAGAGCCTCACGCCCCGGCTTGGGCGCAACACACTGTTCAGTTTCTTCAGACAGGAGAACTCCCTGAGGAACAGGAAGAAGCAGAGAGAGTAGCCCGTCAATCCAGTATGTGCCAGTTCGTGGATGATGTCCTATACAGAAAGAGACCGAACGGTGTAAAATTGAAGTGCATTCCTTAGGAGGATGGACTAGATATGATGGCAAAGATACATGGAGGCATGTGTGGCTCCCACATAGGATCAAAAGCACTTGCCGGCAAAGCGTTCTGGCAAGGTTTCTTTTGGTCCATCACCCTCCAGGATGCAACTGCACTAGTAACCAAGTGTGAAGCGTGCTAGTTCCATTCAAAGAAGCTACATCAACCATCTCAAACTCTTTAGACAATCCCTCTCTCCTGGCCATTTTTGGTCTGGGGGCTCGACATCTTGGGCCCCTTCCCCCGTGCTACCGGGGGCTTTGAGTACTTGTACGTCGCAATTGACAAGTTCACAAAGTGGCTGAAAGTGGAAGAAGTGAGAAAGGTGACAACACAGTCAGCCGTCAAGTTCTTCAAAGGAATAGTTTGCCGCTTTGGTGTTCCGAACAGGATCATCACCAACAACGGCACACAGTTCACAAGCAGCACCTTCATGCAGTATGTCCAGGACCTTGGCAGCAAGATCTGTTTCGCTTCTGTTGCTCACCCGAGGAGCAACAGCTAAGCATAAAGGGAAAAAGCAGAAGTGCTGCGAGGCCTTAAGACAAGAACTTTTGACAAGTTGCGCAAGTGCGAAAGACGCTGGATCGATGAGCTGCCGGTGGTTCTTTGGTCAATCAGAACGACACCAAATCGAGCCACTGACCAAACCCCCTTCTCCCTGTTGTACAAGCCAGAAGCAGTTCTCCTCACGGAACTAATATTCGGATCGCCTCGAGTGTTCGCTTATGGTGAGCTTGAGCAAGAACAGTTGCGCCAAGATGACGCAACGCTCCTTGAGGAGGACCGTCTTCAGGCTGCTGTGAGAGCTGTGCGCTACTAGCAAGCCTTGCGCCACTACCATAGCCGCAAGGTTAATGCCCGAAGTCTTGAGGAAGGTGACCTTGTTCTTCGATACGTTCAGTCCGCCAAGAATTCAAACAAGTTGATGCCGAAGTGGGAAGGCCCTTATCGGGTAGTACGGGTCACCAGGCCCGGCACAGTCCGCCCGGAGACCGAAGATGGCGTTCTGGTGAGCAACTCCTAGAATATCGAGCATCTTCATAAGTTCTACCCGTAAGGTGCGGTTGCCGGGTCCCCCAACAACCTCTTTTGTGCAAGTCTTGCCGTCAAGGCATGTGATCCTTTGTACAAAGCCAGGCGTAGACCTGTGCATAAGTAAATTAGATCGAGCGTCCTCCATCTCTTATCGATTTCCATGTTTACTTATGTGCATGTTTATCTAGGATGTAGCATTATGCTTATTCCCAACAAGTACTGACGAACCGCCAAGGTTCTATGTCTCTATTTTCTCTTCTTTCTTTTTCCTCAAAGGATAAAAGGTTCTCTCACACGCATGTTCGCCGGGGGGATGACACGACATGGACACCAAACGAGCGACGTTCGAAATTGGCATCTTGCAAGAAGGAATATCGCAACAAGAGAAGATAAGTCATGAAACCCTGAGTAAATTTCCTCCATTGCGAAGCTATTTTCCTTGGATGATTTCGACTTTTGTATGGAAAACCTACACATGAAGGAACTTAGCCGCGATCGGTCGTGCCCTTGCTCTGTTCGAGTCTACTAAACAGTTCAAGCGGCTGCACTGAGAACGTCAATGTAACTTGTCATGATTGGCCGCACCCTTGCTCTGTTTCGAGTCCGCTCAACGGTTTAACTGGCTGCACCGAAAACGACAAGGTATCTTGCCGGCAGCGGCACCGCCAGCAGGCTGCTAAGGATCCACTCCTCAAGGCGCTCATGGCAGGGCTGCGTCGCCAGCATGATCTCCAAAAAAGCGTAGGAACGTACCATGCAAAGAGAATCTAGCAAGGGAATAGTGTGCATTCATTCGAAACACGATCAGTTATCTTACATAAAAAGTCTCCGCGGTACTAACTTAAGATAAAAACTGTCTTTGGAAAGGGAAAAGGTGGGGCAACTAGTCCCTGCGCTGGCCTTCAACCCGCTTGATCTGGTTCACCTTGTCGACGATGGGCGTGAAAAGTTCCTCGAGCGCCTTGACGTCCACATCCTTCGGTAGGCGGTAGAGGACATTGGCGAAGTTGATGCCGGGGTTCTTGTACGCCACTTTCACGAGCATCTTGAGGAGGACGGCCCGAGAGAGCTTGCAAGATTTGTTGGCCAATTGATCTGCCCGACCAGAATGAAGCTCCTTCAAGGCCTCGATGGCGCCATCAAAGAACATGGTCAACCGAGCGCTCATAGACATCGCATCGTCAGAAGAAAAACTGAAGTTCCATAGGCCCAAGGTGGAAAGTTGTGCATCAAACCTCTCTGCCACGTCGACGAGGCGCTCAGTCCAGATCTCCACACCCTTCACAAAGTCGTTATGGGCACCGGCGGCGCTCATGAGCAGGTCCTTCTCTTCTTGGAGGTCCTTGATCAAGGCCTTCTCACGAGCCTTGCTGTCTGTAAGGGATGCGTTCAGCGTAGACAACTTCAGCTCCAGATCAGCGATGTAGTCCTTGGTGGCGGTGATTTGCTTGATCTTCTTGGACACATCGACTTGTATCTCCGCTAGGTTGATGAAGGCTTTCTCTTTGTCGGACTTGAGTGTCGTGATATCCTTGCCGAGGTCCTCGAGATCCGCCTCCAGCCTCTTCGCCCTGTTTGCAAGCTCGTTCTTGGCGGCCCCTACGACATCGGCATCATCGACGGCTTCCTCCAGCTTGCCGGCGTGGTCCACAACCAGAGGCTCGAGGGCTCCCTTATGCACCAGCTCCAGCTCCTAGGTCCGCTGCACGACAAGCCTTTCGATTTCTTCATCCTTGAGGCGAAGCTTGTCAATAAGCGCCCTCTCGCGAGAAGCGAGATCCTCTTCATGAGCATCAAGACCAATGTGGCGTTCAGTCAGGCGGGCATCCTCCACGGTGACCTATCGCGCAGCCTCCTCTTGCGCCCTTTCAACATCAGACTGCTTCAAGAGGAGTTAGTTCCAACATTCGCTCAGCTACTCCCGTCGGTCTTCAGTTCTTGGAAGGCTTCAGCAAACCAAGCATGCGTCTCTTCAACGCGCCCCTGGAGATCTGCCTCTGTCGACTGCATAATCGCCGCTCTGGAATCCAGCCTCTCCTTCCGGGCACGATAGAGCGCTTGGAGCTTCTGGAAGTTGTTTCTCATGGCTTGGAGGAGTTGTTCCTCCTTGGGTTGGTCACCGACGCATAGTTCGCCGATGACTTTAGGTTCAGCGGCGGTGGTGACCTCCCCATCGAAGGTCTCTCCCTCAGTTGGTGTCCCAGCGCGTGCTGTTCCTTACATGCCGACGAACTGGTTCTCACCAGCCTTGAGGTACCTGCTTGGAGGGGGGCTTTAGAGGTGGATGGCTGGTCCTCGATAGCCTCCTCGCCGGCGGTCGGGTGTCCCGTGTCCGGCGCAACGCCTGGCGCTCTGATGTCTAATACACAACCTTCTTCTTGTAGACTCGTGTTTGGCCTCCAAGCAAAAAGTTTCGTACGACAGTAGCAATTTTCCCTCAAGTGGATGACCTAAGGTTTATCAATCTGTGGGAGGTGTAGGATGAAGATGGTCTCTCTCAAACAACCCTACAACCAAATAACAAGGAGTCTCTTGTGTACCCAACACACACAATACAATGGTAAATTGTATAGGTGCACTAGTTCGGCGAAAAGATGGTGATACAAGTGTAATATGGAAGGTAGATAAAGGTTTTTGTAATCTGAAAATATAAAAACAGCAAGGTAGCAAGTAACAAAAGTTAGCAAAAACGGTATTTCAATGCTTGAATACAAGGCCTAGGGTCCACACTTTCACTAGTGCAATTTCTCTCAACAATATTAACATAGTTGAATCATATATAAGTCCCTCTCGTGCGACAAAGAGTTCACTCCAAAGTCACAAATAGCGGAGAACAAACGAAGAAATTATTGTTGGGTACGAAACCACCTCAAAGTTATCTTTTCCGATCAATCTTATGAGGTATCCCTATAAGTGTCATGAACATCCCTAGAGTTCATACTAAAATAACACCTTAAGATACACATCAACCAAAACCCTAATGTCACCTAGATACTCCAATGTCACCACAAGTACCCATGGGTTTGATTATACGACATGCATCACATAATTTCAGATTCATCAAATTCAATCCAACACAAAGAACTTCAAAGAGTGCCCCAAAGTTTCTACCGGAAAGTCAAGACAAAAACGTGTGCTAATCCCTATGCATAGATTCCCAAGGTCACGGAACCCACAAGTTGGTCACCAAAACATACATCAAGTGGATCAATAGAACATCCCATTGTCACCATGGATATCCCATCGCAAGACATACATCAAGTGTTCTCAAATCCTTAAACACTCAATCCGATAAGAAATCTTCAAAGGGAAAACTCAATTCATCACAACAAGATAGAGAGGGGAAAACTCCATATGATTCATCTATATCAATAAAGCTCGCGGTACATCAAGATCGTGCCATCTCAAGAACACGAGAGAGGGAGAGAGAGATCAAACACATAGCTACTGGTACATACCCTTAGCCCCAAGGGTGAACTACTCCTTCCTCGTCATGGAGACCACCAAGATGATGAAGATGGCCTCCGATGATAGTTTCCCCCTCCGGCAGGGTGCCAAAATAGGCTCCGATTGGTTTTTCGTGGGTCTGGAGGTTTGCAGCGGTGGAACTCCCGATCTAGGTTTCTTTTCGGAGGTTTCTGGATTTATAGGACCTTTTGGGATTGGAATCACGCTAGGGAGTTTCTTGAGGGGCCCACAAGCTTGCTAGGTGCGACCAGGGGGTGGCCGCGCCTGGCAGGCTTGTGACCTGCTCGTGGTTCTTCTGGCCCAACTCCAATGCTTCGGGGGTCTCTTTTGGTCTAGAAAAAATCATACTACATTTTCAGCCCATTTCGAGAACTTTTATTTC
The DNA here is from genome assembly GCA_022496015.1 of Hordeum marinum. Classification (NCBI taxonomy): domain Eukaryota; kingdom Viridiplantae; phylum Streptophyta; class Magnoliopsida; order Poales; family Poaceae; genus Hordeum; species Hordeum marinum. The sequence goes on from CM039678.1 coordinate 116,075,605, forward strand.
TGCACAAAAAATGACACCATGGTTGTTTTGCTGAAAACAACGTTAGTCCATGTTAGTTCTAATAAAATCATACCAAAATCATATAGAATTATTGTAAACATGGCATGAATACTTCATAAATTATAGATACGTTGGAGATGTATTAGCATCCCCAAGCTTAATTCATGCCCGTCCTCGAGTAGGTAAATGATAAAAGAAATAATTTATGAAGTTTTAATGCTCGCATGGTGCATAAATTTGATCAATGATAGTTCCAAACACTTTTTCTATCATCATTATATATCATAAAAAGTAGCTCATCTCATAAAACTTCTCATGATAAAGTAACAAGGTAATCACAAGTTAAAGTGTAGACTAACAAACTATGCTTTCAGTCACCAAACAATTGCAATCCATATTATTTTCAGGAAGGGTCTATGTAAGAGCTTTGATTTAGCAAATTCCGCATACTCAACTATCATATAGTCTTCCATGATTGCTAACACTCAAAGCATATTTGTAGAGCAAATGATATCCGTCGAACACAAAGAAAGATTGGGGCTTAAAGTTTCCCCTCCAAACTTATATATCATATAGATAATTTGTCAACAATAATAAATCATGATCAAATATATTTGAATGCACATATATGCTTGGATCTTTCCCCAACACATGACGCTTGCCAACTAAAGAATAATTGAGGTTGAATTAAGCAAGAATACTAATGACTCTTGCATAAAAGTAAATACAGGAAAGTAAAAGATAGGCCCTTCACAGAGGGAATAATTGATTTGCAGAGGTGCCAAAGCTCGAGCTTTTAAAACAGAGATGAATAATAATTTTGAGCGGTATGCTTTCATTTTCACCATAACAACCGAGAGATCTCGGTATCTTCCATGCTAGATACATTATAGGCGGTTCCCAAATAGAATGGTAAAGGGTTTACTCCCCCTCCACCAATCAATCACACTCCACGGCAAGCCGAATCCACGGGTACCATCCATACCAACAACATTCCTAGGGGAGTTTTGTTTAATTATTTGCATTTATTCTTTGATTTCGGGACTGGGAATCCCTTTTACCAGCCAGTTTCTCGTGAATGATAGTGAATCAACACATATCGTGAGAATAACCCACGTAGCATGAAAGACACTGACAGCCCCTAGTTACTATATGAGCGATTCGGGCATACAAAATAGAATATTATTTGAAGGTTTAGAGTTCGGCACATGCAAATTTACTTGGAACGGCAGGTAAATACCGCATATAGGTAGGTATGGTTGACTCATATGGAACAACTTTGGGATTGCGGGTGTTTGGATCCACAAGTAGTATTTCTACTTGGTGCGGAAGTTTTGGCTAGTATGAGGTGGAAGCAAGCACAACATGTTGGAGGATCCATAACAATATAACTTCCATACAAATATACCCAAGCATAACTCATTACGTTGTCTTCCTTGTCCAACTTCAACTAATTTGCTCAAGTTTGAAAATAATTAATGGGTATTCACAATCATAGAAGATGTCCAAGATAGTATTTTTATATGTGAAATCTCTCTTCCTTCAACATCCTTTCAAGAATGGTTCAAGTGACCAATGCGGTGTTTGCTAACTTTCAATAAATTTTACCGCCTATACTTCTTATATGTGAAGTCATTACTCCCCATGGGATAAGCATATAAAACATATATAATTTCAGATTTATGATATTAAATTCATTCAACCATTTACTCATAGGATATAAGTGAAGCACGAGAGTAAATGACAAAACTACTCCAAAACATATAAGTGAAGATCAATGAGTAGTCAAACAATTAAGTAGCTATGTGAGGACTTTATCTCTCTCTCTCAATAAAGATTTTCAGATCTTAGTATTTTATTTAAAAATCAAGCAAAAGAAAAATAGCACTCCAAGAATATCACATATCATGTGGACAAGTAAAAATTTAGGCTCAACATAGGCTAACCAATAATTGTTGATGAAGAGAGGTGGGACACGTAGCATCCCCAATCTTAGATGCTTGAGACTTCTTGAAATATTTAATTGGGGTGCCTTGGTGTCGGTGCACTAGAGTTTTGGGTTCTCCAGTGCCCCTTACTCATGCCCGGGTAGTAGTAGCCACTCCGACGGCAAGGCCCGCTAGGGGGCTGCGGGATGCAAGACCAAGAACATCTAGAAAGCATTCAAGCCAACAATCAGGGCCGAAGACCGAAGGCTGAGACCCCGACAAGATCTTGTCGGGATGGACTACGGACCCCGACAAGGCAAAGCCCCGGTAAGACACCACAAGTGTAGAGGCCAGGTGTCGCCTCACCTGGGCACGTGTCGAGGCGCTGACGATGGAGGTGCTAAGCGGTGTTGATGGGATGAGGTCCTATCCCGTCCCGTGGACGGTCAGAGGCACCACACAGAGCATTAAATGCATTTTTCTTGCACCGTCAGTGTTAGGTATGATAGCACTGTAGCACTGTGCACCCCGTGCACGCACTATACGCCACTGTTGGGATCCCCTTGGTGGTATAAAAGGAGGCCCAAGGCGTTACGAGTAGGGACTTTTGGACTTTTTCACTTTTGGGCTTTTAGCTCCCATCTTCTAGCTCACGCGCAAAGCAGCTCCTTGGAGCGCTCTTGTAGATGGAACCCCATAAACACCCATAATACAGCCAAACAGGAGTAGGGTTTTACGCATCTTTGCGGCCCGAACCTGGGTAAAATCCCGCGTGCTGTTCATCAGATGTGCTCTCTGTGCTCTCTGTGCGTGCTAGCAAAGATATTGAGCAAGCACCACATGTTGAAGGGTCTATGACAATATAACTTATATGTGAATATGAACAAACATAAATCATTACGTTGTCTTCCTTGTCCAATGTCAACAATTTTGGCATATAATATTTAATGGGAGCTCACAATCCTAAAAGATGTCCAGGATAGTGCATTTGCATGTGAATCTTCTCTTCCCTAATTAATTCTTTCATGAATTGCACCATTGACTAATGCTATGTTTGTCAATCTCCAATAATTTTTGCCACTTATACTTTTCCTTATGTGATGTCATTACTAACCATAAGATTAGCATATGATCTTTTTCATTTATTCTCTTTTATTATGATTGCAACAAGAAAATAAAGAAGCAAAAGCTCAAACTAATTTTTTTATATAACTCTCACTCGATTACATAGATAGATAGACCACGAAACTAGCACTGTAAAATAGATCACACTAAACTTTTATTCAACTAAATCACAAAAAGGCTAAGGATCAAAATAAGAAAGCAAAAGTAAAAAGTGATAGAGATATAATACCCGGTCATCTCCCCCAAGCTTGGCTCAAGCCAAGGGGAGTGCCCATACCCGTGTACTCAAGTATCCTTTGGTGGTGATCATGATGACGGAGGTGGTGAGGAAGAAGTAGTAGGTTTGTCCTCTGGTTTCTAGGGCAAGGGTTCACCATCAAAAGTTGATACACGAGTACCTTGGGTCCTGCAACTGGCAGCTCAACTCTTACCTTTAACTCTTGTTTCATATTCAAAAACTTGCTTTTGAAGATCGTAAATTTGTCTTTGTAGAAAGTTGATTTGCTCGTTGAAGGTGAAGACGATATCCTTCATAGAATGGTCATCCACCATATGGTCACGGTTGAATTCTATGATCATGGAGTGATTGGTACTAAGTCCACTCTCCACCATCCCTTTGCACTTGAAGATGTCTTGTTCGACTGCTTCAAGTGTGGCCTTCATGCTTCCCGTATTCTTAGGACCTTGAACATCTTGAATGTGGAGCACCCCCTCACGCATCTCAATGGTTTGAGGGTGCTTCATCACCTCCGACAAGTACGGGTTGATAACCTTCTCTAAGAACTTGTGCTTGGGAGAACTTGGTGAAGCCATGGAGATCTAGATCTGACAAGAAAACATCACGAAACAAGAACAGAGAATATATCTGCGATGCGGTGGTCAAAATAATTGGGGGTACATATAGATAATTTTTATTCTTGGAAATCAAGCAAACGGAAGGAAAACATAGTCGGAAGGTTCCCGAGGTGGGCCCAACCCACCAGGGCGCGCTAGGGAGGGCAGGCGCACCCACGTGTATCGTGATCACCTTGGGTTCTTTCCTTTTTATTTATTATTTTCCACAATTTTGTAATATTCCAAAACTAACAAAAAATATTTTTGCGGATTTTTCGGCTTCCGTTTACTTACCGTATCATGTACCTCTTCTTTTTCACGATTCTAGAGTGTTCCGGAAGGTTTCTCTTATGTGTTCCTAAGGTGTTATGATTTGGATAACATTGCTTTCAACATTAAAAGGTGTACCTGAGATATAATGTTTAATTCTTTGTCCATTGACCACCTTCGGGTTAGTACCTTTGACATTATTAATCTTAATAGCTCCAGAATGATAAACCTCTTCGATAACACAGGGTCCTTCCCATTTGGAGAGAAGTTTTCCTACAAAACATCTGGAATGAGAGTTGAACAAAATAACATATTCTCCAAATTTGAATTCTCGCTTTTGGATTCTTTTTTCATGCCATCTTTTAACTTTTTCTTTAAATAATTTGGCATTATTTTAAGCTTGGGTTCTCCATTCATCTAGTGAACTAATATGAAATAACCTCTTTCTAGCGGCAAGTTTGAAGTCATAGTTGAGTTCCTTAATTGCCCAAAATGCTTTGTGTTCTAACCCTAGAGGCAAATGACAAGCTTTCCCATGTACCATTTTGTATGGAGACATACCCATAGGAATTTTATAAGCTGATCTATGTACCATTTTGTATAGACCAATTCATTCAGGACATACTGATAGTTTTTTGTAATATTAATTTTATTTCTCTATTGCTAAGTTCAACTTGACCACTAGATTGAGGATGATAGGGTTACGCAATTATGTGGTTAACATCATATTTAGCAAGCATTTTATGGAAAGCACAATGAATAAAATGTGAACCACCATCAGTCATTAAGTATCTAGGGACTCCAAACCTCGGGAAGATAACTTCTTTAAGTAATGGAAGTGTTATGATCAGCACTACTAGTTGGAATAGCTTCTATCCATTTAGTGACATAATCAACATCAGCCAAAATATGGGTGTACCCATTAGAGGAAGGAAAAGGTCTCATATAATCAAAACCCCAAACATCAAGTGGCTCAACAACAAGTGAATAATACATATCCATTTCCTGACGCTTACTGGTATTACCAATTCTTTAACATTTATAGCAAGACAAGACAAACTTAGGATCATACTTGAAGATAGTAGGTCAATAAAAACAAAATCGTAATACCTTATGAGCAGCTCTATCTCCTGCATGATGTCCTCCATAAGCTTCAGAATGACATTACCGTAGGATTTGTTCCAAATCATGCTCAGGTACACAACGTCTAATATTACCGTATACTCCTTCATAAATTTGTGGGTCATCCCAAAAGTAATGTCCTAAATCACAGAAGAATTTTTTCTTTTGTTGGTATGTGAAACTAGGTGGTATATGTTTAGCAACAATGTAGTTAGCATAACCAGCATACCAAGGAGTGTTATGAGAGACATTTATTGCACCTAATTGTTCATCAGGAAAACTATCATCAATAGGTAGCGAGTTATCAAGAATAATTTCTAACCTAGACAAGTTATCAGCTATGGGGTTCTCAGCTCCTTTCCTATCAGTGATATGTAAATCAAATTCTTGAAGTAAGAGAAACCACCTAGTGAGTCTAGGTTTAGCATCTTTCTTTTCCGTAAGGTATTTTATAGTAGCATGATCAGTGTGAATAGTAACTTTGGAGTCAACAATGTAAGATCTAAATTTATCACAAGCAAACACAACTGCTAAAAAATTGTTTTCAGTGGTAGCATAATTTCTTTGGGCACCGTCTAGAGTTTTGCTAGCATAATGGATAACATTTAATTTCTTATCAACTCTTTTTCCTAGAATAGCACCAACTGCATAATCACTAGCATCACACATAATTTCAAAAGGCAAGTTCCAATCAGGTGGTTGAACAATAGGTGTAGTGGTTAAGGCTTTCTTAAGTGTTTCAAAGGCTTCTACACAATCATCATAAAAAATAAGGGAATATCCTTTTGTAAAATATTAGTAAGAGGCATAGAAATTTTGGAGAAAGTCTTAAATAAAACTCCTATAGAAATCAGCATGACCGAGGAAACTTTGAATACCTTTGATATCTTTAGGATATGGCATTTTCTCAATTCCATCAACTGTAGCTTGATCCACCTCAACACCTCGTTCGGAAATTTTAGGCCCCAAGACAATACCTTCATTTACCATAAAGTGGCACTTCTCCCAATTCAAGAAGAGATTAGCACTTTGTTCACATCTCTGCAAAACTCGATCAAGGTTGCTTAAGCAATCATCAAAAGAAGTTCCGTAAATGAAAAAATCATCCATGAAAACCTCCACAATTGTTTCACAAAAATAAAAGAATATAGCAATCATACATTTTTAAAAGGTAGCAGGTGCATTGCATAAACGAAAAGGCATAAGTCTATAAGCATAGGTTCCAAAAGGACAAGTAAGGTTGGTTTTCTCTTGATCAGATTGTGACATAGGTATTTGAGAAAAACCAGAATATCCATCCAGGAAAGAAAAGTGTGTGTGCTTAGATAATCTTTCTAAATTTGATCAATGAAAGGCAGAGGGTAATGATATTTTCTAGTAGCTTTATTTAGTTTTCTAAAATCAATTACCATTCTATAGCTAGTAACAATTCTTTATGGAATAAGTTCATTTTTATCATTAGGAACGACAATAATACCTTTCTTAGGGACACAATGAATGGGACTTACCCATCTACTATCAGCTATGGGATAGATTACACTTCTTTCCAGAAGCTTTAGTATTTTAGTTCTTACCACTTCTTTCATCTTAGGATTCAATCGTCGTTGGTGATCAACAATGGGTTTCACATCAGGTTTGCATATTGATCTTATGGTGACATAGATTGGGACTAATGCCCTTAAGATCATCAAGAGTATATCCATAGCAGCCCGATGGTTCCTCGGAATTTTTAATAATCTTTCTTCTTCATGTTCTGAAAGGTTAGCACTAATAATAACAAGATGTATCTTTTTCTCATTAAGATAAGCATACTTCAAGGTGTGAGGCAATTGTTTTAATTGAAACACATGATCACCTTTAGGTGGAGGAGGACCTCCTAGAGTTTCAATTGGAAAATTGTGTTTTAGTAAAGGTTGTTGTTCAAAGAAATTTTTATCTATTTCATTTCATTCACACAATTGCATATCATTTTCATGGTCTAGCAAATATTGTTCTAGCGGATTAGTAGGAGGAATGACAATAGAAGCAGGACCAACATCCTTACTAGATAATTCTTTATCACAAGGTTGTCTACTAAACTTGTAAAAATTAAACTCATGAGACACATCACCAAACTCAACACTCACGGTTTGTTTTTGACAAGCTATCTTAGCATTAACAGTGTTCAAGAAAGGTCTACCAAAGATAATGGGACAAAAGTCCTCTTATGGGGAACCAAGAACTGGAAATCAGTAGGATATTTTATTTTCCCACAAAAGACTTCAACATCTCTTACAATCCCAAGTGGTGTGATGGTGTCTCTATTAGCAAGTTTGATGGTAACATCAATATATTCTATTTCAGCAGGTGCTATGTCATTCATAATTTCTTGATATAAGGTAAAAGGAATAGCACTCACGCTAGCACCCAAATCACATAAGCCATGATAAAAATGACCTCCTATTTTAACTGAGACAACAGGCATGCCAACTACGGGTCTATGTTTATCTTTTTAACTGAGACAACAGGCACGCTAGCACCCAAATCGGGTTAGGAATTCTAGTAGCTACATCATATAAGTAATAACATGCCCATCAATATTTTCTACCAAGAGATATTTAACAATATCAATACTAGGTTCCACTTTAATTTGTTCAGCGGGCTTAGGTGCTTTAAGATTACTCTTGCGAACCATAGTTGATATTTTAGCATGTTCCTTTATTCTAACAGGGAAATGTGGTTTCTCAATATAAGCAGTAGGCACAACAGGATCAACATTGTAAATAATAGTCTGTTCTTTAGCTATGGTCGATTCTTTGATTTCTTCTTTAATAGGGGGGTGATATTTAAGCAACTTCTCTTTAGGGAGATCAACATGAGTAGCAAATGATTCACAAAAAGGGGCTACTATCTCAGAGTCAAGTCCATATTTAGTCCTAAACTTGTGAAAAGCATCGGTATTCATAAAAGATATAACACAATCAAACCCAAGATTAACACCTGACTCATTACCTTTGTCGAGTTCCAATCTTCAGAGTTGTGTTTAATTCTTTCTAATAGATCCCACTTGAATTCAATAGTATTCTTCATAAAAGAACCAGTACACGAAGTATCGATCATGGATCGATCGCTATGAGAAAGCCGAGCATAATTTTTTTGAATAATAATTTCTCTCGAGAGATCATGATTGGGGCATGAATATAACATTGACTTAAGCCTCCCCCAATCTAGGGTGATGATTTCTCCTTCACGGGGCCAATATATATATATATATATATATATATATATATATAATTCCAATCACGATGAATAAAACTTTTGGTGGAATTGCAATTTCAATTGATTCCAGTTCCACGATCCAATATCATCACATAGCCTATACCATTGCAATGCTTTTCCCTTCAAATATAAAGGGAAACCTTCTTCTTAACTTCATCTCGGGATAAACCTACAAGTTTAAATAATCCACAAATCTCATCTACATGTATTAAGTGCATATCGGGATGTTCAGTTCCGTCTCCTCCATAAGGATTAGCTAGTAGTTGTTCTATCAGAACTGAAGGAATCTCATAACCAATATTTTCAGTAGGTGCAGTAGGTTGAGGGGAAACTAATTGTGGTTCCGATCGCGGTGAAGATACCCCGAACGAACCCCTCAAAGGATTGTTCTCCATAGTGACAAGTGATAGTAAATTTCAGCACGTAGTATAACTTTTTCCTTACCGATTTCCAATTACTAAGAGCACTTAACTCCCCGACAACGGCGCCAGAAAAGAGTCTTGATGATCCACAAGTGTAGGGGGTCAATCGTAGTCCTTTCAATAAGTAAGAGTGTCAAACCTAACGAGGAGAAGAAGGCAATAACAAGTGGTTTTTGATACGTCTCTAATGTATCTATAATTTATGAAGTATTCATGCCATGTTTACACTAATTCTATATGATTTTGGTATGATTTTATTACAAACCCGGACTGACGCTGTTACCAACAGAACTACCATGGTGTCGTTTTTTGTGCAGAAATAAAAGTTCTCAGAATCGGCTGAAAATTTACGGAGAATATTTTTCTAAAATATAAAAAATACTAGAGCAAGAAGATACCGGAAAGGAGTCCCAAGGCAGCCACAAGCCACCAGGGCGCGTCCCTGGCTTGTGGGCGCCTCGAGAGTCCCCTTGACATGATTCCAACGCCAAGTACTCCTATAAATCCAATATCCCCCAAAAATAAACCTAGATTGGGAGTTCTACCACCTCAAGCCTCTTTAGTCATGAAAAACCAATTGGGATCCCATTCCGGCACCCTGCTGTAGGGGCAAACCATCACCGAAGGCCATCTTCATCATCCCGGCGGTCTCCATGACGAGGATGGAGTAGTTCACCCTTTGGGTTGAGGGTGTGTACCAGTACGTATGTGTTTCATCTCTCTCTCTCTCTCGTGCTCTTGAGATGGCATGATCTTTATGTATCCCAAGCTTTATTGATATAGATGAATCATATGGAGTTTTCTCCCTCTCTATCTTCTTGTGATGAATTGAGTTTTCTCTTTGAAATTTTCTTGTCGGATTGAGTCTTTAAGGATTTGAGAACACTTGATGTATATCTTGTGATGGGATATCCGTGGGGACAATGGGATGTTCTATTGATCCACTTGATGTATGTTTTGGTGATCAACTTGCGGGTTCCGTGACCTTGGGAATCTATGCATAGGGGTTGGCACACGTTTTCGTCTTCACTCTCCGGTAGAAACTTTGGGACACTCTTTGAAGTTCTTTGCGTTGGATTGAACATGATGAATCTGAAGTCGTGTGATGCATATCGTATAATCAAGCTCGTGGGTACTCGTGGTGACATTGGAGTATCTAGGTGACATTAGGGTTTTGGTTGATGTGTATCTTAAGGTGTTATTTTAATTCAAACTCTAAGGATGTTCATGAGACTTATAGGGATAGTTCATAAGATTGATCGGAAAAAATAACTTTGAGGTGGTTTCGTACCCTACAATAATTTCTTCGTTTGTTCTATGCTATTTGTGACTTTGGAGTGAACTCTTTGTTGCACGTGAGGGATTTACGTATGATTCAACTATATCTGTATTGTTGAGAGAACTAGCACTAGTGAAAGTATGAACCCTTAGCCTTGTTTCTAAGCATTGCAATACCGTTTGTGCTCACTTTTATCATTAGTTACCTTGCTGTTTTTACATTTTCATATTACAATAAGATATATCTACCATCCATATTACACTTGTATCACCATCTCTTCGCCAAACTAGTGCACCTATACAATTTACCATTGTATTGGGTGTGTTGGGGACACAAGAGACTCTTTGTTATTTGGTTACAGGATTGTTCGAGAGATACCATATTCATACTATGCCTCCCACAGATTGATAAACCTTAGGTCATCCACTTGACGGAAATTTTCCACTGTCCCACAAAACTCTGCGCCTGAAGGACCAACACGAGTCTACAAGAAGAAGGTTGCGTAGTATACATGAAGCTCTTTTCTAGTGTCGTTCCCAGGGAGGTGAGTGCTTGCAGGTATATCTTTAGATCTTGCAATTGATTATTTTAGTTTCTTGTTTATTCACTAGTTTGGTTTTATAAAATAAAACTATAAAAATAAAATGGAATTGAGGTTGCCACATATACTTCATCTTTATAATGTCTTTCGTGAAAATGATGGTTCGGAAAATTGTGCTCAATTAGTAGGGGAAGAATTTACGAAAATACTTAATGAGAATTCCTTGAATGATTAGCATGATATCAATATTGTTAGTATGAATTTTTTTCAGAATACTCATGATGCTAATGATATGCAAATCCACAAGCTTGGGGATGCTATGTTTGATGATGATGATATTTTTAGTGCTCCAAGTTTTGATGAGAAAAAATATTATGGTGATGGCATGCCTCCTATATATGATGATTATTGTGATGAAATGTATTCTATAAATAGTAATGAAAACCATGAACTTGTCATCATGATTTTAATATTCAAAGTGGTTATGTCAAAGTACCTCATGATACTTATTTGTTGAGTTTGCTCCCACTATTATGAACGAGAAGAAGTTTGCTTACGTGGAGTGATAAATTTTCTATGTTTGTAGATCATGAAAAGAATTCTATGTGTGATAGTTATATTGTTGAATTACTTCATGATGCTATTTAATATTATTATGAGGGAGGAATATATGCTTGTAGGAATTGCAATAATATCAACTTTCCTCCCTATATGTTGAAAATCTTGAAGCTGTGCTTGTTTTGTCTTCCTATGCAAGTTGATTCTTGTTCCCATGAATTGTTTTCTAAATGAATACCTATGCATAGGAAGTGGGTTATAATTAAATGTTCTTTCCATGTGAATCATGATGCTCCCTTGCATGTTTCAATTATTATTCCTATGTGAGAATCATTGAAATCATCATGCCTAGCTAAAAGGCTTTAAACATAAGCGCTTGTTGGGAGACAACCCAATACTTTTCCTTTATGTTTTTGTGTGTTCTCATGATTAAGATACTGTAGTAATCATGTTTTGTGTCTTTTATTTCAATAAAGTGCCAAGTAAAGCCTTTGGGATAGTGTGGATACTTGCTTCTTTGATTCTGTGCAAAAACAGAAAGTTTTGCGCCCAGTATATGAATTATATGATTTTAGTGGAGAGTCAAAAAATTATGAAATTTTTAAACAGTCCTTATATACAAATTCTTCAGTTTCTCCTAATTTTTCAGAATTGTTAGGTACACGGAACTATGGTTACACACTGTTCTGTTTTTGACAGATTCTATTTTGCATGCATAGTTTGCTTGTTTTAGTGTTCCCATAGCATATATTCAGTGCTATAAATTATGGGAATAGTAGAATAAAAGAGGTATCATGTGGGAACAATTTTAATCTTGTCTTGACAGTACCTAAGTGAATGATCTATCTTTATTACACTAACGCTTCTCACAAAGTTCTCTTAAGTTTTGTGTGATTGAAGTTTCCAAGTTTTGGGTGAGACACCGATATGAGGAGAATAAGGAGTGACAAGAACCAAATCTTGGGGATGCCCAAGGCACCCCCAAGGTAATATCCAAGTAATACTCAAGCGCTTAAGCTTGGGGATGCCCCGGAAGGCATCCCCTCTTTCGTCTTCAACATTATCCGTATATCTTATTTAGAGCTATAATTTTATTAAACACATAATATGTGTTTTGATTGGAGTGTCATTATGTTTTGTTATTTTCTGTTAGTTGTTATTTATAATCTTGTTTCTCAATAAAAATTTCCAAGAATTGCCTTTAGGATGCTTGAATTGCATGTTTGATATGTGTTGTGTGAAAACAGAAACTTTTGCTGTAGTATTTGAATTTTAATATTTTACTGGAACGTGGACAATTTATGAAATTTTTACAAAGTATTTTGATATAATTTTTTAGTATGACCTAAATTTTCATAATTTTTTGAGTTATAGAAGTACACTGGTTTAATAGATTGCTACAGACTATTCTGTTTGGACAGATAGCTGTCATAGTTTTGTTATCTACTTATCCTATAGTTTCCATAGCCTATATTGGTAGATATTAATTGTGGAAAGGATAGTATACAGTACCTAATGTTTGAAAATTATTGTGCAACTTGTCTTGGTATTACATAAAGTGTTGATTTATTCTTATGTGTACTAACCTATCTCACGAGTTCTTTTCGAGTTTTGTGTGGTTGAAGTTTCTGAGAATAGGTGAAACCCGAGGATTGAACGAGATACAAAATCTCAAGATTGGGGGAGCCCAAGGCACCCCAAGTAAATATTTCAGGAAGTCTAAAGCATCTAAGCTTGCGGATGCGACGCATCCCACCTCTCTACATCAACAATTATCGGTTAGCCTATGTTGAGCTTAAATTTTTATTCGTTCACATGATACGTGCTATTCTTGGAGTGATATTTTTATTTTGCTTGTTGTTGAATAAAATACTCATATATAGAAATAGCTATTGAGAGAGAGAGCCCTCACATATCTACTTGATTGTTTACCTACTCATTGATCTTCACTTGTATCTATTTGGAGTAGTTTGCCAATTTGCTCTAGTGCTTCACTTATATCTTTGTAGAGCATGGCGGTGGTTTCATTTTATAGAAATTGATGAACTCTCATGCTTCCAAGCTTCACTTATATTATTTTGAGAGTCTCTAAACAGCATGGTAATTTGCTTAGGTTATGAATAGTCCTAATATAATGGGCATCCAAGAGGGATATAATAAAAACTTTCATATAAAGTGCATTGAATACTATGAGAAGTTTGATTCCTTATGATTGTTTTGAGATATAAAGATGGTAATATTAGAGATATGCTAGTGAGTAATTGTGGATTGTTAGAAATACTCGTGTTAAAGTTTTTGATTCCTGTAGCATGCACGTAGGGTGAACCGTTATGTGATGAAGTCGGAACATGATTTATTTATTGCTTGCCTTCCTTTGTGTGGAGGTCGGGATCACGCGATGGTTATCTCCTACCAACGCTTAGCCTAGGAGCATGCATGTAGTGTTGGGGAACGTCGCATGGGAAACAAAAATTTTCCTACGCACACGCAAACCTATCCATGGTGATGAGCATCTACGAGAGGGAGAGTGGATCTACATACCCTTGTAGATCGCTAAGCGGGAAGCGTTAAGAAACGCGGTTGGTGTAGTCGAACATCTTCGCGATCCAAATCGCCGAGCGTCCCGCGATCTCATCACGATCCGTCCCGCGATCCAATCACGATACGTCCCGTGAACTCATCACGATCCGTCCCGCGATCTCATCACGATCCGTCTCACGATCTTGATCACGATCTGTCCCGCGAACTCATCACGATCCGTTCCACGATCTCATCACGAACCGTCTCGCGATCTCGATCACGGTCCTTCCGATCTAGCGCCGAACGGACGGCACCTCCGCGTTCAGCACACGTGCAGCTTGATGACGATCTCCACCGTCTTGATCCAGCAAGAGGAGGTGGATAGGAGAGAGAGTTCACCGGCAGCGTGACGGCGCTCCGGTGATGGTGGTGGAGCAATTCCGGCAGGGCTTCGCCTAAGCGCTGCGGAAAACCGATCTAGAGGAGAAACTGTGCACCGGTGAAACGGGTAGCACGTGGCCGGAAATTCTGTCCAAAAACCACCCAATCCACTAGTATATATAGGAGGAGAGGAGAGGAGAGGCATCCAAGGCCTTTGGGTCGGCCGAAATAGGAGGTGGGAGCAATCCTACTTCACCTCCAATCCTAGTTGGAGTAGGATTGCCTCCTATTGGCTGATTTTCCACTTTTTGCTTTAGGACTTTCTCTCCTGCGCCATGGGCCTTTGTGGCTGTTTTCCCAGCCCACTAAGGGCTGGTTATTATTCTCCCACAGCCCATGGACCTCTTGGGGTCGAAATACCCCTCCCGGAGGTCCTCCGGTACACTACCGGCACTCCCGGTACAATACCGATACTCCCGGTACACTACCGATGAGCCCGAAACTTTTCCGGAAACCAAACTGGGACTTCCTATATATGAATCTTTACCTCCGGACCATTCCGGAGCTCCTCGTGATGTCCGGGATCTCATCCGGGACTCCGAACAAACTTCGGTCACCACCATACATAACTCTACACTACCGAAACGTCACCGAACCTTAAGTGTGCAGACCCTGCGGGTTCGAGAACTATGTAGACATGACCGAGACACCTCTACGGTCAATAACCAATGGCGGGACCTGGACATCCACATTGGTTCCTACATATTCTACGAAGATCTTTTTCGGTCGAACCTATGTCAAGGATTTAGTTAATCCCGTATAACGTCCCCTTTGTTCTTCGGTATGTTACTTGCCCGAGATTCGATCGTCGGTATCTCCATACCTAGTTCAACCTCGTTACTGGCAAGTCTCTTTACTCGTTCCGTAATACAAGATCCCGTGACTAACACTTAGCCACATTGCTTGCAAGGCTTGTTGTGATGTTGTATTACCGAGTGGGCCCTGAGATACCTCTCCGTCACACGGAGTAACAAATCCCAGTCTCGATCCATGCCAACTCAACAAACACCATCGGAGATACCTGTAGAGCACCTTTATAGTCACCCAGTTACGTTGCGACGTTTGATACACACAAGGCACTCCTCCGATATCCGTGAGTTGCATGATCTCATGGTCATAGGAACATATACTTGACATGCAGAAAACAGTAGCAATAAACTGACACGATCATATGCTATGTTTGTAGTTTGGGTCTTATCCATCACATCATTCTCCTAATGATGTGATCCCGTTATCAAATGACATCTCATGTCCATGGCTAGGAAACCTTAACCATCCTTTGATCAACGAGCTAGTCCATTAGAGGCATACTAGGGACATGGTTTTGTCTATGTATCCACACATGCATTTAAGTCTCCGATCAATACAATTATAGCATGGATAATAAACGATTATCATGAACAAGGAAATATGATAATAACTAATTTATTATTGCCTCTAGGGCATATTTCCAACAGTCTCCCACTTGCACTAGAGTCAATAATCTAGTTCACATCACCATGTGATTCGCATTGTTATGAATCTAACACCCAATGAGTTTTGGGGCTCGATCATGCTTTGCATGTGAGAGAGGTCTTATAGTCAACGGGTCTGCGATATTCAGATCCGTGTGTACTTTGCAAATCTCTATGTCAAACCGTAAACACTGCTACCACACTCCACTTGGTACTATTTCCAAATGGCTGCTCCACTATACGTATCCAGATTGCTACTACTAGTCATCTGGATAGGTGTTAAAGCTTGCATCGACGTAACTCTTTACGACGAACTCTTTATCACCTCCATAATCAAGAAACATTTCCTTAGTCCTCTGGTTACTAAGGATAATTCCGACCGCTGTCCAGTGATCCACTCCTGGACCACTCTTGTACCCCCTGACAGACTCGTGGCAAGGCACACATAGGTGCGGTACACAACATGGCATAATATAGAGCCTATGGCTAAGGCATAGGGGACGACATTCATCCTTTCTCTTTCTTCTGCCGTTGTCGAGCTTTGAGTCTCACTCAACTTCACACCTTACAAATCAGACGAGAACTATTTCTCTGGCTGATCCATTTTGAACTCTTTCAAAATCTTGTCAAGGTATGCACTCATTGGAAGTCTCATCAAGCATCTTGATCTATCTCTATAGATTTTGATGCTCAACAATTAGGTAGCTTTATCCAGGTCTTCATTTGAAAAACACTTTTCAAACAACCTTTTATGCCTTCCAGAAATTCTACATTATTTCCGATCAACAATATGTCAACCACATATACTTATCAGAAACTCTATAGTGCTCCCATTCACTTTATTGCAAATACAAGTTTCTCGTAAACTTTGTATAAACTACAAAAACTTTGATCACCTCATCAAAGTGTATATTCCAACTCCGAGATGCTTGCTTCAGTCCATAGAAGGATCACTGAAGCTCTCTCATCTTTTAGCATCCTTAGGACTGACAAAACCTTCTGGTTGTATCACATACAACCTTTCCTTAAGTAAACCGTTAAGGAAACGACGTTTTGACATCCATCTGCCAGATTTCGTAATTGAAAATGCAGCAACTGCTAACATAATTCCAACAGACTTTTAGCATCGCTACGAGTGAGAAAGCCTCCTCGCAGTCAACTCCTTGAACTTGTCACAAACAACTTTGCAACAAGTCGAGCTTTACAAATGGTGACATTTACCATCAGTGTCTGTCTTCATTCTAAAGGTCCATTTGTACTCAACGACCTGCCGTCTAACGAGCAAGTCTACCAAAGTCTATACTTGGTTTTCATAAATGGATCCTATCTCGGATTTCATGGTCTCTAACCATTTGTCGGAATCCGGGCCCATCATCGCTTCTCCATAGCTCGTAGGTTCATCGCTGTCCAACAACATGACCTCGAAGACAGGGTTGTCGTACCGCTTAGGAGCAGTACACATCCTTGTCGACCCACGAAGTTCGATAGTAACTTGATCCTGAAGCTTCATGATCATCATCATTAACTTCCTCTTCAACTAACGTAGGCTTCACAGAAACATCTTTCTGCGCTGCGCTACTCTCTGGTTGAACAAAGGTTTAACAACCTCATCAAGTTCTATCTTCCTCCCACTCAATTCTTTCGAGAGAAACCTTTCCTCGAGAAAGGATCCGTTTTAGTAACAACCACTTTGCACTCGGATCTGAGATAGAAGGTTCACCCAACTGATCTTAGGGTATTCTATGAAGATGCATTTGTCCGCCTTGGGTTCGACCTCATTAGGTGAAAACATTTTTCACACAAGTGCCGCAGCCCCAAGTATTAAGAAACGACAGCTTAGGTTTCTATCAAACCATAATTCATATGGTGTCATCTCAACGGATTTAGATGGTGCCCTATTTAAAGTGAATGTAGTTGTCTCTAATGCATAACCCCAAAATTATAGTAGTAAAACGACAAGAGACATCATAGCACGCACCATGTCCAATAGAGCATAACTATGATGTTCGGACACACCATCACACTATGGTGTTCCAGGTGGCGTTTAGTTGTGAAACAACTTTCACATTGTCTTAAGTTGTATGCCAAACTCGTGACTCAGATATTCACCTCCACGATCATATCGCAGTCATTTTTATCTTCTTGTCACGATGATCTTTAAACTTCACTCTGAATTTGCTTGAACCTTTCAAACGATTCAGACTTGTGTTTCATTAAGTAAATATACACTATATCTACTCAAATCATCAGTGAAGGTAAGAAAATAATGATATCCACTGCACACTACAAGACTCACTAGATTGCATACATCAACATGTATCATTTCCAATGAATCACTTGCCCGCTCCATCCAACGGGGTCCTTTAGTCATCTTGCCCAAGAGGCATGGTTCGCATGTCTCAACCGATTCGAAATCGAATGAGTCCAAATATCCATCAGCATGGAGTTTCTACATGCGCTTTATACCAATATGACATTTAGCGGCAGTGCCACAAGTATGTGGTACTATCATTATTAACTTTGTATCTTTTGACATCAATGTTATGAACATGTGTAATACTACGATCAAGATTTCAACAAACCATTCTCACTGGGTGCATGACCATTGAAGGTATTATTCATGTAAACAGAATAACCATTATTCTCTAACTTAAATGAATAACCGTATTGCAATAAACATGATCTAATCATGTTCATGCTCAACGCAAAACACCAAATAACATTTATTTAGGTTCGTCACTAATCCTGAAGGTAGAGAGAGCGTGCGATTTTGATCACATCAACCTTGGAAACACTTCCAACACATATCGTCACCTCACCCTTAGCTAGTTCTCCGTTTATTCCGTAGCTTTTATTTCGAGTTACTAACATTTAGCAACCGAACCGGTATCCAATACCCAGGTGCTACTAAGAGTACTAGCAAGGTACACATTAGTAACTCGTATATCAAATATACTTCTATCAATGTTGCCAGCCTTCTTATCTACCAAGTATCTAGGGTTGTTCCGCTTCAGCGACCTCTCACCTCATAATAGAAGCACTTAGTCTCGGGTTTGAGTTCAACTTTGGGTTGCTTCACTGGAGCAGCAACTGACTTGCTATCCATGAAGTTTCCCTCCTTGATCTTGCCCTTTTCGAAACTAGTGGTTTGATTAACCATCAACACTTGACGCTCCTTCTTGATTTCTACCTTCGCGGTGTCAAACATCGCGAACAGCTCAGGGATCAATACTTCTATCCCTGGTGTATTATAGTTCATCACTTAAGTTCTAGTAGCTTTAGTGACAGTGACTTGGAGAACTATATCAATCACTATCTTATCTGGAAGATCAACTCCCACTTGATTCAAGCGATTGTAGTACCCAGACAATCTGAGTACATGCTCAACGATTGAGCTATTCTCCTTCATCTTACAGGCAAAGAATCTTGTTGGAGATCTCATATCTCGCAACACAGGCACAAGCCTGAGATCACAATCTCTGCCCCTAGAACATCTCATATGTTCCGTGACGTTCAAAACGTTTCGGAGCCTCAATTCTAAGCCGTAATGCATGACGCACAAAACTATCAAGTAGTCATCGAAACGTGCCTGTCAGATGTTCACAACATCTATAGACGACGCTAGAGGGGGTGGCGCACCGAGCGGTGCATTAAGGACATAAGCCTTCTGTGCAGCAATGAGGACAATCCTCAGATCACGGACCCAGTCCGCAATATTGCTACCAACATCTTTCAATTCTATTTCTCTAGGAACATATAAAAATACAAGGGAGCCACAACGCGAGCTAGTAATCTACAACATCATTTGCAAAGACACTTTGACTATGTTCATGATAATGAGTTCAATTAATCATATTACTTAAGAACTCCCACTCAAATTGACATCCCTCCGATCATTCGAGTGATACATGATCCAAATTCACCAACTCAAGTCCGATCATCACGTGAGTTGAGGTGGCTGCAATGGTGAACATCATCATGTTGATCATATCTACTATATGACTCATGTTCGACCTTTCGGTCTCTTGTGTTCCGAGGCCATGTCTGTACATGCTAGGCTCGTCAAGTTTAACCGAGTGTTCTGCACGTGCAAATCTGGCTTGCACCCGTTGTATGTGAACGTAGAGTCTATCACACCCGATCATCACGTGGTGTCTCAACACGACGAACTTTCGCAACGGTGCACACTCGGGGAGAACACAGTTCATCTTGAAATTCAAGTGAGGGATCACCTTATAATGCTACCGCCGTACTAAGCAAAACAAGGTGCATAAAAGGATTAACATCTCATGCAATTCATAAGTGACATGATATGGCCATGAACTTGTGTTTAAGATCTCCATCTTCGAAACACCGGCATGATCTCCATCGTCACCGGCACAACACCATGATCTCCATCATCTTGATCTCCATCAATGTGTTGCCATTGGGGTTGTGGCGCCAGCCCTGCTTCTACTTCTATTGCTACTGCTTAGCGATAAAGTAAAGCATTACATAGCGCTTAATGATTGACACGCAGGTCATACAATAATTAAAGACAACCCTATGGCTCCTGCCGGTTGCCGTACTCATCGACATGCAAGTCGTGATAATCTATACATCACATGATCATCTCATACATCACATATATCACATCATGTAATTTGCCATATCATATCACAACATACCCTGCAAAAACAAGTTAGACGTCCTCTAATTGTTGTTGCATATTTTACGTGGCTGCTATGGGTATCTAGCAAGAACGATTCTCACCTACGCATAAACCACAATGGTGATACATAGATTGCTTTTCAACCTTCTCAAGGACCGCCTTTGTCGGATCTGATCCAACTAAAGTGAGAGAGACTGTCACCCGCAAGCCATCTAGGCAACAAGTTGCGTCGAGGGAACCGGTCTCTCGTAAGCGTACGAGTAATGTTGGTCCGGGCCGCTTCATCTCACAATCCCGCTGAACCAAAATACGACCAAGGGAGGAAGCAATCTAAGCATCAACGCCCACAAACCTTTTGTGTTCTACTCGAGATCTCATCGAACCATCAACCTAGCTCTGATACCACTGTTGGGGAACGTCGCATGGGAAACAAAAATTTTCCTACGCACACGCAAACCTATCCATGGTGATGAGCATCTACGAGAGGGAGAGTGGATCTACATACCCTTGTAGATCGCTAAGCGGGAAGCGTTAAGAAACGCGGTTGGTGTAGTCGAACATCTTCGCGATCCAAATCGCCGAGCGTCCCGCGATCTCATCACGATCCGTCCCGCGATCCAATCACGATACGTCCCGTGAACTCATCACGATCCGTCCCGCGATCTCATCACGATCCGTCTCACGATCTTGATCACGATCTGTCCCGCGAACTCATCACGATCCGTTCCACGATCTCATCACGAACCGTCTCGCGATCTCGATCACGGTCCTTCCGATCTAGCGCCGAACGGACGGCACCTCCGCGTTCAGCACACGTGCAGCTTGATGACGATCTCCACCGTCTTGATCCAGCAAGAGGAGGTGGATAGGAGAGAGAGTTCACCGGCAGCGTGACGGCGCTCCGGTGATGGTGGTGGAGCAATTCCGGCAGGGCTTCGCCTAAGCGCTGCGGAAAACCGATCTAGAGGAGAAACTGTGCACCGGTGAAACGGGTAGCACGTGGCCGGAAATTCTGTCCAAAAACCACCCAATCCACTAGTATATATAGGAGGAGAGGAGAGGAGAGGCATCCAAGGCCTTTGGGTCGGCCGAAATAGGAGGTGGGAGCAATCCTACTTCACCTCCAATCCTAGTTGGAGTAGGATTGCCTCCTATTGGCTGATTTTCCACTTTTTGCTTTAGGACTTTCTCTCCTGCGCCATGGGCCTTTGTGGCTGTTTTCCCAGCCCACTAAGGGCTGGTTATTATTCTCCCACAGCCCATGGACCTCTTGGGGTCGAAATACCCCTCCCGGAGGTCCTCCGGTACACTACCGGCACTCCCGGTACAATACCGATACTCCCGGTACACTACCGATGAGCCCGAAACTTTTCCGGAAACCAAACTGGGACTTCCTATATATGAATCTTTACCTCCGGACCATTCCGGAGCTCCTCGTGATGTCCGGGATCTCATCCGGGACTCCGAACAAACTTCGGTCACCACCATACATAACTCTACACTACCGAAACGTCACCGAACCTTAAGTGTGCAGACCCTGCGGGTTCGAGAACTATGTAGACATGACCGAGACACCTCTACGGTCAATAACCAATGGCGGGACCTGGACATCCACATTGGTTCCTACATATTCTACGAAGATCTTTTTCGGTCGAACCTCTATGTCAAGGATTTAGTTAATCCCGTATAACGTCCCCTTTGTTCTTCGGTATGTTACTTGCCCGAGATTTGATCGTCGGTATCTCCATACCTAGTTCAACCTCGTTACTGGCAAGTCTCTTTACTCGTTCCGTAATACAAGATCCCGTGACTAACACTTAGCCACATTGCTTGCAAGGCTTGTTGTGATGTTGTATTACCGAGTGGGCCCTGAGATACCTCTCCGTCACACGGAGTAACAAATCCCAGTCTCGATCCATGCCAACTCAACAAACACCATCGGAGATACCTGTAGAGCACCTTTATAGTCACCCAGTTACGTTGCGACGTTTGATACACACAAGGCACTCCTCCGATATCCGTGAGTTGCATGATCTCATGGTCATAGGAACATATACTTGACATGCAGAAAACAGTAGCAATAAACTGACACGATCATATGCTATGTTTGTAGTTTGGGTCTTATCCATCACATCATTCTCCTAATGATGTGATCCCGTTATCAAATGACATCTCATGTCCATGGCTAGGAAACCTTAACCATCCTTTGATCAACGAGCTAGTCCATTAGAGGCATACTAGGGACATGGTTTTGTCTATGTATCCACACATGCATTTAAGTCTCCGATCAATACAATTATAGCATGGATAATAAACGATTATCATGAACAAGGAAATATGATAATAACTAATTTATTATTGCCTCTAGGGCATATTTCCAACATGTAGTACTTTGTTTTGATGACTAATAGACCTATGCAATAATTATGTGAGTTCTTTATGACGAATGTTGAGTCCATGGACTATACGCACTCTCACCCTTCCACCCTTGCTAGCCTCTCTAGTACTGCGCAACTTTCGCCGGTGCATTAAACCCACCATATACCTTCCTCAAAACAGCCACCATACCTACCTATTATGGCATTTCCATAGCCATTCCGAGATATATTGCCATGCAACTTCCACCATTCCGTTTATGACACGCATCATCATTGTCATATTACTTTGCATGATCATGTAGTTGACATCGTATTTGTGGAAAATCCATCATTCATATTCTTTATACATGTCACTCTTAACTCATTGCACATCCCGGTACACCGCCGGAGGCATTCATATAGAGTTATGTTTTGTTCTAAGTATCGAGTTGTAATTCTTGAGTTGTAAGTAAATAAAAGTGTGATGATCCTCATTATTAGAGCATTGTCCCATGTGAGGAAAGGATGATGGAAGCTATGATTCCCTCACAAGTTAGGATGAGTCTCCGGACTTTACAAAAAATAAAAGAGGCCAGAGAATCCCAAATAAAAAAAGAGGTCAAAGATGCCCACCAAAAAAGAAAAGAAAAATGAAAAAAAGGGAATACAAATCAAGAGAAAAAAGAGAAGGGGCAATGCTACTATCCTTTACCACACTTGTGCTTCAGAGTAGCACCATGTTTTTCATATAGAGAGTCTCCTATATTGTCACTTTCATATACTAGTGGGAATTTTTCATTATAGAACTTGGCTTGTATATTCCAATGATGGGCTTCCTCAACCACCAAATTCTATTCCACCTATAGTGCTATGTCCATGGCTCACGCTCATGTATCACGTGATAGTTGAAAAAGTTTGAGAGCAATAAAGTATGAAACAATTGCTTGGCTAAAACCGGGGTTGTGCATGATTTAATACTTTCTGTGATGAAGATGGAGCATAGCCAGACTACATGATTTTGTAGGGATAACTTTCTTCGACCATGTTATTGAGAAGACATGATTGCTTTATTAGTATGCTTGAAATATTATTGTTTTTATGTCAATATTAAACTCTTGTTTTGTATCTTATGGACCTGAACATTCTTGCCACAACAAAGAATATAGCATTGATAAATATGTAAGGTAGAATTCACACTTCATAAATTATTACTTTTATCATTTACCTACTCGAGGACGAGCAGGAATTAAGCTTGGGGATGCTGATACGTCTCCAGCGTATCTATAATTTATGAGGTATTAATGCCATGTTTACAATAATTCTATATGATTTTGGTATGATTTTATTAGAACTAACCCATACTAATGATGTTTTCAGCAGAACTACCATGGTGTCGCTTTTTGTAGAGAAGTAAAATTTCTTAGAATGGGCTGAAAATTTCCGGAGAATATTTTTGGAAAATGTAACAAAATACTGGAGCAAAAAGATACCGGAGAGGAGTCCCGAGGCAGCCACAAACCACCAGGGAGCCCCCTAGGGCGCGCCCCCTAGCTTGTTGGCCCCTCGGGAGTCCACTGACGTGATTCCAACGCCAAGTACTCCTATAAATCCAGTAACCCCCAGAAAGAAACCTAGATCGGGAGTTCCGCCGCTGCAAGCCTCTATAGCCATGAAAAACCAATCTAGAGCCTGTTTCGGCATCCTGTCAGAGGGGGAAACCATCATCCTGGCGGTCTCCATGACGAGGAGCGAGTAGTTCACCCTCGGGGCTGAGGGTATGTACCAGTAGCTATGTGTTTGATCGCTCTCTCTCTATCTCGTGTTCTTGAGATGGCATGATCTTGATGTATCGTGAGCTTTATTGATATAGATGAATCATATGGAGTTTTTCCCCTCTCTATCCTCTTGTGATGAATTGAGTTTTCCATTTGAAATTTTCTTATCGGATTGAGTCTTTAAGGATTTGAGAACACTTGATGTGTGTCTTGCGATGGGATATCCATGGTGACAATGGGATGTTCTATTGATCCACTTGATGTATGCTTTGGTGATCAACTTGCGGGTTCCGTGACCTTGGGAATCTATGCATAGGGGTTGTCACACGTTTTCGTCTTGACTCTCTGGTAGAAACTTTGGGGCACTCTTTGAAGTTCTTTGTGTTGGATTTAACATGATGAATCTGAAGTTGTGTGATGCATATCGTATAATCAAGACCACGGGTACTCGTGGTGACATTGGAGTATCTAGGTGATACTAGGGTTTTGGTTCATGTGTATATTAAGGTGTTATTTTAGTATAAACTTTAGGGATGTTCATGACAATTATAGGGATAGCTCATAAGATTGATTGGAAGAGATAAATTTGAGGTGGTTTCATACCCTACAATAGTTTCTTCATTTGTTCTCCACTATTTGTGACTTTGGAGTGAACTCTTTGTCGCACATGAAGGATTTACATATGATTCAACTATATCAGTATTGTTGAGAGAACTTGAACTAGTGAAAGTATGAACCATAGGACTTGTTTCTAAGCATTGAAATAACATTTGTGCTAACTTTTATCATTAGTTACCTTTTTGTTTTTATATTTCAGATTACAAAAACCTATATCTACCATCCATATTACAATTTAATCACCATCTCTTCGCCGAGCTAGTGCACCTATACAATTTACCATTGTATTGTATGTGTTGGGGACACAAGAGACTCTTTGTTATTTGGTTACAGGATTGTTTGAGAGAGACCATATTCATCCTACGCCTCCCACGGATTGATAAACCTCAGGTCATCCACTTGACGGAAATTTGCTATTGTCCTACAAAAAGAAGGTTGCATAGTAGACATCAAGCTCTTTTCTGGCGTCGTTGCCGGAGAGGTGATTACTTGAAGGTATATCTTTAGATATTGCAATTGAATATTTTAGTTTCTTGTTTATTCACTAGTTTTTTCTTATAAAATAAAAGTACAAAAAATATAATTGAGGTTGCCTCCTATACTTCATCTTTATAATGTCTTTTGTGAAAATGATGGTTTGGAAAACTGTGCTCAATTGGTAGGGGAAGAATTTACGAAAATACTTAATGAGAATTCCTTGAATGATGAGCATGATATCAATATTGTTAGTATGATTTTTTTTCAGAATATTCATGATGCTAATGATATGCAAATCCACAAGCTTGGGGATGCTATGTTTGATGAAGATGATATTTTTAGTGCCCCATGTTTTGATGAGCAAAACTATTATGATGATGGCATGCCTCCTATATATGATGATTATTGTGATGACATGTATGCTCTAAAGAGTAATGAAAACCATGAAACTTGTCATCATGATTTTAATATTCAAATTGGTTATGTCAATCAAGTACCTCATGATAGTTATTTCGTTGAGTTTGCTCCCACAAATATGAATGAGAAGAAGTTTGCTTATGTGGGAGTGATAAATTTTCTATGCTTGTAGATCATCAAAAGAACGCTTTATGTGATAGTTATATTGTTGAATTACTTCATGATGCTATTGAATATTATTATGAGGGAGGAATATATGCTTGTAGGAATTGCAATAATATCAAGTTTCCTCCCTATATATTGAAAATCTTGAAGTTGTGCTTGTTTTGTCTTCCTATGCAAGTTGATTCTTGTTCCCATGAATTGTTTTCTCAAAAAATACCTATGCATAGGAAGTGGGTTAGGCTTAAATGTGCTTTCCATGTGATTGATGATGCTCTCTTGCGTGTTGCAATTATTATTCCTATGTGAGCATCATTGAAATCATCATGCCTAGCTAAAAGGCTTTAAAGATAAGCGCTTGTTGGGAGACAACCCAACACTTTTACTTTAGTTTTTTTGTGTGTTCTCATGATTAAGATACTGTAGTAATCATGTTTTATGTCTTTTATTCCAATAAAGTGCCAAGTAAAGCCTTTGGGATAGTGTGGATACTTGCTTGTTTGATTCTGTGCAAAAACAAAAAGGTTTGCGTCCAGTATATGAATTATCTGATTTTAGTGGAGAGTCAAAAAAATCTGAAATTCTTAAAAAGTCTTTATATAAAAATTATTCAGGTTCTCCTAATTATTCAGAATTTTTAGAGACAAAGAAGTATGGTTAGACTACAGATCTTCACAGACTATTCTGTTTTTGACAGATTCTGTTTTGCATGCATAGTTTGCTTGTTTTAGTGTTCCCATAGCTTATATCCAGTGATACAAATTATGGGAATAGTAGAATAAATTATTTATAATGTGGGAACAATTGTGAATCTTGTCTTGATAGTACCTAAGTTAATGATCTATCTTTATTACACTAACCCTTCTCACAAAGTTCCGTGTGATTGAAGTTTTCAAGTATTGGGTGAGACACCGATATGAGGATAATAAGGAGTGACAAGAACCTAATCTTGGGGATTCCCATCTTAATAAGGACCTAAGTAGTGACAAGAATAGGAAGTGACAAGAATAAGGAGTGACAAGAACCTAAGGAGTGACGAGGACGTAAGGAGTGACAAGAACCTAAGGAGTGACAAGAATAAGGAGTAACAAAAACCTAAGCGTGGGAATAAGGAGTGACAATAAAAGTATTTAGATAACATCTAACCATAGCATTAAACAGGTGGATCCAAATCAGCCCCTTACGAAGTAGCACAAAACTAGGATTTAAACTTCTGTCACGCTAGCAACCCATCATCTAATAACTACTCAACAATGCACTCCCTTAGGCCCAAGTATGGTGAAGTGTCATGTAGTCGACGTTCACATGACACCACTAAGGGAATCACAACATAAATATCATCAAAATTTCGAACACGTATCAAATTCACATGATTACTTGCAACATGACTTCTCCCGTGACCTCAAGAACAAGGGTAACTACTCACAAATAATATGCATGCTCAAGATCAGATGGGTATTGAATAGCATAATGGATCTGAACATATGATCTTCCACCAAATAAACCATATAGCAATCAACTAGACAAGGTAATCAACACTACTAGTCACCTACACGTACCAATTTGAGGTTCCGGTACAAAGATTGAACACAGGAGATGAACTAGGGTTTGAGAGGAGATGGTGTTGTTGAAGATGTTGATGAAGAATGTCCTCCCAAAGATGAGAGTGTTGTTGGTGATGATGATGGCTTCGATTTCCCCCTCCGGGAGGGAAGTTCCCTCGATGGAATGACTCCGCTGGAGGGCAAAAGTGCTCCTGCCCAAGTTCCGCCTCGAGACGGCGGTGTTCCGTCCCGAAAGTCCTCCCTTGATTTTTTCCAAACCAGTTATATACTAGAATCTGGGCTCCAGAGGTGGGCTGTGCTGAGCACAACCCACCAGGGCGTGCCTGGGGGCCTAGCGTGCCCTGGTGTATTGTGCTCACTAGGGTGGCCCCCTCCAGTAGTTATTTGCTCCAATATTTCTTATATATTCCATAAAAAATTTCCGCGAAGTTTCATATCATTTGAATATGTGCAGAATAGTTATCTCTGACATCCTTTTTTAGGTCCAGATTTCGAGCATCGGGTATTCTCCCTATTTGTGCAAACCTTGGAAATTATGAGAGAAAAGGCATTATAAATACTCCATGAAGCATTATTATTCATAAAAAACATTGTAAATAACAGTAGGAAATCATGATGCAAAATGGATGTATCATGACCGAACAAGCAAAGCAACAAGCGAGACAAGTAAACTAGCAAGTGAAGCAAGCAAATAAGTAAACTAGTAACTGCCAAAAAATATTTTTGTATTTTTGTTTTTACGAGACAAACTAAATATAACAAAAAATAAAAAGAAGAACAAGTGAATGAAAATTTGTGCGAAGTTACTTGATAGTTGGTGATGGTATTCCCCGACGATGGTGCCAGAAATCCTTCCTGATACTTGTGAACTGCGTTGGGTTTTCCGTGAAGAGGAACGGGTTATCGCAGCACAATGTGGGTAAGTATTTCCCTTAGTTATGAAACCAAGGTTTATCGAACCAACAGGAATGCCAACCCTCAGCCGTCCAAGCGGCTGCACACAAGAGAGCAAACAACTTGCACCCAACGATGGCAAGAGGGTTGTCAATCCCTTTGATCTCGTTATTTGGAAGCAAGTGAGTTGTGTAGAAATTGTAGATAGCAAAATAAAATAAAATAAAATAAATGGCAGCAAGGTAATTGTAGTTTTTGTTAATATATAAGTGAATAGACCCAGGGGCCAAGTGTTCTCTAGTGGCATCTCTCATATAAATAGCATATGGTGGGTAAACAAATTACCGTTGGGAAATTGATAGAAAAGAGAATAGTTATTAAATTTTCATGGCAATGATCATGTGTATATAGGAATCACGTCCATAAGCAAATAGGCTGACTCCTTCTTGCACCTATTACTATTACTCGACTCATCAACCGTTATCCGGCTTGCATATAGAGTATTAAGTAAAATAGAGTAATGCTTGGATAATGATGACATGATGTAGACAAAGTAAACTCAATCAATATGAATTAACCCCATCGTTTTATCCTTAGTATCAGCAACACAAAGACGTTTCTTGTCCCCTACTTTGTCACTGGTATATAGAAACTCATCACGTTGAACCTACCACAATGCACCACTCCCATCGAAGAAATATCAATCTAGTTGGCCAAACTATCTCAATAGATCGGAGAGCTACGAAGCTATAATGATCATGCAAATAAGAATCATAGTAATCAGGTTTGACTCAAATACTTTTCATGAATAATCTGAGCATAAACTCACAATTCATCGGATACCAACAAATGCACCATATAAAGGGATTACAATGGAGAGATCAAGGCAAATATGCGATGAACATTGTATTGAAGATCAAGATAGAGAGAGATATTTCCATCTAGGTACTACCTATGGACCCATAGGTCTGCGGTGAACTACTCACACATCATCATGAGGGTAGAAAGGTTGATGAAGAGGCCATCTATGATCGATCCCCCTCCGGCAGGGTGCCAGAACGGAGCTCTAGATGGGCTCCCATCAGAACAGAGACTTGCGGCGGTGTAAAAAGTGTTTTTCGATTATTAGAGAGTTTATAGTCCAGAGAGGATGTCAGGAGAGGCAAGAGGGGGCCACCACATATCATGCCCCCTAGGGCACGCCCCTATGTTTGGTGGGGCCCTTGTGTGCCTCCCGGCCTCCTCCCAAAGCTTCCATGTCTTCTTTTAGTCCATTATGTAATCTTTTGACTATTATGTATTTGACACAATCTGCCTTGTTTGCATAGTTTGCTTGTTTTAGCATTTCCATGGCTTATATTAAGTGATATAAATTGTGGAAATGATAACTTACAGTATAAATTATGCGAGAACAATTATGGATCATGTATTTTACTGTACCTAAGTGAATGATTTTCTCTTTATCATACTAACCCATCTCACGAAGTTCCGTTAAGCTTTGTGTGATTGAAGTTTTCAAGTTTTGGATGAGATATCGATATGACAAGAATACGGAGTGGCAAGACCCTAAGCTTGGGGATGCCCAAGGAACCCCCAAGGTAATATTCAAGGAAGACTCAAGCGTCTAAGCTTGGGGATGCCCCGGAAGGCATCCCCTCCTTCGTCTTCAACACTATCGGTATATCTTACTTGGAGATATGTTTTTATTCGTCACATAATATGAGTTTTTCTTAGAGCATCATTTTATTTTGTTTTTATCTGTTAGGTGTTATTTATAATCTTTTTTTGCAATAAAAAGTTCCAGGAATTGCCTTAGGATGCTTGCATTGCATGTTTGATGTGTGCTGTGTAAAAAACAGAAACTTTTGTTGTAGTGTTTGAATTTTCATATTTCACTGGAACCTGGAAAGTTTCTTAAATTTGATAAAATATTTTCATATAAATTATTTAGCATGTCCTAAATTTTCATAATTTTTAGAGTTACATAAGTGCACTTGTTTAATAAATTATTACAGACTGTTCTATTTAGACATATTGCTGTCATAGTTTTGTTACCAACTTATACTATAGTTTCCATAGCCTATATTGCTAGATATAAATTTTGTAAATGATACTATATAGTACCTAATGTTTGAAAATTATTGTGCAACTTGTCTTGGCAGTACATGAAGTGTTGATTTGTTCTTATGTGTACTAACCTATCTCATGACTTCTTTTTGAGTTTTGTGTGGATGAAGTTTTTGAGAATAGGTGAAACTGGAATATGAGAGGATTGAACAAGATACAAAAGCTCAACCTTGGGGATGCCCAAGGCACACAAGAAAATATTTCATGAACTCTCAAGCATCTAAGCTTGGGGATGCTACGCATGCCACCTCTCTTCATCAACTATCGGTTAGCCTATGTTGAGACTAAATTTTTATTCGTTAACATGATGCGTCCTATTCTTGGAGTGATATTTTTATTTTCCTTTCTGTTTAATAAAATACTCAGATCTGAAAATAATTATTGAGAGATACACATAAATTCCTCACATATCCACTTAATTGTTTGACTACTCATTGATCTTCACTTATATGTTTTGGAGTAGTTTTGTCATTTACTCTCGTGCTTCACTTATATCCTATGAGTAAATGGTTGAATGAATTTAATATAATACATATGAAATTGTATGTGTTTTATATGCTTATCCCATGGGGAGTAATTACTTCACATATAAGAAGTATAGGTGGTGAAATTTATTGGAAGTTAGCAAACACCGCATTGGTCACTTCAACAATTCATGAAAGAATATTGAAGGAAGAGAGATTTCACATATAAATATACTATCTTGGACATCTTCTATGATTGTGAATACCCATAAATTATTTTCAAACTTGAGAAAATTAGTTGAAGTTGGACAAGTAAGACAACGTAATGAGTTATGCTTGGGTATATTTGTATAGAAGTTATATTGTTATGGATCCTCCAACATGTGGTGCTTCCTTAGGATCTTTTGCTAGCCAAAAAATTGTACTAAGTAGAGATACTACTTATGCATCCAAAACCCTTAAACCTAATTTCTTGCCATGAGTGTCCACCACAGCTACCTATGGATTGAATAAGATCCTTCAAGTAAGTTTTCATGGGTGCAAAAAGCAATAAAAATTGCTCCTAAATATGTATGATCTTTTATTGTAAGAAAAATAAGTGTTGTGCGAACTTGTGATGGTAAAGAAATAAAAGCGACAAACTGCAGAATAAAGGTTGCTATCACAAAGGGCAATACAACGTGGCGTTCCTTTACATTAAGGGTTTGCACATACAAAATTAAAAAGCACACAACAACCTATGCTTGCCTCTGCGAAGGGCTTATCTTTTACTTTCATGTATTTACTTTTATGCAAGAGTCAATAGTATTCGTTAAAGTTCAACCTCAATTATTCTTTAGTTGGCAAGCATCATGTGGTGGGGAAAGATCCAAGCATATATGGGCATTCAACTATAATTGATCATGAATTATTATTGTTGACAATTATCCATATGATAAATAAGTTGGGAGGCGAAACTTTAAGCTCCTATCTTTCTCTGTGTTCGAGGGATGTCTTTTTCTCTAAAAATATACTTTGAGTGTTAGTAATCATGTAAGATTATATGATAGTTGAGTATGTGGAATTTGCTAAATCAAAGCTCTTACATAGACCCTTCTCGAAAATAAGGAGAATTGCAATTGTTTGGTGAGTGAAAGCATAGTTTGTTAGTTTTCAAGAAACTTTATGGTCTATACTTTAACATGTGAATGGCTTGTTACTTCATCATGAGAAGTTTTATGAGATGAGCTACTGTTTATGATATATAATTATGCTATAAAAAGTGCTTGGAACTATCATTGATCAAATTTTTGCACGCCAGCATTCACACTTCATAAATTATTTCTTTTATCATTTACCTACTCGAGGACGAGCAGGAATTAAGCTTGGGGATGCTAATACCTCTCCCATTTATGTATACTTTATGAAGTATTCATGCCATGTTTACAATAATTCTATATGATTTTGGTATGATTATATTAGAACTAACCCAGACTGACGTTGTTTTCAGCAAAACTACCATGGTGTCATTTTTTCTTTAGAAATAAGGTTCTCGGAATGGGCTGAAAATATACGGAAAATATTTTTGGAAAATATAAAAAATACTGGAGGAAAAAGATACCGGAGAGGAGTCCCGAGGCAGCCAGAAGCCACCAGGGCAAGGCCCCCATGGGGCGCGCCCCTTGGCTTGTGGGCCTCTCGGGACTCCCCTTGACGTGATTCCAACGCAAAGTACTCCTATAAATCAAGTAACCCCCAGAAAGAAACCTAGATCAGAAGTTCCGACACCACAAGTGTCTGTAGCCACGAAAAAATCATCTTGGCCCTCTCCATCACCCTGCCGGAGGGGGTCACCATCACCGAAGACCACGGAGGACGAAGATGGAGGGGCCATCATCACCATGGAGGCCAAGGACCAGAGGGAGAAACTCTCCCCACCTAGGGGGGCCATGGAGGAGGAAGCACAAGGGGGAGACTATCTCCCCCTCTTCCTTGGTGGCGCCGGAGTGCCATCGGGGGAACCATCGCCGCGGTGATTGTGTTCATCGACATCACCTTCTTCATCACTGTCCTCATATCTTTTCGGCGGTGCACTCTCCCGCATCCCGCTGTAATCCCCTACTTGAACATGGTGCTTTATGCCACTTATTATGATACAATGATGTGTTGCCATGCTATGATGTTTTGAGTAGATTTCTTTTGTCTTATGGGTTGATTGATGATCTAGATTTTTTTTAGTTGTATATTTATTTTGGTGCTGTCCTATGGTGCCTTCCGTGTCGCACACACATGAAGGATTCCCGTTGTAGGGTGTGGCAATACATTCATGATTCGCTTATAGTGGGTTGCTAGAGTGGCAGAAGCTTAAACCCGAGTAAGGGGGTTGTTGCGTATGGGATAAAGGGGATTTGATGCTTTAATGCTATGGTTGGGTTTTACCTTAATGATGTTTAGTAGTTGCGGATGCTTGCTAGAGTTCCAATCATAACTGCATATGATCCAAGTAGAGGAAGTATGTTAGCTTATGCCTCTCCCTCATATAAAATTGCAATAATGATTACCGATCTTGTTAAAAATTGCCTACAACAATTCTGCACATTGACCCATCATTATTCCACACTTGCTAATTGTAATATATTGTAATATATTCTAACTTTATGATAACAGCTCCTATTTTCATATTTCAGTTCTCCAATATCATGCAAAGCTATTCTCTTCATACCCACAACGTAGTTTCATTTCTCATTTCTAGTTGGAAGCAAACGTTCGGTGTACGTAGAGTCGTTTTAGTGGCAGATAGGACTTGAGAGAATACTGATCTTACCTTTAGCTCCTTGTGGGTTCGACACTCCATACTTACCACTTCCACCTTTGGAAATTACTATGATGATTCTGTTGGGGAACGTCGCATGGGAAACAAAAATTTTCCTACGCACACGCAAACCTATCCATGGTGATGAGCATCTACGAGAGGGAGAGTGGATCTACGTACCCTTGTAGATCGCTAAGCGGGAAGTGTTAAGAAACGCGATTGGTGTAGTCGAACATCTTCGCGATCCAAATCGCCGAGCGTCCCGCGATCTCATCACGATCCGTCCCGTGATCCAATCACGATCCGTCCCGCGAACGCATCATGATCCATCCCGCGAACTCATCACGATCCGTCTCACGATCTTGATCACAATATGTCCCGCGAACTCATCACGATCCGTTTCGTGATCACATCACGAACTGTCTCGCGATCTTGATCACGGTCCTTCCGATCTAGCGCCAAACGGATGGCACTTCCGCGTTCAGCACACGTGCAACTTGATGATGATCTCCACCATCTTGATACAGCAAGAGGAGGTGGAGAGGAGAGAGAGTTCACCAGCAGCGTGACGGCGCTCCGGTGATGGTGGTGGAGCAATTCCGGCAGGGCTTCGCCTAAGCGCTGTAGAAAACCGATCTAGAGGAGCACCGGTGAAACGGGTAGCACGTGGCCGTAAACTGTGTCCAAACAGCACCCAATCCACCAGTATATAAAGGAGGGAGAGAGAGGAGGGCTGGCGCAAGGAAAAACTCCAATAGGAGTCGGCCAAACTAGAGGGGGAGGAGTCCTACTCCTCCTCCACTCCTAGTAGGAGTAGGACTCTTCCTTTTTAGCCTTTTTTCCACCTTTTCCTTTAGGACTTTTGCCTCCTGCGCCATGGGCCTTGGTGTGGCTGTTTTTCCAGCCCACTAAGGGCTGGTTATTATTCTCCCACAGCCCGTGGACCTCTTGGGGTCGAAATACCCTTCCCGAAGGTCCCCCGGTACACTACCGGCACTCCCGGTACACTACCGATGAGCCCGAAACTTTTCCGGCGACCAAACTGGGACTTCCTATATATGAATCTTTACCTCCGGACCATTCCAGACCTCCTCGTGACGTCCGGGATCTCATCCAGGACTCCAAACAACCTTCGGTCACCACCATACATAACTCTACACTACTGAAACGTCACCAAACCTTAAGTGTGCAGACCCTGCGGGTTCGAGAACTATGTAGACATGACCGAGACACCTCTACGGTCAATAACCAATGGCGGGACCTGGACGTCCACATTGGTTCCTACATATTCTACAAAGATCTTTATCGGTCGAACCTCTATGTCAAGGATTCAGTTAATCCCGTATAACGTTCCCTTTGTTCTTCGGTATGTTACTTGCCCGAGATTCGATCGTCGGTATCTCCATACCTAGTTCAACCTCGTTACTGGCAAGTCTCTTTACTCGTTCTGTAATACAAGATCCCGTGACTAACACTTAGCCACATTGCTTGCAAGGCTTGTTGTGATGTTTTATTACCGAGTGGGCCCTGAGATACCTCTCCGTCACACGGAGTAACAAATCCCAGTCTCGATCCATGCCAACTCAACAGACACCATCGGAGATACCTGTAGAGCACCTTTATAGTCACCCAGTTACGTTGCGATGTTTGATACACACAAGGCACTCCTTCGATATCCGTGAGTTGCATGATCTCATGGTCATAGGAACATATACTTGACATGCATAAAACAGTAGCAATAAACTAACACGATCATATGCTATGTTTGTAGTTTGGGTCTTATCCATCACATCATTCTCCTAATGATGTGATCCCGTTATCAAATGACATCTCATGTCCATGGCTAGGAAACCTTAACCATCCTTTGATCAATGAGCTAGTCCATTAGAGGCATACTAGGGACATGGTTTTGTCTATATATCCACACATGCATTTAAGTCTCCGATCAATACAATTATAGCATGGATAATAAACAATTATCATGAACAAGGAAATATGATAATAACTAATTTATTATTGCCTCTAGGGCATATTTCCAACAGATTCCTTGCACTTGGGGATTATCAATGACCCCTCCGCCGCCGCGACCCTTTCGACCACCGGGAGGATTGCCCTAGTGCGGCGAACCCATTTCCGCCGTCAGAGCCCCGTGGGCAGACGCTAATCACCGGCGTTGGTCACCGAAGCCCCACCTTCGCTCGGCCAAAGGAAGGAGGAGGCGTGGACGACTGGTGAAACTTGACCGGTGGGCCCGATGGACCCACTGCCACTAACCCAGCGACGGCCCGTGCCGACTTAAGTACGTTTCCCTTCTCGAAAGCGTATTTTGGTCTGAAACATTTTCTTTTGTGTTCTATTTAAAAACCAGATTTTGACCACATGTTTGACGCACTCTATCTTTCAAAATAAAAATCCAATTGAATTGATTCTTTTCCTCACCTCTCTCAAATTTCACCTAGTTTATTTTCATATTTTCTTTAAAATTTTCCAAACAACTTTTCTGCATTGTTTTTAAATTGTGTGTTAATTAGAATATTCTCAAATAGGAATTTGGAGGGATAAACTTTCAAAAGTTTTGGAGTGCTCATCACCCACCTACACATTGAAGGCAAGCATAGTGAACCTTGGTATAATATTGGTTGTGTGTTGTTTGATGTGACTACAACACCAACTTGATGTGATATATGTGTTATTTCATGTGGTGGTGTGATCATGTTTACAAGTGCATTATGAGAATTCCTTGCTGTTGGAATTGAAATGCTTGTGGTAGTGTTCACCCTATTATGCCTTTCATGCCTACCGGAAGGAATCCAGAGAAGTCTCTGTCTCGGGTAGACACGTGCTTGGTACTGACATTTCATTGGACGAGAATGATCAGTAAGGCATGGTGAGGTATGATGAGTAGTGATTCTGTCCAATGGTGCGGAATATAATTCGTATGCTAATCATGTAGGAAACACATAATCTCCTGAGTCGACCGTAGATCGAGTCTTGTGCCAGTAACCCCAATACCTGTTTCGTACCACCACTTGTTCCTGTTGTAGGTAGGGTATGGATTAGTAAGTTGTCTACCCCTTTATTAGCACACACCATATAGAGAGGCCATAGTGAAAGTTACCACTGGCCCCTGGTAGGCATGTCACTTGGTCAAGGGGCATGTGTGTTCCGGTTGGACCGAGGGGGTAGCTCCCTTGTTTTGCGCACGGTATAAATTTTGTGATCCCATGCTAATTGACATTGTGGTCTCCCCACTTAGAGTTTTGCTTAATGGTGTCGTGGGTGATTCGAGTCACCGGTAAGTTAAGGTCGTGTGTGCGGGTCAGGTCTGTTTTCTATTCAAAGGCCGTAAGCGGAATTAGTCTCGGATGACTAAAGAAATTTGTTACTCCTGGGTAAAGGGCACAACCTCTATAGAGTAATCATCTATTCGAATAGCCATGTCCGCGGTTAAGGACTGTAGTCTGGGATGGGTCAAGTGTCGGTCTTCGGAAGAATTCTTCTAAACTTGAATATTGATCAGGAAGTGTGATGAATGATGATTATGATTATTGTTATTGTGGATTAACCATTTATACCATCTGGAATATTGAGTATCCCTGGGATGGTTCTACCTCTTGTATACATATTGTGATTATTATTTTATAAGCCCTTTATGTGGTGTCGCTGAGACGCCTGACTGTGGCATGCTGGTTATTAATTTTTCTTATAATCCCTTTATGTGGTGTCGCTGAGACGCCCGACTTTGGCATGCTTGTTGTTTATTTTCCTTATAAGCTCTTTCTGTGGCGTCGCTCAAACGCCCGAGTGTGGCATGCTTCTTACTTAGTTTCTTTATATGCCCTTTTTGTGGCGTCCGCAAGACGCCCGACTGAGACATGTTTAAATCATAACCCTTTGAGGCATCACTTCAGACACCCGATTGGGATACTTTATTTCTTCTATACTATGTTTGCTTATTAATTTTTTACATGAATGACCTGCTTGCTTGCACCATGGAATTTTTCTTGTGACTAAATGAATGGTCGTTTCTTATTTTAGTGCATGAATATCACTTGCTATATTATACCTATTTTCATGATGTTTGCGAGTACATTCAAATTACTCACTGGCTTGTCCCTGGCTATTGTATTGGCCAGATTGCGTATTGGGAGAGGAGCATTATGACAACAACCCCGGAACCTAGGCATCGAAGATCGCAGCCACGCGAAGATAGGAGTTATCCATGTCAGTTGTTCATGTGGGAAATGGAGTCCCGTAGACGTTGATGACCCCGAACTCCTTCCGCCACCAACCACTAGAAACCCTTTGTTGTACTCATAGACCATAATGGTCTTGTACTTCAGATTTTGTAATTTTTCTTGGAATTTCTGTATCAAGGAGTGTCCACCAACTAACAGGAATCCTGGGGCTGGTGAGCACAAGGACCATTTCCTGGGAAATTAATATCCTAGAAAACCGGTCTTGACGACCTTGGAATCAGCACCAGGCTGACCATTGGCTAATACTATATTAGCTAGGTCGATAAACCTAGGTTAACCCACCCACCAGACCTTAACCTAACCATAGCCAAGCCTATCCTATCTGATAGCCCACACGGTGACCCCAACACCTTCCGGCAGTCGATGCCCAACCTATCAAGCCTAGTCCATCAATCACGCGCCGTGACTGATACCTAAATTGTTCCATTTGCAACCATGCGAAGGAAGACTCCGTTTTTTTCTATAAAAGAAAATGTTTGCCCAAACTTAGCACACAACCACCAATCCAAAACCAAGCCAAGATGCCTGGCGCCATTGTTCATAATGAGACCACCGCAAACAACCTTGGAGGTTTTGTGACCGTCCTAGCTAACCTCACCCACCTTGCCTTTGCATTAGAGGAGCCCCCAGAATATGTTGTGTACCAAGAGCGTAGGAGTGATGAGAATCGTCACTTGTGGGCCATGATACACATGTACGGCAGGGGTATCTGGCCAGAGTGTCCCCATAGGTTCACCGGAAGGTCAACTTCCTTTGAGCCACAAGACATCCAGCTAGCAACTCAAAAGGCTATAGTTCAACTCCGGCACTTGTCGCCACATGTTAACTATTGCTCATTCTATTATTACCCTAGCCACGACGGGTACAGTAGGCCACCCCAGATTGCCACCGGAGACCATGAGACAGACCCCGCACTATTGCATCTTGTGCGCTACCTCAGCGCACTAGAGGCACTATTTGATCAGGTCACTCTTGATCTAATCGCAGCTCATGGAGAACTTGCTTGCTGAGCCCTGGCAAGAGCAGAAGTGGTGCCTGACGTCGAAAACCCAGTTGTGTTGTTCGGACGACCGATCGAGTCCTTGAGGCCTACACCTGCAACCGACCGGAATGCATTTGTATGCTTAGAGGAGCTTCGTCCCCTTTTGGGGACGCACTCCAACAGGATTGTGACCACCAACCCCTGCAGTGGTCATCATCGCTACCCTGACCCGACTGTCGGTGTCAAAACCGGTGGATCTCGGGTAGGGGGTCCCGTGCTGTGAGACTAGAATCGATGGTAACAAGAGACAAAGGAGACAATGTTTACCCAGGTTCTGGCCCTCCTATGGAGGTAATACCCTACGTCCTGCTTGATTGTTTTAATGAGATGTGAGTTACAGAGTTGATCTACCTCAAGATCGAATAGCTAAATGCTAGATGAGTTGTCCTCTGTCTATAAAACCCTCCGGCCTATATAGACAGTGAGGGTACCCAAGGTTTACACATGGTCGGTTACACGCCGAAGGGATAAACATGCCTATTCACTACTCCAAACATGGAGGACACACCACGATTCCCGAAGCTTTCTTCCTAGAGACGGGGCCTTCGATCGATCCAATGCTCGGCAAGCGGCCCATACAGTTCGGCCTATAAGAGACAGGTCGGTCTCCCGAGGACCCCTTAAACCAGGACTCCCTCAGTAGCCCCCGAACTTGCCTCCAATGCCAAGGGTCTTAGCTCCAGCTGCTTCGTATAATTAGAGTGTTGGGTTTGCGAGGTGAGTTCTTCCCTTCGAGTTTAGTTTGGCCTCCAATGACATGTAGTTTTCCGATGAGAGGCTCGTCTGAACACCGTGAATAGCTCATCCCTAAAGTACAAACGTCAAGGAGTAAGTAGTGTTCCCTGACAACCTTTCTGACGAAAGGTCACGACCCACCATGACCACCAAACCAGTTGCAAAAACTCGATTCACGATTCGAGGCCGTTTTCGTCAACATGATCCATCAATGCAGAAATCGTGCCCCGTTTCACACGGGATATGTTTAATCATGCGTGTACAACAGAACGCACATCTTGGGAATCAGAAGGATTCACAGCACAGTAAAGGGAGGCTAAACGGCGATAAGCCTCATAAAAGGGTAAGAAAACCCCAAGGCCTAAACACGCTTCCCATTCACATCCTCTGCTTCCCCAATCCCCTGAGCTTCCGGAGCACATAACTAGGTTTTCCACAACTACCCCTTCGAGCTTGTTCATGGATGGCTCCAATGGCAAGTGGGAGGCTTCCACGGTCATCGACCAGGACATTCGGGACCTCAAGGACACCGGCTACCTCCCTGCCAACATCTACCACCGCGCGCCGGAGAAGGGCCAGGTGGTTCCTACTCCCAAGCCGAGCGAGAGGGTGGTTGATATGTCTCCAACGTATCTATAATTTTTTATGATGGCATGCTATTATATTATATGTTTTGGATGTTTTATATGCATTAATATGCTATTTTATATTATTTTTGGAACTAACCTATTAATCTAGAGCCTAGTGTTAGCTTCTATTTTTTCCTTGTTTTTGAGTTTTGTAGATATGGAATATTAAACGGAGTCCAAATGGAATAAAACCTTCGGAAGGAATTTTTTGGAAGGAAAAAAATCAGCGAGGCTTGGAGTGCAGGGTAGGAAACCTGCCAGGGAGTCACAAGCCTGCTAGGTGTGCCCCCCTGGCCGCGCCTAGCAGGCTTGCCATCTCCCAGCAGTTCTCCTAACCCTAATCTTTGGCCTATAAATTCCCAAATATTCCCCCAACATCAAAACGAGACACGCAAATATTTTTCCGCCGCCAGAAGCCTCCATTCCCGAGAGATCCAATCTTGGAGCCTTTTCCGGTAATCTGACGAAGGGGGTTCGAATCACGGAGGGCATCTACATCAACTCCATTACCCCTTTGATGATGCGTGAGTAGTCCAGCATAGACCTACGAGTCCATATCTAGTAGCTAGATGGATTCTTGTCTCTCTTTGATCTTCAATACCATGTTCTTCATGATCTTCATTGGGATCTATCCGATGTAATCCTCTTTTGTGGTGTGTTTGTCAAGATCCGATGAATTGTGAGTTTATGTTCAAATTATCCATGAATCTTATTTGAATCTCCTCTGAATTCTTATATGCATGATTTCATATGCTTGCAAGTCTCTTCGAGTTATTGGTTTGGTTTGGCAAAGTAGATTGGTAATTCTTGCAATGGTAGAAGTGCTTGGTTTTGGGTTCAATCTTGTAGTGTCCTCACCCAGTGACATCGTAGGAGCAGTGAGGTATGTATTGTATTATTGCCATCAAGGGTAACAAGATGGGGTTTTCATCATATTGCTTGAGTTTATCCCTCTACATCATGTCATCTCCCTTAATGCGTACTCCGTTCTTCATGAACTTAATACTCTAGATGCAGGCAGGAGTCGGTCAATGTGTGGAGTAATAGTAGTAGATGCAGAATCGTTTCGTTCTACTAGATACGGACGTGATGCCTATATGCATGATCATTGCCTTGGATAACTACATGATTATTTGCTTTTCTATCAATTGCTTGATAGTAATTTGTTTACGACCATGATATTTGCCTTCAAGAGAGAAGCCTCTAGGGAAACCTATGGCCCCTAGGTCTACTTTCCACAATATATTTTCGGATCTATAAACCAAAAATACTTTGCTGCAATTTATTTACCTTTTACTTTCTGTTCTCCTTTACATCTATCTCTATCGGATCCAATCCTTGCAAATAACCGTGAAGGGATTGACAACCCCTTTATAGCGTTGGGTGCAAGAATTTAATTGTTTGTGTAGGTGCATCCATGGTGACTTGATTGTTCCTCCTACTGGATTCATACCTTGGTTCTCTACAACTGAGGGAAATACTTATCTACTTCACTGCATCACACTTTCCTCTTCAAGGGAAAACCAACACAAGCTCAGGAGGTAGCAGTGGTCTTCATCCCTCACTTCATCCAGGGACTGAGCTTCCCGCTCCACCCCTTCGTCAGGGGACTCATGTTCTTCTATGGACTTGACTTCCACGACCACCCTCCGAATTCCTTCATGCACATATCTCCCTTCATCATCATCTATGAGGCCTTCTTACCGGTCGAACTGCACTTCGTACTATGGCTCAAAGTATTCAATATCAAGCCGAAGTGCGTCGCAGGCGAACACGCAGACTGCGGCGAGGTTGTCATCGGCAAACTTCCCCGCGTCGGATGGCCATCCAGCACCTTCATCGAAACCATCAAGACTTGGCAAGAAGAGTGGTTTTATATCACCGAGTCAAGGGAGGAAATCCGAGCTGCCCCGGACGAATTCAGATCTGGTCCCCCACCAGATTGACCTCATGGCACCGGAAGGGACTCGACTAGGGTCCGGATACGGAGGTGCACAACTTGCAGAGGCGCATCGCCTCCATGATCAAGGGTAATATCGAGCTGGCCAATGTAGTCCAAATTATGCTCCGGCGGCGCACCCCCCTGCTAGCACCAAGAATCACCCATGTGGTCTTATCGGCTTTACAATGAGCGTACAAATCGTCAGCTCTTCTGAAGCACTCGGGAGAAACAGTGGAAGGCGTTGTTCAAGGCGCGGGAGAATTGGCCAACACGGAAGGAGGGCTGGGGTCTATCCGTCGATAACCCTCCTTCCCAGGTATAACATAGTTTTGTTTAATCGGCTCTGTATTCCGAAAGAAAATCTAAGCACTCTCCGATCACCTCCACGAAAATGGTTGAGCAAGGCCACGAGCATCAACTGCCCGACACCTTAGCCCGAAGACATTAGGACCGAGCTATTGTTGAAGATGCTTATCGTGGTACCCTACAAGGTGCCAAAGAAGGAGAAGAAGAAAAAACCATGCCGAGTAGGCCTTTACATCAATGACCAGCCGGAGGTTGTGTCCGAAGAAACCCATGCCTCCTCGAATCAAGAGTAGGAGCATGAGGACAAGGGGAAGGAGATTCCCCCTCACAAGAAAGAGGGCGACGTCATCGGACGCCACACATGATCTACCTCCTCCTGCCCCGAAGAAAGCGCGTCGGACATAGGTGATTCTGTCCGATTACAGTTCGGACTCGGATACCGAGTCCGATGACTTTGTGAGGGTTCCATGAAGGAACCTAAGGTTCAAGCCCCCAGCTCGAAGGTAAGGATCCAAAGACTTCCTTGGCTACTAATCGATAAGTTTTAGGGGTTCTTAACATGTGAGCGCTTATTGATTTGCACCCCACCACGTGTTCTCCCCATCGACCAGGTTTCGGACGGGGAGACCCTGCCCACCGAGCTAGCAGAGAGCGGGGCTGCGTTGCATCCCACTCCTCCTGGCACTGCGAAGGATGCCACGAAGTTGTCAACCCAGCAGGTTCATGTGGAGTCGGGCACCAGTGGTGGGGGTGACGACGCAATGGTCAAGGCTAACGCCTCGGCCACCGAAGACCAGGGGAGGAACCCCTCCCGTATACTGAGGAGACCGGACGAGGGGAGGTCCAGTCCCCCCCAAGGCCGTCTCCGGAGCACACAACGCCTCCGAAGGCACCGGTTCAATCCCCGGTTGGAGATCGGACTAACAGATCACCACTGGCGTCACCGACCAATGGGTGGTCGGTGATGAGGGAGGCTCTATCATGAGCCTCCATCTCCAAGGAGCGCCGCACCCTTATGGGTGTGGTTTTACAAAGCATTCGGTCTGTTGATAGCGGACTGAAGGAGGCTTTTAATGGTCTCCTGACGGGCTTCCAGGTGAGCCACATGATACTTTGTTTGTGAAATATTAATTTATTTATGCAATCTTTATTTACATGGCAGCCCCCGAGACCTAGGTGAATTTGGAAAAAACTCACCCGGGAGTCAATCATAGACCATTATCCGAAC
Organism: Hordeum marinum; assembly: GCA_022496015.1. Lineage (NCBI taxonomy): Eukaryota > Viridiplantae > Streptophyta > Magnoliopsida > Poales > Poaceae > Hordeum > Hordeum marinum. The sequence goes on from CM039678.1 coordinate 116,119,796, forward strand.
TGTGTACGAGACGATATTCATTCAGAATGTTCTAACAGCCCTTAAGAGGACCGGGCATATGATCATATTTATGACAGTTCAGAAGTTTTGAACCCATGTAACCTGATAGGGATTTGTTTTTTATAGGCGTCATCATCGGTCGCGCCTGTAAATACCGCCGAGCTAGATGAGCTAAATCGGAAGCTCAAGAGCTCCAAAGACAAGCTTGATGCTCTGAACAAGAGATTCGATGTGTTAGACAATTTCAATGGTTTATGGGCATCGACTGATGGCTTTGTCGCATTTATCTCGCATGCCTTCTGTTTACATTGGCGGTGAGAAGAATGCAATGAGGCGCCTCCGTCAATGCACATGATCTCTGTAGCTTTTGGAAATTTGTGCTCGCTGGACTCGTTGTCCTCCTTGTTGCCATCATCATGCCCCTCTTCCTTGTCGCGGCCTCGAGCGGGCCTCTCCTTCTTTCGCTTGGCCTTGCCACAGTGACTTCCTCGGCCATCGCGTTTCTTGCCAAACCCTTTTGCCCATCTTGGGCCTTCTCCTTATCTCGCCTCACATACTCAGCTTTCTGCCTCTCGACAAGCTGCTCAACTTGCCTGCAGTTTTGGAGATCGTGGCCCTTGGTGCGATGGATCTTGTAGTACTTCTGGTTGGAGTCCTCTGGCTTGTCGGCAGCCGCCAAGGCCTAACAAAAGACGCACCTAGCAACCTCCTTGCCGGGGCCGTTAACCTTGGTCTTCTTGGCAGTATCAAGGTTTCCAGATTCCTTGATGGCAAGCACGGACTTGCCCTTGCATTTCTTGTTCCGCCGTCGGCCTTTGTTTGTTGGGGCAACAACGTCTTCGTCTTCAGAGTCCACTCCAGCTCTAGCATCCTCGCCGGGGAGTCTCCTCCCATCTTCAGCTCGAGCACCCTTATCAGCCAGATCATAGAGCTCGGCAACATCCCTGACCTTGTTCATCGCCAACTCTTCGCGCATCCTGTGGTTGCGGACGTTCTGATGAAACATGCTAATAACAGTAGCAAGACGAACATTTGGGATGTTGTGGTGTATATGGCTGAATCTCTGAATGTACTTGTGCAAGGTTTCGCCCTCTTTCTGGGGATGAGATGCAAGTCACTTTCCTGGCCAGGAGTTTAGTGGCCTGCGGTAAAGGCGCCAAAAAACACATGACACAGATCTGCCCAGGAAGAAATGGAATTCTCTGACAGATGCATCAACCACGACCTGACGTTGGGCTTGAATACCAACGAGAAGTAGTTGGCGAGTATCTTGTTGTTGCGAGCCTCGGTAGCCTGCACTGCAATGGTGTAGATGCTCAAGAACTCCGACGGGTGAGTCTTGCCGTCATATTTCTTCGGGACCTCCTGCTTGAATGTTCAAGAATTGGGCCACTGGACTTGCTGCAGCTCGCGGGTAAAAGCTAGAAAACCCACCTCATAAGGTAGGTCGACAGGATACCCTGGCACAGGCTTGTCTGCAGTAGGCCCTGCATGCCTATCAGACTGATAGCACGCTTCCCGCTGCCGCTCGATGGTAGTCTGAGCGTCTTCTTTTCCTCGCTCCGGAAGCACTTGACGTTGATCGCGATAGGTTCATGGATCAGACGATGCCGTTGAATCATCACCACAGGCGCCAATCTATCGAGTCGGCGACCTTTGTTGCTGTCACGGAGGAGAGTGCACTGTGGTCGTGCCACCTCCAGTCTTTCCACCATCGATGCGCACCAGCTCGATGGACTGCCGCTGCAAAGTCTCCGCCCATTGCGGCCCATCTTTATCAGCAAAGATGAGGAGGCTCTCAATAGTATCTCTCCACTTATCAAGCTTCTCCGCAGCAGTAGGAAAATTCAGGAGTAGTTGTGCTCGTGCCAACACTTCCGCTGATGTAGTCGGCAGAGAAAGGAGCAAAGAACGTGAGGTGCTCTGACTCCTAACCATGTTAGAAGGAGCTCCATCACGGTCTCGCGACCGTGCGACACTTCCACCAGTATCTTGGCATGCATGTTGGTCCCGTGCATCTTGGAGATGATGCTCAGGAATTTTTCCATGGGGATGCTCGGAACCACCAACATCACGACATTGTTCATTACGCATGACCTAAGAAGGACGCGGTGCATGCGCCGGCATGGGTGTCTTGGATGGCGCCCTTCCATCCCTAGAGTTCACTATGCCGCCCATAGGCAACACAACTCCGTCTTGAGATCCAACGGTGCGTGGGTTGCCGTCACCGCTACGAACGACACCGCTCGCTTGGCCTTGATCACCAGAGTGTCATGGAAGCTCAAGATCTCCCAATCCTTTGCCTGCATCGATACCGCCTCCCGTTCGAGTAGCTACAGGCGCACCGGACGTGGATGGATCAACCGCCATAAAACCGTTCTTCTTGGGGGCCATGGCGATGAAGATGATGAAGGAAATGGTGCACCAATCGCTAGATCAGGTTCGTGCAACCGTCCCCCCTACCTGGCATGCCAAAGATGTCGGGACACAACACCTATGGGATCGCATGGATCCCTTTACGGTTCGACAAAGAGAGGGAGTGCACAAAAAGCAGATCTAACGAGCGACGTGGGGGAATTTTACCTAGGTTCGGGCCGCTAAGAAGCGTAGAACCCTACTCCTGCTTTAGTGTATTATGAGTGTTCTTGCTTTGGTTCCAGGAGCTCTATGTGATGAACAGTACACAGCCGCTACGCGTGGGTCTGAGCTCGAAGGATCCTCCCCTGTAGCTATGCCTCGGGCCTCCTTTTATATGTCCAAGGGGTCTCCACAATGGCGTACAGTACATACACGAGATGTATAGTTGCTAAAGTGTTATCATACCTAACACTGATAGTATAGGAAAGACGCATTAAATGCACCGTCTAGCTGTCTCTAATCTTCTTCGGGATGGAAAAAGGGGCCGTCCCATCAGCGCCGCTTAACCCCTTCATTGACAGCGCCTTGACAGTACTCAGGAGGACAAGACATGTCTGACAGGCTGGTCGTTGCACTGGAGTGGTGATGGGCTAGCAACGTCTTGCCGGGTGCAGGTCTTGCCTGGGCTCCATGAGCCATCCGGCAAGATCTTGCCAGGGTCCCAGCTTATGGACTTCTCTCTTTTGATTGTTGACTTGAATGTTTTCTTGACATCTTCGAACTTGCATCTAGCAGTCCCCTGGCAGGCCTTGCCATTGGTGTGGCTACAACGGCCCGTGCACAAGTAAGGGGTACTAAAGACCCAAACTTTAGTACATCGACCGTTTGTATCCGGCTATGGCCCAATGAGCCATTATCGAGCAGCTACTTTGGCCTGGTGCAAAAGCTGAGCGACGCCTCGCCTTGGGTCGATGCGCTAAGGCGTTCCTCCTGTATCGAGGGAGATTGGATGGCCGTCGCAAGGGCCAAGGTGCACTGGCCGGGTCTTGATCCAACAAAAATAGCCACCGCTCCTCCACCGCCTGGAAAGGAGCATAGGTGCCCTGAGCGATACTTCTCCATAGTGATGGAGGTACTCGGGCAATAGATGCGTAGTGCTCAAAAGAAAACATTTATGAGTAGATTTATTGTAATATGTCTGAAGACATTTTAACGTTTTATGGTTATGATGCATGGTTTATCATGTTTTTTAATGTTTTGCATTCCTTATAACTCCTGTGTGGCCGTTGAAACTGAAAGTTGTGAGTCGTCCGCTTTAGCCCCCATGTAGATGCTACACGGGGTGTCTCTACTTACACACTATAACCCTTAGCCGAGCTATTGGTACACGAAGGCAGTAGTGTGTGATAGACCAGGCAATCAGACCATGATGCTTTATTGCTTTCACTTAGCCATAGGGGCGCAAAAAAGGAATGTGGGGGGCTGATGACTAGCCCCCGGTGAGTGTGATGTTCGGATGAACCGTGGCTAAAGCCGATATCACATGGTTTGTACAAATGCCAAACTCATCATATAACACGGAGTAACCCCTGACGAGGTCCTTAGTATAAAACTTAAGCTCGGATTTATAGACCGGTTCTCGCATACTATGGCAGACAGTTTTTGGCTTTCTCCCCTGAGGTGCTTCACCAGGCTAGCTGGAAACACAATCGCATAGGTTCTCCCTTTGCCCTTTTAGCCGAACAAGCGGAACATAAAGGGGCAAGCATAGGAACCGGGCAACCCAACTGTTGACCCAAGACATAGTTCAGAACCAATGCATATAAATCGAAACGCATAATCAATTGTGCATAAGGCGATTTTTATTTTTAAACTCGAGCCCCCGATCTATTAGTCGGTTGCATCATAATGTACCGAACAGTTTCGCGAGAAGAGGGAAAAAATAAAATATGTGCCAAAAAGGACAATGAGACAACCATGTATAATGATTTTATATTTTTCTCAATCACTCTTATTGCTCGAATTGGCGAAGGAACTGTTTACAGGTTTTTGAAAAAAGAAATTTTACAGGAGTGGTTGTACCAGGGGTCTTCGATTGGTGACCTGACATCCTCGATGTTCCATGTCGCTTGTCTACTCCTACGCCTCCTAGGGAGTGGTGCACCTCAATGGATGGTACGGTTCGGCGAACGGATCTTGCAAATAAGGTCTTGAGAAGTTGCCGAAGTGTGGATGAGCTTTAAGCCTTTAGCAGGCCCTTGATGGTACCTGCAATGTGTCCGAAGACATTTGATGGTAGTAGTTCGGTCCAGCCGAACACTTGCCCATTTTCCCCACCGCCACCCATGGAATTTTGAGCGCGAAGTTGTGCCTCCTTGGCATGTACTTTGCTGGTCCTAGGGCTGTGCGATGGGGACGAGTCCCTATTTACAGAGAGAGGAGAGTTCTGAGAGTTCGAGTTGAACCTGAGCTTGCTTCCCAACCTTGTGTGCCTTTACGGCAGGTGTCGGCGTTTGCTGATCATCATTGTAGTGGAATTCGGCTGCCAGGGCCAACGCATGTTCCTCAGTTCGGAGGGAGCACTATGTGTTGCCGTTGACAGTAAAGACCCCCTTGGGGCCGAGCATCTTGAGCTTGAGGTATGTGTAGTGTGGGACGGTGTTAAAGAGAGCGAATGATGTATGGCCGAGCAGGGTGTGATAGCCATTGTGGAAAGGTACAATGTCGAAGATCAAGTCTTCGCTACGAAAGTTATCGGGCGAGCCGAACACTACTTCCAGCTTACGGAGCCCGTGCACCGGGCCTTGGCGCGTGGGATCATGTCGGGACCCCGATCCTAAGTCATATGAATCCATACTGTAACATATCACATCACTTTGCGGCCTCACACATGGTAAGTTCCATGGCTACAGCCTTACCTTAGCCGAGACCGTTTGCGTATTTTGGCTCACGTATGTGAACATGCCGCTGGCAATCAAACGACAGAGAACCCGGGCCGACATGACTAGTCATAGAACCCAAGTAGCACATCCATACGGAAATAGGCATACGTAACCCAGCAATGCAGGTGTCGGCCTCAAGCGTGTGTAGACGAGTCATAGCAAGCTACAAGGATTCCATTACGCCATGAGACATAAATGCCATCACTCCACGTAGACGAGTCGTAGCAGGCTACAGAGACTCCATTACACTGTGAGACATTTCCCCGAAGGGACAGACACAGCAGCAAAGAAGGATACATGCTGGTCAATCAATGTGTCTGGAGCAGTAGCAAGCTACCATGGCTCGGTGGAAGCACAAAGAGGCAGTTTGCCATAAAGAGTACTACTAAAGGCACACAACTAGGTGGCAGATTCCACACATACCGTTGCACGTCACACGTACTTACGACATGCCCGATATGCATAGATACAATCATGGCATCACAACATAACCATACAACAACTTTTATTTAAGAGGCTCAGACGAGCCTTGCATAATATGCTCTTACAGATAGGGGTCACATGACCCGACACTCAAGTCATACAAACAAGTTCATACAAACCAAGCGGAAGCATAAGCTGTCTGAGTACAGACAGATAAAAGGGTAAAAAGGCACATGGCCTGACTATCCACAGCCCGCCACAGGGCATAGGTCGTAGTTGGGACACCAGCTATTCGGCATCGTCGACATCTAGAAAGAACCCACCTGATGGGTCCTGGGTCTCATCTGCAACATTTATTAAGCAAACATGAGTACAAACATACTCAGCAAGTCTTTAAAGCATACTTAGTCTATTCATGCTCATGTATCAACAAGGGGGGTGGTGGAGTTTATGCAGCAATGCCAGCTTTGACTCATGGCTAACCTATACTACACAATTTTAACTCTTTGTTTAAATCTTAGATATTGTGCATGAGTCCACTAACTCCATGACAATACAGCACCATGGATTCACTTCCCTCTCCTAGGAGAGTGCCATCCACGATACTCACACTTGTCTTGATATTTTTCTGGGTATCCATTTGATTATCTACGAACAACATAAGTTATCCAAGTAGTCCACATCCGAGGACTCGGCTATTCGGATAGTTTCATACCCTGCAGGGGTGTACTTCTTCACACACACTCTCACCACTTATCGCTGTGTGCTCATAAAACCATGCACCTCGGCAACCTTCAAGCGGAAGCCCAGCGAGGGAATCGGCCAAGACCGTCAATCACATAAGACCTCTAGTCCAGGCTATCGCCTATTTGAGACTGAACCCGCACGGAAGTCCGGCCGAAGTTTCCGCTACGGCCCCAAACGATGTGCGCAGGGTTTCCAAGCCCACCATTTGGGTGACCCTTGGTACACCGTGCCACTGCCTACCGCGTCGTAACCCACCCCTAGGGTCAGCGCTACGCACGGCCTCCAGCATGCTATAAACACCAGAAACTACTTGCAACTCCTAGACTAAGGACTAAGCAACTGATAAGTCGAGAGGGTCAATTAAGTATCCCAATGTGTGGTAGTAACTATTCTTGGATCTCAAACACGGAACTCGGTTCCTAAGAACGGTCCCGATAAGACAACCCGCTATGTACTCCTACATAGCCTCTCATCGCTACCTTTACCAAATCAGGTTCATCATAAGCTTATCACATCGGAACAACAATGTTTCACTCCAGTGCATCACCCAGATGAACCAGACCTGACACAACTCTAAGCATAGCAAGCATAGTAGGCAAAGTAAGCTAAGCACATCATGGCACAAGCATTAACCAGGTATGCTAGGTTGCAAGGTCTAGCTATTTACTGTGACAATGACACGTCATGCATAAGAATAGGTTCATCTACCGTGTATGACAGACAAGTGAACGTTTGTCCTAATGCAAAAAACAAGAGTAGGAGCGAGAGAGTGGGATGTTATCGGAATGATCAAGGGGGGTTGCTTGCCTTGCTGGGTAGCGGGAAGGTTCTCTCCTTCGTTGGAATACTCGGGGGTATCCTTAGAAGTAGGGCCTACCGCAATGCAGATAAATAGCAATCAATATACGCAAGTGCAACAATATGATGCATGATCATGACATGGTAGGATGTATGGATGAGCTAATGCAACTAGTGTCCAAGTTAATTTGGAGTGAGTTTGAATATAGGTTCAAAATCGTTCTTCATTTCAAATTCATATACTAACCTATTAGCAAATGTCAATGTTCTTCTACATAGGTTGCTCTAACATGCATGACAATAGCACCATTGGATTCATTGGATTTTTCTGATAAATTTTCATATATAAATTATTTTCATTTGATTTACAGATTAATTTATATGAATTTTTAAAGTTTTAAATAATTTCTAGAATTATTTTTAAACTGGAAAGGATTAATGGCGTCAGCCTGACGTCTCCACGACGTCAGCTGGTTGGCTGACCAGGCGAGGTCAAACCTGACAGGGTGGGACCCACTGGTTAGTGACCCAGTCACTTAATTAGAGAATTAAAACTAATCCTAATTACTTAATCAACATTGGGCCCACTGGTCAGTGACTAATTAGGTTAATTAATTTGGTTAATTAAGTTATTAACCTAAATTTGACTAATCATGGCCCGGCCGCACTTGCCAGTGACCCAGAGGTCAAACCCCTGGTGGTCAAACTAGTTGACTCACCGGCGTTGAGCCGCCGGCGATGTCAAGGATGGCGAAGGAGGTCAGGATTCCTCCTCCGACGACCAAATGAACGGCGGAAGGCACCAAACTGCTCTGCTTGCTCGCGCACATCGAGCCCGACACTTCCCAGGGGCAGGGATGGCCAGAGTCGGCGCCGGCGATGAGCACGACGGCTGTCGGAGCTCGGACGAGCACGGGCTCATCGAACCAGAGCGAGACACGGCTGGAACTAGGCACCTACAAGCACTACGCGGCCCCACGAGCTCGTTGGTGGCCTCTGATGGACCAACTGGTCACCGGAGCATCGCCGGCGACAAGCTCGTGTGGCAGGTCATTCAGGAGCCGGTGCAATTGGGGCCTACAGAGGGGGGGAAAGGCCGGAAAGGAGAGGGGAAAAAGCCGGGAGCTCACAGCAAACTCGAAGCCGTCGAGAGCTTGCTCGGGGAGGGCTTGGAGACGGCGTTCAACGGTGGCGAAGCTTCGGGTCCGAGGAGGAAGACGAGATCGGGGACGACGCTTTGGGGCTCCTGGCGATGCGTGGCTCAGCGAGGAGGGAGAAGGCGACGAAGTAGAGTGATTGGAGGGCTCAAAAGCGAGGGGGAGCGGCTAGAACTACGGCGGCAAAGCTAAGGCACCGACGGCCATGGCGGAGCAGAGGAGGAGGAGAGCAGAGAAGCAAGCGATAGGGACGGCTCTCAGAGCTTATGCCCGTTGCGCTGGCAAGGGGAATCAGGCAGGCAGCTGTCGGCATGGAGGCACGCCCCCGTGCGCGCTATGGCCACACGCCCGTCCTCCTGGCCACTAGGAGGACGACGATGGAGCTGGGCCAGCTCGGCCGGCCCAGGTTCATCCTCCCTTTTCCTTTTTGCTTTATTTTCTTCGTTTTCTTTTCTGTTTTCCTATTTCTAACATCTGTTTTATTTTCTTTTTAGGTACATATGCTAATTTAAAATATCCCAAATATTTTATATATTGAAGTTTGAATATTTCAAACTTATCTAAAAAAATTCAGGATATTTTGGAAACTAAAATAATGACAATGCTTTATTTGATATTTTCAGAAGCTTTATCATTTATTTTTAAATTGCTTTAGTTGTTCAAATATTTAAAATGGCCCCTGTTATAATCATGTCCATATTTATCAGACATAGGGAACATTTTGGTAGGGCATTTTGGATTTCTTGAATTTTCACCAACTTGAATTATTTTGATTCAATGTGAGCTTCGGGTTTCTTTTAATCCCCATTTCATGTTGATGCAAAACTGAAACATGATGCAACACCCATGCTGTCCTATGACATCTAGCTAGGGATGTGACAGATCACTCCTTTAAAGGTAGCGTTGCTGGGTTTGATTCTTGACGGGTCTATACCTATCTTTTTCACCGTGTCTGAGTAAATCAGGTTAAGGCTACTTCCTCAGTCCATTAGGACTTTCGTAAGGTGATACCCGTCTATAATGGGGTCTAGGACGAGGGCAGCCGAACCTCCATGACGGATACTGGTCGGGTGGTCCCGTCGATCAAAGGTGATCGGGTATGCCGACCATGGGTTATACTTCGGGGCTGCAGGCTCTACGGCATATACCTCTCGAAGGGCGCACTTCCTCTCCTTCTTGGGTATATGGGTGGCATATATCATATTTACTGTTGTCACCTCTAGAGGGAACTTCTTTTGTCCGCCACCAATCGGACCCCGAGGCTCATCCGGATCCTTGCTACGTGGGCTCTTGCCTTGATCCTCACATGTGATTTTGCCGGGCTATTTGAATACCCAACAGTTATGGTTGGTGTAGTTGGCGGGCCTCTCCATGATCTTCTCCAGCGGGGTGGGTCCGTCGCGATTTCCTTTAGGAGGCTTCTTCCACTACCCAGGGCAGGAATTGCGGAAGCCCGCGTTAATGGCCGTGTCATTGGCATCACTATTATTGTGTCGGTGCTTATTCTTGTTGCGCTTTGGTTTCCTGTTTCCATCCTGAACTTCGGAGGTTCCAGGGTCTTCGGTATTGTGGTTAAGTCTTGTTAGCAAGTTATCCTCACTCGTGCAAAAGTGAGTAATGAGTGATGTGAGGGTGGACATTGTCCTAGGTTTATTCTGGCCAAGCTGGCGAGCTAACCATTCATCCCGAATATTGGGCCGGAAGGAGGCTATTCTCTCGGCATCCAGGCAGTCAACAATTTGGTTTTTCTTGGTCAAGAACCAATTCCAGAATTGTTGCGCGGACTCTCTTGGCTTCTGGATGACGTTTCTTACGTCGGAGGAGTCCGACGGTTAGACATAGGTGCCCTCGAAGTTAGATCGGAAAGCATCCTCTAGATCTTCCCAGCACCCGCTGGAGTTTTCAGGGAGGCTGTTTAACCAGTGCCGAGCTAGCCCCTTAATTTTTAGGGGTAGATATTTAATGGCGTGGAGATCGTCTCCTCGTGCCATGTGCATGTGGAGGAGGAAATCCTCAATCCATATGGTTGGGTTAGTTGTCCCATTGTATTGTTCTATGTTCATGGGTTTAAACCCCTCCGGGAACTGATGCTGCATCACCTCGTCCGTGAAGCACAGTGGATGGGTAGTGCCTCTGACCCGAGCTATGTCGTGCCGGTAGTCGGCATCTGTTCTAGCCCGGTTTCATTCTCGATCTCTATTGTTGCGGTCGATCCAAGGCATGTACCCTTCCCGTCTATCGGGTGAGTACCTTTGGATCAGTAGATGTATCTAGTACGACCTTCTCCGTAGTCAAGGTCGCGTCGCAGGTCGAACCTGTCATCATGCTCTATTGGCTCTTTTCCCCGTCTATGGGGTATTACTGGCCTATAATGGCATCATCAGCCGTCATGTCTCGTCCTTGGGGAGGGCAATCTGGCTTGTCATAGGGGGTATGTTTGGGAGACAGCATATCAGTGAGCTCATCGTCGAATTGCAGCAACAGCCTTGTGTGTCGATAGCTCTTAGGTTGGTCCGACAGACCGGTACCATATCCTTCCTCAGCCGAGAGGACTCTCATCCATCGATCATTGAGGTTGTCTTGTTCGTCTTTAAGCTATCATTCTTTTGCTTTCAGGCTGCGGGCTGTGGCTATAAGCTGTTGCTTGAACAGTTCCTGATCTTCAAGATTATCGGGGATGGCAAAGTCATCGGCGTCCGAGATGTCCTCCTCCTCGACAGGGGGAGGTAATTGTCGTCCTTGTAATCATTTGGGTCATCAGGCTTGTGCTGCTCTTCAGGCCTCTCTTGACCATCTAGCGGGTGTTCAGGGATATCGGGACCACCAAGGTCCTCTGGGGTATCTCCGTCCCCGATGCTGATGATAGTTTTCCTTCCCTTTTTGCCTTTTGACCGTTTATACGGCTTTCGGCGCCTTGACGGCGCTTCGCCCGATTTGTCGCCATAGTTTTTAGGTGTGTGCTCGCCATTAGCGGCTAGAGTGTCCACCATGTAGATGTCGTACATGGAGGTGGCAGTCCATCGCCCAGTGTTAACGGGGGTAGGAGCACAATCCTCCTCATCCATGTATTCTGCCTCCTCGGAGGCATAGTCCAACATGTCGGTTAAATCTTCGACTCTGGCTACCAAGTGGGTGGCGGCTGGGGCGAAAAATTTGTCCTGACCTGCCCTGAGACCGATCTGAGCACGGATCGGGGTTGGTTCGTTGGTAATCTTCATCGACGAGATCTGATCTAGGGCCTCGTCGAGTGTTGAGAGCTCAATCAGGTCAAACTGCTCGGAGCTATCAGAGTTGACCTCCGATGTGTCCGGGCAAGGGGAGTTTTTGGCAAGAACAAGAATCCAGACGGCTCGCACAATGGCCGGATCCGGGCAAAGGGTCTGGTCGTCGCTGGGATATAACCCATGGGCGTGACCGAAAGACGGGTCCAAGATCAAAGCCTTAGAGTCTTTGGTCGTGGCAGGCGAGATTGCGAGCCCGGTTAGTGACAAGTCGCGACAACTCTAGGTTCCCGAATCTGACCCCTTGATCAGGGGCAAAACTTCCGACATGGCCTAGATGGTCGGTCGGGTCGGCGTGCAACACAATGTCGCCGAAGGCGAAGATATGTCTGGGATGAAAGTGTCCATCTTGCAGACCTCTTTGTTGATGACAGGGCGAGCCATCGATTCCTTTGGCTATCACAGGAGAACTCTCAATCAAAGCACCAATGTCGGTGTCAAAACTAGCAGATCTAGGGTAGGGGTCTTGAGCTGTGAGACTAAAATGAATGGTAACAGCAGACGTAGGAGATGATGTTTACCTAGGTTCAGGCCATCCTATGGAGGTAATACCCTATGTCCTGCTTGATTGTATTGATGATATGTGGTTTCTAGAGTTGATCTACCTCGAGATCGAATAGCTAAACCCTAGATGATTTGTCCTCTGTCTACAACCTAAAACCCTCTAGCTCATATAGACGCCGAGGGTACCTAGGATTTACACATGGTCGGTTACACGCGGAAGGGATAAACATGCCTACTCACTACTCCAAACGTAGAGGACACGCCACGATTCCCGAAGCTTCCTTCCTGGAGACAGGGCCTTCGATCGATGCAATGCTCGGCAAGCGGCTCATACAGTCCGGCCCATAAGATACATGTCAGCCTCTCGAGGACCCCTTAAACCAGGATTCCCTCACCGGCAACTCCTCATCATAATCTAGCAAACCCCGATGGTGAAGCCCAAAGAGAAGCCTCGACGTCCGCAAGACACACTTGACTAGATATTAATGAGGTAGACTACGCCACTCGAGTAGTATCGAGTCTTAGTATTCCTACGCCATGTAATAGTCTGACCTTGTATCGCCATAAATAAAATGCAGGCTGCTTGTATGCCATTATTTTAATAGTACTACAAGTATCCATGCATAAATAATTTTTTGGCATCTAGTTGCATATTAAATTTTGGGTGTAGCTACCAAAAACCACCCCAGCCGACAACCACAGTAATATGTCACTTTTGTGAGATGTGTATATCTGTGGCATTGACCCAGATCCCCATATAGTAGAACTGACAACATAAGTTTCCCCCACACTACAATATGTAAACCAAACCGGATGCTATATAAGAGGCTGCTCCGTGAACTTACCAAGCATCCCTCACTTATGCACTGCTCTCATAGACATTTTTAACCATGCCAAACCCCAGGATTCATCAGAGAACCCACAGATACCAGCCTAGGTAGTTTTGTTAAGATATTGTGGGACTTTACCCGTAGTACCATAGGCTCTCCCTATCCACCCCAGTACGAGTTGTTCAAATTGAGGGTCACCTCATTTTCCTCGAAATATTGGGTAGTAGTGCATATCCCTCCCATGAACCCAAACGAAGACCCAACGGAAGTCTCCTTCATGGGGAAATCCATGCCGACTCCCCAAATGGCCATAGACGTTGCCGCCTATGAAGCAATTACCCGCCTTCGATACGGAGTATCCTATGCCAGCGAAAGGGGGTATTATTACTTCCCGACCCATGCAGCACATGGAGAAGAAGCATCTTTTCCCAGGGAATGAATAGAGAGAGACCCAGCACTGGCCAACCTCGTTCAGTACGTCATCGCTCAAGAGCGTTTGACCCAGCGAGTAATGGATTACCTCCAGAATCGCTCTGTTATGAATCCTTAGATCACCATTGGCAGGCCACTGAGGGCAGACCAGGAGAGTCACGTTCTTCGACTAGTTCATCCACACTCCCCAAAAGAGGAAGAGTGTGTCCCAGTGCCGGAGACATTTCCTCAGGAGCCCGCATATTTTACTTTCGCGCCATAGATGTCCAATGTTGTGGTTGTTAACCTAGCAATTTAATCATAGCTTATAATATGTGTATTATGTCTTAAGATTGTGCTATGAATAAATTGTTTGATTTCAATTGTATGTGAGTGATTTTTGTTGCTGTGATTTTTGATCAATTGTTTTCTCTCTCGGTAAAATCTCGAGGTGGGATATTCTTTGAGCCATTGCAAAAATATTTGTCCATGACATAGATTTAAATTCACACAGCACCACGACAACAGCCGCATAGACACAATCACTCGACCACATGCACTAAGTGCAAACCTACGTACACTTTTAGCACCTAACTGATCAGCTCACTAACACACCACAGTTTTTCTGAAAGAGAAATTTGTGGGTAATTATTTTGGTACAGATTGCCGCTAGCACACTAACAGTAGTAAGCACCCGACACCGTCACCTAATCCTCATAATCACCGCCGCCGTGCAGAGCCACCACTCGAGCAGAAGCATCACGACGATCATCATGGATCATCATGCATAGGAGCACGGAGAACCCTAGCAATGTCGCCACACCTCCACACAGCAGGATCGTGTACCAATCCGGCATCACCTCCGCCATTAGAGCCTCGCCTAGAGCTCTTGCAAACAAAATGGAAGGAGAAGGAAGAAGAAGGAGGAACAAGGCCAGGTGTCAGGAAGAATAGAGAAGCACCACGATCATTTTATAGCTCGAGATCGGTGTACGGTGGACGAAGTCCACCAGTGTCGCTCGTCGCTCAATAGCCGGTGTTTGGAGGCGAATCCGCAAGCAATGCCGACATCACACTGGCCCGCGAGGTGAGTGCACGTTGCGCTGGCAGCTAGCACACCGCACACTACCGCAGTACAGCTTAGATGACCTATGCGCTTGACGCTGCCAGTGGAGAAAGCGCACGAGAGCGAGGAAGAGAGGAGAGCCAGAGGTAGAAGAAGAGACTCACAGTGGGCCCTGGGTCCACCTGTCATCCAGAGAGAGCACTTTGCACTCGGGTATGACCAACGTAATTTGGGATTTAGAAGTTTTTTAATTCTAAATTTACCGAAGCCTAAGTAGAAATTCTTTGGTTTCCCCAACCGTAGATTTCTCTCACATCACCAGTAACCCACTGTAGTTGAACCAATTATCTTCCCTCTCACTGTAACCACGTCATATCACGTGAGTAGGATATTTATTTTTCATGTTATTACTGTGTGGTAGTAGGGATAACATCTTTTGAAACCATCCTTAGGAAATCTTGAGGAAGAGATTTTTCTTAAGGGGGTAGTGTTGTAACACCCCAAAAATTAACCATGTTTTATTAATTAAAATTTTGCCAGGAATATTTATTTTCTATTTTCTGAATCTTCCATTAATTTTAGAGCCACTCCTTTTGTCTCTATTACAAAATTCTTCTCTCCTATTTGAAACTTTTGACTAATGTTGTGGGACTTGAGTGTTTTATTAAATCATTTGATTCCATTTAGTAAAACCAATGGAATAATTTTGATAATAAAATTTGCCAAGTTGTAATTCTTTTAATAGCAATTTCATCCTTTTAAAGGCTTTTGTTGCACTGCAACCCTTTCATAAACTCATTCATAAATCCCACAAAAATTTGTAGGAGTCATGTGATGCCCCTACCTCACTTTTATGGAAAAACTCAACCATGTGTTTTGTAAAATTTGAGCATATCATCGTATTTTTATTCTGGTCCAGTTTAAAGTTTTCTACTACAACCCTAATTTTTCTTGCCCTAATGCCCTTAGAATTTTTCCTACTTGTAGAAATCCCTACCAAACCCTTAAGTCCAAGAGTTTAGACTCATTGCCAGAGTTTAAGCCCACGTAATCATGCCATTTAGTTTCTGTCCAGAGACTAACTTTTATAAATTTACACTAGGAAGTTTATGTTTTTGTAAAACAAACCTTGCCATCAGTCTTAGCATCTAAGGAGACCTCAACCTGGAAAATTTGGTGGCCAGAATAACCCCGTAGATGCCCTTGGCATTCTGTCGAGCACCTGGTGTGCCTAAACGGAGTTGGCATGAATTTAAGTTTGTATTGTGAACTTGCACTTATGACCCAACCAGCATGTCCCCTAGACTTGTCTTGCCAACTAGCCAAACCCTACTAATGTTTAGATCCACCTTAGCATGCCATGGCAATCTGTCGAACACGTGACATGCGCGTCCAAAGCGCGCCCAGAGCGCCCTTATTGCAGCCGTAGCGCCCGAGCTGCCATGCCCCACCAACCGCGCCCCTGGCCCTTCCCCTCTTGCTAGAGCCACTTCCCCGACCCCTCCATCACCGTAGAGCCACCCCAGCCGCTCTGTGCCGCCTCGCAACGCCGCTGTCAGAGCTCCTTGGCGGCTAGCTGACGACCGCAACTGGCCCTTACCGCGGCAGCATCGTCCAAGTGGCCTTCGCTTGCCAGCTCGCCCAGGGAACAACGCGAGCTCATCCTTAGGCTTGTCCGCTAGCGCCAGCCGCTGCCACATTGCCCTGCAACCACAGGAACGGTCGGCCGCCGTTCTTATCCCAATCGTCGCGGAATCGGCTTTCCCCGGCTATAAATAGCCCCCAGGCCTCTCTCGAGCTCGTGGGGACACTCAGGCAAGCCATGGAGATCCCTCCCTTTATCCAATTTAGCCGGACGCTGTCATCTTTGTTGGACCAAGATCTGGATCAACACACGCACGCGAGGTGGACGCACACACGAGACGTACTGAAGGAGAAAGACAGCCTGCACGAACGCAGTGAACGGAGAGAGTGTTGCGACGCGTAACCATCTACGTCTTTTCTTCTCATTCCTTTTATTCCCAAGCATAACAAACTCACGGCATGCACTACCCACGATCCATTTTACCCGCACCATCCTATGGACAGAGTCGTGGCCAGTACACCCATGATTACAACATGAAAGAAAGCTATGACTAAGTCTGAAGAAAACTAGCCTGATGTTAAACTGACGAAACTGAACCTGACGGTGTATACTGCACGTTTCAGGATTATTCAGAGAACTAGCTAACTGAACATAAAAACAGCTGCAACTAGATTAGCATAACATTTCACCTCCTTAAGCTTGTTACAGCAAATTAACAATTTGTAACCCAATCTTCTCCTTTATTTCCTGAAACCGCACCCTTGGCAATGCTTTGGTTAGTATGTCAGCAAGTTGCTCCCCTGTTCTAACATGTTCGACTGATATTTGCTCTTCTTCGACACAACTTCTCACATAGTGATATCTAATGTCTATATGCTTGCTTCTCTCATGGAACATTGGGTTCTTGCACAATGCAATTGCTGATTGATTATCAACCTTGAGCAGTACTTTGTCTGGCTCACTGGTCAACAATTCTCCAAGGAGCCGAGCTAGCCACATTGCTTGACATGCAGCTGATGCAGCTGCTACATATTCAGCTTCACAAGATGATATAGCCACAATTCTCTGCTTTTGTGTTACCCATGTAATTGGACTACCACCCAGGAAGAAGATCATGCCTGTAGTGCTCTTGCGGTCATCCACATCCCCAGCTAAATCACTGTCACAATATCCAAGAAGTTGTGGATTCTCTCCAGCTCCTTTCTCATAAAAACATCCGAGGTTCAAAGTTCCTTTCACATACCTGAGGATGTGCCTGATTGCTGCCATGTGATCAGTTGTGGGCCTCTCCATAAACCGACTCACATAACCAACAGCGTAGCATATGTCTGGTCGAGTGTGGACCAAGTAGCGAAGGCTCCCAACCACACTACGATACTGAGTATGATCAACCTTTGGTGCTTTACTGAACTTAGTCAACTTCAACCTTGCTTCCATGGGAGTGTGAATTGGATTGTAGTCTTGCATCCCCATCTTGTTTAGAATTCTACCTGCATATGCTGACTGACATAGTCCAATTCCGCGAGCTGATTGCTTCACTTCTATCCCAAGATAGTAGCTAAGAAGTCCGAGATCGCTCATACTGAATCTTGTTTTCATTTGCTGTTTGAAAGCTGCTATGTCAGTGTCATTACCTCCTGTAATTATCAAGTCGTTAACGTATACCCCAACAATCAGAGGGTGCTTGCCATTTGTTCTCTTGTACACCCCTGAATCTAAAGGACACTTCTCAAACCCCATTTCTGTTAAAGTGCAGTCTAGTTTGGAATTCCATGCACGCGGTGCTTGACGCAAACCATATAATGCCTTCCGCAGTTTGCAAACCTTGCTGTCCTGACCCGCAATTTCGAAGCCTGGAGGTTGGCATACATACACCTCCTCAATCAGATCCCCATTCAAAAAAGCCGATTTAACATCCATATGATGCATCTTCTAACCAAACTAAGCTGCCAGTGCAACTAGGAGTCTGACGGACTCAATGCGTGTGACAGGGGCAAAAACTTCTTCAAAGTCAATTCCCTGTCTTTGTACATAACCCTTTGCAACCAACCTAGCTTTATATTTGATCACTGCTCCAGTGGGGTCTTTCTTCACCTTGTAAACCCACTTCAGCCCGATTGGTTTGTGTCCTTTCGGGAGATCGCACAACTCCCATGTGTTGTTCTCATCAATGGAGTTTAGTTCCTCTTTCATTGCCTTCTGCCAACAAGACTTTTTCAGAGCTTCACCATGGTTAATAGGTTCCTCAAGGCCAAACAAGCACAACTTGGCATCAACTTCTTTGAACTCTGTTTCCTCAGAAATCTCGTCGAGGAATCGCTTTCCTTTTGGCCCTTGCGAGGGCTCACTGTACATGGTGTTAGGAGAACCAGGAGCATAAGCAGGGGTCACCAGAGAGGCTTGTAGATCCAGCGGGATTGCAGCCCCGTTGTTGGCACATCTCGTTCTATCACCCTGTCGAGGCGCTGCCATGGTAGGAGTTCTGCTTGATGAATCCACGGTCGTGGTAATGTTTTCTGCTACCTCTCCTGTGTCCTCACAATCAGGTTGTTCTGGGTAGCTAACCACAAATGAACTACCATCGCTGCTTCCCATTGACCCCGCGGAGCTCCAATCCCAACATCTATCTTCCTCGAACACCACATCTCGTGATACAACAAGTTTGTTGTGTTTGGGGTCATACATGCGATATGCCTTCGAACCAGATTCATATCCAATGAAGATCATCTGAGTGCTTCTATCTGATAGCTTGAATACTCCGGGTCCAACCTTCTTTACATGTGCGACACAACTGAATGTCCGGAGATGCTCGACTGATGGTTTTCTCTTGTGCCATGACTCATAGGGAGTTCTTCCCTTTACACTTTTGGTTTGGGATCTGTTCAACAAGTACACAGCAGTGGTCATGGCCTCACCCCAAAA
The DNA here is from genome assembly GCA_022496015.1 of Hordeum marinum. Classification (NCBI taxonomy): domain Eukaryota; kingdom Viridiplantae; phylum Streptophyta; class Magnoliopsida; order Poales; family Poaceae; genus Hordeum; species Hordeum marinum. The sequence continues at coordinate 116,138,820 of CM039678.1, forward strand.
CCGTGCAGGTACTCCCATGCTCTTCAGGAGGCTTCTAGCCATGCCAACCATGGTCTGGTTTCTTCTTTCGACTACACCGTTCTGCTGTGGGGTGTAGGGTGCAGACAGAAAATGCTTAAGACCATGTCCATTGCAATGCTTTGTGAACTCATTTGACGTGAACTCACCACCTCTATCAGTCCGGATGGCCCTCAATTTCAGTCCTGTTTCAGTTTCAGTAGCTCTCTGAACTTTCTGCAGTGCCTCTGGGGCCTCATCCTTGGTACGCAACAGCACAATCCACATGTACCTCGAATAATCATCAACCAAGAGAAGAAAATAGTGCTTCCCTCCTGGAGTTTCAGCTGAAATTGGGCCACAAAGATCACCATGGATTAGCTGAAGCTGTTGTGTGGCACGGTAGGCTACTTGTGCAGGAAACGGAAGGCGTCGTTGCTTGCCAATCATACAGCCATCACATACCTGCTTGATCTGATCAATGTGCGGAATGCCTGTGATCATATTATCCGCGGCAAGGAAACGAAGAGACCAAAAATTCACATGTCCATATCTCATATGCCAAAGCCAGGCCTCATCCTTGGCATGAGGTAGCAGGCACACAGGTTCTGACGGCTGGATGTTCAGGATATACATCCTATTCTTGCGTCTCTTGACTCTGGCCAAGACATTTCTCTGCTTATCCCATACAGTCATCATTCCATTTTCACTAGTATACTTGCAGCCATTTTCATCTAATTGACCCAAGCTGATAATATTGCTCTTTCGCCGAGGTATATAGTACACCTCTATCAGTACTCTATGCTCCCCGGTAAGACACTGCATCAGTACAGCGCCACATACACAGATGTCCACGGCTGTGCCATCACAAAACCTAACCTTGCCTTTCACCGTTTCATCAAGTTCTGCAAACTTCTCTTGGCACCCGGTCATATGGTTGCTCGCTCCAGTATCTAAATACCATGAGACATCTTGCCTTCCGTTCAACTTGGGCTGTAGATTTTCTTCATTCAGGTACACACGTTCAGAGGTGACGGGGTCTGAAGGCATCAACTCACATGTCTCAAGCATAAGAAGTCCAAGGGTGTCATCCTCCTCTTCTGCCTGTGCAAAGTTCGCCTGCTCACACTTCAGTTCCGGGCAGTCAGACTGAAAATGGCCCATCTCATTGCAATTGAAACACCTCACCTTTGTGATATTGAACTTGCGGTGCTTCTTCTGCTTGCCCTCTTCTTTGCTCTCGCCGTGCCCGGCTTGTCCACGGTCACCGCGCCCATCGCGGCTACCGCCATGTCCTCGACCGCCTCCACGGCCACGACCGGCGTTATTGCTGCCGGCTCCAGGTGACCCCTTTTTACCCTTCATCAGCTGCTCAAGGGCATGTGTCATCAACATCAATTGGTCCTCCTTCCCACTAGTGTGACGACGCCGCCCGCGTTGGCTCTCTTCAAATGTGGCGAGGCGACCAACGGCCTCCGACACGGTCATGGTGGTGACATCACCCCACTACTCAATGGTGTTCACGATGTCCCCAAACCGGCTTGGGACGGCGTTAAAGAGGACCTCAATGATCAACTCATCCGACACCGTCTCACCCAACGATCGGATTTCTCCAACAAGAGTCATCAATTTCTGCGCAAACACACTAACGGACTCACCATCATCCATCACCATGCGATCGAGCTGTCGCTTCAACTGCTTGACCCGCGCCTTCTTGACGCGATCCTCACCGACGCGCATCCGCCGGATCGCTTCCCACGCCTCGTGAGTGGTACTGCACTCAGCCACCGCCATCATCACCGAGTCGGGAATGGACTGAGATAGTGCAGTAAATGCTTCGTCGTCCCTTTGTTGATTAAACTCGCCCGTCCCCTCGAGCGCCGGCCACACACCGTACGGACGAAGGAGTACCTTCATCTTCACCGCCCATAGACTATAATTCGAGTCCGTGAGCATGGGACACTGGATCGGGACGCCGTCGGTCCTCGGCGGCATGCGTGGCACGATGGCTACCTCTGCGGCCGTGCCCTCATCACCAGGCCTCTTTGCCGGTGGCGTGTACTTTCCGCCGCCGTCGCTGCTCGGTGAAGTGTCGCTCATCGTCGATCCCCGCCGCCACAACTCCTCCTACCTCCGCCGTCGTGCTCAGCCTTCGTGAACCTGGCTCTGAATACCAAGTGTTGGACCAAGATCTGGATCAACACACGCACGCGAGGTGGACGCACACACGAGACGTACTGAAGGAGAAAGACAGCCTGCACGAACGCAATGAACGGAGGGATTTTTGCGACGCGTAATCATCTGCATATTTTCTTCTCATTCCTTTTATTCCCAAGCACAACAAACTCACGGCATGCAGTACCCACGATCCGTTTTACCCGCACCATCCTACGGACAGAGTCGTGGCCAGTACACCCACGATTACAACATGAAAGAAAGCTACGACTAAGTCTGAAGAAAACTAGCCTGATGTTAAACTGATGAAACTGAACCTGACCGTGTACACTGCACGTTTCAGGATTATTCAGAGAACTAGCTAACTGAAAATAAAAACAGCTGCAACTAGATTAGCATAACAATCTTCGCAGCCTCCGGTAGCTTCGGCCGCCGCAATGCCCCGGTCATATTCGACCAAACTAGGCCCCCTCTAGTTCTTCCTACACCACCATCCGCCCCTCTTGACCCCGCGAAGGCAACCACCTGCTTTTTGTTGCTCCAGAGCCACCGTTGGCGAAGCCCACAGCTGACCCGAAGCCGCCGCCTGCTTTGGAGCTCGCTGCCGGCAACCCCCTCCATCGCTGTGACCGTTTCGACCAGTGGGAGGATCGCCCTAGTGTGGTGAATCCATTTCCTCCATCGAAGCCCCGTGGGGTGACGCCAATCACCGATGTTGGTCGTCGAAGCCCCGCCTCCGCTCTGCCAGAGGAAGGAGGAGGCGCGGGCGACTGGTCAAACCTGACCAGTGGGCCTGACGGACCCACTATCAGCGACCCAACGATGTACCACGCTGACTTAAGTGATAGCGCCCTCTCCAAAGTAAATTTCCCCTTCAAGAAAGCATATTTTGGTTTCAAACATTTTCTTTTCTGTTCTATTTAAAAACTAGATTTTGACCACATATTTGACTACGTCTATCTTTTAAAATAAAAATCCAATTGAACTGATTCTTCTTCCCACCTCTCTCAAATTTCACCTAGTTTATTTTCATATTTATTTGAAAATTTTCCAAAAAACTTTTCTGTACTGTTTTTAAATTGTGTGTTAATCAGAATATTATCAAATAGGAATTTGGAGGGAGAAACTTTCAAAAAAATCCAAGTGCTCATCACCTACCTACACATTGAAGGAAAGAGCATTCTGAACCTTGGTACAATATTGGTTGTGTGTTGTTTGATGTGATTACAACACCAAGTTAACTCGATAGATGCATTATTTCATGTGATGGTGTGATCATGTTTACAAGTGTGTGATGAGAATTCCTTGATGTTGGAATTGAAATGCTTGTGGCAGTTTTCACCCTATTATGCTTTTCATGCCTACCGGGAGGAATCCGGAGAAGTCTCTGTCTCGGATAGACATGAGGTTGGTACTGACATTTTGTTGGATGAGAATGATCGGTAAGGTATGTTGAGGTATGATGAGTGGTGATTCTATCCGATGGTGTGGAATATAATTGTTATGCTAACCATGCAGGAAACACATAACCTCCTGAGTCGAACGTAGATTGAGTCTTGTGCCACTAATTGCATACTTGTTTCGTACCACCACTTGTTCCTGCCGCAGGTATGGTACGGTTCAGGGCAAAATTCATTGTTTTGACCCTTTTGGTTAACTTTAGCCCGATCTGACCCTGCTTATGATTTTTTTCGGATCTGACCCTTTTTCCTACCGCCACTCGCTGTGGTAGTAGGCATATACACCCTACCGCTAGAGCCAATGGCGGTAGGGTTTGAGTCAACACAGGTGGCATCGTGTTAGCGGAGTCAAACGGGAGTCAAACAGAGTCAAACGAACCCTACCGCCACTGTCTCTAGCAGTAGGTTCTGTATGCCTACCGCCATAGCGGGTGGCGGTAGGAAAAAGGGTCAAATCCAAAAAATCATAAGCTAGGTCAGATTGAGCTAAAATTAGCGAAAAGGGTCACAATTGTGAATTTGTCCTACGGTTCAGTAAGTTGTCAACCTCTTTCTTAGCACACACCGTATAGAGAGTCCATAGTGAAACAAACCAGTGGCCCCTGGTAGGCATGTCACTTGGTCCGAGGGCATGGGTGTTCTGGTTGGACTGATGGGGTAGCTCCCCTATTTTGCGTGTGGTATAAATTTTGTGATCCCATGCTAATCGAGATTGTGGTCTCCCCACTTATTGTTTTGCTTAATGATGTCATGGGTCATTCCAGGCACCGATAAGTTAAGCTGGTGTGTGTGGGTCAGGTATGTTTTCAATTCAAAGGCCGTAAGTGGAATTAGTCTCGGATGACTAAAGAAATCTGTTACTATAGGGTAAAGGGTACAACCTATGCAGAGTAAACATCTATTCAAATATTCGTGTCTACGGTTAAGGACTATAGTCTGGGATGGGTCAAGTGTCGGTCTTAGTGTCGGTCTTCGGAGGAATTCTTCTATATTGAATATTGATCATGAAGTGTGATGAATGATGATTATGATTATTTTTATTGTTGACTAACCATTTATACCATCTGGAATATTGAGTATCCCTGGGATGGTTCTACCTCCTGGATACTTATTGTGATTACTATTTTATAAGCCATTTATGTGGTGTCGCTGAGACGCCCGACTGTGGCATGCTTGTTATTTATTTTTCTTATAAGCCCTTTATGTGGTGTCGCTAAGACGCTTGACTAGGGCATGCTTATTGTTTATTTTCCTAATAAGCCCTTTCTGTGGCGTCTCTTAGACGCCCGACTGTGGCATGCTTGTTACTTACTTTTTTATAAGCCCTTTATGTGGCATCGCCGAGACGTCCGACTGTGGCACGCATGTTATTTATTTTCCTTAAAAGCCCTTTATGTGGCCTCGCACTGACACCCAACTAAGGCTTTTTTAAATCATAACCTTTCGAGGTGTCGCTTCAGACACCCGATTGGAATATTTTATTTCTTTTTTTCTCTGTTTGCTTATTAGTTTTTTTACATGAATGACCTGCTTGCTTGCACCATGGAATTTGTCTTATGACTAACTGAATGATCATGGATTATTTCAGTGCATGAATATCACCTGCTATATTATACCTGGTTTCATGATGTTTGCGAGTACATTCAAAGTACTCAATGGCTTGTCCCTCGCTATTGTCTTGGCCAGATTGCGTATTGGGAGAGGATCATTATGACGACAACCCCGGAACCTAGCCATCAAAGATCGTAACCACGCGAACATAGGAGTTATCCAGGTTAGTTGTTCCTGTGGGAAATGGAGTCCCATAGATGCTGATGACCCCGAGCCGCTTCCGCCACCAACCACTAGAAAACTTTTGATGTACTCATAGACCATAATGGTCTTGTACTTTAGATTTTGTAATTTTTCTTGGAATATCTGTATCAAGGAGTGTCCACCAGCTAATAGTAATCATGGGGCTGGTGAGCACAAGGACCATTTACTGGGAAATTAATATCCTGGAAAACCGATCCTCACACGAATCCCCCTCTTCGGAGCCCCAAACAGACTCCAAATCAGCCCTCCCGGGGAAGAACAGGAGGTGGCAGTGGCTCCGTCTCGTGAAATGCGATGAAATCTTCTCTCCTCTTTTTTCTATGAATATGTGAATTTATAAAATTGGAATTAGGGTCGGGGTGCCACATGGGGCCCACAAGCCATCACTATGCGCTAGGGGGTGGGCGCGCCCTATTGGCTTGGGGCCCACACGCAGCCCACCTCTGGTGGATCTTCGCTCCATAATTCATTGTTTATTCCAAAAATTATTCACAAAAAGTTTTGTCCAATTCCAAGAAGTTTTATTTCTGCACAAAAATAACACCAAGGTAGTTCTGCTGAAAACAGCGTTAGCCCGGGTTAGTTCCATTGAAATCATGCAAATTAGAGTCCAAAACAAGAGCAAAAGTGTTTGGAAAAGTACATATGTTGGATATGTTGGAATCAAGCTTAACTCATTGCTTGTACTCAAGCAATTCCGTTGATAAACTAAAAGTGATAAAGAAAACTTTTACAAACTCTTTTGTTCTCGTCGTCATACACATGCTTAGCTAGTGTTCAGGTTTTCATCATAAATCATCAGTAACCATATCCATGATAATAGTTAAACATCATATTCACTCATGGCAGTACATAATCAACTAGGAAGAAATAATAAGATATCTCACATGCCAACAAGTTATCAAAACAATCATGATTTAATATGGTCATATGGTATTTCGCTAGACCTTTCTAAGACCGCAAAACATAAATGCAGAGCACCTCTTAGGTTCAAGAAGCGACTAAACACTGTAATTCAGGGTAGAAAAGATCCAGTCATGCTCATATCCAACATTAACTAGACTCAGTTCATAAGATAAAAATAGTGCTCTTCGGTGTGGTGCTTTTAGTAAGAGGGTGATGTGTAGGGATCAATAGAAGATACAACTAGAGGGGGTGAATAGACTACTTGCAAGAATTAAAACCTAACCTTTTCCCAAGTTAATTGGTTGGCAGATTTTAATAATTATAACAAGTCCAAACCACCCTACACATGCTAGTCAACAAGTATGGCAACGAAATGTAAGACAAGCATATGTAAGAGGGTAGAGAGAAGAAGATCATACGCAGTTGTAGACACAAAGATTTTCCCCGTGTTTCCGATAGGTGGCGCTATCATAGATCCACGTTTATGGAGTCTTCAACTCACGGAGGGTAACGGTTGTGAGAGTTCACGGTGGGCTCCACCCATAAGGGTCCACGAAGTAGCAACCTTGACTATTCCATAACGGCTTCCGTCCACGAAGGACTATCCTCACTATGGGTAGATCTTCACGAAGTAGGCGATCTCCTTTCCCGTACAAACTTCTTGTTCCAACTCCACAACACGAAGTAGGAGGCTCCCAAGCAACACCTAACCAATCTAGGAGGCACCACCCTCCAAAAGGTAATAGGCTTGACAATGATGATGAACTCCTTGCTCTTGTGCTTCAAGATGATAGACTCCTCAACACTAAATCACTCTCTCACAGATTTTTCTTGGTAGAAGATATTGATTGGGTGTAAAGCAACTTGGGGAGGCTAGAAATCAAGATCCATATGGTTGGAGTGGATGATTTTGATCTCAACACAAGGGTAGGTGGCTCTCTCTCAGAAATTTGGATATGGGAAGTGGGGAACTGTTTCGAGTGCTTCTCTTGTGAGTGGGATGTGGTGGAGGGGTATATATAGGCATCTCCAAAAATCCAACCATTACAACATTATTGACCATCTCGGTGAAACCGATGCAAAAACTCGGTTGTACTGATCTGTTCAAAATGTGGCAACTTTCGGAAAGTCGGTGAGACCGATATGGGAAACTCGGTTGTGCCAAAATCAATGGCCGAGGAAGTTTACAAGACTCGGTGGGACCGAAACACAAAACTCTGAAATTCCGATTTTATGAAATCAGTTAACAGAATCGTGGTCGCTGAAACTCGGTTGCACCGATGTGAACTCGGTTGCACCGATGAGCTAGGGTTTGGCTAGGGTTCTGTCGTAGGTTTAGAATCGGTGTAGCCGAAATGGAAATCTTGGTGGCACCAATTTTGAGTGGCAAGGTTTTGACAAAGTATTTTGTGGGAGAGCTTGTGGGTGTTTTTGGTAGCTAGCACTTGTGCACGTGGAGCAATTTGTTCAGCAACAATAAGTTACCCCCTTTTAATAGTATTGGCTTTCCTCTGGACTCAAAGTGATGTGTCACAAAGTAGAAGGAGATTCTTCTAGCTTGAAGCTTTGCCAATACATTCCTTGCATCTTGGGGTATCTCCTCACAATTCATAGCCATCCCATTATTGGACTTTTCCTGAAATATGCTAGGTAAAAATATTAGTCCAAGAGACAATGTATGTTGTCATGAATTATCAAAACCACCAAGGGAGCATATGTGCTTTCATGATGACTCAACATAAAAGTAAATAGATAGGCACTTCGTAGAGGGAAGCATTGATTTGCAGAGGTGGCAGAGCTCAAGGTTGAAAACATGATTGAAATTAGAGTTTTATGGTGGTGGACTTTTCCAGTCAACGTTACAACAAAGGATTTCAATGTTTTCCATGCTAAACACATTATTGGTGGTCCCCAAGCGGAATTGTAAAGTTTGCTCCGATACAACAAACATACTTAACCCATGTCTGACCGAACCCACGGATGCCCTCCAACCTTTTAAACTGTCTAGGGAGTTTTTTTAATTAATTTTTTATTTTGTAGGAGGCATCCTTCTTACCAGCCTCTCTACTGCAATGGCAGGCGAATAAATGCCCAGCTTGAGAATAACCCACTTAGGATGGAAGATAATTACTACCTCGTCGCTCCATGAGCGGTACGAGTGCACAAAACATGTGTTTATTTTAATATTATAGGTGACACATGCAAATTTACTTGGAACGGCAGGGTAATACCGTATATAGGTAGGTATGGTGGACTCATGGGGAATAACTGGGTTTAAGGATTTTGGATGCACAAGCAGCATTCCCGCTTAGTACAGGTGAAGGCTAACAATAGTTGAGAAGCGACCGGGTAGAGAGCGAAAACGGTCATAAGCATGCATTGTGAATAATTAACATTGGACGTAGCATGAGTAGGATATGAACACTTTGAATTTAAACATCATGAAGGCTGCATTGGCTTTGAATCAACTACATGTTTGCAGATGGGCCAAGTCAAGCCGCTCGAATTACTCAGAGGGAAATACCATACTACCATACCATATCATAACCATTTTAATGCATGTTGACACATAAGAATAAGATAAATCATTATCCACTCCTAGCTATGTAAGCATGACATGAGAAGCTATAATCTCTAATTGTTATCATAAACATGTTCACTCATGATATACTGAATCAAGATCGAATGAGCTAAACATATTTACAAAAACAGAAAACAAGAAGAGTTCATACCAGCTTCCTTTGCCACGATCACTTCATGAAACATCATCATTATTGCCTTTCACTTGCACGACCGAACGATGTGATAATAATAATAGTGCAAGAATGTCATGGACTAAGCTGGAATCTGCAGGACAGTTTTAAACAAAGGAGAAGACAAGCTAATATTAGCTCTCTGTTAGATCAACAGTAAACAATATGGGAGCCACTCAACATTTTCATCGCGTCCTTTTCCTTTCCATGACTCAATAAAAAAATTCATAGAAACACAGAAATATTTTTGGAGTTTTTTGTTTTTTCTCAAGAAAGCAAAAAAACAAAGGAAAAACAAGAACGAGAAAAAATATTTACACGGGAAAGCTCCCAACATGCAAAGGAAATATTTTTGGATTTTATTTTAATACTATAAATAATTAAATGGGAAATAAAAAATGAAAAGAAACGAGAAATATTTTTGGATTTTCAAAGTTTTTCAAACACACAAGAAGAAGGCCGAAAAATAAAACTAACATGGATATACAATGAAAAAGGATGAACATCAACAATTTTATATGAAGTGTGTGAACATGAATGTAATTTCGAGTAGAAATGCATACTCCCCCAAGCTTAGGCATTTGCCTATCTTGGTTATCTCCATCCGAAGAATCCATCTGGTCCTGGAGGAAAGTAGTTGAGCTCAGGCACCTGAGCATCCCACTCTTGGGCTGTGGCCTCCGCCTCGACCAACTTGTTTCGGTAAGCAATTATGTCTGGTGGCATGATGGTTTATCCGTTCCTGGCATGATAGTTAAACAAACAAGGTACAAGCAACACAATAATATCACGAGTATTCTTGATGTATACTAGGTTGTAACGAATGTATTGCGGTGGCTGAGGTTCCTCAATGAACTAGTGCTCTAGCATAGACTGGTGATCAGGATAAACCTTAGGCAACTAGTAGTCACTGGGTTTATGGAGGCATTAAAACACTTTGCCAAGCACGTGGCATAAAGACCACCATGAACCTTGCCATTGGTTTGGTTAAGATGCAAGCAGCGCGCGACAATAGCTCCTAAATTGTAAGTGCTATCACCATAAAGTGCACGAGACGGAATAGCAAGGGTGGGGCACTGAAACCACTTCCCTGCTCCATAGCAGTTATGCATTTTCCTATAAACACAGAAAAATAATGCACAGACAGAAAATACAAACTAGTGGCCCTGGCGTTTGATACGCCCCTAGTTTCCCCCACAGTTAAGGTGAGGAGGAAATCCTGGGAGTCCTCGGGTTTAGGATCACGCATTCTCCCAAGAGAAGGAAGCAAACATGTTTCATGTAATTCATCTAGGGGCATTTCATAGTTTGTTGCATATAAATCAAAGCATACTATGGGAGTACCAGGGATATTCGAGAAGTAAAAAATTTTGCAAGAAGGAATTAGTGAGGATATAGTATTGGTCACACTCATCTGCGAGGAAGTTGGTAAACCCGGCATCTGCAACAAATTGCATAAATTCTTCATAGAAAACCGCTTTGTTCATGAAGGGTGCATGTGGCCATTCACAAGGCCTAACCTCTGTGTAATGTAAAATGTTGATGTCACGATCTTGAGTCCTCCCAATAGCTCCCTTGGGGTTCTGACTCAAAGAACCTTTCCTTAGGAAATTAATTTCTCTAAGCACAAATTTCAAGGAGCAATTCCTCAAAATAGTTTCGAAAATGGAGTTCAAAGGAAAGATCAGTTTCTAGAGGAAGAACACAGGAGAGAGAGAGAGGGCTAGGGAATTTTTCCCGAAGGTAAGGGATGAAGTGGGCCGAAGGAAAAAGGCAGGGGGCCTGTGGGTCCCACAAGCAATCTGGGCACGCCCTATTGGCTTGTGGCCCACAGGTGCACCTCCCTGCTATAATTTTAATGCCAAAAATTCATAAATATTCCAGAAAAATTCATGTTAAAATTGTGTGGCAATTTGAGACCTTTTATTTTTGGGTCATTTTTTATTGCACGGGAAAATTAGAAAACTGGATAATCATGGCATTTTATTTTTCTTAACTAAAAGTAATAGAGGATAAACTTGTGATACATAGATTTGTGCATACTAAATTCATCAATCTCATGTCTTTCAAAAAGGATCCATCAATAAGGTTGATCAAGTCTTATTAATAATCATTCCTGACTGACATGAAACCGAAGAATTTTCGTGTCACATTAAGTTACCTCAATGGGGATTTGCATCTCCCCAACAATAAGATTATAATATTTCTTCTTGGCGGTAGGTAGAGGGATTTTAAAATCTCCAATGCTAATTGTGGAACTTGACTCAATGACATTAATTTTATAAACCAAAGTTTGTTTCTTCAAAAAATGCACAGTATATTGTTTGCCATTGATGTGAAAAGTAAACTTGCTTTTGTTGCAATCAATAATAGCCCCTGCAGTATTTAGAAAGGGTCTACTAAGGATGATCAACATGTTGTCGTCCTTGGGCATACCAAGAATAACAAAGTTTGTTAAGATATCAACATTTGCAACCACAACAGGAATGTCCTCACAAATTCCAATAGGTAAACCAGTGGATTCATCAGCCATTTGCAAAGATATCTCATTAGGTGTAAGCTTAGTCGAATAAAGTCTTTATATAGAGAGAAAGGCATAACAGTGACACTGGATCCTAAATCCCATAAAGCAGTTTTAACATAACATCTTTTAATAGAGCAAGGTATTGTGGGTATACCCAGATCTCCCAACTTCTTAGGTACTCCACCATCAAAAGAATAATTAGCAAGCATGGTAGTAATTTCAGTTTCAGGTAATTTTCTTTTGTTGGTAATAATATCTTTCATATACTTAGCATACGAAGGCATTTCCAATATATCAGTCAAGCGAGTGCGCAAAAGGGCGGGTCTAATCATTTCAGCAAAGTGTTCAAAATCCTCACCCTACTTAATTTTAGAAGCCTTACGAGGGAATGGCATGGGTTTTGAACCCACAACTATCTTTCCCTACCGTGTTTCCTAGCAGCAAAGTCTTTCTTCTCATATCATCTATTTTTAGGATGTGGGTTATAAGATCTTCTACAGGTTCAATTTCCACATCATTATCATGTTCTTTATTATCATTAGGTTGAGTGTATACATGAACATCATCATTATTATTATCATTTTCATTATCACTAGGTGCATGTTCACTACCATATTGTGTCTTAGCATTAGAAATAGAAACATCATTATGTTTCTCAGTGGGGTTTTTTACACTAGGTTCACTAGAAGTATGTAAGGTTCTATCATTTTTATTTTTATTTTACTTATTAGATGGACTAGGTGCATCATCATTAATTCTCTAAGAATCTTGTTCAATTCTTTTAGGATGACCTTCAGGATAAAGAGGTTCCGGAGTCATTCTACCTCCTCTAGTCATTACTCTAACAACATGATCATTCATATTATTATTTATTTTAGCAAGCAAATCATTTTGTGACTTAGCAACTTGGTCTAGTTGGGTGTGAACCATAGAAGCATGTTTACCTAGACCCTTCACACCATTAGCAATTCTAAACATCAAGTCACTTAAGCGATCTATCATCATGGCATTACGTCAAAATTGATCTTTAACATAATTATTGAAGTGCTATTGCTTAACAGTGTAATTATCAAATTCATCCATGCATTGACTCAGAGTCTTAGTATAAGGTGTATCACTCTCATTAAAGATACAAAGAGAATTTACCTCCACTACATGTGTCAGGTGTCAAGTCCATGTATTTCTTCAACACGTGGTAATTTGTTGATATCTTCAGTTTTAATACCTTTCTCCTTCATAGATCTTTTTGCTTATTGCATATCTTCAGAACTAAGAAGCAGAATACCTCTATTCTTTTGGATAGGTTCCAGAGGTGGTTCAGGAAGTGTCCAATCATTGGCATTTTGCAATGTATTATTCAATAGTTCTTTAGCTTGTCCAACAGTTCTTTCCCTGAAAACCCAACGAGCACAACCATCTAGGAAGTCCCTAGAAGCATCAGTTAGTCCATTATAAAAGATATCAAGTATTTCATTTTTCTTAAGAGGAAGACCAGACAAAGCTCTAAGTAACTGGAGAAGCCTCCCCCAAGCTTGAGGGAGATCCTCTTCTTCAATTTGCACAAAGTTAAATATTTCCTGTAAAGCAACTTGTTTCTTATGAGCAGGAAAATGTTTTTCAGAGAAGTAATAAATCATATCCTAGGGGCTACGCACACAACCAAGAGCAAGATAAAGAAACCATTCTTCAGCCTCGCCTTTTAGCGAGAAAGGAAAAAAGCTTAAGGGGACTCTACTATAGGAATCAATTCAGCAATATCATTCCTCATTAATAAACAAAGCAGCAATATCATTCAGTTTCATGAGATGTTCGATAACAATTTCATTTTCATAACCATGGAAAGGATGAGACTCTACTATAGGAATCAGTTTAGGGTCTATAGATAATTCATAATCCTTATTAGCAACAAATATAGGTGAAGTAGCAAATTTAGGATCATGTTTCATTTTCTCCATCATAGATTTTATTTTCAGTTTGTATTCTAGTTTCCTCAAATCATCTATATTCTCACAAGCAAGAACATTCCTAGTTGTCTCTCCATCCATAACATAACCTTCAGGTACATAAGGCAATTCATATCTATTTGGGGAGCGAGGTGTAACGGGTGATTCAAAATCTTCATCGATTTCAGCATTTCAAGTTCTCTAGCATTAGTAATATGAGCATCAAGTAATTCACTCAATGGCACAATTTCAGTTTCAACATGTGTAGCAACAATATCATCATTAATTTTTGAAGTAGCATCATCAATTTCATGATATATTCAGGACGATCAACAAGTGGTGGTGTAATAAGCCAATTCAAAATAGTAGGTGAATCAAAAGCAGAGCTAGATGATAGTTCCTTACCTGCTCTCGTATGAGAGGGAACAATCTTAGTTCGATTACCTTTCGGATTCTTCATAGTGACAATTGGATATCCTCAAGTTAACACAATAAATATAGCTATGCTCCCCGACGACGGCGCCGGAAAAAGGTCTTGATAACCCACAAGTATAGGGGACTGCAACAGTCTTAGCAAGTAGTATTTCACCCTAATTTATTGATTCGAGACAAGGGGGGCAAAGAATATTTACCAGCCTTGACAGTTGAGTTGTCAATTCGACCGCACCTCGGATATCATTCTGTTGCAAAGATTTAGTAGCACGACAAATAGTAGTAGCAAAATAACAGTAATAGTGACGATAGTAATTTTGTAACAGTTGTGACAGTAGCAACATCAATAGTAACTTAGCAAGATTCAGTATATGTAAAGCATAGGCACGTGAATCAGTGATGGATAATGATTTAGATGACATGAATCATGTAACAGTTACACACTAGGGCGGCATAGAACTAGCTCCAATTCATCGATGTAATGTAGGCATGTATTCATTATATAGTCATACGTGCTTGCGATAAGAACTTGTATGCCATCTTTTGTCCTACCCTCCCATGGCAGCAAGGTCCTATTGGAAACTAAGGGATATTAAGGCCTCCTTTTAATAGAGAACCGGAACAAAGCATTAACACATGGTGAATACATGAACTCCTCAAACTACGACAATCACCGAAAAGAATCCCAATTATTATACCTTTGGGTATGCAGATCAAGACACATAATAGATGAATACAACTTGCAAGATAGGATCCAAATCACTCTTATATTCATGAAAATATAATAGGTTCAGATCTGAAATCATGGCACTTGGGCCCTAGTGACAAGCATTAAGCATAACAAAGTCATAGCAATATAGATCTCACGACATATTTGACACTAGGGATCGAACCCTATCAAACTTAGCTCGATTACATGATCAATCTCATCCAATCCCATCATAATCCAGCAAGCCTACAAAGGAATTACCCACTCCCGGTGGTGAGCATCATGGCGGTGTTGATGAAGAAGGGTTGGTGATGACGACGGTGACGAATCCCCCTCTCTGGAGCCCCAAACTAACTCCAGATCAGCCATCCCAAGGAAGAATAGGAGGTGGCGGTGGTCCATCCTGTGAAACGCGATGAAGTTTCTCTACTATTTGTTTCTCCACAGATGTGAATTTATAGGAGTGGAATTATGATTGGGGGAGCCACGTGGGCCCCACAAGCCATTAGGGCATGCCAGGGGTGGGCGCACCCTGTTGACTTGTGGCCCACACGCAGCCCCCTCCGGTGGATCTGTGCTCAATAATTCATTATTTATTCAAAAAATAATTTCCAAAAAGTTTCATCTAATTACAGGAACTTTTATTTCTACACAAAAATAACACCAAGGTAATTTTGCTGAAAACAGCGTCAGTCCAGGTTAGTTCCATTCAAATGATGCAAATTAGAGTCCAAAACCAGAGCAAAAGTGTTTGGAAAAGTAGATACATTAGCGACGTATCGATTAACTGGTTCGGCTACGATGTTAGGTTGTCGTCTCCGGAGAACAACTAAGGTGTGGGTGAGTAGAAGGATGTGACTCCATTAGCGACTGGAGTAGGTGGACTCGTGAGTCCTTCCGGCAGCATAGTCGTCCATTGGAGTCAGGAGCAGACGGTCATGTCGATGCTGGTTTGGGCGGCTGGAGCATGAAGATCAGAGATTGAATAAGCACAACAAGCATTGGATTCACATCGGATGGTCTCTTGGGAGACGTAGTAGTAAATCAAAAAAAATTCCTACGTGTCACCAAGATCTATCTATGGAGAAACCAGCAACAAGCAAAGGGGGAGTGCATCTTCATACCTTTGAAGATCGCAAAGCGGAAGCGTTACTGGAACACGGTTGGTGGAGTCGTACTCGTAGCGATTCAGATCGCGGTGGATTCCGATCTAAGCGCCGAACAACGGCGCCTCCGCGTTCAACACACGTGCAGCCCAATGACGTCTCCTATGCCTTGATCCAGTAAGGAGGAAGGAGAGGTTGAGGGAGAACTCCGGCAGCACGAAGGCGTGGTGACGGTGGAGCTGCATGGTACTCCGGCAGGGCTTCGTCAAGCACTGCGGAGGACGAGGAGGAGGATGGGTAGGGCTGCGCCGAGAGGGAGAGAGACTTGTGTGTTGCAGCCCCCCAAAACCCCACATATATATAGGGGGAGGTAGGAGGGGGCGCAGCCCCTAGGGTTCCCACCCTAGGGCTAGCGGCCAACCCTAGATGGCCTTGTTGCCGGCGGCCAAGAGGGGAGAGGAGGGGCGGCGCCCTAGGTGGGCCTAGGGCCCATCTGCCCCTACGGATTGCCCCCTCCCACCTAGTTCTACGCCTTGGGCCGTTGTGGGAGGCGCACCAGCCCACCTAGGGGTTGGTTCCCTCCCACCTGCGGCCCATGCAGCCCTCTGGTGCCGGTGGCCCCACACGGTGGACCCACGGAACCCTTCCAATGGTCCCGGTACGTTACCGGTGATGCTCGAAACACTTCCGGTGACCAAAACCCCACTTCCTATATATGAATCTTTACCTCCGCAGGATTATTCCTGGCGATCGCTCCTGGCGACCGCGCTACGGATCGCAACAGGGGCTGCTCCGGCGATGGCCGCGGCGAGGGCCGTCGGCTTCTCGACCGGCGACCAGCGGCGGAAGGGGGGAAGGTTCTGGGCTCTGATGGATCATTCCGTAGAGGACTCCAATGACGATCTAGATCCGGGGGTGACCTCACCTACACCGTGTGACAAGATATGCATGGCAATCCAGGAAGGTGAGTCAGAGGAATCGATTGTCGGCCATTTAGACTTGTTTGTTTCGCAGGAAGACCCAGCCTGGAACGGACTGCCGGTGACAGAGAAAATCAAAGTGCTGAGACGGCTTGTCCACCGTTGGACCTCGAAGGCATCGCTTCGGCCCTGGATTGGACCTATACCTAAGGTACGACTTCCTAAACCTACGCTCGCGGATTTCATCGACGAATCGTCTTGGAAGGTGGTACAACGGAGGCACAAGAGGAGGGGTCCGGTCATCTCCAGGGAGTCACCGGTAATCGGTCAGATGACCTCGATCCGTGATTAGCGGATGGTGAGTTTGAATTGTCTCCTTGGCGCTGATGGGCCGCACATCGACATGGTTGAGATGGGCTGCCTTAGGGCTGGGTATGTGGCCCAACCAGCAAGCCCACTAGCCACAGTCGATCCGTCGAGTCCGCCTAATTCAGGACCGAAGCTATCAACTCCTAGGGGTTTTGTTGTGCCTGGGTTTCCATCCATCGGTCCGGGGAGAGCGGGCCGAGTACGTGCTCCGGCTGCTTCTTCGTCGGCGTAGGTACCCATCATGGCAGGTCGCGGTGCTCCGGCGGGACGCACGGGGGCTCCGGCAGCAAGGCCGAACCAGCCTCCAAACCATCCAGTGCGAGCGGGAAGGACGGCAGGAGCCATTGACACAGCCGGCCAAGGGGCCGAAGGTGGCCGGGATAACTGGTCTGCCGGGAGAGGCGGTGCCTCCCAGAATGATCGCCATGGGTATTGGGGGCGATGACGGTTACAACGCTTATGGTGAAGGCATCCACCATGGATCGTCCTCGTTTGGCGGCGGTATGTTTCACGGTGCTGGTCGTGGCTTTGACGGTCCGCCGAGGCCTTTTGTGCAAGGGGCGTCGGGGCCGACTAACAGGCAGAGGTATTGGTTCCGCCCGAGGGGCGAGGGACGAGGAAGAGGCCGCGGGCCCCTAATACCATTACCGCCTGCGGAGGTTCCGGCCATCATCGTGGAGGCTACAGTGACAAGAGATACACCACACCAGTAGCCTGCGGGAGCCGTGACTACTCCCGTGTTGACGGGGGAAGCGGCTAAGGTAGTGAAAGACCTAGCTGAAATACAGGTTCCCAAGAAGGGGGCTAACACTCGTGACATGCCTAATGATACGTCGCTGTTTGACAAAGCTGAAGGCGAAAGAACTACCAAGTGGGCTCGGAAGAAAGAGAAGATGTCCTGCTACCGGTGCGGTGGCCCAGGACACTTTGCTACAGAGTGCAAGGTCGAGTTGTGCGACTTGTGCAGAAAACCTAAGCATGATACAGGGGATTGCCTGTTTCTTTTAGGCCCAAGCTGGTGGTTAACATATACGGAGTCTGTTGTCAGGAACTG
This sequence comes from Hordeum marinum, assembly GCA_022496015.1. Lineage (NCBI taxonomy): Eukaryota > Viridiplantae > Streptophyta > Magnoliopsida > Poales > Poaceae > Hordeum > Hordeum marinum. The sequence goes on from CM039678.1 coordinate 116,156,983, forward strand.
ATGTTGTTCTAGTCCTCTAAGTCATCTTTGACGGTGCCCATCCCAGAGAGTTCCCGGACTAGGGTTGTTCGTGTTACTCGTGGAAGAATGACGTCTGAACAGGTGGTGCAACGCCTACGAGATTTGGTTCCCGCGACATTCCAGTGGGACCTAGTTAGTCTGGAGGATCAGGTGTTCAGGGTGGATTTTCCCACCAAGGAGGATCTTGGGCGCTTGCTGACTTTTGGGATGAGCAAGGTACCAAACAGTCCCTGTGTGCTTGAGTTTGAACCGTGGACACGGCAAGAGCCAACAAGAACTCCTTTACCGCAGCTTTGGATTCAGCTTTCGGGGGCACCCCAGGTGGCACTAGATGATGTCAGGATAACTTGGAGCCTTGGCTCACTTATTGGTAAAACAAAGAAGGTGGACATGCCTTTCACACGTGCCAATGGAGTGGCTCGTTTGTTTGTAAGTGTCATTAGTATTGAACATATTCCAGACTCGGTTAGATGGGCTTATGATGGTAAGTCCTACATGTTGGATATTGAGATCGAGGAGAATACAGAGTTTCAAGACTTGGCAAGGCAGGTGGACATGGACACTGATGAGGGTAACGGTGGGGATGGGTTGCAGTAGAAGGAGGGACCGATGAGTACTCAGAGGGGTACGGGTGCTATGCCACCGGCCAAGAAGGCGGAGATGGCGGAAAGTAGTGACCGGACTCATGGTTCTTCTTCCACCCAACAGTTGTGGTTTGGCTCGTTTCGTGCATTCTTGGCCCCAAGCAAGTTGTGTGGGGCGAGGGTTGACAGTGATGACCCGGAAGAACACGATCTGCCGCCCGTTTGTACACTTGGCCCTGCTTCACTTACGGGCCCCCTATCACCACCGGTAACCCCACCTCCGTCGTTGCTGTCGCCATTAGCGCATATGGGGGACAAGAGTGCTTTGCCATCTCCTGTTATTTCAGCTACAGGGGCCAGTGCACCATCACAAGTTTGTGATCTGGGAATAAATGTGGACTCTGTCACTTCTCGGGATCCCGATCCTTCCAAGCAGGTGGCTCCCACTAGCAGCGCGGGACCTATGAGCGCGGGACTTGTGACGGTGGGGGTGGAGCCTCGTCCCGTCAGTCCGGCGACTAGGGGTCGGCCGGTGACCGCAGATGCGGCTACGCGGCCCTATGGCGCGAGGCCGTCGATAGGTGGTCGGACGGCTGGAGGCGCCAAGTTGCCGGCCAGAACCGGTCAGGCTGGGGACGTGCAGCCGGTGGAGGGCTGCCACCCGACTGATGGCACCCAGCAGAGGCCTACAGCGGGCAGCCCGCAGGGTGACGGCATTTACGAGCCATCGTAGGTGGCACGTGATCGCACGGCCAGGCAAGGGGCAGGAGGCCCTTTGCCCACCGGGCCTTCGATCGCGGAAGTGGTCACCTACGGTGGCATCCAGGACCCGGCAACCAGTGATAGGCGGTCAAGTCGGCACCTTCAGGAGCAGCCGGACACAGATGACCTACGGATGGGACGTGCTATGAGGGCGGCTAAGCTGCGCGATATCAAGGTCACGACAGGTATGACCGTTAATACGACCTGTTCCATTTTGAACTTTTCAGATGTAGATAATATTTCGAATGCAAATTTGTTAGGGGTGTCTTTGGGTAGCAATGGGACGGAGGTTTCTAATTCAATAAATACACTGTTAGACTTAGAGGCTGAGAGAGCCATGGTCATGTTGCATAAGATTGCATCCATGAAGCCTATGAACGATGATGAGATTAATGAGCTAGGGATGGATGACATGGAATGTCTATGTGACCTTGTTCCTCCATCACTAGTAGTTGAGGACGATGAGAACATCAGTACGGAGGGGTATGTGGCCCCAACGGAACTGAATGAGAGTTCTCTTCCAGCACCTAGTTATGTGGACCGGGATGCGGTCCTTGAAAGGCCCAAAAGATCTTGGAAAAGAAAGGTCTACCCAGTGTCGGCGGTTCGCCGGAGTGCTAGATTCAAGACGGCAAAGAAATTTCACGATGAAATATTAAAGGCATATTCTAGAATAGCTGAGGTCTTAGAGACATGGCTAAAAGGAGATTTCTTGCAGAAGCAACAATCGAGCACAAGCTTGACTTCATAGCATTAATGGAAACGGGTAGAGACAACTTTACCTCTCAGTTTCTTAGCACGATTTCGGGTGGAGCTGACTTTGATTGGCATTGCTTACCCCCAAGAGGTAGATCTGAAGGGATCTTACTTGGGGTACGATGCGAGACCCTGGAAGTACGGAATGTGGCTCTGGGGGACTTTGCAATTAAGTTTAGAGTGCGGTCCAAGGAAGATGGGTTCCTTTGGGCGCTGGTGGCAGTGTATGGTGCGGCACAACCAGAGTTCAAAATGGACTTCCTGGCAGACCTTGTTCGTATTTGTGGGAATGAGAGGTTACCAATCTTAGTGGGTGGTGACTTTAATATCATCACGCGTAGAGATGAAAAGCATAATGACAACTTTGATGGCAGATGGTCATTCATGTTTAATACTATCATCGAAAGCCTGGATCTAAGGGAGATAGATTTCATGGGCAGAAAATTCACGTGTGCTAACTCATTAGCTCAACCAACTTTCGAGAAACTGGATAGGGTCCTAACCAGTGTGGAATGGGAGCAGAAATTCCCACGAGTTACAGTTCGAGCATTGCCAAGGGTGATCTCGGACCATACCCCATTGTTTGTGGACCCCGGAGGGGCGACCCATGTGGGCAACAAAGATGCTTTCTCATTTGAACTAGTATGGTTCGAACGAGAAGGCTTCATTGACCTCATAACGAGAGAATGGGGGCAAGTATCCGGGGGTGGTTCTAATATTGACAGATGGCAAAACAAGATAAGACATCTAAGACAATTTCTTCGTGGTTGGGCTAAGAATGAGACCGGAGCTTATAAACTCAAAAAGCAAAGGCTTATGGAGTTTATTGATCGCCTTGACATCAAGGCTGAAACCATGTTGTTGGATGATAATGAGAGAACATCCAAAGCGGAAGCAGAACTTGATCTTAAGAAAATGCTTAGAGAAGAGGAGCTAAAATGGGCCCTCGGAGCAAAAGTGAGACAAGTCCTGGATGGAGATGATAATACGCAAATTTTCCATCTTATAGATAATGAAAAGCATAGAAAGAAGAAAATCTATCAGCTAGAATAGGACGAGGGTACAATCGTTGGGCAAGATAACCTCAAGTTGTACATCTCCAAATATTATAAGAAATTGTTCGGGCCACCGGAGGATAACACGGTGACCATGGATGAACGGTTTGTCAGTGATATTCCTCAACTCGGGACGGACGAGAATGAGATATTAACCGCACCATTCACGGAGAAAGAGGTGTTCGATGCTATTGCGCAGATGAAGAATAATAAGGCACCCGGACCGGATGGGTTTCCAGCTAAATTCTATAAGAAATGTTGGCATATTATCAAAGGCGATCCATTGCCGATGTTTCATGATTTGTTTAACGGTCACTTGCAGTTATACCACCTTAACTTTGGGACTATCACATTGTTGCCAAAGAAGGAGGGGGCGGTGCGTATTGAACAATTCAGGCCCATCTGCCTACTGAATGTGAGTTTTAAAATTTTCACGAAAGTTGGAACCAACAGGCTGACGCATATCGCACACACAGTTGTGCAACCAAGCCAATCTACGTTTATGCCTGGTCGTAATATTCTAGAAGGGGTGGTTGTGCTCCATGAAACCCTTCACGAAATTCATTCGAAGAAACTAGATGGGGTTATCTTCAAAGTGGATTTCGAGAAGGCATATGATAAAGTTAAATGGCTTTTCCTTCAACAAGCTTTACGAATGAAGGAGTTTGATGAGCTATGGAGAAAGCAAGTCGAATCTTTTGTACAAAAGGGGAGTGTTGGGATTAAAGTGAATGACGACATGGGTCATTTCTTCCAAACTCAAAAGGGTCTCCGCCTGGGAGACCCAATGTCCCCTATCCTATTCAATGTTGTTGTAGATATGCTTGATGTCTTGATAGAAGGGCTAAACTGGAAGGCCTTATAGGTGGGTTGGTGCCCCATTTAGTCGATGATGGGGTGTCAATACTTCAATATGCTGTTGACACTATTCTGTTTATGGAGCATGATATTGCGAAAGCCAGAAATATGAAACTCATCCTCTGCTTATTTGAACAACTGTCGGGTTTGAAAATTAATTTTCATAAGAGCGAATTGTTCTACTTTGGGAGAGCCAAAGAGGAACAAGAGAATTATAAACAGTTGTTTGGATGTGAATTGGGTACTCTGCCGTTTAGCTACCTAGGCATACCTATTCATCATCGCAAATTATCAAACCAAGAATGGAAAAGGATAGAGGATCGATTCAAGAAGGAGCTTAGCTGCTGGAAGGGCCAGCTGTTGTCTTATGGAGGAAGGTTAATTTTGATTAACTCGGTTCTCATGAGCATGTCGATGTTCCTCTTGTCCTTCTTTGAGGTACCAGTAGGGGTACGAAAAAGACTGGACTTTTATTGATCCCGTTTCTTTTGGCAGAGTGATGAGGTTAAGAAAAAATATAGACTGACTAGATGGGACATTATATGTCGACCCAAACACCAGGAAGGACTTGGAATTGAAAATCTTGTAGTGAAGAATAGATGTCTACTCAGCAAGTGGCTGTTTAGATTATCGGTTGAGACGGAGGGCATGTGGGTACAAATTCTACGTAATAAGTACCTACACAACAAAACTTTGGCCCAAGTCACGGCTAGGCCGACTGACTCTCCATTCTGGAGAGGTCTGATGAAGGTTAAGCCTCAGTTTTTCCACAGAACGAAGTTCATTATTGGAAATGGAGAGACAACCCGGTTTTGGGAAGATACGTGGCTAGGAGACACGCCCCTGGCCGTATAGTATCCAACTCTATATAATATTATGCAACATAAAGAGAGAGATGTGGCCACAATATTACAGTCCACTCCTCTAAACATCCAGTTTAGGTGCACATTGATAGGCCATTGGTGGGCGGAGTGGTTGCATCTAGTCAGAAGACTTATGGATGTGCAGCTAACGGAGGAGGCCGACAAGATTGAGTGGAAACTTTCTTCGGCTGGCACATTTTCAGTTAAATCTATGTATCTAGACCTCATAAACACGACAACACTGCCAAAATCTAGCCATATTTGGAAGGTCAAAGTCCCTTTGAGAATCAAATTCTTCATGTGGTTTGTTCACAAGAAGGTGATTCTTACTAAGGATAACCTCGCAAAGCACAATTGGCCAGGATGCACGAGATGTAGCTTTTGTGATCATCACGAGACAATCGAACACCTTTTTTTTCCAGTGCCCACTCGCGAAACTTTTATGGAGAACGGTCAGAATTACTTTCAATATTAAACCTCCACATAGCATAGACACATTGTTTGGGACATGGCTAAATGGAGTGGATATTAACTTAGCAAAACATATACGCATAGGATGTTAACTGTAGGAATGACATGACATTTAACACACAAACACATATTCATTTCTTGCAGGTACTATTCATGGCATCGGCGTGGATCCGTACGTGGTCGTTACTCACTCCTGCGGAAGCTAGGGAGCCTTTGGTTACTGGGTCTGCCCGGTGGGAGATGGTAGCGCGGGATATATTCAACCGGTTTGGATGGCGGTCCACTAATAGGATAGATGGATAGGCATCTATGCTTATTTCGCCGGTTGTGGCTATTTTAGCTTTATTTTTGAACTTGTGATAGCTCCTTCAGAGCTCGATTGTATCAGCAGACTTTTGGCTACGTTTCTTTAATAAAGGGGCCGTATGCATCTTACTGATGCAGAGGCCGGAGGTAACACTCCTTTTCTAAAGAAAGAAACCTCCGGACCATTCTGGAACTCCTTGTGACGTCCGAGATCTCATCCGGGACTCAGAACAACCTTCGGTAACCACATACACTATTTCCCTATAACCCTAGCGTCATCGAACCTTAAGTGTGTAGACCCTATGGGTTCGAGAGGCACGTAGACATGACCGAGACACCTCTCCGGTCAATAACCAACAGCGGGATCTGGATAACCATGTTGGCTCCCACATGCTCCACGATGATCTCATTGGATGAACCACGATGTCGGGGATTCAATTAATCCCGTATACAATTCCCTTTGTCTACCAGTATGACACTTGCCCGAGATTCGATCGTCGGTATCCCTATACCTTGTTCAATCTCATGAGAGAGGTTTAGTCAACGGATCTGAGACATTCGGATCCGTATGTACTTTACAAATATCTATATCTCCTTCCTGAATGTAATCACGAATGGAGTTGAAGCGGCGCTTGATGTGTCTTGTCTTCTTGTGAAACCTAGGCTCCTTGGCAAGGGCAATAGCTCCAGTGTTATCACAGAATAGAGTCATCGGGCCCGACGCACTGGGAATCACTCCTAGGTTAGTGATGAACTCCTTCATCCAGACTCCTTCCTTTGCTGCTTCCGAAGCAGCTATGTACTCCACTTCACATGTAGATGCCGCCACGACGCTTTGCTTGCTGCTGCACCAGCTGACTGTCCCTCCGTTCAAAATATACACGTATCTGGTTATTGACTTGGAGTCATCCAGATCTGTGTTGAAGCTAGCATCAACGTAACCCTTGACGACGAGCTCTTTGGCACCTCCATATACGAGAAACGTGTCCTTGGTCCTTTTCAGGTACTTCAGGATATTCTTGACCGCTGTCCATTGTTCCGCTCTGGGATCACTTTGGTACCTCCCTACCAAACTTATGGCAAGGTTCACATCAGGTCTGGTACACAGCATGGCATACATAATAGAGCCTATGGCTGAAGCATAGGGGATGACACTCATCTTTTCTCTATCCTCTGCCGTGGTCGGGCATTGAGTCGCACTCAATCTCACACCCTGTAACACAGGCAAGAACCCCTTCTTGGACTGATCCATATTGAACTTCTTCAATATCTTGTCAAGGTATGTGCTTTGTGAAAGACCTATGAGGCGTCTCGATCTATCTCTATAGATCTTGATGCCTAATATGTAAGTAGCTTATCCAAGGTCCTTCATTGAAAAACACTTATTCAAGTAGGCTTTTATGCTTTCCAAAAGTTCTATATCATTTCCCATCAACAACATGTCATCCACATATAATATGAGAAATGCTACAGAGCTCCCACTCATTTTCTTGTAAATACAAGGTTCTCCATAAACCTGTATAAACCCAGACGCTTTAATCACCTCATTAAAGCGAATGTTCCAACTCCGAGATGCTTGCACCAGCCCATAGATGGAGCGTTGGAGCTTGCATACCTTGTTAGCATTCTTAGGATGGAAAAAACCTTCCGGCTGCATCATATACAATTCTTACTTAAGGAAACCGTTAAGGAATGATGTTTTGACGTCCATTTCCCACATCTCATAATCATAAAATGCGGCAATTGCTAACATGATTCAGACGGACTTCAACATCACTACAGGTGAGAAAGTCTCATCGTAGTCAACTCCTTGAACTTGTCGATAACCCTTAGCGACAAGCCGAGCCTTATAGACGGTCACATTACCATCCGCGTCGGTCTTCTTCTTAAAGATCCATTTATTTTCTATGGCTCGCTTATCATTAGGCAAGTCCACCAAAGTCCATACTTTGTTCTCATACATGGATCCTATCATGGATTTCATGGCTTCAAGCCATTTGTTGGAATCCGGGCCCGCCATCGCTTCTTCATAGTTTGAAGGTTCACCGTTGTCCAACAACATGATCTCCAGGATAGGGTTGTCGTACCACTCTAGTACAGAATGTGTCCTAGTGGACCTTCGTGGTTCAATAGCAACTTGATCTGAAGTTTCATGATCATCATCATTAACTTCCTCTCCAGCCGCTGCAGGCTCCACAGAAACAACTTCTTGTGCTGCGCTACTCCCCGGCTCGAGTGGAGGTACAATTACCTCATCAAGTTCTATTTTCCTCCCACTTACTTCTTTTGATAGAAACTCTTTCTCTAGAAAGGATCCATTCTTGGCAACAAAGACTTTGCCTTCGGATCTAAGGTAGAAGGTATACCCAACAGTTTCTTTTGGGGTATCCTATGAAGACGCACTTTTCCGCTTTGGGTTCGAGCTTCTTAGGTTGAAGTTTCTTCACATAAGCATCGCATCCCAAAACTTTCAGAAACGACATCTTAGGTTTCTTTCCAAACCATAGTTCATACGGTGTCGTCTCAACGGACTTAGACGGTGCCCTATTTAAAGTGAATGCGGTAGTCTCTAATGCATATCCCTAAAATGATAGCGGTAAGTCGGTAGAGACATCATAGATCGCACCATATCCAATAGAGTGCGATTACGATGTTCAGACACACCATTTCGCCGAGGTGTGCCAGCTGGCGTGAGTTGTGAAACAATTCCACATTTCCTTAGGTGCGTGCCAAACTCGTGACTCAAATATTTTCCACCACGATCATATCGTAGGCACTTTATTTTCCTGTCATGTTGATTTTCTACCTTACTCTGAAATTCCTTGAACTTTTCAAACGTTTCAGACTTGTGTTTCATTAAGTAGACATAACCATATCTGCTTAAGTCATCAGTGAGGGTGAGAACATAACGGTAGCCACCGCGAGCCTCAGCACTCATTCGACCGCATACATCGGTATGTATTATCTCCAACAAGTCAGTTGCTCGCTCCATTGTTTCGGAGAACGGAGTCTTGGTCATCTTGCCCATGAGGCATGGTTCACACGTGTCAAATGATTCAAAATCAAGAGACTCCAAAAGTCCATCAGCATGGAGCTTCTTCATGTGTTTGACACCAATATGACCAAGGCGGCAGTGCCACATGTAAGTGGGACTATCGTTATAAACCTTACATCTTTTGGTACTCACACTATGAACATGTGTAACATCACGTTCGAGATTCATAAAAAATAAACCATTGTCCAGTGGGGCATGACCATAAAACATTTCTCTCATATAAATAGAACAACCATTATTCTCAGATTTAAATGAGTAGCCATCTCGCATCAAGCAAGATCCAGATACAATGTTCATGCTCAAAGCTGGTACTAAATAACAATTATTGAGGTTTAAAACTAATCCCGAAGGTAGATGTAGAGGTAGCGTGCTGACGGCGATCACATCGACCTTGGAACCATTCCCGACGTGCATCATCACCTCGCCCTTTGCCAGTCTCCGCTTATTCCGCAACTCTTGCTTGGAGTTACAAATGTGAGAAACTGCACCGGTATCAAATACCCAGGAGCTACTACAAGCGCTGGTAAGGTACACATCAATAACAAGTATATCACATATACCTTTAATGTTGCCGGCCTTCTTATCCGCTAAGTACTTGGGGCAGTTCCGCTTCCAGTGACCGGTACCCTTGCAATAAAAGCACTCGTCTCAGGCTTGAGTCCATTCTTGTTCTTCTTCCCGACAACTTGCTTACCGGGCGCGGCAACTGCTTTGCCGTCCTTCTTGAAGTTCTTCTTACCCTTGCCTTTCTTGAAACTAGTGGTCTTATTTACCATCAACACTTGATGCTCCTTTTTGATCTCGACCTCCGTTGATTTCAGCATCGAGTACAATTCAGGAATGGACTTCTCCATACCCTGCATGTTGTAGTTCATCACAAAGCTCTTGTAGCTAGGTGGAAGCGACTGGAGGATTCTGTCAATAACCAAGTCATCCGGACGATTAACTCCCAGCTGAGACAAGCGGTTGTGCAACCCAGACATTTTGAGTATGTGCTCGCTGACAGAACTATTTTCCTCCATCTTACAACTGAATAACTTGTTGGATACATCATATCTCTCGACCTGGGCATGAGCTTGGAAAACCAATTTCAGCTCTTGGACCATCTCATATGCTCCGTGTTGCTCAAAACTCTTTTGGAGCCCCAGTTCTAAGCTATAAAGCATGCCGCACTAAACCAAGGAGTAATCATCACAACGCGACTGCCAGGCATTCATATGTCTTGAGTTGCGGGGAAAACGGATGCGTCACCTAGCGGTGCATCAAGGACATACAATCTCTTGGAAGCTATGAGGATGATCCTCAAGCTATGGACCCAGTCCGCATAGTTGCTTCCATCGTCTTTTAGCTTGGTTTTCTCTAGGAATGCATTGAAGTTGAGGGCAACATTAGCGTTGGCCATTGGATCTACAATATAGATTGTAAAGACAATTTTAGACTAAGTTCATGATAATTAAGTTCACATAATCAAATTATTTAATGAACTCACACTTACATAGACATCTCTCTAGACATCCAAGTGACACATGATCCACGTCAACTAGCCCGTGTCCGATCATCATGTGAGTCGGACTAGTCATCCATGGTGAACATCTCCATGTTGATCGTACCTTCTATACGACTCATGTTTGACCTTTCGGTCTCCCGTGTTCCGAGGCCATGTCTGTACATGCTAGGCTCGTCAAGTCAACCTAAGTGTATTGCGTGTGTAAATCTGGCTTACATCCGTTGTATGCAAACATTAGAACCTATCACACCCAATCATCACGTGGTGCTTCAGAACAACGAACCTTAGCAATGGTGCATAGTTAGGGGGAACACATTTCTTTAAATTTTAGTGAGAGATCATCTTATTTAAGCTACCATCGTTCTAAGCAAATAAGATGTAAAACATGATAAACATCACATGCAATCACATAGTGACATGATATGGCCAATATCATCTTGCTCCTTTGATCTCCATCTTGGGGCACCATGATCATTATTGTCACCGGCACGACACCATGATCTCCGTCATCATGATCTCCATCACCATGTCTTCATGAAGTTGTCTCGCCAACTATTACTTCTACTACTATGGCTAACGATTAGCAATAAAGTAAAGTAATTACATGGCGTTTATGATTGGCACGCAGGTCATACAGTAAATTAAGCCAACTCCTATGGCTCATGCCGGTTGTCATACTCATCGACATGCAAGTCTTAAATCCTATTACAAGAACATGATCAATCTCATACATCACATATATATCACATCACATCCTTTGGCCATATCACATCACACAGCATATGCTGCAAAAACAAGTTAGATGTCCTCTGATTTGTTGTTGCAAGTTTTTACGTGGCTGCTATAGGTTTCTAGCAAGAACGTTTCTTACCTACGCCAAAACCACAACGTGATATGCCAATTTCTATTTACCCTTCATAAGGACCATTTTCATCGAATCCGATCCGACTAGAGTGGGAGAGACAGACACCCGCTAGCCACGTCAGGCGGTGGAACTAATCTCACGTAAGCGTACGTGTAAGGTCGGTATGGGCCGCTTCATCCCACAATACCGCCGAATCAAGATAAGACTAGTAACGGCAAGACAATTGACAAAATCGATGCCCACAACACCTTGTGTTCTACTCATGCATAGATTCTACGCATAGACCTAGCTCATGATGCCACTGTTGGGAGACGTAATAGTAAATCAAAAAAAATTCCTACATGTCACCAAGATCAGTCTATGGAGAAACCAGCAACGAGCAAAGGGGGAGTGCATCTTCATACCTTTGAAGATCGCAAAGCGGAAGCATTACTAGAACGCGGTTGGTGGAGTCGTACTCGCAGCAATTCAGATTGCGGTGGATTCCGATCTAAGCGCCGAACAACGGCGCCTACGCATTCAACACACGTGCAGCCCGATGACGTGTCCTACGCCTTGATCCAGCAAGGAGGAAGGAGCGGTTGAGGGAGAGCTCCGGCAGCACGACGGCGTGGTGACAATGGAGCTGCATGGTACTTCGGTAGGGCTTCGCCAAGCACTACGGAGGACGAGGAGGAGGAGGGGTAGGGCTACGCCGAGAGGGAGAGAGACTTGTGTGTTGCAGCCCCCCAAAACTCCACATATATATAGGGGGAGGGAGGAGGGTGCTCAGCCCCTAGGGTTCCAACACTAGGGCTGGCGACGAACCCTAGATGGCCTTGTGGACGGCGGCCAAGAGGGCAGAGGAGGGGCGGCGCCCTAGGTGGGCCTAGGGCCCATCTGCCCCTAGGGTTTGCCCCCCTCCCACCTAGTTTTGCGCCTTGGGCCCTTGTGGGAGGCGCACCAACCCACCTAGGGGCTGGTTCCCTCCCACCTGCGGCCCATGCAGCCCTCTGGTGCCGGTGGCCCCACACGGTGGACCCCCGGAACCCTTCCGGTGGTCCCGGTACGTTACCAGTGATGCCCGAAACACTTCCGGTGACCAAAACCTCACTTCCTATATATGAATCTTTACCTCCGGACCATTCCAAAACTCCTCATGACATCTGGGATCTCATTCGGGACTCCGAACAACCTTCGGTAACCATGTACACCATTTCCCTATAACCCTAGCGTCATCGAACCTTAAGTGTGTAGACCCTATGGGTTCGGGAGGCACGAGACATGACCGAGACACCTCTCTGGTCAATAACCAACATCGGGATCTGGATACCCATGTTGGCTCCCACATGCTCCATGATGATCTCATCGGATGAACCACGATGTCGGGGATTCAATCAATCCCGTATACAATTCCCTTTGTCTACCGGTATGACACTTGCCCGAGATTCGATCGTCCGTATCCCTATACCTTGTTCAATCTCGTTACTAGCAACTCTCTTTACTCGTTCCGTAACACATCATCCCGTGGCTAACTCCTTAGTCACATTGAACTCATTATGATGATGTCTTATCGAGTGGGCCCAAAGATACCCCTCCGTCACACGGAGTGACAAATCCCAGTCTCTATTCGTGCCAACCCAATAGATACTTTCGGGGATACCCATAGTATACCTTTATACCCACCCAATTACATTGTGACGTTTGGCATACCCAAAGTATTCCTAAGGTATCCGAGAGTTGCACAATCTCATGGTCTAAGGAAATGATACTTGACATTAGAAAAGCTTTAGCAAACGAACTACACGATCTTGTGCTATGCTTAGGATTGGGTCTTGTTCATCACATAATTCTCCTAATGATGTGATCCCATTATCAACGACATCCAATGTCCATGGTCATAAACCGTGACCATCTATTGATCAACGAGCTAGCCAACTAGAGGCTCACTAGGGACATGTTGTGGTCTATGTATTTACACATGTATTACGGTTTCCGGTTAATACAATTATAGCATGAACAATAGACAATTATCATGAACAAAGAAATACAATAATAACCATTTTATTATTGCCTCTAGGGCATATTTCCAACATGGTCATACTTATAAAACCGACTATTAACTATGTTGACAAAGCCTTGCGTATGCGTCAACTTAGTAGGCCCAGAAGTCAGCATCCAAATGTGTGCAAGACAACATACAACCCATCTTTTATTTATGTTTTATAATTTACAGCCAATTTGCTAATTCTTAAAGAATTTATTACAGCTCCTTTTCTGCCGAGGACATGACCTCGTTTAATATATTCAACAAAATTTTGCATATTTCGATGGAGTCCGAACTATTTTTAATCCCAAAATTTCGAGTGAGAGTGAAACTAATATAAAAATAAACTTAAACTAGGTTAAAATCCATTGATATTTAAAATCTCGAAATCCGAAGAAAAAAGACAAAATTTGAAAGCCGAAGTCTCGAAATTCTTATTGCTTATTTCAGCCAATTTTCTGGGCAAATGCATCCCTCCTTGTCTTGAAAGATTTACAGCATAACAATTAGCAAAAATAAAATAAAAATGCAGCAAGCATGGTCCCGCTACCACGGGAGAAAGATGACAAGAGATTGAAGAAGCTCGTTAGCTGTTTGATTTACATCCAACGCCTACGACCATTGAAGTCATTTTGTGGACCAAGTTGACAACACCTTCCACAGGCTTCAAACTCGTGGGCCCACAATGTTAGATTCCAATTTTGTGCGACCATTTAGCCCATTTAATTTGTTTTAAGAATTTGCATGCCACTTGGTGGGTTAGGTAAAAAATAATGTTGTGGGCATGCGACATCCATTTATTCTTTGTTTTTTCTTAGAATTTACAACCCATTTGCTTCTTTTCCAAATACACAGATTTGGTGAGTTGGCTGGACAGAGTAATGTTATAAAGAATAAAACCGGGATGGGCATTTCGTTTGGACAAGAGATTTTTATTAATAATTTATAGGATGGATAAAAAATAATGTTGCGTACCGCAACCCATTTACCTTTTTACGAGAATTTACTAGGCGGGGTGTCCCACAACCCACTCGATACCTGCTGGATACCGGTGTCAACATGTCATGGGCTGCGCATATACTCGGCTAGGCAGACAGAAGTCCAGTTTATATTTGTTCATCCTAAAAAAATGAAATCATCGATGATAACCTCTCCTTGTATAATTCACCCATTTATTTACTACGTTGAAAACTTGGCGGCTCCGAGATGTCAGTATTTTAGTGGACTATCAGACTCTCTTTCTTGCTTTTACAAATTATATATCTGGTGGCGAAACATTTGTTTCGCGTTAGTCGTCGGTCGTGGGGTGGTGGGAGCATGCGGTCCGACGGACGTTTGGTTTGGGAGGCTGGAGGAAGAAGACGGGAGATAGAAGATGTAGAGAAAAGGCATGCCATCCGTTTGATACGAATCCAACCATTGGCTGAAAGACAACATGTGGGTCCTCATGACAGTTCATTCATTCAATCGAACAAAAGTAGAAGGAATACTAGTTAATTTTCTTTCACCACGACTACTTTTTTAGAAGCTGAAGTTGAACCAAACACTAGACACGACCACGACCTCCACCACGTCCAGTGGCACCCCCACGGGCATGGCCACGACCTCTGGCACCACCAGTGTCGCTACAACCACCACCACCACGGCCACCGCTAGCGCCACCCCCATGGCCACGACCTCCGTCATCACCACTGTCGTGGTAGAATGCATGGACGACGGTGGTGGGCCCAGGCGGGGGGGGGGGGGAGGGGGGGCTAAAGTGTTGCTTCGCCTCCATCTGTTGGAGCAACATTTTTAGGCCTCAAACATGTAAAAAACAGTTATTGACACATCTACATCATCTATTGGAGATGCATTTATAGAAAGCAGACCCAAAACCATCATGTGCGGGACTAACGTAAAAAATCTCTTGTCCCATGAAAGGTGTGTCCTGATTGGGGGAGAGGGGGGAGGTGTGTGAGAGAAGGATAGAGATCAGAGAAAGAAAATTCCAACTAGGGGTGAAGGGGCCGGAGCAAGTTTGTGTAAAAACATGTTAAGATTTTGTTTTGTTTTGTTTTAGGTGCGAAGATTTTCTTTATTATCATAACGAAGCATTGTGATTTGGCATCAGAGGTCGGTTATCATGTTCTACAAGGTTTCACATTTAAGAAAATCTATAAGCACCACACTGTGGAATGGAGGGTTACCCCATGTACGTGATTTCCAATCAACATTCAACAACATTTCGAATGTTGATTGGAAATCACGTGTGATACAACACTATACATACTTGATAGTCAGGACTTTTTTTTTGCAGGAATTGATAGTTGAGACTTGACTATGCTCTGGACCATTGCCCACACACGTAGGCTCCATTCTGCAATTATTAAACCTAGATATCCCAACTAGACTAGATCCAAAATAACTCAAAGGGCCAGACCCAACAGTAGCATGTATCATACGCACGGAAAGAAGAAGAAGCATCTCACACTGCGCATATACTTCCTCTTGCTTTGCGGGCAGCAGCAGCTGCACGTGCCCCTATCTGCCCCACGAACCATCGGTAGAACTCCCCCGTTTCTTACCGATTCACCACCACAAACCCACAGATCCCGATGAAAGAAAAGCGACATTCCTCCCTCGCCCCGCCCATCTCCACCACCCCCTGCCTGCCCTATCCCAGACCCATCCTGCCATCCGCGCATGTTCCGCCCGCGCCCAAGCCCCAGATCCCAAATCATTTCGACCTAATTACACTTGTTTAGCCGGCGGCCTCACCCAACCTTCTCTCCACGGCACGCCATGGACAGACAAGGCTTGGCTTCTCTGTCCCTGTCCCTGTGGAGGACGAAGCACTGTTTCGGCCCACGAGAGAAGGGGAGAAAAATCGCCGGAGACGACGGGGAAGTAGACAAGCGTGACTGTGCGAGGAGCCGCGGAACTGTACGAAGAATAAAAGACTGCGAGGGAAGCAGAAGCTGCAGTGGTAGAAGGTGGCGGGGGTTCACTGTTGCAGGTAGGCCTGCACCACAGCAGGGCAGCGATTATGCCGGCCGCTGCGCATTGAATGCCGCCCGTAAGATCGTACTACCAGCTGAAAACGGAAACAGGAGTTACACAACGGCCGAGCCTATTCTCGATCGCCCGTGGCCTGGTGAATGAAAGGTAAAAAGAGAAGAAGTTAAAAATAAAAACTGAAGCGAATTTGAACAAGCTGGATCGGGAGCTCTGGGCCGGCTGCTGCATGCCTAGCTATAGGGCTGCTGTGCATGGAATTATTCTCTTCTTTTTTACTCCTCTTTTCTCTTCTCTTTACTGTTTTTCCTTTGCGGCTGGATCATCAGCGTCTCTTTTCACTGCCCAGTAGGCCTTCCCTTTCTACGCTCCCCGTCCGTCATCTGCATCACACGGTGGTCACTGGCGTCCACTCGAACCGGCCGGCATTGAGCGGCACGCCGCGCGCAACGTCGAAGTTGTACCTGAAGGGAGAGGCAGCGATGGCGCAATGCTTAGGCGCGGTGGTTTCTGTGACGGCGATCGACTAACTGCCAAGACGTGCGTGCGGAGCTGCTCAATTGTAAATTTCCACTTACTTGGCGGCGAACCGTTCGGCCTGGGCTTTCTCGGAGGCCGCGAAGAACTCGTCGATCTCTGCCGCCGGTGGCATCCTTGCTCTCGCCTCCAAGTCTAAGTGGAATGGCGTTGCGGCCGTCGGATACCTCCTGCGTTTGTGCTTCTGCTCGTCCGCCGCCTGGCTCGACTCCAGGTCGCTCAAATCTACCGGCGAACGGCTAGACGGCGTCGTCTCCCTCCTGGATTACCACAATTCAACAGGTCGTCAAATTCAGAGGCAAGACCAGGTTCCACAAGAATCAAGATCACCCTGGAGACTGGAGAGTAGGAAACAATTGACAATTCAGCAGAATTCCGTTGCTATCGAGGGAGGACGACTCGCCTGTCCCGGGCGCCGCACTCAGAGTCGCTGACGGAGCTCTCCACCTCGCGACTCTCACACGCCTGCTAATCAACCAAGACAGACAAAACCAAATCAATCTCGTAATTCAGCAGCAGAAACAGCCCGATCGACAGCTAGAATTACGGAGAATTCTAGGGCAGTGGCCCACTCACCTCCCCTTCGTCGCCGCTCCTCTCTCTAGGCGCCACGTCTACCGCCGTGGACGCGGTGCTCGAGCAGCGCGAGACCCCGGCCACGACCGCCGCCTCCCGCGAAGGTCCAGAAACAGAATCCGCCAGCCCCGCCGTCGAAGCCTCCTCACCCACCCCCTGTCCCCGCAGCTGATCCACCACCGCGGAAAAAGGCATGAACAGCCTCCTGCTCCGGAGATGCAGGTAGCACCCCCGGGCCGCGTCGCCGCCATCACGGCCCAGCAACGCGTCCTCCACTGCGCGCGACGTCGTGGACGTTGTCTGCTGCTTCCTCATCTTCGCGTCGAGGGCCGCCGCGCGGGACCGCGTGCGGACGCCGAGGGCCACCGGCGCGCGGTGCTCAACGACGGCCGGCGCCGCCTTGCCGCCGCCCGCGGCCGCGCCCCGGCACTTCCGCATGTACTTCCCCATCCACGAAAGGACGAAAAGAAAGAACCCGTCGCTTTGGCCGTTTGCCTCCGCGCGCAGGCTTGAGAGAGAGCGAGAGAGGTCCAGCAAATTCGCTCCTGCGGCGCTCGCGTGCGCGTACAAATACCCGGCGCCGTGGGGCCGATCGGATTCGGATCGGACGGTCGCGCGGGGGGCTGACGGCGCCGTGACCTGGATCTGGACGGGACGGCGCGGCCGGGCGGCCTGAGGTGACGGTGACGCGGACGGAACGTGATATGGTACCGCTGTAACGCCGCACTACACGGTACTAGCTACGCGGCAGTACCAGCGAGGGGATCGATCGGACGGTTGGGGTTCGAAATTTGAATTTAAAAAACCTTGCCCCCCGCAAGGATGGGCTTGTGGCGTGACGGGGGCCGGGCTTAATTGTGCGAGTTTAATGCTGCACCGTTGCGACGTGACGCGCCGGACGGGGTTACTGGTTACACTCCGAAGCGCACGGCGCATGCATGCGTGGATCACGTTAGTAAGAGTACATTTTTTCCTTTTGGGATCGAGATTGCTCGATGCTTCACTGAACATTCTTGCCTTCTTTGTTTTTTAAATTTTACTACGCAATGAACATTTTGTACTTCAAAGAGAACAGCGAACAAACTTTGTGTTCATGTAACAGGATGAGCTGCAGGTGTCGTTTGCGGCGCTCTAGATGACCGTGGGCTTGATCCTGGTTAGTTGCCGTCTGATTTTTCACTAAGTAACTAACCGTAAACTTTTCTTAAATAGAAGCAAAAAATATATTTTTAGTTCCTCACACTAGTGCAGAACCGGCCTGTACTTGCGGGTCGTAAAAGCCTATAGTGCCGGTTCGAGAACCGGCACAAAAGGATGGGGACTAAAGTCTATCCCTTTAATTCCGGATTCCCGATTCAACACGACCCAGAACCAAAGGCCCACCATGTGGCATCCGCCGGCGATGTGGGATGAGGAACCTTTAGTCCCGGTTGGTAACACTAACCGGAACTAAAATTGTTTAGTTTTTTTAATTTTGTTTTATTTTCCCTTTTAATTCTTTAGAGGTTTATGAATTAATTATTTTTTAATTTCCCTTTTAATTTTGTATTTTCTATTTAATTCATTTTCATTATAAACATATATTACGCTACTACATATTGTACACACGTGTCTCTCTCTCTATATATATATGGTCGCGCTATTCGTCACCCTGGGTGAGAAATAGTTATTTTTCACCCACTCAATTTTACCATCAATGCACCGTAATTTTACGTGCCGTAATTTTTGTCTCATTTCATACGTAAAAAGAGACCGTAAGAAATTTATAATCAGCGTAAAAAATATTTTATGTCAGGTAAAATTATAAACATACAAAAATAGTGGAAAAATATATGATAAATTCAATTTTTTTGGTCTTCTGACTTATATTTTTGTTTTCTTATATGAAATTTTACGTCATGATTCAATATAAATGTAACTTTTTGTATTCCAAACATAATTTATTTATAAATTGATCGTAAGATTATCTCGGGTGAGGAATAACTTATTCTGCACCCTGGGTGATGAATAGAGTTTCTATAATTCTAGAATTATAGAATTGCTCGTACGACTACAATTTCTCTTAGAATTTGAGAATCATTACATATATATGCTAGCATTAGCACTGCTTGTTCTTGATCTTGTAATGTTATTCTCCTTTGGGATCTACGACCTGGTCGACCAGAAATCCAGCTAATTCCTTTTGAATTGCTCATACCCGAGCCTCTGGTATGAGCTGGCACCGCATCTCCATCAGCTACAAGATGGAGATCAAGATAAATATATTAGTTGTGTGTATATATATTAGCTAGATCATGATAAAAAAATTATGGATAATGTTCTGACAAACATACCCAAAGATTTCTTTCACCTCTGCTCCTTTCAGACGTGATCATGCGAATGTTCTCGCAAACGTAGTATGCGCATAAACTAGTCCCTTGCTCCTGCATCATGCACTTTACGAGAATAAAATTCAATCAGGTAATAATTAATCAAGCATGATAATGATATTGAAACTAGAATTAAAGAGATGCATGGACGTAGCTAGATAGCTAGTAGTACTTAATTACCTTGGGTCGCACCCATTTCAGTTGTTGTGCCTAGTCGCTTGGGACCTGTTTGATGAACTTGGCTCAAGCCCTACCCGCCGGCAAAGAAAATGAATGAATGAGTTATTAACTAGTTGATATCAGAAAATGAAGTAATTAAAGAGGCCGACATAGTGCGATAAGGATTGAAACTACCTATCAAGCAACCCCCTCACGATTGCGTATTCGGATGGATCCTTAAATAGCGAGTCGAGTACTTCAACTTTTCCCTTGTCAACTTCAATGATTAATAAGATCCAGTGGTAACTGCATAACTCATTAACAACACTTATTAACATCTAGTAAGCAAAAAATAGAATTTGTAGTACAAGATATATATATATATATATATATATATATATATATATATATATATATATATAGTAACACTCACCCGAAGTTGTAAGGAAGTAGTATTTTTGGTTGGATGTTTAGATGCTTCAAAAATTCTAGCATGGCTTTCTCTGTGTCTTTTCTCGAATATGCAGTTTCACATGTCTTTTGATTAATCATATTTGGGTCAATGAACCCAATGCCATAGCGTCTAGCTTGTTTCATTTCATACATCTTCATTCTACATAATACCACAAAAACGAATATAGTGAGGATAATTACAGGTAATGAACGAGAGCACAGCTAGCTAGAGACTTAAATTATAGAAAGAAATTACTTACACACAATAGAAACTGACTAAAGATTTGTCGAGTCAGTCTTGATTGAATAACTGAAACAACACTCTATAATGAATCCATAGATCTTTTTTATGGAAGTAATGCCTTCCTATGACTCTCAACATGAGGGACTCTTCATTGGTATTTGCTGTTATTTGCATGTACCACATATGCAAATCGTACATTCTCGTTAGTAGAAGCTTGATATCTTCAGGCTTGACCAGAGATTTGCCGCGGGCATATTGATATTTTACTTCTGACTCTTTAAACCCGGGGATTTCCTCAAGGCCTAGGAGTTGTTCAACACTGACACCGACCTCTTTAGCCATCCTAATATGATCTTCGGTTACTCCTGGCCGACCAACAGTACTCACAGGTGTTTGTACAATGAGCGGGGGGATCGATTGCACTGTCTATTCTCCAGCTGGGGGATAGTTTTCTCGCTTTTTTGCCAACTCCTTCGCTCGAGCTCGAGCTCGACTCCTTTTGTCTTGCAAGATATGACTTCTTGATAGACCGCACATAGTCGCTGTCCTTCTGATTGACAGCCGGTCGAGCCATATCAATGAAGTGTTGTGAGACATGCTCAGGTACTTTCTCCTTTGGTGGCTAGGGCGGTTTCGGTCCCAAATGGGCCTTCACTTTGGCATACACTATGCTCTCGAGTTCCACCTCGTCAGGTGGTAAGGCAACTTCGGAAGAGGCTTGAGGCTTGGACCATATCTGAATTTCTTGCCTGTTGTACTGCTAGTCGTACTAGGTGCGGCCTCTCTCTTCCGTTGTTGC
The DNA here is from genome assembly GCA_022496015.1 of Hordeum marinum. Lineage (NCBI taxonomy): Eukaryota > Viridiplantae > Streptophyta > Magnoliopsida > Poales > Poaceae > Hordeum > Hordeum marinum. Next base: position 116,178,246 of record CM039678.1, read on the forward strand.
TTAGGCGACAGAGCACGCTGAGTCGACGAAGCATGCTGACGCCGTGCCGGACTTGAAGGAGGAGTCAGCTGACGCGGTGCCGGACTTGAAGCAGAAGTTGGCTGACGCCATGCCAGACTTGTAGGAGCAGTCGGCTATGAAAGCACAATATGCTCCCTTGGTGGTTTTGATAATTCATGACAACATACATTGTCTCTTGGACTAACACATCTATCTAGTATATTTCAGATGATAGTCCATGAAGATCTGAGTTGGCAAAAAGGTTGAGGAGATTGTGGAATTACCCCAAGATGCAAGGAAATAGGTTGGCCAAGCTTCAAGCAAGAGGACTCTACATTTCATATTTGTGAGAAATCACTTTGAGTCTATAGGAAAGCCAATACTATTAAAAGGGGGTAAAGTCTTGATGGTGAACAATATGCTCAAACGTGCACAAGTGACAGTCAACAAGACATCCACATTCTCTCCCACCATAGTTTGTCCTAAGCCAAATATACCAAATCGATGCAACCAACTTTACTATCCTGGTGCCACCGAGTTCCAAACCCTAGACAGACTCAACCAAGCCCTAACACTTCGGTGCAGCCGACACTACACTCGGTGCCACTGAGTTGGGTTGCCAACTTCCTGTTATGTAGATTCTCATTTTCGGTCTGACCGAGAATGGCGAATCTGTGTCACCGAGTTTGGTAATTTTGACCGTTGGTCACCTTGTCGATGCAACTAAGAGTTATATATCGGTCCATCCGAGATTCAAAAGTTGCCACTTTTTGTCACTTCGATACCACCGAGTTTTACACTTTGGTGTCACTGGGTCTGACTTATTGTGTGTAATGGTTGGATTTTTGGAGATGCCTATATATACCCCTTCACCACCACCCACTCTAGAGAGAAGCACTCGGAACTATTCCATACCTATCCTACTCAGTTTTCTGAGAGAGAACCACCTACCCTTATGTTGAGGTCAAGATCTTCCACTCCAACCATATGGATCTTGATTTTTAGCCTCCCCAAGTTGCTTTCCACCATTCCCATCTCTTCTACCAAGCCAAATCTGTGTGAGAGAGATTGTGTGTTGAGGAGTCTATCATCTTGAAGCACAAGAGCAAGGAGTTCATCATCATTATCAAGCCTATTACCTTTTGGAGGGTGGTGCCTCCTAGATTGGTTAGGTGTCACTTGGGATCCTCCTACTTCGTGTTGTGGAGTGAACTAAGAAGTTTGTAAGGGCAAGGAGATCACCTACTTCATGAAGATCTACCCATAGTAAGGCTAGTCCTTCATGGATGGAAGCCGCATTGAATAGTCAAGGTTGCTTCTTCATGGAACCCTCCGTGGGTAGAGCCCTCCGTAGACTCTCGCGGCCGTTACCCTCCGTGGGTTGAAGACTCCATGAACGTGGACGTACGATAGCACCACCTATCGGAACCACGGGAAAAATCATCGTGTCATCACTTGTGTTTGATCTTCCTATCCCATCTCTTTACTTACATGTGCAATGTCTTTACTTTCCGCTGCCATACTTGTAAACTTGCATGTGTAGGGTTGTTAGACTATCTAGAATTATTGAAACCATTAAAATCTGCCAACCAAACAACTTGATAAAAGGCTAGGTTTTAAATTTCTGCTAGTAGTCTATTCCCTCGTGTTCTTCCCGGGTGTTCAGGATTCTTTAGGGCGCGCGTAAGCTCATCATCCTCTCTGTTGGGCGTGAACACCCCCGTTTGAGCTTCTTCTATTTTCATCAGAATTTCATCTGTCACTTTTTTAAGACTTGCCTTCACCATAATAGCCCCTGTCTTTGGGTCCAACTTCCCCCCATGCGCATAAAACCATGTCCTGCACCTCGAGGGCCAGGTCACTTTAACTGGAGTGACCCCTGCGCTAATCATATCTTTTTTAGATTGATCCCACTTAGGTAGGGCCGTCTGGTAGCCACCTGGCCCTAGAGTATGGTGCCACTGCTTTTTCGTAGAATTAATCTTGTTCCTTCTCGACCGTTCCTTAGCTAGTTCCGATTCCTTGAACTTCACGAAATCGTCCCAGTGATCTTTTGCGTTCACCAGTGCTCCCTCGAATTTTGGAGTCGTCTTGTTTGCTTTGAGGTACGCAGCCCATGCTTTTTTCTTGAAGGTGTTGAATGCGGTCGCCATCTTTTTAAGAGCATAGTTTCAGACTTTCTTCAAATCCGCATTTGTCAAGTTATCTGGTAGAGTGCAATGTGACATCAGCTCGGTCCAAAGCACATCTTTTGCTCTTTAATCGACAAAAGTAACTCCTTCGCGATCTCCCTTTGCTGCCTGTTTCCATTCTTTTGTGGAGATCGGGATTTGGTTCCTGACAATAACTCCGCATTGATTCTTGAACTTGGTCACATTTTTCTTAGGTTCAAGCGGTTCGCCAGTTGATGTATTGATGGAATCGATGTTGAACTTTACGCCAGGGTCCAACTTTTTGGCCGGGCCTCGAACTACCCTGTCGTTTGTAGAAGATTTGCTCGATCCGGAGGCCTAAAAGAAGAAAGATCGATTCGTTAATACATATACAACTTAATTAAGACATGTAATGCTCACCGGATGGCTTATATAATAAATATACCTCGCCGGTATTTGTAATTTGAAGAAAATTTTCTTCGTCAACATCGTTGTCGAATTCATCTATTCTTTCGTCTTCATCAAACATACAACCCTCATCGGAATTGTTCAGATATTGCGAGCGGTCATCATCTTCATGTTCATGCTCTTGGCTCATGGAGCGTATGATGTCGAACAGAGCCTCTTCTCCTTCTCTGCCGGTATTGTCCAAAGCTTTTATTTAACTAACCCAGAAGAAAGATAAAACAATTTAGTATTCAAATTAGAATGCATGCAATCAATAAGGAAACTAAATCATAATACATAATATGCATCATCGAATATAATCTCGAATAAATCGTCTCGAATATTATTGAATATAATCTCGAATACATCTCGAATATTGTTACTAATACATCTCGAATATTATTGATTATATAATATCACTACTACAAATCCAATTGACGCCTCGCGCAACAGGCGGTGGACACCCAAAGAGAAGGAACTATGATAGGATCATAGCTCGGATGAGATCCCTGAAGAACCTGCCAGGTATTGAAGAACCTGACGTCCAACGCATCCATTTAGCGACGGACGTGCTCATCCTCCTCCCTGACACGGCGACGTACCGCCTCCGGCGGGGCCGGCTACCTCCGCACCGAAAGTGTCCCATGCGAACACCACCAAAGAAGCTCCGGGTCGACGATGGGACATGGGTTCCTCACCAAGCTGCGCCCCCCTGAAGGTAGCACCTCCCAGTGCCAGCCCGCCGGAGCCCAGTCCCAAACATGACGTCTCTGAAGCAGGACGTTGTTGTGAACAAGTCGACGAGGAGGATGGGTGCCAGGCATCGTTGACTCTGAGAAGAAATTCTATGCAAATTAAACATTTTTAAATGCTTGATTGTGATTTCTAATATACGAGGAACCTTTAGAATCCTAATGGAATCACTTAACCTTACAACCCGCGACTTTTGCAAATACTAACAAATACTAATTGCAAATTAATACATAACAAACTTTTGCAAATACAACATTAAAATATGCAAATTTTGCAAATACTAATTGCTATACATTGCATCAAATGTCAAAATTCATCAACTTTTTTCTATACATTGTATTCATATATATATATATATATATATATATATACTAATTTCTATACATATATTGGATCGAAATGTAAAAATTCCATATATTAGTTTATATATATACTAATTTATATATATACTAATTTATATATACTAATTTCTATATATATATATACTAATGTCATATATTTCTATACTAATTTCTATACATATATATACTAATGTCAATTTTTTTGTGTGTGTGTTCGTAAAAATTGGGGGGTTCGGGGAGGGGCTGATGGCCGCCATGGCGGCACAGGGGGTGAGGGAGAGGGGGGAGCTCACGGCGGGGCGACGGGGCGACGGCGAGGCGAGGCAAGTCGGGGCGGCGATGGTGAGGAGCTCGGGACGGAGGAGCGGGCGCGTGCAGCGTCCCGGGCGGCGTCAAGCCGGGCTCGGGGAGGAACCGGCGCGTGCGGCATCGGAGATCGACGCGAGAAGGCGCGGGCGGCCAGCGTCGGGGGTGGCGACGAGCTCCGGCCTCGAGGAGGCGAGACGGCGATGGCGCGGCGATGTCCTGAAGAGGTCGAAGAGCAGAGTAACCAAATTTTTTTGAAGTGTTGTATATATAAGGTGTCGTCGTTTTCTCATGACAGATGCCTTGGGGTGGCTTATCGAAGGTGTTGGGGCCAAAGGACGCCGATGGGCTCCGGGTGCGAGATTGGGCACAAGAGGTGATGACACATGATGAACCCAGGTTCGAGACCCTCCGAGGGAGGTAACACCCCTAGTCCTGCTTGGTTTCTTTGGATGGATGGGTATGTTCATAGTGATGCTCCTGGAGTTGTGTCTCGAGGAGGAAGAAGGAGCATCCGACTCGTCTTCCTCCGCTATGATGATAGTTTAGTGGATGTGAGCGTGAGTGTATATCCTTTTTGTCCGTCCCCATTGCATGGGGGGCTCGGGGGGTTTTATAGGCCACCCCCCCGGCTCTTACAATATGCTATAAGTACCAAGTGGAGGGACCCGGCTGGCAGCCTCTCCGGCCGGCCAGAGGGTCCCGCTTCTTGCGTTGTCTTGTCATGGGCGGGGCCCGCCGGCCGAGCGGTCCCATCTCCCGTTGGGACCCGCCAACCGGCTCTGCGATTGGTCCTCGCCCACCTGCCCCGGCACGGGCCGCCAGGGGGATCATTGTCTAGCGCCAGCCGGCCGAAGTCTCTGGTACGGCCGGCGGCACTGTAGCCACGCGCGGGACATGTAATCGAGTGGCGAGGGCGTGCTGGCACTGTTCCCTCGCTCGGTCGCGCTCACCGGGGTCAACGGCCGGGACGGTCGAACTGTAGCCATGCGCAGCATGGCGTAAGCGGCCATTGTAGCCACAGGGCCGCCCATTGTGCCAATCGCATCGCGTCGTCATACCCGCAGATAGAGGGATGGGACGGGGCACGTCCATCCCAAATTCAACGGAGGAGCCGGCCCATGGGCGGCCGGCTACTCAACTGGCAGCCAAGGGCCCAACCGGCTGCTTGACCAGCCGGCCCAGGCGCCAGCCGGTGCTGGCTTGCGTTGGGCGCCCTCCGGCCGGCCACGTCCAGTCGGCAGCATAGTTTTTCTTCGAAGCGAAGGGGGAGAGGACCCCATTGCTTTAGCCTACCTGGGGGTATAAACCCCGTCAGTAGCCCCCGAAGCTGGCGAGGGCTCGCGTCTGGCAGACGGTGGGGAGCCGGCGACTTCCCCTTAGATCTACCCGCCTCCGGCTCGAACGCGAAGGGGTAGCCGGTCAGTCGTCGGTCCGGATGCCTCGGGTTCTGGCACGCCGCCCCGGGACCCACGTCGGCATGCGACTCGCCATGCGGCACATAATGACGTGATGGGCCCCGCGCATGCAGGGAGACGGGACATTGCCTGGGCCTAGCCCGCTAGGACCCAGGCGTAGCCCAATAGGCCTCGGGGTCAGGGCCGGATCCTCTACGCCCCGAAGCGGCAGTTACGGCCCGGGGCCACCCACTCGCGCGGGGATTCTGGGGGGAATGGGCATAGACGATCCCACGTCCCCGGTCGGGCCTCTCCTATAAAAGGGGAGGAGGGCAGGAGGCGGAGGTACCTGTGCCCTTCTTGCCTCCTCGCTGCCCTCTTTCGCCGTTGCTCTTTCTTCCCCACATGCCGTCGCGCCCGAACCCGCGCCCGTGCGCGCACATCGCAACGCCGCTGCGATGGCCGACGGACGCGGCGGTAGCTGGGGCGGCTCCTTTGTCACCAAGGCCGACATCGTCGAGCTGCGCAAGGCGCGAATGCTGCCGTCGACAAAGCGGGTGGCCGCTCGCTCGCCGGGCAGCGAGGTAGCGCCGGTGCCGCAGCCAGGGGAACGTTCGTGTTCCTCTGGCACTTCTCTGGGGCTTCGGCCTTTTGGTAAGCCTCTTTTTCCATCTTCTTCTTGACACGTTCGACCTCCAACCTCACCACCTTGGTCCGAACTCGATCTTGTACCTCTCCGCCTTCATGGCGCTATGCGAGGGGTACCTTGGCATTCTCCCCTTACTTGAGCTTTTCAACGCCCTCTTCTATCTCAAGTATTTGAAGAGCGATGCGTGCGGGAGCACTGTCCTACCGCGACATCGCTTGCTTTCCCCCTCTCTCTCTGATCGAGTCCGTCAAGGGGTGGCACCGATCGTTCTTCTACGTGAAGAACATCGACCCGAGGACGGATTACATCTGGGTACCGCCGTTCGAGGACCGGTAGTCCTCCCAGCAGAACTGGCAGAGACCTGCCCCGCGCGGCATGACCTTGGATGAGCTCGCCCGGCTCTCGCAGCTGAAGAGCACCGAGGGGCTCGTTGCCACCGACCTGGTGGCGGCCTTTGTCTCGCATCGGGTGTCGCCCCTCTAGATGAGGCCACACCGGATATGCGACATGTCCAGCCGACACGACCCCTGCCGGCGGTCCACCGTCGAGCTGACACCGGCTCAGGTGGGCGAAGCGGGTGAACGCCCTCACGTCGTTCAAGCTGAAGCCCGCCTCGTGGTCCTTCGACATGGAGCCGTACGACCGCATCAACCGGGCTCGTCTTGTGAGTTTTTTCATCAAGGCGGTTCTTTCTCGTTTGGTATTCCCCAGCCGGCAGCCGGCTGGAGGACTTACGTTGAAGTGCTGACCGCAACTGCTGGTGCCACAGAACACGCCGGACGGCCCGCACCCGCAGATCTTTGAGGCGGAGCGCGAGGGCTCCGAATCTCAAGACTTCCAAACGGGAGGCCCCCCGGAGGAAGGAGTGGACTCCTTGGGGGGGGGGAGGGGGGCGACGAGCCGATGGATCTACAAGGCGGCGCTCCTAGCAGGGCCGGTGGGTCCGACGCAGCCGGGAACCCAGCGGAGCGGGTGAGTTCCCTCTTGCCCCCTCCATCCGGGACTGGATAGACAACGACGATGATGATGACGATTTGATGATTCTAGACGGACCTCCTCCCGCGGTGCGCCAGTACCGGAGGAGGAAGGAGCGACCGGCTCGAGGCCCAGCAGCCAAAGCGGTCGGCTAGGGAAAGAGGCCAACTCACGGGGGGGGGGGGGGGGGGGGCGGCCTCGCCGCCCGGCCCGAAGCAGGCGAAGGTAGCCGCACGGAAGCCGCCGCGACGCACCAAGCGGGCCCTGCCCCTTGTCGTTGCGTAAGTTCTTTCATCCTCGCGCTAGTTTTCTTTGTTGTTGTTGCCTTGCGAGCCGGTCGATGACCAGTCCTTGGGCATTGCAGCGACCCGATCGAGCTCCATGAGGTGGAGGCGGTGGGGGAGCAGACGGACGCCGCCGGCCGGCTGGCCCGCGAACACGCGGACACCCAACAGGAGGAGAAAAGGAGGCTCGCGGAGCTGCGAGCCTCTCGGTCCGGGACGCGGGGAGGGGCCGCGCACTCCGGGACCTCGAGTGGCCGGCGGCGAAGGGGGTCGACAGAGCCTTCGCGGGCCTTGGACTCCGCAGCGGAGTCCACTCGCATGTCGAGGCCCCCGTCGAGCGAGCCGTGAGGGGCATCTACGGACCCGCCTGCAGCTCCGCCCGCGCAGGAGGCGGTCCAGGCAAGGGAGGCGGCGCCGGCGCCGGCTCCCGAGGCGACTCCGCCTGCAGCCGAACCGGTCTGGGTCGAGGCGCCGGAGGTGCCGACGGCCCCGGAGGCGACACCGGAGGTGCCACTGGAGGCGGCAGCCATGGAGGTGGAGGTGCCCTCCGGCGTGACTGACGTGCCGGAGTGTCTAGGAGAAGAGTTGGCGACGGTGCCGGGCGAGGGGCCAGCGGGAGGCGACTCCCGGCCCCTTGCCGTCATTAACCCGCCCCCGGCGGTCGGAGCCGCGGCGAGTCCTGGTGGCAGCGGCGGCGGGGCCCCGAGGGTCCTGCGGTCGATGCAGGAGGTCTCCCGGGACGGGGACGTGCTGGCGAGCATGCTGGCCTTGCCGGCTCCCTCGGCAGGCGGCTCGGTCCCCTCCCTCATGGATCTGGCGAGCGTCTTGGAGCAGTTCCGGCAGGAGCTGGCCCAGTTTGCGGAGGCGGCGGACGCCGCTCTTCAGCGTGCGGAGGTAAGTTGACAACTTTCCTTGAGTTTCTAGTGGGGGCGCGCAAGCACACCCACTGGGTGTAGCCCTCGAGATGTGGGCCGGCTGACTGGCTGACGGGCAGCCGGGACGGATCTCCTTCGAGCACTTCTTGATCTCTTGCTTCTTTTTCTTGTGATAGGAGGACACCTCCCAGCGACAGAAGCTCTTTGCGGAGGCGGTCGCCATCCACGACCGAGGTAAATACGGCTTCTACCTCCTGGAGGAGGAGCTGGCACGCATGCGAGGTGGGACGTTGGATGTGTCTTCCAGGCGAGCTGGCCGCCATTCAGGGGGAGAAGGCCGGGCTCGTCGCCGAATGGGACCGGCCGATGCGGGACGTCCAAGTGGCCCCGTAGGAGACGGGCCGACTGTCCGGGCTGCTGGTCGACGGGGAGGTGGCCCGGGACCGGCTCAAGACCGAGGCGGCAAAGGAGGTGGCGGCCCGGGAGGCGGCCGTCAAGGAGGCGGCTGACGCCACCCTGAGGACCGCCGCCCTTCAAGGCGAGGTGACCCTTCTCGAGAAGACACTCGAGGAGGTCAAGGGCTCCCTCGCCGCCTCGGACGCGGCCCGGAAGTCGGAGCGCGAGGCGGCGTACCACTTCGCCGTCGGGGTGGACGACATGATCGAAGGTATGTGCCAACCTCTCTCCTTCCTCAGCCGGTTGCACTTTTCTCTGCCGTTTCTCGCGTCTTCATCTTGCTTTTTCTGTTCTTCTCTTCTTCTTTCTTCCAGTGCGTTTCCCGGAGACTCATCATCGCACCGCGCGCACCGTAGAGGAGCACCGGGAACACCTACGGGGGTATGGTCGCTCCATCGAGGAGCACGCCACGTGGGACATGGACGAGATTGGGATCGCCGTAGAGATGCGGATAACCCATCTTGAGCGCAGCGTGGAGCGGCTCAAGACCACCGATAAGGAGGTCATCGCCGCGCTGTGATTGGGCCACGGAGGAGGTCCGACGCACCGCGTGGTCAAGTGGCTCGAGCACGTCGTCCCCTGCCTCGAGGCCTGGAAAGCATCGGCTGCCCGAGCCGGGGCGCAGATGGCACTCCGGTTCGTTACTGTTGGAAATATGCCCTAGAGGCAATAATAATTTAGTTATTATCATATTTCCTTGTTCATGCTAATCTTTTATTATCCATGCTATAATTGTATTGATGGGAGACTTAGATGCATGTGTGGATACATAGACAAAACCATATCCCTAGTATGCCTCTAATAGACTAGCTCGTTGATCAAAGATGGTCAAGGTTTCCTAGCCATTGACATGTGATGTCATTTGATAACGGGATCACATCATTAGGAGAATGATTTGATGGGAAAGACCCAAACTACAAAAGTAGCATCTGATCGTGTCAGTTTGTTGCTACTGTTTTCTGCATGTCAAAGTATGTGTTCCTATGACCATGAGATCATGCAACTCACTGACATCAGAGGAGTACCTTGTGTGTATCAAACATCGCAACATAACTGGGTGACTATAAAGGTGCTCTACAGGTATCTCCGAGGGTGTCTGTTGAGTTGGCATGGATAAAGACTGGGATTTGTTACTCCGTGTGACGGAGAGGTATCTCAGGGCCCACTCGGTAATACAACATCACAATAAGCCTTGCAAGCAATGTGACTAAGTGTTAGTCACGGGATCTTGTATTACAGAACGAGTAAAGAGACTTGCCGATAACGAGGTTGAACTAGGTATGGAGATATCGACGATCAAATCTCGGGCTAGTAACATACCGAAGAACAAAGGGAACATCATACGGGATTAACTGAATCCTTGACATAGAGGTTCGACCGATAAAGATCTTCGTAGAATATGTAGGAACCAATGTGGACATCCAGGTCCCGCCATTGGTTATTGACCATAGAGGTGTCTCGGTCATGTCTACATAGTTCTCGAACCCGCAGGGTCTGCACACTTAAGGTTTGGTGACGTTTCGGTAGTATAGAGTTATGTATGGTGGTGACAAAAGGTTGTTCAGAGTCCCGGATGAGATCTCGGACGTCACGAGGAGCTCCAAAATGGTCTGGAGGTAAAGATTCATATATAGGAAGTCCTATTTTTGTCACCGGAAAAGTTTCGGGCTCATCGGTAGTGTACCGGGAGTGCCGGTAGTGTACCGGGGGACCATCGGGAGAGGTATTTCGAACAGGCTACATGGGCTGTGGGAGGGTGGAAACCAGCCCTTAGGGGGCTGGTGGAAGTCCTCTAAGAGGCTCATGCGGCTGGACTTGAGAAAGAAAGAAAAAACCGCAAAAGATGGGAATAGACTCCAAGTAGGAAAGGAGCAATCCTAGTCCTACTAGGATTGGAGGAGGACTCCACCAATCCTCCTTGCGCAAGAGGCAAGGCAGGGCTGCCTTGTGCGCCAGCGCTCCTCCTCCCTCCCTCTTATATATACTGAAGGTATTGGGTGTTTTGCACTTGATTTTACGGCCACGTGCTACCCGTTCCACCGGTGCTCCTCTAGATCGGATTTTCGCAGTGCTTAGGCGAAGCCCTGCCGGAATTGCTCCAACACCATCACCGGAGCGCCGTCACGCTGCCGGTGAACTCTTCTCCCTCTCCACTTCCTCTTGCTGGATCAAGACGGTGGAGATTGTCATCAAGCTGCACGTGTGCTGAATGCGGAGGTGCCGTCCGTTCGACGCTAGATCGGAAGGACCGTGAACAAGATCGCGAGACGGTTCGTGATGAGTTCACGGGACGGATCGTGATAAGATCACGAGACGGATCGTGATGAGATCACGGGAAGGATCATGATGAGTTCGCGGGACAGATCGTGATTGGATTGCGGGACGGATCGTGATGTGATCGCGGGACGCTCGGCGATTTAGATCGCGAAGATGTTCGACTACACCAACCGCGTTTCTTAACGCTTCCCGCTTAGTGATCTACAAGGGTACGTAGATCCACTCTCCCTCTCGTAGATGCTCATCACCATGGATAGATCTGCATGTGCGTAGGAATTTTTTTGTTTCCCATGCAACATTTCCCAACAGTGGGATCATGAGCTAGGTCTATGTGTTGATGAGATCTCGAGTAGAACACAAAAGGTTTGTGGGCGTTGATGCTTAGATTGCTTCCTCCCTTGGTCGGATTTTGGTTCAGCGGTATTGTGAGATGAAGCGGCCCGGACCAACATTACTCGTACGCTTACGAGAGACCGGTTCCCTCGACGCAACTTGTTGCCTAGATGGCTTGCGGGTGGCAGTTTCTCTCACTTTAGTTGGATCGGATTCGACAAAGGCGGTCCTTGAGAAGGTTGAAAAGCAACTAGTGTATCACCATTGTGGTTTTTGCGTAGATGAGAATTGTTCTTGCTAGATACCCGTAGCAGCCACGTAAAACATGCAACAACAATTAGAGGACGTCTAACTTGTTTTTGTAGGGTATGTTGTGATGTGATATGGCCAATTAGATGATGTGCTATATGTGATGTATGAGATGATCATGTGATGTATAGAATTTCACGACTTGCATGTCGATGAGTACGGCAACCGGCAGGAGCCATAGGGTTGTCTTTAATTATTGTATGACCTGCGTGTCAATCATTAAGCGCTATGTAATGCTTTACTTTATCGCTAAACGATAGCAATAGTAGTAGAAGCATGCAGGGCGTGACAACCCCGATGGCGACACGTTGATGGAGATCAAGATGATGGAGATCACGGTGTCGTGCCGGTGACGATGGAGATCATGCCGGTGCTTTCAAGATGGAGATCTAAAGCACAAGTTCATGGCCATATCATGTCACTAATGAATTGCATGTGATGTTAATCCTTTTATGCACCTTGTTTTGCTTAGTACGACAGTGGTATTATAAGGTGATCCCTCACTTACATATCAAGACAAATTGTGTTCTCCCCAAATGTGCACCATTGCGAAAGTTCGTCGTGTTGAGACACCACGTGATGATCGGGTGTGATAGACTCTACATTCACATACAACGGGTGCAAGCCAGTGTTGCACGCGCAGAACACTCGGGTTAAACTTGACGAGCCTAGCATGTACAGACATGGCCTTGGAACACAAGAGACCGAAAGGTCGAACATGAGTCATATAGTAAATATGATCAACATGATGATGTTCACCATTGTAACCACCTCAACTCACGTGATGATCGGACTTGAGTTGGTGAATGTGGATCATGTATCACTCGGATGACCGGAGGGATGTCAATTTAAGTGGGAGTTCTTAAGTAATATGATTAATTGAACTCATTATCATGAACATAGTTAGTAGTGTCTTTGCAAATTATGTTGTAGATTACTTGCTCGCGCTGTAGCTCCCTTGAATTTTTATATGTTCCTAGAGAAATAGAGTTGATAGATGATGGTAGCAATATTGCGGATTGGCTCCGTGATCTGAGGATTGTCCTCGTTGCTGCACAGAAGGCTTATGTCCTTAATACACCGCTCGGTGCACCAACCCCTCTAGCGTCGTCTGTAGATGTTGTGAACATCTGACAGGTATGTGCTGATGACTACTTGATAGTTTAGTGCATCATGCATTACGGCTTAGAATTGAGGCTTCGAAAAGTCTTGAATGTCACGGAACATATGAGATGTTCTAAGAGCTGAAATTAGGATCTCAGGCTCGTGCCCGTGTTGTGAGATATGAGATCTCCAACAAGATTCTTTACCTGCAAGATGAACGAGAATAGCTCAATCGTCGAGCTTGTGCTCAGATTGTCTGGGTGCTACAATCTCTTGAATCGAGTGGGAGTTCATCTTCTAGATAAGATAGTGATTGATATAGTTCTCCAAGTCACTTTCACTAAGCTACTAGAACTTGGTGATGAACTATAAATTGCCAGGGATAGAATTAATGATCCCTGAGCTGTTCGTGATGTTTGACACCACGAATGTAGAAATCAAGAAGGAGCTTCAAGTGTTGATGGTTAGTATAACCGCTAGTTTCGAGAAGGGCAAGGGCAAGGAGGGAAACTTCATGGATGGCAAGTTAGTTGCTGCTCTAGTGAAGAAACCCAGAGTTGAACCCAAACCCGAGACTAAGTGCTTAAATTATGATGAGGGAGGTCGCTGAAGCGGAACAACCCTAGATACTTGGTAGATAAGAAGGCTGGCAACATCGACAGAAGTATATTTGATATACGTGTTATTGATGTGTACCTTGCTTGTATTCCTAGTAGCACCTGGGTATTGGATACCGGTTCGAATGCTAAATGTTAGTAACTCGAAATAAAAGCTACGGAATAAACTGAGAACTAGCTAAGTGTGAGGTGACGATGTGTGTTGGAAATGTTTCCAAGGTTGATGTGATCAACATCGCACGCTCTCTCTACCTTCGAGATTGGTGACGGACCTAAATAAATGTTATTTGGTGTTTTTGCATTGAGCATGAACGTGATTAGATCATGTTCATTGCAACACGGTTATTCATTTAAATTAGAGAATAATGGTTATTCTATTTACATGAATAATACCTTCAACGGTCATACACCCAGTAAGAATGGTTTGTTGAAACTTGATCGTAGTAATACACATGTTCATAACATTGATGCCAAGAAGGATACAAAGTTAATAATGATAGTACCACATACTTGTGGCACTGTCGCTAAATGTCATATTGGTACAAAGCGCATGAAGAAACTCCATGCTAATGGATCTTTGGACTCATTCGATTTTGAATTGGTTGAGACATGCGAACCATACCTCTTGGTCAAGATGACTAAGGATCCCGTTTTCTGTTTTGATGAAGCGGGCAAGTGATTTATTGGAAATGATACATGTTGATGTATGCAATCCAATGAGTCTTGTAGCATGCGGTGGATATCATTATTTTCTTACCTTCACTGATGATTTGAGTAGATATAGTGTATATTTACTTAATGAAACACAAGTCTGAATCACTTGAAAGGTTCAAGCAAATTCAGAGTGAAGTTTAAGATCATCGTTACAAGAAGATAAAAATGTTTGCGATATGGTCGTGGAGGTGAATATCTGAGTTACGAGTTTGGCATACAACGTTAGACAATTTGAAAGTTGTTTCACAACTCACGCCACCTGGAACACCATAGTGTGATGATGTGTCCGAACATCATAGTCGTGCTCTATTGGATATGGTGCATGCTATGATAGCTCTTATCGTTTTGTTACTATAATTTTGGGGTTGTGCATTAGAGAGAACTACATTCACTTTAAATAGGGCACCATCTAAATCCATTGAGATGACACCGTGTGAATTATGGTTTGATAGAAACCTAAGCTGTCATTTCTTAATGCTTGGGGCTACGACGCTTGTGTGGAAAATGTTTTCACCTAATGAAGCTCGAACCCAATGTAGGACAAATGCATCTTCATAGAATACCCTAAGAAAAGTTGGGTGAACCTTCTATCTCAGATCCAAGCATAAAATGTTTATTGCTAAAACTGGGTCCTTTCTCGAGAAAAGGTTTCTCTTGAAAAAATTGACTGGGAGGAGGATAGAACTTGATGAGGTTATTGAACCTCTGCTTCAACCAGAAAGTAGCGCAGCGCAGAAAGATGTTTCTGTGAAGCCTACGTCAGTTGAAGAGGAAGTTAATGATGATGATCATGAAGCTTCGGATCAAGTTACTATTGACCTACAAGGAAAATAAAACTTGATAAGGTTATTGAACCTTCACTTCAACCAGAAAGTGGCGCAGCGCAGAGAGATGTTTCTGTGAAGCCTACGTTAGTTGAAGAGGAAGTTAATGATGATGATCATGAAGCCTCGGATCAAGTTACTATCGAACTTCGTAGGTCGACAAGGACGTGTACTGCTACTGAGCGGTACGACAACCCTGTCTTGGAGGTCATGTTGTTGGACAACGATGAACCTACGAACTATGAAGAAGCGATGATGGGCCCGGAAACCAACAAATGGTTAGAGGCCATGAAATCGGAGAAAGGATCCATGTATGAAAACCAAGTATAGACTTTGGTGGACTTGCTCGTTGGACGGCAGGTCGTTAAAGTACAAATGGATTTTTAAAATGAAGACACACGCTGATGGTAAATGTTACCATTTGTAAAGCTCGACTTGTTGCAAAGTAGTTTATGACAAGTTCAAAGAGTTGACTGCGATGAGACTTTCTCACTCGTAGCGATGCTAAAGTCTGTTGGAATTATGTTAGCAGTTGCTACATTTTTCAATTATGAATGCCAAAACATTGTTTCCTTCCTTAAGGAAAGGTTGTATGAGATACAACCAGAAGGTTTTGTCGGTCCTAAGGATGCTAAAAGGTGTGCGAGCTTCAGTGATTCTTCTATGAACCGAAGCAAGCATCTCGGAGTTGGAATATACACTTTGATGAGGTGATCAAAGTATTTGAGTCTATACAAAGTTTATGAGAAACTTGTATTTGCAATAAAGTGAGTGGGAGCACTATAGAGTTTCCGATAAGTATATGTGGATGACATATTGCTATTCAGAAGTGATGTAAAATTTCTGGAAAGCATAAACGGTTGTTTGAGAAGAGTTTTTTGAAGGAGGACCTGGATAAAGCTACCTAATTGTTGAGCATCAAGATCTATAAAGATAGATCAAGATGTTTGATAAGACTTTCAATGTGTACATACCTTGACAAGATTTTGAAAGAGTTCAAAATGGATTAGTCAGAGAGAAGTGTTCTCGCCTGCTTTGTAAGGTGTGAAGTTGAGTGAGACTCAAAGCTCGACCACGGCAGAAGAAAGAGAAAGGACGAATGTCGTCCCCCATGCCTTAGCCATAGGCTCTGTATAGTATGCCATGCTATGTACCGCACCTGTGTGTGCCTTGCCATGAGTCCGTCAAGGGGTACAAGAGTGATCCAGGAGTGGATCACTGGACAGCAGTCAAGATTATCCTTAGTAACTAAAAAGACTAAGGAGATGTTTCTCGATTATGGAGGTGATAAAGAGTTCATCGTAAAGAGTCACGTCGATGCAAGCTTTAACACCAATCCAGATGACCCATATTAGCAATCTGGATACATATAGTGGAGCAGCCATTTGCAATAGTACCAAGTGAAGTGTGGTAGCAGAGTTTACGGTTTGACATAGAGATTTGCAAAAGTACACATGGATCTGAATGACGTAGACCCGTTGACTATAAGACCTCTCTCACATGCAAAGCATGATCGAGCCCCAGAACTCATCGGGTGTTAGATTCAAAACAATGCGAATCACATGGTGATGTGAACTAGATTATTGACTCTAGTGCAAGTGGGAGACTGTTGGAAATATGCCCTAAAGGCAATAATAATTTAGTTATTATCATATTTCCTTGTTCATGATATTCGTTTATTATCCATGCTATAATTGTATTGATCGGAGACTTAGATGCATGTGTGGATACAAAGACAAAACCATGTCCCTAGTATGCCTCTAATAGACTAGCTCGTTGATCAAAGATGGTCAAGGTTTCCTAGCCATTAACATGTGATGTCATTTGATAACGGGATCACATCATTAGGAGAATGATTTGATGGGAAAGACCCAAACTACAAACGTAGCATATGATCGTGTCAGTTTGTTGCTACTGTTTTCTGCATGTCAAAGTATGTGTTCCTATGACCATGAGATCATGCAACTCACTGACATCGGAGGAGTACCTTGTGTGTATCAAACGTCGCAACGTAACTGGGTGACTATAAAGGTGCTCTATAGGTATCTCCGAGGGTGTCTGTTGAGTTGGCATGGATCAAGACTGGGATTTGTTACTCCGTGTGACGGAGAGGTATCTCAGGGCCCACTCGGTAATACAACATCAAAATAAGCCTTGCAAGCAATGTGACTAAGTGTTAGTCATGGGATCTTGTATTACGGAACGAGTAAAGAGACTTGCCGGTAACGAGGTTGAACTAGGTATGGAGATATCGACGATCGAATCTCGGGCTAGTAACATACCGAAGAACAAAGGGAACATCATACGGGATTAACTGAATCCTTGACATAGAGGTTCGACCGAAAAAGATCTTCGTAGAATATGTTGGAACCAATGTGAACATCCAGGTCCTGCCATTGGTTATTGACCATAGAGGTGTCTTGGTCATGTCTACATAGTTCTCGAACCCGCAGGGTCTGCACACTTAAGATTTGGTGACGTTTCGGTAGTATAGAGTTATGTATGGTGGTGACCAAAGGTTGTTCGGAGTCCCGGATGAGATCCCAGACATCACGAGGAGCTCCGGAATGGTCCGGAGGTAAAGATTCATATATAGGAAGTCCTATTTTGGTCGCCGAAAAAGTTTCGGGCTCATCGGTAGTGTACCGGGAGTGCCGGTAGTGTACCGGGGGACCATCGGGAGAGGTATTTCGACCCAAGAGGCTACATGGGCTGTGGGAGGGTGGAAACCAGCCCACTGGAAGTCCTCTCAGAGGCCCATGCGGCTGGACCTTAGAAATAAAGAAAAAACCGCAAAAGGTGGGAATAGACTCTAAGTAGGAAAGGAGCAATCCTAGTCCTACTAGGATTGGAGGAGGACTCCTCCAATCCTCCTTGTGCAAGAGGCAAGGCAGGGCTACCTTGTGCGCCAGCCCTCCTCCTCCCTCCCTCTTATATATACTGAAGGTATTGGGTGTTTTGCACTTGATTTTACGGCCACGTGCTACCCGTTCCACCGGTGCTCCCCTAGATAGGATTTCCGCAGTGCTTAGGCGAAGCCCTGCCGGAATTTCTCCAACACCATCGCCGGAGCGCCGTCACGCTTCCGGTGAACTCTTCTCCCTCTCCACTTCCTCTTGCTGGATCAAGATGGTGGAGATCGTCATCAAGCTGCACGTGTGCTGAACGCGGAGGTGCCGTCCGTTCGGCGCTAGATCGGAAGGACCATGAACAAGATCGCGAGACGGTTCGTGATGAGTTCACGGGACGGATCATGATAAGATCGTGGGACGGATCGTTATGAGATCATGGGACGGATCGTGATGAGTTCGCGGGACGGATCGTGATTGGATCGCGGGACGGATCGTGATGTGATTGCGGGACGCTCGGCGATTTGGATCGCGAAGATGTTCGACTACACCAACCGCGTTTCTTAACGCTTCCCGCTTAGCAATCTACAAGGGTATGTAGATCCACTCTTCATCTCGTAGATTCTCATCACCATGGATAGATCTGTGTGTGCGTAGGAATTTTTTTTGTTTCCCATGCAACGTTTCCCAACAGTTACTTGTTGGTACTTGGGGGTAGACCTGGGCCGGCTGGCGACCATGCGGGACGTGCCGGCCATGGAGCGGGAGGTCCACGAGCCGGCCCTCGTCTAGCGGGCCAATGAGCTCGCGTCGTACGTTGACACAGATGAGTTCTTGCCGCCCCTTGGCAAGGACGGTGAGCCGCTGCTGAAGGACTCCTTCGGCATCCCTCAGGTCCCAGACGATGGCGAAGTCACCGACGAGAGCACCGACTCGAGTGGCGAGATGGTTGAGACCGAGGAGCCCACCTCGAAGGACAAGGGTGCTAGCCTGAAGGCCGCGACCACTTTTGGGGCGAGGACCGAGCTGCCCCGCGATGCGCCGGCTAGGGGCACGCCGGCTGGCGACGTGCCGGCGGCTTGAGCCCCCGGGCATCCTTTTTATCTTTGTTCCTGCATGCAAGACTTGATTCCACCCACTGGGGGTGTTTTGAGTAATGAACTGAATGCTAGCCGTGGGCCATTTTATCCTTAATGTTTAGGTCGTGAGTATCCGTGTTTTGCCTTATGGCTCGTGTCGCCCTATCCTTATCCCTTTTTGCCCACCTCGATTCTTTCCATTTCTATTCCTTTTCCCCTTTGGCTTCGGCCCCACCAGCCCGACAGCTGGGAGCCAGTCTATACCTGGGTTGGGGCGTCCGCCTCGAGGGAGCCGTTTCAAAACTTAGGAATCACGGGTTTTCTTCAGGATAAGTAGAGCGACAAAGACGCGGCGAGGGTCCGGCTAGGCCCAGAAGAGGTCCCCCCGTTTTGACCTTTCTTGTGGGCTAGACCTTGCCGCCTCGATGCCCCGTCAGCCGGACAGCCGGGAGCCGGTCTATAGCTGGTAAGGGTGGGGAAGTTTGGCCGGACCACATTACTTAGCCATTTTTCGGAGAGGTATTTCTAGGTCCAGCTGGCTAGCCCCCGGGCCCGGAGCCGGACCGGGGAGCCGGTGAGGGAGGAACACATTGAGAGAAACGTGACGTGGCGCGTCCCATGAGCCATCTTGGGGCACCCACTGCATTCATAAGCCCAAAAGTATGGGGGTACATACATACATTGATTCTCTTCAACAGTAAAACGGGCGCAGGAGCGCCGCGTTCCATGGGCGCTCTGTCTCTTCACCGGAAGCGTCTCTTCTGTGCTTATGAGGCTTCTGGGTGTCTATCAGGTAGTACGCATTGTTGTGTAGCACCTTGCTGATGATGAACGGGCCTTCCCATGAGGAGGACAGCTTGTGTTGCCCTACGGTTCGCTGGATCCACCTGAGGACCAGGTCCCCCTCGCGAAACAAGAGCGGACGGATCCGCTTGCTGTGTTAGTGCTGGAGCTTCTGCTGGTAGATCTCCGTCTGCCTCAAGGCCAGTTCGCGAGCTTCCTCGAGTTGATCGAGGACGTATTCTCTTGCCTCCTTGGCGTCCTTTTCCATGTATAGGGTGACCCGAGGTGAATCGAACTCGACGTCGGTGGGGATGATCGCCTCGGACCCATACACAAGGAAAAATGGAGTAAGGCCGGTTGACCGGTTCGGCGTGGTCCTGAGACTCCAAAGGACAACCGGTAGCTCGTCGATCCAGCAGTCGGCCGACCTCGCCAGCGGCGTAACGAGCCGGGGCTTGATGTCGGATAAGATGAGGCCGTTTGCCCTCTCGACCTGGCCGTTTGACCGTGGATGAGCAACGGAGGCCAGGTCGAGCTGGATCCCTTGCTTGGAGCAGAAACGTGCGAGCGCGCCCTTGGCGAAGTTGGTGCCGTTGTCGGTGATGATGCTGTGGGGAACGCCATAGCGTACCGTGATGTCATCGATGAATCAGATGGCCGTGGGGCCGTCCAACTTCTTAATTGGTCGTGCCTTGATCAACTTGGTGAACTTGCCAATGGCCACCAGCAAGTGCGTCATGTCGCCTCGAGCGGTCTTGAATGGACCCACCATGTCCAACCCCCATACAGAGAAAGGCCACGAGAGAGGGATGCTTTAAAGGGCCGTCGCCGGCAGGTGGCTTTACATGCTGAAGCATTGGCAGCCCTCACACTCGTCGACCAACTTCTTGGCCGCCTCGAGAGCCGTGGGCCAGTAGAAGCCGTGGCGAAAAGCCTTGGCCGCCAGGGTTCGGGACACGGCATGATGCCCGCACTCACCCTGGTGAATGTCGAGGAGGATCTCCAGGCCCTTTTCCGGCTCAACGCATCGCTGAAACATGTCGGTGGTGCTGCGGTGGACGAGCTTGTTGTTGATGATGCTGTAAGCCGAGGCCCGGCGCTGGATTTGCCTAGCCAGAGCCTTGTCCGGAGGCAGCTCGCCTCGCAGAAGAAACGCCAAGATGGGTTGGGCCCACGAAGGGGCCGCGATGGCGGCCGGCCCGGGAGCCCTCGGGGCTTGTTGATCAGCCCCCAGGGCCGAGCCGCCAGCCCTCGAGACCGGATCGGGAGCCCCCGAGGCTGGTTGGTCGACGATCATCATGACGGCCGTGTCGCCGGGGCTGGCTGCCTCGGGCGCCTCTGGCTCGACCGGGTACGGCTGGACGACCGACAGTTCGAGAGCCGGTGCCGAAGTTGCGGGGGAGGCGGCCAGAGCCATTGATGGGCCGGCGCCGCCTGCGAGCACGAAGATTGACTCTTATTCTAGGGATGGTTTGATCGACGGCTTGAGCAGCTGTTCGAGGGAGACACCGGCTGGGATGGCCTGCCGGGTGGAGCCGATCTTCGCCAGCGCATCCGCCGCCTCGTTGTCCGCTCGGGGGACGTGATGAAACTCACAGCCCTCAAAGGAGCCGGTGAGCTATTGTACGAGGAAGCGGTAGCTGGCCATGTTGGCGTCCCTGGTGTCCCTTCGCTACAAACCTGCTACACCACGAGGTCGGAGTCGCCGAAGCAGAGGATGCGCCTGATGCCGATCTCCTTGGCGAGCCTGAGGCCATGGACAATGGCCACGTATTCCGCCACATTCTTGGAAGCGGTGAAGTGGATCTGGAGGGCATACTTGAGCCCAGTCGACGAGGAAATCCGCCAAAGCATGTGACTTGATGGCGGTTCTTGGCTCGTACCAGATCTTGTGATTGGCGAGGGCGATCACTCACTTGGCAATCCGGCCGGTGGAGTCCCGGCCGCTCATGATCTCGCCAAAGCGGGGCCATGCTCACCACGGTAATGGTATGCTCTTGGAAGTATTGCTTGACCTTCTTGGCAGCAAAATATATGCCGTAACACATCTTTTGGTAGTGGGGGTAGTTCTACTTGGACGCGGAGAGGACCTCGCTGAGGTAGTAGACGGGCCGTTGGACCGGCAGGGACTTGCCCTCTTCCGGACGCTCGACCACCAGGACGACGCTGATGACGCGGGTGGTTGCAGGGATGTAGGCGAGCAGCGGTTCCTTCTCAGCGGGCGCGGCCAGGATGGGTGCACGAGTGAGAGCCTTCTTAAGGCGCAGAAGGCCTCGTCCGCCTCGTTAGGCCAGTCGAAGATGCCCGGCCTCTTGGTTTGACCCTTCTCGATTAGAGCCGTCTTGCGAAGGAGCCCGTAGAGGGGCAAAGCCTTCTCTCCCAGCCGACGGATGAACCGGCTGAGCGAGGCAAGGCAGCCGGTGAACTTCTGGGCATCGCGGAGCCGGGTCGGCTTCGGCATGCGTTTGATCGCGCGGATCTTCTCGGGGTTAGCTTCAATTCCGCGGGTGGACAGGAAGAAACCCAAGAGTTGACCGGTGGGAACTCCGAAGACACACTTCTTCGGGTTGAGCTTGATCTTGTATTCACGCAAGTTCGTGAAAGTCTCCTGGAGGTCGTCGAGGAGGCTGAAGTGCTTCTTGGTTTTGAAGATGATGTCGTCGACGTAGACGTGAACGTTCCTGCCTATCTAAGGCAGGAGGCACTTCTGCATGCACCGTTGGAAGGTGGCGCCTGCATTCTTCAGGCCTAAGGACATGGTGATGTAGCAGTAGGCCCCAAAGGGCGCGATGAAGGAGGTCTTGAGCCGGTCTTCCGGGTCCAGCTTGATCTGGTGGTAGCCGAAGTAGGCATCCAGGAAGGACAGCAAGTCGCAGCCGGCAGTGGAATCGATAACTTGATTGATTCATGGCAGGGCGAATGGGTCCTTGGGACACGCCTTGTTCAGGCTAGTGTAATCGATGCACATGCACCAGGTCTTGTTCTTCTTCAGCACCAGGACTGGATTGGCCAACCAGTCTAGATGGAACACTTCCATGATAAACCCGCCCGCGAGCAGCCGGGCGATCTCTTCTCCGATAGTGCACCGCTTCTCCTTGGAGAATCGGCGCAGGGGTTGCTTGACCGACTTGACGTCCGGCCGAGCGTGTAGTTTGTGCTCGGCGAACTTCCTCAGAACACCCGGCATGTCTTTGGGAGACCATGCGAAGATGTCCCGATTCTCACGGAGGAAGTCGACGAGCTCGCCTTCCTATTTGCTCTCGAGGCGGGAGCCGATCATGATGCATTGAGATGGGCTGGCATGGTTGAGCAGGATTTGCTTGGCGTCTTTGGACGGCTGGAAGGAGGCCTCGCCGATGGATTGCGAGGGAGGGACCGGCATGGCCGGCTGGCTGGTCACAAGGGCCACGAGCCGGTCGAGCTGCCGCTTCTCCTCAACGATTTCCAGGGCCTCAGCCAGCCGGCTGCCGTCTCGAGCGCACTCGAGTGACATCTTGTAGTCGTGCTTGATGGTGATGATTCCCTTGGGGCCCGACATCTTGATCTTGAGGTAGGCGTAATGTGGAACCGCCATGAAGCTAACAAGGGTTGGCCGGCCCAACAGCGCGTGATAGGGGATCACGAGGTCCATGACCTCGAACAACACTGGCTCGTGGCAGAAGTGGCCGGGTCCGCCAAAGAGGACGTCAAGGGTGATCTTGCCGACAGGGGAGCAGGATTTCCTAGGCACGATTTCATGGAAAACCATCTGACTCGCCTGCAAGTCTTCTACCTTAAGCCCCAGCTTGTCCATCGTGTCAAGGTAAAAATGTTGATGTTGCTACCTCCATCTATCATCACCCGCGAGAAGCGGCAGGCTCGCTCCTTGGCGGAGATGGTGGGATCAAGGACCAAGGCGTAGTTTCCGGGATTTGGCATCACGACAGGGTGATCGGCCTGGCTCCAAGTGACTGGCTTCTCCGACCAGTGCATGAACTAGGGAGTTGTCGGCATGGTGGCATTCACCTCAAGACGGAGCCGGCGCTTCGCGTGCTTGCCCGTCTCTTTATTGGTGAAGACGACGTAGCAACCGTCCTAGTTGGGGAACTGGTCGATTAGACGATCGTCGTTCGGTGCCGTTGCCAGCGCCGGGGCGACAGCTTGGACCGGGGCCGGCGCGCGGGCTGGCGGCGCAGGAGGAGCCGAAAGGCTATCCCCCCGGGCCAATCAATGTGAGAAGCTGTACTGCCGAAGCGTGTGCGTAGAGGGTTTGGCCCCTGAATGGTTTTTGCATGGGAGATCGAGGATTTGCTCGAAGGTGAGCTTTGGCTGCCAGGCAGCCTTGCCTGTGCGCTGGCGCTGGCTGGATGGCTGGGCAGCCGGCTCTTGATCCTCGACGGTGTTGACATGCCAGCTCCCGTAGCGGGGATCTGGCTGGTTGTTCTTGCGCTTGTTGTTCTGCGGCTGCCGGTTGTCGGCAGCTGGCCGGGTCACGGTCGGCATTGTCGTCGCCTTGGCCGGTAAGGTCGTCTTGACCCGGATGGCTGAGTCGGCCATGGCGTACTTGTCCGCCTTGGTCATTAGCTCGGCTAGCGTGGCCGACTCGGAGCACAGGAGTTTGTGCTTGAGGGGGGTGCCATCCCGACAGCCCTCGATGAAATATTGCACGGCTTGTACCTCGTGCACCCCTTTGTAGGAGTTGCGGAGCTCGGTCCACCGAGTGAGGTAGTCTCGGAGGGATTCGTCCGGCCCCTGGACGCACATGGCGAGTTCACGAGGACGGCTAGGCCGCTTGTAGGTGCCGGTGTAGTTGCAGACGAAGGCCTCGTCGAAGTCCGTCCAGGTGTTGATGCTGCCAGCCACCGGGCTGTTGAGCCAGGTGCGGGCCGAGCCGATCAGCATGAGCGGGACATAGCGAATGGCAACGCGCTTATTCCCCCTGGCGATACCCACCGCGGTGGTGTAGTCGATCAGCCAGTCCTTGGGCTTGGCGGCCCCATTGTATTTCGGGGTGTCCCTAGGGAGCGTGAAGCTGGTTGGGAACGGCTCGGTGCGAATCCGGGGGCCGAAGCAGGCCGGACCAATCAAATCCTCCTCCTCGAGGACGGCGGATTGCGCAAGTCTGTCGATGCGGTTGTGGGTGTCGTCCTTGCTGCGGGGGATGCGCGGTCCGAGCCGGGCCGAGAGTTCGGGACGAATGGTAGGTGGCGTCGACTGCCGCGACTCTTGTCATGGAGGCGGCATGTGCACCCGGCTGTGCCGGCTGCCAGATGCCGGTGATTCGTGGTGGCGACCACTGAGAGGCGGCTCGTTGGTGCGCCGGCTGCCGATAGCCGGTTGCTCACTCCCCGGCGTCTCAGAGGGACGGGGGTTGCTCGCTTCGACCTGGCATCCGGAGACGCGAGGGGAGCAGGAGTACTGGGCCGCTTGACGGCCGACAGTTCCCGTGCCCTCGCGTTCGGGTCGGGAGCCTTCGGTGGTAGCGCCGCCGGGCGCGAGCAGATGCTGCTGCGCATTAGGAGCATCTATGAGCTCTGTGATGTGGCGCTCGTGGGCAGCGCACTCTTCGCCCTCCAAGGTGGCCAACTCCTCATAGGCCACCTTGAGGGCCCGCAAGTTGGCTGCGGGTGTGTCGTAGACGGGCATTTTGCTGCATCTCAGCGACCACGCGGCCATGGTCGCGCACAGCCCCACGCTGGCTGGGCTCGACATCAGCTGGGGTGAGACCGTAGGCATAAGCATACTCCCACTACGCTGCCTCCATGCGGCACCGCGTGGCCGCGAGGGTGGTGGCATCCTCGAACAGCATGCGGCGAGCCACCTCGAGGTCGGCCGCGGCGGTGTCGGGGTTCGCCGTCAGGGCAATCGGAGTGCTTAAACCCTAGAGGGCCACACCGAGCGGGTCGGACGTGCCGACGTGGGCAGTAGCAGTGGTAGCCGCAGCCCGCGCCCGTTCGGACACGGTGGAGGAGGTGATGGCGATCACCCCCACATGATCGTGGGACCCGCTGGGTCGAGCCATAGAAAGTGCGCCCACTAGTGTAGGCGGGCCGGCGCAGACAAGCATCCCCGCGGGATACTCGTCAAGGGCCGGAGCCTCGACGAGGCTGAGCCTGCCGAAGTGCTCGGTGAGCGCGTCGATGTCGACCGTTAGGCCGACGGAGTTGCCTGTAGGGTGTGCTGAGGCAAGCCCCACGAGCTCCCCACGGTTTTGCCGGGACGAGCGGCGACGGCGGGGAATGGCGAGGGGTTCCGCCCGGTGCATGAATCCGACCGGCGCCGCGTATGGCCCCACGGTGGGTGCCAAGTGTCATCGTTTTCTCAAGATAGATGCCATGGGGTGGCTTATCGAAGGTGTTGGGGCCAAAGGACGCCGATGGGCTCCAGGTGCGAGATTGGCACACGAGGTGATGACACACAATGTACCCAGGTTCGGGGCCCTCCGAGGAAGGTAACACCCCTAGTCCTGCTTGGTTTCTTTGGATGGATGGGTATGTTCACAGGGATGCTCCTGGAGCTGTGTCTAGAGGAGGACGAAGGAGCATCCGGCTCGTCTTCCTCCGCTATGATGAGAGTTTCGTGGATGTGAGTGTGAGTGTATATCCTTTTTGTCCGTCCCCGTTGCATAGGAGGCTCGGGGGGTTTTATAGGCCAACCCTCGGCTCTTACAATATGCTATAAGTACCCGGCTCGGAGGGTCCTGCTGCTTGCGTTGTCTTGTCATGGGCAGGGCCCGCCGGCCGAGCGGTCCCATCTCCCATTGGGGCCTGCCAACCGGCTCTATGATTGGTCCTTGCCCACCTGCCCTGGCACGGGCCACCAGGGGGAGCGTTGTCTAGCGCGAGCCGGCCGAAGTCTCTGGTACGATCAGCGGCACTGTAGCCATACCGGGACAGGTAATCGAGTGGCGAGGGTGTGCCAACACTATTCCCCCGTCCGGTTGCGCTCACCGAGGTCAGCGGCCGGGACGGTCGAACTATAGCCATGTGCAGCGTGGCGTAAGCGACCACTGTAGCCACAAGGCCGCCCGTTGTGCCGGTCGCATCGCGTCATCGTACCTGCGGATAGAGGGACGGGACGGTGAACGTCCGTCCCAAAGTCAATGGAGGAGCTGGCCCGTGGGAGGTCGACTACTCAACTGGTCGGCTGAGGGCCCAACCGGCTACTTGACCAGCCAGCCGGGGCGCCAGCCAGTGCTGGCTTGCGTTGGGCACCCTTCGGCCGACCACGTCCAGCCGGCCGCATAGTTTTTCTTTGAAGCGAAGGGGGAGAGGACCCTATTGCTTTAGCCTACCTGGGGGGTATAAACCCCATAATAAGGAGACCTTTAGTCGTGGTTGGTGGATCCAACCATGACTAAAGACCCCCTTTTAGTCGCGGTTGGAACCACCAACCGCGACTAAAGGTGAATTGCACTAGCCGAAGCGGCGGGAAGCGAAACCCTTTAGTCGCGGTTGGTGGCTACAACTGTGACTATAGGGGGGGGGGGTCTTTAGTCACAGTTGGAGCCACAAACCGTGACTAAAGGGTGGTGCTCGCGCAGGCGCGGTGCGGGGCAAGTTTAGTCCCACCTCGCCAAGCGAGGGGCGCTCGCACCAGCTTATAAGCCTCGCCGCGGCTTCTCTCTCGAGCTCCTCTCTAAGCAGGCCTATGTGGGCCTAATGAACCTGTGCGGCCCTGTTGGGCCTACTAGGCCTTGCGGGCCCGCATCCTGGCCCAACAAAAGGTTGGGTTTCTAGTCGTATGCATGCCATGGCGGCCTAGTAGGCAGTCTATTTTTTTATTTATTTCTCAATTTTTTGCTTTATTTATTTTCTTTTGTTTCTGAGTTTTTTGTGCTTTGTTGAGAGTTAATGAGTGAATCTTTTTGCGTTAGGTCAAAAAATTTATAAACTTTCTGTTAGTGGCAGTAGTTTTCAAATTCGAATACTTTAAATTTGAATTATTTGAAATTTGTGTGAATCACTAGTTTGTGAATAACATTACTTTAAAAATAGATTTTCTAGTGATTATTTTTTCTAGTGTTTAATATTATCGTGTTTTATCATTATATCCAATTTGGTAATTCTTAGGGTATTTAAAAAATGAAATGCTTTTCTAACAGACGAGTTTTTGTCTGAAACCCTCATACTTCGAAAGAGATTGCCCATTTTGTACACGAAGTGCATCCAGTTTTTGCCATAACCATCTCAAATTGTAGCACATGCTATGTGGGTGAAATGATGATACCATGCCAACTTTCCACCTTTTTTTAGTTCATTTGTAGTGCTTATCAATTTCAGGGTCATTTAGCTCAAAACAAATCAGTAAATGCATGAAAAATAGCAAATGAAGACATAAAGGATTGAAAATTGATGGCCTCCCTTCGAATGGTGCATACTGAACGCACAAAAAGTCTAGAGTTGAAATAAGTTAAAAAAATGAAATGCCTTTGTAACATGCGAGTTTTCGTGTGAAACCTTGATACTTCGAAAGAGATTGTCCATTTTGTACACGAAGTGCATCCAGTTTTTTCCCTAACCCTCTCAACTTTTTAGCACATGCTATGTGGGTGAAATGATAATACCATGCCAACTTTCAACCTTTTCAGAGTTCATTTGAAGTGCTTATCAATTTCAGGGTCATTTAGCTCAGAAAAAATCAGTAAATGCATGAAAAATTGCAAATGAAGCCAGAAAGGGTTGAAAATTGATGGCCTCCCTTCGAATGGTGCATACTGAATGCACACAAATTCTGGAGTTCAAATAAGTTAAAAAAATGAAATGCCTTTGTAACACGCAAGTTTTTGTCTGAAACCTTGATACTTCGAAAGAGATTGTCCATTTTGTACACGGAGTGCATCTGGTTTTTGCCGTAACCCTCTCAACTTTTTAGCACTTGCTATGTGGGTGAAATGATGATACCATACCAACTTTAACCTTTTTAGAGTTCATTTGTAGTGCTTATCAATTTCAGGGTCATTTAGCTCAAAAAAAATTAGTAAATGCATGAAAAATAGCAAATGAAGTCGGAAAGGGTTGAAAATTGATGGCCTCCCTTTGAATGGTGCATACTGAATGAAAAAAATACATAAGTAAACTACTATTACAAAGATTCCCTTCGGTTTGTCTGAAGTGGGACTTTCTAGATATATAAGTCTGGAAACTAACTAGAGAAGCCGGTCACATCCTAGAGTGGGATCTTTGGGTGTAAAACTTTTTCTTCACGTGTGTCCCTTTGCGTCATAACCATGGACAATCTTCATCGTTTAACTTGATGCTCGGGTCAACATTCACTATCAAGGGAGCAATTTCATGAAACTTTTCATAATCTTCTAACATGTCCGTCTTGTCCTCCACTCCCACGATGTTTCTTTTCCCTAAAAGAACTATGTGGCGCTTTGGCTCATCGCATGATGTATTTGCTTCCTTATATATTTTTTTTGTCGGCTTGGTAGACATGTCCTTCACATAGAAAACTTGCGCCACATCATTGGCTAGGATGAATGGTTCGTCTGCATACCCAAGATTGTTGAGATCCAGTGTTGTCATTACGTACTGCAGGTCTTCCTTTACCCCGCCTCCTGTCAGATTGACCCGTTCGCACCTAAACAAAGGGACCTTCAAATAAAGTCCATAGTCAAGTTCCCATATCTCCTCTATGTAACCATAGTTTGTGTCCTTTGGCCCATTGTTGTTTGCTGCATCAAAGCGGACACCACTGTTTTGGTTGGCGCTCTTTTTATCTTGTGCGATAGTGTAAAATGTATTCCCATTTATCTCGTACCCTTTAACAGTCAATATAGTTGAAGATGGTAACTTGGACAGCAAGTACATGTCATCTTCAACAGTGTCATCATGCATGAGATGTGGCTGCAACCAACCGGCAAAAGTCACCGTTTGTTCATGTGTAATCCAGTCGTCGGACTTCTTCGGGTGTTTGGAGTGTAGAATATTCTTGTGTTGCTCGATATATGGAGCCACCAAGGCATAACTTTGTAGAACTGTGTAGTGTGCTTGCACCAAAGAATGCCCGTCCCGGCATATTAGTGAATTCTTTCCTAGCATGCCTTTTCCACCCAGTTTGCCCTCATGCCGCAATTCAGGAACACCTATCGGCTTAATGCCAGAAATAAGTCAACACAAAACTCAATGACCTCCTCTATTTCATGGCCCTTGGAGATGCTTCCTTCTGGCCTAGCACGATCATGAACATATTTCTTTAAGACTCCCGTGAACCTCTCAAAGGGGAACATATTGTGTAAAAATACAAGACCCAAAATGGCAATCTCCTCGAATAGGTGAACTACGACATGCGTCATGATATTGAAGAAGGACGGTGAGAACACCAACTCCAAACTGACAAGACATTGCACCAAATCATTCTCTAACCTTGGTAGGAGTTCTGGATTGATTACCTTCTGAGAGATTGCATTCAGGAATGCACATAGCTTAACAATGGCTAATCGAACGTTTTCCGGTAGAAGCCCCCTCAATGCAACCGGAAGCAGGTGCGTCATAATCACATGGCAATCATGAGACTTTAGGTTCTAGAACCTTTTCTCGGCCATATTTATTATTCCCTTTATATTCGACGAGAAGCCAGACGGGATCTTCATACTGAGAAGGCATTTGAAGAAGATTTCCGTCTCTTCTTTGGTAAGAGCATAGCTGGCGCATGACCCTGAAACTAGTTTGGAACCATGCCGTCTTCTCCATGCATATGTTGCTGGTCCTCCCGTGCCTCCGACGTA
Source organism: Hordeum marinum (assembly GCA_022496015.1). Taxonomy (NCBI): domain Eukaryota; kingdom Viridiplantae; phylum Streptophyta; class Magnoliopsida; order Poales; family Poaceae; genus Hordeum; species Hordeum marinum. The sequence continues at coordinate 116,208,482 of CM039678.1, forward strand.
TCTTTTGTCTTCCCATACACGCCCAAGAAGCCTAGCAGGTTCACGCAAAGATTCTTCGTCTTGTGCATCACATCGATTGTAGAGCAGACATCGAGGTCTTTCCAATATGGTAGGTCCCAAAATATAGATTTCTTCTTCCACATGGGTGTGCGTTTGTCAGCGTCATTCGGAACAGATTGTGCACCAGGACCCTTGCCAAAGATTACTTTTAAATCCTTGACCATATCAAGTATGTCATCACCCGTACGGTGGCGAGGCTTCTTCCGGTGATCTGTCTCACCTTTGAAATGCTTGCCTTTCTTTCTTATGGGATGCCTGCTCTAAAGAAATCGGTGATGCGTCAGATACACATTCTTCTTACATTTATCCAAATATATAATATCGGTATCATCTAAATAGTGCGTGCATGCATGGTATCCCTTGTTTGTCTGTCCTGAACGGTTACTGAGAGCAGGCCAATCATTGATGGTTACAAATAGCAACACATGTAGGTCAAATTCCTCCTGATCTTTCGCATCCCACGCACGTACATCTTTTCTATTCCACAGCTGTAAAAGTTCTTCAACCAATGGCCTTAGGTACACATCAATGTCTTTGCCGGTTGCTTGGGGCTTGTATGAGCACTGTCATCATAATGAACTTCCACTTCATGCACAACCAAGGAGGAAGGTTATAGATACATAGAGTCACAGGCCATGTGCTATGATTGCTGTTTTGCTCCCCAAAAGGATTAATGCCATCTGCACTTAAACCGAACCATACGTTCCTTGCATCCTTTGCAAAGTCCTTCCACTTTCTCTCAATTTTTCTACACTGCGACCCGTCAGCGGGCACTCTCAACTTCTCGTCTTTCTTACGGTCTTCGTTGGGCCATCGCATCAACTTGGCATGCTCTTTGTTTTGGAACAAGCGTTTCAACCGTGGTATTATAGGAGCATACTACATCACCTGGGCAGGAATCTTCTTCCTGGGGTGCTCGCCCTCAACATCACCTGGGTCATCGTGGTCGATCTTATAGCGCAATGCATAGCATATCGGGCATCACTCAAATCCTCGTAGTCACCACGGTAGAGGATGCAATCATTAGGGCATGCATGTATATTCTCAACCTCTAATCCTAGAGGGCAGGCAACCTTCTTTGCTTCGTACGTACTCTCTAGCAATTCGTTGTCCTTTGGTAGCTTCTTCTTTAACATTATCAGCAACTTTTGAAATGCCTTGTCAGATACACCATTCTCTGCCTTCCATTGCAGCAATTCCAGTGTGGTACCCAGCTTTTTATTGTCATCTTTGCAATTTGGGTACAACCCTTTTTTGTGATCCTCTAACATGCGCTGCAACTTCAGCTTCTCCTTTTCACTTGCGTAGTATCTCTTTGCATCAGCAATGGCCTGACCAAGATCATCAGCGGGCTCATATGATGCCTCTTCTTCAGCTCCTTCCTGCATTGTCGACTTAGCTTCTTCCCCTATTGTTGTACCATCGTATTCATGGAACCCATGTCCAGGATAGCTGTCGTCGTCCTCTTCAATTAGGACCCCTCTTTCTCTGTGCTTGGTCCAACAGTTATAGCTGGACATGAAACTGAACTCAAACAGGTGGACGTGAATGGTTCTTGAGTTAGAGTAATTTCGATCATTCTTACAGCCAGCACATGGACAATACATAAATCCATCTGGCCGCTTGTTTGCCTCAGCCGCAACCACAAAAGAATGCACGCCATTAATGAACTGGGGAGAGCATCGGTCGTCGTACATCCATTGCCAGCTCATCTTCATTACACAACACCGAAAAGACCAAATTAATACAAGTTCGTACATAAAGTTCAGACACACTTTTTCTCATAAAACAACATACAAACTCTCTAGCTAAAGCATTTAAATGCAGCAACAAATGCGATCAACATCACAACTAAGGTAACAACTCATCCAACAGCATAGTGATACCAAGCCTCCTTATCAATGGCATATCTTTTAATTTTTCTAATCTTCAAGCACATTGCACCCATCTTTATCTTGTGATCATCGACGACATTGGCAACATACAACTCCGGTTTCATCTTCTCTTCTTCAACTCCTTTCATTTTTTCTTTCAAATACTCGTTTTCTTTTTCAACTAAATTTAACTTCTTGAAAAGAATATCTATGTCGGTTGGAATCTCTGCTTCACATACCTCCTAGATAAAAACATCTATGTCAACTTGATTGGCATAATTGTCATGAACACGAAATGCAACAAAGAGTTATAAAAAGAGAGTATATAACACATCCACATCATAAACTTGACGAGGGCCGACGGGGACGGATTTCAAAACCATGCCACTTTGTATAACAAACAACCATATAGGTAATAAAACTATACAAGTAACTAACTAAATCTTACAAGCATGGTTTTTTTATTATAACAAGGATAAGAACAAGAGGCTCACCAAGGTGGTGTCGACGATGGGACGGTGCGGACGATCGACGGTGGTTAGGACGGGGCTGGGCAGGCACTGAGTAAACCACACCTACAAATGCAAAGTGAGAAGTTAATTTGAGCTCAAATTGCATAAATCAAATAAACTACCACATAAAAACTAAAACCCACAAATTAATATACTTATAGAGCATTGCAAGACCTAATCTAGCAACGAGTGATGAAAGGACAAAGTTGCTAGCCTTTGTGAACACTTGGATGGATGGGATGCCTCCAAATCTTGACAAATTTTGGCAAAAATGGAGGATGAGCTCGAGGAAGAGAGGAAGAACAAAGAGGATAGGAAAGGGGAAGAACAGAGAGGAGTGTGCTCGGGCTGGCACCGAAGGGTTTCATATAGGGGACCTTTAGTCTCGGTTTGTGGCTCCAACCGCGACTAAAGGTTAGCCTATAGTCGCGGTTGGAGCCACCAACCGGGACTAAAGGTTTTCGTGGGGCCCCAAGCTAACGCCAGCCTACCACCACACCTTTAGTGCCGGTTCGTGGCACGAACCGGGACTAAAGGTCTGAAATGAACCGACACTAATGATGCCCGTCACGAACCGGGACAAATGGGCACACTAGTGCCGATTCAAAACCCAACCGGGACTAATGATGCAGACGAAAGTTCTGCTTTCTACTAGTGTCAAGTTGATGCAAAGTATACATTTGATCTCTTATCTTTTCTTTGTTCTCATTTTGACGGTCATGTTTTCAAACTAGATACAATTCAAGCAGTGGTTTTTTGCTGATGTTGATCCGGTATTGACCATTGACCTTGCCATGTCAGCATCATGTCACACACACATGGAATCAAGTCTCTATCAATGAATTAATCTACCGCTATCTCCCCCTCATATGGCCATGTTGCGCTTGGGGGCATGTTCTCACTCCATGTGCCATCTCCAGGACGAGGTCGGTGATATCGGCGAGACACCACCTTGCAAGCCGAGGAAGAAGGTGCTCCAGCCCAACGACACGATGCTCACTTTCCTGCGAGGAGCAAAACGCCACACGTAGCGGTGGCCTATTGTCGACTTTGAGGACGTCAATCAAGAGCACCATCGTCGTGAGACCATGTAATACGTCTCAAACATATCTATAATTTTTTTATAGTTTCATGCTATTATAATATCATTTTTAAATAAATTTTATAGCAATTTTATTATTTTGGATGGACATATTAATTCAGTGCTCATAGCCATTTGCTCTGTTCTACATTTTTTTGCAGAAAATTAATATCTACGAAGCTCAAAATACCATGGGAATAGGTGATTTTTGTAAGGTATAGATGATTCCAGAAAGTGTCGGGAGGGGCCAAGGGTCCACTCCTAGCTATTATGTGGCCAATCCAAGTGGCTAAGGAGGTGGACCCCCTGTCACCACCTTACGTTGTTTGCTTTGCCCATAAATGACGTATTTTCTAAAAGCTTATGTACCATTTTCACGATTTTTTCTGCTGTCGCAAGTTCATGTTCCATGGAGATTCAATGTTAAGGTATGTTCTAGCACCCTGCCCGAGGAGGGATCCATCATTGAAGACATCTTCATCAACCTTGGTGCCATCATGAGCATGTGTGAATAGTTTCCTTACTATCTTAGGTCCATAGCAATATCTAGATGTCATCCTCCCTCCCTTGTGATTTGATACGTCTTCAACATATCTATATTTTTTATTGTTTCATGCTATTATTTTATCAATCTTGTATGCTTTATACATCATTTTATATCATTTTTGGGAACTAACCTATTAACCCAATGCCAAGTGTCAGTTATTGTTTTCTCTTTGTTTCGGTTTTAGAGAAAATCCATACCAGTCCAAACACGATGAAACTTTTTAATGATTTTAATGGACCAAAACGAACCCTCGAAGCTTTGGGAGGAGTCCAAACGACAAACGAGGCCGTGGCAAGGGCACAAGGCATGTCATGGGAGGGTAGACACGCCCCCCCTTGTGGCGCCCCTGTGGCTCTTTTCACCCTGATTCTTGGTCTATATATTCACATATATTCCAAATTCCCAGGGAAGCATCTGAAACATTTTTTCACCATGCAAGCCTTTGTTGTTCCGTGATACCATCTGGAGGCCTTTCTTGGTACTATCGTAGGGAGAATCCATCACGGAGATCGTCTTCATCAACCTTGCTGACTCTCCCATGATGTGTGAGTAGTTCCCACGGGACCCACGGGTCCATAGTAGAATCTAGATCTCTCTCTCTCTCTCTTCTATTGGTCTTCAATACAATGTTCTCTTTGAAAACCTATTCAATGTAATCTTTATGGTCTTTTTGTCGGGATCCGATGAATTGAGGGTTTATGATCAGTTTATTCTTGAAAGTATTTGAATCCCCTCTTAGATTTATTATGTGTGATTACTATAGCTATGTATGCTTTCTGATCTATAAGTTTTCTTTAGCCAAGTTGATGAGTAGATCTTTAGGGGAAGTGGTGCATAGTAGTAGGTTCAATCTTGTGGTGTCGTAACTCTATGACAAGAGGATCGGCGAGGCACATATTTGTATTGTTTCTAATAAGGGAAAATGATGGGTTCAACCATATTAGTTAATCCTACTTTGTCTTCATTATGTCATCATGCTCCAAGCATTACTTTGTTTGTTATGAACTTAATACTATAGATGCTTGCTGGATGTTAGTCAGTTGGTGGACTAATAGTAATTTTGGTCTACTTGCCATGAAACGTAATGCCTATATACATGATCATTCAATTAATAACACCATAATTATTCGCTTTTCTATTAATTGCCCAGCAATAATTTGTTCACCCACCGTTGCTATGTTCTTGAGAGAGATGCATGTAGTGAAAGCTATGCTCCCCGGATCCATTCACTTATTATATTTTCTAAAAGTACAAAAATACACTTGCGGCGACTTATTTATCTTTTATTTTATTTTGCAATTTGTAAACCTATCTCTACCAGATTTGATTCTTGCAATTAACGAGTACAAGGGGCTTGGCAACCCTCTTGCCCGTGTTGAGTGCAAGTATCTTATTTGTGTGTGTGCAGGTACTTCTAACCATTTATTGCAGTTGTCACAGGTGAATGATGATTTTATTATAACAATGGTTGAATGATGATTTGATTATACTAACGGATCTCACGAGCTTTCTGCTGAGTTTTGTGTGCTGAAGTTTTCAAGTTTTGAGTGAGTTCACGATGGATGAAGGAATAATGAGTGGCAAGACCCTAAGCTTGGGGATTTCCAAGGCACCACAAGGTGATATTCAAGGAAGACCCAGGCGTCTAAGCTTGGGGATGCCCTAGAAGGCATCCCCTCTTTCGTCTCTAATCTATCGGTAATATTACTCAGAGCTATATTTTTATTCATCACATGATATGTGTTTCGTTTGGAGCATGGCGTGCTATAATTTTATTTTGTTTGCTTGTTAGTTTGCCACAATGATTAGTTGCCGAACACACCTATTATGAGAGACACACATTCATTTTGATTTGTTAGAATTCTCATTATGCTTCACTTATATCTTTTGAGTTAAGGCAAGTTTTGCTCATGCGCTTAACTAATATCTTTAGAGCACAATGGTAATTATACTTTATGGAAATCATATGCACTCTTATGCTTTACTTATACCTTATTTAGAGTTTCAATATGAAATGGTAATTTGCATGGGTTATATGTTTAGTCTAAAAATTATAGGTATACAGGGGTGATTAATAAAAAAATATGTAGATCACTGACTGTGAAATGTATGATCAACAGTATTGAAGTTGTAGTATGGAAGCTTAGTAGTTTGTAAATATTAATTAGTAAGATACCCGTGTAAAGTTTTGTGATTCACTATCTCATTAAAGTGTCGGTCGTGGCATGACAAGGAAGTTGTAGTGTTATGTCTCCTTGATTGACATCCTTTGTTTGCCTAGGCCGGGGGCGCACGATGGTTAACTCCTTCCGACCTCCTCCCTAGGAGCATGCGGGTTGTACTTTGCTTTTAGGGCTAATAGATGATGCAATAAGTATTCGAGTTCTTTATGACTAATTTAAGTTTTTGGACTATAAGCACTTCCACCTTCCCATAGTTTGCTAGCCTCTTCGGTACCATGCATTGCCTGCTCTCACCTCGAGACTTGGCGCAAACTTCGCTGCTGCATCCAAACCCCATGATATGATATGCTCTATCACATATAAACCTCCTTATATATTTGCTCATCACAACTACCATACCTACATATCATCGCATTTAAATAGACATTCTGAGATATATTGACATGCAACTTCCACTGTTACTATCCACATGACTTGAGCATTCATTGTGATTTTGCTTTGGATGACCACAAAGCTGACATGATATTTCTGGCAAAGACGCCTTTCATCATTGTTATATTTGTTACGCTAAAATCATTGTACATCATGTTACACTGAGAGAGGTATTCATATATAGTCATATCATTCAGTTTTATTGAGTTGTAAGTAAATAGAAGTGTGATGATCATCATTATTAGAGCGTTTCCCAATGAGGAAAAGAACGATGGATACTAACCAGTCCTTCAAAAAGTGTGGATGAGGTTTGTGATATTGTTCCCAAAAATGAGAAAAAAAAGAAAAAAGAGAGAGAATGTGCAATGCTACTATCCTTTATCACACTTGTGCTTCAAAGTAGAATCATGTTCTTCATATAGAGAGCCTCCAAGATTTGTAACTTTCACATACTAGTGGATATTTTCACATTTTAGACTTCCTCAAATGCCCTAGGTCTTTATGAGCTAGTAAGTTGGATGCACACCCACTTAGTTTCAGTAGAGAGCTTTCATACCGTTATAGCTCTAGTGCATCCGTTGCATGGTAATCCCTACTCCTCACGTTGATATTGAAATTGAAAGGCGTCTCCATTGCCTAATGATCCGCTGAGTTTATGCGAGTCTTCCTCAACTTTTTTTCTCCCATTATAAACCCCTACCATCATTCTCCATGCCATCCAACTTTAGTCCATGGCTAATGCTCAAGTATAGTGTGGAGTTGAAAATGCCGAAGTGAGGAATAGTATGATACACTTGCTTGGTTTGGCACCGGGGTGTTCATGATTTACACGTTATGCAAGGAATATCGAGTTATGCCATTGCTTACATGATTAAATGAGTAGGGATAATGTTCTTTGGCATTGTTATTTTGAAAAGTAAAGGTTATTTGCCAGTATTCATCTTTATTATCATTTTGACATTTACTAAGTCATTGTTTTGCAACAGTGATGCCCAAAATAATTGCATGATTAAGACATGTTAGGTAGCATTCAACATCAAAATTCTGTTTTTATCATTTACCTACTAGAGGACAAGCAAGAATTAAGCTTGGCGATGTTGATACATGTCCAACGTATCTTTATTTTTTTATTGTTTTATTCTATTATTTTATCAATATTGTGTGCTTTATACATAATTTTATATCATTTTTGGGAAATAACCTATTAATCCAGTGCCTAGTGCCAGTTGTTGTTTTCTGCTTGTTTTTGGTTTTACAGAAAAACTGTACCAAAAGGAGCACATAAGTGATGAAACTTTTTGCTGAATTTTTTCTGGACTAGAAAACACCGTGGAAGCTTCGGGAGGACTCCAAACAACTCATGAGGGGACGACAAGGCACTAGGGCGTGCCTTGGGGACTAGGCTCTCCCTGCACCCTTGTGGCCCCCTGATATTCCGATTACCTTAATTCTTGACCTATAAATTCACATATATTGACAAACCCTTAGGAGAGCACTCGAGAAAAATTCTTCCACCACTGCAAGCCTCTGTTCTTTTGTGATCCCATATGGAGACCTTTTCCGGTACTTCAAAAGAGGGGGAATCCATCATGAAGGCTTTATTCATTAACCTTGATACCTTCCCAACGATGTGTGAGTAGTTTCTAGAGGACCTACGGGTCCATAGCAGTAGCTATCTCTCTCTCACTCTCTCTCTCTATCTATCTCTATCTCTCCCTCGGTTATATTCAATACTATGGTTTCTTCGTCCACCTATTTGATGTAACTTTGTGATACGTCTCCATCGTATCTATAATTTTTACTTGTTCCATGTTGTTATATTATCAATATTGGATGTTTTACAATCATTTTGTAGCAACTTTATATCATTTTTGGGACTAACCTAATGACATAGTGTCAATGTGCCAGTTGCTATTTTTGCTTGTTTTTACTTCTCAGAAAATCAGTAGCAAATGAAGCCCAAACGTCCTGAAAATTTTTGGAGATTTTTTTGGACCAAAAGACACCAGATGGGCCAAGCATCTACGGGAGAGGAGGACCGAGGTGGGGAACACCCACCAGGACGCGCTAGAGGCCCGTGGCCCGGCCTGGTGGTGGTGCCCACCGCGGGACCCCCCTCCACTCACAATCGACCCTATAGGTTCACAATTATTCGGTTACCCGAGAGAAGTCGAGGAAACACAATTCCAGCCGTGGCAAGTTCCAGAACCACGAGATCCAATCTAACACCATCATGAAGGGGTAAACCGTCTTCACGGGTGCTTCTCCGATGACGCGTCAGTAGTCCACCATAGACCTATGGGTCCATAGGCAGAATCTAGATGGCATCCTATCTCTCTTTTGATTCTCAATACAATGGTCTCATGGAGATCTATTTCATGTAATGACTTTTGCGGTGTGTTTGTTGGGATCAAATGAATTTTGAGTTCATGATCAGTTTCTATCCATGAATAATATGATTTGAGTCTTCTTGATCTCTTATTTGCATGATTACTTACAGCCTCACATTTCTTCTTCGAATCTTTGGTTTAGTTAGGCCAACTAGACCAATTTTTCTTGCCATGGGAAGAGGTGCTTTGTGATGGGTTCGATCTTTTGATGTTTTTTCCCAGTGATAGAAGGGGTAGAAAGGCAGGCAGGCATCTTTGCCATTACGGATAACAATATGGTGTCTATTAATAAATGAATATATCTTGTCTACATCATGTCACAGTTCTTATTGCATTACTCCGTTTCTCCATGAACTTAATACACTAGATGCATGCTCGATAGCAGTTGATGTGTGGAGTAATAGAAGTAGATGCAAAATCGTTTCATTCCATATATAATGATCATTGCCTGGATATTGTCATGATTATTTGATGTTCTATCAATTGCCCACCAGTAATTTGTTCACCCATCGTGCGCTATACTCATGAGAGAAGCCACTAGTGAAACCTATGGCCCCCGGGTCTACTTTTCCAAGATATTGATTTCCGATCTACTATTTTGCCTTTTTGTTTTCAGATCTATTAATCCAAATAAAAAAATACCTTGCTGCACTTTTTTACCTATTTTATTTTGTGTTCTTGTGAGATCTATTTGCCAAAACTATCATTATCTAATCTATCTTTTTACCGTTGAGAGCTTGACAACCTCTCTTACACGTCGAGTTGCAAGTATTTGTTATTTGTGTGAAGGTGTTGTCTACGTAGGTGTGTGATCTTCCTTACAGATTGATACCTTGGTTTCATTACTAAGGGAAATACTTACTATCGCTGTACTGCATCATCCCTTCCTCTTTGGGGAAATACCGACATAGTCTCAAGCCATGTCAAAGGAATTTCTGGCGTTGTTGCCGGGGAGGAAGAAATCTCTTCACGTACCAATTTTAGTGCTAGGGAGACATCATCAACATATACCAGGTTCCTAATCATAAATCTCATCTCCTTGCAATTTACATTATTTTCCATTTGCCTCTCATTTTCCTCTCCCCCACTTCACAAATTTGCCGTTTTATTCGCCCTCTTTTCGTTTGCCTTTTTCTCGCTAGATCTCTTGTTTGCGTAGTCATGTTGACTCAAGAAAAAACCAAATTCTGTGATTTTTCCAATACCTAATTATGATTTTATTAGCACTCTAATTGCTCCTCCTGCCACTAGTGCAGAGTCTTGTGATATTAATGTTGCTTTGTTGAATCTTGTCATGAAAGATCGATTTTCCGGTACTCCTAATGAGGATGTCGCGTCCCATCTGAACTCATTCATAGAATTCTGTGTATGAAAAGAAAAAAATATGTGAACAATGATATTGTGAAGTTGAAATTATTTCCTTCATCCTTGCGGGATCTTGGAAAGATTTAGTTTTCTTCTTTGCCTCGCAATAGTATCTATTCTTGGGATAAGTGCGAGGATGCTTTTATTACTAAGTATTTTCTGCTCATCAAAATTATTTCCCTTAGAACTAAAATCTTGAATTTTAAGCAACTTGAGCATTAACATATTGCATAATCTTGGGAAAGAATGAAATTGATGCTCAAAAGTTGTCCTACTTATGGTTTCAATCTTTGGATGATCATACGTTTTTTTATGTGGGATTGAATTTTGTCTCTAGAAATATTTTAGTTTCCGCCATGGGAGGTACTTTTATAAAAAATTATTTGGGTGATTCTACTAAATTCCTAGATAATATTATGGCAAATTATTCAAAATGGCATACTTAAAGAGCGCCTACTAATAAAAAAGGTTAATTCAGTAGAAGAAATTAGTACTTTGGGTGAAAAAGTTGATGCTCTTATGAAGTTGGTTGCTAATAAAAATTCTCCTATTGATCATAATGATGTGCCTTTGTCTACTTCGATTGAGTAAAATAGTGATTTCGTAGATGTGAATTTCATCTCACGAAACAATTTCAATAACAATGCTTATAGAGGTAATTTTAATCCTAGGCCTTTTCCTGGAAGTTCCTCTAATAGTTATCGCAATTCTTATAATAATAATAATAGGAACACCTCTGATCTTGAGAGTAATTTTAAATAATTTATCAATGCTTAAAAGTCTTTCAATACTACTATAGAAGAAAAGTTGAACAAGATTGATGATATCTCTACAACCATTGATAGAATTTCCCATGATGAAGAGTCTCAAGTTGAATGCTTTACCACCTAATATTAATGAATCAATTAAAGCTTTATATGTTTCTATGGATGAAAGTAAGAAAAGAACTGCTATGCTTAGAGCTAAAAGAGAATTCTTAGAAAAAGTGTTTTCTAGCAATTTCTTTCATAAAAATGATGAAGATCTTAAGATGATTGGTGGTTGCTCTATTTATTACCTGTTTAGTAATGTTAAAATTGATGATAAAGGGACTAAAGAAGATTCAACTTTAGCTAGAGTGCGTCCCAATAATTTGGAGGGTGAATTTTTTGATAAAAGTGGGTTTTGAGAGGTCAAAACTTTAACCAGTGATGTGCCCACTATTTTTTCTTACAAAGAATTTAATTATGAGAGTTGCTCCTTAGTTGATTGTATTTCTTTGCTGCACTTGCTCATGCCATGATGAAATCCATAGAAGAAAAGTTGGAATTAGAGATTATATTCCTAGAAATTGCATGATGAGTGGGAACCTACTATTAAAGTCAAGATTAAAAATTATGAATGCTTTGCTTTGTGTGATTTGGGTGCTAGTGTTTCCACTATTTCGAAATCTCTATGTGATCTGCTTGGTCTTACCAATATTGGAGAATGTTCTCTTAATTTGCACTTGGAGGATTCTACTATTAAAAAGCCTTTGGGAAGAATCAATGATGTTATTATTCTTGCAAATAGGAACTATGTGCCCATAGATTTTATTTTTCTTGATATCGATTTCAATCTGTCTTGTCCCATCATACCCGGTAGACCGTTGTTACGCACTATAGGTGTCGTGCTTAATATGAAAGAAGGCAACATTAAATTTCAGTTTCCACTAAGAAAGGGTACAGAATACTTCCCTAGAACAAGAATGAAGCCACCATATGAATCAATCAAGAGAGCCTCCTATGGAGCAAAGACTAAGGATGACAATACTTGAATCCATGTTTTATGCCTAGAACGATAGTGCTTGTTGGGAGGCAACCCAATGAATAAAATTTATTTTATGTTTTCCTTTGTGTTTTCGAATGTTTACCTGTTATTATTGTGTTTTTATGTTTTAATTAGTGTTTGTTCCAAGTAAAGTCTTTAAGATGACCCATAAGATGAGTAGAAACAATGTTGAATCTGAAACATAAATTTTTTATCCAGTGCAAGAATTTTTCTATTTTACTGGAGCGTGATATTGACATGCAATTTTAACAAAGTATTGCTATGAAAATTCTTTATGTTCTCCTCATTTTGCAGAATTTCTAGAGTTTTAGAAGTATGGTTAGAGTATAGATTACTATAGATTGTTCTATTTGAGACATATTCTATTTTTGTTGCATTGGGTGCTTGTTTTGATGAATCTATGGCTTGTATTGTGGGGTATAAGTCATGGTAAAGTTAAAATACATTAGATATAATGTAATAATAAAATATTAATGGGTTTACAATAGTACATAGAGTGGTAATTTCCTTTATTATACTAACGGATGTCATGAAGATTTTCGTTAAGTTTTGTGTGATTTAGGTTTTCAAGTTTTGGGTGAGATCACGATGGATGAAGGAATAAGGAGTAAGAACAACCTAAGCTTGGGTATGCCCATGGGACCCCAAGATAATATCCAAAGATTAACAAGCACCTAAGCTTGGGGATGCCCCGAGTGGCATCCCCTCTTTCTTCTAATGACCATCAGTATTTTGCTTCGAACTATATTTTTATTCATCACATGTCATGAGTTTTCCTTTGAGCGTCTTGTATATTTGTTTGTTTTGCTTCTTATACTTGCTAGACACACCTATTTTAGAGGTCCAAAATTATGCTATGATTTTTTAGAATTGCTCTTTACGCTTCACTTAAATCTATTGAGAAGTGGAATTACTCTAGTGCTTCACTTATATCTTTTTGAGCATGGCGTGCTTTTACATGTTTGAAGAAATGCTCTTATGCTTCCATTACATTATTTTGAGAGTTAGTAATTTTGAATAAATCCCCTCATGCTTCACTTGTATTAATTTCAAAGTTAGTAATTTTGAAGAAATCCTCTCATGCTTCAGTTGTATTATTTTGAGAGATGAAACTTGTACACTCATGTTCTTCACTTATATCCATGTGAGCTTATCAAAATTAATTGCATCTTATGACAAATTAAGTGATAGATATGCAAGAGGGATTTAATAAAAACTTTCATGAAGATCACTGGACAAATTAAACTTGATTCTTAGTAATAGTTTTGAGACGTGCCGATGGTGATATGTGCGTTATGTTGGTGAGGAATTTTCCTTAGTAAGAATGTTGCTGTTAAGGTTTGTGATTCCATATGCAAGCACGAAAATCAATAGTTATGAAATGGAATTACATCCTACTTATCGTGCATTATTCTAAATTATTTATGCTTAATGCTGGCTTATGTGATTTTTCATTTCTTGGTTGGATGCTTCTCAATCTATTTTCTAGCCTTCACTTGTACTAAGTAGAAATACTACTTGTGCATCCAAAATCCGTAAACCAGTTTTGCCATATGAATCCACTATACCTACCTATATATGGTATTTCTATGCCATTCCAAGAAATTTTTTATGTGACATCTCTAATTTTCAAAACAAAATTTCCTTTTGTGTGCTCGTACCGCGCATGAAACGGTAGGGGGTGACCGAAATTTTTCCATGCTAGATGTGTTATTATCAAGATGATTGTTTATTCACTTTTCATTGCACGAGAGTATGGCGGTAATAGGGATGCCTAGTCCTGAAATGAAAAAGAAATTTACTTTATGTTGTCAAATAATAAATTCCTTGGAAAGTGTTGGTATGGAAGGCAACTTTGGATTCGGCTGGCCATGGAAAGTGAAAGTATGGTGGAAAAGGAATAAAATTTATTTTCTATTTGGGAACCGCTTATAATGTATCTAGCATGGAAAGATATTGAAATCTCTTAGTCGTTTTCGATGACAGGAAAGGTATGCCACGCAAAATATTTTTATCTATCAATTTGAACCTTGAGCTCTGGCACCTCTACAAATCCCTACTTCCCTCTGCAAAGGGCCTATCTATTTACTTTATGCAATTTTTATTTTTTATTTGAGTCTCCATATTCTATTATAAACCACCAACTAAGAGGCACTATGATCGTACTTGAGAATTAGGTGTAGCTAATATTTGAGAGTTTTTCGTGAATGGATCAATGATTGAGCATAATGGGCTAGGGATGACTTGCTTTAGTATTGATATCTTGAAAGACATGGTTGCTTGTTGATATGCTTGAGTATTGAAGTTTTCATGTCAAAACTAGACTATTGCTTTGAACCATCTAAAAGTCCAAATCTCCATGGTATACAAAATAAAAGAATGTGATGAACATGTTAGGCAGCATTCCACATCGAAAATTCTATTTTAATCATTTACCTACTTGAGGACATGTAGGAATTAAACTTGGGGATGCTGATAGATCTCCAATGTATCTATAATTATAGCTTGTTCCATGCTGTTATATTATACATCTTGGAGGTTTTACAATCATTTTATAGCAACTTTATATCATTTTTTGGGACTAACCTATTAACATAGTGCCAAAGTGTCAGTTGCTATTTTTGCTTTTTTTTTACTTCACAAAAAATCAGTACCAAACGAAGCTCAAATGTCCTAAATATTTTGGAGATTTTTTGGACCAGAAGACACCAGATGGGCCAAACATCTACCAGAGAGGATGCCCGAGGTGGGGAACACCCACCAGGTCACGCCAGAGGACCTTAGCGCGGCCTGGTGGGTGGTGCCCACCTTGGGACCCCCCTCCACCGACTATCAACCCTATAAATTCAAAAATATTCGGAAAACCATAGGGGAGTCGATGAAACACAATTCCAACCACCGGAAGTTCGAGAACTGCGAGATCCAATCTAACACCATCACGGAGGGGTGCATCGTCTTCATGGGTGCTTCTCTGATGATGCGTCAGTAGTCCACCATAGACCTAGGGGTCCGTAGGCAGTAGCTAGATGGCTTCTTCTCTCTCTTTTGATTCTCAATACAATGGTATCTTGGAGATCTATTTGATGTAATGACTTTTGTGGTGCGTTTGTTGGGAGAGATGCATCTAGTGAACACTATGGCCCCCGGGTCCATTCACTTTATATATTTACTAAAACCCTAAAAATATCCTTACTGGAATTTATTATCTTTTATTTGATATGTATTTATCAATCACTATTAGGATTGATCGTTCCCAATGAGTACAAGGGGATTGAAACCCTCTTGCCCACTTTGGGTGCAAGTATTGTGTGTGTGTGTGTTGGGGAACGTTGCATGGGAAACAAAAAATTTCCTACGCACACACAGATCTATCCATGGTGATGAGCATCTACGAGAGGGAGAGTGAATATACATACCCTTGTGGATCGCTAAGCGAGAAGCGTTAAGAAACGCGGTTGGTGTAGTCGAACGTCTTCGCGATCCAAATCTAGAGGAGAAACTATGCACTGGAGGAACGGGTAGCACGTGGCTGAAAATCTAGTGCATAAACCCTCTATACCACCAGTATATATAGGAGGAAGAGAGGAGAGAAGGCAGCCTTGGCTTCCCAAGCCAAGGGCTTCGGCCGAAAGGAGGTGGAGAAGGTGGAGTCCACCTCCAATCCTAGTAGGACTAGGATTCACCCATTTTGCCTTTTTTCCACCTTTTCTCTTGGGCTTTTTCTTCCAGCTGCATCGGCCTCTTGTGGTTGTTCCACCAGCCTACTAAGGGCTAGTTTCCACTCTCCCAGAGCCCATGTAGCCTCTTGGGTCGAAATACCCCTCCCGGAGGTCTCCCGGTACACTACTGGCACTTTCGGTACACTACCGATGAGCCCGAAACTTTTCCGACGACCAAAACATGACTTCCTATATATGAATCTTTACCTCCGGACCATTCCGGAGCTCCTCGTGACGTCTGGATCTCATCCGGGACTCCGAACAAACTTCAGTCACAACCATACATAACTCTATACTACCGAAACGTCACCAAACCTTAAGTGTGCAGACCCTGCGGGTTCGAGAACTATGTAGACATGACCGAGACACCTCTATGGTCAATAAGCAATGGAGGGACCTAGATGTACACATTGGTTCCTACATATTCTACGAAGATCTTTATCGGTCGAACCTCTATGTCAACGATTCAGTTAATCCCGTATGGTGTTCCCTTTGTTCTTCGGTATGTTACTTGCTCGAGATTCGATCGTCGGTGTCTCCATACCTAGTTCAACCTCGTTACTGGAAAGTCTCTTTACTCATTCCGTAATACAAGATCTTGTTGGGGAACATTGCATGGGAAGCAAAAAAATTCCTACGCACACGAAGATCTATCCATGATGATGAGCATCTACAAGAGGGCGAGTGGATCTACATACCCTTGTAGATCGCTAAGCCGGAAGCGTTAAGAAACGCGGTTGCTGTAGTCGAACGTCTTCGCGATCCAAATCGCCGTGCGTCCCGTGATCCAATCACGATCCATCCCGTGATCCAATCACGATCCGTCCCGCGATCCGATCACGATCCGTCCCACGAACATGATCACGATCCGTCTCACAAACTTGATCACGATCCTTCCGATCTAGCACCGAACGGACGACACCTCCACGTTCAACACACGTACATCTTGATGACGATCTCCACTGTCTTGATCCAGCAAGAAGGAGTGGAGAGGAAGAAGAGTTCTCCGGCAGCCTAACGGCACTCCGGCGATGGTGGTGGAGCAATTCCGACAGGGCTTTGCCAAAGCAGTGCAGAAAACCGATCTAGAGGAGAAACTATGCACTGGAGGAACGGGTAGCACGTGGCTGAAAATCTAGTGCAAAAACCCTCAATACCACCAGTATATATAGGAGGAGAGGAGGAGAGGAGGCATCTTGGCCTCCAAGCCTCCTAGGCTTCGGCCGAACTAGGAGAGGAGGAGTCCACCTCCTCCACTCCTAGTAGGATTAGGATTCATCCTTTTTTTCCTTTTTGCCTTTTCCCACCTTTTTCCTTTTGGGTTTTCTTCTCCAGCTACATGGGCCTTGTGTGGGAGTTTCCACAAGCCCACTAAGGGCTGATATTCACTGTCCCACAGCCGATGAAGCCTCTTGGGTCGAAATACCCCTCCCAGAGGTCTCCCGGTGCACTACCGGCACTCCCGGTACACTACCGATAAGCCCGGAACTTTTCCGGCAACCAAAACATGACTTCCTATATATGAATATTTACCTTCGGAACATTCCAAAGCTCCTCGTGACATCCAGGATCTCATCCGGGACTCCGATCAAACTTCGGTCACCACCATACATAACTCTATACTACCAAAACGTCACCAAACCTTAAGTGTGCAGACCCTGCGGGTTCGAGAACTATGTAGACATGATCGAGACACCTCTACAGTCAATAACCAATGGCGGGACCTGGATGTCCACATTGGTTCCTACATAATCTACGAAGATCTTTATCGATCGAACCTCTATGTCAAGGATTCAGTTAATCCCGTATGATGTTCCCTTTGTTCTCTGGTATGTTACTTGTCCGAGATTCGATCGTCGGTATCTCCATACCTAGTTCAGCCTCGTTACTGGCAAGTCTCTTTACTCGTTCCGTAATACAAGATCCCGTGACCAACACTTAGTCACATTTCTTGCAAGGCTTATTGTGTTGTTGTATTACCAAGTGGGCCCGGAGATACCTCTCCGTCACACGGAGTAACTAATCCCAGTCTTGATCCATGCCAACTCAACAGACACCCTCGGAGACACCTGTAGAGCACCTTTATAGTCACCCAGTTACGTTTCGATGTTTGATACACACAAGGTACTCCCCGATATATGTGAGTTGCATGATCTCATGGTCATAGGAACATATACTTAAAATGCAGAAAACAGTAGCAATAAATTGACACGATCATAAGCTACGTTTGTAGTTTGGGTCTTGTCTGTCACATCATTCTCCTAATGATGTGATCCCGTTCTCAAATGACATCTCATGTCCATGGCTAGGAAACCTTAACCATCTTTCGATCAACGAGCTAGTTCACTAGAGGCATACTAGGGACATTGTGTTTGTCTATGTATCCACACATGTATCCATGTTTCCAATTAATACAATTATAGCATGGATAATAAACGATTATCATGAACAATGAAATACAATAATAAACACTTTATTTATTGCCTCTAGGGCATATTTCCAACAGTCTCCCACTTGCACTAGAGACAATAATCTAGTTCACATCACTATGTGATTTACATTGTAATGAATCGAACACCCATGCAGTTCTGGTGTTGATCATGTGTAGCCCTTGGATGAGGTTTAGTTAACGGGTCTGCAACATTCAGATCCGTGTGCACTTTGCAAATATTTATGTCTTTCTCCATGATGTAATCGTGGATGGATTTGAAGCATCGCTTTATGTGTCTCATCCTCTTGTGAAACCTTGGTTGCTTGGCCAAAGCAATGGCACCAGCATTGTCACTGAACAGGTTCATTGGATTTAGTGCACTGCGCACTAATCCAAGATCTGTCATGAACTGCTTCATCCAGACACCTTCCTTCGCCACCTCCGAGGCTGCGATGTATTCCGCTTCGCACATAGAATCAGCTACCACGCTTTGCTTGGAACTACACCTGCTTACCGCTCCCCCGTTAAGAATAAATATGTATCCGGTTTGCGACTTAGAGTCGTCCGGATCAGTGTCAAAGCTTGCATCGACGTAACCCTTTACGACGAGCTCTTCATCACCTCCATAAACGAGAAACATTTCCTTAGTCCTTTTCAGGTACTTAAGGATATTCTTGACCGCTTGCCAGTGCTCCATTCCAGGATCACTTTGAAACCTTCTGGCCATACTTATGGCAAGGATGACATCGGGTCTTGTGCACAACATTGCATACATGATAGAGCCTATGGCTGAAGCATAGGGGATGACACTCATCTTTTCTCTATCTTCTGCCGTTACTGGGCATTGAGTCTTACTCAACTACACACCTTGTAACACAGGCAAGAACCCCTTCTTGGACTGTTCCATTTTGAACTTCTTCAAAATTTTATCAAGGTATGTGCTATGTGAAAGTGCTATTAAGCATCTCGGTCTATCTCTATAGATCTTAATGCCTAATATGAAAGCAGCTTCTCCTAGGTCCTTCATTGAAAAACTCTTGTTCAAATATTCCTTCATGCTTTCCAGCATTTCTATATTGTTTCCAATCAGCAATATGTCATCCACATATAATACCAAAAATGCTATAGAGGTCCCACTCACTTTCTTGTAAATACAAGCTTCTCCGTAAACTTGTATAAACTCAAATGCTTTGATCACCTCATCAAAGCGCTTCTTCCAACTCCGACATGCTTGCACCAGTCCATAAATGGATCGCTGGAGTTTGCAAACTTTGTCAGGATTCTCTGGATCGACAAAACCTTCCGGTTGCATCATATACAACTCTTCCTCAAGGAAACCGTTGAGGAACGCTGTTTTGACATCCATCTGCCAAATTTCATAGTCAAAATAAGCAGCTATTGCTAACATAATTCTGATAGGCTTAAGCATCGCTACGGGTGAGAAAGTCTCATCGTAGTCAACTCCTTGAACTTGTGAAAAACCCTTTGCCACAAGTCGAGCTTTATAGACGGTGACATTACCGTTCGCGTCTGTCTTCTTCTTAAATATCCATTTGTTCTGAATGGCCTTTCGCCCTTCAGGTAATACTTCCAAAGTCCATACTTTGTTTTCATACATGGATCCCATCTCGGATTTCAAGGCCTCTAACCATTTCTGGGAATCCGGGCCCATCACGGCTCCTCCATAGCTCGTACGTTCATTGTTGTCCAACAAGATAACCTCCAAGACAGGGTTGCCGTACCACTCAGGGGTAGTACGCGGCCTTGTCGACCTACGAGGTTCAATAGCAGCTTGATCCGAAGCTTCATGATCATCATCATTAACTTCCTCTTCTACCGTCGTAGGTTCCACAGAAACATCTTTCTGCGCTACGCTACTTTCTGGTTGAAGTTAAGGTTCAATAACCTCATCAAGCTCTATTTTCCTCCCACTCAATTCTTTCGAGAGAAACTCTTTCTCAAGAAATGTTCCGTTCTTAGCGACAAACACTTTGCCTTCGGATATGAGATAGAAGGTATACCCGACTGTCTCTTTCGGGTATCCTATGAAGATGCATTTCTCCGCTTTGGGTTCCAGCTATTCAGGCTGAAGCTTTTTGACATAAGCATCACATCCCAAACTTTAAGAAATGACAACTTTGGCTTCTTGCCAAACCACGGTTCATATGGCGTTGTCTCAATGGATTTTCATGGTGCCCTATTTAAAGTGAATGCAGCTGTCTCTAATGCATAACCCCAAACGATAGTGGCAAATCAACAAGAGACATCATAGAATGCACCATATCTGATAATGTTCGATTACGACGTTTGGACACATCATTACGTTGTGGTGTTCCGGGCAGTGTCAACTGTGAAACAATTCCACACTGTCTTAAGTGAGTGCCAAACTAATAACTCGGATATTCACCTCCTCGATCAGATCGCAGGAACTTAATCTTCTTGTTACAGTGATTCTCAACTTCACTCTGAAATTGCTTGAACTTTTCAAACGTTTCAGACTTGTGTTTCATTAAGTAAATATACCCATATCTACTTAACTCATCAGTGAAGGTGAGAAAATAACGATATTCACCACGCGCTGTAACATTCATTGGACCGCACACATCAGTATGTATGATTTCCAATAAGTCACTCGCCCGTTCCATTGTTCCAGAGAACGGTGTTTTAGTCATCTTGCCCATGAGGCATGGTTCACATGTGTCAAGTGATTCAAAATCAAGTGACTCCAAAAGTCCATCAGCATGGAGCGTCCTCATGCGTTTTACACCAATATGACCTAAATGGCAGTGCCACAAGAAAGTGGCACTATCATTATCAACTCTACATCTTTTGGCATCAATGTTATGAAAATGTGTGTCATCACTATCAAGATTCAATATGAATAAACCCCTAACATTGGGTGCATGACCATAAAAGATATTACTCATATAAATAGAACAACCTTTATTCTCTGATTTAAATGAGTAACCATCTCGCAATAAACAAGATCCAGATATAATGTTCATGCTTAACGCATGCACTAAAATTCAGGTTCATCACTAATCCCGATGGTAATCGAAGAGAGAGCGTGCCGACGGTGATCACATCAACCTTGGAACCATTTCCCACGCGCATCGTCACTTTGTACTTTGCTAGCCTTCGTTTATTCCGTAGTTCCTGCTTTGAGTTGCAAATGTGAGCAACCAAACCGGTATCAAATACCGAGGCACTACTACGAGAGCTAGTAAAGCACACGTCAATAACATGTATATCATATATACCTTGTTTGTCATTGGACGCCTTCTTGTCAGCCAGGTACTTGGGGCAATTTTGCTTCTAGTGACCAGTTCCCTTGCAATGAAAGCACTCAGCTTCTGGCTTGGGTCCATGCTTGGGCTTCTTTGCAGGAGTAGCATCTGCTTTGCCATCCTTCTTGGTTTTACCCTTCTTGCCCTTGCCCTTGACTTTGCCATTTTTCTTGAAACTAGTGGTTTTACTGACCATCAACACTTGATGTTCTTTCTGGATTTCAGACTCGGCGACTTTTAGGATCGCAAACAGCTCGGCGACTGACTTGTTCATCTCGTGCATGTTATAGTTCATCACAAAGCTCTTGTAACTAGGTGGCAGTGATTGAAGAACTTAGTCAGTGATCGCTTCTGACGGAAGGGCAATTCCCAATTCCACTAGACGAGTTGAATACCCAGACATTCTGAGTATATGTTCACTGATAGACCCGTTCTCTTCCATCTTGCAAGCATAGAACTTATCGAAGGTTTCATACCTCTCGATCCGGGCGTTCTTCTGAAAGATAAACTTCAACTCCTGGAACATCTCATATGCTCCATGACGTTCAAAATGTCTTTGAAGTCCCGGTTCTAAGCCATACAATATTGCACACTGAACTATTGAGTAATCTCCAGTACGTGCCTCCCAAGCATTCTTAACGTCTTCGGAGGTCATGTCTTCTGGTTGGTCACCAAGCGGTGCATCAAGGACATATGATTTCTGGGAAGCCGTGAGGATAATCCTCAGATTACGGGCCCAGTCAACAAAGTTACTTCCATCATCTTTCAACCTAGCTTTCTCTAGGAACGCATTAAAATTCAGGGGTGCTACTGCGCGAGCCATTGTTCTACAACATAAATATGCAAAGTTTACTTAGACTATTGTTCAAGATAATGAATTTAGTTAATCGAATTACTAAAGATCCCACTCAAATTGACATCCCTCAGGTCATCTGAGTGTCACATGATCCAAATATACCAACTCAAGTCCGATCATCACGTGAGTTGAGGTGGATTCAATGGTGAACATCAATATGTTGATCATATCTACTATATGACTCATGTTCGACCTTTCGGTCTCTTGTGTTCGGAGGCTATGTCTGTACATGCTAGGCTCGTCAAGTTTAACCCGAGTGGTCTGCGCGTGCAACACTGGCTTGCACCCGTTGTATGTGAACGTAGAGTCTATCACACCCGATCATCACATGGTGTCTCAACACGACGAACTTTCGCAACGGTGCACACTCGGGGAGAACACAATTTTATCTTGAAATTTAAGTGAGGGATCACCTTATAATGCTACCATTGTACTAAGCATAACAAGGTGCATAAAAGGATTAACATCACATGCAATTCATAAGTGACATGATATGGCCATGAACTTGTGCTTTAGATCTCCATCTTGAAAGCACCAACATGATCTTCATCGTCACCGGCACGACACCATGATCTCCGTCATCTTGATCTCCATCAACGTGTCGCCATCGAGGTTGTCACGCCCTAATTGCTTCTACTACTATTGCTACTGTTTAGCGATAAAGTAAAGCATTACATAGCGCTTAATGATTGACACGCAAGTCATACAATAATTAAAGACAACCCTATGGCTCCTGCCGGTTGCCGTACTCATCGACATGCAAGTCGTGAAATTCTATACATCACATGATCATCTCATACATCACATATATCACATCATGTAATTGGCCATATCACATCACAACATACCCTGTAAAAACAAGTTAGACGTCCTCTAATTGTTGTTGCATGTTTTATGTGGCTGCTACGGGTTTCTAGCAAGTACGATTCTCACCGACGCATAAACCACAACGGTGATACATAATTTGCTTTTCAACCTTCTCAAGGACCGCCATTGTCGAATCCGATCCAACTAAAGTGAGAGAAACTGCCACTCGCAAACCATCTAGGCAACAAGTTGCGTCGAGGGAACCGGTCTCTCGTAGCGTACGAGTAATGTTGATCCGGGCCACTTCATCTCACAATACCGCTGAACCAAAATCCAACCAAGGGAGGAAGCAATCTAAACATCAATGCCCACAAACATTTTGTGTTCTACTCGAGATCTCATCAACACATAGTCCTAGCTCTGATACCACTGTTGGCGAATGTTGCATGGGAAACAAAAAATTTCCTACGCACACGCAGATCTATCCATGGTGATGAGCATCTACGAGAGGGAGAGTGAATCTACATACCCTCGTTGATCGCTAAGCGGAAAGCGTTAAGAAACGCGGTTGGTGTACTCGAACATCTTCACGATCCAAATCGACGTGCGTCCCGCGATCCAATCATGATCCGTCCCGTGATCCAATCACGATCCGTCCCGCGATCCGATCACGATCCGTCCCACGAACTTGATCACGATCCTTCCGATCTAGCACCGAACGGACAACACCTCCGCGTTTAGCACACGTACAGCTTGATGACAATCTCCACCGTCTTGATCCAGCAAGAAGGAGTGGAGAGGAAGAAAAGTTCTCCGGCAGCCTGACGGTGCTCCGGCGATGGTGGTGGAGCAATTCCGGAAGGGCTTCGCCTAAGCACTTCAGAAATCCAATCTAGAGGAGAAACTATGCATTGGAGGAACGGGTAGCACGTGGCTGAGAATCTAGTGCGAAAACCCTCTCTACCACCAGTATATACAGGAGGAAGAGAGGATAGGAGGCAGACTTGTCTTCCCAAGCCAAGGGTTTCGGCCGAAAGGAGGTGGAGGAGGTGGAGTCCACCTCCAATACTAGTAGGACTAGGATTCACATATTTTGCCTTTTTTCCACCTTTTCTCTTGGGCTTTTTTCTTCCAGCCGCATGGGCCTCTTGTGGTTGTTCCACCAGCCCAATAAGGGCTGGTTTCGACTCTCCCACAGCCCATGTAGCCTCTTGGGTAGAAATACCCCTCCCGGAGGTCTCCCGGTACACTATCGGCACTCCCGGTACACTACCGATGAGCCCGAAACTTTTCCGGCGACCAAAACAGGACTTCCTATATATGAATCTTTACCTCCAGACCATTCCAGAGCTCCTCGTGACGTCCGGGATCTCATCCGGGACTCCGAACAAACTTCGGTCACCACCATACATAACTCTATACTACCGAAACGTCACCAAACCTTAAGTGTGCAGACCCTGCGGGTTCGAGAACTATGTAGACATGACCGAGACACCTCTACGGTCAATAACCAATGGCGGGACTTGGAAGTCCACATTGGTTCCTACATATTCTACGAAGATCTTTATCGGTCGAACCTCTATGTCAAGGATTCAGTTAATCCCGTATGATGTTCCCTTTGTTCTTCGGTATGTTACTTGCCCGAGATTCGATTGTCTCCTAGTTCAACCTCGTTACTCGCAAGTCTCTTTACTCATTCCGTAATACAAGATCTCGCAACTAACACTTAGTCACATTGCTTGCAAGGCTTATTGTGATGTTGTATTACTGAGTGGGCCCTGAGATACCTCTCCGTCACACGGAGTAACAAATCCCAGTCTTGATCCATGCCAACTCAACAGACACCCTCGGAGACACCTGTACAGCACCTTTATAGTCACCCAGTTACGTTGCGACGTTTGATACACACAAGGTACTCCTCCGATATCTGTGAGTTGCATCATCTCATGGTCATAGGAACATATACTTGACATGCAGAAAACAATAGCAATAAATTGACATGATCATAAGCTACGTTTGTAGTTTGGGTCTTGTCCGTCACATCATTCTCCTAATGATGTGATCCCATTATCAAATGACATCTCATGTCCATGGCTAGGAAACCTTAACCATCTTTCGATCAACGAGCTAGTTCACTAGAGGCATACTAGGGACATTGTGTTTGTCTATGTATCCACACATGTATCCATGTTCCAATTAATAGAATTATAGCATGGATAATAAATGATTATCATGAACAAGGAAATACAATAATAAACACTTTATTTGTTGCCTCTAGGGCATATTTCCAATAGTCACTTGTGGGCCACAAGCTAACAGGGCGCGCCCCCAAGCCACACCATGATGGCTCGTGGGGTTTGTCGGATTTCGGGCTCCGCAAAACCCTTAAGATTCGAACATAGGGGCGTCTGCGAAGATCCCATGCAGCCTCGCCAACCTAACTGATGGCTCATGGGGTCTGTCGTACTTCGGGCTCCGCAAAACCCTTAAGATTCCAACATAGGGGCGTGTGCGAAGATCCCCAGCAGCCTCGCGCAACCTAGCTCGCTACTCAATGAACATATCAACAAACTCGCACGATGACGAGGAAGAAGATGGACACGACAATTTATCTAGGTCCAGGTCGCTGCGAAGCGTAATACCCTACTCCTCCTTTGGTGCATTTCCTCTTGAGGAGGTGGTGTGGATGAACTTGTACAATGTTTCAAGGCCTCATGAGGGT
This sequence comes from Hordeum marinum, assembly GCA_022496015.1. Classification (NCBI taxonomy): domain Eukaryota; kingdom Viridiplantae; phylum Streptophyta; class Magnoliopsida; order Poales; family Poaceae; genus Hordeum; species Hordeum marinum. The sequence goes on from CM039678.1 coordinate 116,234,557, forward strand.
TCCCTTTGATATGTTCGAGACTCCCTGTGGCTCGGTGGTGGGTGGATGATGGAATGGATCGGATCCCTCTCTACGCTCCATCCTACCCTCTATATATAGTGGTGGACCGGGTCCTCTTCCCTTATCACAATGGAGGGAAGGGATCCGACAATGGCCAATTTTGAAGGGGGACATGAGTACGTGCTCGTCCTATCCAAAGGAGGTCTTCGCCTGCAAAGTAGCTGTCAACGGTGCAGGTATACGATGAGCGATAACATCCGCCCTGCGAGGCGGGTGCTTTTGGTCTAGTTTCACCGGAATGGAAACCTTTGGAGGGGCGCTTTGGGAACCCGCGTACGTCCCTGATCCCTTTGCACCAAAGGGGAAACTGCATCGTTTGGCGCGTTGGCGCCCACTTGTCCTTCTTTGCGTCACCCTTGACTCCCGAGGTCGGGCCTTGCATAGAGATCTCCGTCGCCCCAGAGGGGGCCTAAGGAGGCCAAACCCTTGACGGTCCTGACGTTGTTCCTCCTCGTGAGGCAAGGGCCCTCGTGAGGGCCTTGTCTTGAGTGAGGCCATGCCTGGCCGCGTTTGGTCGATGAAGTGGGGCATGCCCTGGCCCGCAGTCAGACAGGTCTGGGTACCCTCGTTCCCAGAATGCCGATAGTAACCCCCGGGCCCAAGACGTGCTCAAGCTGACTTCGCGGCGAAGCCTCGAGGACGGCACGAAGCGCCACGGGCCTCAAACGCTTGCGAGCCAAGCCTGGCACGCGTCGAACACCCCTGCGGCGCCTCCGCTCCCTGAGGGCGTCCGAAACCTCTCCCAGTGAAACTGACCCGATGCCCCGGTGTAGCCCGGGCCATCATTGCTTCCATTGAATGTTGCTACTGCTTCGGGCCACGCGAATGCAACCCTTGAACGGGTTACGCGCCCCCGGAACGTGAGGGGGCGCCGAGCGGTCTTTGGCTGTATATAAGCAGGTGAGGGCAAGAAAACCCTCACTCATCTTCATCTTCTTTGTCTCCACACCCCTCGAACCGCCGCTTCCCAACAATGGTGGCGGTGGGGAAGTTTTCTGCCACTAAGAAGGGGAAAGCTCCCGGGGAGGATCCTGTCGCTCCGCCGCCCCGGAGGGGCCATGGTCGCCCCTGGAAGTATGTCGTGACGCCGATGGTGGCTCCCGGCGAGCACAGTCATTTCCCAGCACGCCACGACGGCCGTGAGGGAATGCCGCCTAACGGGGGAGGCCACAATGGCGAAGGCAGCAGCGGCAACGACGGCCGAGGTGGGAGGTCGGTGATGGCACCCAGCCGCCTCGCCCGAGGGTCCATTCAGCCGACACGGCCCAGGAGTTTGTGATGTGGAAGGATATGTTGGAGGCCGCTTGGTTCCAGCTCCCAAACTTCTTCGCGAAGGCGCTGACGGCCGGAGGGCCTGCTGGCCTTTGGCTGCAGACCGACGGCTGCTGCAGCGGGGTGTCTTGGGTGGAGGTCGAGGTCACCCCCAAAGGTTGCATGTACCTAAACCGTGGGTGGCAATCGTTCGCCCACGCTCGTGGCCTGAAGGGGAGGCACACCCTCCACTTCAAGTATGACAGAGAGGGGGAGCGCCTGAGGCGCTACCCGGAAGATGCCGACCGCGGCGATCCTGGAGACAAGCTTGACCTTCACGACAAGCATCGCGCCTCTAGCAGCAGCGACACCCCCTCCGAGGAGAGCCCGATCAATAGCAGGAACGACGCGCCGCCATGCCGACGCGCCCGGGGTGCCATTCATCTGCTCCGGGGCGTCCGGCCCGACCCGCTTTCGTGGGACCATGAAGGAAGAGGAGGACACTGACTGAACGTCGGTGCGCCAGCGTCGGGGCTCCTGAGGCGACAACCCCCATGCGGCTTTTCACTTTCTTTATCCTCCTCTTCTTTTGTACCTATGATCCAAGAACTAAGGGAGGTCCTGTGGGCATGTAACACATCCAGACGCCTGCCCTTCTTTATCGGTACCTTCTGCATTCTATCAATTGGAGTTGCCTTCCGATTGCAATTAGGATACTTAGCTCGACAGGCCCGTGGTAGGCTTTCGGGTTGTGGGGGTGCGACTGTGGCGCTCGGAGGGTCTGTTCGCCCGGTGGACTTCTTCTTCTTGCGATTGAGGTGAGTTGGGAGCTCTGTCGGTGCTCTGTGTCTGCCAGTCCCTGTCCCGCACATCTCCCTACCATCGTGAGGTTCGACCACTTACCTGGACGCTCCTCACGAGGCGGGCCCCCGACTCCCTTGATGTCGACCGGTAATCAAGGACGACATCAAGGGGCCGAGTGGCCTTATGACCGGTAAGGCTCCTGAGGCGTGATGCTCAGGAGCCCCCTTCGACACTCAACCAGCTCTACCTCGCTAGGTCCCACTCCCGCACATTTCCCACTGGAAACCAAGGACGCACTTCACGGGGTCAGGCCCCAACACTCCTGACACCGACCGGAAACCAAGGACGGCATCAGGGGGTCGAGTGGCATTATGACCGGTAAGGTTCCCGAGGCGCGATGCTCAGGAGCCCCCTTAGACGCTCAAGCGGCTCCCAAAAATTCCGCTTCTTGAGGCTTCGATGTCTACTACACAACCTTCTTCTTGTAGACTCGTGTTGGACCTCCAAGCGCAGAGTTTTGTAGGACAATGGAAATTTTCCCTCAAGTGGATGACCTAAGGTTTATCAATACGTGGGAGGAGTAGGATGAAGATGGTCTCTCTCGAACAACCCTGCAACCAAATAACAAAGAGTCTCTTGTGTCCCTGACACACCCAATACAATGGTAGATTGTATAGGTGCACTAGTTCAGCGAAGAGATGGTGATACAAGTGTAATATGGATGGCACATATAGGTTTTTGTAATATGAAAATATAAAAACAGCAAGGTAGCAAGTGACAAAAGTGATCAAAAACGGTATTGCAATGCTTGAAAACAAGCTAGGGTCCATACTTTCACTAATACAATTTCACTCAACAATATTGACAAAGTTGAATCATATGTAAGTACCTCTTGTGCGACAAAGAGTTCACTCCAAAGTCACAAATAGTGGAGAACTAACGAAGAAATTATTGTAGGTTACGAAACCACCTCAAAGTTATCTTTTCTGATCAATCTTATGACCTATCCCTATAAGTGTCACGGACAGCGCTAGAGTTTGTACTAAAATAACACCTTAAGATACACATCAACCAAAACCCTAATGTCACCTAGATACTCCAATGTCAACACAAGTACCCATGGGATTGATTATACGATATGCATTACATAATTTCAGATTCATCATGTTCAATCCAACACAAAGAACTTCAAAGAGTGCCCCAAAGTTTCTACCGGAAAGTCAAGACAAAAACGTGTGCCAACCCCTATGCATAGATACCCAAGGTCCCTGAACCCGCAAGTTGATCACCAAAACATACATCAAGTGGATCAATAAAACATCCCATTGTCACCACGAATATCACATCGCAAGACATACATCAAGTGTTCTCAAATCCTTAAACACTCAATCCGATAAGAAAACTTCAAGGGAAAACTCAATTCATCACAAGAAGATAGAGAGGGAAACACTCCATAGGATTCAATCTATATCAATAAAGCTCGCGGTACATCAAGATCGTGCCATCTCAAGAACACGAGAGAGAGAGATCAAACACATAGCTACTGGTACATACCCTCAGCCCCGAGGGTGAACTACTCCCTCCTCATCATGGATAGCGCCAGGATGATGAAGATGGCCTCTGGTGATGGTTTCCCCATCCGACAGGGTGACGGAATGGGCTCCCGATTGGTTTTTCGTGGCTCTGGAGGTTTGTGGTGGCGGATCTCCTAATCTAGGTTTTGTTTTCGTGGGTTTCTCTATTTATAACAGTTTGTGGCCGCGGAAACAAGGCCAGGGGGTCCACGAGGAAGTCAAAAGCCAGGGGGCGCGCCCTAGGGGGGTGGGCATGCCCCTGTGGCTTGTGGCTTCCTGAGCCTTCCTCTCCGATGACTCTTCGCTCTGGTATTTTGTATATTTCCAAAAAAATTCTCCGTAAATTTTCAGCTCATTCTGAGAACTTTTATTTTTGCACAAAAACAAGACCACAGTAGTTCTGCTAAAAACAACGTCAGTCCAGGTTAGTTCTAATAAAATCATACCAAAATCATATAGAATTATTGTAAAAATGGCATGAATACTTCATAAATTATAGATATGTTGGAGACGTATCAGCATTCCCAAGCATAATTCCTGCTCGTCCTCGAGTAGATAAATGATAAAAGAAATAATTTATGAAGTGTGAATGCTAGCAAGTGCACAAGTTTGATCAATGATAATTCCAAAAACTTTTTCTAGCATCATTATATATCATAAACAGTAGCTCATCTCATAAACCTTCTCATGATGAAATAACAAGCTATCCACATGTTAAGGTATAGACTAACAAACTATGCATTCAGTCAGCACACAATTGCAATTAATCTTATATTCAGGAAGGGTCTATGTAAGAGCTTTGATTTAGCAAATTCCACATACTCAACTACATATAGTCTTCCATGATTTCTAACACTCAAAGCATATTTTTAGAACAAATAGCATTCATCGAACACAGAGAAAGATAGGGGCCTAATGTTTCGCCTCCCAACTTATTTATCATATAGATAATTGTCAACAATAATAATTCATGATCAAATATATTTGAATGGCCATATATGCTTGGATCTTTCCCCAACACATGGTGTTTTCCAAGAGAAAAAGGCGAAATATAGGAAGTGGTGAAGACCACCATGACTCTTGCATAAAGGTAAATACTAGAAAGTAAAAGATAGGCCCTTCGCAGAGGGAAGCATTGATTTGCAGAGGTGCCAGAGCTCGAGCTTTTAAAACAAAGACGAATAATAATTTTGGGCGGTATGCTTTCATTGTCACCATAACAACCGAGAGATCTCTGTATCTTCCATGCTAGATACATTATAGGCGGTTCCCAAACAGAATGGTAAAGTTTTTACCCCCCCCCCCCTCCACCAATCAATCACACTCCACGGCGATCCGAATCCACGGGTACCGTCCATACCAACAACATTGGGGAGTTTCTTTTAATACTTTGCATTTTTTCTTTGATTTCGGGACAGGGAATCCCTATTACTAGCCACTTTCTCGTGAATGATAGTGAATCAACACATATCATGAGAATAACCCACCTAGCATGGAAGATACTAACAGCCCCTAGTCATTATATGAGCGATTCGGGCATACAAAAAAGAATATTATTTGAAGGTTTAGAGTTTGGCACATGCAAATTTACTTGGAACGGGAGGTAAATACCGCATATAGGTAGGTATGGTAGACTCATATGGAACAACTTTGGGTTTAAGGGTGTTTGGATGCACAAGTAGTATTTCTACTTGGTGCGGAAGTTTTGGCTAGTATGAGGTGGAAGCAAGCACCACATGTTGGAGGATCCATAACAATATAACTTCTATACAAATATACCCAAGCATAACTAATTATGTTGTCTTCCTTGTCCAACTTCAATTAATTTGCTCAAGTTTGAAAATAATTAATGGGTAATCACAATCATAGAAGATGTCCAATATAGTATATTTATATGTGAAATATCTCTTCCTTCAATATCCTTTCATGGATGGTTCAAGTGACCAATGCGGTGTTTACTAACTTTCAATAAATTTTACCACCTATACTTCACATATCTGAAGTCATTACTACCCATGGGATAAGCATATAAAACATATATAATTTAATATTTATGATATTAAATTCATTCAACCATTTACTCAGAGGATATAAGTGAAGCACGCGAGTAAATGACAAAACTACTCCAAAACATATAAGTGAAGATCAATGAGTAGTCAAAACATTAAGTAGCTATGCGAGGACTTTCTCTCTATATCTCAAAAAATATTTTAGGATCCGAGTAGTTTATTAAACAGCAAGCAAAGGAAAAATATCACTCCAAGAATAGCACGCATAATGTGAATGAATAAAAATTTAGGCTCTACATAGGCTAACCGATAATTGTTGATGAAGAGAGGTGGGATGTGTAGCATCCCCAAGATAGATGCTTGAGACTTCTTGAAATATGTACTTGGGGTTCCTTGGGCATCCCGAAGCTTGAGATTTTGTATCTCGTTCAATCCTCTCATATCATGGTTTCACCTATTCTCAAAAACTTCACACACAAAACACAAAAAGAACTCGTCAGATAGGTCAGTACACATAATAATAAATCAACTCTTTATGTACTGCCAAGAAAAGTTGCTCAATAATTTTCAAACATTAGTTACTGTATACTATCATTTCCACAATTTATATCTACCAATATAGGCTATGGAAACTATAGGATAAGTAGATAATAAAACTATGACAACAATCTGTCCAATCAGAATAGTCTGTAGCAATTTATGAAAACTGTGTACTTATGTAACTCAAACAATTATGAAAATTTAGGAAATGCTATAAAATTTGTATGATATCACTGTGTATAAATTTCATAAACGTCCCACTTTCCAGTAAAATATGAAAATTCAAATAGTATAGAAACAGTTTCTGTTTTTTTACACATCACTCATCAAAACATGCAATGCAAGCATCCTAAGGCAATTCTTGGAATTTTTTATCGAAAAACAATATTATAAATAACACCTAACAGAGAAAACAAAATAAAATGACGCTCCAAGAAAAACTCATATTATGTGACAAATAAAAATATAACTCCAAGTGAGATATACCGATAGTGTTGAGGACGAAAGAGGGGATGCCTTACGGGGCTTCCCCAAGCTTAGAGGCTTGAGTCTTCCTTGAATATTACCTTGGGGGTTCCTTGGGCATACCCAATATTAGGTTTTTGTCACTTATTATTCTTCTCATATCGGTGTCTCACCCAAAACTTGAAAACTTCAATCACACAAAACTTAACAAAACTTTGTGAGAAGGGTTAGTGTAATAAATAAAGATCGTTCACTTAGGTACTGTCAAGACAAGATTCATAAATGTTTCCAAATTATACCTACTGTATTATATCATTCCCACAATTTATATTACTCAATAGAATCTATAGAAACACTTGAAAAAGCAAACTATGCATGTAAAACAGAATCTGTCAAAAACAGAACAGTCCATAAAGATCTGAATGATCAGCATACTTACCTGACTCTAAATATTCTTAAAAATTGGAAAAGTTCACGGAATTTGCATATAAAGTTTATGTAGAAATTTCAGAATTTTTGACGCTCCAGTAAAATCAAATAATTCATATACTGGACGCAAAACTTTCTGTTTTTGCACAGAGTCGGACAAGTAAATATCCACACTATCCCAAAGGCTTTACTTGGCACATTATTGAAATAAGAGACACAAAACATGATTAATGAATTAGCTTAATCATGTGAACATACAAAAACATAAAGTAAAAGTGTTGGGTTGTCTCCCAACAACCGCTTTTCTTTAATGCCTTTTAGCTAGGCATGATGATTTCAATGATGCTCACATAGGAATAGTAATTTAAACATGCAAAAGAGCATCATGAATCTCATGACAATCAGATTTAAGTCAACCCACTTCCTATGCATAGTGATTTTGTGAGCAAACAATTTATGGGAGCAAGAATCATCTAGCATAGGAAGGGAAAGCAAGCAAATCTTCAAGAATTTGAACATATAGAGAGGAAACTTGATATTATTGCAATTCCTATAAGCATATGCTCCTCCCTCATAATAATTTTCAGTAGAATCATGAAGAAATTCCACAATATAACCAGCACATAAATCATTATTTTTATGATGCACAATCATTGAATAATTTTCACTCTCCACATAAGCAATTTTCTTCTCATTCAAAATAGTGGGAGCAAATTCAAAAAAATAACTATCATGACATACTTGATTGACATAACCACTTTGAATATTAAAACCATGATGAAAAGTTTCATGGTTACCATTACTCTTTATAGCATACGTGTCATCACAATAATAATCACAGATAGGAGGCATGTCATAATCATAATAGTTTTGCTCATCAAAACTTGGGGGGCTAAAAATATCATCTTCATCAAACATAGCATCCCCAAGCTTGTGGCTTTGCATATCACTAGCATCATGAATATTTAGACAATTCATACTAACAATATCACTATCATGCTCATCACTCAAATATTTAGTGCCAAACATTTTAATAACTTCTTCTTCTAACACTTGAGCACAATTTTCCTTTCCATCATTTTCACGAAAGACATTAAAAAGCTGAAGCATATGAGGCAACCTCAATTCCATTTTTTTGTAGTTTTTTTTATAAAACCAAACTAGTGAAAAAAAAGAAACTAAAAGATACAATTGGAAGATCTAAAGATATACCTTCAAGCACTCACCTCCCTGGCAACGGTGCCAGAAAAGAGCTTGATGTCTACTACACAACCTTCTTCTTGTAGACTCGTGTTGGGCCTCCAAGCGCAGAATTTTGTAGGACAATGGCAATTTTCCCTCAAGTGGATAACCTAAGGTTTATGAATCCATGGGAGACATAGGATGAATATGGTCTCTCTCGAACAACCCTGCAACCAAATAACAAAGAGTCTCTTGTGTCCCCAACACACCCAATACAATGGTAAATTGTATAGGTGCACTAGTTCGGCAAAGAGATGGTGATACAAGTGTAATATGGATGGTAGATATAGGTTTTTGTAATCTGAAAAGATTAAAACATGAAGGTAGCAAGTGACAAAAGTGATCAAAAATGGTATTGCAATGCTTTAAAACAAGTCCTAGGGTCCATACTTTCACTAGTGCAATTTCTCTCAACAATATTGACATAGTTGAATCATATGTAAGTACCTCTCGTGCGACAAAGAATTCACTCCAAAGTCAAAAATAGTGGAGAACTAACATAGAAATTATTATAGGGTACGAAACCACCTCAAAGTTATCTTTTCTTATCAATCTTATGAGCTATCCCTATAAGTGTCGCGGACAGCCCTAGAGTTCGCACTAAAATAACACCTTAAGATACACATCAACCAAAACCCTAATGTCACCTAGATACTCCAATGTCACCACAAGTACCCATGGGCTTGATTATACGATATGCATCACATAATTTCAGATTCATCATGTTCAATCTAACACAAAGAACTTCAAAGAGTGCCCCAAATTTTCTACTGGAAAGTCAAGACAAAAACGTGTGCCAACCCCTATGCATAGATTCCCAAGGTCACGGAACCCGCAAGTTGATCAGCAAAACATACATCAAGTGGATCAATAGAACATCCCATTGTCACCATGGATATCCCATCGCATGACATACATCAAGTGTTCTCAAATCCTTAAAGACTCAATTCGATAAGAAAACTTCAAGGGAAAACTCAATACATCAGAAGAAGATAGAGAGGGGAAAACTCCAAATGATGCAATCTATATCAATAAAGCTCGCGGTACATCAAGATCGTGCCATCTCAAGAACACGAGAGAGAGAGATCAAACACATAGCTACTGGTACATACCCTCAGCCCCGAGGGTGAACTACTCCCTCATTGTCATGGAGAGCGTCGGGATGATGAAGATGGCCTCCGGTGATGGTTTCCCCTCCGGCAGGGTGCTAGAAATGGCTCCCGATTGGTTTTTCATGGCTCTAGAGGTTTGTGTTGGCGGAAATCCTGACCTAGGTTTCTTTTAGGGGGTTTCTTTATTTATAAGAGTTTGTGGCGACGGAAACAAGTCCAGGGGGTCCATAAGGAAGTCACAAAGCCAGGGGTGCGCCCTAGGGGGTGGGCGTGCTCCTGCGGCTTGTGGCTTCCTGGTACTTCCTCTACGATGACTCTTCCCTCGAGTATTTCATATATTTTCCAAAAATATTCTCCGTAAATTTTTAGCTCATTCCGAGAACTTTTATTTCTGCACAAAAACAACACCACGGTAGTTCTGCTGAAAACAACATCAATCCGGGTTAGTTCTAATAAAATCATACCAAAATCATATATAATTATTGTTAAGATGGCATGAATACTTCATAAATTATAGATACGTTGGAGACGTATCAGGCTTCCTGAGGCTTCGAGTTGTCACTCGAGTAGCCCTACATCGACAGGTCCCAGTCCCGCGCATTTCCCCACCACCGCTAGGTACGACCGGAAACCATGGACGCACTTCACGGGGCGAGGCCCTGACATTCCCGATGCCGAACGGAAACCAAGGATGACATCAGGGGGTTTAGTGGCCTTATGACCAGTAAGGCTCTTGAGGCGCGATGCTTAGGAGCCCCCTTAGACGCTCAAGTTGTCTGAAGAAAAATTTGTTTCCTTTCCAAGATGGCGCGTCGGGCAAAGAATGGAGCCCCTGGACGAGTACGAGGCAGCATGGGCCTACTAACACACCCGTGATTGCCATGCGAGGATCCTGGTGCCAAGTCCTTGGCAAGGTGTACGCACCGTGCCCCCCAGCCCCTGCCCGCGGGGTACGAGGGGGGAGCCCCCTCAGGCTGGCGAATGTCTCCTCCATGTCTTCGACCATGGTCTTGGCCGCCCTCGACTTGACCACGATGTCATCGATGTAAGCTTCCGCATTTCTCCTGAGCTGTGGCCCCATTGCGATGTGCATCAGTCGTTGGAAGGTTGCCTCAGCGTTCCGCAGCCCGGAGGGCATGCACGTGTAGCAGAAAACCCCACATGAAGTAAAGAAAGATGTCTTCTCGATGTCGTCCACCGCCATCTTGATCTGGTGGTAACCCAAGAAGGCGTCCAGGAAACATAGGAGGTCGCACTCTACGGTGTAGTCCACGATCTGGTCGATGCGCGGCAGCTGGAACGGGTCCTCCTGGGGGCAGAGGCTTTGTTGTGGCTCGTGAAGTCGACACACATACGCTCCTTCCTGCATTTCTTCGGGACGACCATTGTATTGGCCACCCACTCCGGGTAGAGCACATCCCGGATGACCCCCGCCTTCTTGAGCCTGCCGACCTCCTGGGCAATGAACATCTGCTTCTCCGGAGCTTGCCTCCTTGCCTCTTGCTTCACCGGACGCGCATTCGCTCACACCATGTGGTGGTGCTCGATCATGTCCCTTGGAACTCCCACCAGGTCGGAGGCACTCCACGTGAAAGCGTCCTTGTTCGCCCGGAGGAAGGCCATCAATGCCTCCTCTTGATCTTGGGGCAAGCCAGCGCCGATGGTGAAGGTGGGGTCGGGGTTTCCTTCGTCCACCAATACCCGCTTCGTCTCCGCCCGATTCTGGGAGAATAGCTGCCTCTTCTTCACTAACGCGGCGTTTGGGAGGATGGCCTCAGGGTCCTGTGCGGCTTGCGCGGTGCCCCCAACACAGGTGCACGTCGCGTCCGCGGCTTTGGTCGAGAGATTGAGCACGTGGGACACGTCCTTGACTCTCCCCATGACAGTGAGGACGCCGCTGCTCCCGGGCATCTTGAAGACATTGAAGCCCGGGTGCGTTGCCTCCATGAACTAAGCGAGCGCAGGGTAGCCGAGTATTGCGTTGTACGGGATGTGGATGTGGGCGACATCAAAGTCGATCTGCTCAGTGTGGAAGTTGCAGCGGGTGCCGAAGGTGACGGGGAGGCACACCCACCCCACGGGGACGATGGATCCGCCGACCACCCCGGAGAAGGGCCTTGCAGGCGTGAGCTAGTCATGGGGTAGCTATAGTGCATCGAAGGCGTCTACGGAGATGAGGTTGAGGCTGGCACCACCGTCTATGAGGGTCCTGGAGACAGCGACGCGTATGGTTGATGTGCACACCATGGGAAGCATTCCAGCAGCCGACGTTGTCTTGGGGTGGTCATCGGGGCCGAAGGTGATGTCGATCTCCGGCCATGCGAGGTGTTGCGCAGCTCGAGCCGCTCCTATGTGGCGTAGGAAATACTTGATAAGGTGGTCGGAGGATGGTGCATGTGATCCACCGAGGATGCAGGCGACCGCGGGGGCAGCCCCGCGCAACCAAGTGTCGTCTCGCGCCGGGTTTCGGCTGTTGCCGCGGGCCTCGCCCACCATGGAGTTGTCAAGCTGGGGTCTGACCATCGTTGCAAGTGGGGAAGATCCAACATGCACCCTACCTGGCGCGCCAAATGTCAGATTTCGGGATCCACAAATCCCTTAAGATTCGAACACAGGGGCGTGTGCGAAGATCCCCTGCATCCTCGCCCAACCTAGCTCGCTACTCGATGGACACAACTACAAACTCGCATGATGACGAGGAAGAAGATGGACACGACAGTTTACCCAGGTTTGGGCCGCTGTGAAGGGTAATACCCTACTCCTGCTTCGGTGGATTAATATTGCCTCTCGAGGAGGTGGTGTCGATGAACTTGTACAGTGTTTCAGGGCCTCATGAGTGAGGGAGTCCTGGATTCGGGGGTCCTCGGTTAGCCAACCTATTGTTATGGGTCGGACTATGAGGGCTACTTACCGAACACCGAAAGATTTGAAAGCCCAGTATCCAAGATGGAAGCTTCAGGAACAACGGCTTGTGCTCCACGTATGATGTAGTACTTAGGCATGTTTATCTCTTCGGCATGTAACCGACCACGTGTAAACCCTAGGCATCCTCGACGTCTATATAAGCCGGATGGTTTTAGGGTATAGGGGATAGGACAACTCATCTTGGGTTAGGTATACGATCTCGAGGTAGATCAACTCTGTAACCCCATACATCATCAATACAACCAAGCAGGACATAGGGTATTACCTCCATAGGAGGGACCGAACCTGGGTAAACTCGTGTCCCCTTCGTCTCCTGTTACCGTCGATTCTAGTCTCACAGTTCGGGACCCCCTACCCAAGATCCGCCGGTTTTGACACCGACATTGGTGCTTTCATTGAGAGTTCCTCTATGAGAGAGATGGAATCGACGCCTCACCGTCTTATCAACCAAGAGGTCCGCAACATGGACATTTTCGTCCTCGGACAGATCTTCGCCTTCGGCAGCATTGTGTTGCATCCTGATTCCGCTGGCCATCTAGGCCGCGTTGAGAACTTCGCCCCCAATCGAGAGGCCAGATTTAGAAACTTAGAGTTCTCCGTCGATTCTCAGGGTGACTTGTCATTAATCGGGCTCATAGCTTCGCCTGTAGCCTTCGAGGACTCTGAGGCCTTAACCTCGAGCCTCTTCTTCAGACACGCCGATGGGGTCACCCATGGCGACGAAAAGATCTCTTATCCCAGTCCGACCATTAAGCCATATGACCAGACACATGTTCTTTCCAAACACTCCCCATGTCTGGAAGTCATGGAGGTTAACCCCGCGAATTCCGAACAGCTGGATCCGATCGGGCCCTCAGCGGTCGCTGTGGCCCTGGAACGATTCTCGTCGATGAAGATCACTCACGATCCAGCCCCGATCTACGCTCGGTTCGGTTACAGTGCGGGCGGAGACGAAATTTTCAACCCACCAACCACCCACTTGATAGCCACCGTCAAAAATTTAACCGACGTGCTGAAATATGCCTTCGAGGAGGCAGAATACATGGATGAAGAGCACCATGCTCCTAGCCCCGTTAACATTAGGAGTTGGACCGCCACTTTTACATATGACGTTTACATGGCGGATACTCCCGCCACCAATGGTGACAACACGCCTCACAACAACAGTGCCAAATCGGGTGAATCGCCATCAAGGCACCGGAAATCGCATAAGCGGTCCAAAAACAAAAAGGGAAGAATTGCTATTATCAGCAACGGGGACGGTAATGCCCCGCTGATCGTGAAAATCCCGATATCCCCGAGCACCCGTTTGAGGGTCTAGAGGGGCTTGAGGACCAAAACAACCCCGATAACAACAACGACCCTAAAGGCGATGAGTACCTTCCCCCCGTCGAGGAGGAAGGTATACCGGAAGCCGATGACTTGTACATCCACGATAACCTCGACGATCAGGAAGAGATTAGCCAGTGGCTCATAGCAACGGCTCGCAGCCTAAAGGCTAAGGAATAGCAACTCAAAGCAAACAGGCCAACCTCAATGATTGATGGACGAAAGTCCTCTTAGCCGAGGAAGTATACATCACTGGTGTGTCAAACCAGCCCAAAACCACCCTCGAAGAAGGCTGCTGCCGTAGTTCGATGATGAACTTACTGATAGCCCATCTCCAGACCGTACTCCGTACAACAAGCCGGACCGCCCCCTCATGGTCAGGACAGGACGGCTGACGATGCCAGTTGTATACCGGCAGTGCCCCTAAGACGGGGTAAGGAGCCATTAGAGCCCAATGAGAGGTTCGACCTGCGAGATGACCTGGATCATAGAGCAGGCCGCACTAGATCCATCTATGGATCCAGAGAGTACTCGCCCAATAGACGCGGCGGATACAGACCATGGTTCGACCAAAACAACTGAGTCCGAGAATGAAACCGGCCCCACACAGACGGCGAATATAGGCGGGACATAGCACGGGTCAGAGGCGCCGCTCACCCATTGTGCTTCATAGATGAGGTAATGCGGCATCTGTTCCCTGAAGGGTTTAAACCCGTGAATACAGAATAGTACGACAGGACCACTGACCCAACTGTATGGAACAAGGACTTCCTCTTCCATATCCACATGGTGCGAGGAGACAATCTCCATGCCATCAAATACCTTCTTCTTAATCTTAAGGGTCCATCTCGGCACTGGTTAAACAACCTCCCCGAAAACTCCATTGGACGCTGAGAAGACCTGGAAGATGCGTTCCACTCTAACTTCTAGGGGACTTATGTCGGCCCATCGGACTCTTCCGATCTCAGCAATGTCGTCCAGAAGCCCGGCGAGTCCTCTCGGCAGTTTTGAAATCGGTTCTTGACTAAGAAGAACAAATCGTCGACTGTCCGGATACTGAGACCATAGCCTCCTTCCGGCACAATATTCAGAATGAATGGCTGACTCGCCAGCTTGGCCAGGATAAACCTCAGAGTATGTCCGCCCTTACATCCCTCATGACTCGCTTTTGCGCGGGCGAAGACAATTGGCTGGATAGATGCAACCACAATTTGGAAGATCTTGTCGCACCTGAAGCCCGCGACGACAATTCAAAGCTAAAGAGCAATATGAATAAGCAGTGGCACAATAATAGCGATGTCGATGATACGGCTGTAAACGTCGAATTCCGCAACTCCGGCCTAGGCAGCGGAAGAAGCCGCCTAAAGGCAATCGTGACGGACCCACTCAGCTCGAGAAAATCATGGAAAGGCCTTGCCAAATCCATGGGACTTCGGAAAAGACCGCTGACCACACACACCGCAACTGTTGGGTGTTTAAACAGGCCGGCAAGATACCACCCGAAGACCAAGGCAAAAGCCCTCACAACAAGGACGAAGATGAGCCTCGGGGTCCAATTGGTGGAGGACAGAAGAAAGTCTCTCCTGAAGTCAAAACGGTGAACATGATATACGCCACCCACATACCGAAGAAGGGGAGCAAGCACGCCCTCCGGGAAGTCTACGCGGTGGAACCCGTAGCCCTGAAGTACAACCCATGGTCGGCATACCCGATCACCTTTGATCAGCGTGATCATCCGACCAGTATCCGCCATGGGGGTCCGGCGGCCCTCGTCCTAGACCCCATTATAGATGGGTATCACCTCACAAAGGTCCTAATGGACGGAGGAAGTAGCCTTAACCTGATTTATTCAGATACGGTGAAAAATATGGGCATCGATCCATCAAGGACCAAACCCAGCAACACTACCTTCAACGGAGTGATCCCGGGCGTTGAGGCCCTATGCATGGGATCGGTAACTCTGGAGGTCTTGTTCGGCTCGCCCGATAACTTTTGCAGCATGGACTTGATCTTTGACATCGTGCCCTTCCGCATCGGCTATCATGTGTTGCTTGGTCGGACAGCGTTCGCTCGTTTCAATGTGGTCCCACACTACGCATACCTCAAGCTCAAGATGCCGGGACCCAAGGGGGCATTACTGTCAACGGCAATTCCGAGTGCTCCCTTAGAACTAAGGAACATGCACTGGCCCTAGCGGACAGATTTAGCTACAAAGAAGATCGACAAGTTCCAACATCCGCCACAAAGGCACAGAAGGGTGGGAAGCGAGTTCGGCTTGAGACCGAAAACTCAGATCCTTCGTCTTCCCCTCTAGAGGGACTCGCCCCCACTGCACAACCTCGGGACCAGAAAGTATGCACGGAGGAGGCACAACTTTGCACTTAAGATTCCATTGGTAACGGTGGGGAAATTAAGATGGGTGTTCGGCTGCCCCGACCTGCTACCATCAACATATCTTCGGACACAATGCAGGCGCTCCAAAAGAGACTGCCTACGTCATAAAGCATATCTACAATTTGGCGGCCTCTCAAGATTTTGTTAGAAAACTCCGCCCGCCGGACACAAACACCCATCAAGGTGCATCTAAGAGCAGGAGTCAACTAGCAAGGGGGCATATCAAGGACATCGGGTTACCAATCGAAGACCTCTGGTACAACAACTCTTGTATGATTTTATTTCTTATTTTCTTTTGCATACCTGTAAACAGTTGCTTCGGCAATCCGTGTTATAAGATTTGTTGAGAAAATGCAAAATTGCGTGGCGCGAGTTTGCCTCATTTGTCCTTTTTTGGTGCATATTTTTTCTCCTTTCCTCCTCTTCTCGTGAACCTGTTCGGTATGACGCGAGGTAACCGGCTAATAGACCGGGGCTCGATTTCAAACACAAATCGCCTTATCTATCGTGTGTTCGGTGTCTTGGCGTTCGCTTTATATGCATCAGTTCCGAACTAAGCCTTTGGTCAATAAGTTGGGTTGCCCAGCTCCTGTGCTTGCCCCTTTACGTTCCGCTCGTTCGGCTAAAAGGGCAAAGGCAGCACCCATGCGATTGTGTTTCCGGATAGTCTGGTCAAGCACCTCAAGGGAGAAAGCCGAAAATGGACTGTCATAGTATGTGTGATCCGGTCTGTGAACCCCAAGCTAGAAGTATTATACTTCAATCCTCATAAGTGCTTATCCCATGTAATACAAGGAACTTGCCCTTTGTGCCGACATTGTGATGCCGGCTTCGGCCACGGTTCGTCCGAACATCACAACACTCCGGTGGCTAATCGTGCGCTTCCCGTAGTCCTTTTCGCGCCCCTCTAGCTAAGTCAAAGAAATAAAGCACTATAGTCTAATAGCCTAGTCTGCCGCACTATACCGCCTTCGGGTTCCGATAACATGGCTAAGGGACACGATGCATTGGCCTGGACACCACGTGTAGTATCTACGTGGGGGCTGAAGCCAACGACTCGAATCTTTCAGTATTAAACAACCACATAGGAGTTATAAAGGAATGCAAAACCATATAAGAGCAAATACTAATATCATTCAAAGTTAACACCAGTCTTCGAACACGTTACAAGCTAATTTAAACATTTTTTCACCCGAACACTGCGACGCTATCACCCGAGCACTCTCCATCACTCCGTCGAAGTATAGCTTGGGGCGTCGACGCTCCTTCCCAGGTGGCGGCAGGTCGGTGGCAACCTTCATCAGATTTAGACCCGGCCAATGCACTTTAGCCTTGGCAAGGGCCATTCGGACACCTTCGATGCAGGAGCAGCGCTTGACGGTGTCAAGGCGGGGTGTAGCAGCGATCAGTCTCTGCACCAGGCCGAAGTAGTTGCCTGGTAGCGGCTCACCGGGCAATAAGCAGATGTAGAGGTACTTCGTGGCTGGCTCCGCCATCTGGTGCAGCTGCATCAGCTGTTTCAGCTACTCCACCAGAAGAGGAGGACGCTCGGGGGCTTCGAACTGTGCCCAGAACATCGAGCTTCATCTTCCTCTCCCAGCGAGGCGAATAGCTGATTGGCGTCAGCCACACTCTTCTGGAGATCGGTGGATGCGCCTGAGGATTGCCACACCCGGGTAAGAAATTCGAATCTGCTATCCCCGAATACACACTTTAGTGAGTACGACTTACCGTCTGCTATTTCATTGGCTGGGTGCACTTGCTCCTCGTAGAAACGTTTGTCCATCCCGTCCTTATGGAGGTTGCAATTCATGGTGGACAGTTTGGCCGAGCTCGCCTTATTCCTCTACTCCAAGGCCTCGCATCTCTCACTGTCATCCTTGAGCTCCTGCTGGACCTCTGCCATGCGAGCTTCATGCTTGCCACAAGTGGTCCGCATGGCGGAAAGCGTGATAGTCGTTTCCTTAGCAACCGCCCTCTCGGCAGCCATCTCGTCCTTCGTGCGCTGGAGCTCGGCCTTGAGCCTCTCCGCCTCCTTAGCTGAGTCTGTGCATGTAGTACATAAAGATAAAGAAGTTGTATTGACAGTATTCGGACTATAAAACTCAGATGAAGGCATTCGGATTCTGTTTCGACATACCTTGAGCATCGTCGAGCCTTCGATTAAGGGCCTCAGCTTCGTCTTCGGAGCGCTTCAGCTTCTGATTTAGCTCCTCTAGCTCGGCGCCATTTATGGCCACCGCCGATGACGAAGCCTGCATTGCACACACAGTTAATACATTACATGGGCTCTCAATTCCTGAGTTATAGACAATACGATCATATGTCGAGTTATTCTCACATTCTGGACACTTAAAGTGCATCTGGTTCGGTATTGGATTCAAATGTGACCCCTAGGTGAGATTTTTCACCTCACCTAGGCTCGGGGGCTTCCATGTATACAATGCGAATAAATAAAAATCTTTGCAGAATAAACATTGGGTGACTTGAAAGCCCGCAAGGAGTCCGTTGAAGGCCTCCTCCAGTCTGTTGTCAACGGACTGGACGCTTTGTAGTACTACACCCATAAGGGTGCGGTGATCCTCAGGGATGGAGGCACTCAATAGAGCTTCCTTCATGGCCAACGACAATTGGTCGATGGTGCCGGTGATGATCAGATTCCCCGATCACCCACCAGGGATAGGTTCGGCGCCTCCCGATTCATAGTACGCTCCGGAGATGTTCTTGGAGGGGACTGAGCGCCCGCTCGTCCGGCCTCCTCGGTATTCAGGCGGGGTGCTGCCCCCCAGTCTTCAGTGGCCGAGGTGTTAGCCTCAGCCTGGTGCCATCTCCCTCGCCGCTGGTGTCTACCTCCATAGGAGTGGGCTGGGACGACACCTCCACGACGTCCTTCGTGGCACCTAGAGTGGTGGGATGCGAGGCATCCCCGCTCTCCGCAAGTTCGGCGGGCGGGGTCTCCCCGTCCGATATCACCTCGGTAGGGATAACGCATGGGGGCTACAAAGCCAATAACCTGCGTGTTAGCAAACTATAAATCTACTCATAATGAATAGGAGGGTCTTTGGATCCTAACCTTTTTGGGGGGCTTGACTTTTAGGAACCTCCTCAGGGTCTTCGGACGCGGAGCTCGAGTCCGAACTTTCATCGAACAGAACCACCCGCGTATGACGCACCCTCTTCGGGGTAGGAGAAGCGACCTACTCCGAGGCGTCCGAAGACATCGCTCTCTTCCTGGCACGGCGCGAATTGCCTCCCCCTCGCCCTCGACCTCAGCCTCCTCCTCCTCTTCTTCCTCCTCCTCAGCCTCCTCCTAATTTGAGGAGGCAGGGGTATCTTCGGATGCGGCATCAGGCTGGTCCTTGATGCGAAGGCTGGCCAGACCTGGTTTCTTCTTCTTATCTTTCTTCATGGGAGCCTCGTAAGGCTTCACCATGAGCATCTTGGCTAACAGCCCATACCTCTCTTCTTCGGGCTGAGGCGCCGGACTGTTGATGTTGACAGCTTTCTTCAGCCATCTCTGCTCGGACTAATCGGATAAGAGGTTAAAAGAATTTTCTGTGTAATGAAGCCGACCAAGCTGGGGTGTATCGTACCTCAGAATTGGGCTTGGTGGCGTGCAGACCCTTGTCCTGCTCCTCGGATGACCAGCTCTTCATTGATTTGAAGAGTGCCTTCCACAACTTCTCTCGTGTAGTGCAGAATAGATTCCATACTGTGGGCTCGGCTTCGAGTTCTCGAGCCCACAGGGGGGTGTCCCGGCGCTGGTAGGGGAGGATGCATCTTTGGAGCATCACTAGGACCACATTAGTCAACTTGGTGCCCTCCTCGACCAAGGAGCGGATGTGCTTTTGCAGATCGGTCACCTCCTTGCCCGATCCCCAGACAAGGCCCTTTTCAAGCCATGAAGCCAGTCTGGTGGGGGCGGATCCGAATGCGGTGGCGGGGAGCTGACCCTCTTCTTGTGGTTCGGTGACGTAGAAACACTCCTTTTGCCATCCCTTGATGGTGTCGATGAGGGTGCCCAACGGCCACCCGACGAGGGTGAGCTTGCCGATGATGGCCCCGCCGCAATCTGCACGCTTGTTGGTTCACACTTGGGCTTGATGTTGAAGACCTGCAACTAGAGCCTGAAGTGTGGCTCGATGCGCAAGAAGGCCTCGCAGACGAGGCTGAATGTCGAGATGTGCATGATGGAGTACGGCGGGAGGTCATGGAAGTCTAGGCCGTAGAAGAACATTAGCCCCCTGATTTAGGGGTGCAGTGGGAAGCTCAACCCCCTGATGAAGTGGGGGATGAACACCGCCCTCTCGCCTGGCTTGGGGGTGGGGATCACTTGGTCCTCCTCCGCTGCGCGGTGAGAGATGTTGGCGGGAGGTAGCCGGCCTTCTTGAGGTGGACTATGTCCTGGTTGGCGACCGTGGAAGCTTCCCACTGGCCGCTGGAGCCCGGCATTGCTGAGCTCGAAGGTGGGGGCGGATAGACCTAGATCTGTGCTCCGTAGGAGAAAGGGAATGGGAGGCTGAGAAGTCGAATGGAGAGCGTAAAAAAGCCTTTGGGGTTTTCCTTCTCTTTTTATGAGGAATATTGATGTGGACTCCCCTCGCTGCGTCGTGAATCCCTCCACTTCCTGAGACGCGCGAGCCATTGCATGTGCGTTATTAAGTATATCCCATGTAAGACGGGACACAATCGATATATAGATAGATCATGACGATTAAAACGGCCTCGAACTGCGAATCGAGTCTATGCTACTGGCCTAGCGGTCGTGGTGGGCCGTAGCCTTTCGTCAGAGGGCCGTTGTTTACCCCTTGACGTTTGGCCATCAAATCCAATCAATTTACAGTATTCGGACGTGCCACTATGCGGGAGACTACTTGTCATCGAAGGCCGAACTATGCTTCGACAAGAAGGAACTCACCTCGCAAGCCGGAGACTCTGTTCGCGAAGTAGTCAGAGCTAAGACCCTTGGCGATGGAGGCAAGTTCGGGGGCTACTGAGGGAGTCCTGGATTAGGGGCTCCTCTGATAGATGACCTATTGTTATGGGCCGGACTATGAGGGCTACTTACCGAACACCGGAAGATTTGAAGGCCCAGTCTCCAAGATGGAAGCTTCGGGAAGCATGGCTTGCACTCCACGTCTGATATACTACTTAGGCATGTTTATCTCTTCGGCATGTAACCGACCACGTGTAAACCATAGGCATCCTCGGCATCTGTATAAGCCAGAGGGTTTTAGGGTATAGGGGATAGGACGACTCATCTAGGGTTGGCTATACGATCTCGAGCTAGATCAACTCTGTAACCCCTTACATCATCAATACAACCAAGCACGACATAGGGTATTACCTCCATAGCAGGGCCCGAACCTGGGTAAACTCGTGTCCCCTTCGTCTCTTGTTACCGTTGATTCTAGTCTCACAGTTCGGGACCCCCTACGCGAGATCTGTCGGTTTTGACACTGACAATGAGGGCTCCCTTCAAGCGAAGGCCATTATGAGGAGGGAGTAGTTCACCCTCGCGGCCGAGGGTATGTACCATTAGCTATGTGTTTTATCTCTTCCTTTCTCATGTTCTTGAGATGGCACCGTCTTGATGTATAACGGGCTTTGTTAATATAGTTGGATCATATGGTGTTCTTCCCTTGCTATCTTGTTGTGATGAATTGAATCTTTCTATTTAAGATCTCATTATGTTAGATTGAATATTTTGGTTTGAGAGCACTTGATGTATGTCTTGCAAGTGGATACCCGTAGTGACATTGGGGTATTCAAGTGATTCACTTGATATATGTTATGGCATCAACTTGTGGATTCTGATGACCTTGGGGATCTATGCATAGGGGTTGATTGCACGTTTTCATACTATGTTCTCCGATATCATTGCTTGGAGCATCCTTTTATTTATTTTTTCTCTGTTAGATGTTACTTATAAAAAAAATTCAATAAAAATTTCCAAGAATTGCCTTAAGATGCCTCCATTGCATGTTTTGATGTGTGTTGTGTCAAAACAGAAACTTTTTATGTAGTGTTTGAATTTTCATATTTTACTCGAACACGCAAAATTTCTGAAATTTTAAAAAACTGTCTTATAAATTATTTAGCCTTTCCTAAATTTGCTGAATTTTTGGAGTTACAAAAGTACACTGGTTTAATAGATTGCTACAGACTGTTCTATTCGGACATATTGATGTCATAGTTTTTTTATCTACTTATCCTATGGTTTCCAAAGCTTATAATTGTACATATAAATGCTAGAAATGATAGTAATTCTTAGATATGCAACTTGTCTTGGCAGTACATAAAGAGTTGATATATATTCTTATGTGCACTAACCTTTCTCGCGACTTGTTTTTCAAGTTTTGTGTGGATGAAGTTTTTGAGACATAGGTGAAAACGGGACATGAGAGGATTGAACAAGATACAAAAGCTCAAGGTTGGGGATGCCCAAGGCACCCCAAGTAAGTATTTCAAGAAGTCTCAAGCATCTAAGCTTGGGGATGTGATACGTCTTCAACGTATCTATAATTTTTTATTGTTCCATGCTATTATATTATCTGTTTTGGATGTTTTATATGCATTAATATGTTGTTTTATATTATTTTTGGGACTAACCTATTGACCTAGAGCCTAGTGACAGTTTCCGGTTTTTCCTTGTTTTTGAGTATTGTAGATAGGGGATATTAAACGGAGTCCAAACGGAATAAAATCTTCGCGATGATTTTTCTTGGACCAGAAGACATCTACCACACATGGAGAGGAAGGCTTGTGGCCCCCCAGCAGGTCCTCTAACCCTAATCTTTGGCCAATAAATTCCCAAATATTCCCCCAATACCAAAAATATCAACGATAATACTTTTTCGCCACCGGAAGCCTACGTTCCTGAGAGATCCAATCTTGGAGCCTTTTTTGGTAATCTGTCGGAGGGGGATTCGATCACGGAGGGCATCTACATCAACTACATTACCCCTTTGATGATCTTTGAGTAGTCCACCACAGACCTACGGGTCCATAGCTAGTAGCTAGATGGCTTCTTCTCTCTCTTTGTGCTTCAATACCATGTTCTCCATGATCTTCATGGGGATCTATCCGATGTAATACTCTTTTGCGGTGTGTTTGTCGAGATCCGATCAATTGTGGGTTTATGATCATCTTATGTATGAATATTATTTGGTTCTTCTCTAAATTCTTATATGTATGATTTCATATCTTTGCAAGTCTCTTCGAGTTATTGTTTTGGTTTGGCCAACTAGATTGGTAATTCTTGCAATCGGAGAAGTGCTTAGTTTTGGGTTGAATCTTGCGGTGTGCTCATCCAGTGACAAAGTAGGAGTAGTGGGGAATGTACTATACTGTTGCTATCGAGGGTAAAAAGATGTGGTTTCGTCATATTGCTTGATTTTATCCCTCTACATCATGTCATCTTACTTACTGAGTTACTCTGTTCTTCATGAACTTAATACTCTAGATGCAGGCAGGAGTCGGTCGATGTGTGGATTAGTAGTAGTAGATGAAAAATCGTTTCGGTCTACTTGACACGGATGTGATCCCTATATGCATAATCATTGCCTTGGGTATCGTCATAACTATGTGCTTTTCTATTGATTGCTCGACAGTAATTTGTTCACCCATCATGTTATTTTCCTTCAAGAGAGAAGCCTCTACTGAAAACTATGCCCCCGAGTCTATTTTCCATATTATATTTTCAGATCTATATACCAAAAATACCTTGCTGCAATTTATTTACCTTTTTTACTTTCCGCAATCTTTTACATCTATAACTATCAGATCTAATCCTTTCAAGTAATTGTGAAGGGTTTAACAACCCCTTTATAACGTTGGGTGCAGGTGTTTGATTGTTTGTGTAGGTGCATATATTGGTGACTTGCTTGTTACTCCTGATGGATTGATACCTTGGTTTTTAACAACTGAGGGAAATACTTATCTACTTTGCTGCATCACCCTTTCCTCTTCGAGGGAAAACCAACGCAAGCTAAGGAAGTAGCGGGATGCTACGCATCCCATCTCTCTTTGTCATCAAATATTGGTAAGCTTATCTTGAGCATAAGTTTTTATTTTTCCACATAATATGTGCTATTCTTGGAGTGCATTTTTTTAGTTTGTTGTTTGAATTGAATTTTCAGATATGATTTTTTTATTAAAAGAGAGTACTCACATAGCTTCTTAATTGTTTGACTGCTCATTCATCTTCACTTATATCTTTTGAGAGCAGTTTGATGTTTACTCTTGTGCTTCACTTATATCTTAAGAGTAAATTGTGAATGAATGAAATATAATAAATATGAGATTATAAATGTGCTATATTCTTTGTAGTAGTAGTAGGTTCACATTGGGTTTATAAAGTAAAATCCATTGAAGTTTGACAATCACAATATTGGTCATACAAGCAATTCATGAATGATTAGTGTAAGAAAGAGAACTTTCACATGTAAATATATTATCTTGACATATTTTATGGTTGTGAATAACCATGAATTATTTTCAAACTTGATCAAAGTATTGAAGTTGGACAAGGAAGACAACGTAAAGATTATGTTTGGTTATATTTGCATAGAAGTTATATTGTTATGGATCCTCCAACCTGTGGTTCTTGTTTAGAACCTTTTTCTAGCCAAAACTTCGTACTAAGTAGAGATACTACTTGTGCATACAAATACTTGAGCCAAGTTTGTTCCATGAGAGTCCACCATACCTACCTATATATGGTATTTCACTGCTATTCCATGTAAATTTGCATGTGCCACCTCTAAACATTCAAATAAACATCCGTTTTGTGTGCTCAGACCGCCCATGGAGTGACAGGGCATTCATTATCTTCCATGCTAAGCGATTTATTCTCATGATGAGTGTTTATTCACTTGTCATTGCATGAGAGAGGTTGGTAAAAAGGATGCCCAGTCCCTCATAATCCACAAATAAATGGAATGTGTTTGAATGGTGGAGGGGGAGTAAAATTTCAATTATGTTTGGGAACCGCCAATAATGTGATTAGCATGGAATATATCGAAAACTCTTATCGTAAAGTTGATAGTAAAGGCACACCACACAGAATTACATATTCATCTCTGTCTTAAACAATGAGACGTGACACCTCTGCAAATCCCTGCTCCCCTTTGCGAGGGGAGAAACTATTTACTTTTCTGTTATTTACTTTCTTATTATTTACTTTTCATGTTGAGTCAACTTCTTATTCCAACCTCAATCTATTAGTCGGCAAGCACCATGTGGGGGGAGATCTAAACCTATATATCCACTCAAATATATTTGATCATGATTCATTATTGTTGACAATAATCTTTATGATAAGTATGTTGGGAGGCAAAACATTAAGCCCCTATCTTTCTCTGTCTTCGATGGATGTCGTTTGTTATAAATATATGCTTTGAGTTCTAACAATCATAAAAGACTATATGATAATTGAGTATGTGCAACTCTTACTTAGACTTGATGATGCATTGAAGTTATTTGGCGTCTAAGAACATGGGTTGTTGAGTTTCAAGAGAATGCATTGTTTGAACCATGACATGTGAATTGATTGCTACACAATCATGATGACTTTTATGAAAAACATTCTGGTTATCATGCTAGAAAAATTGATTGTAATTGCTCATTGATCAAACTTATATACTCTAGTAGCATTCACACTTCAAAAATTACTTCTTTTATCATTTACCTACTCGAGGACGAGTTAAGCTTGGGGATGCTGATACGTCTCCAATGTATCAATAATTTATGAAGTATCCATGCCATATTTACTTATGTTTAAAATACTTTTATATGGTTTTGATTCACTTTATATGATTTATTTATAACTAACCCGGACTGATGTTGTTTTCAGCATAATTACCGTGGTGTTGTTTTTGGGCAGAAAATGAACGTTCTCGGAATCGACCGAAACTTTTTTATATTTTTTCTGGAAGAAGTAAGAAATATTGGAGCAAAGAACAACTATATGGGATCCACATGTGGTCCACAAGCCAACAGGGCGCCCCCATGCCACGCCATGATGGCTTGTGGGGCCCATGTGGCTCCGTTGCGCGTGATTCCAACGCTGAAAAATCCTATCAATCCCAGAAACCCCAGAAATAAACAGAGACTCTCCGCTCCGCCGCCACAACTCTTTGTATCGACAAAAACCCATCTGGAGCCTTTCTAGTAACCTGCCGGAGGGGAAAAGTTAACGAGTCGTTCGTTTGCCCGATCTTTCACTGTAGTAGCAACAACAATAAGAAATTCTGGTCGAGCAAAGATACAAGACCATAAGATCAACAACTAGCATTTAGTAGATTAGGTCAACTCCACATGTAGCAACAACATAATTCATATGAATCAGCAAGGACAACAGTATTTGATGTCCCCCGACATGGGATGTTTTCTCTATATGGCAACTCAAGATAAAAAACAAATCCATCGTTACATGGACGAAGCCAGCCATATTTATAGGCGATGCCGACCTTGCAAACCGACCTGGACTCTATCCTTACGTGCAAAACAAAGAAAATAACACTTGTATCAACTCTTGATGCTCCTAATTTTGACACATCCTTATGCACAAAACCGTTGGATGGATTCGATGATGCCATCTTGGAACTAGTGCCAACTTCATCAATTTTTTGTTGAGGACGTCACCATGAGATATAAGTGGTGTTGTCAAAAATATTAGCTTGGCGTTGCTTAATTTGCTGATCCGCTCGCACAACTTGGTGCACAAGATCTTGTATGTTGTAATAAACTACCATGTCTACATGATCGAGCACCTCTATGTTTATCATGTTAAAGATGCATGCCATGGTTTCCTCTAGATCCTCCGTTGTCCGAGTGTGTATCATAAGTGATTCCATCTCCTTGTAACATTCATCAACAATCATATTATCTTGATAGAGCCGTTGCAATTTATTGTACATGTCTCTCCTATAGTGCTCAGGCACAAAATGTTGGCTCATGAATACTATCATCCCTCGCCAAGTCGTCGGGCGATGTTGCGACCGGCAAATTTGTTTCCACCAAATTAGTGCATAATCGGTGAACTTAATTCTAGCAAGTTGAACTTTCTTCTGTTTGCTATAATGTTGGGCGCCGAAAGTTTGATCAACGCGCATCTCCCACTCCAAAGAGACTTCTGGTTCACACTTGCCGGAGAACGAAGGAATTGAAATTTTTATGCGCCCAATTATATCATCCAAAGGAACACATGGAGCTTTACCCACACGTTCGTACGCTCCATCACGAGCGGAAGTTTCAGGATGGAGCTCATAGTGTCATGGGTGTGGCGCGTAACCCACCTCCTTCTCAACACCGTCATCGAAGCCATCATCTCCAGCATGTGGTTGTGCCGCCAAACGGCGATCATGCATGCCGACATGTACGTCACGAGACGTTGGTGTGTAATGCAAGGGAGTAACCGGAGCAGCCTGTGGTGGTGTAGAATCAGTCGCCAGCGTATTGATGATGTCCGCAAAAGCGTCAAACCTAGTGATCAAGGGATCTATCCTTTTGTCAAGCTTCACCTCAAGTGCGTCATGACATTGCCTGATGTAGTTGCATGTGTGGTCAAAACGATCATGAATATTTTGAGGAATATTGTCTGCGTACACTAGGCGTACAACTTCCTCAGAATCAGCAGCAACCACAAGGTTCTTTTTTATTGATGGAGTTCGACATCTTAATCAACACAGTACCATGAACAACCATACTTTGATACCACTTGATGAACACTCGACTAGATGATGAGTTGTTCGTTGGCTTGATCTTTCATGGTACTAGCAACAACAATAAGAAACTGGTCGAGCAAAGATACAAGATCGTAAGTTCAACAACTAGCATTAAGTAGATTAGATCAACTCCACGCGCAACAACAACAAAATTCACATGAATCAGCAAGGAAGACAGTATTTGATGTCCCCCAACATGGGACGTTTTTTGTTTATTGGAACTCAAGATCGAAAACAAATTTGCCGTTACATGGCCCAAGCAAGCCATATTTATAGGCGACACCGACCATGCAAACCGACCTCGACTCTATCCTTACGTGCAAAACAGAGAGAAGAATACTAAAACTCTCTCTCTCTCTAAACCATATAACTAGGATATTCATAATAAAATAATCCAGCAACGTTGTTGATCAAGCAGGATCAATCCTAACCAAAATAGATCACGCGGGATCTAGCCAACAAAAACAATACCGTACCATGGTAGTGTCTATTCAGACGAAACAACTAAATATATGAATGAAAGAAACAAAAATTTACGCTACTTGAATTGGAATACCACCGACTAAAGTCGAACTTGGAGTAAGAAAATTAGATGCGACTACTTCAGCTGGTGGTACTTTCATTATAATTTGGCCAATTGCCAAACTATTTGGGTTAATAACTTGATCTCTTTTTGTGTGACTGGTCACATCAGGAAATCATCTCCGGTGGCCATCTTCATTATCTCGATGGAGGCCATGACAAGGAGGAAGTAGTTCACCCTCAGGGTTGAGGGTGTGTACAAGTAGCCATGTGTTTAATCTCTCTCTCTCTCTCGTGTTCTTGAGATGGCACAATATTGATCTATCACATGCTTTGTTAATATAGTTGGATCATATGGTGTTCTTCCCTTGCTATCTTGTTCTGATGAGTTGAATCTTTCCCTTTAAGATCTCGTTATGTTGGATTGAATATTTTGATCTGAGAGCACTTGATGTATGTCTTGCATGCGGATAGCCATAGTGACATTGGGGTATTCAAGTGAGTCACTTGATATATGTTATGGTATCAACTTGTGGATTCTGGTGACATTGGGGATCTATGCATAGGGGTTGATTGCACATTTTCATACTACGTTCTCCAATAGAAATCTTAGGGTGCTCCTTGAGGTTCTTTGTGTTGCATTGAATATGATAGATCTGAAGTTGTTTGATGCATGTCCTATAATTTAAACACATATACTCGAGGTGACATCAGTGTCGGTGTACTAAAGTTTGGGTCTTTAGTACCGCTTACTTGTGCACGGGCAGTTGTAGCCGCACCAGCGGCAACGCCTGCCATGGGACTGCAGGCTGAAAGCACGAAGATGTCAAGAAAGCATTCAAGTCAATAATCAAAAGAAAGAAGACCAGAAGTTGGGATCCCGGCAAGATCTTGTCGGGGTGGCTTGTGGAGCCCCGGTAGGACCCGCACCCGGCAAGACCTCGCCAACTTGTCATCGCTCCAGCGCAACGACTAGCCTGTCAGACAGGTCTTATTCTCCTGAGTATGTGTTAATGCGTTGGCGATGAAGGGGTTAAGCAGTGCTGATGGGACGGCCTCTTTTCCCGTCCCCAAGTAGATTAGGGACAGCTAGACGGAGCGTTTAATGCGTCTGTCCTATGTCGTCGGTGTTAGGTATGATAACACTGTAGCAACTGTCCACCCTGTGAATGTATTATACGCCACTGTTGGAGACCCCTTAGTCATATAAAAGGAGGCCCAAGGCGTTACTAGAGAGGGGGAGGACATTCTAGCGCGGATGCATGCGTAGCAACTTTGTACTGTTCATCACACAACCCTCCTGTAGCCAGAGCTCAAAGACACATAATATACTAATGCAGGAGTAGGGTTTTACACTTCTCAGCAATCAGAACCTGGGTAAAAATCCCTCGCACTGCTCATTGGATCTGCTCTTTGTGCACACCTTCTCCCTCCCGAACCGTAAAGGGATCTTCGCGATCCCATAGGTGTCGTGTCCCAACATCTTTGGCATGCCAGGTAGGGGAGTGGGTTGCATGAACCTGATCTAGCAATCAGCACACCAGTTTCTTCATCATCTTCATCGCCATGGCCCCCAAGAAGAAGGGCTTGACGGCAGTTGATCCATCCATGTTCGATGTGCCTGTAGCTACTCGGACGGGCGACGGTGTGGATGCAGGCAGAGGAGGCAGAGATCTTGAGCTTCCACGATGCTCTGGTGATTAAGGCCAAGCGAGCGGCAACGTCCGTAGCGGCGATGCAACCCACGCGCCGCTGGATCGCAGGACGGAGTTGTGCTACCTACGAGTGGCATAGTGAACTCCAGGGATGGAAGGGCGCCTTCAAATACACCCACGCCGACGCATGCGCCGCGGCCTTCTCTGGTCGCGCACGATGAACAGTGCCATGACGTTGGTGGTTCTAAGTGTCCCCATGAAAAAACTCCTAAGCATCATTCCCGAGATGCATGGGACCGGCATGCATGCCAAAATGTTGGTGGAAGTGGCGCACGGTCACGGGACTGTGATGGAGCTCCTTCTAACATGGTTAGGAGACAAAGCACCTCACGTTCTTCGCACCTTCCGCCGCCGACTACATCAGAAGAAGCGTTGGCGCGAGCAAAGCTACTCCTGAATTTTCCTCCTACCGTGGAGAAGCTTGAAGAGTGGAGAGCTACTATTCAGAGCCTTGTCAGCTTTGCTGACAGAGATGGGCCGCAGCGGGCGGAGCCTTCGCGGCGGCGGTCCATCGAGTCAGTGCGCACCGATGGCGAAAGGGCTGGAGATGGCACGACCACGGTGCACTCCCATCCACGGCGGCAACAATGGTCGCCAACACGATAGATCGGCGCCTGTGGTCGTGATTCAACGGTGTCATCTTATCCGCGAACTCGCCACGATCAACATCAAATTCTTTGGGAGAGAAGCAAAGAACACGCTCGGACTACCATCGAGCGCCGGCAGGAAGCGCGCCATCAATCTGATAGGCGCACAGGACCAGCTGTAGACAAGCCTGCGACAGGGTATCCTGTCGACCTACCTTATGAGGTGGGTTGTCCAGCTTTTACCCATGAGCTGCAGTGAGTCCAGTGGGTAAAAGCTAGACTCATCTATCAGAGTTCTTGAGAATCTACACCATTGCGGTGCAGGCTGCCAGGGCTCGCGACGACAAGATACTCACCAACTACTTCCCGTTGGTACTCAAGCCCAACATCAGGTCGTGGTTGATGCATCCGCCGGAGAATTCTATTTCTTCTTGGGCAGATCTGTGTCATGAGTTTGTTGGAGCCTTTACCGGAGGCGACCAAGCTCCTGTACAGGAAAGTGATTTGCATATCATCCCCCAGAAAGAAGGCAAAACCTTGCACAAGTACATTCGGAGATTCAGCCGTATACATCACAACATCCCAGATGTTCATCCTGCGGCTGTTATCAGCGCGTTTCATCAGAACGTGCGCAATAGCAGGATGTGCGAAGAGCCGGCAATGTCGCAATGAACAAAGTCAGGGATGTCGTCGAGCTCTATGCTCTGGCTGATAGATGTGCTCGAGCTGAAGAAGGAAGGAGACTCTCCGGCAGGGATGCTGGCGCTAGAGTCAACTCTGAAGACGAAGCCGTCGTCGCTCGAGCAAAGAAGGGCCGACGACGGAATAACAAGCGCAAGGACAAGGTTGTGCTTGCCGTCGACGAATCCGGCAACATCGACACCACCAAGAAGTCTAAGGTTGATGGCCCCGACAAGGAGGTCACCGGGTGCACCTCCTGTCAGGCCTTGGTGGCCGCCGACAGGCCGGAGGGCTCCGACAAGCAGTACTACAAGATCCATCGCACCAAGGGCCATGATCTCCAAAATTGCCGACAAGTTGAGCAGCTTGTCGAGAGGGAGAAAGTTGAGTATGTGAGGCGAGATAAGGAGAAGGCCCAACATGGTGCAGAGGGGTCTAGAAAGAAACACGGGGGTCGAGGAGGTCGTCGCGACAAGGCCAAGCAACAGAAGGAGAGGCCCGCTCGAGGCCGTGACAAGGAAGAGGGGGGTGACGATGGCAACAAGGAGGACGATGATTATAGCGAGCATTAATTTAAAAAGCGCTACACAGATGATGTGCATTGACGGGGGCGCCTCGTTGCATTCTTCTCATCGCCAACTTAAACAGTGGGCGCACGAGATTAATGCAACAGAACCATCTGTCGATGCCCGGAAACCATTGAAATGGTCCAACACGCCTATCATTTTTTACGTTGATGATCACCCTGATCGCACAACTGCGGTCGGGTGTCTGCCATTGTTGGTTAGGCCAACAATTCACAACCTCAAGGTGATGAAAATGTTAGTTGACGGTGGGGCCGGTTTGCACTTGATTTCACCTGATGTGATCAAAAGGTTGCAAATTCCTGATGAAGATCGCGAGGAGACGGGCACATTTCAAGGGATCAATCCAGGGAGGAGCCAGCCGAAGGGCAAGATCACTCTACTGGTAAAATTTGGTAGCGACCTGAACTTCAGGACAGAGAAGATTGTTTTCAACGTCGCCAAAATTCCATTGCCATACAATGGTCCTTGGCAGTCTAGCGCTGGCCAAGTTCATGGCGGCATCGTGATGTCTACTACACAACCTTCTTCTTGTAAACTCGTGTTGGGCCTCCAAGTGTAGAGGTTTGTAGGACAGCGGCAATTTTCCCTCAAGTGGATGACCTAAGGTTTATCAATTCGTGCGAGGTGTAGGATGAAGATGGTCTATCTCAAATAACCCTGCAATCAAATAACAAAGAGTCTCTTGTATCCCCAACACACCCAATGCAATGCTAAATTGTATAAGTGCACAAGTTCGGCAAAGAGATGGTGATACAAGTGTAATATGGATGGTAGATAAGGGTTTTTGTAATCTAAAAATATAAAAACAGCAAGGTAACAAATGGTAAACAACGAGCAAAACATAGTATAAAGGCTTGGAAACAAGGCCTAGGGTCCATACTTTCCCTAGTGCAATTTCTCTCAACAATATTAATATAGTTGAATCATATGTAAATACCTCTCGTGCGACAAAAAGTTCACTCCGAATTCACAAATAGTGGAGAACTAACGAACAAATTATTGTAGGGTACGAAACCACCTCAAAGTTATGTTTTCCGATCAATCTTATGAGCTATCCCTATTAGTGTCACAACCCGCCCTAGAGTTCATACTAAAATAACACCTTAAGATACACATCAACCAAAACCCTAATGTCACCTAGATACTCCAATGTCACCACAAGTACCCATGGGCTTGATTATACGATATGCATCACATAATTTCAGATTCATCATGTTCAATCCAACACAAAGAGCTTCAAAGAGTGCCCCAAAGTTTCTACCGGAAAGTCAAGACAAAAACGTGTGCCAACCCCTATGCATAGATTCCCAAGGTCACGGAACCCGCAAGTTGATCACCAAAACATACATCAAGTGGATCAATAGAATATCCCATAGTCACCACGGATATCCCATCGCAAGACATACATCAAATGTTCTCAAATCCTTAAAGAATCAATCTGAGAAGAAAAATTCAAATGGAAAACTCAATTCATCACCAGAAGATAGAGAGGGGAAAACTCCATATGATTTAGTCTATATCAATAAAGCTCGCGGTACATCAAGATCGTGCAATCTCAAGAACGAGCGAGAGAGAGAGAGAGAGAGAGATCAAACACATAACTACTGGTACATACCCTCAGACCCAAGGGTGAACTACTCCCTTCTTGTCATGGAGAGCATCGGGATGATGAATATGGCTATGGAAACTATAGGATAAGTAGATAACCAAAACTATGGCAACAATCTTTCTAAACAGAATAGTCTGTAGCAATTTATGAAAATAGTGTACTTGTGTAACTCAAAAATTATCAAAATTTAGGAAATCCTATAAAATTTATGTGACATCACTGTGTAAAAATTTCAAAAAATTTCCACGTTCCAGTAAAATATGAAAATTCAAACACTACAGCCAAAGTTTCTTTTTTTTACACAGCACACATCAAAACATGCAATGCAAGCATCCTAAGGGAATTCTTGGAACTTTTTACTAAAAAACAAGATTATAAATAACACCTAACATAGAAAAACAAAAGAAAATGATGCTCCAAGCAAAACTAACATTATCTGATGAATAAAAATATAGCTCCAAGTAAGATATACCGATAGTATTGAAGACGTAAGAGGGGATGCCTTCCGGGGCATCCCCAAGCTTAGACGCTTGCGTCTTCCTTGAATATTACCTTCGGGTGCCTTGGGAATCCCAAGATTAGGTTCTTTTCACTCTTTATTCTCCTCATATCGGTGTCTCATCCAAAACTTGAAAACTTCAATCACACAAAACTTAACAGAACATCGTGAGAAGGGTTAGTATAGTAAAGATAAATCATTCACTTAGGTACTGTAAAGACAAGATTCACAATTGTTACCACATGATACCTACTGTATTAAATCATACCCAAAATTTATATTACTCAATATAAGCTATAGGAACACTTGAAACAAGCAAACTATGCATGCAAAACAGAATCTGTCAAAAACAGAACAGTCTGTAAAGATCTGAATGATCACCATACTTCCCTGACTCTTAAAATTATTAAAAATTAGGAAAACACAACGAATTTGAATATAAATGTTGTGTAAAAATTTAAGAATTTTTTGACACCCCGGTAAAACAAGATAATTCATTTACTGGACGCAAAACTTTCTGTTTTTGCGCAGAATCAAACACGCAAGTATCCACACTATCCCAAAGGCTTTACTTTGCACTTTATCAAAATAAAAGAGACAAAACATTATTAATACAGTATATTAATCACGGAACACACAAAAACAAACAGTACAAGTGTTGGGTTGTCTCCCAACAAGTGCTTTTCTTTAATGCCTTTTAGCTAGGCATGATGATTTCAATGATGCTCACATAGGAATAGTAATTGAAACATGCAAAAGAGCATCATGAATCTCATGAAAAGCACATTTAAGTCTAACCCACTTCCTATGCATAGGGATTTTGTGAGCCAACAATTTATGGGAACAAGAATCATCTAGCATAGGAAGGCAAAACAAGCATAACTTCAAAACTTTGAACACATAGAGAGGAAACTTGATATTATTGCAATTGCTACAAGCATAGAAAATGTGTCACTGTCCACATAAGAAATTTTCATCTCATTCAAAATAGTGGGAGCAAACTCAACAAAATAACTATCATGGGATACTTGATTGACATAACCACATTCAATATTAAAATCATGATGACAAGTTTCATGGTTGTCATTACTCTTTATAGCATACATTTCATAACAATAATAATCATATATAGGAGGCATGCTATCATCATAATTTTTTGCTCATCAAAACTTGGGGGAAAAATATCACCTTCATCAAACATAGCATCCCCAAGCTTGTAGCTTTGCATATCATTAGCATCATGAATATTTAGAAAACTCGTACTAACAATATTGAAATCATGGTCATCATTCAAGGATTTAGTGCCAAGCATTTTAATAACTTCTTCTTCTAACACTTGAGCACAATTTTCCTTTCCATCATTTTCACGAAAGACATTAAAGAGATGAAGCATATGAGGCAACCTCAATTCCATTTTTGTAGTTTTCTTTTATAAAACCAAACTAGTGAAAAACAAGAAACTAAAAGATTTGATTGCAAGATCTAAAGATATACCTTCAAGCACTCACCTCCCTGACAATGGCGCCAGAAAAGTCATAACTTAAAGAAAAAACGGATAGGGCTGACAGATTTACCTGATGTAAAGAAGACCCTAAAAGTCTATGCTTAGTCGACTCTCTCCATTTAACACTTTCCTCTCTCTCCTTTTTTCCACTGACTCAATTGTAGTTTATTAGATTCTTGTTTAAAAGAATCAAAAAAGTTCAATAGAACTAAGAACACATAAAAAATAGCATAGAGGATCAAGGCCATTACCAAAAGTTCCTCCCAAGGATCCTATCCTATTGGGTATCTGTTCCCTGCCTTTTCCCGCTAGGATTGGAAATCTTATATTTTCCATATCCATATACCATTGAATCCTTGGGGTTCCAGAATTTGCCTATTTTACTAGCCTTCGGAAACGGAAAACCATGAACCAAGAAGAGTTGGGTATGTTTTCTTTTTTTTTCTTAATTTTATTTTGAGCTCTCAAGAGAGCTTGATGTCTACTATACAACCTTCTTCTTGTAGACTCGTGTTGGGCCTCCAAGCGCAGAGGTTTGTAGGACAACGGCAAATTTTCCCTCAAGTGGATGACCTAAGGTTTATCAATCTGTCAGAGGTGTAGGATGAAGATGGTCTCTCTCAAACAACCCTGCAATCAAATAACAAAGAGTCTCTTGTGTCCCCAACACACCCAATACAATAGTAAATTGTATAGGTGCACTAGTTCGGCGAAGAGATGGTGATACAAGTGTAATATGGATGGTAGATAAGGGTTTTTGTAATCTGAAAATATGAAAACAGCAAGGTAACAAATAGTAAACAGCGAGCAAAACGTAGTATAAAGGCTTGGAAACAAGGCCTAGGGTCCATACTTTCACTAGTGCAATTTCTCTCAACAATATTAACATAGTTGAATCATATGTAAATACCTCTCGTGCGACAAAGAGTTCACTCCAAACACATAGCTACTTCTACATACCCTCAGCCCCGAGGGTGAACTACTCCCTCCTTGTCATGGAGAGCGTCGGGATGATGAAGATGGCCTCCGGTGATGGTTTCCCCTCCGACAGGGTGTCGAAACAGGCTCCCGATTGCTATGTCGTGGCTCTGGAGGCTTGGAGCGGCGAAACTCCCGATCTAGGTTTCTTTTCAGGGGTTTCTATATTTATAAGAGTTTGTGGCGGCGGAAACAAGTCCAGGGGGTCCATGAGGAAGTCACAAGCCAGGGGGTGCACTAGGGGGTGGGCTTGCCCCTATGGCTTGTGGCTTCCTCGTCCTTCCTCTCCGATTACTCTTCGCTCCAGTATTTTCATACTTTCCAAAAATATTCTTCATAAATTTTTAGCTCATTCTGACAACTTTTATATCTGCACAAAAACAACACCACGGTAGTTCTGCTGAAAACTGCGTCAGTCTGGGTTAGTTCTAATAAAATCATACCAAAATCATATAGAATTATTGTAAACATGACATGAATACTTCATAAATTATAGATACGTTGGAGACGTATCACATCACACTACGCTTACAATGTATTGAAGATGCCTGGGCCGATGAGCATCATCACAATTAATTTTGACAGGAAGCGTGCGCTTATCTGAGTGGACCAACTCTACTAGGAAGCAGTTGCAGCACTTGCCGCCAAGGCACTTGCTCCTGCCACTGAAGCTCCCGAGGGGAAGAAGACCGGCAAGACCTCTGGTACACACTCCGGCAAGAGTAAGAAATCCAAGGCAGCTCCACCAGAAAATAAGAAGGTGCCCTCCAAGGAGGATGGTACGGGAGGAACTTTCACCATAAGTTCCACCCTCGACGACAAATAGGAAAGCGCACTCATTGCCTTCATGCGGGCGAATGTCAATGTGTTTGCATGGCAACCATGTGATATCCCCGATGTTCCCAAGGAGGTAATTGTGCATCACCTTGCTATATATCCTCACACGCAGCCCGTCAACCAAAAAGTTACGAAGCAAGCCTTGAAGCGCCAAGAGTTAATTGCTGAGGAAATTAGGAAATTGGAAGCGAAAGGTTTGGTCAGAGGAGTGCTACATGGAACATGGTTGGCCAATCCAGTTGTAGTGTGCAAGGCGAATGGAAAATGGAGGTTGTGTATTGATTATACAAATATCAATAAAGCATGTCCAAAAGATCCTTCCCCTTGCCACGCATCGACGAAATTGTGGACTCCACTGTAAGCTATGATTTGCTGTCATTTATTGACGCTTATTCAGGATATCATCAGATCTTCATGTCTAAGGAAGACGAAGAGAAGACCACATTCATCACCCCATGTGGTACATAGAAAAGTGTTGGTTCAACGTTTGCAAGAGCAGTCCAGATCGGTTTTGAGCCTCAGCTACATAGAGATATGGAAGCTTATACGGATGACATAGTGGTTAAAACCAAGGACAAAGCAACGCTCATACAAGATTTAGAAGAGACATTTGCAAATCTACGCAAGATCAATTTGAAGCTCAATCCTGAGAAGTGTGTGTTTGGCATTTCGTCCGGCAAGCTTCTCGGATTCTTTGTGTCTCAGTGTGGGATCGAGGCGAACCCTAACAAGATCAAGGCAATTGAGCTGATTGAAGCACCAAGTCAAGTCAAAGATGTGTGTCTTCTTGCCGGTTGCGTTGCGTCTCTGAGTAGGTTCATCTCTAAATCTGCTGAGCGCGCCCTGCCCTTTTTCAAAATCTTGAAAAAGGAAGGTCCAATGAAGTGGACTCCGGAAGCGGAGGCAGCGCTGCAGGATTTGAAGAGGTACCTCTCCTCTCCGCCAACACTAGTCGCACCTAAACCATAAGAGTCATTGTTGCTATACCTAGCGGCAACGAATCAGGTAGTTAGTGTTGCATTAGTGGCACATAGAGAAATCGACGAAGTAGAAGCAGCGGAGGCAGGACCGCCAAGCGACGAACTAGGATCTTCCCCGGTAGAGTCTGGTGCCGACAGGGCAGGATCTATGCAGATAAAAGAAGCGGCACAAAAGAAGAGGATGCTGCAATGCCTAGTTTGTTTTGTCAGCTCCCTTTTGTAGGGGGCTAGGTCAAGATACTCTGCCATGCAAAAGTTGCTCTTCGGCCTCCTTATGGCCTCGAGGAAGCTGGGCCATTATTTCTAGGCACATGAGATCACCGTCGTCACTCGTTTCCCGTTGTAGCGGATTTTACAAAATCCAGATGCAACCCGCAGGATTGTGGAGTGGGATTTGGAGTTGTCAAGCTTTGGTCTCAAATTTGAAAGTACTTCAACTATTCAGAGCAGAGCTTTGGTAGAGTTCATTGCAGAAAATAATGGATTATGTATTTTGATGGGGCTTTCTCCCTGCATGGCGCCGATGCTGGCATGCTGCTTGTCGCACCCATGAGAGAGCACCTCAAATATGTAATTCAGATGCAGTTTCCCCAGGAGAGGTCGACAAACAACATCGCCGAATATGAAGGGCTGCTTGCCGGTCTCAGGATCGCGGCAGACCTTGGGATTAAGAAGCTCATTGTTAGAGGTGATTCACAGCTTGTCGTCAAGCAAGTCAACAAAGATTATCAGACCCGTTGTTGGAAGCCTACGTAGATGAAGTGGGGAAGTTGGAGGAGCACTTTGACGGTCCGCAAACAGAGCATGTTCCTCATGCAGAGAACGACATTACCGATGAGTTGTCAAAGCATGCTGCCCTCAAGTTACCTGTGGAACTAGGGACTTTTGTGCTCAAATTGACTCAGCCATCCATAGCACCATCATCAAGGCAAGATAAGAGAAGGAAGTTGAATCCCGACCAGTACTTTCCCGCCCAGATAATGCCAGCGAGGAAATTGTCAGGAACAACGCCAAGTCTGTCGGGGGGCAACAGGCTCCGGCAGGGCCTCGAGCCCTTGTCATAGAGACAAGCGCTCCCATGGCAGAAGACATGCCTTTAGTCCTTGCTGTCGAGCCCGAGGCTCCAGCATGGGCACAACACATTGTTCAGTTCCTTCAAACAGGAGAACTCCCTGAGGAACAGGAAGAAGCGGAGAAAGTAGGCCGTCAGTCTAATATGTACCAGTTTGTGTACAATGTCCTATACAGAAAGAGACCGGATGGTGTGAAATTGAAGTGCATTCCTTGGGAGGATGGACTAGAGCTGTTGGCAGAGATACATGGAGGCATATGTGGCTCCCACATAGGATCAAGAGATCTTGTTGGTAAGGCATTCCCGCAAGGTTTCTTTTGGCCCACTGCTCTCCACGATGCAGCTGCACTAGTAACCAAGTGAGAAGCATGCCAGTTCCATTCGAAGAAACTGCATCAACCAACTCAAGCTCTTCAGACAATCCCTCTTTCCTGGCCATTTTCGATCTGGAG
The DNA here is from genome assembly GCA_022496015.1 of Hordeum marinum. Classification (NCBI taxonomy): domain Eukaryota; kingdom Viridiplantae; phylum Streptophyta; class Magnoliopsida; order Poales; family Poaceae; genus Hordeum; species Hordeum marinum. The sequence goes on from CM039678.1 coordinate 116,274,443, forward strand.
GCTCGACATCTTGGGCCCTTTTCCCCGTGCTACCGAGGGCTTTGAGTACTTGTATGTCACAATGGACAAGTTCATAAAGTGTCCTGAAGTGGAAGTAGTGAGAAAGGTGACACCACAATCAGTCGTCAAGTTCTTCAAAGGACTACTTTGCTATTTTGGTGCACCAAATAGGATCATCGCCGACAACGGCACACAGTTCACAAGCCACACCTTCATGCAATGTGACCAAGACCTTGGCAGCAAGATCTGTTTTGCTTCTGTTGCTCATCCGAGGAGAACGGCCAACCGGAAAGGGCAAATTGTGAAGTGTTGCGAGGCCTTAAGACAAGAACTTTCGACAGGCTATGCAAGTGTGGAAGACGCTAGATTGATGAGCTGTCGGCGGTTCTTTGGTCAATCAGAATGACACCAGATCAATCCACCAGCCAGACACCCTTCTCCATGGTATACGGGGCGGAAGCAGTTCTCCCCATGGAACTCATATATGGGTCACCTCGAGTGCTCGCTTATGATGAGCTTGAGCAAGAGCAGTTAAGGCAAGATGACGCTATGATCCTTGAGGAAGATCATCTTCAGGCTGCTGTGCGAGCTGCACGCTACCAGCAATCTTTGCACTGCTATCATAGGCGCAAAGTTCATGCCCAAAGCCTTGAGGAAGGCGACCTTGTTCTTCGGCGCATTCAGTCAGCCAAGAATTCCAACAAGTTGATGCCAAAGTGGGAAGGCCCTTATCGGGTAGTATGAGTCACCAGGCATGGCGTAGTCCGCTTGGAGACCGAAGATGTCTCTCAAGTGAGCAACTCCTGGAATATCGAACATCTTCGTAAGTTCTACCCATAAGGTGCGGTTGTCGGGCCCCCCGTTAACCAACTTTTGTACAAGTCTTGCCGGCGAGGCATGTAATCCTTTGTACAAAGCTAGGCATAGACCCTGTGCCTAGTTGAATAAGATCAAGCGTTCTACAACTCTTGTCTATTTCCATGTTTCCTTATCTGCATGTTTATCTAAGATGTGTTATTACGCTTATTTCTAGCAAGTGCTAATGAACCGCCAAGGTTCCATATCCCTATTTTCTCTTCTTTCTTTTTCTTAAAGGATAGAAGGTTCTCTCGCATGCAAGTTTGCTGGGGGGATGATGGTATGGACACCAGCAGGTGATGTTTAGAATTGACATCTTGTAGAAAGGAGTACAACAATGAAAAGCTAAGTTGTGAAACTCTCAGTATTATTTTACTATAAAATGTTATTTTCCCTGGACGATTTCAACTTTCGTATAGGAAACCTACACGCGAAGGAACCTTGTCATGATCGGTTGTGGCCTTACTCTGTTTTGAGTCCGCTCAACATCTTAAGTGGTTGCACTAAAACCGTCAAGGTATCTTACTAGCAGCGACACATCCAGCGGGCTGCCAAGGATCCGTTCCTCAAAGCGCTCGCAGCAGGGCTGCATGCACCAGCAAGTTTTCCAATAAAGTGTAGGGTGTGTACCATATAGAGAGAGGAATCTAACAAGAGGAATAACGTGCATTCATTCAAAACGCAACCAGTTATATTGCATTAAAAGTTGTCGTGATTCTAACTTAAGATAAAATTGTCCTTGGCATGGGATGGTGGCGACGTGAAGAAGTGGGGCAGCTAGTCCCTGCATTGGCCTTTGACCCTCTTGACTTGGTTCACCTTGTCGACGATGGGCGCGACAAGTTCTTCTACTACCTTGACGTCCACATCCTTTGGCAAGCGGTCGAGGACATTGGTGCAGTTGATGCTAGGGTTCTTGTGCGCCACTTTGACTAGCACCATGAGGAGCACGGCCCGGTGGAGCTTGCGGGATTTGTTGGCTAGATGGGTTGCTCGATGAGAATGGAGATGCTTGAGGGCGTCAATTATGCCCTCAAAGAACATGGTCAGCCTGGCACTCGGAGACACCGAGTCGTTGGAAGAAAGGTTGAAGTTCTACAGGCCCATGGTGGACAACTGTGCATGGAGCCTTTCTACCAGATCGACAAGGCGCTTAGTCCAGATCAGCACACCTCTCACATAGTCATTATGAGTAGCGGTGGCACTCTTCAGCAGGTCCTGCTCATTCCGGTGATCCTTGATCAGAACCTTCTCACGAGTCGTGCTATTCTCAAGGGACTCATTCAGCGTGGCCAGTTTCAGCTCTAGATTGGCAATGGAGTCATTGGCTGAGCTTCGGCAACATTGACGGCTTCCTTCGGCTCGCCAACATGGACTATGACCAGAGCCTCGAGGGTTTCCTTGTGTTTCTGCCTTAGCTCCTGGGTTCGCTACGCGACAAGCATTTCAATATCTTCATCCTTGCAATGAAGGATGTCGACAAGTGCCCTCTTGTCAGCGGCAAGGTCCTCTTCATTAGCATCAAGCCCGACATGGCATTCTCCTAAGAGAGCTTCCTTTGTAGCAGCCTGCTGCAAGGCATCCTCTTGCGACTTCTTAATGTCAGACTGCTTCAAGAGGAGCTCGTTCTAGTTTTTGCTCAGCTGCTCCCGACCAGTTTGCAACTCTTGGAAAGCTTTGGCGAACCAGGCTTGCATTTCCTCAACATGCTTCTAGAAATCCTCCTCCGCCGCTTGCATAACTGCTGGCCTGGAGTCCAACTTCTCCTTCTAAGTGTGATAGAGCACCTGGAGCTTTTCAAAGTTGTCGCTCATGGTTTGGAGGAGTTGTTCTTCCTTAGATTGGCTGTTGGCGCTTGGTTCGCCAATAACTTCGAGTCCGGCAACAGTGGTGACTTCCCCGTCAAAGATTTCTCCTTTAGTTGGCACCCTAGTGCTTGTCTTTCCTAGAATATTGACGAGCAGGTTCTCGTCGGCCTTGAGATATCAGCTTGAAGAGGGGGCTTCAGATGTTGACGACTGATCATCAATAGCCGCCTCACCGGCAACCGAGGGCTTCGTGGCCGATGTAGCGCCTGGCGCTCCTACGACAGGAATGTCGTCAGTAGGGTCACTCGAATTCTTGCCAGCCTTCTTAGCAGATTCCTTGGCGGCCTCGTTAGCGGCAACCCTGGTGGCCTTGGCGGCAGTATTCCTGGCGGTCTCCTCGATGACAACATCGACATCCATTTGTTCCGTCAAAAGGAGATCTGAAAACCAAAGAAGGGGAACAAAATGAGACCAAGGTTGAAGTTCAAGAAGACAAAAAAATATAAATACAGAATGACAAGTACTCTAAGGCAAGGGTTTACCTACACCAAGCTGTTGAGATGTGGTTGCTCCTTCCCTGGCAATGTTGGTTACCTATGTAGGAGTGCCAGTGACTATGCTTGCTGGTCTCCCCTCAGCAAGAATGGGCTCGCCAATAGAAGCCCTTGCCAGAGATCCGTCCCTGGGCGGCATAGTCAACAGAAGCGGCGTATCAGGGGTGGCCCCTAATGGATCTCCTTGTTGCTGCTCCTCTACTACAAGCCCGGTGATGTCAGTAGTGAAGATACATGTCCCAACGCTCACCAATGGGAAATGAGTAACGAACTCACGCTGGGGGCTGTATTGAGGACAGTGTCGTGGGCTGGACTTTGGGCTAATGTCGATCAGCTCTGGCGCACATGTGGTGCTTGCCGGTAGCTCATTGCCCATTGAAGTCCTCGACTTCTTTGCCATCCTTTGCTCCAGCATTTCCGTATCTCTACGGGGACAAGCCAAAGCGAGGCAAGTAAGTTAAGAGAAGTTGGAAATTTCGAGGATAAAAGATGTGACAGGATCCTTACTCTTCTTCTTCCGAGCTAAAGGCGGCGAGGTCGAAGTCAACCTCCACCGCGGTGTTCATGTGAGGAGGAGGAGGGGTGGCCCTGGGTTGCTTGGCTGCAGCAGAAGTGGAGGGTTGCTGTTGAGATTCTTGCCACTTCGCAGCCTTGCCGGACGCCACCTTGCCGGGGGCTGCACCACTCGAGGAAGGTTGGAGAGATGAGGCATCAGAGGAATTCTTCCGAAGAACACGCTTCTTCTTTTTCTCGGGAGCTGGGGGATCCTCATGCAGCTGCCCTTTGGATGTATCTTCAGCAGAAGGACCCCCGGCAGTAGTGCCACTCTGCTCTCCGGCAAACTCACCATATCCGGCAAGTTTTCCCTCTGATACCACTTCTCCTTCATTGGCTTCCCCTTCCATGAAGCCAGCGCTACTGGCCTCCGCGGCAAGATTCGCCTCTTCAATCCTGTTGGCGATGTATGCTACTTCTTCTTCAGTTGTGGGGAAAATGAGGCTGGTTTCTTCGAGGATGGCCCTCTCTGACAAGTTGTCGAAGAAGTCTTGTGCCTGCTCTGCGGATGGCTCTTCCCAAGTTCCATCAAGGCCGTGAGCATTACACACCGACATCATGGCGATGGTTGAGGCCAGAGCAGAGTTGTTGCATAGAGGGATTACACCAGCCAGCAACTTGTACCTCGTGTCAGACCTGAACAGTTTGTGGTAGAGAGCTGTGTGCTGCATGACCGTCAAGTTGTTATTCAAGCCAGGGCGTAGCCTCATGATGTCTGCCTTTGTTTTGCAGAGGGGCGATGCACCGGCGAAGAAAAACAGCCCCAATCATCTCTATTGTGAGCCTAGCAACTTTGAGGCGGTGAATCATGGTAACTGCAACTATGAGATTCTCATCTTGAAGATCAAGGTCGCTCCACCCAATGTCGCGCACCATCTTTGTTTGTCGAGCCGAACAGAAGGGCTGAGGATTTCTCTCCTGAATCCAGCACTACTTGGCCCGCCATTCTTCCCACTTCTCGTGGAAGGCCCCGTCTAGGTATACATACTTGTTCCATGCCCTTGGGATCCAGGCGATAGAACCAGAAAGGGCTTCTCCCTTTTGAATGTGGGGAATGAAGAACTAGCGGGAGAGGGTTGTGTTGGGGACTACTCCAGCAAAGTTTTCACAGAGATGGGCAAAGACTGACATACATGTCACAACATTCGGCGTGAAATCCAAGAGATGGAAGCCGTATGTGTACATGATATCATTGAAGAAATCAGAAAACGGGGGACAAAGCCAGCAGTAAAAGTAATCATCAAAGAAGGGGAATTTATCTGGGCTACCCTTGGAGGAACCTGGGCTCACGCAAGTAGCAGGATGAGCCTTTGGGGACTACTCGCATCGAGCGCTGAAGTGAAGACGACGCGCTCCCTCCGCATCTTCGCCAGCTCGCTCTCTGTGGCAGCGGCTTTCGTTTCCTCACCCTTGCTTGCCTTGGGCGGCATGGAAGCTATGGGAGCAGAGGCTGAGAACGAAGAGGGTGTAGAGGCGGCGGATGAGTGGGAAAGGCTCTGTTTCGGGCTCGAGGAAGGAGATAACGGAGGTTCCTAGATTGCAAAGGACAGGAAGTAAATGAGCAATCGCCTCTACGGATTCCTTCTTATGGGGAAGCCATGAGGCTGCCTCTTTACTAATCAATGTCAAACGCTTTTGCGAGCGTGCTGCAGTTACGGCCGCGGGGAAGCGCAATAAGCGGAATGATTACAATCGTTGTTTCCTACCACGCATGCCTGTGCACTGTTTGGGCCTAGCCCAACAACGCCTTGCACCCGTGTGTGGCCTAGGCCCGGGGGCTCCTGTCGGTGTACTAAAGTTTGGGTCATTATTACCCCTTACTTGTGCACATGCAGTTGTAGCTGCACCAGCGGCAAGGCCTACCAAGGCACTGCTGGATGCAAGCACAAAGATGTGAAGAAAGCATTCAAGTCAATAATCAAAAGACAAAAGACCAGAAGTTGGGACCCCGGCAAGATCATGTCGGGTTGTCTTGCGGAGCCCTAGTAGGACCTGCACCAAGCAAGACCTCGCCAGCTTGTCACCGCTCCAGCGCAATGACCAGCCTGTCAGACAGGTCTTATCCTCTTGAGTATGTTTCAAGGCGCTGGCGATGAAGGGGTTAACTGGTGCTGATGGGACGTCCTCTTTTCCCGTCCCCAAGAAGATTAGGGACAGCTAGACGGAGCATTTAATGCGTCTCTCCTATGCCGTCAGTGTTAGGTATGATAACACTGTAGCAATTGTACATCCCGTGAATGTACTGTATGCCAATTTTGGAGACCCCTTAGTCATATAAAAGGAGGCCCAAGGCGTTAGTAGAGAGGGGGAGGAAATTCTAGCTCAGATGCATGCGTTGCAGCTGTGTATTGTTCATCACACAGCGCTCCTGTAGCCAGAGCTCAAAGACACATAATACACTAAAGCAGGAGTAGGGTTTTACGCTTCTCAGTGGCCCGAACCTAGGTAAAAATCCCTCGTGATGCTCGTTGGATCTACTCTTTGTGCACACCTTCTCCCTGCCAAACCGTAAAGGGATCCACGCAATCCCATAGGTGTTGTGTCTCGGCAATTGGAGTATCTAGGTGACATTAGGTTTGATTGATATGTATCTTTGGTGTTATTTTAGTATGAACTCTAGGGATGTTTGTGACACTTATAGGAATAGAGCAAAATAATGATAAGAAAGAATAACTTTGAGGTGGTTCTACTGCCTACACCAATTGTATCTATTTGTTCTCCGCTAGATAGATACTTTGGAGTGATTCTTTGTTGCACGTTGAGGGATGATCATATGATTCAACTATGTTAGCATTTTCGGGAGATTGCAATAGTGAGTATGAACCCTAGGCCTTATTTCCAAACATTTATACAATGTTTTGCTCGCTATTTTACATTTGCTACCTTGCTGTTTTTATATTTTTAGATTCCAAAAACCTATATCTATCATCCATATTGCAATTGTAGGACCATCTCTTCACCGAACTAGTGCACCTATACAATTTTCCATTGTATTGGGTGTGTTGGGGACACAAGAGATTTCTTGTATTTGATTGTTGGGTTGTTTTATAGAGACCATCTTCATCCTACACCTCCCACGGATTGATAAACCTTAGGTCATCCACTTGAGGGAAAATTGCTATTGTCTTACAAAACTTTGCGCTTGGAGGCCCAACATAGTCTACAAGAATAAAGTTATGCAGTAGACATCATTTATCAATATCCTTGAAATGAAGACCAATTCAGGGGCTACTAACGGTGTCCTGGACTAGGGGTGTTCGCCTCCTCAGCCTTCCAGTCATGGGTCGGGGCGAGGACCCCCATACAACTAAAGAATGGGCCATGTTTACCATGGCCCCGACGTACTCAAGATGGAATCCTCCAACAACTTGGCGCACATTTCAAAGCATGTTCAAATCATCGGCAAGCTTATCCCTAGATGTAACTAACCTACATGTAACCCTAGGTACCCCTGGTCCCTATATAAGCCGAGGAGTTTTAGTCTATATGGTTAAGTTAGATTCATTCACATACGATCTCGAGGTAGATCATCTTGTAGTTTGTACTCCAACACAATCAATATTATAGAAGCAGGATGTAGGGTCTTACCTTTTAGAGAGTCATGGACCTAGGTAAATATTGTATCTCTTGCTCGTACGATTACTGTCTTGCCAAGATCACCAGCTCGGGAACCCCTACCAAGATCTTCCGGATTTAGCTCTGTCGCTATTGGGGGTGCATTGATCAGACAAATATGTTTGGGAGGAGAGGCGCCCCAGCAAGAGCACAACCCCCCCCCCCAGGGGCCTACATGCTATTTTTCTTTGAATAAAGAAAGAAAAGGCCCAGTTTGGGCCTAATTTTACTTTGACTAAAAAAGCCCACTTTTGGATGTGAATAAATAAAGGCCAAATTTTCACGTACTCTATATTTTGGCAATGGTCCAAAAATCGTTTTTTATTCATATAGAAAGAAAACCAAGATGTTACTAAAAATCCCAAATGGATCGAAAAAGACCTAGTTTAGTACAAAATGGCACAAAAAGAAAAAATTTAAGATAATTTGGATGTGTACATGGTAGTAAGAAATCTATAGTGTGGATGAAATTTCCCCGCCATGTGGAACACAAACTAATAAGTGCACCATCTATTGTTAGTAGTATTGTCATGATTTGTAAAGTAAAAGGTGTCATAGTTCCTACAAGAAAAAGATCGGATTAACGATCCAAATACACAAAATTTGCCATGGATGTAGAGTGTTTTTGCCATGGAAAAAATAAAAGTAATATTGCTATGCTCCATAAATGTAAATATTCCCCAAGTGGTAAAAAATTAAAATTGCCATGGCGATAAACATAAATTTTACGTGGAAAAAAATTAAGTTTACCATGGCAATAAATGTAAATTTTCCATGGACAAAATAGAAAATAAAAAATGACATGTTATAAATAAATTAAAAATTCCATGGCAATAAAAGTAAGGTTAACATGCTAAAAACATAAATTTACATGTTCTTAAAAAGGAAACATGTTTTGAAAATAAACAATTCGTACATTTGTCATGTAACTATTCCAAAAAAAGTGTTTCAATTTTTGCTATGATTTATGAGACACACTTTTCCCCCAAAAAAATTACATATGACCAAATCCACAAAAATATTGCCTCATGGCATTCTCTGTGCACTCAATTATTGTAGACTTTGTTTCCCGTTCATTGCCATGTTGAATGTACTTGAACTAATAATGATCATGTTAAAATTACTATGATCTCATGAAGAAGCAAAACAATTGCCATGAAAAAAATACACTTACCATGGCAATAAAAAGAATAATTTGCCACGCCGAACTTTGTTCCCTCATGGTATGCTCAATATACTCAACAATTCATGACTTTGTCTTATGTTCATTTTCCATGCTACATGTACTTGAAGTAAAAATTGCCATTTCAAATTTACTATGGTCCCATGGAAAGCAAACAAAATTACCATGTGCAATTAAGTTGACAAAAAAAACTACATTTGTCATGGCAATAAAATTGAAAAAAATTGACGTGCCTAAGTTCTTTTTGGCCTCATGGTATAAACAATGCACTTAAAAGATTTTACACTTTATTTTTTGTGCATTTTCCATGCTCAATGTATGTGAAGAAAAATTGCCCTATAAAATTTACCTTGGCCATTAAATCAAGAATTATTAGTAGTAGTGAAAGTCAAAGTTGTCACGGAGGTGGCATATACTTATATCGGCGGAGTTATTTTCATTTTGCCATGGCAACTGAAAAGAAAATTTGTCATGGTCCATAAAGTAATTTTCCATGGAAAAAAGTAATGATTACCATGAGTTATTAGAGTAAAGTTTTTCATAGATATTAATGTTTGGCCATGAATTTAAAAGTAAATTTAAATGGCAATGAAGGTAAAATTTTGCAATCTAAAGTAAATGTTTAACATGGAAAAGTAGACTAAATTTGCTATGTATGCTAAAGTAAATTTGCCATCTATTAAAATGTAATTTTCCATGGAAATGAAGGTAAACATATTCCATGTCAAAAAAGTAAAATTTTACATGGCAAAGTAGATAGTTAAATTTGCATGATGAAATGTAGGTAAAATTGCCATGGGAATAAAGTAAAAATTGTTTCTCGTGTTGCCATGGTCAATTAAAAAATTTCCATGGCAAAATTAGTTGTCCTTTGCCTTGCTATAATTTTTATATCTATTGGAAGACGTAGTAGTAAATCAAAAAAAATCCTACGTGTTCACCAAGATCTATCTATGGAGAAACCAGCAACGAGTGGGAAGAGATTGCATCTTCATACCTTTGAAGATCGCTAAGCGAAAGCATTACAAGAACACGGTTGGTGGAGTCGTACTCGTAGTGATTCGGATAGCGGTGGACTCCGATCTTAGCGCCGAACAATGGCGCCTCCGCGTTCAACACACATGCAGCCTAGTGACGTCTCCTACGCCTTGATCCAGCAAGGAGGAAGGAGAGGTTGAGGTAGAGCTCCGGCAGCACGACGGCATGGTGACGGTGGAGCTGTGTGGTCTCCGGCAGTGCTTCGCCAAGCACTACGAAGAACGAGGAGAGAGAGGAGTAGGGCTGCGCCGAGAGAGGAAGAAACCGTCTGTTTTGCAACCCCCCAAACCCCCACTATATATAGGAGGAGGGGAGGACGGTGCGCAGACCCTAGGGTTCCCACCCTAGGGTGGTGCGCAGCCCTAGATGACTTTTGGCCGGTGGCCAAGAGGGGACAGGGGGAGGGCGCAGCCCTAGTGGGCCTTAGGCCCATCTGGGTCTAGGGTTTCCCCTCCCTCCCACCTTTCCTGCGCCTTGGGCCAAGGTGGAGGGCGCACCAGCCCACTCTGGGTCTGGTCCCTTCCACACTCAGCCCACGCAGCCCTCTGGGGCTGGTGGCCCCACTTGGTGGACCCCCGGAACCCTTCCTGTGGTCTCGGTACGTTACCGGTAATTCCCAAAACACTTCCGGTGGCCAAAACCTCACGTCCTATATATCAATCTTTGTCTCCGGACCATTCCGGAACTCCTTGTGATGTTCGGGATCTCATCTGGGACTCCGAACAAACTTCGGTAACCACGTACACTATTTCCCTATAACCCTCGCGTCATCGAACATTAAGTGTGTAGACCTTACGGGTTCGGGAGAAATGTAGACATGACCGAGACACCTGTCCGGTCAATAACCAAAGGCGGGATCTGGATACCCATGTTGGCTCCCACATGATCCATGATGATCTCATCGGATGAACCACGATGTCGGGGATTCAATCAATCATGTATGCAATTCCCATTGTCTACCGGTATGATGCTTGCCCGAGATTCGATCGTCGGTATCCCTATACCATGTTCAATATCGTTGCCGACAAGTCTCTTTACTCATTCCGTAACACATCATCATGTGGCTAACTCCTTATTCACATTGAGCACATTATGATGATGTCTTACCGAGTGGGCCCAGAGATACCTCTCCGTCAGACGGAGTGACAAATCCCAGTCTCGATTCGTGCCAACCCAACAAACATATTCGGAGATACCCGTAGTGCACCTTTATAGCCACCCAGTTACGTTGTGACTTTTGGCACACCTAAAGCATTCCTACGGTATCCGGGAGTTGCACAATCTCATGGACTAAGGAAATGATACTTGACATTGGAAAAGCTTTAGCAGACGAACTACACGATCTTGTGCTATGCTTAGGATTGGGTCTTGTCCATCACATCATTCTCCTAATGATGTGATCCCGTTATCAACGACATCCACTATCCAGGGTCATGAAACCGTGACCATGTTTGCATCAGCGAGCTAGCCAACTAGAGGCTCATGCATTACGGTTTCCGGTTAATACAATTATAGCATGAACAATAGACAATTATCATGAACAAGGAAATACAATAATAACCATTTTATTATTGCCTCTAGGGCATATTTCCAATAGTGTCCCACTTGCACTAGAGTCAATAATCTAGTTACATTGTGATGAATTGAACACCCATAGCATTCTGGTGTTGATCATGTTTTGCTCGTGAGAGAGGTTTAGTCAACGGATCTGCAACATTCAGATCCGTATGTACTTTACAAATATCTATATCTCCCTCCTGAATGTAATCACGGATGGAGTTGCAGCGGCGCTTGATGTGTCTTGTCTTCTTGTGAAACCTGGGCTCCTTCGCAAGGGCAATAGCTCCAGTGTTGTCACAGAATAGAGTCATCGGGCCCGACGCATTGGAAATCACTCCTAGGTCGGTGATGAACTCCTTCATCCATACTCCTTCCTATGCTGCTTCCGAAGCAGCTATGTACTCCGCTTCACATGTAGATGCCACCACGACGCTTTTCTTGCTGCTACGCCAGCTGACTGCCCCTCCGTTCAAAATATACATATATCCGGTTTGCGACTTGGAGTCGTACGGATCTATGTCGAAGCTAGCATCGACGTAACCCTTTACAACGAGCTCTTCGGCTCCTCCATATATGAGAAACATGTCCTTTGTCCTTTTCAGGTACTTCAGGATATTCTTGACCAATGTCCAGTGTTCTGCTCCGGGATCACTTTGGTACCTCCCTACCAAACTTATGGCAAGGTTCACATCAGGTCTAGTACACAGCATGGCATACATAATAGAGCCTATGGCTGAAGCATAGGGGATGACACTCATCTCTTCTCTATCCTTTGTCATGGTCGGGCAATGAGTCGTACTCAATCTCACACCCTGTAACACAGGCAAGAACCCCTTCTTGGACTGATCCATATTGAACTTCTTCAATATCATGTCAAGGTATGTGCTTTGTGAAAGACATATGGTTTCTCGATCTATCTCTATAGATCTTGAGGCCTAATATGTAAGCAGCTTCTCCAAGGTCCTTCATTGAAAAACATTTATTCAAGTAGGCCTTTACACTTTCCAAAAGTTCTATATCATTTCCCATTATCATTATGTCATCCACATATAATATGAGAAATGCTACAGAGCTCCCACTCACTTTCTTGTAAATACAGGGTTCTCCATAAACCTATACAAACCCAAACACTTTAATCACCTCATTAAAACGAATGTTCCAACTCCGAGATGCTTGCACCAGCCCATAGATGCAGCGCTGGAGCTTGCATACTTTGTTAGCTTCTTTAGGATCAACAAAACCTTCTGGCTGCATCATATACAATTCTTCCTTAAAGAAGCCATTAAGGAATGTCATTTTGATGTCCATTTAATAGATCTCATAATCATAAAATGCGGTAATTGCTAACATGATTCGGATAGACTTCAGCATCGCTACGGGTGAGAAAGTCTCATCGTAGTCAACTCCTTGAACTTGTCGACAACCCTAAGAGACAAGCCGAGCCTTATAGACGGTCACATTACCATCCGCGTCAGTCTTCTTCTTAAAGATCCATTTATTTTCAATGGCTCGCTTATCATCAGGCAAGTCCACCAAAGTCCACACTTTGTTCTCATACATGGATCCTATCTTGGATTTCATGGCTTCAAGCCATTTGTTGGAATCCGGGCCCACCATCGCTTCTTCATAGTTCAAAGGTTCACCGTTGTCCAACAACATGATCTCTAGGACAGGGTTGCCATACCACTCTGGTGCAGAACGTGTCCTAGTGGACCTTCGACGTTCAATAGTAACTTGATCTGAAGTTTCATGATCATCATCATTAACTTCCTCTCCAGCCGGTGTAGGCTCCACAAAAACAACTTCCTATGCTGCGCTACTCTCCGGTTCGAGTGGAGGTACAATTACCTCATCAAGTTCTATTTTCCTCCCACTCACTTATTTCGAGAGAAACTCGTTCTTGAGAAAGGATCCATTCTTGGCATTAAAGACTTTGCCTTCGGATCTGAGGTAGAAGGTATACCCAATTGTCTCTTTGGGATATCCTATGAAGACGCACTTTTCCGGTTTGGGTTCGAGATTCTCAGGTTGAAGTTTCTTCACATAAGCATCGCATCCCCAAACTTTTAGAAACGACAACTTATGTTTCTTTACAAACCATAATTCATACGGTGTCGTCTCAACGGACTTTGATGGTGCCCTATTTAAAGTAAATGTGGCAGTCTCAAATGCATATCCCCAAAATGATAGCGGTAAGTCGGTAAGAGACATCATAGATCGCACCATATCCAATAGAGTGCAATTACGACGTTCAGACACACCATTTTGCTGAGGTGTGCCAGGAGGCGTGAGTTGTGAAACAATTCCACATTTCCTTAGGTGCGTGCCAAACTCATGATCTTCTCCACCACGATCAGATCGTAGGCACTTTATTTTCCTGTCATGTTGATACTCTACCTCACTCTGAAATTCCTTCAACCTTTCAAAGGTTTCAGACTTGTGTTTCATTAAGTAGACATACCCATATCTTCTCAAGTCATCAGTGAGGGTGAGAACATAACGGTAGCCACTGCGAGCCTCGACGCTCATTGGACCGCATACATCGGTATGTATTATTTCCAACAAGTCAGTTGCTCGCTCCATTGTTCCGGAGAACAAATTCTTGGTCATCTTGCCCATGAGGCATGGTTCGCACGTGTCAAATGATTCAAAATCAAGAGACTCCAAAAGTCCATCAGCATGGAGCTTCTTCATGCGTTTGACACCAATATGACCAAGGCGGCAGTGCCACATGTAAGTGGTACTATCGTTATCAACCTTACACTTTTTGGTACTCACACTATGGACATGTGTAACATCACGTTCGAGATTCATCAAAAATAAACCATTGACCAGCGGGGCATGACCATAAAACATTTCTTTCATATAAATAGAACAACCATTATTCTCAGATTTAAAAGAGTATCCATCTCGCATCAAGCGGGATCCAGATACAATGTTCATGCTCAAAGCTGGTACTAAATAACAATTATTAAGGTTTAAAACTAATCCCGAAGGTAGATGTAGAGGTAGCGTGCCGACGGCGATCACATCGACCTTGGAACCATTCCCGACGCGCATCGTCACCTCGTCCTTTGCCAGCCTCCGCTTATTCCGCAACTCCTGCTTGGAGTTACAAATGTGAGCAACTGCACCGATATCAAATACCCAGGAGCTACTACGAGCGCTGGTTAGGTACACATCAATAACAAGTATATCACATATACCTTTAACGTTGTCGGCCTTCTTATCCGCTAAGTACATGGGGCAGTTCCGCTTCCAGTGACCGGTACCCTTGCAATAAAAGCATTCAGTCTTAGGCTTGGGTCCATTCTTGTTCTTCTTCCCGGCAACTTGCTTACCGGGCGCGGCAATAGCTTTGTCGTCCTTCTTGAAGTTCTTCTTACCCTTGCCTTTCTTGAAACTAGTGGTCTTATTCACCATCAACACTTGATGCTCCTTTTTGATCTCGACCTCCGCTGATTTCAGCATCGAGTACAACTCAGGAATGGACTTCTCCATCCCTTGCATGTTGTAGTTCATCACAAAGCTCTTGTGGCTAGGTGGAAGCGACTGGAGGATTCTGTCAATGACCGAGTCATCCGGGAGATTAACTCCCAGCTGAGTCAAGCGGTTGTGCAACCCAGACATTTTCAGTATGTGCTCACTGACAGAACTATTCTCCTCCATCTTACAGCTGAAGAACTTGTTGGAGACGTCATATCTCCCGACCCGGGCATGAGCACGGAAAACCAGTTTCAGCTCTTGGAACATCTCATATGCTCCGTGTTGCTCAAAACGCTTTTGGAGCCCCGGTTCTAAACTGTAAAGCATGCCACACTAAACAAGGGAGTAATCATCGCAACGTGACTGCCAAGCGTTCATAATATCTTTGTCCGCTGGGAAAATGGGTGGGTCACCTAGCGGTGCATCAACGACATACAATCTTTTGGAAGCTATGAGGATGATCCTCAAGCCATAGACCCAGTCTGGATAGTTGCTTCCATCATCTTTCGGCTTGGTTTTCTCTAGGAACGCGTTGAAGTTGAGGGTGACATTAGCGTTGGCCATTGGATCTATAATATAGATTGTAAAGACAATTTTAGACTAATCATGATAAGTAAGTTCACATAATCAAATTATTTAATGAACTCCCACTTAGATAGACATCTCTCTAGTCATCCATGTGACACATGATCCATGTCAACTAGCCCGTGTCTGATCATCACGTGAGACGGACTAGTCATCCATGGTGAACATCTCCATGTTGATCGTATCTTCTATAAGACTCATGTTCGACCTTTCGGTCTTCCGTGTTCCGAGGCCATGTCTATACATGCTAGGCTCGTCAAGTCAACCTAAGTGTTTTGCATGTGTAAATCTGGCTTACACCCATTTTATGCGAACGTTAGGACCTATCACACCCGATCATCACGTGGTGCTCCGGAACAACGATCCTTAGCAACGGTGCACAGCTAGGGTGAACACATTTCTTGAAATTTTATTGAGAGATCATCTTATTTACTACCGTCATTCTAAGCAAATAAGATGTAAACATGATAAACATCACATGCAATCAATATAGTGACATGATATGGCCAATATCATCTTGCTCCTTTGATCTCTATCTTCGGGGCACCATGATCATCACTGTCACCGGCATGACACCATGATCTCCATCATCATGATCTCCATCATTGTGTCTTCATGAAGTTGTCTCGCCAACTATTACTTCTACTACTATGGCTAACGTTTAGCAATAAAGTAAAGCAATTACATGGCGTTTATGATTGACATGTAGGTCATACAATAAAATAAGACAACTCCTATGGCTCGTGCCGGTTGTCATACTCATCGACATGCAAGTCATGAATCCTATTACAAGAACATGATCAATCTCATACATCACAATGCATCACATCACATCCTTTTGGCCATATCACATCACAAGGCATATGCTGCAAAAAGAAGTTAGACGTCCACTAATTTGTAGTTGCAAGTTTTTATGTGGCTGCTATAGGTTTCTAGCAAGAACGTTTCTTACCTACGGCAAAACCACAACGTGATATGCCAATTGCTATTTACCCTTCATAAGGACCCTTTCCATCGAATCCAATCCAACTAAGGTGGGCGAGATAGACACCCGCTAGCCACCTTATGCAACAAGTGCATGTCAGGCGGTGGAACCGGTCTCACGTAAGCGTACGTGTAAAGTTGGTCCGGGCCGCTTCATCCCACAATACCGTCGAATCAATATAAGACTAGTAGTGGTAAGAAAATTAACAAGATCGACGCCCACAACTGCTTTGTGTTCTACTCGTGCATATATTCTACGCATAGACCAAGCTCATGATGCCACTGTTGGGAGAGGTAGTAGTAAATCAAAAAATTCCTACATGTTTACCAAGATCTATCAATGGAGAAACTAGAAACGAGTGGGAAGAGATTGCATCTTCATACCTTTGAAGATCGTAAGCGGAAGCGTTACAAGAACGCAGTTGGTGGAGTTGTACTCGTAGCGATTCGGATCGTGGTGGACTCCGATCTTAGCGCCGAACAACGGCGCCTCCGCGTTCAACACACGTGCAGCCCGGTGACGTCTCCTACGCCTTGATCCAGCAACGAGCAAGGAGAGGTTGAGCAAGAGATTCGGCAGCACGACGGCGTGGTGACGGCGGAGCTGTGTGATCTCCGGCAGGGCTTCGCCAAGCACTACGGAGAACTAGGAGATGGAGGAGTAGGGCTGCACTGAAAGAGGAAGAAACCGTGTGTTTTGCAGCCCCCAAAACCCCCACTATATATAGGAGGAGGGGAGGAGGGTGCGCAGCCCCTAGGGTTCCCACCCTAGGGTGGTGCGGCAGCCCTAGATGGCTTTTGGCCGCCGGCCAAGAGGGGAGAGGGGGAGGGCGCAGCCCTAGTGGGCCTTAGGCCCATTTGGGTCTAGGGTTTCCCCTCCCTCCCACCTTTCCTGTGCCTTGAGCCAGGGTGGAGGGTGCACCAGACCACTCTAGGGCTGGTCCCTTCCACGCTAGGTCCACGCAGCCCTTTAGGGCTGGTGGCCCCACTTGGTGGACCCCCGGAACCCTTCCGGTGGTCCCGGTACGTTATCGGCAATTCCCGAAACACTTCCGGTGGCCAAAACCTCACTTCCTATATATCAATATTTGTCTCCGAACCATTCCGGAACTCCTCGTGACGTCTGAGATCTCATCTGGGACTCCAAACAACCTTCGGTAACCACGTACACTATTTCCCTATAATCCTCGCGTCATCGAACCTTAAGTGTGTAGACCCTACGGGTTTGGGAGACACGTAGACATGACCAAGACACCTCTCCGGTCAATAACCAACAGCGGGATATGGATACCCATGTTGGCTCCCACATGCTCCACGATTATCTCATCGGATAAACCATGATGTCAGGGATTCAATCAATCTCGTATGCAATTCCCTTTGTCTACCGGTATGATACTTGCCCGAGATTCGATCGTCGGTATCCCTATACTTTGTTCAATCTTGTTACTGGCAAGTCTCTTTACTCGTTTCGTAACACATCATCCCGTGGCTAACTCCTTAGTCACATTGAGCTCATTATGATGATGTCTGACCGAATGGGCCCAGAGATACCTCTCCGTCACACTGAGTGACAAATCCGAGTCTCGATTTGTGCCAACCCAACAGACACTTTTGGAGATACCCGTAGTGCACCTTTATAGCCACCCAGTTACGTTGTGACGTTTGGCACACCCAAAGCATTCCTACGGTATTCGGGAGTTGCACGATCTCATGGTCTAAGGAAATGCTTGACATTGTAAAAGCTTTAGCAGACGAACTACACGATCTTGTGCTATGCTTAGGATTGAGTCTTGTCCATCACATCATTCTCCTAATGATGTGATCCTGTTATCAACAACATCCACTATCCAGGGTCATGAAACCGTGACCATGTTTGCATCAACGAGCTAGCCAACTAGAGGCTCACTAGGGACATGTTGTGGTCTATGTATTCACACATGCATTACGGTTTCCGGTTAATACAATTATAGCATGAACAATAGACAATTATCATGAACAAGGAAATACAGTAATAACCATTTTATTATTGCCTCTAGGGCATATTTCCAACAATATCTTGGTCCAAAAAGATAGATAACAAAAAAGGATAGCATGGGTTATTTAGTGAAAATTTCCATAGTTCATAAAAAGCAAAACTATCCTATAAGAGATGAAAAGTAAATTGTCGTGTTTCAAAATGTAAATTTACCATGGTCATAGAAAAGACTTTGTTCCACAGTTAACAAGAGTAAATTTTCCATGGAAAAAATACTAAATTCACAATGGTCTATCTAACAAAATTGACTTGGTCACAAACAATAACTTTGCCATGGTTAAGAAAGAAACTAAAGGCAATAGGTGTAAACAAATAGTTTGTCATGGTTCAAAAAATCTATTTTCCATGATGTGAAGTATGAATTTCCCATGGGTCAAAAAAAAGATGCCATGGTCAGAAAAAATAACTTTTTCATGGTTAAAGAGTAAAATTACCAAGGCAAAAACAATCCATCTTTCAAAATTACCATGAATTCACATTTGTGCCCCTAACTCAAACCCACTACTCAAATTTACCCCTAACTTTTTGGTGCGCTCAAATTTGCACCTAAAAAGCATTTTAGGTCAAAATAACTCCCTTCAATCAGTTCAAAGTTGTTCGACCAAAACTTTGAAAATTCATATGAACTCGGAAGAAAGCAAAATAAGACATTAAAATGTTCATAAAAACATCACCTATATGCACACGTCGTTTACGTTCAAGATAAAAGTGGTCACTTAATCTTTTAAGGGTTTATAACATTAAAAACATATTTAGGGTGAATGCAAACAAATGCACATGTTTGTGATGAACGTAATTGAAATGACCGTATAGGTAATATTTTTATGAAAATTTTGATATTTTATTTGCATTCTTCCGATTTCATATGAATTTTTAAAGTTTTGGTCAAACAACTTTGACCAGTTGGAAGGGCATTCTCATGACCTAAAATGCTTTTAAAGTGCAAATTTGAGACATCAAAAAGTTAGGGGTAAATCAAGAGTGGGCGCAAAATAGGGGCATAAACGTAAATGTTCTTTAAAATGTCTTTTCGAAAAAGGAATATAATATTTTCCATGGCAAAATAACTTAAGTTGTAATATGCGTATAATTGCCAATTTGCTATAGTCAACATGTGGCAAAAACATCTACAATTTCCATGGCACCACACCTTAAGTTGACATGGAAAGTGTTAATTGGCGTGTCAATGTAACTCCAAATTGTCATGGAAAACATTTTGATTTTCCATGAAAAATAAGACATCTTAAATTACTATGGCAATAGTATACTTTACTTTCCATGGAAAAAACACCGTAAAGATGATGTATCAACACAGGTTCAGTTTTCCATGGAAAACAACTAAAGGTGTCATTTATAAATCACCTTGTCGATGAAATGATGACACGTAGTTACCAAAATGAAAATGATAACCACACCCCAATTTAACTGGAAAAAAAGTAAAATGATATCTGAAAAAATAATAGCCATGGGGGAACATATTAAGTTAAGTCTCAAAAAAAGAATTTCAAAATGGTGCTTCTAGCTAAAACAAATCAAAACTAGGAGAAAATTGAGTATTCGCAATCATCATGACAAGAAGAAAACATGAATGGTACTAGTAGCAGAAAAATAGGAATGCACCAATGACAAAAATGATGACTGCTACTTGTGAGTTGCATTGAGTTTTCCCCAAAGAGGGAGGGTGAAGCAATATAGTACCGATTGGTATTTCCTTTAGTGAGAACCAAGGTTATCGGACCAGTAGGAGAATCACGACAACTTTGCGTCAACAATAACTGCACACACAAAACCAAACACTTGCACCCAACGCGGGCAAGAGGGTTGGCAAGCCCCTTGAACTCGTTACTTGCAAGGATCACTTGTGGTAGTGATAGATAAATAAACAAAAAGTAAAATGAAATGAAAGTAAATAAATTTCAGCAAGGTTTTTTAGGGTTTTAGTAATATGAATTGAATAGACCCGGGGGGCATAGTTTTCACTAGAGGCTTCTCTCTCGAAGACATAACATACAGTGTGTAGACAAATTACTATTGGGAAATTGATAGAAAATCACATAGTTATGATGTTATTCATGGAAATGATCATGTATATAGTCATAACATCGATGACAAGTAGACCGAAATGAATCTACATCTGCCAATTAATCAAAACGATTCTGCATCTATGGTATTAACTTCATGACAAATGGAGTGATACGTCTCCAACGTATCGATAATTTATGAAGTATTCATGCCATATTTACCTATTTTTACAATACTTATATATGGTTTTGATGCACTTTATATGATTTATTTAGAACTAACCCGGACTGACGCTGTTTTCAACAGAATTACTGTGGTGTTGTTTTTTATCTAGAAAAAAAGTTCTTGGAATTGCCCAAAAAAATTACGATTTTTTCTGGAGAAAATAATAAATATGGGAGTGAAGAACCACCGAGAGGGACACCTTCTGGCCACAAGCCAACAGGGCGCACCCACCCCCTGGGCGTGCCCTCTTAACTCGTGATCCCCTCATTGCTCCAATTGATGTGATTCCAACACTGAAAAATCCTATAAATCCAGAAACCCCCGAAAGTTAACACAGAACTTCCGCCCCACCGCCACAACTCTTTGTGTTGAAGAAAAATCCATCTGGAGCCTTTCCAGAACCCTGTCGGAGGTGAAAATCATCAGAGGTGACCATCTTCATCATCCCGACGGTCTCCGTGTCGAGGAGGGAGTAGTTCACCCTCGGGGCTAAGGGTATGTACCAGTAGCTGTATGTTTAATCTCTCTATCTCTCGTGTTCTAGAGATGGCACAATCATGATGTATCATTGGCCTTGTTAATATAGTTGCATCATATGGTCTTCTTCCCATGCTATCTTGTTGTGATGAATTGAATCTTTATCTTTAAGATCTCGTTGTGTTGGATTGAATATTTTGGGTTGAGAAGACTTGATGTATGTCTTGCATGTGGATACCCGTGGTGAAAATGGAGTATTCTATTGATTCACTTGATATATGTTATGGCATCAACTTTTGGATTCCGGTGACCTCGGGGATCTATGCATAGGGGTTGATTGCATGTTTTCATCCTACTTTCTCCGATAGAAATCTTGGGGTACTATTTGAAGTTATTTGTATTGGATTGAATATGATGAATCTAAAATTGTTTGATGCATGTCGAACAATTAACCCGCGGATACTTAAGGTGACATTGGAGTATCTAGGTGACATTAGGGTTGATTGATATGTATCATTGGTGTTATTTTAGTACGAACTCTAGGGGTGTTTGTGATACCTATAGGAATAGCCCAATAGATCGATCGGCAAGGGTAAATTTGAGGTGGTTCTACTACTTACAACAATTTCATATTATGTTCTCCGCTACTTATCAACTTTGTAGTGATTCTCTATTACACGTTGAGGGATGATCATATGATTCTATTATGTTAGCATTGTTGAGAGATTGCACTAGTGAAAGTATGACCCCTAGGCCTTATTTCCAAGCATTAATACAACATTTTTCTCGTTGTTTGCACTTGTTACCTTGCTATTTTTTATATTTTCAGATTACAAAACCTATATCTACCATCCATATTGCACATGTATCACCATCTCTTTGCCGAACTAGTGCACCTATACAATTTACCATTGTATTGGGTTTGCTGGGCACACAAGAGATTTCTTGTATTTGATTGCAGAGTTGTTAGAGAGAGACCATATTAATCATACACCTCCCACGGATTGATAAACCTTAGGTCATCCACTTTAGGGAAATTTGTTGTTGTCCTACAAAACTCTACACTTGGAGGCCCAACAACGTCTACAAGAATAAGGTTGCGTAGTAGACATCACGGAGTAACACAATAATCAAGATGAAATGATGTAGGAAGACAAGCAATATGTTCAAACCCTGTCATTTTATCCTTAGTAGCAACAATACAATACATGTCTCGTCCCTTTCTGTCACTACGATATAGAGCACCGCAAGATTGAACCCACTACATTGCACTACTCCCACTTAGGATAAATCAATCTAGTTGGACAAACCAAACGGATAGATTGACGAGAAATACAAAGCTATAACAATCATGCATAATAAAGTTAAGGAAACACTCAATTACTTTCAGTGAATAATCTGATCATAAACCCAAAATTCATCGAATCCCAACAAACACACCACTAAAGAAGATTACATCGGCTTGCTCATCGCGAGAATCATGAAGAACATGGTATTGAAGAGAAAATAGAGAGAAGAAGCCACCTAGCTACTAGCTATGGACCCGTAGATCTATTGGTTTTGGGGTAATTAAAGATATATAGAAGTGGAATTTGGTCAGGCGCTGCCACACGGGGCCCACGACCTCGTGGAGTGTGCCCTCCAGGCTCGTGGCCAACTCGAGGGTCTTGTGACCTCCTCCCAAAGCTTCTCGTCTCTCCTTTTATTCAAAAATAATTCCCATAAATTTTCATCCAATTTGGACTCTATTTGATATTGATTTTCTGAAAAGTCCAAAAACAGGCAAAAAAAGTGGAACTAGCACTGGGTTAATAGGTTAGTCCCAAGAAAAGATATGAAATAGCATATAATTGCATATAAAGTATCCAATTTTTATAATATAATAGCATGAAACAATCAAAAATTATAGATACGTCATACACGTATCACCATCCCCAAGCTTAATTCTACTCGTCCTCAATAGGTCAACAACAAAACAAAAATTTTGATGTGGCATGGTACCCAATATGTAATATCTTTCACGTATAGACAGTGAGAAACGATGAATCAATTGATCATTAAAGAATGTTATCCCTCCTCATTTTATCATATTAAGCATGGCTTGACTCTGTTTTCACCGCATAAGTACAAATCATGAGCACCCCGAAGTCAAACCAGGAAATTGGATCATACTTCTAACACGCTCCAGCATTTTCAACTTCACACAATACATGAGCATGAGCCATGGATATAACATATGGGTGGAATAGAATATGGTGGTAGGGATAGAAGAAGTCAAAAGGTGGGAAAGTCTCGCATCAACTAGGAGGATCAATGGGGTTTGAATATGCCCATCAATGTGAGTAGTAGGGATTGCCATGCAACGGAAGCACTAGAGATATACGTGTATGTAAGATCAAATGAAACTAAGTGGGTGTGCATCCAACTTGCTTGCTCATTAAGACCTCGGGCATTTGAGGAAGCCCATCATTGGAATATACAAGTCAAGTTCTATAATGAAAAATTCCTACTAGTATATGAAATTCATAAGACTCTCTATATGAAGAACATGGTGCCACTTTGAGGCACAAGTGTGGTAAAGGATAGTATCATTGCCCCTTGTCTCTTTTTCTCTTATTTTTTTCTTGATGGTCTCATTTGGTCTCCCCCATTTTTTAATCTCTTTTTATATATTTTTCATTCGGAGTCTAATCTTGACTTGTGGGGGAATCATAGTCTCCACCATCCTTTCCTCACTGGGACAATGCTCTAATAATGATGATCATCACACTTTTATTTACTTACAACTCGATAAAGAATGATATGACTCTATATGAATGCCTCTGGTAGTGTACCAGGATGTGCAATGATCTAACGTAACATGTAATTAATGATGAACGATGGTTTTGCCACAAATACCATGTCATCTCTATATGATCATGCAAATCAATATGATGATTAACACACAAGTCATGTGACACAACCAGGGATGTTGCATGGCAATATATCTCGAAATGTCTATGGAAATGTCATGATAGGTAGGTATGGGTTGTTTTGAGGAAGATATAAGGTGGCTTATGTGTGATAGAGCGTATCATATCACGGGGTTTGGATTGATCGGAGAAGTTTGCACCGACTCTCGAGGTGAGAAATGGGAATTCACAGTACCGGAGAGGCTAGCAAATTACGGAAATGTGAGAGTGCATATATCCATGGACTCACATTAGTCATAAAGAACTTATCTACTTATTGTAAAGCCTTATTAGATCTCTTGAAGCAAAGTACTATGACATGCCCCTAGTGAGGAGGTTGGGAGGAGTTAACAATCGCGTGCCCCCGTTTCAAACAACACGATAGGATTTCATTTCAGACATAAAACTGCTCACACCTCATCACCATGCCATGACAAATATTTAGATGAGAAGTAAATAACCAATGTTAATATCGATATTTCTACTAACCAATGAACATGAACCTATATCCATTCATATTTCCACATCAATATAATTAACCCATGTTTCCTATTTGGTGAGCTACATGAAAGTTTTTATTATACCCCCCTTGAATACCTATCCTTTTTGGACTAGTCTTATAACACGTGCAAATTACCATTCCTATTCTTTATACTCTCAAAATATTTAAGTGAAGCATGAGACTGCAACTATTTCTATAAAATATGACCACCGTCGTGCTCTAAAAAGATATAAGTGAAGCACTAGAGCAACTACCTGGCTCCAAAGATATAAGTTAAGCACATAGAGTATTCTAACAAATGATGATGAAAATGTGTCTCTCTAAAAGGTGTGTCCAGCAGACAATGATTGTCGCAAACTAAAAGGAAAAATAACTATAATACACGACGCTCCAAGCAAATCTCATGTAATGTGATGAATAAAAATATAGCTCCAAGTGACATATCGATAGATTGGAGAGGAAATCGGGGATGCCTTCCGAGGCATCCCCAAACTTTGATGCTTGGGTCTTCCTTGAATATTACCTGGGGGTGCATTGGGCATCCCCAAGCTTACGGTCTTCCTTCTCCTTGTTTCTTCACCCATCACGGTCTCACCCAAAGCTTGAAAACTTCAGCGCACAAAACTCAACAAAACATCAGGATATTCGTTAGTATAATAGATACTTTAGGTACTATTATACATTGATTCATATTTCATTATTGCATAATAGGTAGTATATTCTAAATTCTACATGACTAATACACCCCCTGATAAAATCCATAGCATCATCAAAACAAGCAAACTATGCAGGCAAAAATAGAATATGTCTAAAACAGAACAACTTGTAGTTATGTGTAATAAAACCATAATTCTGTAACTCCCAGCATTATGCAAAATTAGGAGAACCTAAAAACTTTGTGTAAAAATATTGTGTTAAAATTTCAGCAATTTATTACATTTCAGCAGAGATAATAAATTCATATATTGGACTCAAAAGTTTCTATTTTTGCACATAATAAATTCTACTATCATCCAAATCATCCCAAAGGCTTTACTTGGTGCCAAAACTAATTAAAACATAAAAACACAAACATTACAGTATCAACAATTGTGTGAACTCAAAATAAAAGGAAGTAAAATCAAAAAATTGAGATAACTATTGGGTTGCCTCCCAACAAGCGTTATTGTTTATGCCCCTAGCTAGCCATAATTCATTATTTCAAGTATTGTCATCCTTCACACTAATTCCATAGGTGGCCTTCATAATAGATTAATATGGTGGCTTAAACCTCTTCCTAGGAAAGTGTTACATACCTTTCTTTATTGGGAATTGCAAGCTTACATTACCTTCTTTCGTATCAATATAGCACATATAGTTCATGGGAAAGGTCTACCAAGTATTATACGACAAGATGGATTGCATTCAATATCAAGCACAATGAAATCCACGGGAATATAATTTCTATTACAAAGAATGAGCACATCATTTATTCTTCCCAATGCTTTCTTAATAGTAGAATCCTCAAAAATGCAAGTTGAGGGAACATTCATTTATATATGTAAGACCTAGCACGTCACATAGATATTTAGGTATAGTAGAAACACTGGCACCAAGGTCACACAAAGCGATGCATTCATAATCTTTAAGTTTTATTTTAATAGTAGGTCATCATTCATCACGCAATTTTCTAGGTATTGAAACCTCTAGTTCAATCTCTCTTCATGGGCTTTTATTATAGATTCCACAATATGTTTAGTAAAACTTTTATTTTGTTCGTAAGCATTAGGTGAACTTATCATTGATTGCAACAAGAAAATACATCCAACCAAATAACAACTATCTTAATTCAAGTCCTTGCAATCCAAAGAAGTTGGCACATCACTATGTAAAGTTTTAACCTCCCCAAACCCACTTTTTTCATTTTTATCATTAAGATCATCAAAAACTTGATGCACTTTATATGATTTAAATTGAACTAGCCCAGACTGATGTTGTTTTCAGCAGAATTGAATGAAACTTTTTGACGATTTTTTCTGGAAGGAAAGAGTCCTAGGAAGCTTTGAGGGAGTACTAGAGGACCCACGAGGAGGTGACAAGGTAACAGGGCATGCCTAGGGGGTGGCCGCACCCTGTTGCCTCGTCACCCCCCCCCCCCCCTGTGGCACCTTCTCGCTTGATTGCAACACTGAAAAATCATATATATTGAGAAACCCCCAAAAGTTAACCTAGAACTTCTGCTCTGCCATTGTAAGTCTCTGTTCCAAAGTGATCTCATTCGGAACCGGTTTCCGACACTGTGTCAAAGGGGGAACTCATCACCGGAGGCCATCTTCATCATTCTGGCAGTCTCCATGACGAGGAGAGAATAGTTCACCCTCGGGGCTGAGGGTATGTATCAGTAGCTATGTGTTTAATCTCTCTCTCTCTCTCTCTCGTGTTATTGAGAGGGCACGATCTTGATGTATCACGGGCTTTGTTAATATAGTTGAATGAATCATATGGTGTTCTTCCCACTCTATCTTGATGTCATGAATTGAGTCTTTCCGTTGAGATCTCGTTATGTTGGATTGAATACTTTGGATTTGAGAGAGATTGATATATGTCTTGCATGTGGATACCATGGTGACAATTGGGTATTCAATTGAGTCACTTTATGTATGTTTTGGTTATCATATTGCGGATCCCCGTGGTGACATTGGGGTGATCTGGACACATAGGTTGATGCACGTTTTCGTCCTACTTTCTCCGGTAGAAATCTAGGGGTACTCTTTGAAGTTCTTTGTATTAATTGAATATGATGAATATGAAATTGTTTGATGCATGTGGAATAATTAACTCACTGATAATTGTGGTGACATTGGAGTATCTAGGTGACACTAGTGTTGACTGATGTGTATCATACGTGTTATTCTGGTGCAAACTCTGGGTTTGTTTGTGACACTTATAGGGATGGCTCAATAGATTGATCAGAAGGGATAAATTTGAGGTGGTTTTACTACCTAAAACAATTTCATCTTGTGTTCTCTGCTAAATAGGAACTTTGGACTGATTCTTTGTCGCATGTTGAGGGATGATTATATGATTTAATTATGTTAACACCGTTGAAAGATTACACAAGTGGGTATGAACCACAGGCCTTGTTTCCAAGCATTGATACACTGTTTTTACACACTTTTGTTACTTGTTAGTTTGTTGTTATTATTATTTCAGATTACAAAAACCTATATCTACAATCCATACTACACTTGTTTCATCATCTTTTCGCATAACTAGTGCACATGTACAATTTGATATTGTATTGGTGTATTGGGGACATAAGTGATTTCTTGTATTTGATTGCAGGGCTATTTGAGAGAGACTATCTTCATCCTACACCTCCCATGGATTGATAAACCTTAGGTCATCCACTTGAGAGAAAATTGCTACAGTCCTACAAAACTCTACGCTTGGAGGCCCAACACGAGTCTACAAGAATAAAGTTGTATAGTAGACATCAAGCTCTTTTCTAGAGTTGTTGCCGGGGAGGTAAGTGCTTGAAGGTATATCTTTAGATCTTGTAATTGGATCTTTTAGTTTATTGGTTTATCACTAGTTTGGTTTATAAAATAAAATACCAAAAAATAAAAAAATGGACTTGTTACTTCTAACTAATTATCTTGCTACAAAACTATCTACCACTGTTACTTACAGCAGTTGTAGAGAATACATTGTTGAAAACCGTTTGTCATTTCCTTCTACTCTCTGTTGGGTTTGACACTCTTACTTATTGAAAAGACTACGATTGACCACGTATATTTGTGGGTCATCACCATCCTACGGTGAGAACGACATTCGGGCAAAGATCCTAAAAATCTGATGTTCGGATTTTATCATGTCGTTAAAGTACAATTGATTCATAAGGTAACTAAATTAAGGTGATTGATTTTTACACAAGGAAGTTTGGACGAAAAGGTGTTGGGAAGAAAATAAAAACATGGAACCTTATATTTTATTTAAGTAGTACTAGGACAATGCCCACGCATTGCAACGGGATATGAATATAAATATTATAATACATTAGCTTGTGATTGATCCACCCCTCTATTAATGCAGTTTTGCAAATAAATATTTATCAAATCATGCCCGTGATTTATCTTATATTTTAATGAGAAGTTTGGTAAATAAATCAAAGTGAAATTGATTGACAAGATAAGTAAATTAAGGTGATTGATTATAATACAGGAAAGGTTGGACGGAGATGTGATGGGAAGTAAAGTGAAACACATAACCTTAGATTTTTTTTTAAATACTAGATACAACCTTTTCTCGTAGAGAGAGAGGGAGTCTGAGATTTGTTCCGCGCCGGAGGGTCGCTGTACCACAAAACAACCTTATCGAACAAATTTTAACAAGTGCTTGCATTTGAATAGAATAAAATGAGTATATATACATCACTAGTTTATCATCATGCTAGTTCATGACATCCAAAATCATGCAAAACATATGAGGTAGCAAGTTTAACCTTACAAATGCGCTATCAAACCAAACAAAAGATACTCAAATGATCATCGGTCATGGATAAATCAAGCAACATCCACATTGTTGCAAAAAAAACATCACCACTGCCCATAGCACCGTCATCTTCACGAACTAGGACCAGTGAACGAGCACCACCACTGCTATCTTCAACTTGGATCGGAAAACGAGCACCACCACCACCACCATGTTCACGAACTTGTACCGGCGAACGAGCACCACCACCACCATCTTCAAGTTGGACCGAAGAACGAGCACCACCATCCACATGTTTTGTCGAAGTATCAACTCCACCTGCACCACCATGGCTGAAACCAACACCACCTCCAAATGCACCTCCACCATCACTGTCGAACCCACCTCCTCCTACACCACCACCAAACCCAACACCACCACCCATGACACCAACACCCCCAATGTCGAGCCTTAACTACCTCCAAACCCTCCACCAGCTCCAAACCCAACACCACCCATGCCGAACCCTCCACCACCCATGTCTAACCCAATTGCCGATAATGTGGATGTTGTGGCCGGCCGGAGGCGGAGAGGAGCCCAACCTCTAATCGCGAGCTTCTTCTTCCATGGGGCCTTCACCCGACCATGCCGATGGAGGGGGTCATCTTCCTCCAGCCCGCGGCCTTGACGGGTGGAACCGGAGCGGGGCGAAAGTTGGGAAGTGTCGCGCCAGCTGCGCCCGCTTGGATGAGGTGGCTCCCCTTCCGTCTCCCCTTAATGGCGGTGG
The DNA here is from genome assembly GCA_022496015.1 of Hordeum marinum. Classification (NCBI taxonomy): domain Eukaryota; kingdom Viridiplantae; phylum Streptophyta; class Magnoliopsida; order Poales; family Poaceae; genus Hordeum; species Hordeum marinum. The sequence goes on from CM039678.1 coordinate 116,304,120, forward strand.
CAGAAGGAGTTGGGGCGGCGCCGTCATGATCGGCCGTGGGAGGTGCGGGTGGACAGATCGAAGCGGTGGCGGCGCATGATATGGAGCACCCAGTGGTGTAGCTAGGGGGTGGCCAGGGTGGTCCATGGACCACCTTGAAATTTCCCCATAGTATGTATATAGTGTAGTAAAAAAATATTCATTTCAAAATAAATAAATTTAGATAAATATTTCTACTGTTGGACCACCCTAGCACAGGCTATGCCACTGGGGCACCCGGGGGCGGCGGGTAGTCCATTCGGTCGGAATCCAGCGTCGTGAGGCCGGACGGCGAGGTTGGGGCGGGATCGGAAGCGACGACGGCATGGGAGGCGGGAACTGACGGATGCGGGATCCCACAAAAATATTTTTGGGACAGTAACTTTTTAAGGATCTGTTCGGGCAGGCAAAACTTTTTCCGTTCCGCAAACCGACAGTTATTTTGTCGAATAGCCCGGTTGACGGGATTTGCTATAGATGCTAAAAGACTGAGAGATCACCCGCTCCGATTTGTTACCATGCGACAGAAAAACACCTTGGGAACTTATTCCTTACCACCAACTTGTCAGTTCAGATACTCAAAAATTAAAGAAGGCTTGTCAGTTCAGAGAGTGTATGTATCGTTGCATGGAGCCAGAACAAACGTGTACGCAACTGCACCATCTACACCGGACTGTCACATGATTGTACCTCTTTGCGTTACATGCCCGGAACGATGCGAGCGATTCGTTAAACCCATGCCGTGGTCCAGGTTTACGGTGGATGCCAGACTTTGCTTGAGCTGCATGCATGCATGCATGGGTGGCCCCTATCTTACCCAGTTACACCTATCAGGCTACGATCGACCAAGGCAGACGTCCACCTCGCGCCGCACCGTGCGTCGATCGTCATCCGTTCTACGGACTTTACCGGTGACTTATGCCCTTCCAGCTACGGCGAGCCACCGGCTCCGTGGCCTGCACGTACGTGAGGGGCCGAGCCAGCGCGCGCGAGCACACACGGCTAGTCGTGTCATGTGCCAGAAGGCCCCCCGCACGGAGCGCGATCAGGACGCGAGCAGGTCCCCGGTGGCATGCGAAGGTACAAGGTAGTTATAGTTTCGCTTGTCTGATGGGTGGTGAGGTGGGCATGCACATCTGTCATCTGGCAATGCATTATGCGTTCGTGTCCTTGCTTGAGCATGTGAGACTGTTAGTGTGAAAGCCAATGACTTTACGAATCGTGAGGCAATCGGACGGCCGAGCATGTTTGTGCTCTTGCGAGTTTTCCAAATTGTCCTCCCTTTTTTGATTCGGTCGTTTAAAATTACGGAATCATCAAATTATAAAACATTTAAAATTGAAATAAAATCTTTGAAAAGAATAGGCATGTTGTACGATGGAGATATGTATCTTATATTTTACTTTTTTTAATATAAAGGATGGATTTTATTAATTTAAAATGAAGCAACAAGTGAATATAAATATAATGAGCACACACCCGGTCTATGTATAGTTAGGATGCCTACATCCAACATCAATACACACACACAAATAAACGCACCGGCAAATAGCATCTTATATTTTAACTTAATAACAGGTCATCTCTTACCTAAGAGAAGGCAAAGACTCTTTTGTGCATTTCTTTCCTATTCACCTCATTAATTATCTTACGTTGTGTCCCTACGAAACCATTGTGCCAATAAGTATGTGGAGCACATGATTGACCTTCTACTAAAACATGTGCTTTTAGTTTTGCCTCCAAGGACGATTGTCTATTTCTACGTTGCCATGTCCACCATTAGTTCTGCCTCGTTAGGGGGGTGGGCACGGGCGACAAACCTAGCCACCGCCATCCCGACCACATCCTCCTATGTCCTCCTTGTTGCCTCTGGATGATGCTGACGAGCAAAGCTCTCCCGATGGCAATGGAGGCGGGAATCTATGATCTCTTATGCCAAGGGGTGGCCTTGATCGGCCTCGATTGCTTGAGATGTCATCATTTGCCACCGTGACCCTGTATCGATCTGCTGGAGATCTCTCTCACCTGTCCAACGACGATGACCGGCAATGGTGCGGGCTACGGGATTCCCTACTCAAGAGGGATCTAGCCACTACGACTGCGGGGGTCTGATATGTCTCAAACATATCTACTTCCCCGAACATTTTTACTATATTTTTGTTCTCTAACTAGCATGATTTGGATTAAATAAACCCAGACTAACATTACTTTCAGCTGAGTTACCTATTGCTGTTATTTTTATGCAAAAATTAATTTGTTGGAACAAGCCCAAATTTTACTATTTTTTGGAAGAAAAGACTCGTGAAACCAGAACGGTACCCAAGGAGGGAAACTTAGATTTATGGTTCTATGATGTTGTTATTCTTAATGCTTGTCACTAGGACCCGAGTGTCATGATTTCAGATTAACCTCTTTATATTTTCTTGAATATATACGCGTGTTTTCATACATGTGTTTTGGATCTTATGTGCAAGTTACGTGCACCTCCTATAGTTTCGAACCCTAGACACTAAAGTGATAATAATCAGGGTATCCACGGGGATAGCTTTGATTTGAGGATTACATATATTCATTGATTGTTAATGTCTTTCTCTGGTGCTTTGTAAAATTAGTATCTTAATTACCATTAATTTTCATTAGGATCCCGTTGAAACAGAAGGGTAGGCCAAAAGATGTTTTTGTAGGTTCTTACTGCAAGCACGTACATCTACATATGTAATAGAAGCCTATATGTGATTGATGAATTGGGTCTAGTTTGTTATCACTTTGAGTTACAGCTATTACATATATGATTCTATCCATGCAACACCCATTATCCACTCTCGTGTCAACATTTTCATACTTGTCACTCTCGTTGTGTTACTTTTGTTCTTTGCAACTAGTGGGAATTTTTGAATTTTTTTACTACCCTGTAATCAAACCTCATTAACCTCATCGCTTTAGCTACTGATAAATTGTGCCAAGTAAATATTTTTTTCAGGTGTGTTTTGAATTGATAATTCAACTGCTCAGGCTTATAAATGTTTTATGGCTTTCCTTGTGTCGAATCAATAAATTTGGATTGTAATGATTTTCTAGAAGACTATTGCGATCCCCTACATTTGTGGGTTATCAATGTCGAGCTCATGGATCAGGAACTAACGCACATCCGTATGATTTTCTCGACTCATGGTATATTTGAATGTCATGGTGGCAGCCTTAGGTGGTGGCTATTGATGTCAGATCTACATGCTGGTGCTATGAGGAGATAAAATGGCACAATGGCTTATGGGCAGCCATGGCGTGCAATGGTTTTGGCCCCGACGTCTATATTTGTTGGTGAATGGAACATTCGCCAGGCGCGTTAGGTTGACAATCGTTGTGTGAGGGGTTTGTGGCAGTCTGGCCAATCTACACTTGGCGGTGATGGCAATGGTGCATCACACAACTCTTGGTATTGTTCTATTAGTGGAAATGATTGAAAGACAAGAGGTGTGTGATGGGTTGTCAGTATTATTAGTGTTTGGGTGATATGATTTGGGTGCTAGTTCAAATGGCAGATAGGCTCATTTCATCTAAAGTAGAGGTTATTACAGAGATTTCATCCTCCGTGGGCCACCTAGTTCCAATGCGCCATCCCTCCCTCTCTCTGATGGGTGTTAGGTGGCAACCAAAAGATCAAGATCAAGGCACTCTCATTTCTTGGTTAGATGATGATGGAAGTCGAAGACCTTGTATCCTTGGTTGAATCTTCGAGATCTCTGAAGCCGAGCCATGTAGTTTTTATTGTTGCGGTATAGTGTTGTTTGTTATTGTTGTCTCCTCTACTCCGACACAGAAGTTGAGTTGCATGTGTGCTCCTTATAGCTTTGTAATCCGTTCACTTCTCATGAATGAAAAATGCAAGGTTGAGTGCTTTCTGTAAAAATAATTCTATGTTTTCCAAAATTCTCTACAATCTCAAATAATTTTTGTAGACTTTTAGATAAATATCTAATTAGTAGGGTCTCGTTTCCACCCGAACCCTTCAAAAAATCTGTAGAGTTTTTTTTTTGTAAGATTATAAACTATATGAATTTTTCCTATGACCTACTTTGCTTGCATTTCCAAAGAAAAAAAATCTCTAAAGTCCATCCTCTCATGAAAATTTCCTTTGTTTAAGAGAATTACTACGATTTTCACGTGGTGCTACAAAATAATATTTCAAATTCTTGTTTTCTCATGCCTACATGATCTAATATGTCATGTCATCTCAATTATGCATTTTTCCTATCCCCGCATTTTTAGAATCATGCAAACCAAAGAGGCCCCATCAACCCCCACCTCATTGCACGTTCAAGTTAGTTACCGGCAAAAGAAGGGCACATCCTTTGAAGTGTGATTTTGGGTGACTCGCATTTATGAAACTTTTGGAAAACTAAGAATTAGGAAAAAAAATATTTCTTCTAGTTACTTCGGATATCCATCGATCTCATATGTATGGTTTCAAACTTCCTCTATAAGCAAAGCATATTAGTTTTGACTTATGTAAAACACTTTTAAGTTTGGAAAATTCATAAAAACAATAAAAATATGTGTGGTATCAAATAAATACACTACAAAAATATACATTTAGGAATATTAATTTTTCATTGTGGATGTTGATATGTTTTTCTACAAAATTGGTCAAATTTACCTATTTTGACTTAATAAAGAACTAATAATCCTTATATTTCATATGTGGTAAAGGATTAAATAAACATTTTCATTATTTTTGAAATTAATAAATAAGTATATTTCACTTGGAATACAAAAAACTAAACTTTTTAGAAAGATGACTATACCCGATCATGCCTTAGTGAACCTTTTTAACATATTACATCGCATACGCTCACATATACGCAATACACTCAACCTATCTGTATGAGAACCTTTGAGACACTAAACTGGCAACCCATCTTAAGATTAGCAAACTCACCATAGGCGTCTTGGAGTCGACAAGAATGTCTCCTCCCACAAAGCAAATATCGCAAGAAAGCCTGAAATAAATCCAAGGAAATGTGATTACTAATGCCAAGTCTAGAACTATAACCCTGGTGGGTTGATTGCAGCACAAGGAACTAACCACGTGAGATACTTGATGTGTTAGTTCTATTCTTATGAGTGATCACGTCATTAATTTCCATTAAATTTTTATTATTGTAGTTCCTTATGGATAAGCCAAGAAACTTATATCCTCAACAAAGCCAATAAAAAAGTGAATTGCCCCTCAGTAGGCTTCCATTCTTAAGGAAAAGCTTACGCAAAAGTTTCCTTGGTTTTCACTTTCTGTGATAGAACTTTACCTTCATTGCCCAATTATTCTTGCCACAAGGATCTCACAGCAACTCACTTGCATTATAATTGGATGGCAGCTTTGTGAACTTTCTTTTTCACATCATAGATGTCTTTTGATTAGTTGTCAAGCACCAACTAGTTTCCTTGGAGTACCTAAGAACTTTATATCTTGTTAGTCTTTCAAGGCAACTCTAACATAGATCACCGAATCAACTGTAAATATTTTGACTGGATAGTAAAAATATATTTTTATCCAACGCAGACACCAAGATTATCCGGATCAATCTGGATGTCTAGAATCTCACAAATCGTCCCCAGACGAAGGGGTGGGTTGTGTTCATCCGACCTCCTCCACATCGGACTCTGACATGCTTGTCCCACCCAAAAAGGAGTTGGAGCCTGCGCATTTGGACATTCTCGAAACTATTTCGGGCGAAAGGCGAAAAAGAAGGTAAGCAATGCACAAGCGTCCGATCAAGATGGACCTTGTCTGGCAAAGCATGTTGTCACACTGGTGTCACCCAGGCTAGTGTCGCCCCAAAATTCCCAGCTTAACTCGCCCTACTACACATCCCAACACGTCGTTCTGCAGCAGTCCACGTCCTCCTTCACCACTCGCCATCGAGTATCGTTCATCGTTAACATGAACACCGACCATGTCTTCACGGAGTCGCAATCCTCATGGCTTGTCTGGCTGCAGATGCCAACCATGGACCACTTTTCCATCAATGCCCCAACATTATTTGTCGAATGCAGCATCCAAGCCAGATGTCAGTAGATAATGAGGCGATGAGGCACGTGGAGGACTCTCAACTGGAAGAACAGTCACAGGTTGGCATCTAGTAGATGTGGACTCAACATCAGGACATGGATCCAGACGCGCACTAGCCGCTGAGTGCCGACCCAAAAAAGGAGAAGGGACTGGATTTCTCACAAGAGAAGGATGAAATGTTGTTTTGGGCATGGTTGACCATTAGTATCGATGCATTTTAGGGCACAAAGCAAAGGGGCACGACGTTTTGTAAAAGCATGCATAATTGGTTTCACCAGCAAAAACACTATGGCCCCTATCATACAGAAGTGATCCGTGAGTGGAATCCAAAATATCTCATGGCACAATATGCAAGAGGTCCTCAACAAGTTTTACAGATTCTAAAAACAAGCACAAAACCGGTGGCCAAAGTGGTACGACAATTTAAGATCTCATAAGTTTTGTGGCTTGTTGCTCTATGTGTTGGTCATGCCATTGATTTGCTCAATGTTGCAGCCTTTTGGCCATCCATTGTCTTCCTTTGTGAGCTCGTACGTGCGCATAGGTTGTACCATAAGATGAATAATACGCACTTCATCTATATGCATTGTTGGTTGACGTTGAATGGGCCAAGTGTTGGGGAACGTCGCATGGGAAACAAAAAATTTCCTACGCACACGCAAACCTATCCATGGTGATGAGCATCTACGAGAGGGAGAGTGGATCTACGTACCCTTGTAGATCGCTAAGCGGGAAGCGTTAAGAAACGCGGTTGGTGTAGTCGAACTTCTTCGCGATCCAAATCGTCGAGCGTCCCGCGATCCAATCACGAACCGTCCCGCGAACACATCATGATCCGTCCCGCGAACTCATCACGATCCGTCTCACGATCTTGATCACGATCTGTCCCGCGAACTCATCACGAACCGTCTCGCGATCTCGATCACGGTCCTTCCGATCTAGCGCCGAACGGACGACACCTCCGCGTTCAGCACACGTGCAGCTTGATGACGATCTCCACCGTCTCAATCCAGCGAGAGGAGGTGGAGAGGAGAGAGAGTTCACCGGCAGCGTGACGGCGCTCCGGTGATGGTGGTGGAGCAATTCCGGCAGGGCTTCGCCTAAGCGCTGCAGAAAACCGATCTAGAGGAGAAACTATGCACCGGTGTAACGGGTAGCACGTGGCCGGAAATTCTGTCCAAAAACCACCCAATCCACTAGTATATATAGGAGGAGAGGAGAGGAGAGGCAGCCAAGGCCTTTGGGTCGGCCGAAATAGGAGGTGGGAAGCAATCCTACTTCACCTCCAATCCTAGTTGGAGTAGGATTGCCTCCTATTGGCTGATTTTCCACTTTTTGCTTTAGGACTTTCTCTCCTGAGCCATGGGCCTTTGTGGCTGTTTTCACAGCCCACTAAGGGCTGTTTATTATTCTCCCACAGCCCATGGACCTCTTGGGGTCGAAATACCCCTCCCGGAGGCCTCCCGGTACACTACCGGCACTCCCGGTACACTACCGGCACTCCCGGTACACTACCGATGAGCCCGAAACTTTTCCGGAAACCAAACTGGGACTTCCTATATATGAATCTTTACCTCCGGAGCTCCTCGTGACGTCCGGGATCTCATCCGGGACTCCGAACAAACTTCGGTCACCACCATACATAACTCTACACTATCGAAACGTCACCGAACCTTAAGTGTGCAGACCCTGCGGGTTCGAGAACTATGTAGACATGACCGAGACACCTCTATGGTCAATAAACAATGGCGGGACCTGGACGTCCACATTGGTTCCTACATATTCTACGAAGATCTTTATCGGTCAAACCTCTATGTCAAGGATTCAGTTAATCCCGTATAACGTTCCCTTTGTTCTTCGGTATGTTACTTCCCCGAGATTCGATCGTCGGTATCTCCATACCTAGTTCAACCTCGTTACTGGCAAGTCTCTTTACTCGTTCCGTAATACAAGATCCCATGACTAACACTTAGCCACATTGCTTGCAAGGCTTGTTGTGATGTTGTATTACCGAGTGGGCCCTGAGATACCTCTCTGTCACCCGGAGTAACAAATCCCAGTCTCAATCCATGCCAACTCAACAGACACCATCGGAGATACCTGTAGAGCACCTTTATAGTCACCCAGTTACGTTGCGACGTTTGATACACACAAGGCACTCCTCCGATATCCGTGAGTTGCATGATCTCATGGTCATAGGAACATATACTTGACATGCAGAAAACAGTAGCAATAAACTGACACGATCATATGCTATGTTTGTAGTTTGGGTCTTATCCATCACATCATTCTCCTAATGATGTGATCCCGTTATCAAATGACATCTCATGTCCATGGCTAGGAAACCTTAACCATCCTTTGATCAACGAGCTAGTCCATTAGAGGCATACTAGGGACATGGTTTTGTCTATGTATCCACACATGCATTTAAGTCTCCGAACAATACAATTATAGCATGGATAATAAACGATTATCATGAACAAGGAAATATGATAATAACTAATTTATTATTGCCTCTAGGGCATATTTCCAACAGTCTCCCACTTGCACTAGAGTCAATAATCTAGTTCACATCACCATGTGATTCGCATTGTTATGAATCTAACACCCAATGAGTTTTGGGGCTCGATCATGCTTTGCATGTGAGAGAGGTCTTATAGTCAACGGGTCTGCGATATTCAGATCCGTGTGTACTTTGCAAATCTCTATGTCAAACCGTAAACACTGCTACCACACTCCACTTGGTACTATTTCCAAATGGCTGCTCCACTATACGTATCCAGATTGCTACTACGAGTCATCCGGATTAGTGTTAAAGCTTGTATCGACGTAACTCCTTACGACGAACTCTTTATCACCTCCATAATCGAGAAACATCTCCTTAGTCTCTTAGTTACTTAGGATAATCTTGACCGCTGTCCAGTGATCCACTCCTGGTTCACTCTTGTACCCCTTGACGGACTCATGGCAAGGCACACACAGGTGCGGTACACAACATGGCATAATATAGAGCCTATGGCTAAGGCATAGGAGACGACGTTCGTCCTTTCTCTTTCTTCTTTCGTTGTCGAGCTTTGAGTCTCACTCAACTTTCACACCTTACAAATCAAGCGAGAACTCTTTCTCTGACTGATCCATTTTGAACTCTTTCAAAATCTTGTCAAGGTATGCACTCATTGAAAGTCTCATCGAGCATCTTGATCTATCTTCATAGATTTTGATGCTCAACAATTAGGTAGCTTCATCCAGGTCTTCCTTTGAAAATCACTTTCCAAATGACCGTTTTATGCTTTCCAGAAACTCTACATTATTTCTGATCAACAATATGTCATCCACATATACTTATCAGAAATTCTATAGTGCTCCCACTCACTTTATTGCAAATACAAGTTTCTCGTAAACTTTGTATAAACATCAAAACTTTGATCACCTCATCAAAGTGTATATTCCAACTCCGAGATGCTTGCTTCAGTCCATGGAAGGATCACCGAAGCTTGCACACCTTTTAGCATCCTTAGGCCTGACAAAACCTTCTGGTTGTGTCACATACAACCTTTCCTCAAGTAAACCGTTAAGGAAACGATGTTTTGACATCCATCTGCCAAATTTCATAATTGAAAACACAGCAACTGCTAACATAACTCCAACAGACTTTAGCACCACTACGAGTGAGAAAGTCTCATCGTAGTCAACTCCTTGAACTTGTCACAAACATCTTTGCAACAAGTCGATCTTTACAAATGTGACATTCACTATCAGTGTCTGTCTTCATTTTAAAGATCCATTTGTACTCAACAACCTGCCGTCCAACGAGCAAGTCTACCAAAGTCTACACTTGGTTTTCATACATGGATCCTATCTCGGATTTCATGGCCTCTAACCATTTGTCGGAATCCGGGCCCATCATCGCTTCTCCATAGCTCGTAGGTTCATCGTTGTCCAACAACATGACCTCCAAGACAGGGTTGTCGTACCGCTTAGGAGCAGTACACATCCTTGTCGACCTACGAAGTTCGATAGTAACTTGATCCTGAAGCTTCATGATCATCATCATTAACTTCCTCTTCAACTAACGTAGGCTTCACAGAAACATCTTTCTGCGATGCGCTATTCTCTGGTTGAACAAAGGTCTAACAACCTCATCAAGTTCTATCTTCCTCCCACTCAATTCTTTCGAGAGAAACATTTCCTCGAGAAAGGATCCGTTTAAGAAATAAACACTTTGCACTAGGATCTGAGATTGAAGGTTCACCCAACTGATCTTAGGGTATTCTATGAAGATGCAATTTGTCCGCCTTGGGTTCGACCTCATTAGGTGAAAACATTTTCCACACAAGTGTCACATCCCCAAATATTAAGAAATGACAGCTTAGGTTTCTATCAAACCATAATTCACATGGTGTCATCTCAACGGATTTAGATGGTGCCCTATTTAAAGTGAATGTAGTTGTCTCTAATGCATAACCCCAAAATTATAGTAGTAAAACGACAAGAGACATCATAGCACGCACCATGTCCAATAGAGCATAACTATGATGTTCGGACACACCATCACACTATGGTGTTCCAGGTGGCATTTAGTTGTGAAACAACTTTCACATTGTCTTAAGTTGTATGCCAAACTCGTGACTCGGATATTCACCTCCACGATCATATCGCAGTCATTTTTATCTTCTTGTCACGATGATCTTTAAACTTCACTCTGAATTTGCTTGAACCTTTCAAACGATTCAGACTTGTGTTTCATTAAGTAAATATACACTATATCTACACAAATCATCAGTGAAGGTAAGAAAATAACGATATCCACTGCACTCTACAAGACTCACTAGATTGCATACATCAACATGTATCATTTCCAATGAATCACTTGCCCGCTCCATCCAACGGGGTCCTTTAGTCATCTTGCCCAAGAGGCATGGTTCGCATGTCTCAACCGATTCGAAATCGAATGGGTCCAAATATCCATCAGCATGGAGTTTCTACATGCGCTTTATACCAATATGACATTTAGCGGCAGTGCCACAAGTATGTGGTACTATCATTATTAACTTTGTATCTTTTGACATCAATGTTATGAACATGTGTAATACTACGATCAAGATTTCAACAAACCATTCTCACTGGGTGCATGACCATTGAAGATATTATTCATGTAAACAGAATAACCATTATTCTCTAACTTAAATGAATAACCGTATTGCAATAAACATGATATAATCATGTTCATGCTCAATGCAAAACACCAAATAACATTTATTTAGGTTCGTCACTAATCCTGAAGGTAGAGAGAGCGTGCGATGTTGATCACATCAACCTTGGAAACACTTCCAACACATATCGTCACCTCACCCTTAGCTAGTTCTCCATTTATTCCGTAGCTTTTATTTCGAGTTACTAACATTTAGCAACCGAACCGGTATCCAATACCCAGGTGCTACTAAGAGTACTAGCAAGGTACACATTAGTAACTCGTATATCAAATATACTTCTATCAATGTTGCCAGCCTTCTTATCTACCAAGTATCTAGGGTTGTTCCGCTTCAGCGACCGCTCACCTCATAACAGAAGCACTTAGTCTCGGGTTTGAGTTCAACTTTGGGTTGCTTCACTGGAGCAGCAACTGACTTGCTATCCATGAAGTTTCCCTCCTTGCTCTTGCCCTTCTCGAAACTAGTGGTTTGATTAACCATCAACACTTGACGCTCCTTCTTGATTTCTACCTTCGCGCTGTCAAACATCGCGAACAGTTTAGGGATCAACATTTCTTTCCCTGGCATTTTATAGTTCATCACCAAGTTCTAGTAGCTTAGTGACAGTGACTTGGAGAACTACATCAATCACTATCTTATCTGGAAGATCAACTCCCACTCGATTCAAGCGATTGTAGTACCTAGACAGTCTGAGCACATGCTCAACGATTGAGCTATTCTCTTTCATCTTGCAGGCAAAGAATCTCGTTGGAGATCCTATATCTCGCAACTCGGGCATGAGCCTGAGATCACAATCTCAGCTCTTAGAACATCTCATATGTTCCGTGACGTTCAAAACGTTTCGGAGCCTCAATTCTAAGCCGTAATGTATGACGCACTAAACTATCAAGTAGTCATCGAAACGTGTCTGTCAGATGTTCACAACATCTACAGACGACGCTAGATGGGGTGGCGCACCGAGCGGTGCATTAAGGACATAAGCCTTCTGTGCAGCAATGAGGACAATCCTCAGATCACGGACCCAGTCCGCAATTTTGCTACCAACATCTTTCAATTCTATTTCTCTAGGAACATATAAAAATACAAGGGAGCTACAACGCGAGCTAGTAATCTACAACATAATTTGCAAAGACACTTTGACTATGTTCATGATAATGAGTTCAATTAATCATATTACTTAAGAACTCCCACTCAAATTGACATCCCTCGGGTCATTCGAGTGATACATGATCCAAATTCACCAACTCAAGTCCGATCATCACGTGAGTTAAGGTGGCTTCAATGGTGAACATCATTATGTTGATCATATCCACTATATGACTCATGCTCGACCTTTCGGTCTCTTGTGTTCCGAGGCCATGTCTGTACATGCTAGGCTCGTCAAGTTTAACCCGAGTGTTCTGCGCGTGCAAATCTGGCTTGCACCTGTTGTATGTGAACGTAGAGTCTATCACACCCGATCATCACGTGGTGTCTCAACACGACGAACTTTCGCAACGGTGCACACTCGGGGAGAACACAGTTCATCTTGAAATTAAAGTTAGGGATCACCTTATAATGCTACCGCCGTACTAAGCAAAACAAGGTGCATAAAAGGATTAACATCTCATGCAATTCATAAGTGACATGATATGGCCATGAACTTGTGTTTAAGATCTCCATCTTCGAAACACCGGCATGATCTCCATCATCACCGGCACAACACCATGATCTCCATCATCTTGATCTCCATCAATGTGTTGCCATTGGGGTTGTGGCGCCAGCCCTGCTTCTACTTCTATTGCTACCGCTTAGCGATAAAGTAAAGCATTACATAGCGCTTAATGATTGACACGCAGGTCATACAATAATTAAAGACAACCCTATGGCTCCTGCCGGTTGCTGTACTCAACGACATGCAAGTCGTGAAATTCTATACATCACATGATCATCTCATACATCACATATATCTCATCATGTAATTGGCCATATCACATCACAACATACCCTGCAAAAACAAGTTAGACGTCCTCTAATTGTTGTTGCATGTTTTACGTGGCTGCTACAGGTATCTAGCAAGAACGATTCTCACCTATGCATAAACCACAACGGTGATACATAGATTGCTTTTCAACCTTCTCAAGGACCGCCTTTGTCGGATCCGATACAACTAAAGTGAGAGAAACTGTCACCCGCAAGCCATCTAAGCAACAAGTTGCGTCAAGGGAACCGGTCTCTCGTAAGCGTACGAGTAATGTTGGTCCGGGCCGCTTCATCTCACAATCCCGCTGAACCAAAATCCGACCAAGGGAGGAAGCAACTAAGCATCAACGCCCACAAACCTTTTGTGTTCTACTCGAGATCTCATCGAACCATCTACCTAGCTCTGATACCACTGTTGGGGAACGTCGCATGGGAAACAAAAAATTTCCTACGCACACGCAAACCTATCCATGGTGATGAGCATCTACGAGAGGGAGAGTGGATCTACGTACCCTTGTAGATCGCTAAGCGAGAAGCATTAAGAAACGCGGTTGGTGTAGTCGAACTTCTTCGCGATCCAAATCACCGAGCGTCCCGCGATCCAATCACGAACCGTCCCGCGAACACATCATGATCCGTCCCGCAAACTCATCACGATCCGTCTCACGATCTTGATCACGATCTGTCCCGCGAACTCATCACGATCCGTTCTGTGATCACATCACGAACCGTCTCGCGATCTCGATCACGGTCCTTCCGATCTAGCGCCGAACGGACGGCACCTCCGCGTTCAGCACACGTGCAGCTTGATGACGATCTCCACCGTCTCGATCCAGCGAGAGGAGGTGGAGAGGAGAGAGAGTTCACCGGCAGCGTGACGGCGCTCCGGTGATGGTGGTGGAGCAATTCCGCCAGGGCTTCGCCTAAGCGCTGCAGAAAACCGATCTAGAGGAGAAACTATGCACCCGTGTAACGGGTAACACGTGGCCGGAAATTCTGTCCAAAAACCACCCAATACACTAGTATATATAGGAGGAGAGGAGAGGAGAGGCAGCCAAGGCCTTTGGGTCGGCCGAAATAGGAGGTGGGAAGCAATCCTACTTCACCTCCAATCCTAGTTGGAGTAGGATTGCCTCCTATTGGCTGATTTTCCACTTTTTACTTTAGGACTTTCTCTCCTGCACCATGGGCCTTTGTGGCTGTTTTCCCAGCCCACTAAGGGCTGGTTATTATTCTCCCACATCCCATGGACCTCTTGGGTTCGAAATACCCCTCCCGGAGGCCACCCGGTACACTACCGGCACTCCCGGTACACTACCGGCACTCCCGGTACACTACCGATGAGCCCGAAACTTTTCCGGAAACCAAACTGGGACTTCCTATATATGAATCTTTACCTCCGGACCATTCCGGAGCTCCTCGTGACGTCCGGGATCTCATACGGGACTCCGAACAAACTTCGTTCACCACCATACATAACTCTACACTACCGAAACGCCACCGAACCTTAAGTGTGCAGACCCTGCGGGTTCGAGAACTATGTAGACATGACCGAGACACCTCTACGGTCAATAACCAATGGCGGGACCTGGACGTCCACATTGGTTCCTACATATTCTACGAAGATCTTTATCGGTCGAACCTCTATGTCAAGGATTCAGTTAATCCCGTATAACGTTCCCTTTGTTCTTCGGTATGTTACTTGCCCGAGATTCGATCGTCGGTATCTCCATACCTAGTTCAACCTCGTTACCGGCAAGTCTCTTTACTCGTTCCGTAATACAAGATCCCGTGACTAACACTTAGCCACATTGCTTGCAAGGCTTGTTGTGATGTTGTATTACCGAGTGGGCCCTGAGATACCTCTCCGTCACACGGAGTAACAAATCCCAGTCTCGATCCATGCCAACTCAACAGACACCATCGGAGATACCTGTAGAGCACCTTTATAGTCACCCAGTTACGTTGCGACGTTTGATACACACAAGGCACTCCTCCGATATCCGTGAGTTGCATGATCTCATGGTCATAGGAACATATACTTGACATGCAGAAAACAGTAGCAATAAACTGACACGATCATATGCTATGTTTGTAGTTTGGGTCTTATCCTTCACATCATTCTCCTAATGATGTGATCCCGTTATCAAATGACATCTCATGTCCATGGATAGGAAACCTTAACCATCCTTTGATCAACGAGCTAGTCCATTAGAGGCATACTAGGGACGTGGTTTTGTCTATGTATCCACACATGCATTTAAGTCTCCGATCAATACAATTATAGCATGGATAATAAATGATTATCATGAACAAGGAAATATGATAATAACTAATTTATTATTGCCTCTAGGGCATATTTCCAACACCAAGCAGGTGAACCTCCTATATTGTCACTTCCTTCAAGAACGCCATAGTCAATAAAGACGAAGGTGTTGATCCAACCATTCCAACGCACTAAGGTTTTGCTCTGGAAAGGAGGTGATTAGGAACTGGGAGAGAAAATGAGAGAAGTAGAAGGAGGAGCTAGAAGGGTGGCAGCCACAATGACGAAGAAGTTCCAGGACATCATGACACCAAAGGAGGAGGAAAGTGTGGGGAGCAATGAGGTAAAGGGGGGAAAGAAGGCGGAGAGGTTTGACACCTTCATGGAGATGCAAGACCAGAAGCACAAGTTCCAAGAGAACAAGCTTGAGATCAAGGCCGCTTTGGAGGAATCCAAAATATTGATCATGAATACATCATACTTGGATCCTGATGCAGCGAATATTTTACAAGCCTACCATGCAGGCATATTAAAACCCTTCGTGCAAATGGAGGAGTCCAGGCCAGCCAAAAGTGAGGGCTTTTCCGTAGACAACTGGACTAAGAGCCAAATGAGTTCTTTGGCATGGACAAAGATCTTGGATTATAAGAAAAAAATTGGGAACAACTGGATGTAAAAACTCATTGAACATCCGATGTTTATAGGTTATGATTGCATATGTTTGCAACTATTAAACTTATGCTTAAATTGATAATAGTCTAGATATTCATGTCAATTAGTGGATGTCGGATCAACGACACACATTTGATGGCTGCGGTTGGATGACCTCCGTCCCTCCACTATCCGAAGACATGTCCGGGCGTGTCCATAGACATTTGATTAGGTCGGTTTTCTTGACCAGCGTTGGAGTTTCCCTTAGAGCATCTACACTGGGGCTCCACAAGGCCCCCTATAGGATCGGGCGAACATTCCGGCAACTTATTGGTAAAAAAACTAACCTAGACATGCTCCTCGTACCTTCCCCACATGTCCGCGCTGACCGACGCCCCTCGTATATTGCCCAAATCTAGGCCGATGTTGGGAGGCACGTGCACGTCCGTCATGTCAGATTCGGCCCACGCTGGCCCACCCCGACCTCATATATACTCGTCCATGACCGCATCCCGGGAAAAACCCTAGCCATGTTGCTCGACTCCACTCTACTCTGTCCCCAAGCTCCCTTTTCAATGATCTCCAACCTTCTCCGACATGGCAGGCAGCGGATTAGACTCCGATGAGTCTCAATCCTTCGACTGGGGTGTATGCGCCTGGCCTAGGTAGGACTCGATCTGGCGGGAATTCGCTGCATCTGGGCAATGAGCCTTCGGATTCGCGGGAGCTGGAAAGTCGAGGTATGTCTCCTGCCTCATATTCGGTGCAGAGGAGTATGAGCGCTACAGGGACCAGTGTGCCCCCCGTAAGAAGCAGAGGGCGCAGGAGTTCGAGGCCTGCCTCGCTGCCGACATGGCAGAGGCGGCGGATGTGGCGTCACGTGCTGCCCTTGACGGGGAAGCCGTATGTGCCTGTATCCTCCAGAAGCGGAAGATGAGGAACATGTGCGCCCTTGTGTGAGAGCGTAGCCGGATGGTCCATGCCATGGTCAGACTACCCCCAAAGAGGAGAATTGAAGGGTGTATCAGCTCTGGCGAGGAATAGATCCGGCTTAATCCATTTTGCGTGTTTGAGTGCAACTTCCGTGACAAAGACAACTAGGGCGTCAACAAGGGCAAGGATGATTCTCTATCCATGCATTATTGTGTAAGTAGGTCATGCTAATTTTTAGTAGTCCGATGACATGTCTTGACATAGTAGCCATGGACGATGGTAGAGGTAATGCGATGCATGTGGTTGTATGGATGTGGGTAAATGAGATACCCGGTTATGGAATCAAAACTTTAATGTGTGAGCGGTTACTGTCCATAAACATATTTGAACGTGTTCATGAAAGTTTGAGGACCAGATTAGCTACATTCGGGTTCTGGATGCTCTAACATATTTGCTTCTAACACTGTAACATGATGATGTCTTGTCTCTTCTCCTGATTAAACGTCCCGGCCATGTTGATGAAATATTCACTGACGGTCTGACCAATCAAAGTAACAGTACAGACCTGTGGTGTCATATGCGAGACCATGATTCCGATGTCAGCTGGTCATTTTATCAGAAGAGCAAATTTTGAACTTTTTTCTTGAGGCCCCTCTCAATGCCCCACCTTATACAGGTGCTAAGCCTGTCACATAGGCAAAAAAAACTGATGTGACATGGTATTTAAAAGGAAAGAGATAAGTGTGATGACCCTCAGAAAGAAACGATGCCAAATACGTGAACCTAAGCAAAATACTTAAATAAAAGAAAGTCCATCAATGCATGAAGAACTTTAATACATAAATCATTAAATAGAGTGTGTTTAGCTACAACAAGTTAAACACCTACGCATTGGGAGTTTTGGTTGCTAAACTTTTAAATATGGTTAGCACCTCATCTTGACACTAATTCATTAGAAGTAGCCTGACAATTAGATGTCAGCTTAAGAAATGCAGTAAAGGGTTGGCAATCAATGTGCTGCCTGCCAACAAATGCGACGCAGGCCCATGTCCACGGAAGCTCCGGGCGAAGCCAGAGCATGATTCATCTCAAGTAGACCTTACAAAACAGTGTGACATCGAGTTTCTATCTCGGTAAACAAATATTCCCTCCTTCCGAATATACATGTCAGAGTAATGAATAAAGGAAGTATAAACATTTTAAATTATCACTCTGTCGTAAATAAAATTGGCGTTCCGCCAAGTGACTGGTTTTGTGTGCGACGCAGATTTGTTTGTTGTCCTCCCATCAGATCACCACGGAGAAGCAAACAAAGGTGCGTGCATGCATCCGGTAGATCGCATTAATAGAAGAACCCAAAGACAAGAGGACAAGGGGTGTGTGGCACACCAAGAAGAGGCGATGCGCACAATCATGGCAAGGGAAATTACAGCTCCTGGCAGGGAGAATCTTCCAATTTGGCACTTTCGATTCCCTATTTCAAATGACAACAGCAATGACTGGCGATGGGCCATGCCACTGTAAACATGACAGTGGGTAGCGCTAGTACGTGTCGACAGAGCGGCAGGGCGTGGGAGGGGCCAGTGCTGGCCAGCCATTGCCGTACGGTGGCAGTAATACAGTGGCGCACCTTGGATAACTGGGTATTAATTTTTGATGGCAGGGTAGATCCGTCGCCACACACGCCTCACCATTTTCTCTTCGTCGTTTTCTCTCGAGTTTCGAAGCCCACACGAAGTGCCCAGCAGATTCCCGGCATGCTCCAATCCAAGCTGTTCGAGGGAGTGGATTGCCTTTTTCTTTTCATGACGGTATTTTTTAGCATGGTCTGCGTGCTGATACAGTCATAAGAGCACCTCCAGCCGTTGTTGGCCTGTCAGGGCCGATTTTAATGCCGATTGGGGCAGCCGGCATTAAAATCGGTCTGGGACGGCTCGGCTTCCTAGCCGCGTCTTCGGAGTCGTTCCCAACCGTCGCTTTCAGCTCATTATGAGCGTAGAATCGGACCAAAAACGTTAAAAGGTTTTAATTTTTTATTGAAATATAATAAAAAACTAAAATAAAAAAGACTACGTAGCCGTCCCGTGGCCGCGCGCCACATTTTACATATCGAAGAGCTTGTAAAAGTCGGTATAGTCGCCGCCGTCGTCCCCGTCCCCGTTGCTGTCATCGCCGTCCGGCGCACCGCGGCCGTCATCCCTGCTGTAGCCCTGCCCTGCGTCGCCGAAACGGTGCAGGTCGGGGTTGGAGGGCTCGGGCGCCTCCCCGTCGCTGTCGTCGTCGAGGATGATGAGGCCGACGATCTCCTCCTCGCGGCGGGCACGGTGGCGAGCCTCGATCTCCTCGAGGGCCCGACGCTACCGCTCCACCTCCTCCCGGACGTAGTCGTCCCGTGCCCACTTCAGAGCAGCCTCGTCATCGGCGGTGGCCATGTCCAGGTGCTCCTACTTGACCATCGCCGGCGTGCCAGGCTCCGTCTTCGGCCTGACAAGGTGGAGGTGGCCGCTGGGAGGCGAGGGCTCGCGGCAACGACCCTCGTTGATGGTGATGCCGCCGCTGCTGCGTCCGCTGTGTCAGAGCGGCGACAACAAGCCAGGCTCGACCTTAACGGCGACGAGCTGTGTGCGCGTTGTACCAGAGGAGTGGGAGGATTGGGAGGAGTGCGAGGACGACGATGACGGTGCCTCCATATGCCGTGGCTGCCACGACGAGCCCCTCCGGCGGGAGACGGACGTCGTCTCCGGGTACCCGAGGCGCGGCTCGTTGCCGCCCTCGATGTGCTCGAGGACGGCCTCGAGAGTGCGTCCGGGGACGCCCCACCAAAGACGGCGCCCCTCGTTGTTGTTGCGGCCGAGTGCGGGGCCGCCGTTGGTGGAGGCGAGCTGCTCCTCACGGTGGCGCTCGAAGTAGGCCGTCCAGAGGGAGGTGCTGTCCGGGGCGTATCTCGGCTGCTGGCGATGCTCCTCGGACAGGAAGGACTGGATCCGGGCGATCTCGGCGCGCCGCTAGGCTCCGGTGGGCACCGGTGGCACGGGGACGCCGCCCGCGCTGAGCCTCCAGGCGTCGGGCGCCCGCATGTCCGGCGGCGTCGGGTACTCCGCCTCGAATAGCAGGCGGGCCTCGTCCTCGTGGAGGTGCCGGCGGCCAAAGCCGTTGCGGGCCGTGCCGTCGCCAGGGTAGCGCTCGGCCATTGTGGGAGGAGAGGGAGAGAGGAGATCGTCGGGAAAAGAGAGGGCGTCGCTGGTGGGATTGGGGGCAGGCAACGAGGTGTGGCGAACACCGGCAAGGTCGCCTTTTATAGCAGGCGAGCGGGTGGTGTGGACGTGTGGGAGGCGAGGTGTGGACGCACGTCGCCCCGTACTGACTGCGCCGCCCATGAACGCCGGCTCGTGAAGTCGCGGCATCAATGGAAGGCTGACCGGCGGCAGCCTTGCATTGATTCCCCGTGGGAAACCGAGGCGATGAGGACGACGACGACGTTCGGTTGCTGACTCGGCAGACCCACCCCCGTTTTCGCGCCAAATCGTTTCGCCCGGCGCCCCCAGGCGCCCCAACGCCCCGAGTTCGGCATGGGTACGTCAACGTTAAATTAGGTCCTAACCGACGAAAAATAGGCTCGTGGGGTATGACTGGACCGATTTTCGACATCGACGCAAAAAAAAGTCTTCGAAGGACCTGTTGAGGGTGGTTAGAGATGCTCTAAGATAAGACGAGAAGGCATACACACCGGCGTACGTACTAGGCCGGGAAGAAAAACTAGAATACGTCGATTGACCGGACGCAAAGCTCCGCGGACGGCTCCCAGAGTGAGGACCGAGGAGGACAACGAAGGTACCCTGCCATGCCGGCCAGCGGTGCGATGCAACCTGGTCGATCATCGGCGGCAGCGTCACTGTGCATCACTAGCTAGAAAGTTGAACGACTCCTTGCGTCTCCAGGTACGACGTGTGACCCCCCACTGCCACGCCAACTAGCCGGGGGGCTACGGTAACGAGCCACAGAGGCCGGCCGTGCGCAGCGGTAGATTGGCGGGCATGATACGCGCACATGCCACGGTTCCCCGGGGACGGGGAGTGAGCGTACGTGATCGTACCGGCCCTGATCACTCGCCGCTTTGCTTTCTGTGGTGCCAATTGTTGCCGGCCGTTTCTCGGGTCTAATGGTGCTGTGCAAGTGTGGTCAGTAGCCTACTGTTAGCCGTTGGAGCCATGGCAGGTATAGGACATAGTAGACGCGACATTGGGACTGTAGGGGCATGGCAGATGCCTCATTCGGAGAAGCAGCACCGTAACCATGCATGTGGGCCGTGCACACGCGGATCACTCATCCGCCATGTCTCGGGGACGGGGTGAACGGCACGAGCTGAACTGCTGAAGTGCAAGTTTATCCATGTATGTTCAGGGTGAATGACAAGCAGAAAAGAGCCATCGGCGCGGCTCCAAGGCGTGCACGCACGCACGCACGTACGGTGGACATCGCGCCCGGTGCCGGGGCAGCGACGGGCCCCTCGTGAGGCTCACCGGAGCGTCACGCGACAGCGGTTATTGCCGTTGCTCTCGCCCACACCCACACGGAACGCCGCAATTTAATCGCGATCGAGCGGCGCTCAGACGCAGTCACGCCGGCCGTGCACGGCCTCGTGCACGCGCCTCGTAGATACTAGGCGATCGAGGAAGCCCGTGCGGCGAATTTACCATGAGTCCGGCCCATCATTCACATCGTCTTGGGAACCCTTTTAGAAAAAGGAAAAAGAACATCGTCACCGGAACGGCGGCCGAGGGCTGACGCATCGTTCGTCGGCCGGAAAGAGGAAGAAGTGCCAACGGAACGGCGAGCGCACGGGGCGGAGATGGCAGCAACCGCCCACCACCGAGGCCCTTGTCTCGTGGCGCGGCGAGCGTGCGTGCCGTCGGACTGCCATTGCTGCCGGCTGCTGTGATAGCGAAGACAAGGACAGCAGCAGCGACTGTACGTTCGCCTCCCGTTAAACCACAGACACAGCCACATAGGACACAGCTTCAGTGACTTTGGATAGATCTACAAAGTCACCGCTGGACTTTGGATAGATCCCAGCCTTCCAAAGCTAATCCAACGGAGATGAATGGATCCAGGAAAAAATCCCCATACTTGGTCATTTCCACACAACGTTCCAGCCTGGAACTTAACATGCTGTTTAATAAAAAAAACTGTATGTATAAATACGATGAAAATTTCCCAGAATGTATAACGCGGTACATGCGATTTACTGTATTTTTTTCAGTTTTTTCTGGACACTTCGAATTTTGAATTCAAAATTTGGCCGGGAAACTTAAATGAGGTTTTATTCACAAACCGTATGTCCGAATCCGATAAAAATTTCCCAGAATCCATAATTCAACGTATAAAATTTACTGGATTTTTTTCGAATTTTTATGTGCATTTTGAATTTCGAGTTTAAAATTTGGTCATGAAACTTAAAATGAGGATTGTAGACAAACCATACGTCCAAATCTGACAAAATTTCCAGTGATTCTTAACTTCACCCGTAAATACTCCAGAGAAAGCATGTGAGTAAAAAAAGAATCAGACACATATTTGCAATCATTGGCAACTTATAAGTAAACCAAGAAAAAGCATAGTGGAAGTTCACAACATCTCCCAAGCACTTAATACCATTTGAATTCTATAGCAACAGGTTCTACTAAACAAAAGACTATAGTTAACCCCCAAAATAGATCCAAAATACTATTGCTAGCTCTGAAAGTACCATGTAACCAACATCTAGATACTAGAACATATTTTCACCATAAAGACTATCATCATAACAAGTAGGAACTGTGAGGAGTTGGGTAAAACTCTCGATGCCATTGTACTTTTCATTCTCCACATCGGCTTCTTTTGTGTGGCCATCATCCGCCACCTCCACTTGAGGTTGTATATCATCATTTTTCCTTTGTTGCTGCCAACGAAACTTTAGCTAATTAGTTTCATAAGAATGAAAAAAGTTTGTTATGCCTAGATTAGAACATACCTTTGCTCCTTTTTTTGTTGCGACGGGCAAGTTTAGGTACCTTGCGCTTCCCCTTGCGCAACTTGTCAAGCCAAGTTTTCTTTCTTTTCAAATTTTTTGATTGCACTTCTTTTTTCTTCAGTTTCGCAGTTCTTAGCAACTCATCTGTCGGCTGCACATTTGGGTTAGCATTTTCTGGGTCACCACTTGGTTCATTCATAGCACTACTAGATGCATTAAGTTTTTCCTCCAACTTTGGACCGACGGAATCAAGTGCATTTTCCAACAATAAACAACATTCTGTAGAGTAGGCCACTTTATGTGCCATAGTATGAAATTTATGAGATAGTTCCTTGTACCAAAGCATAGCTTCAAGTTTTGGATTTTCAATCACATTCCTCCCTTGCTTGTCCAATATACTTCCTTTACATGCTTCTCTAGTCCATCTCTTCAAGATATAATGTGTTGGCAATAGTTTTATGTTCATCAAGTCAAGAATTTTCAGTCCATGTCCACACAGCACTCCTGTCCTTTCAAACATTCCACAAGAACATGTTGCTGTTTTTTTAGAGGATCACATATCACTATGCGCTCATCCTCATAAGTTAAATCACCATGCAAACTACCAATAGCAACAACATATTTGTCTACATCCAATACTTTAGTGCATGCAGCCATTGATCTTTCATACTCACTCTGGAAAGCTTCGAAAATAATTGAGTGAATACTTTGCTTGCTTGTACCAACATAGGGGTGCTCATCTTCATTCTTGGTATGTTTTTCCTTGCTTCAAATTCAGATTCCAACTCCTTGTTTCTTTTGTCTTCCACTGTCCTTTCAAAATGCTTCAAAAATCTGACAATATGAAAATCAGATTTCAAATGGTTCTTTAATGAATTGTTGAAGCTTTCACTCAGTTGTGTACTTCTCACTCCCAAACTGAAGACATCTCTCATATAACATTCAGCCCATTTTTCTTTGACCTTGTAGATACTATTTAACCAAGTTTGCTTATGCACTTTACACCTCGTATTATCAAATGCTTCCTCAAATTCCACCTTGTCCTCATAGCCATACATACAAGCACCAAAATCAGTGAGAATATGTGATTCTTCGTCTTCATCTTTCTCTTCACCACCATCTTTGTTTTCGGCCTCATCTTTCTCTCCTCCCTCGTCATTTGCTTCACCCTTGATTGGAGATAGATGTTTGACGGCATTTTGCATTATGTGAAAGGTACAAAGTCCATGGTATGCTTCTGTGAATACAGCCTCTACAGCTTTTTCCATAGCAGTATCTTGATCAGTAAAGATAGTTCTAGGCTGCCTTCCATTATGTGCGGTTAGAAAAGTGCCAAAGAGCCACTGAAATGAGGCAAATGTTTCATCAAATAACAATGCAGCACCAAAGATTGTAGTCTCCCTAAACTGATTGAGTCCAAGGAAAACACCAAATGGTCTATATTCCTTGTTTGTGCCAAAAGTAGTGTCGAATGTGACGACGTCACCAAAGTGTGCATAGTCTAGCATCATTTTAGCATCAGCCCAAAAAATGTTTGTTATATCCTCCTCGCAATCCAGCTGCATAGCATATTGATATGATGGGTTTTCGGCAACTTTTTCATGAAAATACTTTAACATGCTGCCCGCCTGACCAAATGCCAACTCTCTCTGCCTCTTGCTTTGCAAAAGATTTCTATGGTCACGGCAAGTGTAGCTCAGATTAAGCGGTCCACCAACTTGACGAGTAGCAAACTCATATGCAGCTTTAGGCATAATTCCAGAATCATCCGCAGCTTCAACCAGTTCTTGTTTCAGCTCTGAAGCACTTTTGAACAATTTCTCTTTGCCCTTGCTGCCTTTTACCTTCTTTGGCACAAACGTATTTGCACGAGGTTATCTTACCATCAACTTTGCTCACATTACTGTACCTCTTCCTCACTTCAAAGCCTTCACGACCCCCATATGCTATCCAAAATAGCCATGCCTCCTCTTTACTTCTGAATATCATGCCAATTTGGGGCATACCCTTATCAGATTGTGTCATTGCCCCTTCCCAATTTCTCTGCATTGCCAACACACATAATCAGTTCTTAATGTTGCACAAATTTAACAAATTTTTTAGACGAAAACTTCAAATGCAGTGTGTACTACTTCTGTTGTTGGCTGTTGCCTGTTGGCCCAAACTGATCTGTAATAATGTGTGTACTGCTACCTGATACTAAACTGAATTTAATGGTTGTTCTTGTCAAACTGAATTTAGTCAATGTTGCTATCTGTTGCAGATTTACATGCTAGCTGAATCTACTACTATGAATAATACCCATTAGACACAACACCAACGAGACTTTCTCGTCTATTACAGGAAACTAGAAACGCTAATGAAGGAAGCGTACAGACTACAAACTCGAATGGTGTACAGGTAAAATTGGGATTACCTCCGACCGGCCGGAGGACGATGATGCTCTTGTCGAAGCAGATGAGGGAGGACTCCTGGTTCCCATTGGAGATCACACGGAACCGGTCGAAGCCGCCACCGGCGGGCACGAACGGCGAGGAGGCGGAGGAATCTCCGGTGGGGATGGCGCAGATGAGGCGTGACAGAGGTGGCGAAATCCCCGGCGAGGACGGCGCATCGGATGCACGGCGGAGGGTCTCTCCACGGTGGCGCTGCTCCGTCAGCGCTGGAAGCCCTCGCCTCCGTCGCGAGCGCGCGGGAGAAATCAAGCTCTACCCCGCCAAAATTCCATGTCCGTCCGTCCGCGCGTTGTCTGTCTGAAAATGCTAAGTGTGGGGATTTTTGCCTGGATCCATTCATCTCCGTTGGATTAGCTTTGAAAGGCTGGGATCTATCCAAAGTTCAGCGGTGACTTTGTACTGCAAAGTCACTGAAGCTGAGTCCAGCCACATAGGGATGTCAATGGATTCCCATTACCCATGAAAACCTTATTAGGGTAAAAGTATGTAATAAAAATTTATCCATGAAAAGTCTGAAACTCAGCGAATAGAGCGGGTATGGATATAAAGTCATATAACTCATACCCACGTACTCATGTATCCATATAAAATCTATGTAAATTCAAAATTATCTTTAGAGTCTACATCATGTCAAGTGAACGAAAATATATGACTATGTGTTTTTCTTTATGACTATATGATGTTGTTTATAAGTATACGTTGTTTTTATAATCTATTTTTTGGAAATTATGATTATATGTTGTTGTTGATGACTATCAATTGTTTAAATTGATATTTTGCAAAAATGAGTAATTTTACTCGGTAGACATATCCTAAGCCAAACCCTAAGGTCTCGGTGACACCAATTTCATTTCGGTGAAACCGAAATCAGTGACCAACTTTCGGTTAACCTATTTCTAAGAATCAGAATTTTCGAGTTTTAGAAATCAGTCTCACCAAGTTTTGGTAACTGCCTAGGCTAGCCAAATCCGACCCACCAAGATTTATATATCGGTCTCACCAAACAGCCAAAAGTTACCACATTTTGCACTAGTCGGTGCAACCAAGTTTTTGCTTCGGTTTCACCGAGTTGGACAATAATGTTGTGACGGTTGAATTTTTGGAATGCCTATATATACCCCTCCACCTACCTCCCACTCGTAGAGGAAGCACTCAGAACAGACTAACACTTTCCCCATCCATTTTTCTGAGAGAGAACCACCTACTCATGTGTTGAGATCAAGATCTTCCACTGTGACCATATGAATCTTGATTTCTAGCCTCCCCAAGTTTCTTTCCACCCAATCAACCTCTTCTAACAAGCCAAATCTATGAGAAAGTGATTGTGTCTTGAGAAGACTATCTTTTGAAGCACAAGAGCAAGGAGTTCATCATTGTTACCACATCTATTACCTTTTGGAGAGTGATGTCTCCTAGATTGGTTAGGTGTCTGCTACCTCTTGAGCTTGCGTTGGTTTTCCCTTGAAGAGAAAAGGGTGATGCAGCAAAGTAGATAAGTATTTTCCTCAGTTGTTGAGAACCAAGGTATCAATCCAGTAGGAGGAACAAGCAAGTCACCAATGGATGCACCTATACAAATAATCAAACTCTTGCACCCAACGGTATAAAGCGGTTGTCAATCCCTTCACGATTATTTGCAATGATTAGATCCGATAAAGATAGATGTAAACGAGAACGGAAAGTAAAAGGTAAACAAATTGCAGCAAAATATTTTTGGTATTTTTGGTTTATAGATCTGAAAGTATATTATGAAAAGTAGACCCAAGCGCCATATGTTTCACTAGAGGCTTCTCTCTTGAAGGCAAATATCATGGTGGGTAAACAAATTACTGTTAAGCAATTGATAGAAAAGCGAATAATCATGTAGTTATCCAAGGCAATGATCATGCATATAGACATCACGTACGTATCAAGTGGACCGAAATGATTCTGCATCTACTACTATTACTCCACACATTAACCGACTCCTGCCTGCATCTAGAGTATTAAGTTCATGAAGAACAAAGTAACGCATTAAGAAATATGACATGATGTAGAGGGATAAACTCAAGCAATATGATGAAAAACCCATCTTGTTACCCTTGATGGCAACAATACAATACGTGCCTTGCTACCCCTACTATGTCAGTGGGTGAGGACACCTCAAGATTGAACCCAAAACCAAGCACTTCTCCCATTGCAAGAATTACCAGTATGATGGGGAACGTCGCATGGGAAACAAAAAATTTCCTACGCACATGCAAGATCTATCCATGGTGATAAGCATCTACGAGAGGGAGAGTGGATCTACATACCCTTGTAGATCGCTAAGAGGGAAGCGTTAAGAAATGCGGTTGGTGTAGTCGAACGTCTTCGCGATCCAAATCGCCGAGCGTCCCACGATCTCATCACGATCCGTCCCGTGATCCAATCACGATCCGTCCCATGAACTCATCACGATCCGTCCTGCGATCCAATCACGATCCATCCCCCGAACTCATCACGATCCGTCCTGCGAACTCATCATGATCCGTCTCGCGATCTTGATCACGGTCCTTCCGATCTAGAGCCGAACGGACGACACCTTCGCGTTCAACACACGTACAGCTCGATGACGATCTCCGCCTTCTTGATCCAGCAAGAGGGAGAGGAGAGGTAGACGAGTTCACCGGCAGCGTGACGGCGCCGCGGTGATGGTGGTGGAGCAATTCCGGCAGGGCTTCGCCTAAGCACTGCAGAAATCAGATCTAGAGGAGAAACTATGCACTGGAGGAACGGGCAGCACGTGGCTAAAAATTATGTGCAAAAACCCTAAAACCTCCCGTATATATAAGGAGTCGGCCAAACCAGGTGGAAGAGGTGGAATCCACCTCCAATCCTAGTAGGACTAGGATTCACCCTATTTTTGCCTTTTTTCCACTTTTTCTCTTTGGGTTTTTTCTCCCCAACCGCATGGGCTTTGTGTGGGACTTCCACCAGCCCACTAAGGTCTGGTATTCACTCTCCCACAGACCATGTTGCCTCTTGGGTCGAAATACCCCTCCCGATGGTCTCCCGGTACACTACCGGCACTCCCGGTACACTACCGATGAGCCCAAAACTTTTTCGGCGACCAAACCAGGACTTCCTATATATGAATGTTTACCTCCGGACCATTCCGGAGAAGCTCGTGATGTCCGGGATCTCATACTGGACTCCGAACAACCTTTGGTCACCACCATACATAACTCTATATTACCGAAACGTCACCAAACCTTAAGTGTGCAGACCCTGCGGGTTCGAGAACTATGTAGACATGACCGAGACACCTCTACAGTCAATAACCAATAGCGGGACCTGGATGCCCATATTGGTTCCTACATATTCTACGAAGATCTTTATCAGTCGAACCTCTATGTCAAGGATTCAGTTAATCCCGTAAGATGTTCCCTTTGTTCTTCGTTATGTTACTTGCCCGAGATTCGATCGTCGGTATCTCCATACCTAGTTCAACCTCATTATCGACAAGTCTCTTTACTCGTTCCGTAATACAAGATCCCGTGACTAACACTTAGTCACATTGCTTGCAAGGCTTGTTGTGATGTTGTATTACCGAGTGGGCCCTGAGATACCTCTCCGTCACACGGAGTAACAAATCCCAGTCTTGATCCATGCCAACTCAACAGACACCCTCGGAGATACCTGTAGAGTACCTTTATAGTCACCCAGTTACGTTGCGACGTTTGATACACACAAGGCACTCCTCCGGTGTCAGTGAGTTGCATGATCTCATGGTCATAGGAACATATACTTGACATGCAGAAAACAGTAGCAATAAACGAACACGATCATATGCTACGTTTGTAGTTTGGGTCTTGTCCATCACACCATTCTCCTAATGATGTGATCCCGTTATCAAATGACATCTCATGTCCATGGCTAGGAAACCTTAACCATCTTTGATCAACGAGCTAGTCTATTAGAGGCATACTAGGGACATGGTTTTGTCTATGTATCCACACATGCATCTAAGTCTCCGATCAATACAATTATAGCATGGATAATAAACGATTATCACGAACAAGGAAATATGATAATAACTAATTTATTATTGCCTCTAGGGCATATTTCCAACAGTCTTCCACTTGCACTAGAGTCAATAATCTAGTTCACATCACCATGTGATACGCATTGTTATGAATCTAACACCCAATGAGTTCTGGGGCTTGATCATGCTTTGCATGTGAGAGAGGTCTTATAGTCAACGGGTCTGCGACATTCAGATCCAAGTGTACTTTGCAAATCTCTATGTCAAACCATAAACACTGCTATCACACTCCACTTGGTACTATTCCAAATGGCTGCTCCACTATACGTATCCAGATTGCTACTACGAGTCATCCGGATTGGTGTTAAAGCTTGCATCGACGTAACTCTTTATCACCTCCATAATCGAGAAACATCTGCTTACTCTTTTAGTCAGTAAGGATAATCTTGACCGTTGTCCAGTGATCCACTCCTGGATCACTTTTGTACCCCTTGACTGACTCATGGCAAGGCACACACCAGGTGCAGTACACAGCATGGCATAATATAGAGCCTGTGGCTAAGGCATAGGGGACGACGTTCTTCCTTTTCTCTTTCTTCTGCCGTTGTCGAGCTTTGAGACTCACTCAACTTCACACCTTACAAATCAGGTGAGAACTCTTTCTCTGACTAATCCATTTTGAACTCTTTCAAAATCTTGTCAAGGTATGTACTCATTGAAAGTCTCATCTAGCATCTTGATCTATCTCTATAGATCTTGATGTTCAACAATTAGGTAGCTTTATCCAGGTCTTCCTTTGAAAAACTCTTTTCAAACAACGTTTATGCTTTCCAGAAATTCTACATCATTTCCAATAAACAATATGTCATCCACAACTTATCAGAAATTCTATAGTGCTACCACTCACTTTATTGTAAATACAAGTTTCTCGTAAACTTTGTATAGACTCAAAAACTTTGACCACCTCATCAAAGTGTATATTCCAACTCCGAGATGCTTGCTTCCGTTCATAGAAGAATCACTGAAGCTTGCACACCTTTTAGCATCCTTAGGACTGAAAAAACCTTCTGGTTGTATCACATACAACCTTTCCTCAAGTAAACCATTAAGGAAACGATGTTTGATATCCATCTGCCAGATTTCATAATTGAAAAATGCAGCAACTGCTAACATAATTCCAACACAATTTAGCATCACTACGAGTGAGAAAGTCTCATCGCAGTCAACTCCTTGAACTTGTCGTAAACTTCTTTGCAACAAGTCGAGCTTTACAAACGGTGACATTTACCATGAGCGTCTGTCTTCATTTTAAACATCCATTTGTACTCAACGACTTGCCGTCCAACGAGCAAGTCTACCAAAGTCTATACTTGGTTTTCATACATGGATCCTTTCTCAGATTTCATGGCCTCTAACCATTTGTCAGAATCCGGGCCCATCACCGCTTCTCCACAGCTCGTAGGTTCATCGTTGTCCAACAACATGACCTCCAAGACAAGGTTGTCGTACCGCTCAGGAGCAGTACACATTCTTGTCGACCTACGAAGTTCGATAGTAACTTGATCCGAAGCTTCATGATCATCATCATTATCTTCCTCTTCAACTAATGTAGGCTTCACAGAAACAAATTCCTACGCCGCGCTACTCTCTGGTTGAAAAAAGTTTCAACAACCTCATCAAGTTCTATCTTCCTCCCACTCAATTCTTTTGAGACAAACTCTTTCTCGAGAAAGGACCCAGTTTTAGCAAAAAACACTTTATTCTTGGATCTGAGATAGAAGGTTTACCCAACTGTCTTTAGGGTATTCTATGAAGATGCATTTGTCCGCTTTGGCTTCGAGCTCATTAGGTGAAAACCTATTTCACATAAGTGTTGCAGCCCCAAACATTAAGAAATGACAACTTAGGTTTCTATCAAACCATAATTCACACGGTGTCATCTCAACAGATTTAGATGGTGCCCTATCTAAAGTGAATGTAGTTGTCTCTAATGCATAACCTCAAAATTATAGTAGCAAAATGATAAGAGACATCATAGCAAGCACCATTTCCAATAGAGCATGACTATGACGTTCGAACACACCATCACACTATGGTGTTCCAGGTGGCGTGAGTTGTGAAACAACTTTCACATTGTCTAAAGTTGTATGCCAAACTTGTAACTCAGATATTTACCTCCACGATCATATCGCAGACATTTTTATCTTCTTGTCACGATGATCTTAAACTTCACTCTGAATTTGCTTGAACCTTTCAAACGATTCAGACTTGTGTTTCATTAAGTAAATATACACTATATCTACTCAAATCATCAGTGAAGGTAAGAAAATAACGATATCCACCGCATGCTACAAGAATCATTGGATTTCATACATCAACATGTATCATTTCCAATAAATCACTTGCCCGCTCCATCCGTCTGGAAACGGGGTCCTTAGTCATCTTGCCCAAGAGGCATGGTTCGCATGTCTCAACCGATTCGAAATCGAATGAGTCTAAAGATCCATTAGCATGGAGTTTCTTCATGCGCTTTATACCAATATGACATTTAGCGGCAGTGCTACAAGTATGTGGTACTATCATTATTAACTTGTATCTTTTGTCATCAATGCTATGAACATGTGTATTACTACGATCAAGATTCAACAAACCATTCTCACTGGGTGCATGACCATTGAAGGTATTATTCATGTAAACAGAATAACCATTATTCTCTAACTTAAATGAATAACCGTGTTGCAATAAACACGATCTAATCACGTTCATGCTCAACGCAAAACACCAAAGAACATTTATTTAGGTTCGTCACTAATCCCGAAGGTAGAGAGAGCGTGCGATGTTGATCACATCAACCTTGGAAACATTTCCAACACACATCATCACCTCACCCTTAGCTAGTGCTCCGTTTATTCCGTAGCTTTTATTTCGAGTTACTAACATTTAGCAACCGAACCGGTATCCAATACCCAGGTGCTACTAGGAGTACTAGCAAGGTACACATCAATAACACGTATATCAAATATACTTCTGTCGATGTTGCCAGCCTTCTTATCTACCAAGTATCTAGGGTTGTTCCGCTTCAGCGACCGCTCTCCTCATAATCGAGGCACTTAGTCTCGAGTTTGGGTTCAACTTTGGGTTGCTTCATTGGAGCAGCAACTGACTTGCTATCCATCAAGTTTCCCTCCTTGCTCTTGCCCTTCTCGAAACTAGTGGTTTGACTAACCATCAACACTTGACGCTCCTTCTTGATTTCTACCTTCGCGGTGTCAAACATCGCAAATAGCTCAGGGATCATTAATTCTATCCCTGCCATTTTATAGTTCATCACCAAGTTCTAGTAGCTTTAGTGACAGTGACTTGGAGAACTATATCAATCACTACCTTATCTGGAAGATCAACTCCCACTCGATTCAAGCGATTGTAGCACCCAGACAATCTGAGCACATGCTCAACGATTGAGCTATTCTCTTTCATCTTACAAGCAAAGAATCTTGTTGGAGATCTCATATCTCGCAACATGGGCACAAGCCCGAGATCCTAATTTCAGATCTTAGGACATCTCATATGTTCCGTGACGTTCAAAATGTTTCGAAGCCTCAATTCTAAGCCGTAATGCATCACGCACTAAACTCTCAAGTAGTCATCAGAACGTGCCTGTCAGATGTTCACAACATCTACAGACGATGCTAGAGGGGTTGGCACACCGAGCGGTGCATTAAGGACACAAGCCTTCTGTGCAGCAACGAGGACAATCCTTAGATCACGGAGCCAGTCCGCAATATTTCTACCATCATCTTTCAACTCTATTTCTCTAGGAACATATAAAAATTCAAGGGAGCTACAGCGTGAGCTAGTAATCTACAACACAGTTTGGAAAGACACTACTGACTATGTTCATGATAATGAGTTGAATTAATCATATTACTTAAGAACTCCCACTCAAATTGATATCCCTTCAGTCATTCGAGTGATACATGATCCAAATTCACCAACTCAAGTCCTATCATCACGTGAGTTGAGGTGGTTTCAATGGTGAACATCATCATGTTGATCATATCTGCCATATGACTCATGTTCGACCTTTCGGTCTCTTGTGTTCCGAGGCCATGTCTGTACATGCTAGGCTCGTCAAGTTTAACCCGAGTGTTCTGCATGTGCAACACTGGCTTGCACCCATTGTATGTGAACGTAGAGTCTATCACACCTGATCATCACGTGGTGCTCACCACGACGAACTTTCGCAACGGCGCACACTCGGGAAGAACACAATTCATCTTGAAATTTAAGTGAGGGATCACCTTATAATGCTACCATCGTCCTAAGCAAAACAATGTGCATAAAAGGATTAACATCATATTCAAATCATAGTGTCATGATATGGCCATGAACTTGTGCTTTTGATCTCCATCTTGAAAGCACCGACATGATCTCCATCGTCAGTGGCACGACATCATGATCTCCATCAACGTGTCGCCATCGGGGTTGTTGCGCCCATCATGCTTGTACTACTATTGCTACCGTTTAGCGCTAAAGTAAAGCATTACATAGCGCTTAATGATTGACACGTAGGTCATACAATAATTAAAGACAACCCTATGGCTCCTGCCGGTTGCCGTACTCATCAACATGCAAATCGTGATATTTTATACAACACATGATCATCTCATACATCACATATATCACATCATGTAATTGGCCATATCACATCACAACATACCCTGCAAAAACAAGTTAGACGTCCTCTAATTGTTGTTGCATGTTTTATGTGGCTGCTATGGGTATCTAGCAAGAACAATTCTCAACTACGCAAAAACCATAACGGTGATACACTAGTTGCTTTTCAACCTTCTCAAGGACCGCCTTTGTCAAATCCGATCCAACTAAAGTGAGACAAACTGGCACCCGCAAGCCATCTATGCAACAAGTTGCGGTTGAGGGAACTGGTCTCTTGTAAGCGTACGAGTAATGTTGGTCTGGGCTGCTTCATCTCACAATACCGCTGAACCAAAACACGACCAAGGGAGGAAGCAATCTAAGCATCAATGCCCACAAACTCTTTGTGTTCTACTCAAGATCTCATCTACACATAGACCTAGATCATGATGCCACAGATGGGGAACGTCGCATGGTGATGAGCATCTACGAGAGGGAGAGTGTATCTACATACCCTTGTAGATCGCTAAGCGGGAAGCATTAAGAAACGCGGTTGGTGTAGTCGAACGTCTTCGCGATCCAAATCACCGAGCATCCCGCGATCTCATCACGATCCGTCACGCGATCCAATCACGATCCGTCCCGCGATCCAATCATGATCTGTCCCGCGAACTCATCATGATCCGTCCCGCGAACTCATCACGATCCATCACGCGATCTTGATCACGGTCCTTCCGATCTAGAGCCGAACGGACGGCACCTTCGCGTTCAGCACACGTATAGCTCGATGACGATCTCCGCCTTGTTGATCAG
Organism: Hordeum marinum; assembly: GCA_022496015.1. Lineage (NCBI taxonomy): Eukaryota > Viridiplantae > Streptophyta > Magnoliopsida > Poales > Poaceae > Hordeum > Hordeum marinum. The sequence goes on from CM039678.1 coordinate 116,339,171, forward strand.
GCAAGAGGGAGTGGAGAGGTAGACGATTTCACCGGCAGCGTGACGGTGCCGCGGTGATGGTGGTGGAGCAATTCCGGTAGGGCTTTGCCTAAGCACTGCAGAAATCAGATCTAGAGGAGAAACTATGCACTGGAGGAACGAGCAGCACGTGGCTAAAAATTCTGTGCAAAAACCCTAAAACCTCCAGTATATATAAGAGGAATAGAGGAGGAGGCTTGGACAAACGGCCAAGCCTCTAGGAGTCGGCCGAACCAGGTGGGAGAGGTGGAATCACCCTCCAATCCTAGTAGGACTAGGATTCACCCTATTTTTGCCTTTTTCCACTTTTTCTCTTTGGGTTTTTTCTCCCTAATCGTATGGGTTTGTGTGGGACTTCCACCAGCCCACTAAGGGCAGGTATTCACTCTCCCACAGCCAATGTTGCCTCTTGGGTCGAAATACCCCTCCCGATGGTCTCCCGGTACACTACCGATGAGTCCGAAACTTTTCCGGCGACCAAAACAGGACTTCCTATATATGAATCTTTACCTTCGGACCATTACGGAGCTCCTCGTGACGTCCGGGGTCTCATTCGGGACTCCGAACAACCTTTGTTCACCACCATACATAACTCTATACTACTGAAACGTCATCGAACCTTAAGTGTGCAGACCCTGTGGGTTCGAGAACTATATAGACATGACCGAGACACCTCTACGGTCAATAACCAATAGCGGGACCTAGATGCCCATATTGGTTCCTACATATTCTACGAAGATATTTATCGGTCGAACCTCTATGTCAAGGATTCAGTTAATCCCGTAAGATGTTCCCTTTGTTCTTCGGTATGTTACTTGCCCGAGATTCGATCATCGGTATCTCCATACCTAGTTAAACCTCGTTACCGGCAAGTCTCTTTACTCGTTACGTAATACAAGATCTCGTGACTAACACTTAGTCACATTGCTTGCAAGGCTTGTTGTGATGTTGTATTACCGAGTGGGCCCTGAGATACCTCTTCGTCACACGGAGTAACAAATCCTAGTCTTGATCCATGCCAACTCAACAGACACCCTCGGAGATACCTGTAGAGTACCTTTATAGTCACCCAGTTACGTTGCGACGTTTGATACACACAAGGCACTCCTCCGGTGTCAGTGAGTTGCATGATCTCATGGTCATAGGAACATATACTTGACATGCAGAAAACAGTAGCAATAAACGAACACGATCATATGCTACGTTTGTAGTTTGGGTCTTGTCCATCACACCATTCTCCTAATGATGTGATCCCGTTATCAAATGACATCTCATGTCCATGGCTAGGAAACCTTAACCATGTTTGATCAACGAGCTAGTCTATTAGAGGCATACTAGGGACATGGTTTTGTCTATGTATCCACACATGCATCTAAGTCTCCGATCAATACAATTATAGCATGGATAATAAACGATTATCACGAACAAGGAAATATGATAATAACTAATTTATTATTGCCTCTAGGGCATATTTCCAACACAGTCTAGTTGGCCAAACCAAACTAATAACTCGAAGAGACTTGCAAGGATATGAAATCATGCATATAAGAATTCAGAGGAGATTCATATAAGATTCGTGGATAATCTGAACATAAACCTACAATTCATCGGATCTTGACAAACACACCACAAAAGAGGATTACATCAGATAGATCCCCATGAAGATCATGAAGAACATGGTATTAAAGATCAAAGAGAGAGAAGAAGCTATCTAGCTACTAGCTATGGACCCATAGGTCTGTGGTGGACTACTCATGCATCATCAGAGGGGCAAATGAGTTGATGTAGATGCCCTCCGTGATCGAAACCCCCTCCGGCAGATTACCGGAAAAGGCTCCAAGATTGGATCTCTTGGGAACGGAGGCTTCTGGCTGCGGAAAAGTATTTGCGTGGCTCTTTGTGATGTGGGGGAAATATTTGGTAATTTATAGGCCAAAGATTAGGGTTAGGAGACCTGCCGGGAGACGACAAGCTTGGTTGATTCGTTTCCTTCCAGAAAAATTCCTTCCGATGGTTTTATTCCGTTTGGACTCCGTTTAATATTCCATATCTGCAAAACTCAAAAACAAGGAAAAAAACAGAAACTCGCACTAGGCTCTAGATTAATAGGTTAGTCACAAAAATAATATAAAATAGCATATTCATACATATAAAACATCCAAAACAGATAATATAATAGCATGCCATCATCAGAAATTATAGATACGTTGGAGACGTATCAACATCCCCAAGCTTAATTCCTGCTCGTCCTTGAGTAGGTAAATGATAAAAACAGAATTTTTGATGTGGAGTGCTACCTAACATATCTATCCATGTAATATTCTTTATTGTGCAATGAATATTCAGAAATTTAAGACTCAAAACAAAAGCTTAATATTGTCATAAAAAAATAACATTTCAAGCATACTAGCAAAGCAATTGTATCTCATCAAAATATAATGGGAAAAGAAAGTTATCCCTACAATATCATATGGTGTAGCTATGCTCCATCTTCCCCACACAAAGTATTTATATCATGCACAACCCTGATGAAAAGTCAAGCAATTGTTTTCACACCTTTATTTTCTCAAAAAAATTCAACTCTAACGCAATACATGAGTGTGAGCCATGGATATAACATTATAGGTGGAATATGGTCGAGGTTGTCAAGGAAAGGGAGCAGATGGTCTCACATCAACTAGGCGTATCAACAGGTTGTGGAGATGTCCATTAATAGATATCAATGTGAGTGAGTAGGGATTGCCATGCAATGGATGCACTAGATCTATAAGTGCATGAAAGCTCAAAAAGGAACTAAGTGGATGTGCATCATGAAGAAAAATCCCACTAGTTATATGAAAGTCAAAAAATAGGAGACTCTCTATCATGAAGATCATGGTGCTTCTTTGAAGCACAAGTGTGGAAAAAGGTAGTAGCAATGTCCCTTCTCTCTTTTCTCTCATTTTTTTATTGGTCGGCATCTAAGGCCTCTTTTTTTGGGGCTTCACTGGCCTTTTTTTATAAAGTCCGGAATCTCATCCCCACTTGTGAGGGAATCATAGCTTCCATCATCCTTTCCTCACATGGGACATGCTCTAATAATGATAATCATCACACTTTTATTTACTTACAACTCAAAAGAAAATTACAACTTGATACCTATGACAAAATATGACTCTATACGCAATATGGAAGTGATGGTGCAAGTCATAAAAGGAAACGGTGGAAGTTGCATGGCAATATATCTCGGAATGGCTATGAAAATGCCATAATAGGTAGGTATGGTGGCTGTTTTGAGGAAAGTATATGGTGGCTGTTTTGAGGAAGGTATTGTTCGAAATATGCCCTAGAGGCAATAATAAATTAGTTATTATCATATTTCCTTGTTCATGATAATCGTTTATTATCCATGCTATAATCATATTCATCGGAAACTCATATACATGTGTGGATACATAGACAACACCATGTCCCTAGTATGCCTCTAATAGACTAGCTCGTTGATCAAAGATGGCTATGGTTTCCTAGTCATGGACATGAGATGTCATTTGATAACGGGATCACGTCATTAGGAGAATGATGTGATGGACAAGACCCAAACTACAAACGTAGCATATGATCGTGTCAGTTTATTGCTATTGTTTTCTGCATGTCAAGTATCTATTCCTATGACCATGAGATCATGCAACTCACTGACACCGGAGGAGTGCCTTGTGTGTATCAAACGTCGCAACATAACCGCATGACTACAAAGGTACTCTACAGGTATCTCCGAGGGCGTCTGTTGGGTTGGCATGGATCAAGACTGGGATTTGTTACTCCGTGTGACGGAGAGGTATCTCAGGGCCCACTCGGTAATACAACATCACAACAAGCCTTGCAAGCAATATCACTAGGTGTTAGTCACGGGATCTTGTGTTACGGAACGAGTAAAGAGACTTGTCAGTAACGAGGTTGAACTAGGTATGGAGATACCAACGATCAAATCTCGGGCAAGTAACATACTGAAGAACAAAGGGAACATCATACGGGATTAACTGAATCCTTGACATAGAGGTTCGACTGATAAAGATCTTCGTAGAATATGTAGGAACCAATATGGGCATCCAGGTCCCGCTATTGGTTATTGGCCGTAGAGGTGTCTCGGTCATGTCTACATAGTTCTCGAACCCGCAGGGTCTGCACACTTAAGGTTTGGTGACGTTTCGGTAGTATAGAGTTATGCATGGTGGTGACTGAAGGTTGTTCGGAGTCCCGGATGAGATCCCGGACATCATGAGGAGCTCCGTAATGGTCTGGAGGTAAAGATTGATATATAGGAAGTCCTGTTTTGGTCGCCGGAAAAGTTTCGGGCTCATCAGTAGTGTACCGAGAGTGCCGGTAGTGTACCAGGGGACCATCGGGAGAGGTATTTCGACCCAAGAGGCTACATGGGTTGTGGGAGGAGGTATACCAGCCCCTGATGGGCTGGCCGAAGCCTCCTCTAAGGGCCCATGTGGCTGGAGTGGTTTGAGAAGGGGAAAATCCAAAGGTGGAGAGGTGGAAAGAGTTTCCAAGTGGAAAGGAGGAATCCTACTCCTAATAGGATTGGAGTAGGACTCCTCCACCTCCAATTTAGACCAAACCTTCAGGGTTTGAGGCTGCCTCCTCCCCTCCCTCCCTCCTATATATACTAGAGGATTTAGAGGAAAAAGCTAACCCTAATAGCCACATGCTACCTCTCCTCTAGATCACAGTTTCTCCTCTAGATCGGTTTTCAGCGGTGCTTAGGCGAAGCCCTACTGGAATAGCTCCACCACCATCGCCGCAATGCCGTCGCGCTACCAAAGAACTCATCTACCTCTCCGCTCCCTCTTGCTGGATCAAGAAGGCAGAGATCGTCATCGAGCTCTACGTGTGCTGAACGCGGAGGTGCCGTCCGTTCGGTGCTAGATCGGAAGGACCGTGATAAAGATCGCGAGATGGATCGTGATGAGATTTCCAGATGGATCGTGATGAGTTCGCGGGACAGATCGTGATTGGATCGTAGGACGGATCATGATGAGATCACGGGATGCTCGGCGATATGGATCGCGAAGTTGTTCAACTACACCAACTGCGTTTCTTAACGCTTCCCGCTTAGCGATCTACAAGGGTATGTAGGTCCACTCTCCCTCTCGTAGATTCTCATCACCATGGATAGATCTTGCGTGTGCATAGGGAATTTTTTGTTTCCCATGCAACGTTCCCCAACAGTGGCATCATGAGCTAGGTCTATGTGTAGATGAGATCTCGAGTAGAACACAAAGAGTTTGTGGGTGTTGATGCTTAGATTGCTTCCTCCCTTGGTCGTGTTTTGGTTCAGCGGTATTGTGGGATGAAGCGGCCCAGACCAACCTTACTCGTACGCTTACAAGAGACCGGTTCCATCGACTGACGTGTAACCTTGTTGCACAAAGATGGCTGGCGGGTGTCTGTTTCTCCTACTTTAGTTGGATCGGATTCGACAAAGGCGGTCCTTGAGAAGGTTGAAAAGCAACTTATGTATCACCATTGTGGTTTTTGCATAGGTCAGAATTGTTCTTGCTAGATACCCGTAGCAGCCACATAAAACATGCAACAACAATTAGAGGACGTCTAACTTGTTTTTGCAGGGTATGTTGTGATGTGATATGGCTAATTACATGATGAGATATATGTGATGTATGAGATGATCATGTGTTTTATAGAATATCACGACTTGCATGTCGATGAGTACGGCAACCGGCAGGAGCCATAGGGTTGTCTTTAATTATTGTATGACCTGCGTGTCAATCATTAAGCACCATGTAATGCTTTAATTTATCGCTAAACGGTAGCAATAGTAGTAGAAGCATTGTGGGCGCGACAACCCCGATGGCGACATGTTGATGTAGATCAAGATGATGGAGATCATGGTGTCATGCCGGTGATGATAGAGATCAAGCCGGTGCTTTCAAGATGGAGATCAAAAGCATAAGTTCATGGCCATATCATGTCACTTATGATTTGCATGTGATGTTAATCCTTTTATGCACCTCGTTTTGCTTAGGACGACGGTAGCATTATAAGGTGATCCCTCACTTAATTTCAAGATAAATTGTGTTCTCCCCGAGTGTGCAGCGTTGCGAAAGTTCGTCGTGTCGAGACACCACGTGATGATCGGGTGTGATAGACTCTACGTTCACATACAACGGGTGCAAGCCAGTGTTGCACATGCAGAACACTCGGATTAAACTTGACGAGCCTAGCATGTACAGACATGGCCTCGAAACACAAGAGACCGAAAGGTTGAACATGAGTCATATATTAGATATGATCAACATTATGATGTTCACCATTGAAACCACCTCAACTCACGTGATGATCAGACTTGAGTTGGTGAATTTGGATCATTTATCACTCGAATGACCGGAGGGATGTCAATTTGAGTGGGAGTTCTTCAGTAATATGATTAATTGAACTCATTATCATGAACATAGTTAGTTGTGTCTTTGCAAATTATGTTGTAGATTACTGGCTCATGTTGTAGCTCCCTTGAATTTTTATATGTTCCTAGAGAAATAGAGTTGAAAGATGATGGTAGCAATATTGCGGACTAGGTCCATGATCTGAGGATTGTCCTCATTGCTGCACAGAAGGCTTATGTCCTTAATGCACTGCTCGGTGCGCCAACCCCTCTAGCGTCGTTATAGATGTTGTGAACATCTGACAGGCACGTTCTGATCACTACTTGATATTTTAGTGTGTCATGCATTACGGCTTAGAATTGAGGCTCCGAAACGTTTTGAACGTCATGGAACATATGAGATGTTCTAAGATCTGAAATTAGGATCTCAGGCTCGTGCCGTGTTGCGAAATATGAGATCTCCAACAAGATTCTTTGCCTGCAAGATAAAGGAGGATAGCTCAATCGTTGAGCATGTACTCAGATTGTCTGGGTGCTACAATCGCTTAAATCGAGTGGGAGTTGATCTTCCAGATAAGAAAGTGATTGATATAGTTTTCCAAGTCACTGTCACTAAGCTACTAGAACTTGGTGATGAACTATAAAATGCCAGGGTTAGAAATAATGATCCCTGAGCTGTTCGCGATGTTTGACACCGCGAAGGTAGAAATCAAGAAGGAGCGTCAAGTGTTGATGGTTAGTAAAACCACTAGTTTCGAGAAGGGCAAGGGCAAGGATGGAAATTTCATGGATGGCAAGTCAGTTGCTGCTCCAGTGAAGCAACCCAAAGTTGAACCCAAACCCGAGACTAAGTGCTTCGATTATGAGGAGAGCGATCGCTGAAGCGGAACAACCCTAGATACTTGGTAGATAAAAAGGTTGGCAACATCGACGGAAGTATATTTGATATATGTGCTATTGATGTGTACCTTGCTAGTACTCCTAGTAGCACCTGGGTATTGGATACCAGTTCGGTTGCTAAATGTTAGTAACTCGAAATTAAAGCTACGAAATAAACGGAGAACTAGCTAAGGGTGAGGTGACGATGTGTGTTGGAAATGTTTCCAAGGTTGATGTGATCAACATCGCACGCTCTCTCTACCTTCGGGATTAGTGACGAACCTAAATAAATGTTATTTGGTGTTTTGCGTTGAGCATGAACGTGATTATATCGTGTTTATTGAAACACGGTTATTCATTTAAGTTAGAGAATAATGGTTATTCTATTTACATGAATGATACCTTCATTGGTCATGCACCCAGTGAGAATGGTTTGTTGACTCTTGATCGTAGAAATACACATGTTCATAACATTGATGGCAAAAGATACAAAGTTAATAATGATAGTACCACATACTTGTGGCACTACCGCTTAATGTCATATTGGTATAAAGCGCATGAAGAAACTCCATGCTGATGGATCTTTGGACTCATTCGATTTCGAATCGGTTGAGACATGCGAACCATGCCTCTTGGGCAAGATGACTAAGGACCCTATTTTCCGGATTGATGGAGCGGGCAAGTGATTTATTGGAAATGATACGTGTTGATGTATGCAATCCAATGAGTCTTATAGCGTGCGGTGGATATCGTTATTGTCTTACCTTCACTGATGATCTGAGTAGATATAGTGTATATTTACTTAATGAAATACAAGTCCGAATCGTTTGAAAGGTTCAAGCAAATTCAGAGTGAAGTTTAAGATCATCGTGACAAGAAGATAAAAATGTTTGCAATATGATCGTGGAAGTGAATATGTGAGTTACGAGTTTGGCATACAACTTTAGACAATGTGAAAGTTGTTTCACAATTGACGCCACCTGGAACACCATAGTGTGATGGTGTGTCCGAATGTCATAGTCGTGCTCTATTAGATATGGCGCGAATTATGATGTCTCTTATCATTTTACCACTATTGTTTTGGGGTTATGCATTAGAGACAACTACATTCGCTTTAAATAGGGCACCATATAAATCCGTTGAGATGACACCATATGGTTTGGCAGAAACCTAAGTTGTCATTTCTTAATGTTTGGAGCTGCGACACTTATGTGAGAAAGGGTTTTCACCTAATGAGCTCGAACCCAAAGCGGACAAATGCATCTTCATAGAATACCCTAAGAACAGTTGGGTATACCTTCTATCTCAGATCCAAGTGCAAAGTGTTTGTTGCTAAAAATAGGTCCTTTCTCGAGAAAGAGTTTCTCTTGAAAGAATTGAGTGGAAGGAAGATAGAACTTGATGAGGTTGTTGAACCTTTGTTTCAACCAGAGAGTAGTGCAGTGCAGAAAATTGTTTCTGTGGAGCCTACGTCAGTTGAGGACAAAGTTAATGATGATGATCATGAAGCTTCGGATCAAGTTACTATCAAACCTCATAGGTCGACAAGGACGCGTACTGCTCCTGAGTGGTACGGCAACCCTGTCTTAGAGATCATGTTGTTGGACAACGATGAGCCTACGAGCTATGGAGAAGCAATGATGGGCCCGGATTCCGACAAATGGTTAGAGGCCATGAAATCCGAGATAGGATCCATGTATGAAAACCAAGTATAGACTTTGGTAGACTTGCTCATTGGACGGCAGGTCGTTGAGTACAAATGGATCTTTAAAATGAAGACATACGCGGATGGTAAATGTCACCATTTATAAAGCTCGACTTGTTACAAAGAAATTTACAACAAGTTCAAGGAGTTGACTGCGATGAGACTTTCTCACTCGTAGCAATGCTAAAGTCTGTTGGAATTAGTTAGCAGTTGATGCATCTTTCAATTATGAAATCTGGCAGATGGATGTCAAAACATTGTTTCCTTAACAGTTTACTTGAGGAAAGGTTGTATGTGATACAACCAGAATGTTTTGTTAGTCCTAAGGATGCTAAAAGGTGTGCGAGCTCCAGCAATCCATCTAAGGGCTGGAGCAAGCATCTCGGAGTTGGAATACACGGTTTGATGAGGTGATCAAAGTTTTGTAGTCTATACAAAGTATACGAGAAACTTGTATTTACAATAAAGTGAGTGGGAGCACTATAGAATTTTTGATAAGTATATGTGGATGACATATTGTTGATCGGAAATAATGTAGAATTTCGGGAAAGCATGAATGGTTGTTTGAAAGAGATTTTCAAAGGAAGACTTGGATAAAGCTACCTAATTGTTGAGCATCAAGATCTATAGAGATAGATCAAAATGTTTGATGAGACTTTCAATGAGTACATACCTTGACAAGATTTTGAAAGAGTTCAAAATGGATCAGTCAGAGAAAGAGTTCTCGCCTGATTTGTAATGTGTGAAGTTGAGTGAGACTCAAAGCTCGACAGCGGCTGAAGAAAGAGAAAGGACGAACGTCGTCCCCTATGCCTTAGACATACGCTCTGTATATTATGCCATGTTGTGTACCGCACCTGTGTGTGCCTTGCCATGAGTCCGTCAAGGGGTACAAGAGTGATCTAGGAGTGGATCACTGGACAGCGGTCAATATTATCCTTAGTGATTAAAAGACTAAGGAAATGTTTCTCGATTATGGAGGTGATAAAGGGTTCATCGTAAAGAGTTACGTTGATGCAAGCTTTAACACTAAACCGGATGACTCTTAGTAGCAATCCGGATACGTATAGTGGAGCAGCCATTTGGAATAGTACCAAGTGGAGTGTGGTAGCAGTGTTTACAGTTTGACATAGAGATTTGCAAAGTACACACGGATCGGAATGTCGCAGACCCGTTGACTATAAGACCTCTCTCACATGCAAAGCATGATCGAGCCCCAGAACTCATTGGGTGTTAGATTCATAACAATGCGAATCACATGGTGATGTGAACTAGATTATTGACTCTAGTGCAAGTGGGAGACTGTTGGAAATATGCCCTAGAGGCAATAATAAATTAGTTATTATCATATTTCCTTGTTCATGATAATCGTTTATTATCCATGCTATAATTGTATTGATCGGAAACTCATATACATGTGTGGATACATAGACAACACCATGTCCCTAGTATGCCTCTAATAGACTAGCTCATTTATCAAACATGGCTATGGTTTCCTAGTCATGGACAAGATATGTCATTTGATAACAGGATCACATCATTAGGAGAATGATGTGATGGACAAGACCCAAACTACAAACGTAGCATATGATCGTGTCAGTTTCTTGCTACTGTTTTCTTCATGTCAAGTATCTGTTCCTATGACCATGAGATCATGCAACTCACTGACACCGGAGGAGTGCCTTGTGTGTATCAAACGTTGCAACGTAATTGGGTGACTACAAACGTACTCTATAGGTATCTCCGAGGGTGTCTGTTGGGTTGGCATGGATCAAGACTGGGATTTGTTACTCCGTGTGACGGAGAGGTATCTCAGGGCCCACTCGGTAATACAACATCACAAAAAACCTTGGAAGCAATATGACTAAGTGTTAGTCACGGTATCTTGTGTTACAGAACGAGTAAAGAGACTTGCCGGTAACAAGGTTGAACAAGGTATGGAGATACCGACGACTGAATCTCGGGCAAGTAACATACCGAAGAACAAAGGGAACATCATACGGGATTAACTGAATCCTTGACATAGAGGTTCGACCGATAAAGATCTTCGTAGAATATGTAGGAACCAATATGGGCATCCAAGTCCCGCTATTGGTTATTGACCGTAGAGGTGTCTCGGTCATGTCTACATAGTTCTCGAACCCGCAGGGTCTGCACACTTAATGTTTGGTGATGTTTCGGTAGTATAGAGTTATGCATGGTGTTGACCGAAGGTTGTTCGGAATCCCAGATGAGATCCCGAACGTCACGAGGAGCTCCGAAATGGTCTGGAGGTAAATATTGATATATAGGAAGTCCTGTTTTGGTCACCGAAAAAGTTTCGGGCTCATCGGTAGTGTATCGGGAGTGTCGGTAGTGTACCGGGGGACCATCGGGAGAGGTATTTGGACCCAAGAGGCTACATGGGATGTGGGAGGAGGTAAACGAGTCCCTGATGGGCTGGCCGAAGCCTCCTCTAAGGGCCATGTGGCTGGAGTGGTTTGAGAAGGAAAAAATCCAAAGGTGGAGACGTGGAAAGAGTTTCCAAGTGGAAAGGAGGAATCCTACTCCTAATAGGATTGGAGTAGGACTCCACCACCTCCAAATCGAACAAACCTTCAGGGTTTGAGGCTGCCTCCTCCCCTCCCTCCCTCCTATATATACTGGAGGATTTAGAGGAAAAATCTAACCCTAATAGCCACGTGCTACCTCTCCTCCAGATCACAGTTTCTCCTCTAGATCGGTTTTCAGCGGTGCTTAGGTGAAGCCCTGCTGGAATAGCTCCACCACCATCGCCGCAACGCCGTCGTGCTGCCGGAGAACTCATCTACCTCTCTGATCCCTCTTGCTGGATCAACAAGGCGGAGATCGTCATCGAGATGTACGTGTGCTGAACGCGGAGGTGTCGTCCGTTCGGCGCTAGATCGGAAGGACCGTGATCAAGATCGCGAGACGGATCGTGATGGGATCGCGGGACGGATCGTGATGGGATCGCGGGACGGATCGTGATGAGTTCGCGGGACAGGTCGTGATTGGATCGCGGGATGGATCGTGATGAGATCACGGGATGCTCGGCGATTTGGATCGCGAAGACGTTCGACTACACCAACCGCGTTTCTTAACGCTTCCCGCTTAGCTATCTACAAGGGTATGTAGATTCACTCTCCCTCTCGTAGATGCTCATCACCATGGATAGATCTTGTGTGTGCGTAGGAATTTTTTTGTTTCCCATGCAACGTCCCCAACAGGTATATGGTGGCTGTTTTGAGGAAGGTGTTTGTTGTACCGGCGAAAGTTGCACGGTACTAGAGAGACTAGCAAGGGTGGAAGGGTGAGAGTGCGTATAATCCATGGACTCAACATTAGTCATAAATAACTCACATACTTATGGCAAGAGTCTATTAGTCATTGAAACAAAGTATTAAGCGCATGCTCCTAGGGAGAGGTTGGTAGGAATTAACCATCGCGTGCTCCCGACCCTCACACAAAGGTCGACAATCTATAAACATGTCATGCTCCGACTTTCTTACATAACGGTTCATCATACGTGCATGCTACGGGAATCACAAACCTTTACACAAGTATTTTAACAAATCAAAATTACTTCCTAACATGACTCTTAACATTACCATCTTTATATCACAAAAACTTTATGCGAGGAATCAAACTTCTCATAAATATTCAATGCACTTAATATGGAAGTTTCTATTGTATCCCTTTTGGATGCCTATCATATTAATACTAAATTCACAACCTAGACCAATTACCATGTTGTTTAGAGACTCTCAAAATAATATAAGTGAGATACGAGAGTTCAATTATTTCTATAAAACGCAAACACCACTGTGCTCTAAAAAATATAAGTGAAGCACATAGAGCAAAATTGCCTTACTCAAAAGATATAAGTGAAGCACATAGAGCATACTAAAAATTCACGATTTAGAGTTTCCTTCTCAAAAAATGTGTGCATCAACGATGATTGTGGCAAACTAACAAGCAAAGACTCATATCATACAATACGCTCCAAGCAAAATGCATATCATGTGGTGAATAAAAATATAGCCTCAAGTAAAGTTACCGATGGATTGAAGACGAAAGAGGGGATGCCTTCCGGGGCATCCCAAGCTTAGGCTATTTGGCATCCTTGAATATGACTTGGGGTGCCTTGGGCATACCCAAGCTTAGGATCTTGCCACTCCTTATTCCATAGTCCATCCAATCTTTACCCAAAACTTGAAAACTTCACAACACAAAACTTAACAAAAAACTCATGAGATCCGTTAGTATAAGAAAACAAATAACCACTTTAGGTATGGTTTTGAACTTATGCTTTATTTATATTGGTGTTATACCTACTGTATTTTAATTTCTCCATGGTTCATACCCCATGATACAACCCAAAGATTCATCAAAATAGGCAAACAACTCAAAGAAAACAAAATCTGTCAAAAACAGAACAGTCTGTAGCAATATGAAAACTTTCTATACTTCTGTAACTCAAAAAATTCTGAAAAATTAGGATGACCTGGGAAATTTATATATCAATCTTGTGTAACATTTTCAGACTCATTAGACACTCTAAAAAGTTTAGAAAATTCCTGGGCTGAGCGCAAAAGTTTCTATTTTTCAGCAAGATCAAATCAACAACTACCATAGATCGCCCTAAAGGTTTTACTTGGCTCAAACAATAATTAAAACACCAAAACACCATTACTACAGAAGTAATAATGTGGGAAATACTCAAAAACATAAGCAAAAGCAGAACACAAAAATAAAATTGGGTTGCCTCCCAACAAGCGCTATTGTTTACCACCCCTAGCTAGGCAAAACGCAAAAGATCTAAGTATTGTCATCTTTGGCATGCAAATACTCAATTACACACTTATAAGCCCTAGGAGGCCTGTTTTTCTTATCAATAATAATACTCCTAGGCAAAAAATCAAGAGATTCAATGGTGGCAATTGGTTCCTTAATAATATTGAGAAAGTTCGGGTGAATACTTATTATCTTAAGATCTTCATTTCCTTTACTAGAAGATTCACCCTTATTTTTAGAAACATAAACAAACTTGGCAGCCTTAGGAGGCAAAGGAATTGGAGTAGTTTGAACCAAAGCAAAAGCAGATCCCAAGTTGGTAATAATGTCCTCTAGCTTGGCAATTCTAGAGGAATCTTGTTCCAATTTTTCATATAACTATGGGTTCCTTTTTCTTTAGATTTTTTTAAGGTAACTCCTACTTTAGATCCATATTGAGTGATATGATTATGAATCTTTTTATCCAAGTTTTTAATAAGCTCAACCGTAGCAACCTTTTTTTAATAATATCAAACCTTCGAATTACATGTTCCAGAGTCAAGTTTGTTCCATTAACCATGATTGGGGGTGAAGCTAAGAGATTTATCATAGCGCTATAAGAGTCAAAGGTATGACTTCCCAAGAAATTCCCTCTCATGATGGTATCTAGAACATATCTATTCCAAGGAGTAATACCCATGTAAAAATTGCGAAGGAGAATGGTAGTAGATTGCTTACAAATATTTCTATTTTGAGCATTGCAAATTCTATACCAAGCATCTTTTAAGTTTTCTCCTTCCCTTTGCTTAAAATTAAGAACCTCATACTCGGGAGTATTAGCTAAAGTGGTAAGGTTAGCCATAATTTCAAGCAATCACACGGGCAACGAAAGGCAAACGAAAGAAGGGCGAATAGAAAGGCAAATCTTTTTGGTATTTTCTAAAAATCATTTTAGAAGTGGGGGAGAGGAAAACGACAGGCAAATGGCAAATAATGTAAATGCAGGAGATGAGTTTCTGATGAGTACTTGGTAGGCTTGATGTAGATCTCCCTAGCAAAAATATCAGATTTTCGCAAGTTGATGGGAGATATCTTGTCTTGACTTTCTATGTATCGTCTCCGGCAATGGCGCCAGAAATCCTTCTTGCTACCTCTTGAGCTTTCGTTGGTTTTCCCTTGAAGAGGAAAGGGTGATGCAAAAAAGTAGATAAGTATTTACCTCAGTTTTTGAGAACCAAGGTATCAATCCAGTAGGAGGAACAAGCAAGTCACCAATGGATGCACCTACACAAACAATCAAACTCTTGCACCCAACGCTATAAAGGGGCTGTCAATCCCTTCACGATTATTTGCAAGGATTAGATCCAATAGAGATAGATGTAAACGAGAACGGAAAGTAAAATGTAAATAAATTGTAGCAAAGTATATTTGGTATTTATGGTTTATAGATCTGAAAGTATATTATGGAAAGTAGACCCGGGGGCCATAGGTTTCACTAGAGGCTTCTCTCTTGAAGGCAAATATCATGGTGGGTAAACAAATTACTGTCAAGCAATTTATAGAAAAGCAAATAATCATGTAGTTATCCAAGGCAATGATCATGCATATAGGCATCATGTCCGTATCAAGTAGACCGAAACGATTCTGCATCTACTACCATTACTCCACACATTGGCCGACTCCTGCCTACATCTAGAGTATTAAGTTCATGAAGAACAAAGTAACGCATTAAGAAAGATGACATGATGTAGAGGGATAAACTCAAGCAATATGATGAAGACCCCATCTTGTTACCCTTGATGGCAACAATACAATACATGCCTCGCTACCCCTACTATGTCAATGTGTGAGGACACCGCTAGATTGAACCCAAAACCAAGCACTTCTCCCATTGCAAGAATTACCAATCTAGTTGGCCAAACCAAACTAATAACTCAAAGACACTTGCAAGGATATGAAATCATGCATATAAGAATTCAGAGGAGATTCAAATAAGATTCATGGACAATCTGAACATAAACCCACAATTCATTGGATCTTGACAAACACACCACAAAAGAGGATTACATCGAATAGATCCCCATGAAGATCATGAAGAACATGGTATTGAAGATCAAAAAGAGAGAAGAAGCCATCTAGCTACTAGATATGGACCTATAGGTCTGTGGTGGACTACTCACGCATCGTCAGAGGGGCAATGGAGTTGATGTAGATGCCCTCCTTGATCGAAACCCCCTTCGGCAGATTACCAGAAAAGGCTCCAAGATTGGATCTCTCGAGAACGGAGGCTTCTGGCGGTGGAAAAGTATTTGCGTGGCTCTTTCTGATGTCGGGAGAATATTTGGGAATTTATAGGCCAAAGATTAGGGTTAGGAGATCTGCCGGGATACGGCAAGACTGGTTGATTTGTTTCCTTCCAGAAAAATTCCTTCCGAAGGTTTTATTCCGTTTGGAGTCCATTTAATATTCCATATCTGCAAACCTCAAATACAAGGAAAAACATAAACTAGCACTAGGCTCTAGATTAATAGGTTAGTCCCAAAAATAATATAAAATAGCATATTAATGCATATAAAACGTCCAAAACAGATAATATAATAGCATGCCATCATCGAAAATTATAGATACGTTGGAGACGTATCAGTGTTGCTTGGGAGCCTCTGTCTTCATGTGTGGAGTTGAACCAAGAAGTTTGTACGGGGAAGGAGATCGCCTACTTCGTGAAGATCTACCCCAATGAGGCTAATCCTTCGTGGACATAAGCCGTGATGGAATAGACAATGTTGCTTCTGTGTGGACCCTTATGGATGGAGCCCTCAATGGACTCTCGTGACCGCTACCCTTCGTGGGTATAAGTCTCCATCAACGTGGGCGTATGATAGCACCGCCTATCGGAACCACGGGAAAAATCTTCGTGTCTCCAATTGCGTTTGATCTCCTCTTCCCTACCATTACTTACATGTGCTTGTCTTTACTTTCCGTTGGTATACTCGTTGACTTGCATGTGTAGGGTATGCTAGACTTGTTAGAATTGCTAAAATCTACCAACCATTAAAATAGGGAAAATGTTAGGTTTTTAATTTTTCAAGTAGTCTATTCACACACACTATACGTCTCTTCTCAATCCCACAATACTGTGTTGCGTCATTCCCTCCCCTTCGGGGGAAAACCCAACAAAGATCACAAGTATCAACGTACGGAAATCTTCTTTGTACTGTTGCCACAAATTCGAGCATACTGGGTCATCAGATGGGTCCAATCAACGGTAGACACTGCATTGTGTTGCTTGGTTTCAAACTTTCAAAACTACTACACTATATAGAAGTACATATACTATTATGCATATGCTTAAAATATTATTGAATACATAAAATAAAAACCTCAATTTTGGTTCCGTACAACTTCATATCATATACTAGCAATGTATCCACATGGGAGTAAACCAATTAAATCAACAAAGTAGAATTTAATTAGGTTGCTAGTCTCTGATGCATCTGTTTTGCATAACTATTTATTACTATTAAATTATTATATTTCAATGATATATTTTACAATATGGTGCAATTCTAGTGCATTTTCTCTCTTAAAATGCAAGAAATACAAACAGAGGGTGATTCCTGGACAACTTGAAACCAGACGTAAAATGCAACAGAAGAGAAAGCAATACTACGGAGCCATAAATAATGCATGGTTTTTTGGAGAATTATTTTGGAATATATAAGAAATTATGGAGCAAACAAGTACCATAGGGGATCCACGAGGCCCACACACGGCCTGGTGGCGCACCCTGGGGCCGTGGTGTCTCGTCTCCCAATGCCCTTTGGCTATAACTCATATGAACATGAAAAAACAATATAAAATCCTTAGGACTTTCTGCCACTGTGTGTGATACAGAACTTGGTCACAACACTTTTTTATCTCCGGTGGAGCGATTCCGTTGGGAAGCTTCCCTCCACGAGGGGGAAATGCAAGCCTTCATCATCATCAACACTCCGTGCATCATGGTGTTCATCATCTTGATCAACATCTACACCTGTACCATCTCATCTACAAACCCTAGTTCTTATCCCGTGTTCGATCTTTGTATCAAACCTCATATTGGTACCTGAGAGTGCTTGTAGAGTTGATCAGAGCTTGTAGTTAATGCTAGATGATTTAATTTTTGGAAGATTATTATGTTCTGGTTTTTATGTACTTATACCCACTGATTATGATCCATATGATGAGTTATGGGTAGTTCCATTAGTTATTGATGATATGGACGAATTCTTGTTACTAGTAATCATGTGAAGTCGATCCCATTTAATATTTTGATATTATGTTGTGTTGTTCTTTCTCGAGTGGTGTTATGTGAAGGTCAAATAGATGAAACTTCACCATCTTCGATCCTAAGGAAAGAAATTGTAGAGTTAGTTTGTAAATGATAGGTTGCGGGAGTGATAGAAACTTAAATGCTAGTTTGTGAATTATCCCATTACAGTTGTTTTGCATCCAACTGCTCATTGCTATGTTCTCCATAAATTTGTGGTCATGTTTACTAGTCTCGGTATTCTCTTGCGACAAGAGGAGTCCAAGCTTGGAGAAGTTGATACGTCCATTTTGCATCATCATTTCTTATTATAAATTATCCTATTTCAATTATATATTTCACAATATGATGTAATTATAATGCCCTTTCTCTCTTAAAATGCAAGGAACA
The DNA here is from genome assembly GCA_022496015.1 of Hordeum marinum. Lineage (NCBI taxonomy): Eukaryota > Viridiplantae > Streptophyta > Magnoliopsida > Poales > Poaceae > Hordeum > Hordeum marinum. Next base: position 116,357,630 of record CM039678.1, read on the forward strand.
AAGAGACGGGGATTGCGAGACAACTCGAAATTTGACCCAGTATCCAATAGAAGAGAAAGAAATCCTTAGAAGCTTAAAATGAAGCCTAGATTTTTGGAAAATTATTTGGAATATATAAGGAATTGTGGAGCGAAGAATAACTAGAGGGGACCCATCAGGCTCCCTCACGGCATGGTGGCGCGCCCTACCCCTCTGCGTGCACCTTCTTGTCGTGTGGGGCTATGGTGGCTTGTCTTCTGATATCCCTTCTCTCTATATTAAAATTTTACCTAGAAAAAACACAAAATCTTTGGGTCTTTCCGACGCAGTATAAGATGTGGAAGTTGGGCGGAGCACCTTTTCTCTCTGATGGGGCAAATCAGATGGGCAAACTTTCCTTCGGGATGGGGAAATTGAAGCCTTCATCATCACCAGCACTCCATTCATCATGGGGATCATCATCTTCATCAACATCTTCATTAGCACCATCTAATTTCCAAACCCTAGTTCTTCTCTCGTGTTGAATCTTTGTATCAAACCTCATATTGGTACCTGGGAGTGCTTGTAGTGTTGATTACATCTTGTAGTTGATGCTAGTTGGTTTAATTGATGGAAGCTTGTTATGTTTAGATTGTGAATCATATATTTATAAGCACCAATCATGTTTCATATGATGAGTTGTGAGTAGTTCCATTAATTCTTGAGGACATGGGTGAAGTTTTGCTACTAGTAATCATGTGAAGTTGATTTCCATTCAATGTTTCAATATTATGGCATGTTTTTGTTCCATTAGTGGTGTTATCTGAACGTTGACTACATGACACTTCATCATCTTTGGGCTTAGGGGAAAGAATTGTGGAATTAGTTTACAGACGATGGGTTGTAGGAGTGATAGAAACCTAAACCCTAATTTGTGAATTATTCTAGATGGGTTGTTTTAGATCCAATTGTTTACTGCTCTGGTTAGATATATCTTATTTACTTTTCTTGTAGGTGTGGATGCTTATATGGAGGATATAATCATAAGTAGGTGTTTTTTCAAGTAAGGATAGTACTGTTGGGGAACGTCGCATGGGAAACAAAAAATTTCCTACGCACACGCAAACCTATCCATGGTGATGAGCATCTACGAGAGGGAGAGTGGATCTACGTACCCTTGTAGATCGCTAAGCGGGAAGCGTTAAGAAACGCGGTTGGTGTAGTCGAACATCTTCGCGATCCAAATCGCCGAGCGTCCCGCGATCTCATCACGAGTCGTCCCGCGATCCAATCACGATCCGTCACGTGAACTCATCATGATCCGTCCCGCGATCTCGTTACGATCCGTCCCGCGATCTCATCATGATCCGTCACGCGATCTCATCATGATCCGTCACGCGATCTCATCACGAATCGACTCGTGGCCTTGATCACGATCCTTCCGATCTAGTACCGAACGGACGGCACCTCCGCGTTCAGCACACGTGCAGCTTGATGACGATCTCCACCGTCTTGATCCAGCAAGAGGAGGTGGAGAGGAGAGAGAGTTCACCGGCAGCGTGACGGCGCTCCGATGATGGTGGTGGTGGAGTAATTCCGGTAGGGCTTCGCCTTAAGCATTGTGGAAAACCAATCTAGAGGAGCACCGGTGGAACGGGTAGCACGTGGCCGTAATTTCTGTGCAAAAACCCTCTATTCCACTAGTATATATAGGAGGGAGGGAGAGGCAGCCTTGGCGCCAGCCCAAAGCCTCCTAGGAGTTGGCCGGCTAGAGGGGGAGGAGTCCTACTCCTCCTCCACTCCTTGTAGGAGTAGGACTCTTCCTTTTTAGCCCTTTTTTCCACCTTTTCCTTTAGGACTTTTGCCTCCTGCGCCATGGGACTTATTGTGGCTGTTACTCCAGCCCAATAAGGGCTGGTTATCACTCTCCACAGCGCATGGACCCTCTGGGGTCGAAATACCCCTCCCGGAGGTCTCATATCTCGCAACATGGGCATGAGCCTGAGATCACAATCTCAGCTCCTAGAACATCTCATATGTTCCGTGATGTTCAAAACGTTTCGGAGCCTCAATTCTAAGCCGTAATGCATGACGCACTAAACTATCAAGTAGTCATCGAACATGCCTGTCAGATATTCACAACATCTACAGACGACGCTAGAGGGGGTGGCGCACCGAGCGGTGCATTAAGGACATAAGCCTTCTGTGCAGCAAAGAGGACAATCCTCAGATCACGGACCCAGTCCGCGGTATTGCTACCAACATCTTTCAAATCTATTTCTCTAGGAACATAAAAATTAAGGGAGCTACAGCGCGAGCTAGTAATCTACAACATAACTTGCAAAGACACTATTGACTATGTTCATGATAATGAGTTCAATTAATCATATTACTTAAGAACTCCCACTCAAATTGACATCCCTCTGATCATTCGAGTGATACATTATCCAAATTCACCAACTCAAGTCCGATCATCACGTGAGTTGAGGTGGCTGCAATGGTGAACATCATTATGTTGATCATATCTACTATATGACTCATGTTCGACCTTTCGGTCTCTTGTGTTCCGAGGCCATGTCTGTACATGCTAGGCTCGTCAAGTTTAACCCGAGTGTTCTGCACGTGCAAATCTGGCTTGCACCCGTTGTATGTGAGCATAGAGTCTATCACACCCGATCATCACGTGGTGTCTCAATACGACGAACTTTCGCAACGGTGCACACTCGGGGAGAACACAATTTATCTTGAAATTAAGTGAGGGATCACCTATAATGCTACCGTCGTCCTAAGCAAAACAAGGTGCATAAAAAGGATTAACATCACATGCAAATCATAAGTGACATGATATGGCCATGAACTTGTGCTTTTGATCTCCATCTAGAAAGCACCGGCATGATCTCCATCGTCACCGGCATGACACCATGATCTCCATCATCTTGATCTCCATCAATGTGTCGCCATCGGGGTTGTCACGCCCTGCATGCTTCTACTACTATTGCTACCGTTTAGCGATAAAGTAAAGCATTACATAGCGCTTAATGATTGACACGCAGGTCATACAATAATTAAAGACAACCCTATGGCTCCTGCCGGTTGCCATATTCATCGACATGCAAGTCGTGATAATCTATACATCACATGATCATCTCATACATCACACATATCACATCATGTAATTGGCCATATCATATCACATCATACATTGCAAAAACAAGTTAGACGTCCTCTAATTGTTGTTGCATGTTTTACGTGGCTGCTATGGGTATCTAGCAAGAACAATTCTCACCTACGCAAAAACCACAACGGTGATACACTAGTTTCTTTTCAACCTTCTCAAGGACCGCCTTTGTCGGATCCGATCCAACTAAAGTGAGAGAAACTGTCACCCGCCAGCCATCTAGGCAACAAGTTGCGTCGAGGGAACCGGTTTCTCGTAAGCGTACGAGTAATGTTGGTCCGGGCCGCTTCATCTCACAATCCCGCTGAACCAAAATACGACCAAGGGAGGAAGCAATCTAAGCATCAACTCCCACAAACCTTTTGTGTTCTACTCGAGATCTCATCAAACCATCAACCTAGCTCTGATACCACTGTTGGGGAACGTCGCATGGGAAACAAAAAATTTCGTACGCACACGCAAACCTATCCATGGTGATGAGCATCTACGAGAGGGAGAGTGGATCTACGTACCCTTGTAGATCGCTAAGAGGGAAGCGTTAAGAAATGCGGTTGGTGTAGTCGAACATCTTCGCAATCCAAATCGCCGAGCGTCCCGCGATCTCATCACGAGCCGTCCTGCGATCCAATCACGATCCGTCCCGTGAACTCATCACGATCCGTCCCGCGATCTCGTCACGATCCGTCCCGCGATCTCATCACGATCCGTCCCGCGATCTCATCATGATTCGTCACGCGATCTCATCACGAATCGTCTCATGGCCTTGATCACGATCCTTCCGATCTAGTACCGAACGGACGACACCTCCGCGTTCAGCACACGTGCAGCTTGATGACGATCTCCATCGTCTTGATCCAGCAAGAGGAGGTGGAGAGGAGAGAGAGTTCACCGGCAGCGTGACGGCGCTCCGGTGATGGTGGTGGTGGAGTAATTCCGGCAGGGCTTCGCCTAAGCATTGTGGAAAACCAATCTAGAGGAGCACCGGTGGAACGGGTAGCACGTGGCCGTAATTTCTGTGCAAAAACCCTCTATTCCACTAGTATATATAGGAGGGAGGGAGAGGCAGCCTTGGCACCAGCCCAAAGCCTCCTAGGAGTTGGCCGGCTAGAGGGGGAGGAGTCCTACTCCTCCTCCACTCCTAGTAGGAGTAGGACTCTTCCTTTTTAGCCCTTTTTTCCACCTTTTCCTTTAGGACTTTTGCCTCTTGCGCCATGGGCCTTATTGTGGCTGTTCCTCCAGCCCAATAAGGGATGGTTATCACTCTCCACAGCTCATGGACCCTCTGGGGTCGAAATACCCCTCCCGGAGGTCTCCCGGTACACTACCGGCACTCCCGGTACACTACCGATGAGCCCGAAACTTTTCCGGCGACCAAACTGGGACTTCCTATATATGAATCTTTACCTCCAGACCATTCCGGAGCTCCTCGTGATGTCCGGGATCTCATCCGGGACTCCAAACAACCTTCGGTCACCACCATACATAACTCTACACTACCGAAACGTCACCAAACCTTAAGTGTGCAGACCCTGCGGGTTCGAGAACTATGTAGACATGACCGAGACACCTCTACGGTCAATAACCAATGGCAGGACCTGGACGTCCACATTGGTTCCTACATATTCTACGAAGATCTTTATCGGTCGAACCTCTATGTCAAGGATTTAGTTAATCCCGTATAACATTCCCTTTGTTCTTCGGTATGTTACTTGCCCGAGATTCGATTGTCGGTATCTCCATACCTAGTTCAACCTCGTTACCGTCAAGTCTCTTTACTCGTTCCGTAATACAAGATCCCGCAACTAACAATTAGTCACATTGCTTGCAAGGCTCATTGTGATGTTGTATTACCGAGTGGGCCCCGAGATACCTCTCCGTCACACGGAGTAACAAATCCCAGTCTCGATCCATGCCAACTCAACAGACACCATTGGAGATACCTGTAGAGCACCTTTATAGTCACCCAGTTACGTTGTGACGTTTGATACACACAAGGCACTCCTCCGATATCCGTGAGTTGCATGATCTCATAGTCATAGGAACATATACATTGACATGCAGAAAACAGTAGCAATAAACTGACACGATCATATGCTATGTTTGTAGTTTGGGTCTTGTCCATCACGTCATTCTCCTAATGATGTGATCCCGTTATCAAATGACATCTCATGTCCATGGCTAGGAAACCTTAACCATCTTTTGATCAACGAGCTAGTCTATTAGAGGCATACTAGGGACATGGTTTTGTCTATGTATCCACACATGTATCTAAGTCTCCGATCAATACAATTATAGCATGGATAATAAACAATTATCATGAACAAGTAAATATGATAATAACTAATTTATTATTGCCTCTAGGACATATTTCCAACAAGTACATTAGCTCATGTCCATCCACATCACACTTAGCAAGGCAATGAACATTAATTCAATGAATCATGGTGAATGTAACTTGGTCATATTCCCATGTGTCATCAAGAGCTTTTTAGTCACTATAAGAAACAACTCCGACTTGTCCTTAGCATAATTAGATTGGGACACTTGCTGCACTTTGCTACTATTGTAACTTTCTACCTTGCTACTATTTATATTGCTATCAAACTATCTTGCAACACACGCAGTGAAACCTTTTTCAAAACCGTTTGCCAGTTCCTTCTGCTCCACGTTCGGTTCGAGACTTTTACTTATTGAATGGACTATGACTGATCCCCTATACTTGTGTGCATCAATCTCTCTCCAATGGGTGTCAGCATGTCATATAATTAGGTTACTAATGTTAAACTGGCATGCAACTTTTTATTTGAGACACTAGCACGACCTCTCATATACACCAAGTCGAACCAATTGCATTCCAGATGAGTGTATCAAATATATTTCTGTTCTTTATTGTTATAAGAACGACGATGTTCTCAATACAAGTAGAAAACAAGCACATATTGTCAAATTATTACTGAATCAAAGTTTCGAGTAGAATTTAGATATGCTTACCTAGTATACACTATAAATTTTTATTAAGATATTTGTTAGAATTTATGATTCAGAAATATCTACCATGATATTTATTGATAAAAATATGTATATAAACACATGCACATACATGCAAACATTTTTTATGCAGTGTTAAAAATGAATTTTCTTACATTGGAAAATTTAAATTTACTAGATGCAAAAAATTGTTGACATACATTACAGTATCATTTAACATTGTAACTACTACTTAGCAACATTATTATGTGGTTAACTATGATATATAAATATTATAAATATTTCATTTAACTTGATTATAATTAGTTTTTGTTACAAAGTTATAGTATGTTACAACGAATCTATATAAGTACAAAAGTTTAGCATAAAAGGTATTTTTATTTTTACTACACCTTACATGTAAGAATTACTTGGATCGACTCTATGGCCGAGAAAAATAGGAGTTCCTTGGGGTGCTTAATTTTGCATTCAGTTTCCCACCTTTTGACCAAACACTTGTCAATCTCTGTAAAACGCTATGAGTCGCACAACACGGTAGAGTATTTTGACACTTATTTTTTCATCTAATTTTTTTGCTGTAATTTTGCTTATATAGAGAAAGAAATCTCGAACCGTCATTCATGGCCTCTTGCTTAGACTGAGGTTTGTTAGGTTCTCACTGTCACTGTTTAAATCCTTGTAACTTCCATCAAGCCCTAACTCAATGGTATTCGGGAACATATCAATACATTCATCAAATGCATGCATAAGTCCTTCAGGGTCATCCTCAATGGGGATTATATAAAGATGGTCGCTTCTTATAACAAATATGACTTCATCATCTCCATCCACAATATGGTCAAATAACCTCCCTGCAAAAAAGATCATATAACCATGTCGGTGGCGGCTGTGAAGGTCCAATCTATCTTTCCAACACCCTTAGACCATTTGCATAGTAAAGAGTAAGCATCTTTTGACTATGTCGTGTGCCCGATAAAACAATAGTGGGTAGTAATCAAGATCACACTTTTTCATCCCAGTAAATGCTATTATATGTCATAAAAATATCAAATTAATTTCGTACAAAATTTTATAAATTTAAAAGTATTTTATACATACACAACACAGATGTGATGATTGTATATAAAATGACGTACATTAAATGTTACACTTGCCGTGCATGCGGACTAAAAATAACAAATATGTATGAACCTAGAAATTGCCGATGTTTCAAATAATATGATAGAAAAATTGAACGAGAAGACAAAATGTGAAATGTCTCATGAAAAAACATTTGTCATGCGATGGACACGTAATTTGCCATGGTATACAAACCTAATTTTCCATGCTTTGTTCAACAAAATTTGCCATTCTTCAAAAAATGAATGTTGGCGTATAAGATAAAAAAAATGTCATGTCGTGTAGAAAAATAAATTTTCCATGGTCCAAATTATAAAGTTGTCGTCATGACATAACGGAATCAATAGCATGTGTTGTTTGGTAAATTTTGCAAACCCCAAAAGACAAAAATTGTCTGGTCCATAAAGTAAGAATTTGCTAATGGTCCGAAAAGATAAATTTCCAAATGGTCCAAAAAAATAAAAATTTCCTTGTACATATAATATATTTTCCATTGTTAAAGAAATAGATTTGACAATTTCCACAAAGGAAATTTTCCATTGTAAAAAATGATTTGCCACTATCAAAGAAATAGATTTACCATCGTCAAAGAAAAGTATTTGGCATTGTCAAAAAAAGGGATTTTCCATTTTCCATACATGATATACTTGCCATAGTCAACAAAAGGCATTCGACATGGACTGAAAATAAAATTGCATCCAAAATATAAATGTGTCATGGTATAAAAATAAATTTGACATGATAGAGTACGAAAAGAATGATCTCTAAATTATGGCACATGTGGAAAAGGTTATGTCCTGGTAAAAAAGTATGGACAATTTCTTTAAGTAACCATGACAATATTGTTAAATTCTATGGAAAATACACAACAAGTTTGTTCATCATGGCAACATATGCTTTTAGTTTCCATGGCAACACATTTTAAATAAAATGCCTAGCTTTAACAAGCAGTACGGATCTCATGAGGTATACTTTGATATGTTTCTAAACAATCATAACATATCGGCACAATCTACTAGTCAACCATTCCCAACCAATCACACTCAACAAAACTGAGTGCAAAAAAGCTCAAAAATTAGAGAGCGTAATAGTAAATTGACATGGCAAACTGTCTCTAATTGATAGTAAATTGCCATGGTATATGAAATTAAATGATATCTAATTCATGACAAATGTAGAAAAAATTGTAAGAATTAGAGATCATTTGTCATGGCAAATTTAGAGATCTCTAATAGATGGAAAATTGAGGGAATATGGTGCATTGACATGGCATGCCGATCTCTAAAAATGATAAGTTATTTGCCATGGTCTATGAACATTCATAGCAATGGCATGTCAACTATTTGCTAAACAAAGATAGCAACTATAAAAGATTATTAACTTGCCATGTCAATTGATGATAATTTTCTTTGATTTTGCACAAGTATAGAAGAGGAGGAGCAATCAAATCGTCAACCAAGTCCAAATCAACACACTCGAAGAAACTATCATGGACCAGCAGCATGGTGAATCATCATTGTTACTTTTCCTTTAACACTTCAATGAGAAGGCATTCGTTGGCTCAGAGGTACAACTTCTCGTACCTATAGAGGCTTCAGAAGACGAGCGCGAGGAAGAGGCCCTAGAGCTCCTACTTCTGCATATCGACTATACACCGCCCCAACGCCTATGTTGCCGCATCCCACACCACCACGTCCACGCCCTCGTCACTCGCATAGAAGGGTGGCGCTGCAGCCTTTCTGGTCGCCACCGCCAGTCCAAACACTACCGTGTTAGATTGATGCACTATTGCACCCTCCTACACCGGCGACCGCCACCACCCCTGCGCATCCCTGGGAACCCCCTCTCCCACACGTCACCTGCCACTACCGCCCCGAGCCCACCCTTCCTCCACTCTGCACCGTGTGCGTGAAGAAACACTTGGAATCACATGGAATTTTCGAGATCTACGGGATGCCACTGCCGCCGCAACAACGTCGCTGAGAATCTTCAAGAAGATAGTGGTCGACGGGTAGATGAGAAGAGGAAAGTGGGAGGGGAAGAATGAGAGAGGGACTCGAGTGAGTGTGAACGGGTGAGGGAGGGGTGAAAGCATACCTATGTTCGCTTCGTTCGGACACAACATGAACGATTCCTATACAATGTCGTGGCGTCGGCCTTGCATCGTGATACGTGCTAAATGATCGGACGGTCCGCGTTCGCTCCAAACCACTATAAATCTGAGGACGGATTTATAGTAATCTGACGCCAATGTTTAGGTAAATTTTCGTATGCCACCCAGATCTGTTTGGCATCCTCCCACCAAGTCACCGAAGGACAAAAGTACAAGGAAGAGATTCGGAACACGAAGAAGAAGCCATGCGCACAATCATGCGCAGGGGAAATTAGAGCTCCTGGCAGGTAGAATCTTCCAATTTGGCACTATCAATTCCCTATTTCAAACGACTACTTCAATGACCTGCAACGGGCCATACGAGTTACTGTAAACTTGATAGTGGGCAGAGCGAGTACGTGTCGACAGAGCGGCAGGGTGTGGGAGGGGTCTGCGCTCGCTAAGCGTCGCCGTACGGTGGCAGTAATACTCGTACAGTAGCGCACCTTCGACAAAATTTTTTTTGTTGTTGATAGGTTTGGAATTGCTTATCATGCTTGCCGCACGATTATTTGACAGGGTAGATCTGTGGGAGGCCGCACGGTAGACCATTTTCACCTCGTCGTTTTCTCTCAGATTCAAAGTAGAGTGATCAAGGCCGGTACGTTTTTTTTACTGCTTTTCTTCGCCCGGCCGGTTGCCGTCGACCGTGCCGTGCGTACAAGCACTGAACGTTGTTTCTTGGGTCTGTTGGTGCGCGTGTGGTCAGTGGGCTACTGGTAGCCGTTGCAGGTTCAGGATACGACACTGGACGCAGGCATAGATAGGGGCATGGCGGATGCCTCATCTGAAGAAGCAGCGCCATGGCCCGATGGCCGTGCACGTGGGCCGCGCACACGCGGATAACTAACCGGCCGTGTGTCTCGGCCGTGAATGGCACGAGGTGAATCGCAAGTTTAACCAACCATATTCAGGGTGAATGACGAGCAGAAATGAGCCATCGGCGCGGCTCCAAGGCGTGCACGCACGCACGTACGCGGGACGTCGCGCCCGTACCGGCGCGCATGCCGTAGCGGGTCCCCCGTGAAGCTCACCGGAACTTCACGGGGCAGCGGTTATTGGCGGTGCATGCGCCGCTAGCCCACACGGAGCACCAACTTAAATATTTAATCGCTGGCGGCGCTCATACGCAGTCACGCCGGCAGTGCGGCCATGGCGTAGATACTCGCAGTCACGCAGTCACTTGAAGAAGCCCCCGATGCCCCACGGGGAACACCGGAACTGCGGCCGAGGGCCGACGCATCGTGGTACGACGGAACGAGGGAACGGCGAGGGCATGGCCGGGGCAGCCGCCCACCAGTCCACCACCGACGCCCTTGCTTCGTGGCGTGGCGATCGTGCGTGCGTCGGGCTGTCATTGCTGCGCTCGGACATAACGACAGCAGCAGTGATCGTTCGGCTCTCGTTAAGCCGGAGACCTGGCAGCACAGACGGGTGCGCAGTGTTTTCTTCCATTTGTTCGTGTGCATCGTGCCATCGCTGATACCCCTGCCACGGTAGAATCTGCTCCACGCTGATAGATAAGATTGCACGTACTCAAAGGAGGAGAAGAAAGTAAACAACAAGTATTACAGTCACGCTAGCAGGCATTGAGACGACGTCAACACTTGTCCTCGCGAGAAAAGATAGCATGGCATGATGACGATGCCTGGGATAACTGGATAAGGCGATTCCTTTTCAAAGAAAACAAACTGAGGGGCAAGCTAGGACGACGGTGCTAGATTCCACCGCGCGGCAAGCACAACAGGAACAGCTCACGTGGGTGATGCGACGTGCCCATATCCTATAGCTAGGCTATGTGCCTCTTGCGCCTACGGAATCGGGGTGAGATTGTCAAAAAAACGAATCCTGCCCTCGTGAAAAATGTTTCTAGGTAGGTCGGTTGATGAGCCAGTTTGGAAGCTCAAAACAAGATCGATGCACATGTGACATGTCTACTATGCGTATCCATGCCAACAATGGAAGCCAAATCATAAGTTCATAACCTGTATACCAGCTTGCGGTGGAAAAAGAAAGCCACCATGAACAGTCATGCGTCAACCGCATGTGGTACTATGGTAAGGAAAAGCGGGCGCATGCATGGCCGCCGATGGTATAGCTAGGTAGAGTACGTACGTGCGGCGATGACCGGGCCGAGCTGAGGTGACGGTGCGCCCTACAATCCATCTCACATGCACAAAAGTGTCGCGCTCGGGCGGCCCACCTCATGATTCCATGCACGGTTCGGGCATAGAGAGCCCAAACGCGATCCTCCTTTCGCATGTGCTTTGCCAAAACTTTTTGTGCGGAGAACTGCTGATTACCGTGCACAACGGGCCGCTGTATAAACGTCGCCGGCCGGCGTGTGGGCCGGCGTGTGGCTGGACGTCACGGCCACCCACGACGCCGTGAAGGAAACTAGTTGTTGCGGGACTTTCCTTCTTCTGTGAGACTAGTCATAGTTGTCCCGTTGCAGGACTTTTCTTCTTCTGTAGGCTAGTCATAGTAAAGAGTAACATACACTAGTAAGAGAATTTCAAACAGTCGCGTTCTAAATTTCTTTTACAGCGTCAAAATAACGATAGCGCCGCACCTGTTGGAGATTTTTTTTTGGAAATGAAGGTTAAACCCCCGACCTCTGCATCAATCGATGCATACATCCATCTTTATTAATTATTCCACGAAGGACTGACAAAAAAAAATATCAAGCCACCCGAAGCCACCAGTCACACCTACAAACTCGATAATGTAGAGTGCTCTCACTCTCATATCTAAAACCGGTGTCGTCGTCGATCCATCCACATAACATATCGGGACCAACAGTCGGCGCAACAGACCTAAAACGTGCACCACATACACACGTTGTAAAATCCAGAAGCCGCCATCATTCTCGGACCGCTGACCCATCTTCAAGATAGAGATCCGCATCGTCCTTGCCAGTCCAGATATCCGTCGACGCCACCACGACGCCCAACGGCACCATCGCTTTGCGCTCGTCCATCCAGATGCGAAGACTCCGGAGGATCTATCGTGCGTAGCACCTGGTGACCAGGCATGACACAACGTAGCACCTGTCGGTCAGGCATGACTTGACATCTTCGCCGAAGCTCCGTGCAAGACTTTGCCGCTCCACCTCCTGCCTCTGTCATCCGGCGCTGCTTCACAAACGATGCTCCCAAGAAAGTAACGACACCGAAGTATCGCCATTGTCCGATCTGGATGACCAGATCTTAGGGTTTCCCCAGAGCAGCACGAGTGGGTCGACAATAGTTACACGACGATGCCTTCATCAAGGTAACAACGTAGAACGCCGCCATTGCCCGCCATCGGCTCGGTTTTTGCCGGCAACTCTGTCTCCCCAACTCGCAGTCGGGACCAGATGACGAATCCGGAGATCCGACCACCCAGCCTCAGGTCGACCACCTCCGACGAAGGAGATGGCCACCACCGCCGCGCCCAGGGCCGAAGCCCCCGACGTCCTCGTGTTGCAGCATCCCAGAAGCCGCTTGATGTTGCCGGATCAGCGGAGATGCTCTAACATCATCTTTCAAAATTCAGTGATTGACTTTGATTGTGAGATGCAAATTATAGACGACAACTTGGAAAAGCTTATCCCCATGATTTCACGAAAACTCTACAAAGTGCGTGCAGGTCATGCCGGCAAAGTAGAAGCAAAGGAGAGGACTGGACTCACGGCGGAAGAGGAGCATCCAAACCGAAGGAATTGATCTGGGCTCGCCCTGCTTCGCGTCGACTGGGTCTCCTTGGCTATACACTTTGATCTTTGATGCAAACAATGTTTTGCAACATTTTTCTTGGGAGCAAAAGGGAACACACATTTACTTAGTCCTTTCGTAAACTGTAAACTATGGATACTGCATGCATAATCCTATTTCATCTGGCTTGTCCATTCTATTACATTTGGACACGGGGAACCCTAGCGCCGCCGCCGCCAGGTCCCCACTCCTTCGATCCCCCACTTCGCCGCCGCTGGAGGGGCCGTCGACGAAGTCCGCGTGTGCCCCAGGGAAGGTGGCGGCGGGGCGTTTCCCCTCTCCGCAGCGTTGCGCGTGCATGCGCTGCCTGCGTCACCTTGAGCACGGGCGAGGTGCAGGGCTGCGGGAGCGGCGTCAGCGTGGGGGAGGCCGAATCCTGGCCGGGCTTGGCCGGATCTTGCTTCTTCGCCCTCGATGTGGTGTGCGCCACGTCGGAGGGCAATGCTCGGCGGCTCCATGGTGGGGTCGCGGACATTGGTCTGCGGCAGGCGGCGTTCGACGACGAGGTGGGGCTCGGTGGCTCCATGGTGGGGCTGCGAGATCCGGCGGGCGGGGCGGGACGGCAGAGGATGTGTCGGCGGCTGTGGACTCGCGACGGGCGACGCGGCGGCCGCAATGTTGGATGAGTCGTGCACAAGACATTTGATGGAGGTTATTGGAACAGATCTGGGCAAAAACCTGCTCTTGGCTACTGCCAAGGCCGGTGATGGCGGTGCTATTTGGTGTCGTTCCCTTGTTGAAGGCATCGCTATTGAGAAGTTCGAGGCCACTATATGCTACCTCCGGGGGAAACCCTAGATCAGTAGATCGGATGGCGGCGACATTTTTGTGTCGTTTCCCCCTTGGGGGCATCATTTTTGGAGGTGTACACGGGCTCGAGAGACCAGTGGACGGCATCTTTGGTGGAGCGGTGCTTCATCCTACACATTGATGGTGGTGTATCTCGGCAGCGTGGTGTAGTGGAGATTCGATGTCTGATGTGTGGCGAGGGACTCGCGTAGGAGGGCTATGTTGTTTGGCGTCGTGGTGGCGTCGATGGCAGAGAGGCCTGGCAAGATCGATGCACCAGTTCTGCTCTGAGGATGGATAGATGGAAGATGGAGGTGACGACCCTTGCAGCGTGTGGTGCTCACTGGGAGTGTGCCGGATCGGTATGTGCCACAGTCTAGGTCATGGCTTGGATGGGGCATTCGGATTTAGATGTTAGGTTTTAGTGTGATGTATGTTTGGTATTAGGCTTGGACATCTGGCACCCTTTCATCAAGGGATAGGAGTAGCAACAGGCGTTGCCAAGATGGTGGCTTCAGGCTTTTTAATGTATTACCTTGTAAGGTCTTTAGGAATAATTAATAATATGGCGGCATGCATCGTTCAGATGCAGAGGCCGGGGGTACACCCTCCTTTTCTAAAAAGAAAAAAAAATTGGACAATATTTGACTTCTTAATTTGAGTCGGACACTTACTATGGTGGCAATGGTGCAATTTTTAGGTCCAGGTCTCGTGTTAAACCAAAGTCCCAGGAAAGCTCCGTCGCATATCAATAATCCTACACCTGTGTAGCCCCTGCGAAGTCCTACTTAAACTTCCAATCTAATCTTCTCGCCTCCCCCTTCCCCTTGAATTTCACGGGGGTGGGCCCGCCCCCCCACACATAGTCCACTTATAATAGTCCACATCAACCATTAGAGAAACTCCAATGGGGCGACTCATTTCGTCCGTCGCCGTCCGTTTGGGTTGACGAGGACAAAAATGGTGGCCCAACACGCTGACCCAAACCCAAATCACGTCTGCTTCGCGTCCGCGCCGACTCATTTGCGACCCAAATTTGCGCCCCAAATGAGTCGGCGCGGACGCAGAACGGACGCCTAGCGCGCCTTCTCGGTGTCCACCACGTCCCCACCTGGCGGCCGTCCAACTACCCGCTGCCCACGCGGTCAGCTTAATTTATGACCATGGGCCCACGCGTCAGCTACAGTGGCCGTCCTTTTTTAAGCCGACCGTGCTGTTGGAAATATGCCCTAGAGGCAATAATAAAATGGTTATTATTGTATTTCCTTGTTCATGATAATTGTCTATTGTTCATGCTATAATTGTATTAACCGGAAACCGTAATGCATGTGTGAATACATAGACCACAACATGTCCCTACCGAGGCTCTAGTTGGCTAGCTCGTTGATCAATAGATGGTCACGGTTTCATGACCATGGACATTGGATGTCGTTGATAACGGGATCACATTATTAGGAGAATGATGTGATGGACAAGACCCAATCCTAAGCATAGCACAAGATCGTGTAGTTCGTCTGCTAAAGCTTTTCCAGTGTCAAGTATCATTTCCTTAGACCATGAGATTGTGCAACTCCCGAATACCGTAGGAATGCTTTGGGTGTGCCAAACGTCACAACGTAACTGGGTGGCTATAAAGGTGCACTACAGGTATCTCCAAAAGTGTCTGTTGGGTTGGCACGAATCGAGACTGGGATTTGTCACTCCGTGTGACGGAGAGGTATCTCTAGGCCCACTCGGTAAGACATCATCATAATGAGCTCAATGTGACTAAGGAGTTAGCCACGGGATGATGTGTTACGGAACGAGTAAAGAGACTTGCCGGTAACGAGATTGAACAAGGTATAGGGATACCGACGATCGAATCTCGGGCAAGTATCATACCGGTAGACAAAGGGAATTGCATATGGGATTGATTGAATCCCCGACATCGTGGTTCATCCGATGAGATCATCGTGGAGCATGTGGGAACCAACATGGATATCCAGATCCCGCTATTGGTTATTGACCGGAGAGGTGTCTCGGTCATGTCTACGTGTCTCCCGAACCCGTAGGGTCTACACACTTAAGGTTCGATGATGCTAGGGTTATAGGGAAATAGTGTACATGGTTACCGAAGGTTGTTCGGAGTCCCGGATGTGATCCCGTACGTGATGAGGAGTTCCGGAATGGTCCGGAGACAAAGATTGATATATAGGAAGTGAGGTTTTGGCCACCGGAAGTGTTTCGGGAATTACCGGTAACGTACCGGGACCACCGGAAGGGTTCCGGGGGGCCACCAGCCCCAGAGGGCTGCGTGGACCGAGTGTGGAAGGTACCAGCCCCAGAGTGGGCTGGTGCACCCTCCACCCTGGCCTAAGGCGCGGGAAAGGTGGGAGGGAGGGGAAACCCTAGACCTAGATGGGCCTAAGGCCCACTAGGGCTGCGGCCTCCCCCTCTTCCCTCTTGGCCGCCGGCCAAAAGCCATCTAGGGCTGCCACACAACCCTAGGGTGGGAACCCTAGGGGTTGCGCACCCTCCTCCCCTCCTCCTATATATAGTGGGAGTTTTGGGGGCTGCAAAACACATGGTTTCTTCCTCTCTCGGCGCAACCCTACTCCTCCCTCTCCTCGTTCTTCGTAGTGCTTGGCGAAGTCCTGCCGAAGACCACACAGCTCCACCGTCACCATGCCGTCGTGTTGTCGGAGCTCTCCCTCAACCTCTCCTTCCTCCTTGCTGGATCAAGGCGTAGGAGACGTCACTGGGCTGCACGTGTGTTGAATGCGGAGGTGTCGTTTTTCGGCACTAAGATCGGAGTCCATTGTGATCCGAATCGCTACGAGTACGACTCCACCAACCACATTCTTGTAACGCTTCCGCTTAGCGATCTTCAAAGGTATGAAGATGCAATCTCTTCCCACTCGTTGCTGGTTTCTCCATAGATAGATCTTGGTGAACACGTAGGTTTTTTTTTATTTACTACTACGTCTCCCAACAGTGGCATCATGAGATAGGTCTATGCGTAGAATCTATGCACGAGTAGAACACAAAGCAGTTGTGGGCATCGATCTTGTTAATTTGCTTACCACTGCTAGTCTTATCTTGATTCGGCAGTATTGTAGGATGAAGCGGCCCGGACCAACTTTACACGTACGCTTATGTGAGACCGGTTCCACCGCCTAACATGCACTTGTTGCATAAGGTGGCTAGAGGGTGTCTGTCTCTCCCACCTTAGTCGGATTGGATTCGATGAAAAGGGTCCTTATGAAGGGTAAATAGCAATTGGCATATCACGTTATGGTTTTGGCGTAGGTAAGAAACGTTCTTGCTAGAAACCTATAGCAGCCACGTAAAAACTTGCAACTACAAATTAGAGGACATCTAACTTATTTTTGCAGCATATGCCTTGTGATGTGATATGGCCAAAAGTATGTGATGTGATGCATTGTGATGTATGAGATTGATCATGTTCTTGTAATAGGATTCACGACTTGCATGTCGATGAGTATGACAACCGGCAGGAGCCATAGGAGTTGTCTTATTTTATTGTATGACCTGCGTGCCAATCATAAACGCCATGTAATTACTTTACTTTATTGCTAAACGTTAGCCATAGTAGTAGAAGTAATAGTTGGCGAGACAAATTCATGAAGACACAAGGATGGAGATCATGATGATGGAGATTATGGTGTCATGCCGGTGACAGTGATGATCATGGTGCCCCGAAGATGGAGATCAAAGGAGCAAGATGATATTGGCCATATCATGTCACTATATTGATTGCATGTGATTTTTATCATGTTTACATCTTATTTGCTTAGAACGACGGTAGTAAATAAGATGATCTCTCAATAAAATTTTAAGAAATGTGTTCACCCTAACTGTGCACCGTTGCTAAGGATTGTTGTTCCGAAGCACCACGTGATGATCGGGTGTGATAGGTCCTAACGTTCACATACAACGGGTGTAAGCCAGATTTACACACGCGAAACACTTAGGTTGACTTGACGAGCCTAGCATGTACAAAGATGGCCTCGAAACACGAAAGGCCGAAAGGTCAAACATGAGTCGTATAGAAGATATGATCAACATGGATATGTTCACCATGGATGACTAGTCCGTCTCACGTGATGATCGGACACGGGCTAGTTGACATGGATCATGTGTCACTTGGATGACTAGAGAGATGTCTATCTAAGTGGGAGTTCATTAAATAATTTGATTATGTGAACTTACTTATCATGAACTTAGTCTAAAATTGTCTTTACAATCTATATTGTAGATTCAATGGCTAACGCTAATGTCACCCTCAACTTCAACGCATTCCTAGAGAAAACCAAGCTGAAAGATGATGGAAGCAACTATGCGGACTGGGTCCATGGCTTGAGGGTCATCCTCATAGCTTCCAAAAGATTGTATGTCCTTGATGCACCGCTAGGTCACCCACCCATTTTCCTAGCGGACCAAGACGTTACGAGCGCTTGGCAGTCACGCTGCGATGATTATTCCCTTGTTTAGTGCGGCATGCTTTAAAGTTTAGAACCCGGGCTCCAAAAGCGTTTTGAGCAACACAGAGCATATGAGATGTTCCAAGAGCTGAAACTGGTTTTCCAAGCTCATGCCCGGGTCGAGAGATATGACATCTCCGACAAGTTCTTCAGCTGTAAGATGGAGGAGAATAGTTCTATCAGTGAGCACATACTCAAAATGTCTGGGTTGCACAACCACTTGACTCAGCTGGGACTTAATCTCCTAGATGACTCGGTCATTGACAGAATCCTCCAGTCGCTTCCACCTAGCTGTTGGAAATATGCCCTAGAGGCAATAATAAATTAGTTATTATCATATTTCCTTGCTCATGATAATCGTTTATTATCCATGCTATAATTGTATTGATCGGAGACTTAAATGCATGTGTGGATACATAGACAAAACCATGTCCCTAGTATGCCTCTAATAGACTAGCTCGTTGATCAAAGGATGGTTAAGGTTTCGTAGCCATGGACATGAGATGTCATTTGATAACGGGATCACATCATTAGGAGAATGATGTGATGGACAAGACCCAAATTACAAACGTAGCATATGACCATGTCAGTTTATTGTTGTTGTTTTCCGCATGTCAAGTATATGTTCCTATGACCATGAGATCATGCAACTCACTGACACCGGAGGGATACTTTGTGTGTATCAAATGTTGCAACGTAACTGGGTGACTATAAAGGTGCACTACAGGTATCTCCGAAGGTGTCTGTTGAGTTGGCATGAATCAAAACTGGGATTTGTTACTCCGTGTGACGGAGAGGTATCTCAGGGCCCACTCGGTAATGCAACTTCACAACAAGCCTTGCAAGCAATGTGACTAATATGTTAGCCACGGGATCTTGCATTATGGAACGAGTAAAGAGACTTGCCGGTAACGAGGTTGAACTAGGTATGGAGATACCGACGATCGAATCTCGGGCAAGTAACATACTGAAGAACAAAGGGAACGTTATACGGGATTGATTGAATCCTTGACATAGAGGTTCGACCGATGAAGATATTCGTAGAATATGTAGGAACCAATGTGGACGTCCAGGTCCCGCCATTGGTTATTGACCGTAGAGGTGTCTCGGTCATGTCTACATAGTTCTCGAACCCTTAGGGTCTGCACACTTAAGGTTCGGTGACGTTTCGGTAGTGTAGAGTTATGTATGGTGGTGAACGAAGGTTGTTCGGAGTCCCGGATGAGATCTTGGACGTCACAAGGAGCTCCGGAATGGTCCGGAGGTAAAGATTCATATATAGGAAGTCCCAGTTTGGTCGCCGGAAAAGTTTCGGGCTCATCGGTAGTGTACCGGGAGTGCCGGTAGTGTACCGGGAGACCTCCGGGAGGGGTATTTCGACCCCAAAGGGTCCATGGGCTTTGGAGAGTAATAACCAGCCCTTAGTGGGCTGGAGGAACAGCCACAATAAGGCCCACGGCGCAGGAGGCAAAAGTCCTAAAGGAAAAAGGTGAAAAAAAGGCAAAAAGGAAGAGTCCTACTCCTACTAGGAGTGGAGGAGGAGTAGGACTCCTCCCCCTTTGGCCGGCCGACTCCTAGGAGGCCTTGGCCCTGCTCCAAGGCTGCCTATCCCTCCCTCCTTTATATACTGGTGGAGTGGGGGCTGTTTAGACACAGTTTACAGCCACTGCTACCCGTTCCACCGGTACTCCTCTAGATCGGTTTTCTACAGTGCATAGGCGAAGCCCTGCCGGAACCACTCCACCACCATCGCCGGAAAGCCGTCACGCTGCTGGTGAACTCTCTCTCCTCTCCACCTCCTCTTGCTGGATCAAGACGGTGGAGATCGTCATCAAGCTGCACGTGTGCTGAACGCGGAGGTGCCGTCCGTTCGGCGCTAGATCAGAAGGACCGTGATCGAGATCGCGAGACGGTTCGTGATGAGATCGCTGAACGGATCGTGATGAGTTCGTGGGACAGATTGTGATCAAGATTGTGAGACGGATCGTGATGAGATCACGGTACGGATCGTGATGAGTTCACGGGACGGATCGTGATTGGATCGCGGGACGGATCGTGATGAGATCGCGGGACGCTTGGCGATTTGGATCGCGAAGATGTTCAACTACACCAACCGCATTTCTTAACGCTTCCCGCTTAGCGATCTACAAGGGTACGTAGATCCACTCTCCCTCTCGTATATGCTCATCACCATGGATAGGTTTGCGTGTGCATAGGAAATTTTTTGTTTCCCATGCGACGTTCCCCAACACTAGCTACCAGAGCTTTGTGATGAACTACAACATGCAAGGGATGGAGAATTCCATTCCTGAGTTGTACTCGATGCTGAAATTAGCGGAGGTCGAGATCAAAAAGGAGCATCAAGTGTTGATGGTGAATAAGACCACTAGTTTCAAGAAAGCCAAGGGTAAGAAGAACTTCAAGAAAGACGGCAAAGCTGTTGCCAAGCCCGGTAAGCAAGTTGCCGGGAAGAAGAACAAGAATGGACCCAAGCCTGAGACTGAGTGCTTTTATTGCACGGGTACCGTGTTGGAAATATGCCCTAGAGGCAATAATAAATTGGTTATTATCACATTTCCTTGTTCATGATAATCGTTTATTATCCATGCTATAATTGTGTTGATCGGAAACTCAGATACATGTGTGGATACATAGACAACACCATGTCCCTGGTATGCCTCTAATAGACTAGCTCGTTGATCAAACATGGCTATGGTTTCCTAGTCATGGACATGAGATGTCATTTGATAACGGGATCACGTCATTAGGAGAATTATGTGATGGACAAGACCCAAACTACAAACATACCATATGATCGTGTGAGTTTATTGCTACTGTTTTCTGCATGTCAAGTATTTGTTCCTATGACCATAGATCATGCAACTCACTGACATCAGAGGAGTACCTTGTGTGTATCAAATGTTGCAACGTACCTGGGTGACTATAAAGGTGCTCTACAGGTATCTTCGAGGGTGTCTGTTAGGTTGGCATGGATAAAGACTGGGATTTGTTACTCCGTGTGATGGAGAGGTATCTCAGGGCCCACTCGGTAATACAACATCACAATAAGCCTTGCAAGCAATGTGACTAAGTGTTAGTCATGGGATCTTGTATTACGGAACGATTAAATAGACTTTTCGGTAATGAGGTTGAAGTAGGTATGGAGATACCGACGATCGAATCTCGGGCAAGTAACATACCGAAGAACAAAGGGAACATCATACGGGATTAACTGAATCCTTGACATAGAGGTTCGACCGATAAAGATCTTCATAGAATATGTAGGAACCAATATGGGCATCCAGGTCCCGCTATTGGTTATTGACCGTAGAGGTGTCTCGGTCATGTCTACGTAGTTCTCGAACCCGCAGGGTCTGCACACTTAAGGTTCAGTGACGTTTCGGTAGTATAGAGTTATGTACGGTGGTTACCGAAGGTTGTTCGGAGTCCTGGATGAGATCCCGGATGTCATGAGGAGCTACGAAATGGTCCGGAGGTAAAGATTGATATATAGGAAGTCCTGTTTTGGTCGCCGGAAAAGTTTTGGGCTCATCGGTAGTGTACCGGGAGTGCGGGTAGCGTACCGGGGGACCATCGAGAGAGGTATTTCGACCCAAGAGGCTACATGGGCTGTGGGAGGATGTAAAACATCCCCTGGTGGGCTGGCCTAAGCCTCCTCTAAGGTCCCATGCGGCTGGAGTGGTTTGAGAAGGAAAAGAAAATCCAAAGGTGGAGAGGTGGAAAGAGTTTCCAAGTGGAAAGGAGGAATCCTACTCCTAATAGGATTGGAATAGGACTCCTCCACCTCCAATTTCGACCAAACCTTGAGGGTTTGAGGATGCCTCCTCCCCTCCCTCCCTCCTATATATACTAGTGGATTTAGAGGAAAAAGCTTACCCTAATAGCCACGTGCTACCTCTCCTCTAGATCGGTTTTCAATGGTGCTTAGGCGAAGCCCTGCTGGAATAGCTCCACCACCATCGCCGCAACGCCGTCGCGCTGCCGGAGAACTCATCTACCTCTCCGCTCCCTCTTGCTGGATCAAGAAGGTGGAGATCATCATCGAGCTGTACGTGTGCTGAACGTGGAGGTGTCGTCCGTTCGGCGCTAGATCGGAAGGACCGTGATCAAGATCACGAGATGGATCGTAATGAGATCGTGGGACGGGTCGTGATGAGTTCACGGGACGGACCGTGATGAGATTGCGGGATGCTCGGCGATTTGGATCGCGAAGACGTTCGACTACACCAAGCGCGTTTCTTAACGCTTCCCGCTTAGCGATCTACAAGGGTGTGTAGATCCACTCTCCCTCTCGTAGATGCTCATCACCATGGATAGATCTTGCGTGCATGTAGGAAAATTTTTGTTTCCCATGCAACGTTCCCCAACATACCGGTCATTGGAAGCGGAACTGCCCCAAGTACTTAGCGGATAAGAAGGCCGGCAACGTTAGAGGTATATGTGATATACTTGTTATTGATGTGTACCTAACCAGCGCTCGTAGTAGCTCCTGGGTATTTGATACCGGTGCAGTTGCTCACATTTGTAACTCCAAGCAGGAGCTGCGGAATAAGCGGAGGCTGGCAAAGGACGAGGTGACTATGCGCGTCGGGAATGGTTCCAAGGTCGATGTGATCGCCGTCGGCACACTACCTCTACATCTACCTTTGGGATTAGTTTTAAACCTTAATAATTGTTATTTAGTACCAGCTTTGAGCATGAACATTATATCTGGATCCCGCTTGATGCGAGATGGCTACTCATTTAAATCTGAGAATAATGGTTGTTCTATCTATATGAGAGAAATGTTTTATGGTCATGCCCCATTGGTCAATGGTTTATTTTTAATGAATCTCGAATGTGATGTTACACATGTCCATAGTGTGAGTACCAAAATGTGTAAGGTTGATAACGATAGTCCCACTTACATGTGGCACTGCTGTCTTGGTCATATTGGTGTCAAACGCATGAAGAAGCTCCATGCTAATGGACTTTTGGAGTCTCTTGATTTTGAATCATTTGACACGTGTGAACCATGCCTTACACGTGCGAATCCAAGATGACCAAGACTCCGTTCTACGGAACAATGGAGCGAGCAATTGACTTGTTGGAAATAATACATACCGATGTATGCAGTCCAATGAGCGTCGAGGCTCATGGTGGCTACTATTATGTTCTCACCCTCACTGATGACTTGAGCAGATATGGGTATGTCTACTTAATGAAACACAAGTAAGAAACCTTTGAAAGGTTCAAGGAAGTTCAGAGTGAGGTAGAGAATCAATGTGATAGGAAAATAAAGTGCCTACGATCTGATCGTGGCGGAGAATATTTAAGTCACGAGTTTGGCACGCACCTAAGGAAATGTGGAATTGTTTCACAACTCATGCCGCCTGGCACACCTCAGCGAAATGGTGTGTCTGAACGTCGTAATTGCACTCTATTGGATATGGTGCGATCTATGATGTCTCTTACCGACTTACCGCTATCATTTTGGGGATATGCATTAGAGACTGCCACATTCACTTTAAATAGGGCACCGTCAAAGTCCGTTGAGACGACACTGTATGAATAATGGTTTGGAAAGAAACCTAAGCTGTCGTTTCTAAAAGTTTGGGGATGCGATGCTTATATGAAGAAACTTCAACCTGAGAAGCTCGAACCCAAAGCGGAAAAGTGCGTCTTTATAGGATATCCCAAAGAGACTATTGAGTATACCTTCTACCTCAGATCCGAAGGCAAAGTCTTCGTTGCCAAGAATGGATCCTTTCTCGAGAAAGAGTTTCTCTCGAAAGAAGTGAGTGGGAGGAAAATAGAACTTGATGAGGTAATTGTACCTCCACTCGAATCGGAGAGTAGCGCAGCACAGGAAGTTGTTTCTGTGGAGCGTACACCGGCTGGAGAGGAAGTTAATGATGATGATCATGAAACTTCAGATCAAGTTACTATTGAATGTCGAAGGTCCACTAGGACACGTTCCGCACCAGAGTGGTACGGCAACCCTGTCCTAGAGATCATATTGTTGGACAACGGTGAACCTTCGAACTATGAAGAAGCGATGGCGGGCCCGGATTCCAACAAATGTCTTGAAGCCATGAAATCCGAGATAGGATCCATGTATGAGAACAAAGTGTGGACTTTGGTGGACTTGCCTGATGATAAGCGAGCCATTGAAAATAAATGGATCGTTAAGAAGAAGACTGATGCTTATGGTAATGTGACCGTCTGTCGCTAAGGGTTATCGACAAGTTCAAGGAGTTGACTACGCTGAGACTTTCTCGCCCATAGCGATGCTGAAGTCTGTCCGAATCATGTTAGCAATTGCCGCATTTTATGATTATGAGATCTGGCAAATGGACGTCAAAACGACATTCCTTAATGGCTTTCTTAAGGAAGAAATGTATATGATGCAGCCGGAAGGTTATGTCGATCCTAAAGAAGCTAACAAAGTATGCAAGCTCCAGCGCTCCATCTATGGGCTGGTACAAGCATCTCAGAGTTGGAACATTCGCTTTAATGAGGTGATTAAAGCGTTTGAGTTTGTACAGGTTTATGGAGAACCCTGTATTTACAAGAAAATGAGTGGGAGCTCTGTAGCATTTCTCATATTATATGTGGATGACATACTGATAATGGGGAATGATATAGAACTTTTGGAAAGTGTAAAGGCCTACTTGAATAAATGTTTTTCAATGAAGGACCTTGGAGAAGCTGCTTACATATTAGGCATCAAGATCTATAAAGATAGATCGAGACGCCTCATAGGTCTTTCACAAAGCACAGACCTTGACAAGATATTAAAGAAGTTCAATATGGATCAGTCCAAGAAGGGGTTCTTGCCTGTGTTACAGGGTGTGAGATTGAGTACGACTCAATGCCCGACCACGGCAAAGGATAGAGAAGAGATGAGTGTCATCCCCTATGCTTCAGCCATAGGCTCTATTATGTATGCCATGCTGTGTACCAGACCTGATGTGAACCTTGCCATAAGTTTGGTAGGGAGGTACCAAAGTGATCCTGGAGCGGAACACTGGACAACGGTCAAGAATATCCTGAAGTACCTGAAAAGGACAAAGGACATGTTTCTCGTATATGGAGGAGCCGAAGAGCTCGTCGTAAAGGGTTACGTCGATGCTAGCTTCGACACAGATCCGGATGACTCCAAGTCGCAATCCGGATACGTGTATATTTTGAATGGAGGGGCAGTCAGCTGGTGCAGCAGCAAGGAAAGCGTCGTGGCAGTATCTACATGTGAGGCAGAGTACATAGCTGCTTCGGAAGCAGCAAAGAAAGGTGTCTGGACGAAGGACTTCATCACCGACTTAGGAGTGATTCCCAATGCGTCGGGCCCGATGACTCTATTCTGTGACAACACTAGAGCTATTGTCCTTGCGAAGGAGCCCAGGTTTACAAGAAGACAAGACACATCAAGCGTCGCTTCAACTCCATCCGTGATTACATTCAGGAGGGAGATATAGATATTTGTAAGTACATACAGATTTGAATGTCGCAGATCCGTTGACTAAACCTCTCTCACGAGCAAAACATGATCAATACCAGAATGCTATGGGTGTTCGATTCATCACAATGTAACTAGATTATTGACTCTAGTGCAAGTGAGAGACTGTTGGAAATATGCCCTAGAGGCAATAATAAAATGGTTATTATTGTATTTCCTTGTTCGTGATAATTGTCTATTGTTCATGCTATAATTGTATTAACCGAAACCGTAATGCATGTGTGAATACATAGACCACAACATGTCCCTAGTGAGCCTCTAGTTGGCTAGCTCGTTGATCAATAGATGGTCACGGTTTCATGACCATGGACATTGGATGTCGTTGATAACGAGATGACATCATTAGGAGAATGATGTGATGGATAGGACCCAATCCTAAGCATAGCACAAGATCGTGTAGTTCATCTGCTAAAGCTTTTCCAATGTCAAGTATCATTTCCTTAGACCATGAGATTGTGCAACTCCCGGATACCGTAGGAATGCTTTGGGTGTGCCAAACGTCACAACATAACTGGGTGCCTATAAAGGTGTACTACTGGTATCTTTGAAAGTGTCTATTGGGTTGGCACGAATCGAGACTGGGATTTGTCACTCCGTGTGACAGAGAGATATCTCTGGGCCCACTCGGTAAGACATCATCATAATGAGCTCAATGTGACTAAGGAGTTAGCCACGGGATGATGTGTTACGGAATGAGTAAAGAGACTTGCCGGTAACGAGATTGAACAAGGTATAGGGATATCGACGATCGAATCTCGGGCAAGTATCATACCGGTAGACAAAGGGAATTGCATACGGGATTGATTGAATCCCTGGCATCATGGTTCATCCGATGAGATCATCGTGGAGCATGTGGGAGCCAACATGGGTATACAGATCCCGCTGTTGGTTATTGACCGGAGAGGTGTCTCGGTCATGTCTACGTATCTCCCGAACCCGTAGGGTCTACACACTTAAGGTTCGATGACGCTAGGGTTATAGGGAAATAGTCTACATGGTTACCGAAGGTTGTTCGCAGTCCCGGATGAGATCCCGGACGTCACGAGGAATTCCAGAATGGTTCGGAGACAAAGATTGATATATAGGAAGTGAGTTTTTGGCCATCGGAAGTGCTTCAGGGATTACCGGTAATGTACGGGGACCACCGGAAGGGTTCGGGGGTCCACCACCCCTAGAGGGCTGCGTGGGCCGAGTGTGGAAGGGACCAGCCCTAGAGTGGGCTGGTGCGCCCTCCACCCTGGCCCAAGGTGCAGGAAAGGTGGGGGGGAGGGGAAACCCTAGACCTAGATGGGCCTAAGGCCCACTAGGGCTGTGCCCTCCCCCTCTCCCCTCTTGGCCGCCGGCCAAAAGCCATCTAGGGCTGCCGCACCACCCTAGGGTGGGAACGCTAGGGGCTACACACCCTCCTCCCCCCTCGTATATATAGTGGGGGTTTTGGTGGCTGCAAAACACACGGTTTCTTCCTCTCTCGGCGCAGCCCTACTCCTCCCTCTCCTCGTTCTCCGTAGTGCTTGGCGAAGCCCTGCCGGAGTCCACGCAGCTCCACCGTCACCACGCCGTCGTGCTGCCGGAGCTCTCCCTCGACCTCTCCTTCCTCCTTGCTGGATCAAGGCGTAGGAGACGTCACTGGGCTGCACTTGTGTTGAACGCAGAGGTGCCGTTGTTCGGCGCTAAGATCAGAGTCCACCGCGATCTGAATCGCTACGAGTACGACTCCACCAACTGCGTTCTTGTAACACTTCCGCTTAGCGATCTTCAAAGGTATGAAGATGCAATCTCTTCCCACTCGTTGATGGTTTCTCCATAGATAGATCTTGGTGAACACGTAGGATTTTTTTTTGATTTACTACTACGTCTCCCAACACGTGCGGCGGGGTCGTCCTCATCCAAACTCGTCGTCCACATCTCTGCTTCCCCGTCGTCGGCAAACCCTAGCCACCACCATCACAGCGAGATGGGGCTCTGGTCCGGCGCCAGCAGCAGCAAGGCCAAGGGCAAGGCCCCTGCCATCCCTTTCCCCTCGCTGTTCCTCCTGCCTCCGTCGGCGCCGGTGCCTCGCCGACAGAGGCAATGCGTGAACGTGCCAGTGCACCAGGCGGAGTGGCACTCGCAGCACCGCGTGCCTCTCCCGTACCCCGATGCCACCCTGCCGCATGACTGGCATCTGGATTCGGATAGGATCCCAGTGTCAGCGGCGTCACGATCGGCTCGGGCTCACGCGAAGGAGGTGCGGCGCCGGAGAGCGTTGCTGACACCGGAGCAACGCCGCGACCTCGCCTACGTAACCGACTCGCCCAACTGGGCGAGGTGGTTCGCCTTCGAGCATGAGGAGGCGAGGCGACGGGGCATGCGTGAGGTCGACCGCAGCGTGCCGCCGCCGTCGCTCGTCGTCCACGAGGAGGACGAGATGGCGGAGGACGCCTACCAGGAGGCCCTTGCAGCCGTCTACCGGGAGAGCGAGGAGGACGAGCAGCGCTGGGCGGCGGCGGTGGAGGAAGAGGAGGCTCGGTACGAGGCGGCATTGGCGCAGGCCATTGCCCTCTCCACGGCGGGCGACTGCATGCTGCCGCTGCCGGCCCCACCTTCCCCTCCCCGACGCCGCGTCAAAGGCGAGCCGGAGCCGCAGCCGGAGCCCGAGCCGAAGCCATACCCCATCAAGAGCTACACCTGGAAGGGCGTAGTGCGCGAGTGGGTGTCCGCACCATCGGTTTGGATGGCGACGACGCCGGCGCAGGAGGCGGCGTACCTCGAGCACTGGCGCCAGATCCGGCTGGCCGAAGAGCGCGAAGAGGGCAAGCACCTTGCGATGCTCGAGCGCGAGGCCGAGGAGGAGGAGGAGGAGGCGCGCCGAGCCGCGGTGGCACAGCCCGCGCCCGACATGAACGTGCTCTGGAACACGGCGTTCCCCTGAGCCGGTCCGGCGCCGATGCTCATCGACCTCACGGACTCCGAGGACGACGACGACACATAGAGCAGCGCACCGCCTCGTAGTTTAGGTTGTTTTTTGTTTTTCTTAAATGCAAATGTGGACGCGTAGACTCTCGCCGGCCTTTGTGGTCGACTTTCATGTTTAATTAATGTTTTTTCTAAATATGCATGCTTTTTTTCAGCACCGTCAAAATGGGTCGGGCCAGCGTTGAGCGCACGCGCCGACCCAAACACGGAAGCGGACGTCCCTGTCCACCTGGCCGACCCAAACGGACAAAAAGCGGACAAAATCGCCGTTCGTTTGGATCGGCCCGTCGGAGTTGCTCTTATGTACCTTTACATGGATCTAGCAAAGCCCGTTGGATATTTTTTACTTAGGCCGATATCATCTTCGGGGACATAGATCCGCGGGTCTACCCACTCAAACATCAACTAAGAGAAACATGATTTAATTTGTCATTTTTGAAATCAAGAACTCTAGATGATAAAAAATACCCTTCTACCCCACAATATAAGGTGTTATTTATACCTGTTATTAAAGTACGGAGTGCTTCTACCCGTATGTCATTAAAATTGCCCTTAAAGTTGCAAAATATTACCCACCAATGCCACCTATAAGTTATAAAACAACTTTTCACACAGAAAAATTTGGACTGGGCCGGCCCATGTTAGAATCACCTATACTGCGCCCTGCACGCAACAAAATGACACAGCTCTCCTGGCCCGGCCCATATGTGGGCGACCAATTTTCAATTTTTTGATTTTTTTCGTCATTGTTTTTTTATTTTTTTAATAAATTTGAGGGTTTCAAAAAGTTCCGAAAAAATTGAAAATGGATTTTTTTTAAAAAATTTAAAAAATTCATAAAACTTTGTCGCTTCAGAAATTATTTGCAAATAAAAATATTAGCTAATTTTCTAAGAAATGTTCAGGAAAAATAAAAATACAGTAATGAGTTTTCCAAAAAAGTTCATGTATTAAAAATGTTTTGAAATTTCACACAATTTCGCCAATTCAAAGTATTCTTGTATTAAAAATTGCATAAAAATTCAAAAATATTCATAAATTAAAATATATAGTTTAATGTTTTACAAAATATTCGCTGATTCAAAAAAGATCATGCAGTTCAAAAAAGTTCATTAATTTAGAAAATTGTTTCACCAAATCCCAAGAAAATGTTAGTCGATTCTAGAAATGTTCGCCAATTAAAAAATAATGTTTGCAAATACTATAATATGTTCATGAATTCAAAAAACGTTCTTGATTTCACAAAATGTTCATGAATTTAAAAATATTAACAATTCAAATATGTTCACGAGTTTAAAAAAATGTTTATGATTTTTGAAAATTGTTAACGATTTTATAAAAATAAGAGTGATAGTGTATCTCAATGATGTAGTAAAATATGGTAATTGTCAACCGAGATTATGATTTTTTTCTCCCGTTGTAATGCACAGGCATGTTTGCTAGTTACAACCAATATACCCACATATTGGTCGTTTTAAAATAATATCTTATATTATGTTATGCACTCACATATAAGGTGTTATTACAAATTGGATGAAAAGGACCTTTCAAAAATATTAGTTGAAAAGACACATATAGTGCAGACGGAAGAGGGAATTACGTACCTGTTTGTAGGCTTTCAAACCAGCATCAAGACTACATTGAATGTGTAAAATTCCTCGAGGTATTTCTAATACGGACGCCACTCAAGAAAAGCTTCAGGAAGCAGACGATCATATCCCCATGATTTCGCGAAAATTTCTGAAAACTTTCATTTCGGCCGGTTGATAAGACCTAGGTAATTGTCTTTTTAAGAGCAGAAATTGTTCTTCGCAAAATAAAGAAAGCACAAATTAGAAATCACTAGTTAGTGAATACACCTTCCAACAATTACTCTCACCTCGCAAGGTTGCGACAAGTGGTGCACTGCATGCATGCCACTTGTCGCAACCTGGTAATTTTCTCATTTTTCGTAGATCCATATTTTCAAAACTTTTTATCTTCTAAACCGTGCATCCAAATCTCGAACCATTTTTACCTTGGCTTTCTCGCGTCGAGATCTTCAAATTAGATCCCATATTGATAGATTTTGACGAACTTTTTTTTTCACGAAAAAACCGGACAGAAAAAACCATGTCTCACGTGATAGAAAAAAAAACAGAAAACACGTTTTTCCCCTTTCCAAGAGGCATGGGCCGTGACTCTCGTGAAGAAAAAACCATGCCTCTTGCGGAAGCAAAATCGTGCCTCTCGTGGAAAAGAGAGAGAGAAAGAGCAAAAATGCGTTTTTTTGCTTTTGGGAGAGGCACGAACCTGCCTCTCTCGCGGAAGCAAAACTGAACTTCTTACGGATAAAAAAGAGAGCAGAAAACACGTTTTTTCCCTTTCCGAGAGGCACGGTCGTGCCTCCCGCGAAGGCAAAACCGCGCCTCTTGCAGAAGCAAAACCGTGCCTCTCGCAAAAAAAACAAAAAAAATACGTTTTTTCGTGTAAAAACAGAAAACGTGTTTTTTCGTGCATATTTTTTTCGTCCAAAAGCTATGAAAGACCGGTGAAAAATTGGAACACCGAAAAAATCCAGAAAAAACCCACTCCAAAAAGGTAAAAACGCATGCGAAAAAATAAAATAAAATTCGAAGGGAACGCTCAGAGCACGATACGTGGCGACGACTGAAAACGCGCCAAGTGACGGCGCGTGAGAGCAATCGCTGAAATGCTTGTGAGGGAGTGCTCGCTAACTAGTTGCTCTCGCAGAAATTGTATATCTGGTTCTTCTTTTCGGGCCACGACGAGTCGGAAGGCCTGGAAGGGGCTCGGTCGGCGCTCTCCCTTATTTTTGGATCACAGTTGTACAGCCCACCATCTGCGGCCCACTGGACTGCTACTATTCAAAACAGAACCATTTCTTGCCCTCTCTGCCGGCGCAACGATCCACCCGATAGCTTGTACAGCCCACCATCCGCGGCCCACTGGACTGCTACTATACAAAACATAGCCATTTCTTGCCTCTCTGCCGTCGCGACGATCCACCCGATAGCCCATACGAAAGAACCAGCACGCGCGAGGATGGCGGACAGAACCACCACCACCACCACCGGCGGCGGCGGGGGAGCGGGGCAGGGGGGTCGCCGGACGATAGGGCTGCTGGCGAGCGCGGCGAAGCGGAAGGACGGGTTCCTGCAGCTGCTGCTGATGTCGGGCATCCTCATGATGAGCCTGCGGTGCCTGAGCCAGAAGCACCGCGTCCGCGACCTCGCCAACGACGCCGCCGAGCTCAGCCTCGAGCAGGAGCACATCTCCCACCGCATGCGCGAGCTCCAGGACGAGCTCGACCGCGAGGCCGGCGCCGACGCCTCGGGCGCTTTCGCCTCCCACCTCCGCCGCATCTTCGCCGCCCACCCTCCCACCCCCACCCCCGCCGCCGCCGCCGCCGAAGACCACTAGCTCCCTCGTCTCCGTCCAGGTCGTGGCGGCGCGCCTTGCTCGTCGGTGTCTTCGTCCCTGTTTGCTCTTTGAGATATCGGCTCTCGGCTTGTGTGGATGCCTCTGAACCATGACCGTGCACGCCATGTGTTTGTGGAAATGCCGGAGAGGGGCTGCCGGATTGTATCGAACCGGAAACCACATTTTGTTGCCCTTGGGATGGATCAATTTCGCATTTCCTCTATATATTCAATAATTCTCTGAGTTGGTTGTCGATGTGCTGTACGTGCTTGGTGAAGAATGAGATGCCACAGCCGGCTACGGTGATGCGCATACGGCAGTGACCGATGCAAACAAGAGTATAATCATCTAGGTGTTCAGTCGCATCCAAATTTCGTGGACTGCATTTGAATGCCATACGTGTGCCTGATGCTAAGTTGGAATTGTCATCAGGTGCACTTGGAATGTTGGAGTGTTGCACTTTCATAACCAGTTTTAACATTGGGATTTTGTACCCCTCCACGATATGGAGTCATTGATTTCCATTGTTTTTGTGGATGGCCTGCTCATGTATCTGGCCCAATCTGCCATTGCAATTATCAGGCACTTTGTTGGCTGGGGCATGGTCCATCTCATGGTTCCAAATTAAGATGAGTTTGAATTGTGCGTTTGATACATCCGAGAATTGTGGCCGCAAAGGAAGGCGTGGAGATGGCGCGTAGATATGCTGCTGGTCCGTTTGTCCTCCAAACGGACTGTTCAAATCTAATCAAACTGATTAAGGAAACGAACCGGACAGATCTTACTTGGGACACCTGATACAAGAGTTGAGAAACTTATTCATTAAGGAGAGGGAGTTTACTATTATGGAAGTAGATAGAATTCAGAATAGGGCTGCAGATTTTCTAGCTAAATTTTCGTGCTCGGAGCATCAAACCGACTTGTGGTTACAAGATGCTCCCGAGAATCTTCTTGACCTTTTGGCTATGGATTGTAATCCTATTCACTTAGTCAATAAAGCTCCCAATCTTTCCGCAAAAAAAAAAGGATAATAACAGAATTTGGCTTCTTAAAAAAATCATTTTCTGTCTGTAGCATTTGCTTCTCCATGGATGTCTGTTCTATTCCCTTTATTAATTTCACATATAAGCAGCAGATTTCGACACAGCATTTGGACTTGGAGCAATCCAGGTTCCTTTTCATGTAGGGACTTCTTAGATTACGCCCTGTGAATTGATCCTTGTTGAGAAAATGATAACATGGTAGTGCCGTGAGCTGTCAACAATTCAGAACAGTTAGGCATCTTTTGGTGTTGCTTCAAATTGTCAACTGCTGCTGTAATTTCATTTCCTTACACAGTTTTTATATATTCTCATGTATATAGGTTAACAAAACTGAATTGATGCTTGAGGCAAAGCATGTTCATTTGTTTCACGTTTTGGTTGTGCAAAATGTTGCTCTCGTATTTATCTAGAGAGGTGACCTATTTTATGCCATTATTTCACCAAATTTGAACTCCATACATTTTGCCGTAATTTATGTCAGAAGCTATATGTTCCTGGCGTGTTCAGAAGCTGAAATATAGCAGAAGTGCACCTGCTCAGAACTTATCAAATTCGTGCCTCTCTAGTAAAGAATCAAGTACGGGAGATTAGCTGAATATATTTTCACTTCTATGTAATGATTCATTATATTTATACTCCTTATTAGGTTTTTGTTCAGCTTCAATGTTGCTTTATGGTTGAATATTTAGGGAAGTTAAAACGAGCATTGGAGTATAACTGGGATATGCTTATGGAGGACATTGGTCTTTGGGTACCTGAATGTATGGCATACTGAACATAGTGATAAGCCTGAGAATGAACTAGAAGGTTATTTCTGTTACACAATTCATGCGGATAGACTTTGCCGATTTATTTAGTTTTGGAGATGACTGGAGACAAATTGGATTTCTTCTGGAGTGATTTTAAACATGATGTAGAAACATTTGAGTGACTACTTTTTATATGCAATGATGATGTTGCAGAAGAAGAGAGAATAGCAGGTCCGCCTTTTGCCGCCTGAGCGCAATGCTGAAGTACATTCTGATTATAGTGGTGCTGCTATTAGCTGGGGCTTAACACACCATAAAGAAAGTGCTGCTGATTGCTGACAAGCTTGCATAGACCAGGTTAAGGGGGTCCAGCCTAGAGCACTGAAATGAAATATTTGGTTTTATCGTCCATCAGAGTATGGATGTCACTCACCTGATCAATATGAACATAAGCATCAAGAGTGCTGGTTGAAACAGGCATTACCCAGTTGATGTTTCTGTATATATTTAACCGTTAGAAGTTTGGAACTCTAGTCTTGTTCTTGTGCATCTCTGGTGATATTTTTCAGAAAGTGGTACTGAGCAGTCTTTCCTTGAAAGTACTTTCAACAGGAACCTGATTTGTTTTGTATAATTGGTTCGATTTTCAGACCTTTTTCTTTTCTTTTCAACATTTACAAATAGGAGAAAAACATCTAGTCCTTGTTGAAGGGTCTCATGTATCATAAAGCATGGACCCTGCTTGTAATTTGCTTGTCAAGTGGAAAGAGTGGACAGTGCAAGTTCAACAGCAGGTGATAAGGCGCTTTGTTCTATCAAATGGTCAATACAGTCACCTCATCATACAATTCATTGGGGCTAGTACTGAGAAATAATTCCAGAAGATTTAACTGTCTTCGCAACATTGCGACATGTAGAAGTTTTTATTCTTTAGCATATCATTTTGCTTCCTTTAACTTGTAGACACTTCTATACTGAGTTCTCGGTGTAGCTCAAATTTTAGTTGCTTGCCAGAGAAAAGGATGTGATTGAACATTTGAAGTTGACGTGTTCCTTCTTATTGTTGACTATGCCAATTTGATGTACTGGTTTGAGCTTGCATGCCGATCATCCTAAATTGAACTTCGAAGACCGTTATTCTGAGTTGTACAGAGGTTCTCGTCTTTCTACTCCCATTGTTGTGGCATGGATGTCAGGCGTCGCCAGTGCAAGAGCTTCTTAGGGCCTACATAGGGTCACCATGGACGTGGCTAGAAGATGAAGGTGGGGTTGGATGTGGCCGGTGGCGGGGGCGGCGGCGGCATTCAGCCCGGATCCGGCCTTGGCGGTGGCGATGGCGACAGCTGACCCGGATCCGACCATGGTGGTGGCGGCGTCCCCTCCGCCGGGGATGACGGGTCAGGCGGTGGGTCCTTATGGCGGCGCCGGTGACGGCGGATCTTGGGATCCCATGTCCGGACTCGTCGCAAGACGCGCGTGGCGGCCGGAGCTTCCTCCGGCGTCGACGACGCTTGATGTGGGATCGCGGTGGCAGTTGCCGTTGTATGGACGGCGATAGCGGCTGGCGCGACGGTGGGTGCTCCTTGTAGCACCTGGAATCGGGGCGGCGGCCCCTCTTCATCAACGGCGGCGGACTCTAGGATCGTGTGGGCGACTCGGAGTCCGGATCTCGAGATGGCGACGGCCTTCTGTGGCTGGTGGCGGTATGGGACGTCCCTTTCATTAATAGATCGGGTTCGATGCAGCTCGGTAGGTGACACATGTGCTTCTTTCGGAGTTGTCGTGCGGAGCCTGACGTCGGCAGGTGAAGCCACCGGTGGATGTGCTACCGGCGGATGCGATGCACGACGTCTTATATGGAGACGTCAAGTCATGCCTGTCACCGCCAGGTGATGCATGAAGGCTCGGGAGAGGTGTGAAGTTTAGCCTGTTGTTGTTGGATCGAAGGTGGTGCGACAGTAGCGGGAGGCAGGCGGTATGGGACGTCTTTGTCTTTCATTGTCTCCTCCAGAGGTTTCCAGCTATCGAGGCGTCGGTAGCTGGATATGGATGGATGGTACAGACGACTTCAACGACGAGCTTTTGCACTCCGGTGGAAACACAAGATTATCTGATCGGGTTATGTCGTCGCGCGCCTGTGTCGTGTCCTTGTTGAAGGTGGTGGATTGAAGCTTTGTTTTGGGGATGAGAATGCGAAGTTCAACCTTGTGGTCGACTCGCCATAATCGGTGCACGTGCGGCGATTCCTTCTTGAAGGCGTAGCCTAGGAGTTGTATTTTTTCCGTTTATGTTGTGTCTTGTATCATAGGGTTAGTGGTTATCTGGAGGAGCTACTGTTGCGAGGTATACGGCCTCAGGGTTTGTTTTTTGCTTTTTTTCCGGGTCGAAGATGTTCAGCTGCTGGATTTTGCACTATTAATATATGGCTGCATGCATCGTGCTGATGCAGAGGCCGGAGGATATCCTCCTTTTCGAAAAAAAAATACGATCACCTTATCCTGTAGATTTTTACACACTCGCAGTAGAATTTGTTTTCCTTTATTTATTATCCTTAAGATTATTCGGTAGCTCAAGTTTGTCATTTTTGGAAGGACTGCTGCTGGTTAAATCCTTTTCAGAGCAGGAAAAAAATAGGAACACATGATTCAAGTTTATTGTTGTGTTTCCCCATTCTTTGGGAGGTAGAGATATTCTGAGCGTGGCCGCCCTGTGTATTCATCTGTGCTATGTTTTCCGTCTTCTTTGTTGATGGATGTAACCACCTGTTGTCTTTTCCATGTCACTAACCTCCTAGGGATTGAAAAAGGATATTAGCCAGATGATTTAGAAAGTCATATTTATATGACATGTAGCCAGTTGATTTAAGAAGTCATATTTGTTGCATACAGGCAGAAGTCATGTTGACTGTTTTTATCGTAAACTGATAACATAAGGTTTTCAATTTGGTTTCCATATATAAAAGAATAAGTCTTCTTTTCTGTTTAATGAATTGTCTGAGTTCTTGGCCCTTGCCATTTGGGTTTTCGAATGAATCGCTACAGCTGTTAGCCTTATTTTTACAATTAAATGACGTAGGATCATAAGTTTTATGCAGGGACTAGAAGTAGATATTATTTGCTGCACTGTTTCCTTTGTAGAGTTTATTTTCCAGTTTTTTATTAGCTTGGGGGTTCTTTTGTGTTGCTGTTTTCGTGGTATTGGTGGGGTAGCTGCTGCGCGAGATACATCATAAGCTTAGACAATCTCTACCAAGTATCTCTACCAAGTATCGGCAGTGGCGGAGCTTGAAAGAAAATCTTAGACGGGCCAGACTAAAAAAGAGCCTGACTTCTTATAACAATTCTAAATCATAAGCATTAGTATATGATGCAAGGTTACAAGTTGGAGCGAGCAACATGTATATGTATACATACACATGCCAAAATATAGTTCAACCATAAAGCACTAGTATATGATGCAAGGTTACAAGTTGGACCGCAGATATGTACACACACCAAAATGTAGTTCAACCATGAAGCATCATTAAGTTAGAGCATCTCCAGCAGGCGCTGTATAACGCGCCCGCGCTAAATTAACCGCCGGTATGCAGCGTTGAGGTCATTTTTACGTGTTGTTCTAAAAACGCGCGTTGTAAAATATTTTCGGTGCGCTGCGTTTTGCGCTATCTGCCGCGGCATATCTCGGGCGTGGACTGCAGCGCACGCTACTGCTCTTGTTCGCGCGCGAAGCCCAACTGCCGCTCTGAAAATTCACCCACGCCTGCGCCTCTCCTTCCCCATTTCAGTCCGCCGCCGCCACGCTCTAGATCCGCCGTCGCTGCGCCTCCAGGTGGCTCTCCCGACCGCCGCCGCCGGAGGTAAATCGGGCCAGCCGTCGCCGCGTCTCCAGGCACTTGGCCCAGCGATTCGGTGCCACGCGTTAGTCGGATTTGGTAGCGCCGTGCTGCCGCGTCACCGCGCCGACCTCGACGGCGATGATGTCCTCTTCTACCCGCGACGCAACATGGCGCACCCTAGGTGTTCGCCGAAATGCTTGCAAGGTATGTGCCACCGCCCACGCGCCCCATGTTTTGTAGATTTTTGTTGTAGTTGCTAGAACAAAAAATAGCTCAATTATCCCCTATGTTTGTAGTTGAGCTCTTCCTACGATTCGTCCGACGATGAATTTGATATTGAGGAAGAGGAGACCATTTCCATGCTATTGGCTGTGTTGGAAGTATGCCCTAGAGGCAATAATAAATTAAGTTATTATCATATTTTCTTGTTCGTGATAATCGTTTATTATCCATGCTATAATTGTATTGATCGGAAACTCAGATACATGTGTGGATACATAGACAACACCATGTCCCTAGTATGCCTCTAGTAGACTAGCTCGTTGATCAAAAGATGGTTAAGGTTTCCTAGCCATGGACATGAGATGTCATTTGATAACGGGATCACATCATTAGGAGAATGATGTGATGGATAAGACCCAAACTACAAACATAGCATATGATCGTGTCAGTTTATTGCTACTGTTTTCTGCATGTCAAGTATATGTTCCTATGACCATGAGATCATGCAACTCACGGATATCGGAGGAGTGCCTTGTGTGTATCAAACGTCGCAACGTAACTGGGTGACTATAAAGGTGCTCTACAGGTATCTCCGATGGTGTCTGTTGAGTTGGCATGGATCGAGACTGGCATTTGTTACTCCGTGTGACGGAGAGGTATCTCAGGGCCCACTCGGTAATACAACATCACAACAAGCCTTGCAAGCAATGTGGCTAAGTGTTAGTCACGGGATCTTGTATTACGGAACGATTAAAGAGACTTGCCAGTAACGAGGTTGAACTAGGTATGGAGATACCGACGATCGAATCTCGGGCAAGTAACATACCGAAGAACAAAGGGAACGTTATACGGGATTAACTGAATCCTTGACATAGAGGTTCGACCGATAAAAATCTTCGTAGAATATGTAGGAACCAATGTGGACGTCTAGGTCCCGCCATTGGTTATTGGCCGTAGAGGTGTCTCGGTCATGTCTACATAGTTCTCGAACCCGCAGGGTCTGCACACTTAAGGTTCGATGACGTTTCGGTAGTGTAGAGTTATGTATGGTGGTGACCGAAGTTTGTTCGGAGTCCCGGATGAGATCCCGGACGTCACGAGGAGCTCCGGAATGGTCCGGAGGTAAAGATTCATATATAGGAAGTCCCAGTTTGGTTTCCGGAAAAGTTTCGGGCTCATCGGTAGTGTACCGGGAGTGCCGGTAGTGTACCGGGAGGCCTCCGGGAGGGGTATTTCGACCCCAAGAGGTCCATGGGCTGTGGGAGAATAATAACCAGCCCTTAGTGGGATGGGAAAACAGCCACAAAGGCCCATGGCGTAGGAGAGAAAGTCCTAAAGCAAAATGTGGAAAATCAGCCAATAGGAGGCAATCCTACTCCAACTAGGATTGGAGGTGAAGTAGGATTGCTTCCCACCTCCTATTTCGGCCGACCCAAAGGCCTTGGATGCCTCTCCTCTCCTCTCCTCCTATATATACTAGTGGATTGGGTGGTTTTTGGATAGAATTTTCGGCCACGTGCTACCCGTTACACCGGTGCATAGTTTCTCCTCTAGATCGGTTTTCCGCAGCGCTTAGGCGAAGCCCTGCCGGAATCACTCCACCACCATCACCGGAGCGCCGTCACGCTGCCGGTGAACTCTCTCTCCTCTCCACCTCCTCTTGCTGGATCAAGACGGTGGAGATCGTCATCAAGCTGCACGTGTGCTGAACGCGGAGGTGCCGTCCGTTCGGCGCTAGATCGGAAGGACCGTGATCGAGATCGCGAGACGGTTCGTGATGTGATCACGGAACGGATCGTGATGAGTTCGTGGGACAGATCATGATCAAGATCGTGAGACGGATCGTGATGAGTTCGCAGGACGGATCATGATGTGTTCGCGGGACGGTTCGTGATTGGATCGCGGGACGCTCGGCGATTTGGATCGCGAAGATGTTCGACTACACCAACCGCGTTTCTTAACGCTTCCCGCTTAGCGATCTACAAGGGTACGTAGATCCACTCTCCCTCTCGTAGATGCTCATCACCATGGATAGGTTTGCGTGTGCGTAGGAAATTTTTTGTTTCCCATGCGACGTTCCCCAACAGTGGCATCGTGAGCTAGGTTGATGGTTCGATGAGATCTCGAGTAGAACACAAAAGGTTTGTGGGCGTTGATGCTTAGATTGCTTCCTCCCTTGGTCGGATTTTGGTTCAGCGGGATTGTGAGATGAAGCGGCCCGGACCAACATTACTCGTACGCTTACGAGAGACCGGTTCCCTCGACGCAACTTGTTGCCTAGATGGCTTGCGGGTGACAGTTTCTCTCACTTTAGTTGGATCGGATCCGACCAAGGCGGTCCTTGAGAAGGTTGAAAAGCAATCTATGTATCACCGTTGTGGTTTATGCGTAGGTGAGAATCGTTCTTGCTAGATACCCGTAGCAGCCACGTAAAACATGCAACAACAATTAGAGGATGTCTAACTTGTTTTTGCAGGGTATGTTGTGATGTGATATGGCCAATTACATGATGAGATATATGTGATGTATGAGATGATCATGTGATGTATAGAATTTCACGACTTGCATGTCGTTGAGTACGGCAACCGGTAGGAGCCATAGGGTTGTCTTTAATTATTGTATGACCTGCGTGTCAATCATTAAGCGCTATGTAATGCTTTACTTTATCGCTAAGCGGTAGCAATAGAATTAGAAGCAGGGCTGGCGCCACAACCCCAATGGCAACACATTGAT
The DNA here is from genome assembly GCA_022496015.1 of Hordeum marinum. Taxonomy (NCBI): domain Eukaryota; kingdom Viridiplantae; phylum Streptophyta; class Magnoliopsida; order Poales; family Poaceae; genus Hordeum; species Hordeum marinum. The sequence continues at coordinate 116,398,532 of CM039678.1, forward strand.
GGATATCAAGATGATGGAGATCATGGTGTTGTGCCGGTGACGATGGAGATCATGCCGGTGTTTCGAAGATGGAGATCTTAAACACAAGTTCATGGCCATATCATGTCACTTATGAATTGCATGAGATGTTAATCCTTTTATGCACCTTGTTTTGCTTAGTACGGCGGTAGCATTATAAGGTGATCCCTCACTTGAATTTCAAGATGAACTGTGTTCTCCCCGAGTGTGCACCGTTGCGAAAGTTCGTCGTGTTGAGACACCATGTGATGATCGGGTGTGATAGACTCTACGTTCACATACAACGGGTGCAAGCCAGATTTGCACGCGCAGAACACTCGTGTTAAACTTGACGAGCCTAGCATGTACAGACATGGCCTCGGAACACAAGAGACCGAAAGGTCGAGCATGAGTCATATAGTGGATATGATCAACATAATGATGTTCACCATTGCAGCCACCTCAACTCACGTGATGATCGGACTTGAGTTCGTGAACTTGGATCATGTATCACTCGAATGATCGGAGGGATGTCAATTTGAGTGGGAGTTCTTAAGTAATATGATTAATTGAACTCATTATCATGAACATAGTCAAAGTGTCTTTGCAAATTATGTTGTAGATTACTAGCTCGTGCTGTAGCTCCCTTAAATTTGTATATGTTCCTAGAGAAATAGAGTTGAAAGATGTTGGTAGCAATATTGCAGACTGGGTCCGTGATCTGAGGATTGTCCTCATTGCTGCACAGAAGGCTTATGTCCTTAATGCACCGCTCGGTGCGCCACCCCCTCTAGCGTCGTCTATAGATGTTGTGAACATCTGACAGGCACGTTTCGATGACTACTTGATAGTTTAGTGCGTCATGCATTACGGCTTAGAATTGAGGCTCCAAAACGTTTTGAACGTCACGGAACATATGAGATGTTCTAGGGGCAGAGATTGTGATCTCAGGCTCGTGCCTGTGTTGCGAGATATGAGATCTCCAACAAGATTCTTTGCCTCTAAGATGAAGGAGAATAGCTCAATCGTTGAGCATGTACTCAGATTGTCTGGGTACTACAATCACTTGAATCAAGTGGGAGTTGATCTTCCAGATAAGATAGTGATTGATATAGTTCTCCAAGTCACTGTCACTAAAGCTACTAGAACTTAGTGATGAACTATAATACACCAGGGATAGAAGTATTGATCCCTGAGCTGTTCGCGATGTTTGACACCGCGAAGGTAGAAATCAAGAAGGAGCGTCAAGTGTTGATGGTTAATCAAACCACTAGTTTCGAAAAGGGCAAGAGCAAGGAGGGAAACTACATGGATAGCAAGTCAGTTGCTGCTCCAGTGAAGCAACCCAAAGTTGAACTCAAACCCGAGACTAAGTGCTTCTATTATGAGGTGAGAGGTCGCTGAAGCAGAACAACCCTAGATACTTGGTAGATAAGAAGGTTGGCAACATCGACAGAAGTATATTTGATATACGAGTTATTGATGTGTACCTTGCTAGTACTCCTAGTAGCACCTGGGTATTGGATACCGGTTCGGTTGCTAAATGTTAGTAACTCGAAATAAAAGCTACGGAATAAACGGAGAACTAGCTAAGGGTGAGGTAACGATGTGTGTTGGAAATGTTTCCAAGGTTGATGTGATCAACATCGCACGCTCTCTCTACCTTCAGGATTAGTGATGAACCTAAATAAATGTTATTTGGTGTTTTGCGTTGATCATGAACATGATTAGATCATGTTTGTTGCAATACGGTTATTCATTTAAGTCAGAGAATAATAGTTATTCTGTTTACATGAATAATACCTTCAATGGTCATGCACCTAGTGAGAATGGTTTGTTGAAATCTTGATCGTAGTAATACACATGTTCATAACATTGATGTCAAAAGATACAAAGTTAAATAATGATAGTACCAAATACTTGTGGCACTGCCGCAAAATGTCATATTGGTATAAAGCGCATGAAGAAACTCCATGGTGATGGATATTTGGACTCATTCGATTTTGAATCGGTTGAGACATGCGAACCATGCCTCTTGGGCAAGATGACTAAAGGACCCCGTTGGATGGAGCGGGCAAGTGATTCATTGGAAATGATACATGTTGATGTATGCAATCTAGTGAGTCTTGTAGCGTGCAGTGGATATCGTTATTTTCTTACCTTCACTGATGATTTGAGTAGATATAGTGTATATTTACTTAATGAAACACAAGTCTGAATCGTTTGAAAGGTTCAAGCAAATTCAGAGTGAAGTTTAAAGATCATCGTGACAAGAAGATAAAACTGACTGCGATATGATCGTGGAGGTAAATATCTGAGTCACGAGTTTGGCATACAACTTAAGACAATGTGAAAGTTGTTTCACAACTAAACGCCACCTGGAACACCATAGTGTGATGGTGTGTCCGAACATCATAGTTATGCTCTATTGGACATGGTGCGTGCTATGATGTCTCTTGTCGTTTTACTACTATAATTTTGGGGTTATGCATTAGAGACAACTACATTCACTTTAAATAGGGCACCATCTAAATCCGTTGAGATGACACCATATGAATTATGGTTTGATAGAAACCTAAGCTGTCATTTCTTAATACTTGGGGCTGCGGCACTTGTGTGAAAAATGTTTTCACCTAATGAGGTCGAACCCAAGGCGGACAAATGCATCTTCATAGAATACCCTAAGATCAGTTGGGTGAACCTTCTATCTCAGATCCAAGTGCAAAGTGTTTGTTACTAAAACAGATCCTTTCTCGAGGAAAGGTTTCTCTCGAAAGAATTGAGTGGGAGGAAGATAGAACTTGATGAGGTTGTTAAACCTTTGTTCAACCATAGAGTAGCGCAGCGCACAAAGATGTTTCTGTCAAGCCTACGTTAGTTGAAGAGGAAGTTAATGATGATGATCATGAAGCTTCAGGATCAAGTTACTATCGAACTTCGTGGGTCGACAAGGATGTGTACTGCTCCTAAGCGGTACGACAACCCTGTCTTCGAGGTCATGTTGTTGGACAGCGATGAACCTACGAGCTATGGAGAAGCGATGATGGGCCCGGATTCCAACAAATGGTTGGAGGCCATGAAATACGAGATAGGATCCATGTATGAAAAACCAAGTATAGACTTTGGTAGACTTTCTCGTTGGACGGCAGGTCGTTGAGTACAAATGGATCTTTAAAATGAAGACAGACACTGATGGTGAATGTCACTATTTGTAAAGCTCGACTTGTTGCAAAGATGTTTGCGACAAGTTCAAGGAGTTGACTACGATGAGACTTTCTCACTCGTAGCGATGCTAAAGTCTATTGGAATTATGTTAGCAGTTGCTGCGTTTTCAATTATGAAATCTGACAGATGGATGTCAAAACATCATTTCCTTAACGGTTTACTTGAGGAAAGGTTGTATGTGATACAACCAGAAGGTTTTGTCAGTCCTAAGGATGCTAAAAGGTGTGCAAGCTTCGGTGATCCTTCCATGGACTGAAGCAAGCATCTCGGAGTTGGAATATACACTTTGATGAGGTGATCAAAGTTTTTGATGTTTATACAAAGTTTACGAGAAACTTGTATTTGCAATAAAGTGAGTGGGAGCACTATAGAATTTCTGATAAGTATATGTGGATGACATATTGTTGATCAGAAATAATGTAGAGTTTCTGGAAAGCATAAAACGGTCATTTGGAAAGTGTTTTTCAAAGGAAGACCTGGATGAAGCTACCTAATTGTTGAGCATCAAAATCTATGGAGATAGATCAAGATGCTCGATGAGACTTTCAATGAGTGCATACCTTGACAAGATTTTGAAAGAGTTCAAAATTGATCAGTCAGAGAAAGAGTTCTCGCCTGATTTGTAAGGTGTGAAAGTTGAGTGAGACTCAAAGCTCGACAACGGCAGAAGAAAGAGAAAGGACGAACGTCGTCCCCTATGCCTTAGCCATAGGCTCTATATTATGCCATGCTGTGTACCGCACCTGTGTGTGCCTTGCCATGAGTCCGTCAGGGGGTACAAGAGTGAACCAGAAGTGGATCACTGGACAGCGGTCAAGATTATCCTCAGTAACTAAGAGACTGAGGAGATGTTTCTCGATTATGGAGGTGATAAAGAGTTCGTCGTAAGGAGTTACGTCGATACAAGCTTTAACACTAATCCGGATGACTAGTAGTAGCAATCTGGATACATATAGTGGAGCAGCCATTTGGAAGGAGTACCAAGTGGACTGTGGTAGGAGTGTTTACGGTTCGACATAGATATTTTCAAAGTACACACGGGTCTGAATATCGCAGACCCGTTGACTATAAAAGACCTCTCTCACATGCAAAGCATGATCGAGCCCCAGAACTCATTGGGTGTTAGATTCATAACAATGCGAATCACATAGTGATGTGAACTATATTATTGACTCTAGTGCAAGTGGGAGACTGTTGGAAGTATGCCCTAGAGGCAATAATAAATTAAGTTATTATCATATTTCCTTGTTCGTGATAATCGTTTATTATCCATGCTATAATTGTATTGATCGGAAACTCAGATACATGTGTGGATACATAGACAACACCATGTCCCTAGTATGCCTCTAGTAGACTAGCTCGTTGATCAAAAGATGGTTAAGGTTTCCTAGCCATGGACATGAGATGTCATTTGATAACGGGATCACATCATTAGGAGAATGATGTGATGGATAAGACCCAAACTACAAACATAGCATATGATCGTGTCAGTTTATTGCTACTGTTTTCTGCATGTCAAGTATATGTTCCTATGACCATGAGATCATGCAACTCACGGATATCGGAGGAGTGCCTTGTGTGTATCAAACGTCGCAACGTAACTGGGTGACTATAAAGGTGCTCTACAGGTATCTCCGATGGTGTCTGTTGAGTTGGCATGGATCGAGACTGGCATTTGTTACTCCGTGTGACGGAGAGGTATCTCAGGGCCCACTCGGTAATACAACATCACAACAAGCCTTGCAAGCAATGTGGCTAAGTGTTAGTCACGGGATCTTGTATTACGGAACGAGTAAAGAGACTTGCCAGTAATGAGGTTGAACTAGGTATGGAGATACCGACGATCGAATCTCGGGCAAGTAACATACCGAAGAACAAAGGGAACGTTATACGGGATTAACTGAATCCTTGACATAGAGGTTCGACCGATAAAGATCTTCGTAGAATATGTAGGAACCAATGTGGACGTCCAGGTCCCGCCATTGGTTATTGGCCGTAGAGGTGTCTCGGTCATGTCTACATAGTTCTCGAACCCGCAGGGTCTGCACACTTAAGGTTCGATGACGTTTCGGTAGTGTAGAGTTATGTATGGTGGTGACCGAAGTTTGTTCGGAGTCCCGGATGAGATCCCGGACGTCACGAGGAGCTCCGGAATGGTCCGGAGGTAAAGCTTCATATATAGGAAGTCCCAGTTTGGTTTCCGGAAAAGTTTCGGGCTCATCGGTAGTGTACCGGGAGTGCCGGTAGTGTACCGGGAGGCCTCCGGTAGGGGTATTTCGACCCCAAGAGGTCCATGGGCTGTGGGAGAATAATAACCAGCCCTTAGTGGGCTGGGAAAACATCCACAAAGGCCCATGGCGCAGGAGAGAAAGTCCTAAAGCAAAATGTGGAAAATCAGCCAATAGGAGGCAATCCTACTCCAACTAGGATTGGAGGTGAAGTAGGATTGCTTCCCACCTCCTATTTTGGCTGACCCAAAGGCCTTGGCTTCCTCTCCTCTCCTATCCTCCTATATATACTAGTGGATTGGGTGGTTTTTGGATAGAATTTTCGGCCACGTGCTACCCGTTACACCGGTGCATAGTTTCTCCTCTAGATCGGTTTTCCGCAGCGCTTAGGCGAAGCCCTGCCGGAATCACTCCACCACCATCACCGGAGCGCCGTCACGCTACCGGTGAACTCTCTCTCCTCTCCACCTCCTCTTGCTGGATCAAGACGGTGGAGATCGTCATCAAGCTGCACGTGTGCTGAATGCGGAGGTGACGTCCGTTCGGCGCTAGATCGGAAGGACCGTGATCGAGATTGCGAGACGGTTCGTGATGTGATCACGGAACGGATCGTGATGAGTTCATGGGACAGATCGTGATCAAGATCATGAGACGGATCGTGATGAGTTCGCGGGACGGATCATGATGTGTTCGCGGGAAGGTTCGTGATTGGATCGCGGGACGCTCGGGGATTTGGATCGCGAAGATGTTCGACTACACCAACCGCGTTTCTTAACGCTTCCCGCTTAGCGATCTACAAGGGTACGTAGATCCACTCTCCCTCTCGTAGATGCTCATCCCCATGGATAGGTTTGCGTGTGCGTAGGAAATTTTTTGTTTCCCATGCGACGTTCCCCAACAGGCTGTGCGCGCCAATAAAAAGCCGAAGGTTGGTGGCTCGGTTTTTGGCAGGCAGAAGTTGTGGAGGGAACGAATCGAAGGCCACAACAAGTTGATGTGTATGTATTTCAATGAAAATGCGACATTTCCCGGGAGCTACTTTCGTCGGTGTTTTTGGATGAGCATCAGGTTGTTCAAACACATAGCACAGGAGGTGATGAAGCATGATACGTATTTTGAGCAATGGAGGAATGCCGCCGGAGAGCTTGGTCATAGCACCTATCAGAAGGTGACCGTCGCCTTGCGTATGTTGGCGTACGGTATACAGACGGATCTAGTTGATGACCACTTGGCCATGGGTCAAAGTACTGCTATCAAGTGTGTCAAGCGGTTTGTCGTTGCAATTGTGCAACTGTTTGTCCCGAAATACTTGAGAGCCCCCACTGAAGAAGACACGGCTAGTCTTTTGGAGGAGAACGCAGCTCGGGGGTTTGTAGGTATGACTGGCTCAATTGATTGTATGCACTGGAGTTGGAAGAATTGTCCCGCGGCATGGCATGGACAATTTAAAAGGCACAAAAAGGATTCCACTATCATTCTTGAAGCGGTGGCCGATCACGAGACTTGGATTTGGCATGCATTCTTTGGAATGCCCGGGTCGTGCAATGACATCAATGTTCTTCAAAGATCACCACTGATGACAAGGATTGCATTGCATGAAGGTCCAAAAGTGGAGTTCGAAGCAAATGGCCACAAGTACAACTATGGCTCTTTTCTTGCCGACGGCATCTACCCAAGGTGGCAAAAATTTGTGAAGCCGGTTGTCAAACCCAAAGGTAAGAAACAAACCCAATTTCACAATGCACAAGCGGCGGCTAGAAAAGATGTGGAGAGAGCATTTGGGATTTTGCAAGCCAATTTGCTATTGTTGGAGGACCAACTCGATTTTGGGACCAAGATTGTCTTTGGTATATCACGAACGCATGTGTCATCATGCATAACATGATCATAGAGGACGATCATGGCAAAGATATTGACCACACCTATTATGAATTGATGGGAGTCCCCGTGCAAGTGAGGAGGACACAACAAAGGATGGCTCGTTTCATTGCCTCCTATCACTCCATTCGTTCCAATGATGCACATGATGAGCTTCAACAAGATCTCATGGAAGAGTGATGGAAATGAAATGGACAACAATAGATGAGCTACTTTATTTGTATTGTGGGAAAATAATTTGTTGTATTTGTTGTATTGCTCATGTACTATTTGGCTGTGTTGTAATAACTAGACAATTTAATGTTGATTTAAGTTGCTTTGTTTGATCTTGTTGAGTGCATACAAATGTGTGAATGTTGTTTGCGCCGGCGCATGCTTGCAGCGCCTGGTGGGGGTGTTTTCCGGCTGCTATGCGTGCGCTGCAAAATGCAGCTTCCGGCGGAGGTCGCGTCGGCGCCGCGTGCTTCATCGCCATACAGCGCGCTGCAGCCGGGATTTGCAGCGGCAGTTTTTAGCGTCACTGTTGGAGATGCTCTTAGCTAATACAAAGGATGAAGCAACATTAATAAGTTAGCTAATTCAAGCAAGGGCAATAAACGGTTTTTCTCAACTTTAGTTATGTCATCCTTTTCCTTTTAAGTACCAAAGCAATTCTTGGCCGAGTCTAATTTCCTTTGCCCATGAATACCTAGATTGCAATTTGCATACGATCAGACTATTAGTTATCACTAGATGTAAGGAACTTTAAAAAATCAGGCTATTGCTTATCAAATGGAAAATTTTGGAGAAAGATGCTAGTTTTCCTGTGTTGCTCTGCTGCTGCTATGTGACGTGTCCTAGAAAAAAATCAGTCCGACATGCAGGGGGCTCATGCGCCAGCGCCTACCAAGGATGTTGGCAAGACAGGATGTTGGAGCAGATGCAAGGTTGCAGGGAGCTCATCCGCCAGCAATTTGCATGTAGCACGACAGAGCACCCGCGTACAGTCGTTGCCGATGCTCGGTGGTAGCGAGAAGGACAGAGGAGCTGACGACGAACGCGCGATCTCGGCGGGCAGCTGGCTCCAGTAGCCGGTGCTCCCTGAACAACGAGACGGCAAGGCTACATGCTCGAGACGATTGGGAATGCCCTGACGTGCGCTGCCTGCATGAAACAAATCTGAGAGGATGCGTAGGTGGGACTGGCCTACGAAGAAGATGTATACGTTATTTTATTTTTTTGCCAAAATCTTGGGCGGGCCACGGCCCAATTCGATCCCTATGAAGCTCCGTCCGTGAGTATTGGTGTTGGTGTTGGTGTTGGCGTGGTATTGGTGTTGTGCATTCAGGAAAGGAGTGATACTCATGCTATGGGACGACCTACCTTGTTGAAAGGTCTCTTCCATACGACAAACTTGTCAGCAGACGTAATGACGTTGATTATGTTAGGAAATATGCAACTTGTATTTTCAGGAGGTCAAAGGCCAGTATATATATATATATATGTAGATGTGTGGAATATATGCAGGAAACCTTTTATATAATGGGGTAAATATGAAAAGATTACATGGCTATATATGTAATGCTCTAATACCCCCCTCAAACTCATGGTGGATTAACAACGCTGAGTTTGGAGAGATAGAAGCCATGTTGCGCTCGAGTCTGGGCCTTCGTCAGAAAATCCGCCAACTGTAACTCGGAAGACACATACTGAAGAGCAATAACCTGATCCTGCACATCAACACGTACATAGAAAACATCAACACCAATATGCTTGGTGAGCTCATGCTTCACACGATTACGCGCAATGCTAATAGCACCTGTACTGTCAGATAAAAGCAAGGTAGGTGTAGTGACAGAAACACCAAAATCCTGAAGTAACCACCGTAACCAAGTCACCTCTGTCGTCAAAAGAGCCATAGCTTGTAACTCGGCCTCTGCACTCGAACGGGGAATTGCAGTCTGTTTCTTCGTCTTCCAGGCAATGAGAGAACCACCAAGAAAAACACAGTAAGCAGAAAGTGAACAGCGACCAAAAGGATCGCTAGCCCACGTAGCATCCGAATAGCCCTGAAGCTGTAAAGAACTGGAGCTAGAAAAGAATAGACGGTGAGAGATCGTGCCCCGAAGATACCGAAGAACACGAAGGAGGTGACTATAGTGAACTGAAGTGGGAGCAGAGAGAAACTGACTCAGAATATGAACCGAATAAGAGATATCCGGACGAGTGACAGCTAGATAGACAAGACTCTCAACAAGATGACGATAACGCACCGGGTCAGGCAAGGGGTCACCATCAGTATCACGAAGGTAAACATTGAGCTCCATGAGAGTCTCAACGATGCGCTCATCAGTAAGAGCAGCACGAGCAAGAAGATCCTGTATATACTTTTCCTGGGATATAAAAAAGCCATCAGAGGTAGAAGAGACTTCAATCCCAAGAAAGTAGCGAAGAGGTCCAAGATCAGACATAAGAAACTGCTCACTAAGATGGGCCTTTACAAAGGCAATATACTCATGGTCATCACCAGTGATGATCATGTCATCGACATAGAGAAGAAGAAGAGTCCGTCCACGAGGTGAAAGGTGGACAAACAACGCTGGATCATGAGCACTCGTTGAAAAACTAGCGGCAGTCACCACAGAGGCAAAACGCTCAAACCAGGCGCGGGAGGCTTGCTTAAGGCCATAGAGAGAGCGATGAAGATGACAGACCATGCCATCAGGAACAGAATACCCAGGTGGTGGTTGCATGTAGACCTCCTCACGTAGCTCACCATTAAGAAAGGCATTCTTAACATCAAGCTGAGATACAAACCAGTGGCGTGCAGAGGCCACTGCAAGAAGTGTACGAATAGTGGTCATATGGGCCACGGGAGCAAAGGTCTCGTCGTAATCACAACCATGCTCCTACTGAAAGCCACGAGCCACAAGACGAGCTTTGTAATGCTCAAGAGAACCATCGGAGCGAGTCTTAACCTTGTAAACCCACTTACAAGTGATGGGACGAACACCTGGAGGAAGAGAAACAAGATCCCATATACCAGTGCGTCCAAGAGCAGCAATTTCCTCTGCCATCGCAAGCTGCCCTTCAGGATGAACAACAGCCTGACGATAAGTAGTCGGCTCAAGAACGGCAGCACCAGCGGTTGAAAAACCATAGCGATCAACAGGCGGAAGTGGACGAGAACGCAAGCCATAGGTAGGCTAAGCCGAGGAGGAGGGCACATCAGTAGATGCATCCATATGACATGATCGACGAGTATAATACTGAGGAAAAGATGGAAGAATGCGAGGAGGAATTGTCGAGGTAGAATCAGGGGGTGGAGACGAAGAAGGCACCGGGGATGAAGGGGCAGAAGCTGGTGACATGCTAGATGAGGAAACCATGGGAGACGGTGGCGGCAAATCATCGGCAATAGGTGGGGAAGCAGAGTTAGCAGGACGAATAGGCAAAGGCTCGGTGGGGGTGATGGGTGTGTCAGGAAAAATGAGGAAAGAGATATCCTCCACTGAAAAAGTCAAGGAAGATGGACGCGAGTAGAAGGGATGAGACTCATCAAAAGTCACAGAGAAATGCGCATCCGACGACCAATAGGATCCCAACAACGATAGCCCTTATGCTCATCGCTATAACCTAAGAAGACACACTCAACTGACTGAGCAGATAGTTTGGTGCGTTCACGAGGGGCAAGAAGAACATAGCAAACACAACCGAACAAACGAAGCGCCGAGTAATCGGGAGAACTATCAAAGAGACGCTCGAAAGGAACGCCACCCTGCAAAGCAGTGAACGGCTGAAGGTTAATGAGATAGGTGGAAGTGGAGACAGCCTCAGCCCAAAAGTGAGGCGGAAGAGAGGCGGCGATCATCATCGCACGAGCCGTCTCAATAAGGTGACGATGCTTGCGCTCAGCCACGCCATTCTGAGCATGAGCACTAGGACAAGAGAACTGAGCAAGAGTACCCTGCTCAGCAAGAAAGCCGCGCAACATCTTGGAGATATACTCTCCAGCAGAGTCAGCACGGAACACACGAATAGGCATAGAGAATTGAGTGTGAACCATGGTAGCAAAACGCTTATAAATATATAAGACCTCACTATGAGAAGACATGAAATATATCCACGTGTGTCGAGAGAAATCATCTATAAAGATAATATAGTAGTGATGGCCTCCCTTCGAGGCAAAGGGAGCTGGACCCCATACATCAGAGTGAACAAGGTCAAAAGGACGATGAGACATAGTCTCGCTATGAGGATAAGGTAACTGAACCTGTTTACCAAGCCTACAACCCTGATAATCTAAAGACACACCACCGGAGATGGATCCAAGAAGACCACGTCGAACTAAGGATGAGAGACGAGAGCCACATAGGAGACCCAGGCGATGATGTCACTGCTGAAAAGAGCTGGTAGACAAGGCAATAGAGGTGGAGAGACTGGCGGTGGTGGCAGCGGATGGAAGATGAAGCCAGTCAAGTTCCCAGAGACCCTGAGAGTCACGACGTCGAGGGCCAGCACCAAGAAGAGCACCAGTGTGATGGTCCAGATGTTGTAAATATGCCCTAGAGGCAATAATAAATTGGTAATTATCATATTTCCTTGTTCATGATAATCGTTTATTATCCATGCTATAATTGTGTTGATCGGAAACTCAGATACATGTGTGGATACATAGACAACACCATGTCCCTTGTATGCCTCTAATAGACTAGCTCGTTGATCAAAGATGGCTATGGTTTCCTAGTCATGGTCATGAGATGTCATTTGATAACGGGATCACATTATTAGGAGAATGATGTGATGGACAAGACCCACACTACAAACGTAGCATATGATCGTGTCAGTTTATTGCTACTATTTTCTGCATGCCAAGTATTTGTTTCTATGACCATGAAATCATGCAACTCACTGACACCGGAGGAGTACCTTGTGTGTATCAAACATCGCAACGTAACTGGGTGACTATAAAGGTGTTCTACAGGTATCTCCGAGGGTGTTTGTTGGGTTGGCATGGATCAAGACTGGGATTTGTTACTCCGTGTGACGGAGAGGTATCTTAGGGCCCACTCGGTAATACAACATCACAATAAGCCTTGCAAGCAATGTGACTAAGTGTTAGTCACGGGATCTTGTATTACCGAACGAGAAAAGAGACTTGTCGATAACGAGGTTGAACTGGGTATGGAGATACCGACGATCGAATCTCGGGCAAGTAACATACCGAAGAACAAAGGGAACATCATACGGGATTAACTGAATCCTTGACATAGAGGTTCAACCGATAAAGATCTTTGTAGAATATGTAGGAACCAATATGGGCATCCAGGTCCCGCTATTGGTTATTGACCGTAGAGGTGTCTCGGTCATGTCTACATAGTTCTCGAACCCGCAGGGTCTGCACACTTAAGGTTCGGTGATGTTTCGATAGTATAGAGTTATGTATGGTGGTGACCGAAGGTTGTTTGGAGTCCCGGATGAGATCCCAGACATCACGAGGAGCTCCGGAATGATCTGGAGGTAAAGATTGATATATAGGAAGTCCTGTTTTGGTCGCCGGATAAGTTTCGGGCTCATCGGTAGTGTACCGGGAGTGTCGAGAGTGTACCGGGGGACCATCGAGAGAGGTATTTCGACCCAAGAGGCTACATGGGCTGTGGGAGAAGGTAAACCATCCCCTGGTGGGCTGTCCAAAGACTCCTCTAAGGGCCCATGCGGCTGGAGTGGTTTGAGAAGGAAAAAATCCAAAGGTGGAGAGGTGGAAAGAGTTTCCAAGTGGAAAGGAGGAATCCTAATCCTAATAGGATTGGAGTAGGACTCCTCCACCTCCAATTTCGACCAAATCTTGAGGGTTTGAGGCTGCCTCCTCCCCTCCCTCCCTCCTATATATACTAGAGGATTTAGAGATAAAATCTTACCCTAATAGCCACGTGCTACCTCTCCTCTAGATCGCAATTTCTCCTCTAGATCGGTTTTCAGCGGTGCTTAGGCAAAGCCCTGCTGGAATAACTCCACCACCATCGCCGCAACACCGTCATGCTACCGGAGAAATCATCTACCTCTCCGCTCCCTCTTGCTGGATCAAGAAGGTGGAGATCGTCATCGAGTTGTACGTGTGCTGAACGCGGAGGTGCCGTCCGTTCGGCGCTAGATCGGAAGGACCGTGATCAAGATCGCGAGACGGATCGTGATGAGATCGCGGGACGGATCATGATGAGTTTGATGGACAGATCGTGATTGGATCGCGGGATGGATCGTGATGAGATCACGGGATGCTCGGCGATTTGAATCGTGAAGACGTTCAACTACACCAACCGCGTTTCTTAACGCTTCCCGCTTAGCGATCTACAAGGGTATGTAGATCCACTCACCCTCTCGTAGATGCTCATCACCATGGATAGATCTTGCGTGTGCGTAGGAATTTTTTTGTTTCCCATGCAATGTTCCCCAACAGTGGCATCATGAGCTAGGTCTATGTGTAGATAAGATCTCGAGTAGAACACAAAGAGTTTGTGGGCGTTGATGCTTAGATTGCTTCCTCCCTTGGTCGTGTTTTGGTTCAGCGGTATTATGGGATGAAGCGGCCCGGACCAACCTTACTCGTACGCTTATGAGAGACCGGTTCCATCGACTGACGTGTAACTTTGTTGCACAAAGATGGGTGGCGGGTGTCTGTTTCTCCTACTTTAGTTGGATCGGATCCGACTAAGGTTGTCCTTGAGAAGGTTGAAAAGCAACTTATGTATCACCGTTGTGGTTTATGCGTAGGTGAGAATTGTTCTTGCTAGATACCCGTAGCAGCCACGTAAAACATGCAACAACAATTAGAGGACGTCTAACTTGTTTTTGTAGGGTATGTTGTGATGTGATATGGCCAATTACATGATGAGATATATGTGATGTATGAGATGATCATGTGTTGTATAGAATATCACGACTTGCATGTCGATGAGTACGGCAACCGGCAGAAGCCATAGGGTTGTCTTTAATTATTGTATGACCTGCCTGTCAATCATTAAGCGCTATGTAATGCTTTACTTTATCGCTAAACGGTAGCAATAGTAGTAGAAGCATGGTGGGCGCAACAACCCCGATGGAGACACGTTGATGGAGATCAAGATGATGGAGATCATGGTGTCATGCCGGTGACAATGGAGATCATGCAGGTGCTTTCAAGATGGAGATCAAAAGCACAAGTTCATGGCCATATCATGTCACTTATGATTTGCATGTGATGTTAATCCTTTTATGCACCTTGTTTTGCTTAGGACGACGGTAGCATTATAAGGTGATCCCTCACTTAATTTCAAGATAAATTATGTTCTCCCCGAGTGTGCACCATTGTGAAAGTTCGTCGTGTCGAGACACCACGTGATGATCGGGTGTGATAGACTCTACGTTCACATACAACGGGTGCAAGCCAGTGTTGCACATGCAGAACACTCCGGTTAAACTTGACGAGCCTAGCATGTACAGACATGGCCTCGGAACACAAGAGACCGAAAGGTCGAACATGAGTCATATAGTAGATATGATCAATATGATGATGTTCACCATTGAAACCACCTCAAATCACGTGATGATCAGACTTGAGTTGGTGAATTTGGATCATTTATCACTCGAATGACCGGCGGGATGTCAATTTGAGTGGGAGTTCTTAAGTAATATGATTAATTGAACTCATTATCATGAACATAGTCAGTAGTGTCTTTGCAAAATTATGTTGTAGATTACTAGCTCACGCTGTAGCTCCCTTGAATTTCTATATGTTCCTAGAGAAATAGAGTTGAAAGATGATGGTAGCATATTGCGTACTGGGTCCGTGATCTGAGGATTTTCCTCATTGCTGCACAGAAGGCTTATGTCCTTAATGCACTGCTTGGTGCGCCACCCCCTCTAGCGTCGTCTGTAGATGTTGTGAACATCTGACAAGCACGTTCTAATGACTACTTGATAGTTTAGTGCGTCATGCATTACGGCTTAGAATTGAGGCTCCAAAACGTTTTGAACGTCACGGAACATATGAGATGTTCTAAGATCTGAAATTGGGATCTCAGGCTCGTGTCCATGTTGTGAGATATGATATCTCCAACAAGATTCTTTGTCTGCAAGATGAAGGAGAATAGCTCAATCGTTAAGCATGTGCTCAGATTGTCTGGGTGCTACAATCGCTTGAATCGAGTGGGAGTTGATCTTCCAGATAAGATAGTGATTGATATAGTTCTCCAAGTCACTGTCACTAAGCTACTAGAACTTGGTGATGAACTATAAAATGCCAGGGATAGAAATAGTGATCCCTGAGCAGTTCGCGATGTTTGACACCGCGAAGGTAGAAATCAAGAAGGAGCATCAAGTGTTGATGGTTAGTAAAACCACTAGTTTCGATAAGGGCAAGGGCAAGGAGGGAAATTTCATGGATGGCAAGTCAGGTGCTGCTCCAGTGAAGCAACCCAAAGTTGAACCCAAACCCGAGACTAAGTGCTTCTATTATGAGGTGAGTGGTCGCTAAAGCGGGACAACCCTATATACTTGGTAGATAAGAAGGCTGGCAACATCAACACAAGTGTATTTGATATACGTGTTATTGATGTGTACCTTGCTAGTACTCCTAATAGCACCTAGGTATTGGATACCGGTTCGGTTGCTAAATGTTAGTAACTCGAAGTAAAAGCTATGAAATAAACGGAGACTAGCTAAGGGTGAGGTGACGATGTGTGTTGGAAATGTTTCCAAGGTTGATGTGATCGACATCGCACGCTCTCTCTACCTTCGGGATTAGTGACGAACCTAAATAAATGTTATTCGGTGTTTTGTGTTGAGCATGAACATGATTAGATCGTGTTTATTGCAACACGGTTATTCATTTAAGTTAGAGAATAATTGTTATTCTGTTTACATGAATAATACCTTCAATGGTCATGCACCCAGTGAGAATGGTTTGTTGAATCTTGATCATAGTAATACACATGTTCATAACATTGATGCCAAAAGATACAAAGTTAATAATGATAGTACCACATACTTGTGGCACTGCTGCTAAATGTCATATTTGTATAAAGCGCATGAAGAAACTCCATGTTGATGGATCTTTGGACTCATTCGATTTCGAATCGGTTGAGACATGTGAGACATGCCTCTTGGGCAAGATGACTAAGGACCCCATTTTTCGGATTGATGGAGCGGACAAGTGATTTATTGGAAATGATACATGTTGATGTATGCAATCCAATGAGTCTTATAGCGTGCGGTGGATATCGTTATTTTCTTACCTTCATTGATGATTTGAGTAGATATAGTGTATGTTTACTTAATGAAACACAAGTCTAAATCGTTTGAAAAGTTCAAGCAAATTCAGAGTGAAGTTTAAGATCATCATGACAACAAGATAAAAATGTCTACGATATGATCGTGGAGGTGAATATCTGAGTTACGAGTTTGGCATACAACTTTAGACAATGTGAAAGTCGTTTCACAACTCACGCCACCTGGAACACCATAGTGTGATGGTGTGTCCGAATGTCATAGTCGTGCTCTATTGGATATGGTCCGGGCTATGATATCTCTTATCAATTTGCTACTATAGTTATGCATTAGAGACAACTACATTCACTTTAAATAGGACACCATCTAAATCCGTTGAGATGACACCGTGTGAATTATGGTTTGATAGAAACCTAAGCTGTCATTTCTTAATGTTTGGGGCTGCGACGCTTGTGTGGAAAAATGTTTTCACCTAATGAGCTCGAACCCAAAGCGGACAAATGCATCTTCATAGATTACCCTAAGAACAGTTGGGCGAACCTTCTATCTCAGATCCAAGCATAAAGTGTTTGTTGCTAAAATGGGTCCTTTCCCGAGAAAATGTTTTTCTCGAAAGAATTGAGTGGGAGGAAGATAGAACTTGATGAGGTTGTTGAACCTTTGTTTCAACCAGAGAGTAGCGCAGCACACAAAGATGTTTCTATGGAACCTACGTCAGTTGAAGAGGAAGTAAATTATGATGATCATGAAGCTTTGGATCAAGTTACTCTCGAACCTCGTAGGTCGACAAGGATGCGTACTGCTCCTGAGTGGTATGACAACCCTGTCTTGGAGGTCATGTTGTTGGACAACGATGAACCTACGAGATATGAAGAAGCGATGATGGGCCCGGATTCCGACAAATGGTTAGAGGCCATGAAATCTGAGAAAGGATCCATGTATGAAAACAAGTATAGACTTTGGTAGACTTGCTCGTTGGACGGCAGGTCGTCGAGTACAAATGGACCTTTGAGATGAAGAGAGACGCTGATGGTAAACGTCACCATTTATAAAGCTCGACTTGTCACAAAGAAGTTTTCGACAAGTTCAAAGAGTTGACTGCGATGAGACTTTCTCACTCGTAGTGATGCTAAAGTCTGTTGGAATTATGTTAGCAGTTGCTGCATTTTTCAATTATGAAATCTGGCAGATGGATGACAAAACATCGTTTCCTTAACAATTTACTTGAGGAAAAGTTGTATGTGATACAACCAGAAGGTTTTGTCAGTCCTAAGGATGCTAAAAGGTGAGCAAGCTTCAGTGGTCCTTCTATGGACCGAAGCAAGCATCTCGAAGTTGGAATATACACTTTGATGAGGTGATCAAAGTTTTTGAGTCTATACAAAGTTTATGAGAAACTTGTATTTACAATAAAGTGAGTGGGAGCACTATAGAGTTTCTCATAAGCATATGTGGTTGACATATTGTTGATCGAAAATGATGTAGAATTTCTGGAAAGCATAAAGGGTTGTTTGAAAGGAGTTTTTCAAAGGAAGACCTGGATAAAGCTACCTAATTGTTGAGCATCAAGATCTATAGAGATAGATCAAGATGCTTGATGAGACTTTGAATGAGTACATACCTTGACAAGATTTTAATAGAGTTCAAAATGGATTAGTCAGAGAGAAGTGTTCTCGCCTGCTTTGTAAGATGTGAAGTTGAGTGAGAATCAAAGATCGACCATGGAAGAAGAAAGAGAAAGGACAAATGTCGTCCCCTATGCCTTAGCCATAGGCTCTGTATCGTATGTCATGCTGTGTACCGCACGTGTGTGTGCCTTGCCATGAGTCCATCAAGGGGTACAAGAGTGATCCAGGAGTGGATCACTAGACAGCGGTCGAGATCATCCTTAGTAACTAAAAGACTAAGGAAATGTTTCTCGATTATGGAGGTAAGAAAGAGTTTGTCGTAAAGAGTTACGTCGATGCAAGCTTTGACATCAATCCGGATGACTCTTAGTAGCAATCTGGATACGTATAGTAGAACAGCCATTTGGAATAGCTCCAAGTGGAGTGTGGTAGCAAGGTTTAAAGTTTGACATACGGATTTGCAAAGTACACATGGATCTAAATGTCGCAGACCCTTTGACTATAAGACCTCTCTCACATGCAAAGCATGATCGAGCCCCAGAACTCATTGGGTGTTAGATTCACAACAATGCGAATCACATGGTGATGTGAACTAGATTATTGACTCTAGTGCAAGTGGGAGACTATTGGAAATATGTCCTAGAGGCAATAATAAATTGGTTATTATCATATTTCCTTGTTCATGATAATCATTTATTATCCATGCTACAATTGTGTTGATCGGGAACTCAGATACATGTGTGGATACATAGACAACACCATGTCCCTTGTATGCCTCTAATAGACTAGCTCGTTGATCAAAGATGGATATGGTTTCCTAGTCATGGACATGAGATGTCATTTTATAACGGGATCACATCATTTGGAGAATGATGTGATGGACAAGACCCAAACTACAAACGTAGCATATGATCGTGTCAGTTTATTGCTATTGTTTTCTGCATGTCAAGTATTTGTTCCTATGACCATGAGATCATGCAACTCACTGACACCAAAGGAGTACCTTGTGTGTATCAAACATCGCAACATAGCTAGGTGACTATAAAGGTGCTCTACAGGTATCTCCGAGGGTGTCTTTTGGGTTGGAACGGATCAAGACTGGGATTTGTTACTTCGTGTGACGGAGAGGTATCTCAGGGCCCACTCGGTAATACAACATCACAATAAGCCTTGCAAGCAATGTGACTAAGTGTTAGTCACGGGATCTTGTATTACAGAATGAGAAAAGAGACTTGTCAGTAATGAGGTTGAACTGGGTATGGAGATACCAATGATCGAATCTCGGGCAAGTAACATACCGAAGAACAAAGGGAACATCATACAGGATTAACTGAATCCTTGACACCGATGTTCGACCGATAAAGATCTTCATAGAATATGTAGGAACCAATATGGGCATCTAGGTATCGCTATTGGTTATTAACTGTAGAGGTGTCTCGGTCATGTCTACATAGTTCTCGAACCCGCAGGGTCTGCACACTTAAGGTTCGGTGACGTTTGGGTAGTATAGAGTTATGTATGGTGGTGACTGAAGGTTGTTCGGAGTCCCGGATGAGATCCCGGCGTCACGAGAAGCTCCGGAATGATCCGAAGGTAAATATTGATATGTAGGAAGTCCTATTTTGGTCGCTGGAAAAGTTTTGGGCTCATCGGTAGTGTACCGGGAGTGCCGGTAGTGTACCGGGGGACCATCGGGAGAGGTATTTCGACCCAAGAGGCTACATGGCCTGTGCGAGGAGGTAAACCATCCCTTGGTGGGCTGGTCGAAGCCTCCTCTAAGGGCCCATGCGGCTGGAGTGGTCTGAGAAGGAAAAAATCCAAAGGTGGAGAGGTGGAAAGAGTTTCCAAGTGGAAAGGAGGAATCCTATTCCTAATAGGATTGGAGTAGGACTCCTCCACCTCCAATTTCGACCAAACCTTGAGGGTTTGAGCCTGCAACCTCCCCTCCCTCCCTCCTATATATACTAGAGGATTTAGAGGAAAAAGCTTACCCTAATAGCCATGTGCTACCTCTCCTCTAGATCGCAATTTCTCCTCTAGATCGGTTTTCAGCGGTGCTTAGGCGAAGCTCTGCTGGAATAGCAACACCACCATCGCCGCAACGCCGTTGTGCTGCCAGAGAACTCATCTACCTCTCCGCTCCCTCTTGCTGGATCAATTAGGCGGAGATCATCATCGAGCTGTACGTGTGCTGAACGTGGAGGTGCCGTCCGTTCGGTGCTAGATCGGAAGGACCGTGATCAAGATCGTGAGACGGATCGTGATGAGATCGCGGGACAGATCATGATGAGTTCGCTGGACGGATCGTGATTGGACCGCGGGACGGATCGTGATGAGATCGCGGGATGCTCGGCGATTTGAATCGCGAAGACGTTTGACTACACCAACCACGTTTCTTAACGCTTCCCGCTTAGCAATCTACAAGGGTATGTAGATCCACTCTTCCTCCCATAGATGCTCATCACCATGGATAGATCTTGCATGTGCATAGGAAATTTTTTGTTTCCCATGCAACGTTCCCCAACACCAGAATGAAACATGAGTCAAAGTCGAGAATGACCCTGCAACTAGAGTCAACAATCTGACCACCAGAAAGGAGCTGCATGGTAAGTCGGGGAACATGAGCAACATCGGGAACATGAAAAGATGAAGTGCTAAGAGTGCCTCGGCCAGTAACCGGGAGAGAGGTACCATCAGCAGTAAGAACATGAACAGGAGAATCAAGAGGTCGACTAGATGACAGAGTGGATGAGTCATGAGTCATATGAAAAGATGCTCCAGTATCAAGAATCCAGGGAGATGTACCTGCTTGTGTAGAAGGTGGTCTCACAATGCCAGAAGAGTCTGTAGCAGAACCACCATAACCTGTCAATGGAGAACCAGAAGATGGAGCTAGGCGTTGCAAGCGCACAATCTCATGCTCGATCAGGGGCACAACTGAAGATGTCGATGTAGATGCACCCGACAGCAGGGCACATAGTCACGTAATGTCATCCTCCGTAAAGGACACACCTGAAGTAGGCGTCATAGTGGCACCAGGAGAGAAGCAGCCACCACCACCCGTGGAAGCTGCTAAAAGCGGCTGTGCAGCATGACCAATATCGTCCGTAAAGGCTGGTGAAGACGATGAGACTGCAGGCAGGCAGGCACCAAGTGCTGAGGGAAGACGCCTGTGCGAAGCGCAATCGATGGAGTCATATGCACTAGTAGAACTGGTGAAAGTCGTGAGAGGTGTCGGGGAAGAACGACATTCACCGGCGAAAGTTGCAAGAGGAGTTGGTGTAGAGCGACAATCATCAAATGTGGAGCTCGCGGGAGGAGCAGCAGAAGAGCTACCAGTAAAAGTCGCCGCACGGGACGATAAAACATATAAATGAGCACCAAGCACCGAGGAAAGGCACATGTGCGAGATGGGATCAGTGTAAGGAATACCGAAAACACCGTCAGAAATCACCTCAGAGCGGACAGAAGACACCATGTTTTTTATCTTTTTTTACTCAGGACGACGTGCACCCAGCGGCCTTATCCAAAAACAGTAGCGACCAGGCGCTCAATCCAAAGGACAAGGGCGCTCGATCCAGCGGGTCAACAGAGACCGGTGGCCAGCAAGGCAACGGGGACCACAGCTGGCGGAGACCAGCGGCCGACATGGAAATGGAGACCGGCGTCTGGCTCTGCAGGTGTGGATCGGGCAGGTAATCTGTGAGCTAGCCGAACAGAGAGGAGCAGCGGCGGCCGATTCCGTCAGCTTTGATCGAGAGCGGAGGCGGAGGAGCAGCCTGGATCCTAGTGTGGCTTCGATCGAGAGCAGGGCCAGCGGATGCGAGCGAGAGCAAGCGGGTTGACCCGGCGACACCCGGCGGCAGTTGATGCAGAAGCGAACGGAGGCGGGAAAGGAAATCGGACTAGAGCAAGGGCCAGCGGAGACGAGCGACGGCCATGAATGAGAGTGGCGGCGCGGAGCGGATCAACGGCACGAGTTGCACCGAGCAAAAAATTGACCTAGCTCTAATACCATGTTAGGAAATATGCAACTTGTATTTCCAGGAGGCCAAAGGCCACTATATATACATGTACAGGTGTGGAATATATGTAGGAAACCCCTTATACAATGGGGTAAATATGAAAAGGTTACATAGATATATAGGTAATACTCTAACATTTTAAATCAGCGTTCATCCTATAGGCAATGGTCATTGCAACAAAAAAAATCACGTCCCCAGAAACTTCAGTGAGCTGAGAGCGGCAACTTTTTTCTTAAACATGGCACCTTTTGTTTCATACTTTTTGGATGGTGGGACGACAGAGACAACATCACCAAGGGGTCTTCTTGGACAAAGGAGTCCATCTATCAATGGACTTCTCGGGGAAATATGCCCTAGAGGCAATAAATAAAGTGTTTATTATTATATTTCCTTGTTCATGATAATCGTTTATTATCCATGTTGTAATTGTATTGATTGGAAACATATTACATGTGTGGGTAAATAGACAACACTTTGTCCCTAGTATGCCTCTATTGAACTAGCTTGTTGGTCAAAGATGGTCAAGGTTTCCTAGCCATTGACATGTGATGTCATTTGATAACGGGATCACATCATTAGGAGAATGATGTGATGGACAAGACCCAAACTACAAACGTAGCATATGATCGTGTCAGTTTATTGCTACTATTTTCTACATGTCAAGTATATGTTCCTATGACCATGAGATCATGCAACTCACGGACACTGGAAGAGTGCCTTGTGTGTATCAAACGTCGTAACGTAACTGGGTGACTATAAATCTGGTCTACAAGTATCTCCGAGGGTGTCTGTTGGGTTGACATGGATCAAGACTGAGATTTGTTACTCCGTGTGACGGAGAGGTATCTTAGGGCCCACTCGGCAATACAACATCACAATAAGCCTTGCAAGCAATGTGACTAAGTGTTAGTCATGTGATCTTGTATTATGGAACGAGTAAAGAGACTTGCCGGTAACGAGGTTGAACTAGGTATGGAGATACCGACGATCGAATCTCGGGCAAGTAACATACCGAAGAACAAAGGGAACATCATACGGGATTAACTGAATCCTTGACATAGAGGTTCGACCGATAAAGATAGTCGTAGAATATGTAGGAACCAATATGGGCATCTAGGTCCCGCTATTGGTTATTGGCCGTAGAGGTGTCTCGGTCATGTCTACATAGTTCTCGAACCCGCAAGGTCTACATACTTAAGGTTTGGTGACATTTTGGTAGTATAGAGTTATGCATGGTGGTGACCGAAGGTTGTTTAGAGTCCCGGATGAGATCCTGAATGTCACTAGGATCTCCAGAATGGTCCGTAGGTGAAGATTTATATATAGGACGTCCTATTTTGGTCGCCGGAAAAGTTTTGGGCTCATCGGCAGTGTACCGGGAGTGATGGTAGTGTACCGGGAGACCATCGGGAGGGGTATTTTGACCCAAGAGGCTACATGGGCTGTGGGAGAGTGAATAGCAGCCCTTAGTGGTCTGGTGGAAGTCCCACACAAGGCCCATGCGGCTGGGAAGAAAAGCCTAAAGAGAAAAAGGTGTAAAAAGGCAAAAAGGCCAAAATAAGGAGGAGTCCTAGTCCTACTAGGATTGGAGGAGGAATCCTCCTCTCCTCTTGGTTCGGCCGAAGCCTAGATGGCTTGGCCCTTGGGCCAAGCCTCCTCCTCTCTTCCTCTTATATATACTAGAGGTTTTAGGGGTTTTGCACTAGATTTTTAGCCACGTGCTACCCATTCCTCTAGTGCATAGTTTCTCCTTTAGATCTGTTCTCTGCAGTGCTTAGGCGAAGCCCTGCCGGAATTGCACCACCACCATTGCCGCGATGCTGTCACGCTGCAGGAGAACTCGTCTACCTCTTCGCTCCCTCTTGCTAGATCAAGAAGGCGGAGATCGTCATCAAGCTGTACGTGTGCTGAACGCGGAGGTGCTGTCCGTTCGGTGCTTGATCGGGACGGATCGTGATTGGATCGCGGGACGCTCAGCGATTTGGATCGCGAAGACATTCGACTACACCAACCGTGTTTCTTAATGCTTCCCACTTAGCGATCTACAAGGGTATGTAGATCCACT
Source organism: Hordeum marinum (assembly GCA_022496015.1). Classification (NCBI taxonomy): domain Eukaryota; kingdom Viridiplantae; phylum Streptophyta; class Magnoliopsida; order Poales; family Poaceae; genus Hordeum; species Hordeum marinum. The sequence goes on from CM039678.1 coordinate 116,422,818, forward strand.
CTCCCTCTCATAGATGCTCATCACCATGGATAGGTCTTGCGTGAGCGTAGGATTTTTGTGTTTCCCATGCGACGTTCCCTTGTGTGAGTTGATGCTTAGATTTCTTCCTCCCTTGGTCGTGTTTTGGTTCAGCGGTATTGTGGGATGAAGCGGCCCGAACCAACCTTACTCGTACGCTTACGAGAGACCGGTTCCCTCAACTGCAACTTTTTGCGAAAGATGGCTGGCGGGTGGCAGTTTCTCCTACTTTAGTTGGATCGGATTCGACAAAGGCGGTCCTTGAGAAGGTTGAAAAGCAACTTATGTATCACCGTTGTGGTTTATGCGTAGGTGAGAATTGTTCTTGCTAGATACCCATAGCAGCCACGTAAAACATGCAACAACAATTAGAGGACGTCTAACTTGTTTTTACAGGGTATGTTGTGATGTGATATGACCAATTACATGATGTGATATATGTGATGTATGAGATGATCATGTGTTGTACAGAATATCACGACTTGCATGTCGATGAGTACGACAACCGGCAGGAGCCATAGGGTTGTCTTTAATTATTGTATGACCTGCGTGTCAATCATTAAGCGCTATGTAATGCTTTATTTTATCGCTAAACGGTAGAAATAGTAGTAAAAGCATGATTGGCGCGACAACCCCGATGGCGACATGTTGATGCAGATCAAGATGATGGAGATCATGGTGTCGTGCTGGTGACGATGGAGATCATGCCGGTGCTTTCAAGATGGAGATCAAAAGCACAAGTTCATGGCCATATCATGTCACTTATGATTTGCATGTGATGTTAATCCTTTTATGCACCTTGTTTTGCTTAGGACGACGGTAGGATTATAAGGTGATCCCTCACTTAAATTTCAAGATGAATTGTATTCTCCCCGAGTGTGCACCGTTGCGAAAGTTCGTCGTGTCGAGACACCACGTGATGATCGGGTGTGATAGACTCTACGTTCACATACAACGGGTGCAAGCCAGTGTTGCACATGTAGAACGCTCGGGTTAAACTTGACGAGCCTAGAATGTATAGACATGGCCTCGGAACACAAGAGACCGAAAGGTCAAACATGAGTCATATAGTAGATATGATCAACATGATGATGTTCACCATTTAAACCACCTCAACTCACGTGATGATTGGACTTGAGTTGGTGAATTTGGATCATGTGACACTCAGATGACCTGTGGGATGTCAATTTGAGTGGGAGCTTTAGAAATTTGATTAACTAAACTCATTATCTTGAACAATAGTCTAAGTAACCTTTGCATATTTATGTTGTAGATCGATGGTTCGTAGTAGCACCCCTGAATTTTAATGCGTTCCTAGAGAAAGCTAAGTTGAAAGATGATGAAATTAACTTTGTTGACTGGGCCCGTAATCTGAGGATTATCCTCACGGCTTTCTAGAAATCATATGTCCTTGATGCACCGCTTGGTGACCAACCAGAAGACATGTCATCCGAAGACGTTAAGAACGCTTGGGAGGCACGTTCTGGAGATTACTCAATAGTTCAGTATGCAATATTGTATGGCTTAGAACCGGGACTTCAAAGACGTTTTGAACGTCATGGAGCATATGAGATGTTCCAGGAGTTGAAGTTTATCTTTCAGAAGAATGCCCGAATCGAGAGGTATGAGACCTTCGATAAGTTCTATGCTTGCAAGATGGAGGAGAACAGATCTATCAGTGAACATATACTCAGATGTTTGGGTATCGACTCGTCTAGCGGAGTTGGGAATTGCCCTTCCGCCAGAGGCGATCACTGACAGAGTTCTTCAATCACTGCCACCTAGTTACAAGAGCTTTGTGATGAACTATAACATGCATGGGATGAACAAGTCAGTCACCGAGCTGTTTGTGATGCTAAAAGTCGCTGAGTCTGAAATCCAGAAAGAACATCAAGTGTTGATGGTCAATAAAACCACTAGTTTCAAGAAGAATGGCAAGGGCAAGGGCAAGAAGGGTAAAACCAAGAAGGATGGCAAAGCAGTTGCTACTCCTATAAAGAAGCCCAAGCATGGACCCAAGCCAGAAACAGAGTGCTTTCATTGCAAGGGAACTGGTCACTAGAAGCGGAACTTCCCCAAGTACCTGGCTGACAAGAAGGCGGCCAATGACAAACAAGGTATATATGATATACATGTTATTGATGTGTACCTTACTAGCTCACGTTGTAGTGCTTGGGTATTTGATACCGGTTCGGTTGCTCATATTTGCAACTCAAAACAGGAACTATGGAATAGACGAAGGCTGGCAAAGGATGAAGTGACGATGCGTGTGGGAAATGGTTGCAAGGTTGATGTGATCGCCGTTGGCACGCTCTCTCTTCGATTACCATTGGGATTAGTGATGAACCTGAATAATTGTTCTTTAGTGCCCGCGTTAAGCATGAACATTATATCTGGATCTTGTTTATTGCAAGACGGTTACTCATTTAAATCAGAGAATAAAGGTTGTTCTATTTATATGAGTAATATCTTTTATGGTCATGCACCCAATGTGAGGGGTTTATTCATATTGAATCTTGATAGTGATGATACACATGTTCATAACATTGATGCCAAAAGATGTAGAGTTGATAATGATAGTACCACTTTCTTGTGGCATTGCCGTTTAGGTCATATTGGTGTAAAATGCATGAGGAAGCTCCATGTTGATGGACTTTTGGAGTCACTTGATTTTGAATCACTTGACACATGTGAACCATGCCTCATGGGCAAGATGACTAAAACGCCGTTCTCTGGAACAATGGAACGGGCAAATGACTTATTGGAAATCATACATACTGATGTGTGCGGTCCAATGAATGTTACAACATGTGGTGGATATCGTTATTTTCTCACCTTCACTGATGACTTAAGTAGATGTGGGTATATTTACTTAATGAAACACAAGTCTGAAACGTTTGAAAAGTTCAAGCAATTTCAGAGTGAAGTTGAGAATCGTCGTAACAAGAAGATTAAATTCCTGCGATCTGATCGAGGAGGTGAATATCTGAGTTATGAGTTTGGCAGTCACTTAAGACAGTGTGGAATTGTTTCACAGTTGACACCGCCTGGAACACCACAGCGTAATGGTGTGTCCGAACGTCATAATCGAACCTTATTAGATATGGTGCGTTCTATGATGTCTCTTGCTGATTTGCCACTATCGTTTTGGGGTTATGCATTAGAGACAACTGCATTCACTTTAAATAGGGCACCATCGAAATCCGTTGAGACGACACCATTTGAACTATGGTTTGGCAAGAGGCCAAAGTTGTCGTTTCTTAAAGTTTGGGGATGTGATGCTTATGTCAAAAAGCTTCAGCCTGAAAAGCTGGAACCCAAAGCGAAGAAATGCATCTTCATAGGATACCCGAAAGAGACAGTCGGGTATACCTTCTATCTCAGATCCGAAGGCAAAGTGTTTGTCGCTAGGAACGGAACATTTCTTGAGAAAGAGTTTTTCTCAAAAGAATTGAGTGGGAGGAAAATAGAGCTTGATGAGGTTATTGAACCTTTACTTCAACCAGAGAGTAGCGCAACGCATAAAGATGTTTCTGTGGAGCCTACGACAGTTGAAGAGGAAGTTAATGATGATGATCATGAAGCTTCGGATCAAGTTAATATTGAACCTCGTAGGTCTACAAGGGCACGTACTGCTCCTGAGTGGTACGGCAACCCTGTCTTGGAGGTCATGTTGTTGGACAATAATGAACCTACGAGCTATGGAGGAGCGGTGGTGGGCCCGGATTCCGAGAAATGGTTAGCGGCCATGAAATCCGAGATGGGATCCATGTATGAAAACAAAGTATGGACTTTGGAAGTATTACCTGAAGGGCGAAAGGCCATTCAGAACAAATGGATCTTTAAGAAAAAGACGGCCGCGGACGGTAATGTCACCGTCTATAAAGCTCGACTTGTGGCAAAGGGTTTTTCACAAGTTCAAGGAGCTGACTACGATGAGACATTCTCACCCGTAGCGATGCTTAAGTCTGTCAGAATCATGTTGGCAATAGCTGATTATTTCGACTATGAAATTTGGCAGATGGATGTCAAAACAGTGTTCCTCAACGGTTTCCTTGAGGAAGAGTTGTATATGATGTAACCAGAATGTTTTGTCGATCCAGAGAATGCTGACAAAGTTTGTAAACTCCAACGATCCATTTATGGGCTGGTGCAAGCATCTCGGAGTTGGAATAAGTGCTTTGATGAGGTGATCAAAGCGTTTGGGTTTATACAAGTTTATGGGGAAGCTTGTATTACAAGAAAGTGAGTGGGAGCCCTATAACATTTCTAATATTATATGTGGATGACATATTGCTGATTGGAAACAATATAGAAATGCTGGAAAGCGTGAAGGAATATTTGAACAAGATTTTTTCAGTGAAGGACCTAGGAGAAGCTGCTTTCATATTAGGCATTAAGATCTATAGAGATAGATCGAGACGCTTAATAGCACTTTCATAGAGCACATACCTTGATAAAGTTTTGAAGAAGTTCAAAATGGATCAGTCCAAGAAGGGGTTCTTGCCTGTGTTACAAGGTGTGAAGTTGAGTAAGACTCAATGCCCAATGACTGCAGAAGATAGAGAAAAGATGAGTTTCATCCCCTATGCTTCAGCCATAGGCTCTATCATGTATGCAATGCTGTGCACAAGACCCGATGTCAGTCTTGCCATAAGTATGGCCAAAAGGTTTCAAAGTGATCCTAGAATGGAGCACTGGGCGGTAGTCAAGAATATCCTTAAGTACCTGAAAAGGACTAAGGAAATGTTTCTCGTTTATGGAGGTGATGAAGAGCTCGTGGTAAAGGGTTACGTCGATGCAAGCTTTGACACTGATCCGGATGACTCTAAGTCACAAACCGGATATGTATTTGTTCTCAACGGGGGAGCGGCAAGCTGGTGTAGTTCCAAGCAAAGCATGGTAGCCGATTCTACGTGCGAAGCAGAGTACATCGCAGCCTCGGAGGCAGCGAAGGAAGGTGTCTGGATGAAGCGGTTCATGACAAATCTTGGAGTAGTGCCCAGTGCACTGAATCAAATGAACCTGTTCTCTGACAACACTGGTGCCATTGCTCTGGCCAAGGAACCAAGGTTTCACAAGAGGAACAGACACATAAAGCGACGCTTCAACTCCATCCGCGATTACATCGAGGAAAAGGACATAAATATTTGCAAAGTGCACATGGATCTGAATGTTGCAGACCCATTGACTAAACCTCTTCCAAGGGCTAAACATGATCAACACCAGAACTGCATGGGTGTTCGATTCATTACAATGTAAATCACATAGTGATGTGAACTAGATTATTGACTCTAGTGCAAGTGGGACACTGTTGGAAATATGCCCTAGAGGCAATAAATAAAGTGTTTATTATTATATTTCCTTGTTCATGATAATCGTTTATTATCCATGCTATAATTGTATTGATTGGAAACACATTACATGTGTGGGTAAATAGACAACACTTTGTCCCTAGTATGCCTCTAGTGAACTAGCTCATTGGTCAAAGATGGTCAAGGTTTCCTAGCCATTGACATGTGATGTCATTTGATAACGGGATCACATCATTAGGAGAATGATGTGATGGACAAGACCCAAACTACAAATGTAGCATATGATCGTGTCAGTTTATTGCTACTATTTTCTGCATGTCAAGTATATGTTCCTATGACCAGGAGATCATGCAACTCACGGACACCGAAGAGTGCCTTGTGTGTATCAAACGTCGCAACGTAACTGGGTGACTATAACGGTGCTCTACAAGTATCCCCGAGGGTGTCTGTTGGGTTGGCATGCATCAAGACTGGGATTTATTACTCCATGTGACGGAGAGGTATCTCAGGGCCCACTCGGTAATACAACATCACAATAAGCCTTGCAAGCAATGTGACTAAGTGTTAGTCATGGGATCTTGTATTACGGAACGAATAAAGAGACTTACCGGTAACGAGGTTGAACTAGGTATGGAGATACCGACTATCGAATCTCGGGCAAGTAACATACCGAAGAACAAAGGGAACATCATACGGGATTAACTGAATCCTTGACATAGAGGTTTGACCGATAAAGATCTCCATAGAATATGTAGGAACCAGTATGGGCATCCAGGTCCTGCTATTGGTTATTGACCATAGATGTGTCTCGGTCATGTCTACATAGTTCTCAAACCCGCAGGGTCTGCACACACTTAAGGTTTGGTGACGTTTCGGTAGTATAGAGTTAGGCATGGTTGTGACCGAAGGTTGTTGGGAGTCCCGGATGAGATCCCGGATATCACGAGGAGCTCCGGAATGGTCTGGAGGTAAATATTGATATATAGGAAGTCCTATTTTGGTCGCCAGAAAAGTTTCGGGCTCATCGGTAGTGTACCGGGAGTGACGTAGTGTACCGGGAGACCATCGGGAGGGGTATTTCGACCAAAGAGGCTACATGGGCTGTGGGAGAGTGAATACCAGCCCTTAGTGGGCTGGTGGAAGTCCCACACAAGGCTCATGTGGCTGGGAAGAAAAGCCCAAAGAGAAAAAGGCCAAAATAAGGAGGAGTCCTAGTCCTACTAGGATTGGAGGAGAAATCCTCCTCTCCTCTTGGTTCGGCCGAAGCCTAGATGGCTTGGCGCTTGGGCCAAGCCTCCTCCTCTCTTCCTCTTATATATACTAGAGGTTTTAGGGTTTTTGCACTAGATTTTTAGCCACGTGCTACCCGTTCCTTTAGTGCATAGTTTCTCTTCTAGATCGGTTTTCAGCAGTGCTTAGGCGAAGCCCTGCCGGAATTGCTCCACCACCATTTCTGCGACGCTGTCATGCTTCCGAAGAACTCGTATACCTCTCCGCTCCCTCTTGCTGGATCAACAAGGCGGAGATCGTCATCAAGCTGTACGTGTGCTGAACGCGGAGGTGACGTCCGTTCGGTGCTTGAGCGGGACGGATCGTGATTGGAGCACGGGAAGCTCGGTGATTTGGATCGCGAAGACGTTCGACTACACCAACCGCGTTTATTAACGCTTCCCGCTTAGCGATCTAGAAGGGTATGTAGATCCACTCTCCCTCTTGTAGATGCTCATCACCATGGATAGGTCTTGCATGAGCGTAGGATTTTTTTTGTTTCCCATGCGACGTTCCCCAACAAGCACTCGTCGTCAAAACTAATGCAACTGCCACCATGATGGAAAGAAGGATTAGTGCAACTGCAGACAAGTTTGCCATGATAGAACAAACCCTCAATGGGGCTGTTCGTCCCATGGCATGGATGGCACCTAGTCCATCCATGAATGCACATCACATGTCCATTCAAGAAGATGTTGCTTCCAGTCAACAGTGTATCTAGCACAAAAATGTAGGGTAGGCTTTGCGTGCCCTAGTTGTCTTAGATGGGTCGGTTGCATCTGTTTTTAATGCACTGGACCTGCCATATATGCTAAGGCCTAGTAGTAAAAAAGAAATCAAGAATTTTGAGGGTATTCTCAAGCCATGCGAAGCCTGGCCCTTAGATTCGCCCCTGCTTCCAGTGATATATGCTTCGGTTGGGGGCTCCATGGGTGCCGTGCCATGGGGTGCAAAAACTGATTGCATGCATGATTGTATAAGCGTACGGGCCACTGCTTTTACTGATTGAACACCATCCATCTTGATAGGAATCCATAACAGCTAGTTGTAGAAATTATGGGAAGCGTCTCAACCCTCCATACATGGAGAGCCCGCGGTATTTATATTGATTGTAATAAGAGAAGTCTCGGTAGCTTTACATGATCGGTTGATAACAACCTAGAGAGATACATCTGGAAACAGAAGAAGATATAGAGAGGATTTAAACAATATAACCTATTCTATCTCTATCTTAAACTACCAAGACTTGAGGCGCAAGAGATACACAAAGATATGTTTAACACTCCCCCTTAATCACAACTATGCATGTTGAGATTATGCTTGAACTCTTCTAAGCTTCTAGCAGGAAGAGCTTTGGTGAATCCATCTGCAAGTTGGTCCTTGGATGGAATGAATCTGATTTCTAATTCTCTGTTGGCAACTCGTTCTCTAACAAAATGGAAGTCTATCTCAATATGTTTAGTCCTTGCATGAAAAACTGGATTAGCTGATAAGTAAGTTGCACCGAGGTTATCACACCATAAAATAGGAGTTTGAGACTGAGATATTCCAAGTTCACCCAATATGGATTGAACCCATATGACTTCTGCTGTTGCATTAGCTAGTGCTTTGTAATTTGCTTCTATACTGGACCTAGAAACAATAGCTTGTTTCTTTGCACACCAGGATATTAGGTTAGGTCCATAGAAAATAGCAAACCCACCTGTTGATCTTCTATCAACTAGGCAGCGAGCCCAATCCACATCAGAAAAAGCACTAATGCGACTGGAAGAAGACTTGTTTATTGCTAAGCCAATGCTTGTTGTATTCTTAACATACCTCAAAATACGTTTTGCTGTTGTCCAGTGGGTTGTGGTAGGTGCATGGAGAAACTGACAAACCTTATTTACTGCAAAGGATATATCAGGTCTGGTAAGAGTTAAACACTGAAGGGAACCAACTATACTCCTGTAACTGGTACTGTCATCCTGATTCAGAGGTTCTCCTAGTGCCAAAGACAAAGGTCCTAAGCTGGACAAAGGAGTTGGTGAAGGTTTGCAGCCTTGCATGCCAACTCTGCTTAACTGATCAGTCACATATTTACCTTGAGATAAATGAATGCCATCTTTTGTTCTCTTTACTTCAATACCTAAGAAGCAATGTCAAGGATATCGCTTATCGTTGTCGTCTCGATCAGCTGGGGATTAGAGATTAATCGGAAATCGGCTGATTAATCGATTTTATCGGTCGACTATCAATCGGCCATTTTTTGCAAAATCCTAGGTTCACAACACTGAAATATGCTATATTTAACACCAAAAATATATTCGACAGAAGTGTTACCTTGTTTCCTAGCCTCGAATCCTCATATAATGACAAACAAAATAGCAAAATAGTACATATTGCATAACAAAGTCCACAAAACACAAATAAACATAAGTTTTACAAACATAGTGCTAGGAATATGTCTGTTTTATCGGAAGATTCCCTGTAAACCGCTTGTTAGAGCGATAAATCTGTCCAAAAGATAAACGGTGAAGATAAGGCATAATCTTATCGGTCACCCCACGACTAGCGATAAATCGGACGATAAATTGCTGAATCGGAAGTTTTTTTGAACAGTGCTAAGAAGTAATCCAAATCTCCCAAATCCTTGAGAGCAAAGTCAGATCTAAGATCTTTTAGTAAAGCTTTGACTGCCTCATTTGATGAACTAGTCACAATGATGTCATCAACATATATGAGAACAAAAATGAAAGTCTGAAACTTGGTATAAATGAACAAAATAGTGTCAGACTTTGATGGAACAAAACCAAGTGCTTGCAGTTTCATACTTAGCCGAGAGTACCATGCTCTAAGGGCTTGTTTTAATCCATACAAGGCTTTGTCAAGCTTGCAGACATGAAAGGGCAATTTCTTATCTTCAAACCTAGGAGGTTGTTTCATGTACACCTCCTCTTTCAGAACACCATGAAGAAACGCGTTCTGCACATCTAGATGTCTCAGACTCCATCCCCTAGAAACAACAATAGGAAGTACAAGACGAATAGTTGCAGCCTTGACAACATGACTGAAAGTATCCTCATAGTCAATGCCATAGCATTGCTTAAAACCTTTTGCAACAAGTCGTGCTTTAAAACGATCAATGGAGCCATCAGATTTCCTTTTGGTTCTATAAACCCATTTGCAGTCAATTAGATTTATACCTTTGCGATAAGGAACTAGGTGCCATGTTCGGTTCTGTTGAAGAGCAGAATATTCTCTTCCATTGCATGTTTCCAACGTGTGTCTCCAAGTGCTTTGCTCAATGTTTTTGGTTCACTAGGTTCACCTGTCAAACAGTTGGTTCTGTTAATAACCCCCTTTTGTAGTCTGGTGCGGGCTGTTGTAGAAGGAGCAATAGGAGGTGTGGATGCAGCGGATCCTGGTGATGCTTCTCCTACCATAGATGCCATACGCGGTAGAGAGGATCCCGAGGGCGATCCAGCCGCACCAGACAGGTCTGCAGTTGCCGCAGGAGTGGCTGCGCGTCGTGTGGAGTCCACCGATGGGTCGGACATGGTTAGGGAACCGACCGGGCCTGCCCCGCCTGCTGTCCCGTGCAGGAGCAGGGAGCCAATCCGCGCTGATCCCGGAGATGCTCCACCTGCCGTGACTGTCAAGCCTGGCGCAGGCACCTAGGTGAGGCTGCAGGCGTGGCAGATAGCGCGAATTCTAGCGTAGGCACCTGGGTGGATCCTGAGGCTACATGCGTGGCAGATGGCGCTGATTCCGGCACAGATTCTCTAGGGAAATCTGTGCACATGCGATGTTGCATCCATTTTTCAGCATCTCCATCATTTTCTTCTCTGTTTAAATCTAGGACAACATACCGAGGCAAGCCATTAGAGGAGTTAGGCAAATAATGATCATCACAGTTATTTTCTTCCCCATAGATGGAACTAGAGAGATGTGGAAGAAGAAGAATTTCTTTTCTAAGGAGAGCATCAGCATTTGGATGAAGTTTAGAGAAAGGAAATTGTGTTTCATCAAACAGAACATCACGAGAGATATAAACTCGTCCAGTAGAAACATCAAGGCACTTCACCCCTCTATGTTGAGTACTATAACCAAGAAAAACACATTGTTTTGACCAGAACATAAGTTTGCGAGGATTGTAGGGGCGAAGGTTGGGCCAACATGCACATCCAAAAACACGGAGTGGAGTATAGTCTGGTTTGGTGTGAAAGAGACGTTCTGTGGGAGTTTCATGCTTGATAACACGACTAGGCAATATGTTTATAAGATGAACAGCAGTGAGGAAAGCTTCATCCCAAAATTTCAACGACATAGAGGCAGCAGCAAGCAATGCTAGGCCCACTTCAACAATGTGGCGATGTTTTCGCTCAGTAGAGCCATTTTATTGATGATCATGCGGACATGAAACATGGTGTGATATGCCCAATTTTTGGAAAAATGAGCTTAACTTTTCATATTCGCCACCCCAGTCAGACTGGACCGGAATAATTTTGCTATCAAACTTCCTTTCAACAAGAGCTTGGAAGTTAAGAAACACTTGAAACACCTCTGAGCGTTTCTTGAGAAGATATATCCACGTGTATTTGCTAAAGTCATCAATAAAGCTAACATAGTACTCATGTTTGCCAACAGAAGAAGGGGCAGGATCCCATACATCAGAAAATATAAGTTGCAAAGGTTTTGTGGAAACACTAGTCGAGACGGGATATGGTAATTGACGACTTTTAGCTCTCTGACAAGAATCACAAAAAATTTCAGATGTATGCCCACCAACACTTGGGATTTTATTTTTGCTAAGAATTTGCTGAACAATGGAAAAAGAAGGGTGGCCTAAACGAGCATGCCATCTCTCCCAAGAGAGTTTGATGGCACTACACACTAGTTTATTGAATTTGCTAACTTTGGGAATCAACAGTTAAAGCCCATCCACGCATCTACCTCTGTAGAGAATTCTCCTCGTGACCCAATCCTTGATCAAAAATAAGAAAGGGTGAAACTCCAAAAAAACATGATTGTCAAGGGCAATGCATTGCACAGAAAGAAGATTTTTAGAAGTGCTAGGACAATGCAAAATATTGTTGAGGTGAATATCTCTAGATGGGGAATGAATAGCAGAATGACCAATATTGCTTATCTCCATACCCGATCCATCGGCATTGTGCGCTTGATCATTGCCATTGTATCTTTCATGCATGGTCACCTTCTCAAGCTCGTGGGTGATGTGATCGGTGGCACCGGAGTCAACGTACTAGTTGGTATCAACTCCATATCAGGTGTTTGCAGCGGCAGCAACCTTCTTCTTTAGAGAGTTATCTTCGGCATAGCGCCAATTGCACTCTTTTGCTATATGGTTAGTTTTTTTTACAAATCTGGCACTTGCCTTCACATTCATCATACCCTTTGAAATTGTTGTTGTTGTAGTTTTGTTGGCGCCCCCTATTGTTGTTGTAGAAGGGATTGCCATGGTTGTTGTTGTTGCCAATGTTGTAGTTGTTGTAGCCTCCATAGCCACCATGGTTGGGGTAGTGGCCACCGCCCCCGCCGCCACCATGACCACCACGGCAAGCTCCACCGCCATTGTGGTTGTTGTAGCCGTCTCCCCTGTTTTGCTGCCCACGGTAGCCATTGGAGGAGCCACCACGACGCCCAGCAACATTGGCGGATGATTTGAAATCACCCGCACCAGATCCGTGGAATTGCTCCACCCTCTAATCAAACGTGCCCACCATCCCGAAGAGCTCGTCGACGGTGATCGGCAACACACGCACATCAAGGGCGGATATGATCGGCTGATAGTCCATATCCAGCCCTGAATTGATGAAGGAGACCAACGCATCTTCGGTGATGGGTTTTCCAGCGGCAGCTAGTTCATCGGCTAGCGAACGCATGTAACCAAAGTAGGCGGCAGGAGTTTGAGATCCTTTTTGAGTAGTGGTGAGAGAGGTGCGGATGCTGTTGTAGCGGGAGCGAGATTGAGCTACGAACATATTGGTGAGCGCAGACCAGATGGCATGGGAGGTTTCTAGGGAGGCGACTTGAACCAGCACCTCCTTGGAGAGGTTGCGAAGAAGGTAAGCTACAGTCTGCTGATCCTGGATGAGCCAGGGAGGGTAAGCAAGGTTTGGGACAACCTAATATTTCCCTTCTACATTTTTTGTGGTAATGGTTTTGGAAGGTTCGGGCGTAGTTTGATCTACATACCCAAAGAGGCCGGCTCCAAGGATTTGGGAGCGAACCTGTGCTCGCCAGAGGACATAGTTGGATCGGCTAAGTGGTTTTGAGACGTTGTTGAGTCCTGAGGAGACTACAGAGGTAGAGGACGACATGGCTGCGGAGATTGAAAGGATAGCTAGATGAGGAGGAAGAGGATTGCTCTGTATACCATGTAGAAATTATGGGAAGCGTCTCAACCCTCCATACATGGAGAGCCCGCGGTTTTTATATTGATTGTAACGAGAGAAGTCTCGGTAGCTTTACATGATCGGTTGATAACAACCAAGAGAGATACATCTGGAAACACAAGAAGAGATAGAGAGGATTTAAACAATACAACTGATTCTATCTCTATCTTAAATTACCAAGACTTGAGGCGCAAGAGATACACAAAGATATGTTTAACACTAGTGAGACCATTTTGCACTTGATGTCGATAAGTGGCGAGGTCCACATCAAACACAACCCGCCACAAATTGCAATGTACGCATCAAACCCACAAGTCATAGCCCTAAGAAATCACTAATTTTAGTTTAAAAATAAATAAAAGAGATCTCACTAGTTCTACGGACTTGGAAGTTAGAACTTATAAGATATGAGTTTGATCCGAGATTCCCGAAATACATGAGCTTAGCAAACCAATCTTATTTCCTCGTTATCATCAAGAGAGAAGTGCATATTTCAACCCTGAACTTATGCCCTGGTCTAACTTGCAACCCCAAACTTCAATACCATCTACATTACAACCCTAACTATCAAAACCGAGGAATTTTCAATCCCGTGTCCCTCAAACCAGTTTTCTGGTCAGTTTTGAAGTGTCAATTTTCTAGTCAACAGGCACATAAATTTGGTAAAAAATTGAAAGCGCCTAGAAAATTGAAAATTTCTAAAAAAAGAGCACTACCATGCTGGTAATTCTAGAAAATTTTGGGGTCAAAGATATACCCAGTGAGAAATGCTTCGCTTGGACGCTTCATGGGTGTCCTGCGATGGGTGCAAAAACTGATTGCATGCAAGAATGTCTAAGCGTACATGACACCACTTGTACTCATTGAACATCCACACGTGGCTACCAATCCGATACCCTCAAGAATTCCTAGGAAGGACTACCATCCCTCTTGAATGGAACCTATAATAACTAGTGAGACTATTTTGCTCTTGATGTCGATAGATAAGTGGCGAGGTCTAAATCAAACACAACCTGACACAACATGTGATGTCCACATCAAACCCACAACTCATATCCCTAAGAAGTCACTATTTTCACTTAAAAAAAAGAACTCACTATTTCTACAGACTTGGAAGTTAGAAGCTAGAAGATATGAGTTCGATCCGAGAACCCCGAAACATGAGCTTAGCAAACCAATTTTACTTTATCGTGTAGTATCAACAAGAGAGAAGTGCATATTTCAACCTCGAACTCATTCCCTAGTCTAATTTACAACCCCAAACTTCAATATCGTCTACATTACAACTGCAAACTCTCAAAACCGGACAATTCTCAACCCTGTGTCTCTCAAACCACCTTTCTGATTGGTTTTGAGTGTTGGCTGCCTAGGCAGCCGCCACATCACCAAAATTTGACCAAAAAATGGAAGTGTCTAGGAAATTGAAAAATTCTTAAAATATGAGCACTACCATACTGGTAAAAGGTTAGTTTTTTTTGCCAAAAAGAGTAAAATACAATGAAAATTCTTTTTTATTCAAAATTTGATAAAATTTGTCCTAAATTTGTATTCAGTGTGTTTTCGATTTTTGGCTGAACCGATTAAAACATTTCCATAATTATCAGCATGGCAATGCTCATTTATTTTAGAATATTTCAATTTTTTCAAAACATTTTTTTGTCAAATTTTGACAAAAAGTGGACATTTGTTTGTATTTCATTGAATTGTTTTTATTCTGTTCGACAAAAACAATTCAAACTTCCCCATAATTTATCAGGATTGCAGTGCTCATTTTTGAGAATTTGGTAGGGAAATTTTCATTTTGGGGTCAAATTTTGACCAAAAATAGTCATGAACTCGTATTTTTTGTCCTATTTTTCTTTCTGTTTGGCAAAAAAAATTATATTTCAAGCTTTCCAGAAGTATCGGCATGATTGTGCTCATTTTTCAGAAAATTTTCATTTGTTTCTGGATACTTCTATGCTTCATAAAATTTGGTGATGTTGGCTGAATAAGCGATCAACTCTTCGAAATTAGTCAAAACGACCAAAAAAGTTGTCTGGTTTTAAGAGTTTATAGAGGGGTAGATGATATTGTAGTTTTGGGTTGTAAATTAGGGCATGAGTTGAAGATTGAAAAATACACTTCTTTTTGTCGTCACTGCGTCATGAATTAGCAGAAATAGCGACACAGACAAGATACACGTGACTATGCTTGTTAGTTGGGTCATTTGGAACGATAGAAACGCTAGAGTTTTCATGAAAAAAATCAACGCCACCCTTCTACGTCCTAAAATGTATCCAAGATGAAGCAAAGCTTTGGGTCACGGCAGGAGCTAGACACCTAAGTATCATCATACCGCGAGAGTAGTTGTTACTTTTTTGGGAAACGTTTTCTGCCAGCGCGTCGGCCGAAACATTCGGCCGGTCGCGTGGCTCGCGTTGGATTCTGTACGATCCAGCGGCCCGTCGCGTGACTTGTTTTTTTCTTACCTTCTTCTTCCTCCCCTTCACCCCGGGTACCTCAGGCGTTGCCGACGAGCACCGCGGCTTCTCCGACGAGGCCTTCACCGGCCGGACCCCATCTCGCCTGATGGGACTCCACCGATAGCCGATGCGGCGGTGGCGAACCAAGGTGACTACAAGAGATGCTGCAACGGGGCGACGGAGTGCTACCACGGCGTTGTTCGAGTGTTGCAACCCCACGGCGGCCGGCAAGGCTACGAAGCCGAAGCGACAAGCTCATGCGCCAAAGCTACAACCGCCCATGAAAAAGCTACAACCAGCATCGCTTTTTGCTACAACCTGCATCATGTTTTGCTACATCCAGCACGGCGGAGCTATGACCCGGCGACGACAATGACATTTTTGCTGCAACCGTCGTCGTATTTTGCTACAATCGTTGGTGATTTTTGCTACTTCCGGCGAGGAAATTTGCTACATCTATCTAGGGTTGAAGCTTTTCCCATCTAGGTTTGAAGCTTTTCCATATGATGGTTGAAGCTTTTTTTATAGCATTTGCAACACACGGGGTGAGTTGCGACTCACCAGGTGAAAACCGATGGGCATGAGCAGCGGTGAGTGCGTCGGCGAGCAGTTGCCGTCGCCACCAGAGCTACAAGCGTAGCCGCACAGAGATGCAACCACATGGTGCAGATGTTGCATAGGTGGAGTTGCTGTCGAGGACGCCGGCGAGGGCCTTGCCCGACGACATGGACGGCCGACGAGGGGCGGCAACCGGCGACGTCCGACGATGAGGCAAGATGAGAAGGCGAGGCCAGGTGGTCGGCGCGCGCGAGGGCGACGCTCTCCTCCGTCTCCCCTTTCCTTCCCGTGCGCGAGGTTGATGATAAGATGAGGAGAGGACGGGGCGAGATCTGACGGCCGAGGACGAACAGATCCGACGCATTGGGTTCGACCGGCCCAAATTTGGACCGGCGCGCCAACGCAGATCATTGCCCTAATTTTTTTGTTGTCGGTCGGGCTATGATGTGAAGCCATTAACTTGTACACTAAAACTCTTCTACTTTATTTGTGAATGAGGCAAGTCTTTTGACTCTGTTTAAAAATAAAATAAAATTACACATGTCCTTCCAGGCAGGGGCGTAGGCTTCCAGTGTCGCGGCTGGGGCGTGCCAGCAAGCTCGTAAGTTGATTTGTATTTACAAGATTAGCACTTCTTCGGTAAAAAAAATATAAAACATTTAAATCACTAAAGTAATAATCTAACTGTTTTTATATTTCTTTACAAAGGGAGTATGTGACTCTGTTTAATAGTGTAGCAACGCTGTTGGTCCGAGGTGTATCTCCACCCCGCCATCCACGTCATGCTAGCTCGAACCACCTTACTTGACTTGTTTCCCATCTCTCCTTCGGTTATCAACCCAGCCTTGTTCCGGCTTTAGGACAAGCACTCTATCACCGTGAATCACCAGAAAATGGCCGCTGCTCGCTTGTAAAGCGCAGGCGTGCAGTGTGCGCGCAGCAACGGAGGTTGCCTGAACAACAAACCCCTGTGCTCACCTCACCAACGGCAAGGCGAGGGCCGGCAACATCGTTCCATCCCGTTCCACGCCGGTTCCGAATACTAAATATCGAAATTGTTCAGTTTAAATGGCCCGTCCCCTTCTTCTTCTGCTTCACTTGTCCTGCACCAGCACCGCGCTCCAGGTCACCAGCTCGACCTCACAGAGCGCGCCCGCCGCCGGAATGGCTTCCAGCGCCGCCGCCAACGAGGTTGAGACCGAGCTGCTCCCCTTCATCCGCGTGTACAAGAGCGGCCGGGTCGAGCGCCTGCTCGGCACCGACACCGTGCCGGCGTCTTTGGACGTGTCGACGGGCGTGGCGTCCAAGGACGTCACCATCGACCCGGCCACCGGCGTCTCCGTCCGCCTCTACCTTCCGCCAGCTGCTGCTACCTCCGCCGAGGGAGGCAAGAAGCTGCCCGTCCTCGTGTACTTCCACGGCGGCGGGTTCATGGTCGAGTCGGCGGCCTCCCCGACGTACCACCGCTACCTGAACGCGCTCGCCGCCCGCGCGGGAGCCCTCGCGGTGTCCGTCGAGTACCGCCGCGCGCCGGAGCACCCGCTCCCCGCGGCCTACGACGACTCGTGGGCGGCCCTCGCCTGGGCGGTCGCCGGCTCCGCCCCTGGAGGCCCTGAGCCGTGGCTCGCAGCGCACGGGGACGCGTCCCGCGTGTTCCTCGCCGGCGACAGCGCGGGCGCCAACATCGCGCACAACGTCGCCCTGCGCGCAGCCGCCGAGGGGCTCCCGCGCCCGTGCGCGGCCATCGTCGGCGTGCTGCTGGCGCACCCTTACTTCTGGGATCCGACCAACGCCATGGCCCCGGCGCTGGAGGTCAGGATCCGCCGCGAGTGGCGGTTCATGTGCGCCCGCCCCGACGCCGAGGTCGACGACCCGAGGTTCTGCCCTACGTGCGCCGAGGCGGCGCCGCGGCTCGCGGCGCTGCCGTGCAAGAGGGCGATGGTGGCCGTGGCGGGCGACGACTTCCTGGCGGTGAAGGGGCGGGCGTACCACGCGGCACTGCTCGCGAGCGGGTGGCGCGGGGAGGCCGAGCTGGTGGACACGCCGGGGCAGGACCACGTGTTCCATCTCCTGCGGCCGGGAACGGAGGCGGCCGCCGGGATATTGGACGGCGTCGCGGGTTTCATTTCTCGTGCTTGACTTCACATGCTTACCGTTGAAGTTGAACTCTGCGCGGTTCCTGTCGTCGTGCGTCAGGGCGAGAAATAAATGAAGCAAACTCGCTGTCTCCCAAGAACGACGGATTTGTGGTCATCTGTGAATCGATAATCCCCCATCTGTGAATTCACCGGCGTGTGAAAGTATATTTCATGTCTATGTCAGCAAGGGCACGCCAACCCTCCAAGCAACCGCAAATGTTTGGTCCGAGACAAAAAATTTTTTGAGAAGTTTACGCATGTTCCTTAAAACAAATGAGGCCGAACATGCCATACACGCAATACAACTACAAATGAGTCTCCGCTAAAACAAGAAAGGCCACTACTAGGAGCCAGCAGGCCGACCGAAACTTCGGCCGGTCGCATACGCGCCGTGCGATTAGAGCCATGTAGTTCGTTGGATCTCATCACTTAATACACATGCACACACACGGTCTTCTAACAAAACTAGTCAACGCTCCATTCTTATTCGCTTAGCACGCACCTACAGGAAGAAAGCAACTGCACGTGCATGCGCCGCCCCGACACACCTGCGCAGGAAACACAACCGGGCACCGCCGGCGTCCCGTCGGTAACGGCGGGGCCTCCAGGTCGTCACATCGGCCACTGCCCGCTGCATCAACGCCATCGTCTTGTAGCATCCGACGGCGTCGCTAGGAGCTGTCCTCGTTGCCGGTTGCCGCCCAGTCTTGCTTCTCCGACCGCATCACCGGTGAACACCGACGCTGGCCTAGCAGCACCCCGCCTTGCTGATTGTAGCATGTTGCATCATTGGTTGTAGCATGTCGGGGCCCCGTGTCCATGGTCGTCAGGTCACCGCATCGCAGTCATGGCAATGCCACTTTCGCTGGTTATAGCAAAACATGATGCCGGTTGTAGCAAAACATGATGTCGATTGTAGCAGAGTGGATGCCAGTTATAGCAAAATGCGATACCGACATCGGTTGTATCAAGACGCGGCACCGGTGGTAGCACGGCACGATACTGGTTGTAGCAAAACTCGACGTCGGTTGTAGTCGTAGGCTGCAACAAAATTACTTGACGGTTGTAGCTCAGTGTCATGCTGGTTGCAGCTTTGGCGAACATGATGAAGCTTTTCCAGTGTATAGTTGTAGCATTCGTCGATGATGCCATTGCCGGTTGCAGCTCCCATGTGAATGATTGCAACTATGTAAAACATGGATGTAGCTTCCATGATGTACGATTGTAACAATCGACAATGATGACGTCACCGGCTGCAGCTCCCATGTGAATGGTTGCAACTCTGGAAAACATAAATGTAGCTTCCGTGATGTACGGTTGTAACAATCGACAACGACGGCATCACCGGTTGCAGGTCTATTCCCAACAAAATCCATGATGGGATACAAAGCTAGTTCCAGCATAAATCTTAGCTAGTTGCAACATGCATACCCATCAATTCCAGCAAAAATCCTTGGCCGGATGCAACACCGTGTTGTCGCCATCGCCAGCGACAGTAGCCTCCTCGCGAGCAGCAGCCGCACATCTGTTTTGAAGCAGTGAAACCAGGCAAGAGGTAGCAGCTTTTGCATTGTGCGGCTCATCTTTGGGATGCAACTTGCAGCAATCGACGACATGGGTTTCGAAGCAGAAGGGGAGAGAGTGCGAAGGCGAGACAAGTTTTGGTCTCGGCACGGTGTGGTCTCTGGTCAGCACGAAAGAGAGATAGGAGGAGCACATGTGAGCTGGGAAAGAAAGATCAGAATGTAATGAAGCAGTGGCTAGATTGGAGGAGCGCATGTGTGATGGTGTGGTTACTAAGAAGAAGCGGTGGTTAGATTGGATAAGGAAGAAATAGAAGCCGTGAGATCCTGATGGGATCGAGCGCTCTCACACGACCGACGCGTTCGCTCGGCCGGCGGGCCGGAAGGGAACGTTTCCCGACAAGAAAATACGATGATGTTTGGGGACAGCTTTTCTGCAAACCAACTGCCACCTGCTGCCCGCCGCCGCCACCGAAACAGCAACCGGAAGAAGACATGGGCCTTTGCAATCCAAGAAAATGAGAACACACCATCGCCGCAACATGCTTTTGCGAGTCGATGAAAATCCCCGCCGCGAATAGGGAAGCATTGTCGATGTGGCTCGTCGACTCGGGTAAATCCCCGTCGTCTCAGCCCAATAACCGGCTCTTTCGTCCGAAGATTTCTAAGGAGAGTCGTCGGAGCTGCTGCCACAAACCACCAACCATGCAGTGGAGAACCAAACCTCTCGTCGACTGTTGAGATCGCCATGAAGATGACCACCAGCGACCACAAAGCTGTGATGCAAGATCTCCCAGCCTCTTCAAGGCGCTGGAGGAGGCGCCGCCAAGATGATGAAGAAGCCAGAGAGCAAAAAGGAACGACAAGATTGACGCCACCGTCCCGCCAATCTCGCGCACCCACACATGATTCCGTCACTCCAAGGAGACGTCGAGAAGACACATCCCCCAACTCCATAATGCTGCCAGAAGCGTCACTGTGGAGGAACAAGAGTTGAGGAAGATTTATTTGACGCTGCTCCGCGGCCGCCACCCGGACGAAGCCATCTGAAAATCTAACCCTACAACTACCTACAAACCGGGAGAGGACTAGGGTCCCCCTTCCCCATCTCCCGCCACCGGAGCAACTGAAAGAGGGGTGGGGAACCCGCAGCCTCGACAGGGGTCTTCGCTGGGATCTGGTCACCTTTCTCTTCGCCTTGGGAAGGGAAGGAAAAGGAACCGCTCACTATTAGCTCCGTAGTCCAACTTTGGTCCGGGACATTAGGACAATATAAGTCATTCAATGTGGTGCTGCATCGGTCCACTGATCGGTTAGTTTGTTAAATTCCAGCAAGCCGGCTAGCATGTTGAATTTCCGTAAACTGAAAGCAGCTCTGAGAAAGGTGTACCGGAGTCCGGACATATTGCCACTTACCCCTCGTCCGTCCAGGATGACGAAGGATGGCAAAGAACGTGATTAGCATGGTTGTTTGGCATAACTTTTACAAAAAAAACCTGGGGCTCCCGTGATCGCAAAGGCGATCTGGCGGCAACGAAGTTTCAATGGGGGTGAGATGGCAACTCCCTCGCCGGCGGCCCTGCCAGGGGAAGGCAACCTCTTTCCTGGAGAGGCCCGGGCGGAAATTGCGGCGGACTGCCTCTTCACCGCGTGGGAATGGGAGGAGTTCAGGGCGAGATCGCGGTGGATCCTACGTCGGGCGACGGATCGAAGACGCTGCCTGGAGCACTCAAGAAGGAGATTAAAGGAGATTCTTTAGCAATTTGGAAGGTGAGTCCCTCTCTGATCCACTCGGGGATGGCTCAATTTGGTTGCCTAGAATCAAGGATGAATTGATCCCGGTGGTGGCAGACAGGGAGTATTCAGAGGAGGCTACCGTGGCAGAATTGGGGGAATTGGAGGAGATGTCCTCGATTTCGGTAGGCATTTTTTCTAGAATAGAGATTAGAGAACGGATTCAGTGGGTAGAGGCTGTATCAGCGGATCAGACATTTGATTCTATCAATTTTAAGTCTATAGTAGGCAATAGAGTGATTCCTGCAGGGATGAGTAGGAAACTGCAGCATTATGGGATTTCTTCAGTTGGCAATAACATTAATTCGGGATTAAAGACTGCGAGGTGTGGGGCTTCAGAGTACTATATTGGTGGTACTCGGGAGTGGTTCCGGCTATCACATAGTTCATCAGAACAGAATTCCCTGCACATTTCCTGCTCTTCTGCGACTGCAAAAACAGGGGAGCCTGTCATGGCGAACCGAGGTGTGGAGAAGGAGAGGCCAGTGGAGGTGGCCCATGGAAGTGTGGCGACCCTTGCAGGGGTGCCAGCCGCGGCGGAGGGGGTGCGATCCCCGCCGGCAAAGATCGGGGCGGGAACCTCCCTGTCTCTGGTTACCCCTGACTACCACGACATGGCCGCGCCGAGACGTCCTAGAGGCCAGGGCTCCCCTCTCATCATTGACATGGAGGCTGCCCGCAAGGCTGTTACTGGTCATCTAGTTGTCGGCCGCCTCCTATCCCCCTTTCAGGTCAATCCACGGGTCATTGTCGACCATCCAGGAGGTGGCGTGCGACGACGGGAGGTTCATCCTAAACTTCGCCACTGAAGGGGATTGGCGATTTGTGCTTAAGGCGCAGCCATGGCACTACCAACAGGACGACATCATCTTCGCCAGGTTCGACGGCGAGGGCGATCCGGCTGAGGTCGACCTCGGCGTAATGGCCATTTGGGTCCAGGTACGTGATCTCCCATTCATGCTCAAGACGGAGAGCATGGGTTGGACCCTACGTGACCAACTAGGGGAAGTGCTAGAGGCGTCGCATCTCAATCATGTAATTGTTGAAAAATATCTGTGTGTGCGTGTGGGAATTTTATTGCATGAGCCTCTAAAGAGCACAATAGAGTTCACTCCTTTGGGTAGTTCAAAGATCTGCAAGTATGATGTTAGATATGAAAAATTACCTTTGTATTGCGAGTGTTGTGGTATTGTAGGCCATACCTCAGAGAGATTTTGTAAAATTCCAAGAGAGAGGAGAGATGCTAGTTTTCCTAAGAACCTTGGTGTAGAGGCCTACTAGAAAGGCTATGGAGCAAGCATGAGAGGGCTGATTCTTGGGAGTTCTTCTCATGGCGACAAGATTCCGGCTATTGGCATCGACATCAACAACAATGCCAAGGCCATGGACATCGTTAGGGTGGCCAAGGCTATAAATGGTCTCACGGTCTCTGACAAGGGAGCTACTGACCATACCTTGACGACTACCGTGGCGACGAGGGCGTCGGCCAACCCCATTCTCCCGCTCCGCCAGGAGGGCCGGGTCCAGGGGACACCTATGATCATTCGCTTTGGTGCCGAGCCTGGTTAGGAGGACTGGGCGACCGCACCAGCTACTATTGCCAGCCTAGGCCAGGAGGGTCTGGGTCTGGTGATGGAGGAAACAAAGCGGGTGCAAAGTCAGGAGGACATGCATCACTTGGGGGGTGTTTCCTCCCTCCATGTACACTTTTGTTGCTCCTTTTACATGGGTTTGCAAGGCTGGCCAGTCTTACCAGGGAGAGCAAGGGGTTGCTGGGGACAAGTTGGTTCCCACGGCTGCCATAGGTGCTGACCAACTACTATTCCGGCCGGGGGTACTGGAGGCCCTATCTGGAGCAGTGGCTGCCAGATTAGCAGCGGATGGTGGCGATACTACTGGTTTTCAGTTTAGGGCCTCAAAAGAAAATACTCAGAGTTATCTGAGAAAGGAAGGGAGAAAAGAGAGAAAGAACAGGAAAACTAGGAAAACTGAGGATGCACGCATGCTAGTCTTAGGTAAAAAAAGAGGGCACTTTTCTGAAGCTAGGCCTACGTGGAGTGATATAGAGTTCTCCTTTGAGAAATCTCTAGATAGCTATGAGCGCCTCCTATATGGAGATGTAATTGTTTCATCCAAGAGGGTGTGTACGGGTAGAGTTGAAACAATACAGGATGTGGAGGGAGGGGTGAAGCATGTGGCGAAGGAGATCGAGGAGAAAGAAGATGCAGATGTTCATCAAGAGGTGGAATCGGTTGGTGAGAAGAAAGGTGATAATGCCGCATCGGCGACCTCTGATGAGGAGGTTCGCCGGGCCAAATGAAAATCCTAGGGTGGAACTGCCATGGTATGCTCTCCCACACGACAGTTTGTGAGCTCTTGGACATCCAGGAGCGCGTAAGGGCAGATTTAGTTTTCCTTTCTGAAACTCATTTGAATAAATGTAAAGCCGATGAGCTGTGCCGTGTCCTAAATTTTGATTCTATGTTTGTAGTAGAAAGTGATGGTCGGGCCGGTGGCCTTATTCTATTTTATCAAACATTGAATAAATTCCACTTGAATTATATTTTGCCTCATTTTATGGATGTTCTTTCTATACATGATGATACTGTACAGTGGAGGTTTACGGGTTTTTATGGTCATCTGAATTGGAACGAACGCAATTTGTCTTGGAATGATATACACAATTTGCATAGTAAGGGCGATCACCCTTGGGTAATTTTGGGTGATTTTAGTGAAATTTTATACTCTTCGGAAAAACAAGGCGGTAATGCGAGACTAATTGGAATGATGAGAGATTTTCGCAAATGCCTTATGGACTATGGGCTAGAGGACTTAGGTTACATTGGAGACCCTTTCACCTGGAGAAGAGGTGATATTCGTGAATGACTTGATCGTGTGGTTTGTAACATAGCTTGGGCACATAAATTTCCTCAAGCGACGGTTATCAACGAAGAACATATTCATTCTGACCATCGTCCGCTGGTCTTGGACATGGACTATCTAGATGCCAATATTTTCAATCAACAAAAGGTCGTGTGAAACAATTTGAAGCAAGGTGAAAATAAATGAAATAGTCAAGGCATCTTGGGAGAAAGCTAAGCTTGCAGGTATCGGTCCCTCTCTTGCTGCTCGAACGAGAGCGATGCATGCCGATCTGCACTCTTGGGATCGGGAAACTCTCAAAGGCCCCAAGCGGAGAATAAATAATTAAAGAAGGAGCTAGAGAAACTAAAGCGTGGCCCTTTGAGTATGGAATACCGCGGTCATCAGAAGGAAATTACTGTGCTAATAGAGAATCTGTTGGATCAAGAGGAAATTTTCTAGATACAAAGAGGACGGGCGAACTGGATGATGCACAGGGATCGTAATACTTCGTTTTTTCATAATGTAGCCATGGTCAGGAAAAAAGAAATAGTATAAAGAAACTACTTGATGATTCAGGTGACTGGAAAGAAAATAAGGAGTTAAAGGATCACATTACTAATTATTTTTCTAAGCTATTCACATCAGAAGTGCAACATCTGAATTAGGATGTGTTGTCCCTTGTCCATAGGAGGGTGTCTACTGAGATGAATAATGTTCTTTGTGCCCCGTATAATGCTAAAGATGTTCGTAAGGCAGTTTTTGATATTGGGGACTTAAAAGCTCCTGGGCCAGACGGCCTCCATGCGATCTTCTATAAAAGGTTTTGGCCCATGTTAGGGGATGATCTAATAGAGGAGGTTCTGCAAGCAATTAATACATGCACCATACCGGCAGGTTGGAATGACACTACGATCATGATGATACCAAAAGTTAATACCCCAACGAAGGTGATCCAATTTAGGGCGACCAGCTTATGCGATGTAGTGTATAAAATTATTGCAAAAATGGTGGATTCTCGTTTAATGGCCTTTCTACCAGAAATTATTAGCCCAACTCAGAGTGCATTTGTTCCCGAAAGATTGATTACGAACAACATTCTAGTGGCCTATGAGTGTTTTCACACTATCAAGAATAAGCGAGAAGGTAGAGAAGGCCTATGTGCCATAAAACTTGATATGCAAAAAGATTATGATAGAGTTGCCTTTCTTGAAGGAGATTATGTTAAGATTGGGCTTCCGTCAAGATTGGGTGAAACTTATTATGCAATGTATCACACAG
Source organism: Hordeum marinum (assembly GCA_022496015.1). NCBI lineage: Eukaryota > Viridiplantae > Streptophyta > Magnoliopsida > Poales > Poaceae > Hordeum > Hordeum marinum. Next base: position 116,448,439 of record CM039678.1, read on the forward strand.
TCGAATACACAAGAAGGATTAATGGGGAAGAAAGTGAGAGTTTTAATCCTACAATGGGGTTGAGGCAGGGAGACCCACTGTCACCATATCTATTCTTATTGTGTACTAAGGGGTTGAATGTTTTACTTACACATGCAGAAGAAAATGGAAATATCTCAGGAGTAAAGGTTAGTAGAGAGGCCCCATCTATCACAAACCTTCTCTTTGCGGATGACTCCTTGATTCTCATGAAAGCTAACCAAAATAATGTGGTAGCCTTGAAATCGTCTCTAGACTTATAATGCGCGGCATGGGGCAATTGGTAAGTGTTGAAAAATCCAACATTTTCTTTAGCCCAAACAGAAAGGTGGATATTAGAGAACAAATGTGTACAACATTGAATATAATGACTAAGGCTCTCAATGATAAGTATTTGGGGTTGCCAGCAATTGTAGGATTAGACAAAACAAGATGTTTCCAATTTCTAATTGAGCATATTGTGAAGAAAATTAGTGGTTGGAAGGAAAATTTATTGTCAGCGGCGGGGGGGGGGAGAGATCCTCCTCAAGGCGGTTGTCCAAGCCATACCCACCTATGCAATGTCGGTCTTTAAAATTCCTAAAAAAATTGTAAAGGAATCATTAGCGCGATAGTGCATTTCTGGTGGGGAGACGAGGAGAACCAGAGGACGATGCATTGGATGGCTTGGTGGAAAATGTGTGTGCCAAAAAATCAAGGAGGGATGGGTTTTCGTGATATTCATTATTTCAACTTGGCGTTACTCCCCAAACAGGCATGGCGTCTTATTGATAAACCTGATTGTGCTACTATCCTAAGAGCTAAGTATTATCCGGATGGAGATCTACTGAATATCAAGCTAAAGAAAGGATCATCATTTACTTGGCAAAGTATTATGGCAGGGATAGAAACCTTAAAATGTGGATATATTTGGCGTGTAGGGAATGGGCATAATATCAATATTTGGGAGGATGCATGGGTACCTAATTGCGCCACAAGGAAAATTATGACTCCTAAGGGGGGACAATTATTGTCTAAGGTTGGTGACCTGATTGACCCTGTCTCGATTACCTGGGATGAGGACCTCATTCGACAAACAATGTGGTCCATTGATGCACAATGTATTCTTTCAATTCCACTCCCACAATATGATATGGAAGATTTCATTGGTTAGGGTTATACGAAAAATGGTATGTTCTCGGTTCGGTCTGCCTACGTTGTGGCATGGGATCATCAGTATGGAAGTAAATTAAGATATACTAATGAGATGGGACGAACCACAACAAATCCTATTTGGACTAATATATGGAAATTATCTTGTCCGGCAAAAGTTAAAATATTTTTATGGTGTACGCTTCATGGCACACTTCCTTGCAGGGTTACGCTTGCAAATAGACATATGAAGATTTCGCCAATTTGTCCTGTTTGCTTAGTGGCCCTAGAAGACATGAAGCACATGCTCCTTCTTTGAAGGAAAGCCAAGGAGGTTTGGAAAAGATTAGGGATGGTTGGTATCATTGAGAAAGCCTGCAAGAAAGATCGTGCCGGAGAAGAGGTGGTGGCATACCTACTACTCCTACCAAACCAAGAACTGAGTGTTTTGGGTCATCATCATATGCATGAAACGATAGCTATCGCAGCATGGTATCTATGGTGGGAAAGACGACATATGGTGTACAAGGAGACTGCACAAAATGCACAACAAATTTCAATGGGGATTCTAGCTATCACAGCAAACTACGTTAATGCTTCATCCACAAAGGCTTCTATGATAAAGGGGGGTTGGTCTTGTCCTCCTAGGGGGTTTGTTAAACTTAATGTCGACGCTTCTTTTGACCACGACCTTCTTAGGGGCACAGTGGGGGCGGTTCTAAGAGATGACAAAGGAAGGTTCATCGCTGGAGGAAATGGGAAGATAGACTATTGCGCGAATGTTCTAATGGTGAAAGCTATAGCTCTCAAATTTGGCCTAAAAGTAGCGCAAAGAGTGGGATGTAATCGCCTAATTATCAACTCGGACAACCTGGAGGTGATCGAAACTATGCAGGATGGAGGACAGTCGGTGGGAGCGGCAGCGGCGATTTTCGATGATTGTTTTCATTATGCGTGTGACTTTATTATTTCAAAATTTGAACATTGTAATAGAGAAGCAAATAAAGTAGCTCATGAACTTGCTAGATTATCTAGTTTGTCTTCGACCTCACCATGGTTTGAGGAACCCTTATGTGAAATTGTAATGATGCTCACAAACGATGTATTGGTTATATCTAATGAATAAAGTCTACGGTTTCATTTCAAAAAAAGCATGGTTGTTTGGCAGAAGTCATGTACTCCTAGCCCATTATTTGGCGGAAGGCCACAATCAATTTCTCATGCATCGGTGTAACTTGTGTATTTCTTGACAAGTAACCGTAGTCTTGGCACAGATGATCACATCAATGACGGAAGGTAATATTGATGCCATCCAAATTTGTCGTAAGGTTGCGCCAAAACAATGGTAGTGGAAGTACTTTCTTCAGTCAAATTATCTTCCGCCAAATTGATTGTTGCCTATGATAGTACCAAAAAGGAAGGAAGATGGTATTTTAGGAGTTTTTTCATGCGCTATACAGACTTGTTCTATTGTACTCCAGACTCCACCACCGCAAGATGAAATTAAACCAAATTTTAGGACTCCGTCGAATAGGATTTGATCCGACCGGGCATAAGAAATATGAACTTGCGTGGTATGTTCAAATTAGTCACGAACTTGCAAAATACAGATTTTTGGTCCACAAACTTGTGTGCATGGTTCATCCTTTGTCAATCTGCCATATCTTGCCCTTTCAATGATGATGTGGAAAGCCTGCGGGGTCCGCTCGCGGTGAGAGGTGGCAGAGGTAGTTGGGAGCACCGCCTCGAAAGCAATTTTACACATAACCCCCTAGAAAAAATATCCCTTGAGGAAAAAGGTCTAAGATGTAAAAAATCGAAAAACCACACTGTGATTCAAGCATTCCTCATGTCTTCAATCTCGAACCCCTGCGGCGGTGATGGCTACAACCCAGTGGTAGTCGATGACGACGGTTGCAATCCTCACCCCCCCCCCTCGTATCTACCACTGCCCTCCTCATGATGTGCCCCTCCATGTCTCGGGTATTTTCAGATTCGACATGAAGTTAACAATTTCGGTACATTCAATTAGCAAATTCAGTTAACATATTCAGATTCGACATTCAGTTAACAATTTCACACAAATCAAGAACTTATCTCATTCAGTTACAAGACCGACCCAGTTCAACACTTCTATGAACAACCGGTTGCAATCAAACATTTTCTCGATGACCATTTAACAACTTTCAAACAGAGAGCATGAAAAGATGTGCACCATCGCAAACCTGCTCTTAAATCCTAGCAAACATTGGTATGTGTGCAATGAATGACGTGAGCAAGTGATATCAACAAATGTAAATCACATGATGAACACGAGAAGAAATGAACCCCAATGCATTCGACGAAGTCTGCCCATGAACCCTAACAGAAATATTGGAAAACGAACCCCAATGCTTAAACCTCCTCAGTGCGTGCGGAGAGAAAGATAGATGGGGACGATGAAGTCGTCAAAATTCTCATCTTACTCCAGGGCATCCTCGTCAAGTCATCGTCGACGAGGTTCACCAATACTCGGCCGTCAAGATCAGCACCGTTGTCATACCCTATGTGTTGTGTTGTATGATGAGGAAGGAAATAGGGATATGCAGACACATTGGTACACGAAAGGGATGTATTCGTTGGGGGTTCTGTATAAACTTGCTTCCGCGGTAGTGGTCCAAAACACTTCACGTCATTGTGAGCGGGCCCGCGCCACACTGCATTTCCGCATCATGATTGAAATGACATGATACCAAGGATTGACAAATGATGAACCATATGCACAAGTTTGTGGACCAAAAATCGGTATTTTGCAAGTTTGTGACTAATTTCAACATACATTGCAAGTTTGTGACTAATTTCAACATACATTGCAAGTTTGTGTACCAATGGCATTATTGCCTCAGTTTTGTTAGCGTGGTAGCAGTAGACTCCTCATATTATTTGCCTAGCACTAGTTGACTCGGTTGGCTAATTTCAGTTTAATTTTTGACGAGAGAAAACAGCCATGTATGAGGACACCGGATATCTTTGTTGTTAATCTGACAAGTTACACACCACCCGCCTGCGATGGAGATGCCGGTGGGCATGACTGCCATTTGGTGGCACAACTACATGTTGAGGACGATGACCTTGATGACAACGTTAACCATGCGGCGGGGTACATGCCACGACAATGACAATATTAGCCTCATCCCGATACTTGCTCGTGGCGGAGCGCATGATCAAGTAGGTTAAACTACGCTAGTGTCGTCGAATGATGAAATTGGACGCATAAAATTTCAATTCCTTCATTGTTCAGCAAGTGCGAATCAGACTATTTGGAGTGAAAGATGCGTGTTGATCAAACTTTTAACGCCCATCATTATAACAACGAGAACAAAGTTTAACTTACTGGCACTGAGTTCACCACCTATGCATTAATTTGGTGGAATCAAATTTATCATCAAAGACAGCACCCGACGACTTGACAAGGGATGAAAGAATTCATGAGGCGACGTTTTGTTCCTAAGACTATAAAACAGAAATGTACAACAAGTTACAACGAATCTCTCAAGGTAATATGAGTGTTGATGAATAATACAAGGAGATGAAATTTCTTAGGATACGTATATGGACAACGAAGGATCCCAAGATGTTGCTTAGGATACGTACATGAAGAACGAAAGATCCCAATATGGTAGCGGTATGTTTGTTTAGTGGGTTGAACATAGATGTGCAAGATCATGTAGAAATGGTGGTTTATTATAACATACAAGATCTTGTGCATCGAGCTGTGTGTGTCGATCAACAAATTAACCAACGCCAAGCTAATGCTTTTCACAGCCTCACTTCTAACTCATGGCAGCATCTTCAAGAAAATTCTAATGAAGGCAGCACCAGTTCCAAGATGACATCATCAAATCAATCTAATGGTTTGGTGCAGAAAGATGTTCCAAAAATTGGAGCATCGAGAGCTGTTTCGAGTGCAAAATCCACATCACACAATAGTGATATAGAGTGCTTCTAGTGTGGAGGTCCGATACATATCAAGCATGAATGTCCTAATGAGAAAAGATTATTTCTCACAAGAGATAGGTTGTTCTGCGAGTGATGAAGAGGGGGTTTCTAAAACTTCTAGTGAAAAATCTGAAGATGCTGAAAAAGTGGCTTCGATGAGTTTTGAAGCGACGAAATCATACTCGTCATTGACGGTGCAGTGAGTGCAAGAGGATAGCATTGAGGATAAGTGTGAGTGTTGGAATATTTTCTAACTCAACGCAAATCACCAACTCCAATTGTAAGTTGATCATAGATGGAGCACTACTGCAGGAAGGTCCAAAAATGACACATCAATCTGAGATCCTTCAACCAAACTTTGTGCGAAGCAGGAATCACAAACAATATAGGTCTAGCTCTATCACCAATAACGCGAACTATCGTGGTTTTGTCACGGCAGATGTCCAAAGACTTGGGTTTGAGGCCATCGCTAAGGTGATGGACTCAAAGGGGTTGGTTGAGACGAGGGACACGAGTTTACCTAGGTTCGGCCCCTCAAGAATAGGTAAAAGCCAACGTCCTGCTTGTGTTGTATTGATTGGAGTATCAATTACAAGGGAGTGGATTCGCTTGACCTAGTTCTCGATTGATTGTTTTCTCCCTAAGCCGCCCCGGGGTCTTGACTTTATATAGGAGGTCGAGGCCCTGGGTTACATGAGTCCTACACCGACTCTTACAACATAGACAATCCTGTCTCTAAGTCGCCTTGCCTTCTTGGGCAAACCGTCTCCGGGCAGCTTAACCACGCGGGTCTTCATACCATCTTCTGTCTGGGTCTCCGTCTCGTCCCATCTCAGTAAGCCATCATATAACGGGCCCATGTCTTTCTGCATGCTTCTCTGGTCTGGATTATGAGCCACCAGGTATGACCCGGCACCACCTGGGCGGGTCTTACCACGGGGTTATATCCCCAACATTAGGCCCCAGGTTGATTTGAGCCTGCTCAGGTCAATCTTCAAACTCACTTGGCGGTGAGTCTCACACTCCATCATGTGAAAGAAAATATATAACCCGCCATGACGTCACATCGAATATGCCAAAAAGATTCTGTGACGTTCACAACGGATCTTTTCATTAAACTGTCGGCCCGAAAATCGAGGCGTCCGTCTCGGTCGGTCAGTTTCTGCCGCCTTGATTCCCACGCCCGTTTGCTTCCAGCCTCTTAAATAGGACCGTGAAGGGTCCTTCTCATTTCCTCCGCCGCCTCCAGTTCTTCTTCTTCCTCTCGATGCCATTGCCCCCGATCTCCGTCGCGCTGTGAAGCTACATCGCCGTCGTCAACCCAGGCCACTGCATCAACCTAAAGGGACCAGAATCTCGCCCGCGTCCACCGCGTCACTTCTGGTAAGTCTTTCTTCCTCCCCTAGATCCGTAGCTTAGTGCTTCCAATCCACCGAGTTCATCGGCCCCATTAGAACACGAGTTTTCCCTCAATGCCAAACGACAAATAGCTCTGTGGATCTTGCAGTGTTCATTTTCCCGTTGCGGTAGGTCGTGTAGAATCATCGCCAGCCTAGCGCGAATCTATAGTTATTTCCCCTTACTGCCCTTAAACCTGTTAGTTCTCCCTTAGTTCATCACTAGGGTTAAAATAAACCTGATCTTCCTCTACTCGTAGATCTGTAGCTATAAAGACAACATGTGAAAATTGTTTATCCACACTTAGATGTATTTTCCCTCGTTGCTCTGCCAACTTAACCCGACATTGCATTGGCGGTTCTCTCAACACACTATGCCAGTGGCTTAGCGTCATGATATGTAATTTCCTCAGTCATCTTAGTTGTTGAGTCACTTTCTGATCCGCTGCGTACCACTACCTTTCACGGCCTTAACCCGCCGTCATGTCTCGGGCGCCTTCAACCTGCAATTGGGTTGGCTCTGTGGTATCCAAAGAGTTCCTATAGGATTTCGTGGACAGAGGAACTTTGCCGGCTCAAAATGTTATTCACTGGAGGGTACCGGGCAATGAGAAGAAACCCATCCCTCAAGAGGGCGAGACAGTCATATTTGCTCAACACCTTGCGCGTGGTTTCAGCCCACCCAGTTTTAAATTCTTCCGAGATGTCCTCCATTTCTTCAAGTTGCATCCTCAGGATATTGCGCCCAACTCCGTCTCAAATATGTGCAACTTCCAAATCCTCTGCGAAGCTTACTTACAAGAAGAGCTGTCAGTCGACCTCTTCCGCGAGTATTTCTATGTAAACCGCCAGACGCAAGTGGCGGTTGGCCCAAGCTTAGAGCTCGACGGAGTCTCCATCCAAAGAAGACGGGATATGGCCTTCCCGGCTGTTTGAATGCCAAGTCACCCCAAGGACTGGAATAAAACTTGGTTTTACTGCAAAGACACGTCTCTAGAGGGAGAACATCCACTGTCGGGTTATCGTCCTACCTGTCTCCGCACCACAACTGAACTCCCAGACCGGATGTCAGCTTCTACACGAGCGAAGTATGCTCCGGCCTTCGCCAAAATTAGAGCCCTCCTGGCCAATGGTCTGACAGGAATCGACCTGACCCACTGTTGGATCTCTTGGAAGGTCATGCCTTTGAGCCGGCAGGACCGACTTATATGTGAATATACGGGTGACGCCAATGACCCCCTCTGCTTCAATCATACCACCCTGATAGAAGAGAATATTGTGGCTGCCATCAAGGCACTTGTCCGTGAGTCCCAAGAAGCTTGCTGCTCCGTTGGGTTACAGCCTTTCTGTGCTTCTAACCAGGCCCTAGATGTAAGAACATATTCCAAATATCTTTATCTACAGGTTAACTATATATGTATGTAGTGACCTTTAACCTCTTTTGGCGGCTCTTGCTTTCAGGCCAACTCCGGCTTCTGGAAGAAAAAATATACTCCTCCTGTGAAGAAGTCTAAGGAGAAGACCGGTGCCCGTAAGAAGAAAAATGTTGTTCCAGAGCAGCATGAAGTTGATGACTCGGAGGTAGAACTTGACTCTCTTGGCTGCCTTTTTATGCGTCTTGCTGGCAATAATTATTCACAGGAAGAATCGGAGACAAGCCATGCCAACGCTAGTGAGGTAACCTATATTTTATCCGACTCAGAACTCCTTCCACCAAAGAAGATACGGCGGGCCGTACGAAAAGTCCCACTTTCTCATCCTCTTGATCACTTAGATCCCGATTTTCTTTTGAAAAAGCAACAACACACTTCCCGACGCCAAACCCGGAGCACCAGCTCTGAAGATCTTGTGGCCGGGTTATCCAATTCTTTGGCTCAACGAAAACGGCCGGCTGAGGTAATCATTTAACTAAGTTCAGCTTTGTCAACTTTGTATTATAATCTTACTCTGCTTTATATTGCTTTAACTGTCTTCAGGAAACACCCCCATCATTAGGCGACTCTACAACAACTAAGCTGCCGCCTCTGAAGATCAACTCGGAGTACGTGCTTTTATGTCTGCATCATATCCTTTGTCATCCTTGAACTTTATATAATAACCTTCTGTGCTTTCCAGGGCTCAAGCAAAACGAAGGAAGACTAGCGGGTCTACTTCTGCCCCCACTGCCCAAGAGCTGGAGACTACCAAGCTAGACTTTCCTGCGGCACATGCTGAGCCCTCTACAGCCACAAAGGATGCACTTGAAGACGCTCATCGGTCCTCCGAGCCGGCGGCCCATGAGATGGAAACTAATAGTCCTCCAAGGACCAGTTCTAAGCCGCCCAGCCCTTCAACAGCCGTCGAAGATCTAATTCTTCCGGACATCATCATTACTGGTACTGGCTTCCAGTCTCCCAAGCCCCATGTACTGACAAAGCACACCGAGAAGGCTAAAGCTTTTGACAACCTGGACTTTGAGTTCCCCGTGCTGGAGAAATTAACTGCCGATGAATTACATGTTGGTTATCTGAACCGCCTGTCCACAAGCCGGAACATGGAGCTCAAACTTGTCGGCTTAATGAAGCAAAAATATGAGGCACTCCTTTCTTTCCTTATACCCTTATGTAGCCCCCAAGAGCTAGTTTAATATTACAAATGGTAAACCGGGTCTTCCAATCCATTTCATAAGTAGAACAACTTAGCCTGTAGCCCCCAAGTATCGGCTTAACATGTATATGTTGCACCGGTACTCAGTGTTGATGAGTTGATCAAATGTAGCCCCCAAGTCCGGGTCAGTATAGAAATAATGAGCCAGAACTTACTTGAATGAAGAGCCATATGTAGCCCCCAAGTGCCAGCTTAACTTTAGGAAGATGAGCGGGAACTTACTTGAATGAAGAGACATATGTATCCCCCAAGTGCCGGCTTAACTTTAGGAAGATGAGCCGGAACTTACTTGAATGAAGAGACATATGTAGCCCCCAAGTGTCGGCTTAACTTTAGGAAGATGAGCGAGAACTTACTTGTAGTATTGGAGAGCAAACAGACATTAGCCCCCAAGTGTCGAGTATATTGCTTGCAATCTGCTTGAGACTTGCCTTATATTCCCTTAGCTGACCATCTGGTAACATTTTATCCTGGCGACTTAACCCTCTTTTGCTTTTGCATGTCACAAGAAGCTTTAAACAATGTCGAGTCTGATCTGACCGTCTTAAAGGGCAATCTTGCTTCCTAGCAAGCCACCCGGGGTGAAGCAGAGGAGAAGTGTCGGCTTGACGCCAAAGAGCTTGCCAAGGTTAAATCTGACTTTGCTGCTTTCAAGAAGGCTGCTGAAATGGAACAAACTGCCCTGGCCAAACGTGCAGATAATGCTGACCAGCGGCTCAAACTCGTATCAGACGAGTTGCAAACCCTGAAACGCCATATGTCAAAGATGACTGCTCCTATATTTGGTAAGTACTGAATACTCAGTTAATTTCCTTACTTAAAAGACCGTGCAGGCGGCTTATAATGCGAAACCCGTCTTTGCAGGTCAAAGAAGCCGCCAACTTGGTGCCAATAGCCTATTGCAGCTGAAAGCCGTCTACACCATGTTAGAGCAGTTATACTGCGGGACTCTTTGCACTATTAGAGCCATGCTGAATAAAGAGAGCATCCCCATCTTCATGAAAAGAGTCATATAGCTCTTATCCACCCTGCCGAAGCAAATCTAAGAGCTCAAATGATCAGCCCCCCCGGAAAGGAGCAATTGCTGCAATAAGCCGGGTGTTGGCCTTTGCCCCGGAGCTGATCTGCTGAGGAGATGGTGGACGACTTTCCTTCCAAGAAGGACGACGACTTAGAATTCACCGAACCTGATTATGCCCATTGTATGAAGGCTTCCAAGATACTTGCATCAGTGCTAGCCGTGGAGGTTGATCTGTCAACGTACCAAGCGGCTTACAATGCTGACAACAAGCGAGTGCACTGCCCAACCTTCGAGGCCAGGGACTTAACTCCTGCACGCCGTAAGCACCTCTTTGCCCCTGACATTGACTCGTCTCCCCTCTTTGAAGAGGCCAAGTTTGAAGCTTTAACAAACTGCAACTGGGACTTGGGTAATCTTCAAATCGATGAGGTCGAAGACCCACTGCAGGATGACCCGCTGTCAAGCTGAAAAAGTTGATCCTGCAATGGGATAACCCGGCTCCATGACCCACCGAAGTTTGAGCAGTGGAAAAACTTTAAGTCTGGCTTTTTGGGCTCTATGGAGAGCTTTGTAATAGGCTTAGAAAAACCTTGATTGCCTGAACCGTGCCATCATGCTCATGCACAACTTAATATACCTTTATTTGTTTTGCGCTCCACTCATATCTTGTCATGGCGGCTTATGTTAAAAGACAAAGCCTGCAAAAACAAACAACAGAATATATTCTGCCTTGCTGTGAGGGTGGCTTGAAAATAGCACAACCCGGGGATGTCAAATCTTTCCTGAACTTGATTTTTCAATAACTCATATGCTGGTTCTTCTGGGTGGACTCGCTACTAGAACTCTTTCACAGTACAGGGTCTCTGTCAAGATTGACCGTCAATTTCTTTGAACGGCTCAGGGTCTCTAGGCGAGATTAACTGATAAGAGCATAACAAAACAGAAAGAGACACAACAGGGCATGAGTACCCTGATAGCCCATAACCTGCCTCTCACGTGACATAAATCCATCGTTTGAACTTTAAACAGTGCATGGTCTTTAAAAGAGTAACTGTTTAAGAGTACGATCAGGCCACATAGCGGAGAGTTGGCAGCAGATGGGTGAGTTTGTCCTCGCTTTCCGTAAGCCGGCCCTCACATGACAAGAACCACCGGTTTAACCTTAACCAACACAGGGTCTCTAGCGAGATTGGCTGCCAAATATGTTTGAACAACTCAGGGTCTCTAATCGAGATTAACTGGTAAGAGTTCGGCAGGTCACATAGCGGAGCAGCATCAGCATACAGGAAGATTTAACTCAAACTTATGGTGGCTTAAGAGCCGATCAAGAGGGTGTGTAAGCTAAACCCGGTGGGTTGGAAGCCCCCAAATGACCTTGTTGATGGAGTAAACTTTTGGGTATATAACCTGCCTGACTGTGGCTTAAGAGCCGATCAAAAAGGTGTGTAAGCTAAACCTGGTGGGTTGGAAGCCCCCAGATGACCTTGTTGATGGAGTCAACTTTTGGGTGTATAACCCGCCTGATTTTGGCTTAAGAGCCGATCAAAAGGGTGTGTAAGATAAACCCAGTGGGTTGGAAGCCCCTAGATTGTTGGGGAACATTGCATGGGAAACAAAAAATTTCCTACGCACACGCATGATCTATCCATGGTGATGAGCATCTACGAGAGGGAGAGTGGATCTATGTATCCTTGTAGATCGCTAAGCGGGAAGCATTAAGAAACGCGGTTGATGTAGTCGAACATCTTCGCGATCCAAATCACCGAGCGTCCCGCGATCCAATCACGATCCGTCCTGATCTAGTACCGAACGAATGGCACCTCCGCGTTCAACACACGTACGGCTTCATGACGATCTCCGCCTTCTTGATCCAGCAAGAGGGAGCGGAGAGGTAGACGAGTTCTCCGGTAGCACGACGGCGTTGCGGCGATGGTGGTGGAGTAATTCCAGCAGGGCTTCGCCTAAGCACTGCTGAAACCGCTCTAGAGGAGAAACTACGGACTAGAAGGTAGGGTTGCACGTGGCTGAAAAATCTGTAGCAAAAACCCTAAAACCTCTAGTATATATAGGAAGAGGAGAGGAGGAGGCTTGGCACAAGGGCCAGCCCTAGGAGGCTTTGCCGAAGTGGAGAGGAGGAGTCCTCCTCCACTCCTAGTACGATTAGGACTCCTACCTTATTTCCACCTTTTTGCATTTTTTCACCTTTTTCACTTTGGAATTTCTTCCCAGCCGCATGGGCCTTCTGTGGGACTTTGGCCAGCCCACTAAGGGCTGGTATTCATCCTCCCACAGCCGATGTAACCTCTTGGGTCGAAATACACCTCCCGATGGTCCCCCGGTACCCTCCCGGCACTCCCGGTACACTACCGATGAGCCCAAAACTTTTCCGGTGACCAAAACAGGACTTCCTATATATCAATCTATACCTCCGGACCATTCTGGAGCTCCTCGTGACATCCCAGATCTCATCTGGGACTCCAAACAACCTTAGGTTACCACCATGGATAACTCTATACTACCAAAACGTCACCAAATCTTAAGTGTGCAGACCCTGTGGGTTCGAGAACTATGTAGACATGACCGAGACACCTCTACGGTCAATAACCAATAGCGAGACCTGGGTGCCCATATTGATTCCTACATATTCTATGAAGATCTTTATCGGTCGAACCTCTGTGTCAAGGATTCAGTTAATCCCGTATGATGTTCCCTTTGTTCTTTGGTATGTTACTTGCCCGGGATTCGATCGTTGGTATCTCCATATCTAGTTCAAGCTTGTTACTGGTAAGTCCCTTTATTCGTTTCCGTAATACAAGATCCCGTGACTAACACTTAGTCACATTGCTTGCAAGGCTTGTTGTGATGTTGTATTACCGAGTGGGCCCTGAGATATCTCTCCTCACACGGAGTAACAAAATCCCAGTCTTGACCATGCCAACCCAATAGACACCCCCGGAGATACCTGTAGAGCACCTTTATAGTCACCCAGTTATGTTGTGACGTTTGATACACACAAGGCACTCCTTCGGTGTCCGTGAGTTGCATGATCTCATGGTCGTAAGAACATATACTTGACATGCAGAAAAACTGTAGCAATAAACTCACACGATCATATGCTACGTTTGTAGTTTGGCTCTTGTGTTGGAAATATGCCCTAGAGGCAATAATAAATTAGTTATTATCATATTTCCTTGTTCATGATAATCGTTTATTATCCATGCTATAAATTGTATTGATCGGAGACTTAGATGCATGTGTGGATACATAGACAAAACCATGTCCCTAGTATGCCTCTAATGGACTAGCTCATTGATCAAAGATGGTTAAGGTTTCCTAGCCATGGACATGAGATGTCATTTGACAACGGGATCACATCATTAGGAGAATGATGTGATGGACAAGACCCAAACTACAAACGTAGCATATGATCGTGTCAGTTTATTGCTACTGTTTTCTGCATGTCAAGTATATGTTCCTATGACCATGAGATCATGCAACTCACGGACATCGGAGGAGTGCCTTGTGTGTATCAGACGTCGCAACGTAACTGGGTGACTATAAAGGTGCTCTACAGGTATCTCCGAGGGTGTCTGTTGAGTTGGCATGGATCAAGACTGGGATTTGTTACTCCGTGTGACGGAGAGGTATCTTAGGGCCCACTCGGTAATACAACATCACAATAAGCCTTGCAAGCAATGTGACTAAGTGTTAGTCACGGGATATTGTATTACAGAACGAGTAAAGAGACTTGCTGGTAACGAGGTTGAACTAGGTATGGAGATACCGACGATCGAATCTCGGGCAAGTAACATACCATAGAACAAAGGGAACGTTATATGGGATTAACTGAATCCTTGACATAGAGGTTCGACCGATAAAGATCTTCGTAGAATATGTAGGAACCAATGTGGACATCTAGGTCCCGCCATTGGTTATTGACCATAGAGGTGTCTCGGTCATGTCTACATAGTTCTAGAACCCGCAGGGTCTGCACACTTAAGGTTTGGTGACGTTTCGGTAGTGTAGAGTTGTGTATGGTGGTGACCGAAGGTTGTTCGGAGTCCTGGATGAGATCTCGGACGTCACGAGGAGCTCCATAATGGTCCGAAGGTAAATATTCATATATAGGAAGTCCCAGTTTGGTCGCCGGAAAAGTTTCGGGCTCATCGATAGTGTACCGGGAGTGCCGGTAGTGTACCGGGAGACCTCCGGGAGGGGTATTTCGACCCAAGTGGCTTCATGGGCTGTGGGAAAGTATTAACCATCCCTTAGTGGGCTGGTGGAACCTCCACATAAAGCCCATGTGGCTGGAAGAAAGAAACCCAAAGGAAAAAGGTGGAAAAAAAGGCAAAAAGGAAGAATCCTAGTCCTACTAGGAGTGGAGGAGGAGAGTCCTCCTCCACCTCCCACTTTGGTCGACCCAAGGGCTGGCTTTTTGGTATCCAAGCCTCCTCCTCCTCTCCTCCTATATATACTAGAGGATTTTCGGGTTTTGGTATAGAATTTTCAGCCACGTGCAAACCCTAATCTCTAGTGCCTAGTTTCTCCTCTAGATCGGTTTTCTGCAGTGCTTAGGCGAAGCCCTGCCGGAATTGCACCACCACCATCGCTGGAGCACCGTTAGGCTGCCGGATAACTCTTCCTCCTCTCCACTTCCTCTTGCTGGATCAAGACGGTGGAGATCATCATCAAGCTGCACGTGTGCTGAACGTGGAGGTGCCGTCCGTTCGGTACTAGATCGGAAGGATCGTGATCAAGGCCACGAGACGATCGTGATTGGATCGCGGGATGGATCGTGACGAGATCGCGGGACGGATCATGATGATTTCACGGGACGGATCATCATTGGATCGCGGGACGGTTCGTGATGAGATCGCGGGACACTCGGCGATTTGGATCGCGAAGATGTTCGACTACATCAACCGCGTTTCTTAACGCTTCCCGCTCAGCGATCTACAAGGGTATGTAGATCCACTCTCCCTCTCGTATATGCTCATCACCATGGATAGATATTCGTGTGCGTAGGAAAATTTTTGTTTCCCATGCAATGTTCCCCAACAATGGCATCATGAGCTAGGTCTATGTGTAGATAAGATCTCGAGTAGAACACAAAAGGTTTGTGGGCGTTGATGCTTAGATTGCTTCCTCCCTTGGTCGGATTTTGGTTCAGCGGTATTGTGAGATGAAGCGGCCCAGACCAACATTACTCGTACACTTACGAGAGACCGGTTCCCTCGACTGCAACTAGTTGCCTAGATGGCTTGCGGGTGGCAGTTTCTCTCACTTTAGTTGGATCGGATTCGACAAAGGCGGTCCTTGAGAAGGTTGAAAAGCAAATTATGTATCACCGTTGTGGTTTATGCGTAGGTGAGAACCGTTCTTTCTAGAAACCCGTAGCATCCACGTAAAACATGCAACAACAATTAGAGGACGTCTAACTTGTTTTTGCAGGGTATGTTGTGATGTGATATGGCCAATTACATGATGTGATATATGTGATGTATGAGATAATCATGTGATGTATAGATTATCATGACTTGCATGTCGATGAGTACGGCAACCGGCAGGAGCCATAGGGTTGTCTTTAATTATTGTATGACCTGCGTGTCAATCATTAAGCGCTATGTAATGCTTTACTTTATCGCTAAACAGTAGCGATAGTAGTAGAAGCATGTTGGGCGCGACAACCCCAATGGCGACACGTTGATGGAGATCAAGATGATGGAGATCATGGTGTCTTGCCGGTGACGATGGATATCATGCTGGTGCTTTCAAGATGGAGATCAAAAGCACAAGTTCATGGCCATATCATGTCACTTTTGATTTGCATGTGATGTTAATCCTTTTATGCACATTGTTTTGCTTAGGATGACGGTAGCATTATAAGGTGATCCCTCAGTTAAATTTCAAGATGAATTGTGTTCTCCCCGAGTGTGCACCATTGCGAAAGTTCGTCGTGTTGAGACACCACATGATGATCGGGTGTGATAGACTCTATGTTCACATACAACGGGTGCAAGCTAGTGTTGCACATGCAGAACACTCGGGTTAAACTTGACGAGCCTAGCATGTACAGACATGGCCTCGGAGCACAAGAGACTGAATGGTCGAACATGAGTCATGTAGTAGATATGATCAACATGATGATGTTCACCATTGTAACCACCTCAACTCACGTGATGATCGGACTTGAGTTGGTGAATTTGGATCATGTATCACTCGGATGACTGGAGGGATGTCAATTTGAGTGGGAGTTCTTAAGTAATATGATTAATTGAACTCATTATCATGAACATAGTCAGTAGTGTCTTTGCAAAATTATGTTGTAGATTACTAGCTCACACTGTAGATCCCTTGAATTTTATATGTTCCTAGAGAAATAGAGTTGAAAGATGATGGTAGCAATATTGCGGACTGGCTCCGTGATCTGAGGATTGTCCTCATTGCTGCACAGAAGGCTTATGTCCTTAATGCACCGCTCGGTGCACCAACCCCTCTAGCGTTGTTTGTAGATGTTGTGAACATCTGACAGGCACATTTTTGATAACTACTTGATAGTTTAGTGCGTCATGCATTACAGCTTAGAATTGAGGCTCCGAAACGTTTTGAACGTCATGGAACATATGAGATGTTCTAAGAGCTGAAATTAGGATCTCAGGCTTGTGCCCGTGTTGCGAGATATGAGATCTCCAACAAGATTCTTTGCATGTAAGATGAAAGAGAATAGCTCAATCGTTGAGCATGTGCTCAGATTGTCTGGGTGCTACAATCGCTTGAATCGAGTGGGAGTTGATCTTCCAGATAAGATAGTGATTGATATAGTTCTCCAAGTTACTGTCACTAAAGCTACTAGAACTGGGTGATGAACTATAAAATGCCAGGGATAGAAATAATGATCCCTGAGCTATTCGCGATGTTTGACACTGCGAAGGTAGAAATCGAGAAGGAGCGTCAAAGTGTTGATGGTTAGTTAAAACCACTAGTTTCGAGAAGGGCAAGAGCAAGGAGGGAAACTTCATGGATAGCAAGTCAGTTGCTGCTCCAGTGAAGCAACCCAAAGTTGAACTCAAACCCGAGACTAAGTGCTTAGATTATGAGGAGAGCGGTCGCTGAAGCGGAACAACCCTAGATACTTGGTAGATAAGAAGGCTGGCAAACGTCAACAGAAGTATATTTGATATACGTGTTATTGATGTGTACCTTATTAGTACTCCTAGTAGCACCTGGGTATTGGATACCGGTTCGGTTGCTAAATGTTAGTAACTCGAAATAAAAGTTGCGAAATAAACGGAGAACTAGCTAAGTGTGAGGTGATGATGTGTGTTGGAAATGTTTCCAAGGTTGATGTGATCAACATTGCACGCTCTCTCTACCTTCGAGATTAGTGACGAACCTAAAATAAATGTTATTTGGTGTTTTTTGCGTTGAGCATGAACGTGATTAGATCATGTTCATTGCAACACGGTTATTCATTTAAGTTAGAGAATAACGGTTATTCTATTTACATGAATAATACCTTCAATGGTCATGCACCCAGTAAGAATGGTTTGTTGAAACTTGATCGTAGTAATACACATGGTCATAACATTGATGCCAAAAATATACAAAGTTAATAATAATAGTACCACATACTTGTGGCATTGCCGCTAAATGTCATATTGGTATAAAACGCATGAAGAAACTCCATGCTGATGGATCTTTGGACTCATTCGATTTCGAATCGGTTGAGACATGCGAATCATGCCTCTTGGTCAAGATGACTAAGGACCCCGTTTTCTGTTTTGATGAAGTGGGCAAGTGATTTATTGGAAATGATACATGTTGATGTATGCAATCCAATGAGTCTTGTAGCCTGCGGTGGATATCGTTATTTTCTTACCTTCACTGATGATTTGAGTAGATATGGTGTATATTTACTTAATGAAACACAAGTCTGAATCGTTTGAAAGGTTCAAGCAAATTCAGAGTGAAGTTTAAGATCATCGTGACAAGAAGATAAATAGGTTTGTGATATGATCGTGGAGCTGAATATCTAAGTTACGAGTTTGGCATACGACTTTAGACAATGTGAAAGTTGTTTCACTACTCACGCCACCTGGAACACCATAGTGTGATGGTGTGTCCGAACGTCATAGTCGTGCTCTATTGGATATGGTGCGTGCTATGATGTCTATTATCGTTTTGTTACTATAATTTTGGGGTTATGCATTAGAGACAACAACATTCACTTTAAATAGGGCACCATCTAAATCCGTTGAGATGACACCGTGTGAACTATGGTTTGATAGAAACCTAAGCTGTCATTTCTTAATGTTTGGGGCTGCGATGCTTGTGTGGAAAATGTTTTTGCCTAATGAGCTCGAACCCAAAGCGGACAAATGCATCTTCATAGAATACCCTAAGAACAATTGGGTGAACCTTCTATCTCAGATCCAAGCATAAAATGTTTGTTGCTAAAACTGGGTCCTTTCTCGAGAAAGGGTTTCTCTCGAAAGAGTTGAGTGGGAGGAGGATAGAACTTGATGAGGTTGTTGAAACCTCTGCTTCAACCAGAAAGTAGCGCAGCACAGAAAGATGTTTCTGTGAAGCCTACCTCAGTTGAAGAGGAAGTTAATGATGATTCGGATCAAGTTACTATCGACCTACGAGGAAATTAGAGCTTGATGAGGTTATTGAACCTTTACTTCAACCAGAGAGTAGCGCAGCGCAGGAAGTTGTTTCTGTGAAGCCTACGTTAGTTGAAGAGGAAGTTAATGATGATGATCATGAAGCTTCGGATCAAGTCACTATCAAACCTCGTATGGAGACAAGGATGTATAATACTCCTGAGCGGTACGACAACCCTGTCTTGGAGGTCATGTTGTTGGACAACGATGAACCTACGAACTATGGAGAAGCGATGATGGGCCCGGAAACCAACAAATGGTTAGAGGCCATGAAATCCGAGAAAGGATCCATGTATGAAAACCAAGTATAGACTTTGGTGGACTTGCTCGTTGGACGACAGGTCGTTAAGCACAAATGGATCTTTAAAATGAAGACAGACGCTGATGGTAAGTGTTACCATTTGTAAAGCTCGACTTGTTGCAAAATAGTTTACGACAAGTTCAAGGA
This sequence comes from Hordeum marinum, assembly GCA_022496015.1. NCBI lineage: Eukaryota > Viridiplantae > Streptophyta > Magnoliopsida > Poales > Poaceae > Hordeum > Hordeum marinum. The sequence goes on from CM039678.1 coordinate 116,467,744, forward strand.
GTTGACTGCGATGAGACTTTCTCACTCGTAGCGATGCTAAAGTCTTTTGGAATTATGTTAGCAGTTGCTACAATTTTCAATTATGAAATCTGGCAGATGGATGCCAAAACACCGTTTCCTTCCTTAAGGAAAGGTTGAATGAGATACAACCAGAAGGTTTTGTCAGTCCTAAGGATGCTAAAAGATGTGCGAGCTTCAGTGATTCTTCTATGAACTGAAGCAAGCATCTCAGAGTTGGAATATACACTTTGATAAGGTGATCAAAGTTTTTGAGTCTATACAAAGTTTACGAGAAACTTGTATTTGCAATAAAGAGAGTGGGAGCATTATAGAGTTTCTGATAAGTATATGTGGATGACATATTGCTATTCGGAGATGATGTAGAATTTCTGGAGAGCATAAACGGTTGTTTGAAAAGAGTTTTTCAAAGGAAGACCTGGATAAAGCTACCTAATTGTTGAGCATCAAGATCTATAGAGATAGATCAAGATACTTGATGAGACTTTCAATGAGTACATACCTTGACAAGATTTTGAAAGACTTCAAAATGGATCAGTCAGAGAAAGAGTTCTCGCCTGATTTGTAAGGTATAAAGTTGAGTAAGACTCAATGCCGAGTGACTGCAGAAGATAGAGAAAAGATGAGTGTCATCCCCTATGCCCATAGGCTCTATCATGTATGCAATGCTGTGCACATGACCCGATGTCAGCCTTGCCATAAGTATGGCCAGAAGGTTTCAAAGTGATCCTGGAATAGAGCATTGGACAGCGGTCAAGATTATCCTTAGTAACTAAAAGACTTGGGAGATGTTTCTCGATTATGGAGGTGATAAAGAGTCCGTCGTAAAGAGTTACGTCGATGCAAGCTTTAACACCAATCGGGATGACTCGAAGTAGCAATCTGGATATGTATAGTGGAGCAGCCATTTGGAATAGTACCAACTGGAGTGTGGTAGCAGTGTTTACGGTTTGACATAGAAATTTGCAAAGTACACACGGATCTGAATGTCGCAGACCCGTTGACTATAAGACGTCTTTCACATGCAAAGCATGATCGAGCCCCAGAACTCATTGGGTGTTAGATTCATAACAATGCGAATCACATGGTGATGTGAACTAGATTATTGACTCTAGTGCAAGTGGCAGACTGTTGGAAATATGCCCTAGAGGCAATAATAAATTAGTTATTATCATATTTCCTTGTTCATGATAATCATTTATTATCCATGCTATAAATTGTATTGACGGAGACTTAGATGCATGTGTGGATACATAGTCAAAACCATGTCCCTAGTATGCCTCTAATGGACTAGCTCGTTGATCAAAGATGGTTAAGGTTTCCTAGCCATGGACATGAGATGTCATTTGATAACGGGATCACATCATTAGGAGAATGATGTGATGGACAAGACCCAAACTACAAACGTAGCATATGATCATGTCAGTTTATTGCTACTATTTTCTGCATGTCAAGTATATGTTCCTATGACCTTGAGATCATGCAACTCATGGACATCGGAGGAGTGCCTTGTGTGTATCAAACGTCGCAATGTAACTGGGTGACTATAAAGGTGCTCTACAGGTATCTCCGAGGGTGTCTGTTGAGTTGGCATGGATCAAGACTGGGATTTGTTACTCCGTGTGACGGAGAGGTATGTTAGGGCCCACTCGGTAATACAACATCACAATAAGCCTTGCAAGCAATGTGACTAAGTGTTAGTCATGGGATCTTGTATTACAGAACGAGTAAAGAGACTTGCTGGTAACGAGGTTGAACTAGGTATGGAGATACCGACGATCGAATCTCGGGCAAGTAACATACCGAAGAACAAAGGGAACGTTATACGGGATTAACTGAATCCTTGACATAGAGGTTCGACCGATAAAGATCTTCTTAGAATATGTAGGAACCAATGTGGACATCTAGGTCCCGCCATTGGTTATTGACCATAGAGGTGTCTCGGTCATGTCTACATAGTTCTCGAACCCGCAGGGTCTGCACACTTAAGGTTTGGTGACGTTTCGGTAGTATAGAGTTGTGTATGGTGGTGACCAAAGGTTGTTCAGAGTCCCGGATGAGATCTCGGACGTCATGAGGAGCTCCAGAATGGTCCGAAGGTAAAGATTCATATATAGGAAGTCCCAGTTTGGTCGCCAGAAAAGTTTCGGGCTCATCGATAGTGTACCGGGAGTGCCGGTAGTGTACCGGGAGACCTCCGGGAGGGGTATTTCGACCCAAGAGGCTTCATGGGCTGTGGGAAAGTAGTAACCAGCCCTTAGTGGGCTGGTGGAACCTCCACATAAAGCCCATGTGGCTGGAAGAAAGAAACCCAAAGGAAAAAGGTGGAAAAAAAGGCAAAAAGGAAGAGTCCTAGTCCTACTAGGAGTGGAGGAGGAGAGTCCTCCTCCACCTCCCACTTTGGTCGACCCAAGGGCTGGCTTTTTGGCAGCCAAGCCTCCTCCTCCTCTCCTCCTATATATACTAGAGGATTTTAGGGTTTTGGCACAGAATTTTCAGCCACGTGCAAACCCTAATCTCTAGTGCATAGTTTCTCCTCTAGATCGGTTTTCTGCAGTGCTTAGGCGAAGCCCTGCCGGAATTGCACCACCACCATCGCTAGAGAGCCGTTAGGCTGCCGGAGAACTCTTCCTCCTCTCCACTTCCTCTTGCTGGATCAAGACGGTCGAGATCATCATCAAGTTGCACGTGTGCTGAACATGGAGGTGTCGTCCGTTCGGTACTAGATCGGAAGGATCGTGATCAAGGCCACGAGACGATCGTGATTGGATCGCGGGATGGATCATTACGAGATCGTGGGACGGATCATGATCAGTTCACGGGACGGATCGTGATTGGATCGCGGGACGGTTCGTGATGAGATCGCGGGACACTCGGCGATTTGGATCGCGAAAATGTTCGACTACACCAACCGCGTTTCTTAACGCTTCCCGCTCAGCGATCTACAAGGGTATGTAGATCCACTCTCCCTCTCGTAGGTGCTCATCACCATGGATAGATCTTTGTGTGCGTAGGATAACTTTTGTTTCCCATGCAATGTTCCCCAACATCTTGTCCATCACACCTTTCTCCTAATGATGTGATCCTGTTATCAAATGACATCTCGTGTCCATGGCTAGGAAACCTTAACCATCTTTGATCAACGAGCTAGTCTATTAGAGGCATACTAGGGACATGGTTTTGTGTATGTATCCACACATGCATCTAAGTCTCCGATCAATACAATTATAGCATGGATAATAAACGATTATCATGAACAAGGAAATATGATAATAACTAATTTATTATTGCCTCTAGGGCATATTTCCAACAGGTCTCATCGTAGTCAACTCCTGGAACTTGTGAAAAACCCTTTTTCACAAGTCGAGCTTTATAGATGGTGACATTACCGTCTGCGTCCGTCTTCTTCTTAAAGATCCATTTATTCTGTATGGCCTTTCCCCTTCAGGTAATACTTCCAAAGTCAATACTTTGTTGTCATACATGAATCCCATCTCGGATTTCATGGCCTCTAACCGTTTCTCGAAATCCAGGCCCATCATCGCTCCTCCATAGCTCGTAGGTTCATTGTTGTCCAACAACATGACCTCCAAGACAGGGTTGCCATACCACTCAGGAGCAATACGCGCCCTTGTTGACCTACGAGGTTCAATAGTAACTTTATCCAAAGCTTCATGATCATCATCATTAACTTCCTCTGCAACTGTCATAGGCTCCACGGAAACATCTTTTTACGTTGCGCTACTCTCTGGTTGATGTAAAGGTTCAATAACCTCATCATGCTCTATTTCCCTCCCACTCAATTCTTTCGAGAGAAATTCTTTCTCAAGAAATGTTCCGTTCTTAGCGACAAACACTTTGCCTTCGGATCTAAGATAGAAGGTATACCCAACTGTCTATTTCGGGTATCCTATGAAGACGCATTTCTCCGCTTTGGGTTCCATATTTTCAGGCTGAAGCTTTTTGACATAAGCATCACATCCCCAAACTTTAAGAAATGACAACTTTGGCATCTTGCCAAACCACAGTTCATATGGCGTCGTCTCAATGGATTTTGATGGTGCCCTATTTAAAGTGAATGCAGCTGTCTCTAATGCATAACCCCAAAATGATAGTGGCAAATCGGCAAGAGACATCATAGAACGCACCATATCTAATAAGGTTCGATTACGACGTTCGGACACACCATTACGCTATGGTGTTCTAGGCGGTGTCAACTATGAAACAATTCCACACTGTCTTAAGTGACTGCCAAACTCATAACTCAGATATTCACCTCCTCGATCAGATCATAGGAATTTGATCTTCTTGTTACGATGATTCTCAACTTCACTCTAAAATTTCTTGAACTTTTCAAACGTTTCAGACTTGTGTTTCATTAAGTAAATATACCCATATCTACTTAAGTCATAAGTGAAGGTGAGAAAATAACGATATCCACCATGCGTTGTAACATTCATTGGACCGCACACATCAGTATGTATGATTTCCAACAAGTCACTTGCCCGTTCCATTGTTCTAGAGAATGGCGTTTTAGTCATCTTGCCCATGAGGCATGGTTCACATGTGTCAAGTGATTCAAAATCAAGCCATTCTTCTTGAAACTAGTGGTTTTATTGACCATCAACACTTGATGTTCTTTCTGGATTTCAGACTCAGTGACTTTCAGCATCGCAAACAGCTCGGCGACTGACTTGTTCATCCCGTGCATGTTATTGTTCATCACAAAGCTCTTGTAGCTAGGTGGCAATGATTGAAGAACTCTATTAGTGATCGCCTCTGGCGGAAGGGCAATTCCCAACTCCACCAGACGAGTCGAATACCCAGACATTCTGAGTATATGTTCACTGGTAGACCCGGTCTCCTCCATTTTGCAAGCATAGAACTTATCGGAGGACTCATACCTCTCGATCCGGGCATTCTTCTAAAAGATAAACTTCAACTCCTAGAACATCTCATATGTTCCATGACGTTCAAAACGTCTTTGGAGTCCCGGTTCTAAGCCATACAGTATTGCACACTGAACTATTGAGTAATCTCCAGAACGTGCCTCCCAAGCGTTCTTAACGTCTTCGGATGACATGTCTTCGGGTTGGTCACCAAGCGGTGCATCAAGGACATATGATTTCTGGGAAGCCGTGAGGATAATCCTCAGATTACGGGCCCAGTCCAAAGAGTTACTTCCATCATCTTTCAACTTAGCTTTCTCTAGGAACACATTAAAATTCAGGGGTGCTATTGTGCGAGCCATTGATCTACAACATAAATATGCAAAGGTTACTTAGACTATTGTTCAAGATAATGAGTTTAGTTAATCAAATTACTAGAGCTCCCACTCAAATTGACATCCCTCAGGTCATCTGAGTGTCACATGATCCAAATTCACCAACTCAAGTCCGATCATCACATGAGTTGAGGTGGTTTCAATGGTGAACATCATCATGTTGATCATATCTACTATATGACTCATGTTCGACCTTTCGGTCTATTGTATTCCGAGGCCATGTCTGTACATGTTAGGCTCGTCAAGTTTAACCCGAGTGTTCTGCATGTGCAATACTGGCTTGCACCCATTGTATGTGAACATAGAGTCTATCACACCCGATCATCACGTGGTGTCTTGACACGATGAACTTTCGCAACGGTGCACACTCGGGGAGAACACAATTCATCTTGAAATTTAAGTGAGCGATCACCTTATAATGCTACCGTTGTCCTAAGAAAAACAAGGTGCATAAAAGGATTAAAATCACATGCAAATCATAAGTGACATGATATGGCCATGAACTTGTGCTTTTGATCTCCATCTTGAAAGCACCGGCATGATCTCCATCGTCACCGGCACAACACCATGATCTATATCATCTTGATCTCCATCAACATGTCGCCATCGGGGTTGTCGCGCCCACCATGCTTCTACTACTATTGCTACCATTTAGCGATAAAGTAAAGCATTACATAGCACTTAATGATTGACACGCGGGTCATACACTAATTAAAGAAACCCTATGGCTCCTGCCGGTTGCCGTACTCATCGACATGCAAGTCGTGATATTCTATACAAGACATGATCATCTCATACATCACATATATCTCATCATGTAATTGGCCATATCACATCACAACATACCCTGCAAAAACAAGTTAGACATCCTCTAATTGTTGTTGCATGTTTTACGTGGCTGCTACGGGTATCTAGCAAAAACAATTCGCACGTACGCATAAACCACAATGGTGATACATAAGTTGCTTTTCAACCTTCTCAAGGAATGCCTTAGTCAATCCGATCCAACTAAAGTAGGAGAAACAGACACCCGCCAGCCATCTTTGTGCAACGAAGTTACACGTCAGTCGATGGAACCGGTCTCTCGTAAGCGTACGAGTAAGGTTGGTCTGGGATGCTTCATACCACAATACCGATGAACCAAAACATGACCAAGGGAGGAAGCAATCTAAGAATCAACGCACACAAACTCTTTGTGTTCTACTCGAGATCTCATCTACACATAGACCTAGCTCATGATGCCACTATTGGGGAACGTTGCATGGGAAACAAAAAATTTCCTACGCACACGCAAGATCTATCCATGGTGGTGAGCATCTACGAGAGGGAGAGTGGATCTATGTACACTTGTAGATTGCTAAGCGGGATGCATTAAGAAATGCGGTTGATGTAGTCGAACGTCTTCGCGATCCAAATCGCCAAGCGTCCCGCGATCCAATCACGATCCGTCCCGATCTAGTAACGAACGAACGGCTCCTCCGTGTTCAGCACACGTACGGCTTGATGACGACCTCCACCTTCTTGATCCAGCAAGAGGGAACGGATAGGTATACGAGTTCTCCGGAAGCGCGACGGCGTTGCGGCAATGGTGGTGGAGTAATTCCAGCAGGGCTTCGCCTAAGCACTGCTGAAACCAATCTAGAGGAGAAACTACAGACTAGAGGGTAGGGTTGCACGTGTCTGAAAAATCTATAGCAAAAACCCTAAAAACTCTAGTATATATAGGAGGAGGAGAGGAGGAGGCTTGGCACAAGGGCCATCCCTAGGAGGCTTCGGCCGAAGTGGAGAGGAGGAGGAGTCCTCCTCCACTCTTAGTAGGATTAGGACTCCTTCCTTATTTCCACCTTTTTGCCTTTTTCAACCTTTTCCACTTTGGAATTTCTTCCCAGCTGCATGGGCCTTCTGTGGGAATTTAGCCAGCCCATTAAGGGCTGGTATTCATCCTCCCACAGCTGATGTAACCTCTTGGGTCGAAATACACCTCCCGATGGTCCTTTGGTACCCTCCCGGCACTCCCCATACACTACCGATGAGCTCGGAACTTTTCCGGTGACCAAAACAGGACTTCCTATATATCAATCTTTACCTCCAGACCATTTCGGAGATCCTCGTGACGTTTGGGATCTCATCCGGGACTCCTAACAACCTTCAGTTACCACCATGCATAACTCTATACTACCGAAACGTCACCAAATCTTAAGTGTGCAGACCCTGCGGGTTCGAGAACTATGTAGACATGACCGAGACACCTCTACGGTCAATAACCAATAGCAGGACATGGATGACCATATTGATTCCTACATATTCTACGAAGATCTTTATCGGTCGAACCTCTATGTCAAGGATTCAGTTAATCCCGTATGATGTTCCCTTTGTTCTTCGGTATGTTACTTGCCCAAGATTCAATCGTCGGTATCTCCATACCTAGTTCAACCTCATTACTGGAAAGTCTCTTTACTCGTTTCCGTAATACAAGATCCCGTGACTAACACTTAGTCACATTGCTTGCAAGGCTTGTTGTGATCTTGTATTACCGAGTGGGCCCTGAGATACCTCTCTGTCACATGGAGTAACAAAATCCCAGTCTTGATCCATGTCAACCCAACAGACACCCTTGGAGATACCTGTAGAGTACCTTTATAGTCACCCAGTTACGTTGTGACGTTTGATACACACAAGGCACTCCTCCGGTGTCCATGAGTTGCATGATCTCATGGTCGTAGGAACATATACTTGACATGCAGAAAAACTGTAGCAATAAACTGACACGATCATATGCTATGTTTATAGTTTGGGTCTTGTCCATCCCATCATTCTCCTAATGATGTGATCCCGTTATCAAATGACATCACATGTCAATGGCTAGGAAACCTTGACCATCTTTGATCAACAAGCTAGTTCACTAGAGGCATACTAGGGACAAAGTGTTGTCTATTTATCCACACATGCAATGTGTTTCCAATAAATACAATTATAGCATGGATAATAAACAATTATCATGAACAAGGAAATATAATAATAAACACTTTATTTATTGCCTCTAGGGCATATTTCCAACACAGATGACCTTGTTGACGGTGTCAACTTTTGCACACTGTGGGATGCATGAAACGGCAGAAGCCCCGACTTGCAGGGATGCCAACTTTATTATATATATATATATATGTGTGTGTGTGGTGTGTACAATGATGGTGTACAATGTCGAGTTTTGATGACTCAAATATAGTAAGGCCGCAGATGAGCTATATTCCACAGCTGACGGGTCTCCTGCCCAGAAGTGCTTGACTCGTCTCGTATATCAATAAGATAATACGACCCGTTGTTGAGATTTGAGCTGACCACAAAAGGTCCTTCCCATGGAGGGGATAACTTGTGCGCATCTGTTTGATCTTGAATCAAACGCAACACCAAGTCGCCTTCTTGAAACGTCCAGGTCTTAACTCTATGGCTATGGTAGCGATGCAGGTCTTGCTGATAAATCGCCGATCGAGCCACCGCCAGATCGCGCTCTTAATCCAAAGCATCCAACGCATCTTGACGTGTTGTCTCATTATCCGCCTCAACCTAAGCCGCCACTCGTGGCGAGTCATGACATATATCACTTGATAACACGGCTTCTGCGCCATAACCCATGAAGAAAGGCGTATATCATGTTGATTTAGTTGGGAGTAGTTCTGATGCTCCATAAGACTGATGGCAACTCCTCTACCCAACAACCTGGCTTTCGCTGCAAAGGAACCATAAGCCGGGGCTTGATGCCTCTCAAGATCTCCTGGTTAGCACGTTCTGCCTGACCATTGGATTGTGGATGAGCAATTGCAGAAACGTCAAGCCGGATGTGCTCACTTTCACAGAACGCTTGCATAGCCCCCTTGGGTAAGTTCGTACCATTATCTATGATGATACTATGAGGGTAACCAACACGGTAAATCAGCTTTTTGAGAAACTGAACCGCCATAGCCACGTCACACTTGCTGACCGGCTCAGCCTCCACCCACTTAGTAAACTTGTCCAACGCCACCAAGAGGTGGTCTTCTTATCCTTGGATCTCTTGAAGGACCCGACTAGATCAAGCCCCCAGACCACAAACGACCATGTAATTGGAATCATTCACAATTCCCGAGCCGGTACATGAGCACGATGCCCGAACTTCTGACAGCCATCGCACTTGAGAACCATGTCTTCTGCATCCTTGTGAGCCGTCAACCAGAAGAAACCATGCCAAAAGGCCTTGGCCACTAGAGATTTTGAGCCAGCGTGATGACCACAATCGCCAGCGTGAATTTCATTCAAGATTTCTTTTCCTTCATCAGGTGAAACACAACGTTGAAAAACGTCGGTAACGCTGCACTTATGTAACTCGTCGTTGATGATTGTCGTAGACTTAGATCGTCAGACGATCTGTCTTGCCAAGGTCTCCTCCTCAGGTAACTCGCCACGTGTCAAGCATGCTAAATAAGGTAGCGTCCAGTCGTGGATAGCATGTAGAGCTAACCACTGTGACCTGGTACCCCAGGAAATAATGCTTCAGCTTACGGTTTGCCATGAACACCCCATATACCAGCTTCTGCCAATGTGGGTATCTCTGCTTGGACTCTATCAGGACTTCGTTGATGTAGTAAACTGGAATCTGAACCAGATATTCCTTCCCTGCCTCCTTACGCTCGACAACAATCGCGGCGCTGACTGCCCTGTTAATAGCCGCCACGTATAAGAGCAAAGGTTCCTTTTCAGCCGGAGCAGCCAAGACCGGCGACTCAGTGAGTTGTTTCTTGAGTGCTTCGAACGCTTCACCCGCCGTCGTACTCCAGACAAAGTTGTCTGTCTTCTTCATCATCTGGTATAAAGGAATGGCCTTCTCACCCAGGCGGCTTATGAACCGGCTTAACGCAGCGATCCGACCTACCAGGCACTGAACATCATTGATGCATGCCGACCTAGCCAGGGAGGTAATAGCCTTTATCTTAACTGGATTAGCTTCAATGCCTCATTCAGAGACGAGAAAACCCAGAAGCTTGCCCGCAGGGACTCCAAAAACACACTTAGTCGGGTTAAGCATCATCTTGTAGACCTATAAGTTATCGAAAGTTTACTTCAAGTCATCAAGTAGAGTCTCCTTCTTCCTTGACTTGACCACAGTATCATCTACATATGCGTGAACATTGCGTCCAATTTGAATATGGAGAAAGTTCTGCACACAACGCTGGTAAGTCGCCTAGGCACTCTTGATCCCAAAAGGCATAGACACATAGTAGAAAGCACCAAAAGGCATGATGAAAGCCGTCTTCTCTTGGTCCTTGACTGCCATCTTGATCTAGTGATAACCGGAATAAGCGTCCAGGAAGCATAAACTCTCACAACCCGCCGTTGCATCAATAATCTGGTCAATACGGGGGAGAGCAAATGGGTCAACCGGACAAGCCTTGTTAAGATCCATGTAATCCACACACATACGCCACATCCCGTTCTTCTTAAGCACTAGCACTGGGTTAGCAAGCCACTCTGGGTGAAATACTTCCATGATGAACCCTGCTACCAAAAGCCGGGCCACCTCTTCCCCAATAGCTTTGCGCCGTTCTTCATTGAACCGTTAGAGGAACTGCTTAACTGGCTTAAACTTAGGATCCACATTAAGGTGGTGCTCAGCGAACTCTCTTAGTACACCCAACATGTCAGAAGGTTTCCATGCGAAGATGTCCCGGTTCTCACGGATGAATTCGATGAGCGAGCTTTCCTATTTGAGATCCATATTGGCCTCAATAGTGAATTGTTGTGATGAGTCGCTTGGAGTGAAATCCACCAACTTGGTATCATCCGCCGCAAACTTGAGGGGCGGCTCAGATTCCGTAGTAGGCTTTTTGAGCGGAGTCATGTCCTCCGGGTCAACATTTTCCTTGTAGAACTTGAGCTCTGCTTTAGCACAACTTGACTCTGCGTAAGTTGCGTCTCCTTCCTCACACTCAATTGTCGTCTTCCGATCACCATGCATGGCAATCGTTTTGTTTAATCCGGGCATCTTGAGCTGTAAGTAGACATAGCAAGGCCTAGCCATGAACTTGGCATAAGCCGGACGTCCAAACAGGACAAGATATGGACTTTTGATCTTGACCACCTCAAACCATAAGGACTCCACCCTGTAGTTATATTCGTCTCCAAAAGCAACCTCCAAGGAGATTTTACCCACTGGATAAGCCGATTTTCTGGGTACCACGCCATGAAAGACTGTCAAATAAGGCCTAAGATCCTTATCAAGCAACTTCATCCGGCGGAAAGTGTCATAGTACAGGATATTAATGCCGCTGCCACCATCCATGAGTACCTTAGTAAACACATAGCCTCCCACTTGGGGGGCAACTAGCAAAGCTAGCTGCCCTGGGTTGTCAACAGGCGGCGGATGATCCTCTCTACTCCAAGTTATGTTGTACTCAGACCACTTCAAGTATTGCGGGAGAGCCGACGTGACTGCATTAACCGCCCACTTGCGCACCTTCTGATCTCGCTTGTCAAGACAGGTTGTAAAAACATGATATTGACCCGTGTTGAGCTGCTTTGGATTACTCTGATACCGAGATTGGTTATTCTGCTGCTGATTACCGCCATCAGATTGCTGATGATGATCTCCTTGATTTCCTTGACCCTGATAACCGGATCCTGAGCCGCCAGTGCCAAGACCGGCTCCTGACCCGCCTGGGCCTAAGCTGCCCAGCGGGCCACCATCGCCATTATGATGCTGCCGCAAGCTATAATCTCGGAACTATCGCATAATGTGACAATTCCTCCATGTATGACCCGCCGGCCTATCGGGCCGGCTATGCTCCAAACAAGGTTTGTTAAGCATCTCCTCCAAGTTGAATGGAGTTTTACCCTTATTAAAGGGTTGCTTAAAGTTCACGTTGCCCTTAGTACGATTTTTCTCGGTGCGGTGTTTGCTACCAATTCTGACCCGTCGTCCGGATTCTTCCTTTTGCTATGGCTGCCGCTGCCAGCTGCACCCTTGCCATTGTTATTCTTCTTACCCTGACCTTACTTCTCTTCATCAGAGCCTGGGTCTTTCGTACTGTCAGAGTCGGCGTACTTGGTGAGAGCCGCCATGAGTCCCCCCATGTCTTGACACGAGCACTTGAGCCGGCCAAGCTTCTACTTTAGAGGCGTAAAATGGCAATTCTGTTCCAGAATCAAAACTGCTTGAGCCGCCGTGATCATCTCAGACGAGTGGATGATCATTGAGACCCGTCGGACCCAATGATGAGCCGATTCGTCCTCCTGTTGCACGTAGTGATCTAAATCCACAATCGTCATGGGCTTCTTGCATGTTCCTCGGAATTTTTTGATGAACTTCGCCTTGCGATCGGACCAAGAATTAATGGTGTTGGGTGGCAAACCCTTCAACCATGTGCGAGCCGGCCCTTCCAGTATCATGATGAAATATTTGGCACATACTGCGTCACTAACGTCTAACATCTCCATGGATAGCTCATAGATTTCAATCCAAGCCTCCGAAGGCAGGTCAGCAGTATGATTTGGGACCTTGCATGGGCCCTTGAAATCATTCGGCAGGCGCTCGTTCCACAAAGCCGGCACTAAGCACGGCACCCCCACAGCCCTGGAGGTTACTCCCGCTCCTTTCGAGATGGAAGGTGTATCTGCGGGTTCTTGATGAGCCACCGTCGCTGCCAGAGCTGCCGCCCCTCGTTGTGCTCTCGCCCGATCCACTAGCGCCTGAGCATCTAGAGCCGCCCGATCAACTTGCGGCGGGTTTTAGTGTTGATCACTGCTAGAAACTGTCGGTGATTCATCACACCGGCTGTAGCTGCGGCTGGGGATGGGGGATGAGTGCACATGACTCCGGCTGTAAGTGTACTTCTCCTGCTGGGCCATCACCGTCTGTAGGTATCCCATAGCATTCCACACCTCTTTTGCGAAAGACGCCTCGTCCGGGATAGGGATTGTACCAAGCCGGGTTGCTATCGCAACCATGTTCTCCATCGGTTTAGAATAATGACCCGCCGGTGTTGGAAAAGACATTGGTGAGGCCTGGTTCCATCGGGGCGGGTTAAGCTGTTGAACTGTTGGTCGACTTCCATGTACTTTCGCTATCTATCCTATCCCTAGCGTGTTGAAAAGATTCCTGGCCTCGTACTGATCTGACAAGCAGGACTGATGCCTCATCCGCTGAACCATCGCTGCAGACTGTTGCTCCAGCTCTAGGCGGAAAGCATCCACCCTAAGGCGCTCCGCCTCTTCCTTCATCTGATCCTTCAGCGCATTGATCTCCTATTGAACCTCGATCATCTGTTCCTTTAGCCTCGTGATCTCCATGTTCCGGGTCGCTTGATTTTTAGCTATGACCTCCATGGCCATCAGGGTCATAAGCTGATTCATCAGATCCAAAAGAACCTGAGCCAGCGGCCTACCAACCCCCGATCCTGCTACGCTGGAGGCTGTGCTGCTCGGGGCTGGTGTTGATCCTACCATGAAGACGGCAGCATGGCTTGGTGGCTCATAATCCTCCGGCTCATGATATTCTGACTCGGGATAAGCCTCGACGTAGCCCCCGAGCCCGCCATTGTGCAGCTGATAAATTGATTTCGTCTCTCTGCTCGAAGATCCATCCTACGAGCAGATGAGAGTTTCCTGTGACATAGAACCTTCAAGATCCATGCCCTGAGTAAAGCCAACGAAGACATGCTTCTTGCCCGGGTCAGCACGGGCGGATTGCACGTGTCGGGCGGGTTGCACGCATCGGGCCGGCTCGACGATGTCGGCACAGACGTCCGACCCGGGTTCATCCGCCGATCTTACCGATGAAGACGTGGATTTCGTCGAAGGGGATCCAGAAACATACTCAACTGAGTCGGCCTCGAGGCCCCAGTCGGCATCGTCGATGTAGAGCCGGTCACGGCGACTCTTGTTCATCCTGCAAATAGCGTACCCCTCAATCCCTAGGAGAGAGCCCTTTGAGAACTCAACACCATCGAGCGCTAGCCCCACGGTGGGCGCCAACTGTCGTGGTTTTGTCATGGCAGATGTCCGAAGACTTGGGTTTGAGGCCATCACTAAGGTGAGGGACTCAAAGGGGTTGGTTGAGACGAGGGAGACGAGTTTACCCAAGTTCGGCCCCTCAAAAAGAGGTAAAAGCCTACGTCCTGCTTGTGTTGTATTGATTGGAGTATCGATTACAAGGGAGCAGATTCGCTTGACCTAGTTCTCGATCGATTGTTTTCTCCCTAAGCCACCCCGGGGTCTCGCCTTTATATAGGAGGTCGAGGCCCTGGGTTACACGAGTCCTACACCGACTCTTACTACGTAGACAATCCTGTCTCTAAGTCGCCTTGCCTTCTTGGGCAAACCGTCTCCGGGCGGCTTAACCGCCCGGGTCTTTGTACCATCTTATGTCTGGGCCTCCATATCGGCCCATCTCGGTAAGCCGTCATATAACCGGGCCTATGTATTTCAGCTTGCTTCTCTGGTCTAGATTATGAGCCGCCAGGTATGACCCGGCCCCACCTGGGCGGGTCTTACCACGGGGTTATATCCCCAACACGAACTGTGTGCGATGGTGGATCCATCAAATACGATTCCGAAAAGAGTTGTGTGTGCGATATGTGGCAAATAGTTGATTGAGACGAACTGTTCGCGATGAGACACCATAAAGCAAACAATTAACCAAATATAGATGTGTGTGATGTACGGCATACAGTTCACATAGATAAATTGTTTGCACTGATCCAGCAGAACACAAATGATTCAGCGTCAAAAGATGTGTGTGATACATGGCAAGCATGCAAGTAATCAGAATCGTGTGCGAACACCAAAAAAGACAAATGATTCCTTCTGACAAGTTGTGTGTGTTGTGGAAAATGTTTGCTGGTAAACAATTATGTGCGATCGATGAAATCATTACCGACGTTACGTAGGGAACGACTTGCTATGTATTAAAATCGAAGAATTTTTTTTTCTTATTACCCGTTTGCCTGCGTGTCATCCTGTCCTCTGCTTGCAAGTCTTGTCACCGTGTTGCAGCCGGAGGATTCTTGTGCACGCTTGAGCACCGCACATGTGTTTGGTTTGGCCACGCGGCGGTGATCACTTTCCCGTGCAACCGTGCAAGCTTCTTGCCCGGCTCACCAAAATCCCCCAAAATAATTATCCTTACCGGGTTTCCTTCTTTCCTAAGTTTTTCGTTGATGGCGTTATCAAAACACGCCACTGTTTGCCGCCAGTTCCCCATCGGTTTCCCGCTAAAAGTGATTGAGCATAAAAGCCTAGGTGGTGCGCGACACATGCGGAGGCACACCTAGCGCAACCTAGCTTCACTACCATTTCCAAGCATGCCAACCCGAAGAAGCGTCGCCTCTACCAGCAACATTATCATACACCTAGCACAATGGCCCGCCGAGGCCAAGGGCATCCCCAGCAACGCGCCTGATAAAGCTGGGTTGCGTGTCATCGCAAGGGTTGAGCAGACCCTTGGGGGAGGGCGCAGCAGCGCCGCCGAGCAACATAGTCACCTCATCGCCGAAGGGCTGAAGTGCGCCATGCAACAAGATCATCGATGGTGCTCCGTAGAGCAAAACATGCACGTTCGCACTAAGAGGGCAAGGCGCGCTGCACGACAAGACTGATGGAGGGCCGTAGAGGGAGAGGTGCGGCGCGCGACAGAGCAAGAGCGGTTCCATCCCTGCTTGCCAACTGTCCCACCCGACATGACATTGTAGTTGTGTCCACAACACGTCAGTAGCCAGATTCCTTGCCAGGAATGCCCAATGACCGTCTGCACCGTACTTGCACTAGAGCTCGATCGCAGCATACTTGCACCAGACATCGACCATGTCGTTTGCATGGGTCACGCCATTCGCCTTGTCCGTGACCCCCTTGATGCCAATGCGTTAGTCAGTAGGCTCGAGCACCTCCTTGCCTAGGTATCCAGCAAGGAGTAGTAGAAGAAAATGACTATCGCATCCTCGAGATGGTAGTCTCCAACTGAATAGCCAGCTTGGAGCTTGAGATCGTGCTCCAGCTATACCACGAGCGTATCAGCCGCTTGGACGAACGCGTGCACGAGTTCGAGCTGAGTCAAGAGCTTCCGTAGGTTCGGGTGACAGTCATGTGAACGCATTTTATTTTCTTGAATCGTTTGGATGTCGATCACAATGTTTGCATAACAATCAGAATATTGGTATGTTTCAATGTGAATGATTTTTGCTCTATTATTATGTTTCGATATGTGTAACACCTAGAGCTAGAAAATATGTATTAATTGTTCAATAGATCATTGCAGATATAATGTATCATCACATATACATGATGATAGTACTTAACTAATACGTACAGTGAATAAAAACTAAAGGCAAACGATGGTAATAAACTAATATAATCCCTCCTTGAGCGGTGAGCAGTATTCCGGCAGCCTCAAGCTAGCAGCTCCCTGATGTGTGGTGGCTTCCCAATGCAGAGGGAGTTTGCCACCTCCTCCGCCTCACTGCGCTCGACGTGCTGACTAGCCACTTGCTAGGAGAGGCACACGACCATGTCGTCCATTTAGCTAGGCGCCCACCAGAGTTCTTTGGCGGTGGCACGCTCGAGCTTATCGGCCCACCTCCATGCAATGATGAGGTGCCTAGCGCCTTTAGCTTTCATTGCGTGGTACCGGCCATATTCGTACACCTCCTCCGCTCATCGACGTGCACACCGCGAAAGCTCCAGCCCCTCCTTTTCCGATGCGGCACTATGGGCATTCCGGGTCGCTAGGTACCTGGCACACTACTCCACCAACTGCTTCTGGAACGCCACCTGCCCGGCTCTCTCAGCCGGTGGTAGCGCCTTCCACATAGCCAGATTGAATTGTCCCCAAAACCACTCTTCCGTTGGGGGGTCTGGCGCGACCTCGCCTGGCGACGTGTAGGGGTGAAAGCACATATGATCCCTTGGTGGTTTTGATATTTCATGACAACATACATTATCTCTTGGACTAATATTTCTACCTAATTTATTTCAGGTTTAGTCCATAGAGATTGTTGGCAAAAGGGTGTGAGGAGATTCCCCAAGAAGAATAAGAAGAAGAGGAAGGAATAGGATTGGCAAAGCTTCAAGCAAGGAAACTCTACATTTTACTTTGTGAAAAATCACTTTGAGTCCATAGGAAAGCCAATATTATTAAAAGGAAGTGAGGTAATGTTGGTGAACAAATGGTACAAGTGCTAGCCACCCAAACACACACAAGCTCCCCCACAAAGATTATGTCCTAGAACCTACCACTCAGAATCGGTACCACCAAGTTTTGCGGATTGGTCTCACCGAGTTTTGGACCAACTTCCTGGTTTGTCATTCTCAAGAATCGGTACCACCAAGTTTTGTGAATTGGTCTCATCGAGTTTTGGACCAACTTTCTGGTTAGCCATTTTCAAGAATTGGTACCATCGAGTTTGAGAATCGGTCTCACCGAGTTTTGGTAACTGCCTAGGTGACCCATATCGGTACCATCAAGATTTATATATCGTCCCACCGAAAAGCCAAAGTTTCCACATTTTGCACTAGTTGGTAGAACCGAGTTTTAACTTTGGTTTCACCGAGTTGGGCAATAATGTTGTAATGGTTGGATTTTTGGAGATGCCTATGTATACCCCTCCACCACATCCCACTCACAAGAGAAGCACTCATAATAGTTCCCCACTTCCCATATACAAATTTCTAAGAGAGAACCACCTACTTTGTGTTGAGATCAAGATCATCCACTCCAACCATATGGATCTTGATTTCTAGCCTACCCAAGTTGATTTCCACCCAATCAATCTCTTCTACCAAGCCAAATTCGTGAGAGAGTGATTGGGTATTGAGGAGTCTATCATCTTGAAGCACAAGAGCAAGGAGTTAATCATCACTATCAAGCCTATTACCTTTTGGATGGTGGTGCCTCCTAGATTGGTTAGGTGTTGCTTGGGGCCTCCTACTTCGTGTTGTGGAGTTGAACCAAGAAGTTTGTACGGGCAAGGAGATCGCCTACTTCGTGAAGATCTACCCATATAGTCCTTCGTGAAGATCTACCCATATAGTCCTTCGTGGACGGAAGCCGTTATGGAATAGTCAATGTTGCTACTTCGTGGACCCTTATGGGTGGAGCCCTTCATGGACCCTCGCGACTGCCACCCTCCATGGGTCGAAGACTCCATAAACGTGGATGTACGATAGCACCACCTATCGGAACCACGGGGAAAATCTTTGTGCCTACAATTGCGTTTGATATTCCTTCTCTACCCTCTTACATATGCTTGTATTACTTTTTGCTGCCATATTTGTTGACTAGCATGTGTAGGGTGCATTAGAAATGTCATAATTGCTTAAATATGCCAACCTATTAACTTGGGAAAATGTTAGGTTTTAATTCTTGCAAGTAGTCTATTCACCCCCCCTCTCTAGACGTCTCTTCTGTCGATCCCCTCAAGGGTCCTCCTCTTCGCTGCTCTAAGCCATGACGTCCTCACGGGGTGGCGCCTCCTCATGTCCTTGAGGACAGACCGATGGATCCATGGCAACATTTTGTGAGAGGTGTGGGGGGCGAGGAGAGGATGCAGGTGGGATGACGTCTTGATCCACGTCAACGGTAAAACGGGGGCACTACAATGGATGTGTCGGCCGCCGGAATATAGTTCTCTCGGTTGCACACGGTTGCCGAGTAAAAAGTCATGTGTGACTTAACATCACCGATGGTTTCTAATGCATGACCGCATGGGATTTAAAGCCGTTGAAATTAGGCTTCCAAAACTCGAAACACGAAACACAGCGCCAATCACGTGGGACCTGGTTGTCTTGCCAGATAATTACATTTTCTTTCCAAATGTAATGTGATACGTCTCCAATGTATCTATAATTTTTGATTATGTCATGCTATTATATTATCTGTTTTGGATGTTTTATATGCATTAATATGATATTTTATATTATTTTTATGACTAACCTATTAATCTAGAGCCTAGTGGCAGTTTCAATTTTTCCTTGTTTTTGAGTATTACAGATATGGAATATTAAATGGAGTCCAAACGGAATAAAATCTTCATGATGATTTTCTCTGGAACAAAAAAGATCTACCAGGCTTGAAGTGCAAGGCAAGGACCTTGCCAGAAAGTCACAAGCTAGGGGGGCGCGGCCACCCCCCTAGCGGCGCCTGGTAGGCTTGTGACTCCTTGGCAGGATCCCTAGCCCTAATCTCCCTCCTATAAATACCCAAATATTCCCCCAATACCAAAAAGATCCATGAAATAATTTTCCGTCGCCAGAAGCCTCCGTTCCCGAGAGATCCAATCTTGGAGCCTTTTTCGGTAATCTATCAAAGGGGATTCAATCACGGAGGGCATCTACATCAACTCCATTGGCCCTTCGATGATGCGTGAGTAGCCCACCACAGACCTACGGGTCCATAGCTAGTAGCTAGATGGCTTATTCTCTCTCTTTGTGCTTCAATACCATGTTCTTCATGATCTTCATGGTGATCTATCCGATGTAATACTGTTTTGCGGTGTGTTTGTCGAGATCCGATGAATTGTGGGTTTATGTTCAAATTATCCATGAATATTATTTGAGTCTTTTCTGAATTATTATATGCATGATTTCATATCTTTGCAAGTCTCTTCGAGTTATTGATTTGGTTTGGCCAACTAGATTGGTAATTCTTGCAATGGGAGAAGTGCTTAGTTTTGGGTTCAATCTTGCGGTGTCCTCACCCAGTGACAAAGTAGGGGTAGCGAGGCACGTATTGTATTGTTGCCAACAAGGGTAATAAGATGGGGTTTTCATCATATTGCTTGAGTTTATCCCTCTACCTCATGTCATCTTACCTAATGCGTTACTCTGTTCTTCATGAACATAATACTCTAGATGCAGGCAGGAGTCGGTCGATGTGTGGAGTAATAGTAGTAGATGCAGAATCGTTTCGGTCTAGTTGACACGGACGTGATGCCTATATGCATAATCATTGCCTTGGATATCTTCATAATTATTCTCTTTTCTATCAATTGCTCGACAGTAATTTGTTTACCCACCGTGATACTTTCCTTCAAGAGAGAAGCCTCTAGTGAAACCTATGGCCTCGGGTCTTCTTTCCATAATATATTTTCAGATCTATAAACCAAAAATACCAAAAATATCTTGCTGCAATTTATTTACTTTTTACTTTCCGCAATCTTTTACATCTATCTCTATCAGATCTAATCCTTGTAAATAACCGTGAAGGGATTGACAACCCCTTTATAACATTGGGTGCAAGAGTTTGATTGTTTGTGTAGGTGCATCCATTGGTGACCTGCTTGTTCCTCCTACTGGATTGATACCTTGGTTCTCATCAACTGAGGGAAATAGTTATATTCTTCGTTGCATCACCCTTTCCTCTTCAAGGTAAAACCAATGCAAGCTCAAGAGGTAGCATAATGCATGCGTGTGATTTTTGTTACTAACTTAATATACTCTGATATTATTGAAAAGTCGAATAAATGAATACTTTTGTGTTACTCAAATTGGAAGAAAAAAATACCATGGCATCTTGGTGCCATGATTTCAGGGCATTTTTTACTTCTCTAGAATTTAAAAGGCTACATTATCAATGTTTGCCAAATGAAACCTTTTTTTTAATTTAAAATGTTGGTTGTATTCATGCATTGTAACTGTAGAAAGAAAATAAACGCGAAATGAGGCAGCGACTCACGCTTTGTCATCTAGCATGCCTGCGCGTTCCCTCTCCTCACGAGCCTTCATGTGATGCTCCGATTTGTGAGAGGTATGCATCAAACCTTATCTCGAACCAGCCAAGAACTTTACCACTGCATCCTGGCTCCATCTCGTGAAATCATGCAAATTTTCATGTATTTCAGAACATTTTTGCATTTTCTTCAATTAGAAACCTAGATTCTCAATGTTCGTGTCCAAACCACTACTCAACAAGTTTTGAATTCCTTACAATTTATTGCATGGGGCATAAATACGGACGCAAGGACACAAATATGATTTTTCCAACCACTTTTTTCTTCATCATGACGTGTTCATGTATTTCAAATTTGAATTATGGTCATTAAATGGATAGAAACTCATTTTATGTCTAAAAGGGCGAAATGAACCCCGAATGTTTTCAAATTTTAGCATGCCAGTTGTATTCGTGCATTGTAACAGTGAAAAAAGCAATGCCAAGTGAGGCAGCGCCTGCCAGTTTGTCATCCAACATAGCCCCCGTTCCTTCTCGGAACCACGAGCTAGCCTTCGTGTGATGCTCTGGTTCGCTACATGTATGTGTCAAAGCTTCTTTGAAAAAATGTCGTAATTTTTACCACGACATCTTGGTGCCATGTCACGAAATCATGCACATTTACATGTATTCCACAACATTTTTTGATTTTTTGATTTCAAAAACCAAGATTCCTAACATTTATGTCCAAAGAGTGACTCCAAGAGTTTGGAATTCCTTCCAATTTATTGAATGGTGCATAATAAGGACAGACACAAACATAATTTTTTTTAACCAGTTTTTGCTTCATCTTGCGTGTTCGTGTATTTGAAATTTGAAGTATGGCTATTAAATGGCTAGAAACTCACTCACTATCTTAAAAAGGCCAAATGAACATCGAAATTTTTCAAATCTTAGCATAGCGGTTGTATTCGTGCATTGTAACTGAAAAAAGCAAGCCCAGGTGAGGCAGCGACTAGCGGTTAGTCATCAACCATGCATGACCCCCGTTCCCTCTCAAAACCACGAGCTAGCCTTTGTGTGATGCTCCTGTTTGTTAAATGTATGTGTGAAAGCCGATCTGAAACAAAGCCATAATTTTTACCACGACATCTTGGTGCTATGTCATGAAATCATGCACATTCACATGTATTTCAAACATTTTTTTATTTTCAAAACCTAGATACGTAACATTTGTGTTCAAATAGTGACACCAAGGATTTTTGGAATTACTTCCAAGTTATTGCATGTGGCATAATAAGGAAACACACACATGCGATTTTTACAATCAGTTTTTGCACTATCTAGCGTTCATGTATTTCAAATTAGAATTATGATCATTAAATGGCTAGAAACTCACTTACTGTCTTAAAAAGGCCAAATGAACACCTAAAATTTTCAAATCTTAGCATAGCAGTTGTATTCGTGCATTGTAAGTGAAAAAAGCAAGGCCGAGTCAGGCAGCGACTGACGGTTCGTCATCAACCGGCCGCGGGGCTGCCCGGGACAAGAAGCGGCCGCGCCAGCGCGCTCCCCGCCGCCTTCGCCGCGACCTGGGCGAGCTCCCTCAGCGGCGCCCATCCTAGCTCCGCCCCGACGAGTGCCCGCGCTGCTTCAGCACGAAGCACCCCAGGTCGAAGTGCAGGCGTGACATCTGCTGCACCCGATGCCGCTTCTTCGGGCACAAGGCGAAGGAGTGCACGGCCCAGCTCTCGTACGCCTCTTCCTCCTCGTCGTCCGGTGGATCCGTCCCGCCGCCGCTGGTCATTGCCCCCCGTTGTCGGCCGCCCCGCTCTCTCCGGGTCGGCGGCAACCACTCGCACAACGCCTGGCCTGCCGTCGCCAGCGACCTTCGAGCGGGCGGACACCATGCGCTCCGACTCTCACCTGCCCACGCCTGTCTCCGGCTGGGCGGCCACCGCGCACCTCGGCTCTAGCTCCGGCCCCCCGATGCCCGCATTCTCCGGTTCGGCGCCCCCCTCGAGCTCCCTTCCGCCTGCGTCATCCAGGACATCCTCCCTGGCCGGCTCCGTGTCCTCTAGGAACTCCCCCCTCTCTGGGCACCCCGCACGTCGGCCGACTGGGACCATCTGATACCTGCCCCGCTCGGAGGAGATGATCTCCGCCGAGAAGGCCCTGGAGCGTGCTCTCCTCGCGACGGTGGCTGGGCGTTGTTCTGGCATCTCCCCGGAGGAGGTGGCAGCGGCCCTTCGCGCCTAGTTCGATCTCTCTGTCAATGACTTCTCCGTGCATCACCATGCTCCTGAAGATTTCCTCATCCGCTTCCGGTCCCGTGAACTGAGGGTGCTCGTCGCTGCGTGGCAGGTCCGCACACCGTGCTTCTGCCTACATCTCGAGCCATGGAGTAGGACCGCAGGCTCGAAGCCGGTCTCTCCTTTGTTCCTGGTCTCCTTGGAGCTCTACGGCGTCTCGGACCATGCCTGGCACCGCTCTTCGGCTGAGTTTGTGCTCTCGCCCTTCTGCAAAGTCGAGCACCTCGTGCCGGAGACGCGGAGCGGGGCGGACATGGCAACCTTCAGGCTCACTGCCTGGGCGACTAACCCCGACGGCATCCCTAGGACTGCGGAGCTCCTGGTCCCTGACGACGACGTCGTGGATGTCGATGCCGACCCAAACTACGCCGAGCGCCTTGCGTAGGGCCTTGCACGTTTCCCCATCTCCATTCATCTTGCGGCGTGCACAGATTTCCGCCGACCTCCGCCGCCGCTGCCCCCTCCTTCTCCGGCGGCCGATGGCGTGGGGCCTGGGCTGAACTCCCCCCTCCCCCCGTGCTGGCTTGAGCGCCATGACTTCCCGCCGGCGAACCCTAGCGCCCCTAGCGCTCGCCGGCCGCCACGCAATGGTGCCGTCCACCGGCACCGCCGCCGACATACGCATGCGCCTCCTCCATGTCGTACGTGGAAAGGCATCCTAGGGACCCACCCCTCTGTGGGCTCTGGCGCGGACCGCATCGCTATGCGGCTGCGATTGGGCGACCCAGTCAACCCAGGCCCACAGGACCCCCATCTGGAAAGCTGCCTAGAGGGGCCCGCAACACATCGGGCCGTTCGCGCGCCTCCTCTCACCCAGGATTCAAATCCCGCCCTCGACCAAGGCAACGTGGCTGATTGCCATCCGCATGCCGTGCACCCAACCATCGCGCTGGACCGGTCGATGGGATCGTCACAGGCTATTCCTGCCATTCTGCCTGCCCCGACATGTGTTGGCTCCCATGCCCCGCCAACGGGCGGCAGCCCAGCGCCTGATGCTTTGGATTCCACTATGGCGGTTGCGTCATCGGATCAGATGGGGACGGCCTCGGGTCAGGTGCTTTCGACGCTGGACCCCGCCACCACTTTGGCCTTTGCCCCCCTCCCGTGGCGCCCATGCCTGGCCACTGGCCGCCACAGACCAGATTCCTCTGGAGACTGGCCAACCACGCGCCAGCCCCAGCCCCACGGACCCCGTTCCCGCCATTGGGTCAGCCGCTGGTGATTCGCTGCATGGTGCTGGCCCAACCATTGCGGTTCCCGACAGCGACCTACACGCCACCTCTCCTCCTGTGGCTGTGAGTTCTCCCTGGGCCATCGCAACTCCTATGGATGTGGGGCCCCTCGGCCCCCTGATCGCGACTCGGCCATGCAGGCCAATCAGCTGGCTCCGGCACCTGCAGCCCATGCTCCCCCGCTCGCTGGGTTCTTGGACGCGCTCTCCGTCCAGCCTCAGCAAATGCTACCCACCCCACCGGTGCGACGTCGTAGGAATAAGATTCCTCCCAACTTCACCCCTGGACGCAGCCTGCGTGTTGCCAAGGCCGATCGTGGTCTCGACTCCGAAATGAAGGCCAAAAGGGTCCTGCTCCGCCGCTTCGGGCTGATTGAGGACGACGACACTCCCATTTCTGATGACCTGTTCGACAAGTATGCCCGCATCTTCGAGCGGCCACTCACGAAGGACATGATCGAGGCCTTTGCGGATTTCTACGGCTAGCAAGTGCCTACCTTTGCCGACCCTGGCGCTTGTTCTAGCCAGGCTCGACAGCGCCTCATCGAGGCTTAGGCTCCCTGTGATACTTAGCCCAACACCCCCCTTCTTATGGATTGTAACCTCAAGATTGTCTTTTGGAACGTTTGGGGTTTGAATTCTGGCGCCAAACGTGTGGTTGTCTGTAGTGTGATCTCCATCGCCTCTCCGTCCATCATTTGTTTGCAGGAGACCAAGCTCGCCCATATCTCGGACTCCGTTGTGCTAGAAACTCTTGGGCCTCTCTTCAAAGACTTCTTCTTCTTGCCAGCATCTGGCACCCGCGGCGGCATTCTCCTCGCTTGGTGGCGCTCTGAGGTCTCCCTTTCCAATCCTCTGATCGGCGATCACCATATCACTGCACTGGTTACCCCTCCTAATAGTGAGAACCATTGGTGGCTCACTGGAGTGTACGGACCCCAAGAGGATCAAGAGAAGCTAGATTTCCTCGCCGACCTGCATGACGTGCGCTCCTCCCACATTGGTCCCAGGATTCTTGGTGGCGACTTCAACATGGTCACCTCTACAGCAGATAAGAACACCCCGCACATTAACCACCATGTGATGAGCAAATTTAGGCATTTCATCGCCGACGAGGAGCTTCACGACCTCTACCTTCATGGGCGCCGTTACACGTGGTCTAGCGAGCGGGACGCGCCCACCCTTGTGCGCAACCACCGTGTCCTCTACACCTCGGGGTGGGAGGTCCAGCACCCCAACTGTCTCCTTCACTGCCTCGCTTCTGCCGCGTCTGATCATTGCCCCCTGGTCATCGACTGCACCACGCGTCTCCCCGGTGCCCGCCGGTTCCACTTCGAGCGCTTCTGGCCCAAAATGGAAGGGTTCCACAGCGCTGTCCACGAGGCTTGGCATGCTGTTCATCCCGACCCTGATCCCTTCCGGCGCCTCGGCGCCCGGCTGAAGAGCACCACTCATCACCTCCAACGCTAGAGTGCCTGTACCATTGGCAATGTGTCCCTACGGCTCATGGTGGTGTGCGAGCTCATTGCTCGCTTTGATGCGGCCCAAGACTTGTGCCCCCTTTCTGCCAGCGAGGCCTGGCTCCGGCGAAGGCTCAAGGTGTCTTACCTTGGCCTTGCATCCCTCGAGTGCACGATTGCTCGCTAGCGTTTTCGCCTTGCCTGGCTCCACAGCGACAACGCATCTGTCCCCGCTCTCAAGGTGCACGCCTCACATCGGAAACAGCGCAACTTCATGGTGTCCTTGAAGGTTGATGGCCAGGTGGTCTCGAGCCACGAGGGCATGGCGCAGGCCACCTACCGCCACTTCATGGACGTCCTTGGCTCCACTAGCGACTGTAAGCTCTCCCTCAACCATGACCTGCTCCAAGTTGGCTCCTTCGACCTCACCGAGCTTGAGGCTCCCTTCTCCGAGGACGAGATTTGCGCGTCGTATAGAGCTTGCCAGCCGGGAAGGCGCCGGGACCAGACGGGTTCACCTCGGAGTTCCTCTGCGCCTGCTGGGATACAATCAAGCATGACATCTGTGCTGCCTTCGACAAGATCTTTACCATGAACGTCCGTGGATTCCAAAAGCTTAACGAGGCTTTCATCACGCTTCTGCCGAAGAGGCCTGACGCTGCCTTCATCTCTGACTACCGGCCCATCAGTCTCATCCACCTGATTGCGAAGCTGTTCGCCAAGGTCCTTGCGCTGTGCCTCGCTCCTAGGCTCAGCTCAGTGATTTCGACTAGTCAGAGTGCCTTCATCGCCAGACGATGCATCCACGACAACTTCCTCCTCGTCCAGCAGATGGTGCGCCTCCTTCATAACCTCAAGGCCCCCCGCATGCTCTTGAAGCTCGACATTGCCAAGGCCCTTGACACTGTGTCCTCGCCTTTCCTCCTCCAGGTCCTGTAGCACCTCGGCTTTGGCAACCGCTGGCACGATTGGATTTCGATTCTCCTCTCGATTGCTTTGACTCGTGTCATGATCAATGGCCACCCTGGCCCCCCTATCGATCACGTCTATGGCCTTCGACAGGGAGACCTGGTCTCGTCGATGCTATTCACCATCATCATTGATGTCCTCAACTTGCTGCTTCTCCGTGCGCTTGACTGCGGTCTTCTTCAATGGCTCACCACTCGCCACGCGGCTTCCAATATCTCCCTGTATGCGGACGACGTGGTCATCTTCTGCCACCCTAACAGCCACGACATCGCCACCGTGCGCGCGCTCCTTTGTGTCTTCGGTTTGGCTTCCGGTCTTCATACCAACTTCGCGAAGTGCTCAGCCACACCCATCCATTGCACCGACGAGCACATCAACGTGATCAAGTCGGAGATGCATTGCCCTATCAAGCACTTCCCGATCCAATACCTTGGATTGCCGCTGTCCATCCGCAAGCCGTCTACCCTAAGCCTCCTCCCCATCATCCACAAGCTCGAGAAGAAGATGTCCACTTGGCGCGCGTTGTTTCTCTCGAGGGGAGACAGATTGGCGCTAGTTTGCCATGTCCTTTGTGCGATCCCGACTCATTTCCTCATCACCATTGTGTTCAACAAGTCTATCCTGAAGCGCGCCAACAAGATAATCCGGAGCTTCCTTTGGGCCGGAGACAAGGAGGCGAGCGACGGACAGTGCCTCGTTTCTTGGCAGAAGGTCTGCAGGCCAATCTCCCTTGGTGGAGTGGGTGTTCGGGACCTTCATCGCTCCGGCATTGCGCTGCGAACGCGATGGCTTTGGCTTCAGCGTACGGACCCCTCTAGGCCATGGAGTCACTTGCACATACCTCACGACCCGGAGGTGGCTGCAATCTTTCGGGATTCCACTTCCTGGTTTGTGGGCGACGGGGCCAGCTGCAAGTTCTAGGACGATCATTGGATTGATGGCAGATCCACGGCCGAGATTGCTCCCGTCGTGCACGCGCTCGTTCCTCGACGCAGCCAGAAGTGCTGCACCATTCACGACGCTCTTCACCTTCACTCTTGGGTGCGAGACATTCAGGGCGCTCTCGGCCCGGCGGCGTTGATCCAGTACATTGACCTTTGGCGGCGTGTTTGGCACTTTGAGATTTCTCCCTACCCTGACACCCTACGATGGAGGTGGACAGACTCCGCGACCTACTCTACATGATCTTGCTACCAGGCCCTCTTCTTCGGCTCCTGCAAGGACCCCCACTGTAGACTGACCTGGAAAGCTAGGGCTCCATTGCGCATCAAGTTTTTCATGTGGCTCGCCTTGCAGGAGCGCTGTTGGACCGCTGACCGCCTCTTGCGACATGGCATCTCCAATGACGACGTGTGTGCCCTCTGCGACTAGGCTCCCGAGACCATGCAGCACCTTCTCGCCGACTGCTCCTTCTCCAGGCAAGTCTGGCATGAGATCCTCAGTTGGGTGAGGGCACCATCTAGTCTGCCAAACGGAGACACACCCTTCCCGACCTGGTGGGCATCTTGGTCCTGCCATGTCATGGCCCCCGCCCGCAAAGGGTTCGCCTCCGTCGTCATCCTCACCGCTTGGTGGATTTGGAAGCACCGCAACGGATGCACCTTTGACCATGATCAGCTGCCGGTCTCTCGCATCATCTCTAGCATGAAAGACGAGGCACGCCTGTGGGCATCGGCAGGCGCCACAGTGATAGGAAACATCATTCCGAAGAGTTAGCCCTTTGTATTTGGGGATGAGTAGTCCCTTGATCTGTCTGCTCCAACACTCACAGCCATGCCTTAGCGCACATGGCATGTGGTGTTTTTAATCTCATGTTGTCACTCTTCTTCTATCAATGGAAAGATACGCATCCTTTGCGTATTCGTGAAAATAAATAAAACACTATCTACTCCTGTTGTAGCGGTAGGAACTTTTTTCTTACAATTAAAACACTATCCACTCATTTTCTATCCCAAACTAGTTTTACAAATCAACACAAAAAGTGTACTGAGTACAAAGGGTCTATATAGGAACCGTTTGTGATGAAAATTCAAGAATCTATTTATGGCTATGGCTTGTGCCAGAAGCTTCATCGGCTTTGTCTAGCTCGGATTCCATTCACCCTCATCCCTCATTCCCCAACAAACCTTTTTTGCAAAGAATTACGTCCTGGAGATGCTTCGTGAGGGAGCGTATGAATGCCACCTCTACCGCGAGCGCTTCCGCCTCCGAGAGTGTCGACCGCCTATGCCTAGAGCGCAGCCGCAGCCGCTTTGATCGCGGCCACATCTGTCGAAAGGGCCTATGTGGCGGCTGATAGGGCATCTACGGCCGCGGAGATGCAGCTGCATCTACTGCGGCGGCAGCGGCTGCAAACACCAAGAGCGCTCGAGCAGCCTTCCATGCCGTGGAGGTCACCCTGCCTTGGGTCGAGGCCATCCCAGCCAAGATCGAGGAGCCCATGCCAAGATACTCCAAGCCTCCTCAGAGTCCATCCTTCACCCAACGTCTGACGAGGGGCGGATGCTGCGACCTAGATGCATGCCGCCGATGTGGCAGCATAGGCACGGAGCCCCTTCCACACGAGAGCGTCGAGCGAGAGATGGAGATGTGGGAGTCATCCAAGAGCGAGAGCGGTTGGAGGAGTTGCGTGTGCTCAAGAGGAGGGTGAATAACATGTATCTATCTAGGAATCGGCGGTGGAGGTACAACATGAGCTCTGGTGGCACCACTACTACAAGTACTACAATGGTGAGGGCGGCGCAAGGACGAGAGGCACACCAAAGAAAAGAGCCACACCGAGGATGAAGACATCACCTTGGTCAAAATCAATCCGGGGATGGGGAGTCCAGTACCAGCAGAATGTCGCCCAGACAAGTCGTCCACATCTCATAGTGTTGGGGAACGTCGCATGGGAAACAAAAATTTTCCTACGCACACGCAAACCTATCCATGGTGATGAGCATCTACGAGAGGGAGAGTGGATCTACATACCCTTGTAGATCGCTAAGCGGGAAGCGTTAAGAAACGCGGTTGGTGTAGTCGAACATCTTCGCGATCCAAATCGCCGAGCGTCCCGCGATCTCATCACGATCCGTCCCGCGATCCAATCACGATCCGTCCCGTGAACTCATCACGATCCATCCCGCGATCTCATCACGATCCGTCTCATGATCTTGATCACGATATGTCCCGCGAACTCATCACGATCCGTTCCACGATCTCATCACGAATTGTCTCGCGATCTCGATCACGGTCCTTCCGATCTAGCGCCGAACGGACGGCACCTCCGCGTTCAGCACACGTGCAGCTTGATGACGATCTCCACCGTCTCGATCCAGTGAGAGGAGGTGGAGAGGAGAGAGAGTTCATCGGCAGCGTGACGGCGCTCCGGTGATGGTGGTGGAGCAATTCCGGCAGGGCTTCGCCTAAGCGCTGCGGAAAACTGATCTAGAGGAGAAACTGTGCACCGGTGAAACGGGTAGCACGTGGCCGGAAATTCTGTCCAAAAACCATCCAATCTACTAGTATATATAGGAGGAGAGGAGAGGAGAGGCAGACAAGGCCTTTGGGTCGGCCGAAATAGGAGGTGGGAGCAATCCTACTTCACCTCCAATCCTAGTTGGAGTAGGATTGCCTCCTATTGGCTGATTTTCCACTTTTTGCTTTAGGACTTTCTCTCCTGCGTCATGGGCCTTTGTGGCTGTTTTCCCAGACCACTAAGGGCTGGTTATTATTCTACCACAGCCCATGGACCTCTTGGGGTCGAAATACCCCTCCCGAAGGTCCTCCGGTACACTACCGGCACTCCCGGTACAATACCGATACTCCCGGTACACTACCGATGAGCCCGAAACTTTTCCGGAAACCAAACTGGGACTTCCTATATATGAATATTTACCTCCGGACCATTCCGGAGCTCCTCGTGACGTCTGGGATCTCATCCGGGACTCCGAACAACCTTCGGTCACCACCATACATAACTCTACACTACCGAAACGTCACCGAACCTTAAGTGTGCAGACCCTGCGGGTTCGAGAACTATGTAGACATGACCGAGACACCTCTACGGTCAATAACCAATGGCGGGACCTGGACATCCACATTGGTTCCTACATATTCTACGAAGATCTTTATCGGTCGAACCTCTATGTCAAGGATTCAGTTAATCCCGTATATCGTTCCCTTTGTTCTTCGGTATGTTACTTGCCCGAGATTCGATCGTCGGTATCTCCATACCTAGTTCAACCTCGTTACCGGCAAGTCTCTTTACTCGTTCCGTAATACAAGATCCCGCAACTAACAATTAGTCACATTGCTTGCAAGGCTTATTGTGATGTTGCATTACCGAGTGGGCCCCGAGATACCTCTCCGTTACACGGAGTAACAAATCCCAGTCTCGATCCATGCCAACTCAACAGACACCATCGGAGATACCTGTAGAGCACCTTTATAGTCACCCAGTTACGTTGCGACGTTTGATACACACAAGTCACTCCTCCAATATCCGTGAGTTGCATGATCTCATGGTCATAGGAACATATACTTGACATGCAGAAAACAGTAGCAATAAACTGACACGATCATATGCTATGTTTGTAGTTTGGGTCTTATCCATCACATCATTCTCCTAATGATGTGATCCCGTTATCAAATGACATCTCATGTCCATGGCTAGGAAACCTTAACCATCCTTTGATCAACGAGCTAGTCCATTAGAGGCATACTAGGGACATGGTTTTGTCTATGTATCCACACATGCATTTAAGTCTCCGATCAATACAATTATAGCATGGATAATAAACGATTATCATGAACAAGAAAATATGATAATAACTAATTTATTATTGCCTCTAGGGCATATTTCCAACACATAGAACATCGGCGAGGCATAGGGCGACGCATGGACGTATTTGTTAAAATTATGTGCAGTACTAATAGCCTTTGTTTAGAGAGTCAGTCATTTGTTAGCACTATGTCTAGGTAAAGGAGCATCGTTTATTTACCCAAGTTAGCAATTATATTAAATTAGGCAACAACGTGGATGATCACGATAACCAGGGAATACCGGGGGGATTTGTATGTTCTAATTCATCGCACACGCTCAAAGCATAAGAATCGTTTGCGATGTTATGTTATCATACACATTTGTTTAGAAGTAATAGTGTTTGGTGAAACTTTGCCCGCCAAGTTTCTCTGCACATAGCGAAAAATTTCGCCAACAGCCGAAATATCTACCTCTCCCTGCCCTCCTCCTTCCCACCAAGGGCAAAGTTTCCCATGTTTCCTCCCTCCTTCCTAAGCGCTCTATTCACTTCCTGGCTTGCTCGCTTGCTCTCTTCGTCTTGCATTCGACCGCTGCGGACGCCATGGTCTCCTCGAACGACCCCTCCAGTGGTATCTCTCCAACGATGAACCTCTCACCAGGCAGGTATTCCCCTATCGCCTCTCTCTCACCTAGGGTTAGGGTTATGGTTTGTAATTGGGGATTTTTAATGTGTCGGCCGATTTGATCCATTCCTTCCTCTTGTAGCTCCCTAGGACCAGCACTTCCAATGAATGGGGCAGGGTAGCTGAAGATTTGCCTGCTCATTGTCAATGTCAATCTCCATGCGTGAAGTCAGCTGCTTCTGAATCCGTGGACAGCGGGAGGAAATTTCTTGGATGTGCAAAGAAGGTTAGCCCCACTCTTGTTGTTAGAAATCATTTGTTATATTAGATGTGCTTCATACACTTTGTGTGTGCTATCTTATTCCAGATGTGATTAAGACATTGTCATAGTTCTACATTTGCGAGCGCTATTTTTATTTATGCCATCAGTTCTATGTTATAATATTTTGGACTAGACCAATGACAATGCTATTTTAATTGACATCATTTGTTCTTATGTACATACCTGTTAGTATTAATTTGATGTCATTCAAACGCTGTCACTATGCATCCTATACTACAGAGACTTTTATGATTATATTTAGCTTCCTCACAAAATATGCAATTTATTATTACACATACAGAAACAGAGGAGGGATGAGAACCAAAACATCCTACTACAAAGACTCTTTGACCAGAATCATGTCATGTTCGATAAACAAATTTACATGTGACTTTGTAAGAAAAAACATACGCACTTAAAGCACGCAAGCACAAACATGGAAAGCCATTTCTTGTTGGAGAATACTTTGATGAGTGCAGTTCCAGTTGCTGCAAGTTACATAAATATTGCATGGAGAAAATGTCAAAAGGTAATAGCGTTCTGGGAGTACACTACTCCGGTATGTATTCCATCACATGTCGGGTACCATCTTTGTGGGATCTAAGGACTTCCATCTCTTCTTCAACTTCGATATGCTCGCTGCCACTCTTGTTAAATGTTTGATGTTGTAAGTATTTCACAAACTATGATCAACTTCTCCATATAAGGACGTAAATGAAAAAAAGCAAACCGCGTTATATTCCTCTCATGGGATTGATGGCGCAAAGATCAATAAGGGAGCATCCATATTCATAGATCCTGATTTAGTAGACGACACTTTATTACATGACAATTATCAACGTGATGGTTCCATTAATCACGACTCCCAGATCTCGTATAAGTTACACGTAGGAGCATTCTTCATGTGTCCATATCATTAAGGGTAAGTTAAATATACAACCACGCATATATTGATCAACTTTCGGTTTTCGACATAGTTCGTAAGTTCATGGTTTTCTTAAACTATAGGCATCACTGGATCTTGGTGGTCATTGTTTCAAAACACAACACCGTTTACTACCTGGATTCTCTCGGAGTGTCAAAAAAGTCTCATGATCTGAACCATCTTCATGAATTCATGGAGAGGTATTGAATTCTTTGATGCTCATATTTTGTATTCATATCTGGTTCAAGAATTGAGCATGTGAAAATTAATCTTCATTTACAGTGTATTGTCAAGGTATATAACTATAGGAGGGATCCGGTTCAACCGCCACCTACCTCTGCGCCATGAGATCGTTTTTCCGGTAAGACACCGAAATCCGTTTTTTTCTTCAGAAAATGCTAGTGAGATGTTCAAGTTTCTAAGTAAACCTCTTTCTATTTCTCTCCAAAGAAAAAAAGAAATAGCTTACACTAGTTAGGTTGTTCCTAATAGGGCAAATACATGACTAATTATGTATAAATGATTCCGGTGTCCTTAACAACAAGAAGGGACCAACCTTTGTGGATACTATGTTTGCACACACTTCATCTCCATACGCATATCTTCTCATAGTTGCACCGATGCTCACCAAATGGTACAAGTAAGTCTCTTTCTTAATTACTATCTTCTGCTCCACACGTATGCCACATTCTGATATAAAAATAATGCAGTTGATCTTTGAACCGATGAACCCTAAACCACTCCCCACAACTAAATTGATGGCTATTAGGATATTTACCAGCAACTTCTTCCTGAAATGCTATATCACGCCCGGTCGACATTTTGGAGATTTCATCGTTCATTTTCCTTGAACGATAAGTATGCATTCAGTTAGTGTTAGCAGCTAAACGTATATGCACGGATGCATTTTTTCCATGTGATGAGGTACATTGTAGAATGTGATTATGTAGCTAGCATCTGTGGAATTTAGCTAGCATTTGTTCAGTTGCATATTGTAGAGTATTTTGAAGAGTGTTCTTGGACTGTTCAATTGCATACTGTGACGAATTTGCATTTTCCAGGGTGTCTCAAATGTGATAATTTTTCCGTAACCTGGCCATTTAAGTGAACACGGCTCAAGAAAATGAGCGTCTCGGATCCATAACAGAAAGCACACGTCAATCACAGCACAACCGCCTGTGATTTACCTAAAAAGCACACGCGATCTGAACTGAACTGTTGGTGATATACATCAAATCGCAAATGGTTTCCGACACATTTCCCACACCTGA
Organism: Hordeum marinum; assembly: GCA_022496015.1. Lineage (NCBI taxonomy): Eukaryota > Viridiplantae > Streptophyta > Magnoliopsida > Poales > Poaceae > Hordeum > Hordeum marinum. The sequence continues at coordinate 116,502,573 of CM039678.1, forward strand.
GCTGAGAGGAAAACGTGTCCGATGCAAAATGCAATCTCACTCATTAATTATTTAGAAAACGTGTGCACTGGTAACATGCATGGCAGACGCTTGTCATACATAAGTCGTTTGCGATGATCCATATATCACGCATAGTTTTTATGATCATCCGTGTGGCTTAGGTAATATGTCGGAAACGGTTACAGGTCAAACACCGTTTGGTTTCCATGAACAATGAGACGCGTTTGAATGGTGATAACCGTGTGTGATTGATCCTCCATCCCAAACGCTTAACGAAAATAAAGTGTGTGCGATATGTTTCTGCATCGCACACGATTATATTTACCAGAGCGTTTGCGTACATCGATCACTATCGTTGACGATTTTTCTATGTCGTGTGGGATGGACCCCCTTATCGCACACACGGGCAAAGCGACGATTTGAAACTCTATCATGAAAAGGGGTTAAACCCGTTTGTATAGTATGTCATTGCACCAGCGAAAGAAGATAGACCGACACAATCAACAAGGACTTGCTGGACCTTTTAGCTTTGTATACTTGGAAGCACCCACAACCACATTGCACCGAATGGTTATATGAGTCGGGCAAATTGAAAGTTACTCACAAGGTGTGCATTGGCAAATATAACGATACAATTATTTATGACATCCAGCCAATAGATGCACGCCACTCGTTATTGGGGAGGCCATGACAATATGATCATCATATTGCACACGAGGGAAGGTCTAATGTTTATTCTTTTGGGGACTCTAGAAGGTGACTTGTGTTGTAGCCGATGTTCGCGAGTGCTACCCAGTACGATGTCTTTAAGGTTCCCAAGCTACCTTGAATCCGAGGATTGCTTCATTTCAAGAAGGGGGAGGGGGTGGGTGATGTGACCATGTGTACAAATACTATAGTTACTTGTCCAAGAAATATTCCAGAAAGTAGAATAACGACAGATATTTGAACTCCAGAAAATATATTGGTTATTTCTCTTCTCATTACAATCCGTGATTTTTACTCGCTGTTATTTATACATCATGTTGAGTTTTAACTGCTTGCTAGTTCCTTTTATCAGTCAGCGAAACATATTTTAGGACTTGTGTTTGAAAAGTATCAGATTAGATCAATTCTGCATTATGATAAAGCTTGATCCATATATTTTTAAAATTATCTATATATTCACCACTTCTATAGGCTATGATGATCAATAATGTGTGATGAAAATGTTTTTTACCTGTTACTCCCCACTATCTATAATAAGTGTCGTGGTTGAACTAAAACCAGGACACATAATATTGATCGGAGGGAGTACGTCTTATCAATATTATATTTGATATACTTAGTTGATGCAGCTTATAAGGACATGGCATCCTATTTCGTCCGTTGGTAGATGATTTCTCTTCTGTTTTTGTTTTTTCTCTCGATCGAGGGCTAAAGCTTATGTATGGGTTTCGGTTCTTGGTCCTATGTTTTAAATGAAGTGATACATAATTTAAGAAAACATCCTAAAATTTAAAAAGGTTCATAAATTTCAAAGATGTTTGTGAATTAAAACTGTTCAGCAGTTTGATGTTTTTTCTTAAAAAAATGTTCAAAAAATTTAAAATTTCTCTTGCTTTTGGAAAATAGTCAAAAAATAAACTATTCAGGAATTTAATATTTTTCACCAATTTTAATATTGTTTCATGAATTTATAAAAATCATAAATTAAAAAGGGAATATAAATCATTCACAATGTTGGCACATTTTAAAATTCATGAATAAAATCTTAAATTTATAGTAATATACATGAATGTTTTCAAAAAGGGGTCATGAAATATTTAAATATCCATGAATTTAAAAATATATAAATAAACTAGCACGCAACAAATTAATAGAAAATTGAAATATAAAAAGTAATAACCAAAAGAAAGTGAGATGAAAGAAATTGTTGCCCAAAAGGAAAAAGGAGAAATATTGCAAGAAAGAATGACTGGAAAACTAATGCCCCGCGTCATTATAGGCCGACCCAATAGCCCGCATAGGTGCACGTTTGGTAGTGTTTTTTTGTTGAGAAACATCGCGTGTGGTACGTATCGCACGGGTGGACATGGGTGGTGGCACCTGAATTGGAAGGTAAATAAAACATGTTTCCTCATTGTAGCATGAGTAATAAGGGTTTAGGATTTTGAGGACCTCTTGGACTTGTAGGAATAGGAAATATATAAGATTAGATCCACATACCCACTTAAATCCTGTAGGATAGCAAACCACATGAATTTTATGCTATGGAGTATTTGATGCCACGGAAAAAAAATAAAGAAAAAAAGGTTCGAGTGAATGAAATTAGCCATCAAAATAAATTGCAAAGTAATTATTTGAATTTTTTTGAAGTATTCCAATCCTAACTAATCAAACATGATATGTTGAACCTAAAGAGCAAAATCCTTTATAAATTCTATGAAATTTCTTTGAATCAAAGGAGCTCTTATATAGCGCTGGCGAGCCCAGCCCGGGTAATGAACCTCATGCTCCCTCTTTGAGAGCTACAAATCGCTTATAATAGGACAACAGTTTCTCTCACCCTTTTATCTTATCTTTATCACTAGCACGTGACGCTCGCGAGCGGGCGATCGCTTCGCAGGTTTGATTCCATTTGTTTTCTCATTCGGTTTTTTGTTTCTTCTTCGGTTTTCTCCGGTCTTTTGTTCTCCCTTGTTTTTTCACCTGTTTTCTTCGCTTTATTCACGACTTTCTTTGGTTTTCTTTGTTTCCTTCTTTGTTTCAAACGTTTTTTGTTTGTTTATTTCATTTATATTTCTTTCTTTCTTGGTTTTCACTGTTTATTTCTTTCCTTTTCGTTTCTTTCTTGGGTTTCATCGGTTTTCTTTCTTTCTTTCTTGAGTTTCTCGGTTTCATTCCTTTGCATTGTATCTTTGGTTATTTTTTTAAACTTTTTTTTATTCGGGTTTTTTTGTTCATATTAATTGGTTTCTTTTCAGTTCAACATGTGTTAACTTCATTTAAGTACAAATTCAATATTTTCCTTATACAATGGAAATCTTTTTAATATACACATTTAACATTTTGAAATAAGTGCTTTATATTTTCTGAAAACTTATATTTTTAATGTCTAGCTTTTTCCATACACATTTTAATTTCTTAGTCTATATACAATATACTTTCTAATGCATGTTTTAAATATTTTAGATACAAGTTTAATATATTTTGAATACATGGGCAACATTTTTTCTATACGAATTTAACGGTTTCTCAAACGCTTGATTACCATTTTTTTAGTACAAGATTAATTTTTTTAACAGATGGTCAACATTGTTTCTATACGCATTGAACATTCTTTAAATTCATGAGTAACAACTTTTTAAATACAAAGTAACAATGTTAATACATAGTGAATATTTTCTCTATATACAATTAATATTTTTTCAATTCCCTATTAACAATTTTTTACATATTTGTTAAAAGAACAAATACTTGAATAAAAACTAAATACATGGTGAACATGTTTCTATATACATTTAATATATTTTTCAAGTCCTGATTAACATTTTCTGCGAATTTTCTTAACAAATTCAAACGCTTGATGAAACTTTTGAAAGTACATAATCAATTTGTTTTACGAAAATTGTATGTTTTTGTATACATTTTGTATAAAGAAGAAACATTCTTTATACACATTTACCATTTTCAGAGGCTTGGTTAATATTTTTTTCAAATATTCTATGTAACGTTTTTTGTACTATATTTATTCAGAATATTTTAAAGTATGAACAACAGTAAAATAGACAGCAAAAGGCAAAAATGAAAAAAAATGAAAAAAAAGTTGCGGCCCGCGCCCGCCTGGGCCGGCCGAGTGCGTTTCCCATCAAGGTAGAGCTCCCCACGTCTCATGTGAATCGAGACATCCCACTCAAAAAACAAAAAACAAAAAAATGCGAAGGGAGACATAGCTCCACCCTGTTGTGAGCTCCTTGTTGACGCCCTAAGCGCGAAGAGCAACTACTTGAGGAGTACATCCTGAAAAGCCTTTCAACGATCACTCTCATTTGTCGCCATTTGATACGTTCTTAGTCGCTGCCACGTGCTGCGTTTTGAGCGTTTACTTTGATTTTTTTTCTTCATGTGTTTTTGGCTTTTTCGAATGATATTTTTTTGCTTTTTCACCGGTCTTTCTTAGCTTTGGACGACAAAAAATCATAGTTTTTTTCGGGAGAAAACGTGTTTTCTAGGGTTTTTTTGCGAGAGGTATGGTTTTGCTTACACAAAAGGCACAGCCTGCCTCTCGGAAAGGAAATAAACATAATTTTTGGGTTTTTTTACGAGAGGCACGGTTTAGCTTCCGAGAGCGACACGGTTTTGTTTTCGCGAGAGGCACGGTCGTGCCTCTCGGAAAGGAAAAAACACGATTTCTGATTTTTTTTATGAGAGGCACGATTTTACTTCCGCGAGAGGCACGGTTTTGCTTTCGCGAGAGGCACGGTCGTGCCTCTCGAAAAGGGAAAACACTTTTTTTTCCGTGAGAGGCAAGATTTTGCTCTCGCGAGAGGCATGATTTTGCCTTTGCAAGAGGCACGGTTGTGCCTCTCAAAAAGAAAAAAAACACGTTTTCTATTTTTTATTTCAGGCGAAGCACGGTTATTTTTTTGAAAAAAAGTTTGTCAAAATATATCAACATGGGATCTAGTTTCGAAGATCTCGACACGAGGAACACAACGATGAATTTTTTTTGAGATTTCAACGCACGGTTTAGGAGATAAAATGCTTTGAAAATACGGATTCGCAAAAAAGAGAAAACTCCCAGGTTGCAACAAGTAGCTAATATGCAGTGCACCATTTGTCTCAACCTGGAGAGGTGGGAGTGATCTTTGAAAGAAATCCTTCTCGATTACTAAGTTCACCTAAGCGCCAGTTGTCCGGCCGACGCTCACATGCAAGGTAATTTGGGCCGGCCCAGTGAGCACAATCTATCGCTTCTCTCTCGATCGCCCAACAAAAAATCATTCGATTCCCCCTACTAGCTCGGACATGAATTACTTCTCAAAAAAACCGACATGAATTTACCTATTGAAGCTTTCCCCGAACGTAGTTGACCATGTTAACTTATCAAAAATAGTAGAAGTTGATCAATTTTGGAAAAAATGATTCATAGATTTTAAAAAAAAATATCAAGAACAAGTTAACGGATTATAAAAAAGTTCATCAATTTAAAAAAACACAGATTCAAAAATGTTCATCAATTTTGAAAAGCAGTGATGTATTTAACTAGGTCACCGATTTTCAAAAAAATATCCCAAATATGAAAAAAATCATAAATTTTGCAAAATAAGTACATGGATTTGGAAATAGTATAGAAAATTTGGCAGAAAAATCATAATATGGTAAAATCATAATAAAAGGGAAAATAGGTAATAGAAAAGGAAAAATAAAGCAGAAAAAATTTAAGGAAAAACCGGTGAAACAAAACCAAAAGAAAAGAAAAACCGGGGCCCTTTTGTAGCGTTACAATTTGATGCACAACAAAAGAAGGAAAAACGAGTTAATACTCCTGAATCCTGAGGTTCAGTTGGGTATCGCGATTACTTGTAGATACATAAGGTGTGGTGTCCAGTTGGGTATCGCGATTACTACTAAATCCTGAGGTTTAAGGTTCGAGATCAAATATCACGTACGTGCATTTTTAAAGATTGAAGAATAAAAAATATATAGGCCAAGCCCAGGACTAAGAGGGGTGTACGCTGGTTTGTAGAAGTGTATGAAACCGGGGAAAATCCTATTTGCCACTCATTGCGGCAAGTAGTCGGGGCAACGCACAGGGCAGATCAACGAGCGATCAAGTGGGTCGGCCGGTTTTTTCTGGTTTTGAAAACCTTCTAGGAGCCTTGCGGCAAGTAGTCGGGACAAACATTTGAGCAATTCCGGTTTGGGGAATCTTCTAAGTGATTCCTAGCCGTCTTTTTTCTGGTTTCGGGAACCTTATAAGAGATTCCTGAACCAGTTTTCTATTTCGCCTTTTTAACTTCTTGTTTCTTTCCTTTTATTTTTCCTTTTTATTTTTCTTTTCTTTTATTTTTTTATCTTTATTTTTTTATTTTTCATGTTTGTTTCGTTTGAAAAAATTATTTATTTTCGAAATTTTATAAAATGTTCTTGTTTTCAAATTTTTCTCCCACATTTAAAAAATATCATAAAAATTCAATATTACAAAAATATTTGTCTTTGAAACGTCTTTGTGGAATTTCAAAATAATTTCCTGTTTTCAATTTTTGTTCAAAAATTGAAAAAATGTTCAGTAATTTCAAAAAAATGTTATCATTTACAAATTTTGTTCTGTTTATGTTTTCAAAGATTTTGCAAGAATTTTTAAAAAAATTCTCCTTTTCGAAATTTGTTCAGAATGTCATTCATATAATGTTCATGTTCCAAAATTATTACAGGAATTTCAAAATATGTTCTCATTTCAAAAATTTGTTCACACTTTCAAAAAAAAGATCGTGTTTCAAAAAAAATGTTCAAGAATTCCAGAAAATGTTTCTTGTTTGCGAATAAATTTACAATGTCAGAAACATTTCATTTTATAAAAATTGTTCTTGTTTTTCCGAATTTCGTATTGCACAAAAATGTTCTTGTTTTTTTTCCAGATTATTTTTCATGTTTATTTTGTTTAAGTTTTCAGAAGAAAACGATTATTTTAACATATTTGGAAAATTAATTCACTATTTTCAAGCAATCTACAGGAATTTAAATGATGTTCTGATTTTCATGTTTCTGTTCTTAATTTGAAAAAATGTTCAAGTTTCAAGAAGATTAGGAATTTCAAAAAATGTTCTGTTTACAAATTAGGTTCTCAATTTCGGAAAATATTTGTATTTCAACATATGTTCAGGAATTTCGAAACATGGTCTCGTTTTCAGGAAAATGTTCCCATGTTTCAAAAAAATTTGCTTTTCAATTTTTTTTTAAATATTCGTTTTGAGAAATATGTTTATATTTCAAAATTTTATTATGCAACTGAAAAAGGTTATTTTTTACAAAAAAAAGCCAAAAATTAAAACTGTTCACGATCTCAGAAAATAAACCGGAATTTTAAAAAATATTCACGTTTTTCGTAATTCGTTTCTGTTTTCAGAAAATGTTCATATGTTTTTTTTTGAGAAATAAAATGTTCATATGTTAGAAAATGTTCGTATTTTAAAAACTGTTCTGGAATTTCCTAGAATTGTTCATGTTTTAAAAAAACCGGAATTACAAAATTGGTTCACGTTTCCAAAAAAGGTTTGGAATATGACGAAAAAAATGCGGTATTTCTAAACTGTTCGTAATTCTAAGGAAAGATATTTTGAAATTTTCCAAATCCGAACCCCTGCTCTATGTTCTTATATGGTTTCGCTCCTTTTATTACCAACACGGTAGCACATGATGTCTGGTGTATTGGCTAACAGACTGTGTTTGGGAGCCTGTGCGACGCGAGGTCAGGATCGAATACTGCGTGTCTTGGTTGTTTTCTATTTTTCTATCACGCGATAGAAAATAACAAACGGGATGTCAGTGTGCTGGCCCAGGTGAAGGACTACATGTGCGAAGCCTCGCCACTCTACCGCAGAATGCGGCAGATAGGAGGTCTCTGAAACGGACGCTGAGGGCACCAAATAAGAAAAGGCCGCCATGCTCCCTCAAGCCCTATTTCGGTTTAGCCGTTGGCCCAGAAGCATTTCTCTAGGTCTTCTAGAAGGCCCGGGCCTAGTCCCCCATTATTTTAAGCACAAAGGAGGGCTACGCTGAAAAAAAGGCCCCTCCCTCTTGATACCCACAATGATCGGCACCGACCGACCGCGCGTATGGTATGGTGGTCATCTCCACTCTCGCCAACACCGCTCTGCTCTGCCCTGCCGCGCACCAAACCATCAAAAAGTGCCGCATCGCCATTGTTGCCACCACACCAACCGTTCGGTCCACCAGCATCTGGCATCCTCCACTCGCCCTCCACTACTCCATTACATAGTGCCGGTGATCGAGATTCCAGAGCAAAGCCTCGAAGCGACGGCACGAGCGAGCTAGCCCACGAACGACCGAACACGCGACGAGAAGAGGTCAGCTAGCTCGTGCCAATGGCGGCCACGGGCGGCGCGGACGAGGAGGTGCACTTCGACTTCTTCCCGCTCGTCCGCCAGTACAAGAGCGGCCGCGTGGAGAGGTTCATGAACTTCCCCCCGATCCCGGCCGGCGTCGACCCCGCCACGGGCGTCGCCTCCAGGGACGTCGTCATCGACCCGGCCAACGGCCTCTGGGCGCGCGTCTTCCTGCCGCCCGGCGCCGCCGACGGCGGCAAGCTCCCCGTCCTCGTCTACTTCCACGGCGGCGCCTACGTCATCGGCTCGGCGTCCGACCCCATGACGCACAACTACCTCAACGGCCTCGTCGCCGCGGCCAACGTCCTGGCAGTGGCGCTCGAGTACCGCCTCGCGCCGGAGCACCCGCTCCCGGCCGCCTACGACGACTCCTGGGAAGGGCTCAAGTGGGTGGCGTCCCACGCCACGGCCGACGCCGCAGAGGGCGCCGAGCCGTGGCTGGTCGACCACGGCGACTTCTCCCGCGTGTTCCTGGCGGGCGGCAGCGCCGGGGGCACCATCGCGCACGTCATGGCCGTGCGCGCCGGCGAGCAGGGCGCCCTCCCCGGGGTCGGCATCAAGGGGACCATCGTAGTGCACCCGTACTTCAGCGGCGCTGCGGAGATCGGCAAGGAGGCGACCACGGGGAAGGCGGAGAAGGCCAAGGCCGACGCTTTCTGGCGGTTCCTCTACCCGGGCTCGCCGGGGCTGGATGACCCGCTGTCCAACCCGTTCTCGGAGGCGGCCGGCGGCAGCGCGGCGCGCATCGCCGGCGAGCGCGTGCTCGTCTGCGTCGCCGAGAAGGACGGCCTCCGGGACAGGGGCGTCTGGTACTACGAGAGCCTCAAGGCGTGCGGCTACGGCGGCGAGGTGGAGCTGCTCGAGTCCACGGGCGAGGACCACGTTTTCTACTGCATGAAGCCGCGGTCCGAGAAAGCGATCGAGCTGCAGGACCGCATCCTCGGCTTCCTCCGCAAGTGAGTGGCCGCGCGCGCCGGCGAACGAAGGGAAGTTCCCGTGACGGAATAATTTTATCGCCATTGATGTTCCTTGAGCTTGAGAGATCTTCCTTTAATTTGTTTGTTCCTCGGTTATGGTCTCGCCGATGCAGTCGACTGATTTGTCCTCAATACCATGACGAGGAGAGCTAGTGCCTAGTGGGTTTCTTGACAATTTGAGCTGAACTTTGGTGCTTCAATCATGTTTCTTGTAGAGGCCGAAAGCAATAAAGCTCTTTCATTTTCTTAATGCTATTCATCCTGTGAAAAGTGATGGATCATGTTTGACGTCTTGAAGAGAAGCTGCTTTTAGCCTTGTAATTGTGTTAAAGTTTAAAAAAGGGTGTGTCTAATGTACATCTAGATATGACTAGTTATTGCACATTTAAATGAGTAGATCAAGAAAAAGAAAAAAAGAAATACCCATACAAATCTTTTTTTTTTGAACTTCGACGACCTTTATTACATAATAATCATGTCAGTTACAAGTTACAAGGAAGGGAATTAAGAAATCAGGAGGGTGCTCTTGTCAAACCCCAGTTAACTTCTCTCTGTAACTAGCCCTGGCTAGCCAATGCGCTACCGCATTACTCTCTCTAGCATAGTGAACAATCGTCGCTCTGTCGAAGGAACTCAACACCTGTCGGTAATCATCAGTCAACACCGCAGCCGAAACGCGGTACTCCGAAGGATCCGTCATAGCTTGCACTATCTCCTGTGAGTCAGACTCAACAACCAGTGAATAAATTCCCATTTGCTCTGCCAATCGCAGGCCTTCCAAGAGTGCTAACGCTTCCATAGAGGGGACATTCATGGCATACTGTCGAAAGGAGCAAGAAGCAGCGATAAAGGCTCCTGAGCTATCACGTAAGACAGCTCCAGTTGCTCCTGCGCCCTCATCCACATGATAGCTCGCGTCAACATTAAGCTTAATCACCACATTAGCTGGTCTCGACCATCTAATCTGTTTCGTAGGTAACTTTACCTTGGCAGCCAGTGAGTTTGCCACGATACCACGGATGCTCATAGCCGATCGAGCCGGGCTACCAACATTCTCATGATGACTGATCTTCCGGCGATCCCACCATAAGTACCATCCAGTCACCATAACCGTTTCCACACCATTGTCAATTGGTAGTTTTACCTCTCCTAGTAGCTCGGTACATAGTAGTTTCTCAAGGATTACCGACCCGGACCGCTCATGGGCTGCTGCAGTCGCGATCGATGTTTGCAGCTCCAGCTCCCTCCACACGCCCTTTGCTCTTTCACACGTAAAAAGCATATGGCGCAAGTCCTCGGGCTCATTGCCACATATTGGACAAATCACCGGAGCAGATAGATGTCGATCTGATAGCGTACAGTAGCATGTCACAATCCCATGCAACACTCTCCAGTTAAAAGCATTCACCTTAGGGGGCACTGTCCTGCCCCAAAGGACTTTCCATACCGGATGCGGATCAGCTCTTCCCGTTTCCACATTCATCCGAGCCCGTGTCCTGTACTCAGATTTCCAAGTAATATGATAAGCAGACTGGACCGTAAAACATCCCGACTTCGAGAAATGCCATGAAATAAAATCGACTGGCCATGAGAAGATAGCGGTATATGCATTATCCTTTCCGCATCCACTGGCCAAAAAATCTCCCTTACTAGTTGTTCATCCCAACTTCCAAAAATTGGATCAATTAGCTCTTGTACTTTCTGTAGCAAACAATGCCCCCTTGGGGTCATTACCTTCCGATCATGACTTGTAGGGATCCATTGATCCTTCCAAATATCAATTGATGCACCATCCCGGGGCCGCCAAATCGCCCCCTGCTTAAATGTTTTCATACCTTCCATGATACTTTGCCACATATAAGATGCACCTTTTTTCAGAGTAGCATTCATCAAGTCCCCATCCGGGTAGTACTTTGCTCGTAAGACTTGAGCACATAACGAATCTGGATCAGATAATAACCGCCAACACTGCTTAGCGAGCATGGCTCTATTAAAACAGTACAGATCACGGAATCCCATGCCTCCTTCATTTTTGGGTACACACATCTTCCACCAAGCTTTTCAGTGTATTTTCTTCTTGTTCATTTTTGGATACCACCTACCGCCTCTTCATGTGCTAGTAGACTGGATAACCCTTCCGCACATATCAAGAAAAGATAAGGAGATAAGGGATCCCCTTGCCTGAGCCCCCTGGATGGGGTAAACGTCTCTGTTTCATCCGAGTTGAACCATATTTTGTAATTAACAGAAGTAACACATGCCATAATCATCTCCACCCATGAGATGTCAAAGCCCAACTTGGTCATCATATCTCTGAGAAAATTCCATTCAACTCGATCATAGGCTTTGTGCATATCAAGCTTCACCGCACACAAGCCATTGTTCCCTTGCCTCTTCTTCTTAATTGCATGGAAACACTCATAAGCCACTAACACATTGTCAGTAATGAGTCTGCCCGGCACAAAAGTGCTCTGGGTCTGAGAAATAATGTCTGGTAATAGCACTTTCAGTCTATTGGCTAAAACTTTGGAGATTCCTTATAGACGACATTACATAACCTTATTGGCCTGAACTGCGAGATAAGTTCAGGGCATTCCACCTTTGGAATAAGCACCACCGTTGTTTCATTCCACCCATCTGGGATGATTTTGTTATTAAGCGCAGCCAACACTGTTTCTGTTACCTGGTCACCCACAATTGGCCAAAATTTCTTGTAAAAAATTGCATGCAGCCCATCCGTTCCCGGAGCCTTAAAATCACCAATGCTAAACATTACTTTCTTCACCTCCTCTACCGTGTACGGCTTCAACAAGGAGTCGTTCATGGCCTGAGTCACTTTTGGCATAACTCTGTTGAGTAGCGTTTCATCAGTTCCAAGAACCTCTGATGTAAAGAGGTCTGAAAAGTAAGATTGTATCAACGGCTTCATCTCCTCATTGCCCTCCCGTATCACGCCATTAGCATCCTTCAGCTTTAAAATAGTATTCTCCTTTCTTCTAGCTGACGCATTCTTATGAAAGAAAGTCGTGTTTCGGTCTCCGTACTTCAGGAAGTCACTTCTACTCCGCTGCATATGATACACTTCTTCTTGTTCCAGCGCAGTCTCCAATTACACTGTTATTTCATGCTGCCAACGAGCAGAGAGCTCGTCCATAGGTCCTGCCAGAATGCGGTCGAGTTCGCACGTCAGGTCTTTTATTTTTCTGCGCGGCGCCTTCAAAACATTCCTATCCCACTCATGCAGCTCATTATGTACTGTTTCGAGTTTAGCCATGATTGGCGTGTTTGGCGGGGAGTGATCCCACGCTGCTGCCACCATGTCTCCCACTGCCTCCTCCCTAAGCCATTTTGCCTCAAACCTTCTCCTTCGTCGTCCCCTACCAACAGAAGGAATAGTATATGTGGTTGTATCGATCATAATTGGGCGGTGGTCGGAGCCCCCTATTGCCAAGTGATGTACGCCAGCATCTGGGAACATACTGGACCATTCCTCATTCCCTACAGCTTTGTCTAGTCTTTCTCTTGTCCCCCCTCTCTTCCAAGTGAATTTGTTTCCAATATAGCCAAGATCTTCCAGCAAACAATCGGACAAACATTCCCTGAAAGCCGTCATATATGACAAGGGTCGTGCATTCCCTCCCTCTTTCTCTGAAGAGTACAAAATTTCATTCAAATCCCCTATGACCACCCAAGGCAGGGAACTCTTGGCTTGTAGATCACGAAACCGTTTCCATGTACGGTGTTTATTCCTCCATACTGGTTCTCCGTACATCCCAGTCAGACGCCAATCATGACTGGGAACATCTCCTCTCACAACAACGTCAATGAAATTATCATGAAAATAATTTAACTGCATATTGATATAACTCTTACATGACATCATCAACCCTCCGCTTCTACCATTGCTGGGAGAGACAAACTTACTGTTATACCCTAGCTTAACTCGCAACCTTTCCCCGCTCGAATCATCAAGGTGTGTCTCCGAGAGGAAAAGTACATCCGGATCATGCTGTCGTTGAAGTTCTAGCAGCGATCGAATTGCCGAGGGCGATCCTAACCCCCGGCAATTCCAGCTCAATATTTTCATTGTTGACGGCGGTCACCCTCGAGGGGAGCCGCCGATCCTGAACTTTCATTTTCCATATCTCCTGGACCATCATCTTTCTTGTACCTCTTCTTCTCCTGCCCCATCAAAGGAGAAATATCTGCAGCACTGCTACTAGCCCGAGACTCAATCCTGACCACCAGATCAGATACCTTCTCCCCGCTTTTTAACAATAATTGTTGGGGTGCCTCTGCTGAAACAGCTAATCTCTTCATTGAGTGTTTATCTTCTATGTCTCCCATATTAGCCTCCGTCCGCTCCCTCGGAACGTACATAGTTCCACTGTTTACACGGTTATTCGCGGCCGAGGAGTTGGGTACCTCCTGGCCTGAACGACCACCTCGTTCATTCCTTCCCGCTTTGCTGGTCCATCCTCCCCTACCTCTCATAGAACTAGCTCCTGGATGCACAACATACTCCTTCATAGGCTGAAACCACATGTCTTCTGGAGCCACCATCATGAAGTCGCCATACTGGAACTTGGAGTAGTCATGAACCCCATCACCACACTGATTAGCAATATGTCCAATAGTACCACAATTTGCACAGAAACATGGTAGTTTTTCATACAACATTCTGAATAATTGTGCCGGTTTTCCAGCTTCCACATTACCCGAGATAGTTGCTCCATAGCTCAGTCTGAGGAATCGGGTTTCGACCAATGATTCACACATATGAAAAGCCAAGTTCACACAAAATACGAATTTTGTGATAGCGTGAAAACGCGTGGATATGCATAGTTACACACAGAGCTGAAGTTGTCAGATCCGTTGGACATCAGGCTATACCACAAGCGAAGCATATTTTACACCAGTATGCCATAGGTGTAAAGTGCATTAGCATTTACTAGATTATTGACTCTAGTGCAAGTGGGAGTCTGTAGGAGATATGCCCTAGAGGCAATAATAAATGTTATTGATTATCTCCCTGTTCATAATTATGTTTATGTTCCATGCTATAACTGCAATGATTCTCGAGTCTACAAATAAAACGAGGCTTGGAGGGAAACTCATGTGCACGTGTGGGATAATAAATGGTAAAATGTATTCCTAGTCTGGCCTCTAAGACTGGCTCAAGTATTGCATGATGATCCTATTTTCCTGATCATGGGCATGGCTATGCCGGCAATTTTGAGGGCACAATGTTAGAAGAACATTTGTGTTGAATCGACCCAAATTAATGTTATGCTATGAGATACATTCGTCATAAGTTAATGGTTAATAACACAGAGAAGTTAATGTTTGCATAATTCCTTAGACCATGAGAGTATCGAGTTTCTTCATGCTTGCTTCATGAACTTTGGGGTTTGTTAAACGTCATCCGTAAATGGGTGGCTATTACGGCGGCTTACGGGTTCATGGAAAAGTAAGTGAAGTAACTTGATAGCTCAAGATTGGGATTTGCTCCTCCGACGATGGAGAGATATCTCTGGGCCCTCTCGGTGTTACGGTATCCATCATCGTCTGGCCAGACACTTTGCGATTTGATCACGGGGATGCCGGAACACGGGAACGAGAAAAGAGAACAATACCGATAACGAGGTAACTGGCATAGTGGACAAGTTGTTGATCCATGGGATGCCAACATGTCTCACCTCGGGTATTTGTAACATATCGCGAAGCAACAGGAATAGCACACGGCAACTGGAGGTTCACTCGAATATTTATTCGTGTGGGTATAGGGATCGATATGGGTGTCCACGGCTCCGATGTTGATCATTGATCGGAAGGGGTTCCAGGTCATGTCTATGCTTCACTGAACCTATAGGGTCACACGCTTAAGGGTCATCTATCTGTTGAATACTAGATAGGGAGTCTGAGAGAAAATCACCGAAAAGTTTCGGACACCGGAAAAGTTTCGGACAGCGGAAATGTTCCGCAGACAGGTCACCGGAACAGTCTCGGTGAAACTGAAAAGTTGTTTCAGAGGATACCATAAAGTCAAATTGGTTTTGGCACATGCCTGATAATTCTTGGAGGGTGCCAGAATCATTCTGGAAACTTCTGGGAATTTTCCGGAAGAATAACCGGAAATGTTCCGGAGCTGCCGGAACCGCTTCAGATGCTTTTCACAGATGAAAATCACTATTCCGGAATTGTTCCGGATCGTATTGAAAATTATTTTAGTGGGTACTGGAAATGTTCTAAGCCCACATAAATATTTTTAGTTCGAACGGACGCTGAAAAATATCGTCATGAATAGTGAAAGTGCTTTTTGGATTACTTTATTGGAAACACTATTTTGTGAATAGTGGAAACACTATTCGTGAATAGTGGAAACACTATTATGAATAGTGGGAAACACTATTGGGAGAAAATATCTCATGACTAGTGAAAACACTATTACGAAATAGTGGAAAACACTATTGTGAATAGTGGGGACACTATTTATGAATAGTGGAATCACTATTATGAATAGTGAAAATATCTGAGGGCATTTTGGTATTTTTACCATAGTCTCTCATCCTATAAATAGGGGTGAGGAGGCAGCCCAAAATCCTCATCCTTGTGCTCTCATACACATGCTTTGCTTTGCAAGCTCTCTCTCTCCCTCCCAGCGAAATAGTTTCGTAGAGCCGAAAGGCTGTCTGGGTTCCGGCAGGAACTAGTTCTGGACGGCGAAGCCCTGCCGGATAGATGACACCGTATGTGTGCAACTCTGTAGAGAGATCGTAGTTTCGGTCTTAGTTCGAGAGTGCCTCCCGAAGGGCTGTCTGTGTGACCGTCCAAGTTTTGGAGGTCCTCCCGAAGGGCTGTCCGAGTGACAGTCCGAGTTTCGGAGGTCCTCCCGAAGGGCTGTCCGCGACACCGTCCGGGGGGCTATGCGACCGCCTCCCGGAGGGCTGTCCGCAGGGCAGATGAGGGTATACATCCTCGCGGTTGGGAGGTTGTAAAATCCTAGCTGCGGGGATCTGCACCGCCGTTCGTCATCGACTCTACTTCCGCTGCGCTTCGAGTCGGTACGGATCAGATCAAACCTTGTATGCAGTCTCCATAGTGGTCCTGGGCGTGCTCGCTATACCGGAAATTTTTGTTTTCTGTCGCGTTCCCCAACAGGAAGCTCCTAGCAAGACTGCTTCGACGTGGAGAGAGGCAGGGGCCGTCTCTAGGTCGGTTTTTTGGTGGATTCCGACGGGGCGGCCGCCGTACGTAGGAAACCCTAGATGGCATAAAATTTCGCCCGCAACAACATGGCCGCTACCCACACGAATCTTCATGTAAGATAAATGATACATGACTTAGATGTGCAATACTTATCTCACATCTAGATGTGTTTTGATAAAACCGTTAAAAAAACAAGAACAGAGGAATCAGAATTCACCGCCGTCTTCACTTTATTATAGTCAATAAATTAGAACATGAAGGCGCACTTTCCCGCACCCGTCCAACATTGACAACAAATAATTGAGTTATTTAAAAATAAACCGGGTGGGGTAACAATCATCTTAGAAATATAGTGGAGACATGTTTCTGAGATAGCAGGCAGCTTGAATTCAAGTTTTTACAGGTAAGCAAAAAACATATCACAGGCAATGTTGTTAACAGTGCACCTCAATCGTGCACTAAGAGTCTAAGACCATGACAAATCACTATCCGAACGCTTAATTGATAATGTACCCGTGATTTGATTAATAAAGTGAGCCATCATGAGATTCCCTCACAAGAGAAAAAATACTATCCCAACAGCGACACTGATGGACGATTAAGCTGAATTCTATTGTAGATATTTGGATCTGACTCCACCAGCTAGTAAACAAAAAAGATCGATTAGAAACAAAATTTGAGTCAATTGGCAGCCCATATGAGGAAAGTTCGAGTTAATTGAATCCTCACAATGCATCAGGCACAAAACAGAAAATCTGAATGTCATGATATGGATTTATGGCTGCCGTGGTGACCATAATTTGAGCAGAGAGAGAGAGAGAGAGAGGATCTCAGCATTGGAGCAGTTCAAAATATCGGCAGCATATGTGAAATCATGGGCAACTCATTCAACCGAATATTAAAACCTCTCATAAAATCACGAAGCATATTAACATATTATCTTCAACAAATAAGAATAACTACACAAACCAAAACCAGGCACACCATGCAGATCAAGGTTGTTGCCAACAAGAAATGTCATGGCTACAATTTATTTCCTCTTCCTCCTTCAATCCAATGCCAGACTTGGTATCCGTATCTGCTATGTTGTAGCACTCAAAAGGTTAAGAAATTTGATGAACCAGTATGTTAGCTCCAAATCATCGCACGATGCTTGCCTTGCAATTTGGTCAGATAACTTTACTGACACAAAAGCAACATTTTGTTAAGTAATGCAGGCATCTACATGACCCTCATTATCAA
The DNA here is from genome assembly GCA_022496015.1 of Hordeum marinum. Taxonomy (NCBI): domain Eukaryota; kingdom Viridiplantae; phylum Streptophyta; class Magnoliopsida; order Poales; family Poaceae; genus Hordeum; species Hordeum marinum. Next base: position 116,520,112 of record CM039678.1, read on the forward strand.
ACTAAACACAAACGTTTTCCAGCTTCACCGGTGTCATACACTACTTGTCGAAACCAGGATTGACTCTCAAAAGATTAAAAATGATAGGTCAATCAATCTGCACTTGAGTCAAGCTCTTTTAACAAGATTTAATCATAAATGTTGAAAAAGAGAATATTGCTAAGACATGGGAACTCAACATGTAACTCCACGTGATATAGTACTCTCAGGAATACTTGGCTCAGCAACACAAGCATCTACTCTCAGGAATTAGTTGTGTATATATACAGTCAACAAAGGGACAAAACACTTACGGGAAAACAAATTGTGCACATAAATACTTTCAGGAGTAACACATAGAAACTTTTGAAAACAGTGAAGGAAACAAACCTTGGTTCACATCTATCAGAGTCCAACAAATAAAGGATAAAACATTAGCATCACTTGATCAACGCAATAATTAATTCCAAGTTGGTCCAAATGAGGCATAAATCACACATAACTGGAATCAAATCCACGATCGCTTGAAAAATTTCATGCAAACATGAGATAAAAAAAACACCACAAACTATTCCTATGAATCCAAACATGAATTCTGAACAGGAGTAGTATATATTAATAATTTTAGTACATGTTCTTGACCTTCCTCATAAGGATATTTTCACACAGGATTTAAAACCGAACTCACCTTTCCATCAATACAAACAGAGGTAAGAAAACTATCCAAAAATATGCAGAACAAGAAAGAAGACCGCCGCCATCACCACCCGGAACCCACCCACCCAGGAAGTTTTCGGAAATCCTACACCTACGAAAAGCATACGTAAGTTTACGATCAATACCTGCCACTCCTAAACACCAATACTGATGATCCACGTTGCTTATTACTCAAGATACATAGATATGTTTACGCAAGTCTAGCATTGCTCGGAAGTTTTTGTCACACCTGCACCGCAGATCCTGTGTGATGCAGGTGGGCAGCAGTTGGGCCTTAGGCCATGTAACGATGTGCGTGTGAGTATGTATGTGTGTGGCCGTTGGTGTGAACAAATTTGACCTTAGAGCGAAAGTATTTCACAAACTAACCTGTGTTTGAAATATTTCACTCCGCTGACCCTTTTGTGCAGCTCCCAACAGCAAGGCGCTGCACTCTACTGTGCAGCTCCTTACAGATAGGCGCTGCACAGTGTAATGCAGAACCTAGCTGTCAGGCGCTGCACAGGTGTGGCGCCTAAGTGTTAGGCGCTGCACAGTAGAGTGCAGCGTCTTGCTGTTGGGAGCTGTACAAAAGGGTCAGCGGAGTGAAATATTTTCAAACACAGGTTAGTTTGTGAAATAGTTTGGCTCTGAAGTCAAATTTGTGACTTTTGCCTGTGTGGCCTATGGCCATCCTGAACCGAACAGAGGAGTTGGCATGAATGAGCAAGTATACTGAATCTCACCAGCTAGTCTCTGTTCCTCACCTTCTTCCTCTCCAGATCTGCAAAGCTCGTTTTCCCTTCTAGAAAGCTCGTTCAGGGCCTCCATACCTGCACATCTCCTTGAGAATCATCATCTCAGTACAAATCGACGAAGCAAGCAAGATCCAAAATGCTCTGTTATAATCACCAACGAATCATCATACAACTTTGCACGCACGCATTACATCTCAAGCTTTCCACAGATTATCCGAAAAATCAAAGCGTCCGAGTTAATCTTCTCTTATTTCGGGGGGAAACCGATTTCTCCATTCACCAGGCGGAAGCGCTCATTTGTTGATGAATTCCACCAGACGCTCCTGCAGCTTGACGCCCTCCCCGGATGCCAGCTGGTCGAAGTGGAAGGCGTGGCCGACGCCCTTGGACTCGAACATCTCGATCTCGCCGGCGTAGCCGCTGGCCTTGAGCTCGCGGGCGTACCACAGGCCGCGCTCCTTGAGCAGGACGTCGTCCTCGGCGACGCACACCAGCACGCGCTCGCACGGGATCCTGGCGACGGCGGCGCGCGCCTCGTCGGTGACGAACGGGTTCACGTTGGGGTCGTCCAGCCCCAGCGAGTCCGGGAACACAAAGCGCCAGGTGCGGTCCATGAAGTCGCGCACGTCGGGGCCTAACGCCGCCTCCGCGCCCACGGCCTCCTTCCCGGTGAAGTAGGGGTGCACGGCCATGAGGCCCCGGAGGGCCACGCCCTCGGGCAGCGCGCCGGGCGCGGCGGCGCGGACGGCCATGTTGTGCGCGATGTTGGCGCCGGCGCTGCAGCCGGAGAGGAAGACGCGGGAGAGGTCGGCGTGGTCGAGCATCCACGGGTCGGCCTCGGCGCCGTCCCCGTCCCCGCCGCGCGTGACGGTCCAGCGCACGGCGGCCCAGCCGTCGTCGTAGGCGGCGGGGAGCATGTGCTCGGGGGCGAGGCGGTAGTAGACGGACACGCCGACGGCGCCGGAGCGGGCGACGAGGTCGTTGAGGTAGGCGTGGGTGGAGGGGCGTGCCGGGGAGCCGACAACGAAGCCGCCGCCGTGGAAGTAGATGACGACGGGGAGCTTGCCGGGGGCCTTGGCGGCGGCGGCGTCGGGGGGGAGGTAGACGCGCGCGCGGGCGGGGCCGGAGTGGACGTCCTTGGAGACGACGCCGGTGAGCGGGTCGGTGCCGGCGGGGGCGAAGGCGTCGCCGCCCGGGCGGTGCACGCGGCCGCTCTTGTACTGGCAGATGTAGGGCGGGAAGTCGAAGGCGATCTCGGAGTCGGGATCCATGGCGCACCGGTTGGTGGCGGCGGTAGGGGGAGCGGTGGGGGTGGGAGGTTCGAGTGCGCTGGCCACCTACAACAACAAATGGAGGTGGACTTTAGTACTGGCTCCGCGCCATCCGTCGCAACAAACGCGCAGTCAACTCGCACCAACCACCGCAAGGACCCATGCGCCAACCAACCAAACATGTGAGCGCGATTGTTGCACGACGGCAGCTCCCAGATTTTTGCTCCCCGTGTGGTATTTCGGCAAGTGATTATTACTGTGATAATTTGCGGCTGCTGTTACAGCACGTGAGAACCAACCAAGGTCACAACTCACAGCCTTCCACCACAAGGCTTGCGACGGCGATGGTATTGCTAACTTTGTCTTCGAAGTTTGAAGGCACTGTGCTGCTGTTGGAGCAGCTAAAAAAGCCTAGAACAGCTATAATTGAGGCTGACCTTAGTCAATGGTTTTTTTCTTTGGGATTACAGTGGGAGTGTAGGCACAATTAGATGTGGATTTCCATTTCCCCTTGGCATCTTCAGATCACAAAATGCTAGACACATTTTTCGACAAAAAAAAGTGGATTTTATTGACTCAAAATGAAGCATCAAAAGGATACAAACACAAAAAACACACACCCCGCCTCTGCATAACTAGGATGCATACAACTAACACTAACGCAAACACACTCCGGGAAATAGCAAAGTCGTGTAAGAACAAAATGACAAACATATGGAAATCGATATGCCAACAAAAACGTAAAACATTCAGGAGCAACCTACTTATATTCTGAATTTGTATGTTCAGAAGTTAGGTGCAACGTACACTCGAAACTGAAAATTCGTACATAAAACCGACCCCGAATACATCATCCAGCTCGCTCAGTTCATGAATTAGCAGGTTTCCTTTACCATCAGGAGCTTGCAATTATGTTACTTACTGCATCCTGCAGAGACGCAAGCGAATCGATAGCACCCTTTGCGAACCAACTGATCCCAACCTTCACACGGTGCTCATCCGTGGGCATCCTGAGGCAGTACACGAGCTTCCTAGCTGCACAGCAAGGTTAAATTTTCCTCTTAGATGAAAAGTTACCAAGTTAAGAAAAAGGTGAAACAACAGGCCTGCAAGGGTCCATACCAGCATGTCCTATAGGTCCTTCCAAGGTCAGTCCCTCGATAAAATTTGCTGTTATCGCGGCATCGTTTCGACCAAGCGTCATCATCTCACCAAGGTTTTGAAACCTGGAAAAACGGGATGTTTCGGCTCAGCTCGTTACGCAACTTAACTATGCCCACGAAAATGATCGAACATTGGCAAGCGGAATGGTGATGCTTGGCGTATCAAAATGAACAAGACAATGCTGATGCTAGGTTCGAACCTGAACGGCAAAAGGGGCCGGTCGTTGATTGCTGCCCAGAGATTCCATCCAGCAAAATCTGCTTGCTGAAAAGCAACCTGGGAGATAAAAAGAGTGACAGATCACTATTAACGTTAAACTGCTAATGCAGCATCATGACAGATTCAATCCAATAGATGCTTTACCTGTGCGTTGGCTGGGAGAAAATTTCCTGATGGGTCTCTTAGAGCTGCTGAATCACCAATTGCAAACGTTCGGGGATGACCCTTTACTTGAAGGGTTTCCTCTGTCTCCACTTGCCCCCGGCCATTCAAAGGAATAACATGTGGGGCATCAGGAGGTTGTAACCGAAGAATCTGAGATTGCGAACCCACTGTCCATAATACCAGATCAGCCTCCAGAACCTGGCTCTGGAGGCCTCTTTGAGCAGCTTGAAGTTCCAAAACTAGTTTCTTATCGTCACCACTAGCTTCTTTTGCATCTGCAGCCATGCTACCTGAATCCCCAGATGCATAAACCTCTCTGATGCAGTTCACAGAATATCCCAAGAAAAGTTGAATATTCTGAGACTCAAGAACCTAATGAAAAATGCAGCAAAACCAAAATTAGCTGCTACCTCCGAGGATATGATTTGCTCACACTTTTGGAGCTTGGAAAAAGAAATAACACAATACATATCGATGACCAACACAACGATGTGAAGTAAGAAAATAACAGCCCACACTTTTCTATTCTGTGCTCAATATATCCATAGGTGAATAGTTTGGTCACATTAGAATGTGGTAGGTGGTTGCCTGGTCAGTATTGCATTAAAGTTGCAACAGTCCCTCACAAGGAACAGAGAGGAGAAGAACGAAAAAAAAGCCAACAACATAGTTTAACTGATGCAAAGTCTTGTTAACTTCAGATGTAGTCTTAAGATTACTAGTGGCACCAAAAACCAAAGTGGTGAACAAAACTTTTTAATCTTCTGTTATAATTTCCTGAGATGATCAGATGAAGTTAATTAAAACAGTCTGTAATGTGTAGATCCTCAGTTAATCACCTTCAGAGCAGCTTCACGGTTTCCTGGTGGTGCATTAGGGCAGATGGTTGTTTGAAAATTGATTGCTTTGACAGTGCCCGTGTTCTTTAATCTCTCAGAGATAGTAGCAGCTAACTCAACACCAGAGTAACCCAGTCCCACAATGGCCACCTGAATAGGTGGGGACGTCTTACCAAACCTTCTCCTTTCTAACATCTTCAATTCACTTTCAACTTTCTGCAGATAAAATAAGGCAACATTATGGTTCTTGATGATCAACATAAATCATGCAATATGAAGAATTGCCAGAACATGTTAACAAGAGATATCATTAAAAATTAATAAAATCATATAACTAACGTGGATGCACAAAGACATTGCTGATGTATTTTAGATTTGTATCGCTATCATATCAACTTAGCAATTCCAAACAGTAGATGATAATCAGTACAACTTAAAAAAAATGATTGATTCTTACCAAAGCATGCTCCAAAGTCGTGAAAGGAAGTGCATATTCGGCAGATCCTGGAACGACATCAATCTTAGCTTCAGCCCCTAGAGCTAGAACGAGCCTGGCTGCCCATTTCAAAAAATATATCACCAGTTAGCTTATTCTAAACTCAACATAAAACATCCCCGCAAAAAAAAAATGGCCCGACATAAAACATGGAGTAAAATACATCACTATTTTTTTTACATATTTCAACCGTAACAGCTACAGAAAGTACTTGTATTATACAGATTAATATTGCATTATTGCTAAAGTTCCCTCATAGAGTATTGACAGAAGATGAATCGTGGGCTATACAGCTACATTTTTTTTTAGAAAAGGAGGATGACCCCCGGCCTCTGCATCTGGAAGATGCATGCAGCCACTTTATTAATTATTCATAGAGATCTTACAAAGCAATACATCAATATGTCTGAAGCCGCCCTCTTGGCAACATCTGTCGCTACTCCTATCCAATGATGAAGGGGTGCAGAAAGTGTGAGCCACATACCCAGACCTCTCACCTAGCCTAACATCTAAAGCAGGAGGCCCTGACCGAGCCACATACCGGGTCAGGGGTACAAACCGGTCCGACGCACCCTCATAGGTTGTCGCCACCGCCTTCCATCAATCCATCTTCAGAACAGTTACTGACGCATCGACCTTGCAAGGCCTGTCGTCGACGCCCCCACGGCGCCAAACAGCGCCTCCTCCCTACGCGCGCTCATCATCACGCATCCGTCGCCGAGACTTTGTTGTGCCTTGCTGCCGAGACTCCACGACGTCGATGTGTCACAGGGAACACCGCTCCACCGTAGATGTCGACCAATGGTCCCTCGAGCCCGTGTGTACCTCCATGAATGACGCCCCCAAGGGGGAAACGACACCAGAGCGTCGCCGTCATCCGATCTACCGATCTAGGGTTTCCCCCGGAGGTAGCAGCGAGTGGCCTTGAACTTCTCCTCGGCGATGCCTCCAAGAAGGGAACGACGTAGACAAACCGCCATCGCCGGCCTTGGCGGTAGCCGAAGGCAAGCTTTCACCCAGATCTGTTCGAAGAACCCATCTCTCCTGCACGGGCCACCTCATCCTGCGACATCCCCGGGAGCGGGATCCCAAGATCCGCCACCACCGGCGACGCCACAAGGACTCACCACCTGGCCGTCATCCCTGACGAAGGGGATGGCGCCCCCACCTTGTTCAGATCCAGCAGCACGCCAACGCCTCCTGCTGCCCCCACGAAGGAGGACAGTCAACGCGCGTGCCGCTGCCGGACGATGCCCGAGCCCGACCACCGAACCGATCTGGGGTGGGGAACCCTAGATCCGCCGTCTTCAGCCCCCGCAGCGCCGCCGGGATCCCATCGGGCCGCCGCCCGAGCACGCCAACTCCGCCTCCATGTCGTACGCCCAGGGACGCCGTCGCATCTCAGCCAGAGGGTCCCCTCGTGAAGAAGGGAGGGAGGCCCGCCGTCCACCGTCCGCCGGGCGAGCTTCGCTCGCCGGCCTCCTCCGGCGGCGGCGGGGAAGCAGGGGAGGAGGGAGGTCGAGGGCGGCGGCGGCTAGGGTGCCTGAGTCGCCCCCCTGGAGACGACGCGAGCGAGCTTAAAATGGGAGAGTTTTTCACTTCCCGGCCTCTGCACCAACTAGGGATGCATACGGCCATTTTAGTATGAGTACCAAGATAAACATGGTCCTCAGAATTTTTTTAAATGAGTATCAAGATATTTTTGATGAGTAGTTTCACCACATGTCAAACTTGATCCTCAATAAACGGGAGAAAATCCCCTGTGCATCACCTGTCAATTCTAGGAATTGAACTCAGGTCGTTGGGCTGCACAACCGCATGCCCAACCACTGAGCCAAGGCTATACAGCTACATGAGGATGTTTTTATTATTACTGGATTTAGGAACAGACTAATGTAAGGAAAGGGCGCCAAATGGCAAGTATAATGGACTAAGAGGCAATTCTAGGAAACTTGTATGCACAATTACATTGTCACTTATGAGGTTGAAAAGGTGGGACCAGATCCACATGTCAGCAAGACACATAATGTGTTCGAAATTTCAAAACCTTTTAGCAGCATAGAACAATCAGCCCCCATGTTTAAAACTATTCATAAAGAAGAAACACTGAAGATAAATATAATTCTTAAATTCGTCTATTAGAAAAGCCTAAGCATGACAGCTATTGCAAATCCATGGCATTTAATATCATCGTACCAATCATATTCAACAACGGTGCCACTTTCAAGATGAACAACTCCACCAGTGCATGATACTCCAGGCTCTCTTCTTAAGTGATCAGAAGGGCGAAGAAGCTTTACACTATCCTTCACAAATTGAACACTGGTGTTCTTCAGCAACTCTGTAAAATACGGAGCTATTTCCCAGACATCCACCTCTGGCATCCCAATTAAAGTCCAACAGTCAGAACATGAATTAATGTGATAAAACACCATATATAATATTACCAGAAAAAGCATTTTTACACTTGAAATTGCAGTACCTCCTGATAAGAGCTCGTACAGCATGGGCTTAAATACAAATCTGTCAGATTGATCAATCAGCATCACCTGAGGCTTGTTATTACCAGGCCATACAAGAGATTCTAGTCTCAGAGCAGTATACAGCCCACCAAATCCACCACCCAAAATGCATACCCGTGGCCGCTGAAAACAAGAGAACATATTCAGTAAATGGAACATAAGGCTTATAGCAGAAGCATACCAAAATTTCTTCTGAACAATAATACTCACACGTTACCCTATATACAGAAAAAATGCATGGAAGGACATGAACTCCAGAAGCAAAAACGTAAGGACACCTTGGCCTAGGAAAAACATAAAGACAACAATTCCACACAAAAAAAATCTCTGTATATGAATAATGTTTCACCGTCAAGCAGTTAAACTCTAGAGTTGTCATATAACAAATACTGTGTTACGCAAGTGTTTTATTGAACATAAGATCTATTTGGGTATGTCTGAATGAAGTGTACCAACTACCAAACCAAAGTGTGTTCACTGGGACTAATTTACCACAATACTGCAAACTCTACATAGACAAAGTCAATGCTAAAAAATCTAAACAAGGCTTTGTCAAGGAGTAGAGGGCTTTAGCAGTAAAATAAGCATTGATAGTATTGCCAAATTTGCTAACCAAACAGAAAGACAGATCACCAGATAACCAGAGGTTTAAGGATGCGGGCAATCAAAATCCAGTATACCTGCTTGTCTGGCCAGGGGTACAGCGGCATCGGTGCTTCATCAATCGATTGAGGACGAGAAAACCCAGCATCCCAGGAGCCACTCGAAGCCATGCATCTGAACAGTCCAGACGGCAGCCCAAACATGGCCGGGACATCACCGATCCTCCACGAGTTTTTGAGGATTGGATTCTTCCACGCATTCATGCCCCCTGTCAGGATCCAGGTGAGCAGTCGGTTAGCCTGAGAACAAAATGTCACCTAACGAACCCACCACTTCTCAAATCACCCCATCCCCCAAAGCTGGAAAAGCTCCCCACAATACTCCACATGGAGCTTAAATTAGAGAACCCCAGTCGCTGGAAGAGAGCTGGGGGGAGCTTGTGGCCTCACCGAACGGGCCGCGCGCCGAGGCGGGGAAGGGCCGGCCGCGGGGGGGCGACGGGCGGCCCCATGGAGCCGCGCGGCAGCTCATCGGCGGCGAGGGGGAGGGGTGCGTGCCAGACGTGGAGCGTGTGCAGTCGTAGGTCCCGGCGATGTGGGGGTAAGGGGGGGAGCACAGAAGAAGCAAAGGAGGGTGAGACACGGGAGCCGGCAGGCAGCAGCACCAAGTAACACGCTGCGGCTCCTCCGCCGGCCGCGTCGTCGCAGAGCCTCCGAGCCCGCTGGCTGCACACCCAGCCACCCGCTGACGATCAGGCTTGCATGTTTGATTGGGGAGGCCCATACTGCCCAAGATGGGCCTTTATTTGTAACTCGAAAAAAAAAAGCAACCCAGGAGAGCCTTCTATGTAGCTTTCGAAGTTTCTCAAAAAAATAATAATGTAGCTTTGAAAAACAAAGAGCATTCCTGGTCTTACAGATTTCACTAAGAACGGCCTAATAAAGGTTCTTTTGCTTAATCTTAAAAATGTACTTTCAAATACTAGAAAACATCCATTTTTTCACACCAAATACCTTGATGTAATGTTTTTTTTTGTTATGCGCCATTGATGCGAGAAGATTCAATTATAGGTCTTTCTGTTCACACAAGAAATATCCAAGGCACTGTTTGGCTTCGACAATTTGATGTTTCGGCCCGATCTCAACCAAACCCTAAGAGACCTATTGGTTTTCATGCATGTGAAGAGAATTATGAAAAACCTCGAGAGCATCGAGCTAATTCGGGATCTAGTTCTTTGAATAATCGGCCATGACTTGAATTAGCTCGGTGCTCTATAAGTGTTTTAATGCAGTATGGAGTAGATAAAAATATGGCAGGGTGTTGAATCCTTTTCGTAATAGAGAAAAAAAAACTTCCACGTCGTCTGCATCATATGGTGCACATCCCAATATTTTATCACATGATTTTAAAATTTGAGGATAAAAATATGACAAAGATAGATAAAGGTTTAACAAAAATCAAGTATTGTAAAGCATGTTAATAAATCCCTGCCCATGATAAACAAAGAACCACTTGACGTCTGCCTACATCCTCATGCACCCATCCATGATAGCTTTTTGCTAAGGAGTGTGAAGTTTTGGAGAAATCAAGTATTGTAATGGTATATATGTATGTTGCAATAAAGTATTTTTTTTTTGCACCGCATCTAGATGGTCTTTACGTATCTGTAAAAAATATTAAATAATATGGTGATTTGTAGGGTACACAAAAAGACAAAATTATGGCCCCAAAACAATAAAAAGTAAGGCCCCAGTTCAACACATGTATTTGTCTTTTTTATGCACACCACATATGAAAATATATTTTGCTGGAAGTTCATACGCACATACCACGAAATAATGTTCATGCATGACTTGCACAAAAAACATCGGTCGGTCCTTTTTTGAAACAACAGGCTACCCCGTCGATTTCCATAAAAGGAACAGCCAAAGCATTCTTCCAAAAGTTTTTATTGAAAGGAATTCTACCAAGAGTTGATACATCAATCAAAAGTAATAAAGAAACTAAAACAGAAAGACAGCGAGACAAGCTACTAGCTAGAGACTATCGGCCAGTCAGATGCGAAAGCTAGAGACTAGCGGCCAGTCAGATGCGAAAACAGTACACGGTAGGACATCCTGTTTACCTCATGTAGCTGAGTACGCAGCATACAACGGCAAAACAAGTTGGTTCCGAAGTTGTGGACGATACACTAGTGACTCCAATGATAGAAATAGTCATGACAATGATGAACCCATCCATCACACCGACCGTAATCCAGGTTATAGTCACAACTCACAAGGCCTTCTCTGGCATACAAAAGATTATCGTCCTCGTAAACGTCAGCAATGTGATCATCGCCGTCCTCCTCGGCCATGGATTATATTGCGCTCATCCCACAGCCGGCAGGAGCAGGTCGCCTTCTTGTCCTTCCATTCTTTTCCACAGGTGTAGCAGAACTCATAGCCGCACCTGCCAGAAGCAATGAACAGGATGCAGCAAAGGTTAACAGGAAACAAGTCTTGAGGCTCCAGAATGAGCATTAGCGCGCAGAAGAGACATTCCATTATTCCATTCACTAAGGAACAGTCTCACATGAAAAATCACTGAACATAGTAAAGATGGTTATGAGAATGGCACAGCCAGAAGTAAATACTTAGACGCAAGTCATATGGTAGCAACCCTCTCCGAGTTCAATCATGTGTTTGCATTTGACACACTCGCGTCACGATCGCTGCTGTGCAAGGTTCTGCAGCTTGGCATCTTCTGGACGAGCGTGAGGGTACCTTCTCTTGTAGTCACAGCAACTCATCCCCGCATGCCATGGGACCTTACAGCTGATGCAAAATAAACCCTTGCATTTGATACACTTTCTCAACGTCGGACCTCCACCAACAGTGAACATTAAGGACCATCCGCTTATCACTTCACGCAAAGACATCAAGGCTGAGCACTTGGAGTACGGGCAATAGACCTTCTGAGTAGGAGGGATTTGTCCTTCCCTGATACGTTGCACCATGATCTCTAACAGTTGTGGCGACAGGAATATCTTTAAACCCTTCACGGTTAGTTTGGTAGTGCAACCATCTTGTGGGCAAGCTGGGAGCGATCCATCACGTAGCTTAACTTTCATATGCTCTTTCATGCAGGAGAAGCAAAACCGATGTGCACAACCTTCAACTGCGTAAATCTTAGAAACATCAGTGTCTTCCAAACAGATGGCGCAGGTCTCTCTCTTCTTGGTACCTACCAAATCTGTTGCTAATTTTGTTGCATAACCGACTTGGCCTCGAGGAATAAGTGAGAATTCACATTGTTCGAATTTCCTCATCAGTGAAAGAGCCTCATTTACCATATCATCAATCTTATTCTTTGTGGGACGCCAAGTTCCAAGCATCTGGACGCATATGACAACATAATAAGATCAGTGCAGTTCTAATGAATTCAATCACTTGACCATTAAATCTATCTATTATTAACGCAATAAAAAATAATTGTTCAGATTAATAAGACATCAGTAATAGAAAAAAGAACAGCTCAAACTAATCTTCCTCAACAATGGAATCAGACACCTTATATATGCCCTGTTGGAGCTTGTGTTCAGCAAACCTGACGACGGGAAATACAAAGAGTAATGTAGTGTCCTATAAAAAGACACGACGCACAGAGATGAAAAGATGGAGGAAGAAGGGTCCATCCAAAGCAGACTCAAATCTCGCGTAGGTGATGTAAATTGTATTAAGGCTGCCCCTCTTGTTTAGTAGATACCAGGCTTATTCCAAGAATTTCTTGGCGGGACATTGCTAGCTGAAATCCACATCTAGTGGATGCATGTCGATACGAAAAAAAAGCATGCATACCAAAAAGGAGAAAACGAGAAGCAAAATAATCAAAACTGGGAGAAAACAAGTGTGTACTATGGGCTAAAGTGATTGGTAAGTTTAACCATCCTGATTGTAGAATACGCAATCAGTGTGAGATGGTAAATTACAGCTAGGATAAGTGAATAACCTGCACCCAGATACCATGTTTGATATAAAAAGACTGAAAACTCTTAATTAACGGAAAACATGAGAAACGTCTACAGGTAGGTCCAGATTATAACAATTGAGATTGATTAGACTATGTTAAAGATATTAAATCAAATATAAATCTTGTTTCAGATTTTTTAATATATCAAATATATTGGCAATAACTTTTCTATATACAAAGGGAGTCCATAATTGTTATGCATACTAAGTTTGGAGTCCAGGGACAAAAAAGGCCCTAAGCACTATGAGATCTGTGCAAGGATCCTATCCAATTCCCAATTGTTCTTGGCAAAACTATTAGTTTTGGATGGATTACAAACTCAAACAACCCAAGATTTCAGCTGGCTAACATGCTTAGCACTTTTATCCCTTAAAGTGATAACATCTATTTTTCTTCTTCTTTAAACACATTTGTTACAGAAACAGGAGATGAATTTAATTAATGCTGAAGGTGGCTTTAGACAAAATAAATAAATAGAATTAGAGTTTGAAGCTCATGTTTCGACCTAAGCACTACAGATATTACTTATAACAAGCATGGTGGGATACAAGAATAGATCCGAAATTACAATTTAAGGCTCAAGATTCGAACTAAAGCAAGATACTTGAATTGTCCTAGGGCTCTACCCTTAGTGGGTGGGATCTACAATCTAGTCAAAGGTTGGATCTCAAAATCACGAATGTCTTGAGGCTAAAATTCATATATTAATATGCTATGTAATCAGAATATGAGTCGATAACCAAAACTCATGTTGTATCCAACTTATACCAAGGTTGGACGTTAGACATGTAGAACTTCAGTCAAGCTTAGACAGTGGATGTTGCACACTGATCCCTCCCTGTAGCATCACTTGCTTGCGGTCTGTTGCAAAATGTAAGAGCATTTCTAAAGGTAGGTGCATTTCTGGGGTCTCTTTGGATAGAAACAGAAAATGTGCACAAATAGGATAGGAGTGACAGTGCAATCCTATATGATCACAAAAAAGAGGAACTGTTCTAAAGATATATGGATGCACCATGGTAATTTTGCATAATTAAGAAGAGAATGCAAGGAAAACATATTTTTTTCTTTCAATATGCCTAACGTCAATTCAGAATTCCTTGAAAAATCCCATGGGTTCATAAATTTGGAGGCACAGAAGTCCTATAAGCTAATTGTGTAACACGGTAATAGGATGACAAACATATAAACCACAACTGATGGTGATCTCATTTTATTTCTACAGAAAATTATATAGGAGCATTATCGTTGACGAAATATTTGCAAACAAACTGGTCCTACGACTTGAACTGTGTAGGGATGACACAAAGACCCCTCTTCATCAACTAAACTATTGTGAGAACACATATTTATTAGATAACATGACGTGTGCTTCAATAAAAATATATTAGATAATGATAAATATTAACAGAGCAGGTCAGGTTGCACTCTTAACGTGTATATGCAAACTCAATTTCTACAAAAATAACTCAACTGAGACCATATGCATGCAGAGGGGTTGATGCAACGATAAGCAAAGGGATTTTAAATATACTGGATGTAATCAGAGTATTCAAGAGAGGAATTGAGAACAGAGAGAGTGTCGGCTACGGAACCGACAACAGCGAGATATGATAAAGTATAGTGGAACGCTTCTCAGGGCATAATGTCATGCTACTCAAAGCTGCATCGCACTGTTTTTTTTTTTCAAGTTCTGCATCATACTGATTGATAAGGCAGATGGGTAGATAACCATGGAAATTTTGCTTCAATTATTGGTGGATAAATTGGCATTCATGAAGCAGTGGCTAAGTCGAAGCTACAGAAGAGAAGACTTCATATGGTCTTGCATGCTGGATGACGCCTACTTGCATGCCATCAGTCTTCAACATGGTACATATTGAGCTGATCTTGACTTGTGCTTAATTGACTATTGACAAAGAGCAATGCACGAATAACACAAGTAAAGCAGAAATAAAGTTAATGCTTATATAGCTAAAATTAATGGAAGATCGGTGTATTCACGAAATGAAAATTTTCATACAGAAACTTTAATGATGTTTTCTAAAGATGATTTCCAGCTACAATCTTCCTACAGTTTTGAAAGTCGATGCAAAAAGTCACACAAACATATAAAACATATTGTAATAATCAGTAAAATAGGTCAACAATCAAGGAAAGCAAGCTAACAGCCAGGAGAAAAAGGAAACAGCAAATATGGTAATGCAGAATGAAGCTAACTGCTTTAATGTGAGGACCACCTTGCTAGTTTACATGTACATCAAGTATCTCCACATGTATGCAAATTGCAGAATGTGAGTGAGCAAGTACTTCTACACTGAACTTAGAACCGAAATTCCCTTCCTACAGACGTCCCATGTTAGCCTTGTCCTAGTACGCATGCAACATGAACTCAGGAGTACTAGTAACAATTTTGGATGAACATGATAATACAAAAAAGAAAATGTGCACCAAAAATATCGGAAAGACAAACGATCAATAGAGAGAAGCACCTGCACTAAGAAAATTTCACACAAAACTGATGGGTTGCTTCAACTTTTCTCGCAGTGCGATAAACAAGAATAGTAGATAGTGGAACTGAATGTTTGTACAACAAATTATAACGAGCATCGAAATAGTACTACAAATTTATGTTTCGCCTACATTTAGCTAGAGATGGGACTATGTGATGATTTAATCATCTCTTTATACAACTCTAGCAGTCTAGAATTCCTTGAACATTGCAAATAGACATCCAAATCTCCATATCGACAAATCATCCATTATAATTCACATTTCCTCTTAGGTGACATTAAGACATCGCGGTTGAAACCACGGAGAAACTGTCGGGTACCCTAAACATGAATACCGAACATATATACTGCGACAGCAACCGTATAGAAGCAGATCCTCTGACTGTATCGACCTGTAATTTCAAGCCCTTCAAATAAGCATCTACTTACCTTGTATAAGTATAAAGAAGTACTGCATTAAGCTAGACTACAGATGCACAGATCTAGAGGTTTCATTAAGGCATACATATTTGTGCAGAGCCTTGAAGTCGGAGACAATGTTGACGCATCGGATCCCCAGCTCGAGCGCAGCGTGGACGCCTTCCATGAGCGCCAGCACCTCGAGCTCCATGCGCCCGCCCTCAAAACTTTCCACGCGCTTCTGTATGGCGCGCACCACCTTCCCCCGGGGATCGTAGACGGCCACCGCGAGCACCGCGACGCGGGGGTCCGGAACGCCCCACCTCCCCGCGCCCTCCTTGTTCGACAACCCCTTGTAGAAGACGCGGAAGAGAGGGCCGCGGCTTGGATCCAGAGGTCGCTCGAAGTGATCTCCTCCCTGGGCCCGCCGGCGATCTGGAGTGTCGGCGACGGCGAGCTCGCGCGCCAAGAGGGCGCCGCGGGAGGCAACGCGGGCGGAGGTGTTTGCCTGGGCGTGGGCGGCGCGGAAGGCATGGGCGTCGCGGCGGTTCTTCTCTTGTCGCGTGAGGTCGGCGAGTGCGGCTCCGGAGGACCAGAGCGCAGGGGCGGGTTGACATGAGCGGCAAGAGCAGGAGGCGGTGGCGGCGGCGGCGCTGGAAGAGGGCCGAGTAGAGACGCGGAGGGATGCTTGGATGGCCTCGTTGAGCTGGAGTTGGAAGGCGAAGTCTTGGTCGGAGGCGAGGGCGACTTGCTGGCGGCGGCGTCGGGAGGCGAGGTCGCCGTGGCCGGCCATGATCGGAACCGGCGGTGTCACAAAGACGAGGGTTTTGAGTGTGCTGCCAAATATCGCGATGAATTGGGATATTTTGTTCGTTTATGGGCACATTTTGGCCCATCTCGTCTGGGCTTTTTCTTTGTGATTATAATATTATATCTTTTACTATTAAAGGAGATCTCGTTGTCGTGATGGTGGTTCGACCGCATCCCCTCCCTCGCTCGCTAATCCCCCACCGATAGCTTCTGCTCTCGCCTCGTGTGATACACACAGAAAAAAAAACACCGTCAATATCCTTATCTCCTCCCCCACGATCAAGTCCTTACCCCACGATCTGGTGATCCGCGTAGCAGGGCACACAAAAAGCAACGACCAGGCACACGTCCAACGCACCCATCTCCCATCTCTCCTGAGAAAATCGCCACCACCATCAAGCCGGCAGCAGTCGCTCTGAAGGAAGTGGCCGCCGGACACTTCCCTCAGAGTTAACCTCGGTCCTCCCCTACCACGCGCCCGCCTCCTCGCCCAAGCGCCGCCCACACATAGATTATGGCGTCAGCCGCGTCGACGAGGACAATGGGATCGTGGACCTGGACCTCAATCTCGATCATCCCGCTCATCTTCGGCAAGTACGAAATCTGTGCGGCGCCGTGTCGGACAACAACAGCGTGGGCTCATGGCTAGCTCGTCCGAGTCTTCGGTTGACGACGTCTTGCCGTCGTTGTGTGTGCCGGCACCGACGCCTACGCCGTACTCAACATGTTCTTCAGGAAAGGAACGAGGAAGACCGGCGTCACCTATCGCCCCGTCTTGTCCGGGATCTACATCCTCTCCTCCAACTACGTCCTCAATGAACCAAACCAAGCCGCCGCCAGTACAGACCAAAGTCCAAACACCATGTGGGTAATTAACGAACCTTTCTATTAGGTGATGCAAGCTGCGTTCAATGGAACCATTGTTCCAGCAGGAAAGTTTTCATCCCTCTCTCTATATATGCCTTGTTGTATTTTTTACATCATTGTCTTCTCTGTACAATGCTTCTCTCTGTTGCTATCGCTGTATGATGTTGTAACCTGCTGCTGTTGTATCAATAAACGATCATGTGTGCAGTTTCTTGTATGGTACTCCTGGTGAGACTTTGTGTATGTTTAGGTTGTTGTTTCCCTCCTGGTGAGACTGGCTTGTTTGTGTATTCCCTCTTAATGATGATCTTGCTGTGTACGGAGTATTAGTAAGTGATGTGTCAAGCTTTGTGACTTGACCCCAGTTGTAGGAGCATTATATCTTTGATAATTTATTCACTGGGTCGATTGTGTGCTACATGAAAAGTAACTAAAAAAAATAAAGGAAACCGAGTTGTAGAATAACTGTTAAGTTGATGTAATTAACTATGCTTTCTCTTTGTCCCACTTAATACTCTGTACAAACAAATTAGGAATATTTTTCGCTACGGAAAAAAAATGTGAGATCTACGTGAACTCTACCTTTGGCTGCATACCTTGGTGGTTTCTTCACCATAGTAAGAGTGAGCGGCGAGAATATGAGAATATGAGAATTCATCACCTAGCTTAGCCAATGCAACGTGAAGAAATATAAGAGGATCTAGCTTAATCCAAGTGTATGGTAGCAGATCATCTACTTGGCTTTCTTTTTTTTCAATTTTCTAAATCGCAGTTTCATCTCTACCCGCATTTGCAGGTAAAGAACATGTGCATACTGTAGTTTGCGCAAGCAGGAGACCGAGAAAATGTAATGCAGTGCGTGAGCTACTGAATAGACATCTAATAAAAAGAAGCATGTTCTTTCATCTCGATATGTAATATAACAGTGCTATTGAGTGCTCTCTTTACTACTGCAATTGCCTCACCCACTGTAAAGAAAAACCTTGAGTTTATATCGTCTTTTGTTCTGCACTATACAATGTTATAAGGCTACTTATTTGTGTTATGTAGAGATAAAAACACATACTGCAACCAAATTGGTTCATCCCACGATGAAGTGTTTCTTGCTCGTTTCGTGACAACTTCAGCCAAAAATATAAAGTTGGAGGGGAAAGCACACTTTGATAAATGTTTCTTTAGCCGTGTGTTATTCCCTAGCCACTGAGCAAATGGATCGTCATACATATATTAGAAACGCGGTCTGGTTTATGAATATGGAGTAAATTATATTAAGCAAATGCTCTTTGCTTGTTGAGTATTTTTATTTGTTGTGGACCTTGTTTGTATTTTTTTATGTGGTGAGAATTCTATGGATGACGTGAATCTGCTCTAATTATAATACTTCGTACATCAATTTTATGATATTTCACTATGTACGCTTTTTTGTTATTCGATACATACACCACACAAATGTTTAAATCTTTTTTGCGGGATACATCTTCGTGGAGTACAAGATATTTTTATAACAATGCCTCCAACTCATGATCTCTCTGTCTAAATTTATTATTTGGTGGAACTTTTTCTCTTTGTAACCAATATCACACAAGCTACACAAGATTTGATTGAGAACATCTATATACTTTTTTTCTTTCTCATGATGATAAGTAGGTATGTCTAGAATTCAAATTTGAGTCACATGTTTTGGTTTAGTGTTACGTTGTATAGGGACTAACGTATGAGACTATTTTATGGGATGATGGCCTTTAATGAAGGGATTATTAGGGCCATGAGAGGGTGGTTCTAGACCTTCACTTTACCCAACGCCGACGAAGAGCCAAGGGTAGACAATGTGTTCGTCGATGACTGCAAGACAACTGGCAAGGTTGTATCGGCGTTGGCGACAAACAATGATGGTGAGCGATGTGCAAATTTATTGTCCCGTAGCAACGCACGGGCACTCAACTAGTGGTTTTAAAAGGCACGACAGACCCTCTGCTGCTAACATGAGTGGTCTGTAAGTGACTGTCTCGGCATCATTGATGAACCATCTCTTATTTGCAGATGGCATCGTGATGTTTTTGAAAGCAAATGATATGAAAACTACTGAAGTGAACCAGGTGTTGGATATTTATTGTGATGCCACATGTCAGCGCAATAACTATGCAAAATCATCCATCTTTTTTAATAAGGGTGTCTTGTCCGTAATGAGATCAAAGGGATTCTGAATGTTCCAAATGAAACTCTCAATGAAAAATATTTGGGCATGTCGTATTATATCGACTCCTTTAAAACGGTGCATTCGAGTACTTAAAGGACAAGCTATGGAATAAGGTACAAGGATGGATAGAGAGCACATTGTCATATGTAGGAAAGGAAATCTTGGTAAAGACCGTTGCTTAGACAGTGCCCGTTTAATCCACGTCTTGCTTTAAGTTGCCAAGGGACCTATATGAGCACTTGAATATGCTTATAAGAAAATATTGGTGGGGGAGGGGGCAAGAATAGCCAGCGCAAGTCTCACTGGGTCTTGTGTAAGGTGATGACACAACCAAAAGGTATGGGGGGCTGGACTTCAAAGACATTGAGCTTTTCAATCTTGATTTGCTGGCTATACAAGCATGACGTATGTTCCAAAATCCAGAGTCTCTTGGCGCAAGGATTTTGAAGAGCATATAATTTCCCAGTTCTTCTAATTTGGAGGCTAATCTTGGCAACCATCCAAGTCAAATCTGGAGAGCGATAGTAGAAGGTCGTGACACATTGAGGCAAGGATTGATAAAAAGAATAGGCAATGGTGAAACGATGAATATATAGAACAAAATTTTGCTTCCAAGAGATGAAATGTTGCGGTCGTATGGGTGGATGGTACTGTAGGATCGAGAGAGGGTGTCTAGAGGGGGGGGGGGTGAATAGACTACTAGCAGAAATTTAAAACCTAACCTTTTCCCAAGTTAATTGGTTGGCAGATTTTAACTATGTTAACAAGTCTAGCAAGTCTAACAGCCCTACACATGCATGTCTAAAAGTATGACAGTGGAAAGTAAAGACATTGCACATGTAAGTAAAGAGATGGGTTAGGAAGATCAAACGCAATAGGAGACGCAATGATTTTTCCCATGGTCCCGATAGGTGGTGCTATCATACGTCCACGTTCATAGAGTCTTCAACCCACGAAGGGTAACGGTCGCGAGAGTCCACGAAGGGCTCTACCCACGAAGGGTTCCACGAAGAAGCAACCTTGACTATTCCATGTGGCTTCCGTCCATGAAGGACTAGCCTCACTATGGGTAGATCTTCACAAAGTAGGCGATCTCCTTGCCCTTCCAAACTTCTTGGTTCAGTCCACAACACGAAGTAGGAGGCTCCCAAGCGACACCTAACCAATCTAGGAGGCACCACCCTCCAAAAGGTAATAGGCTCGGTAATGACGATGAACTCCTTGCTCTTGTGCTTCAAGATGATAGACTCCTCAACACACAATCACTCTCTCACAGATTTGGCTTGGTAGAAGAGATGGGATTGGTGGAAAGCAACTTGGGGAGGCTAGAAATCAAGATCCATATGGTTGGAGTGGAAGATCTTGACCTCAACACAAGGGTAGGTGGTTCTCTCTAAGAAAACTGAGTATGATAGGTATGGAATAGTTTTGAGTGCTTCTCTTTCGAGTGGGTGGTGGTCAAGGGGTATATATAGGCATCCCCAAAAATCCAACCGTTACACACAAAAAGTCAGACTCGATGACACCGATGTGTAAATCTCGGTGGTACCGAAGTGACAAAAAGTGGCAACTTTTGAATCTCGGAGGGACCGATATACAACTCTCGGTTGCACCGACAAGGTGACAAATGGTCAGATTTACCAATCTCGGTGACACCGATTCACCATTCTCGGACAGACCAAAAATGTGAACTTGCGTAACAGAAACTTGGCAACCCAACTCGGTGGCATCGAGTGCAGTGTCGGTTGCACCGAAGTGTTAGGGTTTGGCTGAGTCTGTCTAGGGTTTGGAACTCGGTGGCATAGGGATAGGAATGTTGGTTGCACCAATTTTGCATATTTAGCTTAGGACAGACTTTAGTGGGAGATTTTGTGGATGTTTTGGTGACTGTCACTTGGGCACGTTTGAGCATATTGTTCACCATCAAAACTTTACCCCCTTTTAATAGTATTGGCTTTCCTATGGACTCAAGTGATTTCTCACAAATGTAAAATGTAGAGTCCTCTTGCTTGAAGCTTGGCCAACATATTTCCTTGAATCTTGGGGTAATTCCACAATCTCCTCAATCCTTTTTCCAACTCAAATCTCCATGGACTATTATCTGAAATATACTAGATAGAGGTGTTAGTCCAAGAGACAATGTATGTTGTCATGAATTATCAAAACCACCAAGGGAGCATGTTGTGCTTTCAATCTCCCCCTTTTGGTAATTGATGACAACATACAATCAAAGCTTCAATGAAAGATATGCATGGATGCAATGAAGGCTTTGAGAAACACATGACTTAGATTTGCTCCCCCTAAATGTGTGCAGTCCTTTAAAGGATAGTTGCTTTGGAATGCATGGACACACATATGGATGAAAGGGATATAAGAGTCATGTGTATCTTGGCTATATGTATCAATATATGTGAATGAAATGTATATCCTTGATCAAGACTTTACCCTTGCAAACAATATGTGCAAGAAGCAAGAGATCATGTTGATCAAAGATATGATGCATATACTTACCTTGAGTTCTTGAGCATTCTAGTAGTAGAGACACACTTGAGAAAACAATGTTAGGAAACACAAGAGTATTCTACTAAACAAAAGCAATAGAACTCAAAGAATACCAAGATATGGACAACATATAAAATATGATAATCATTAAGATTGATATGTCTACACCTTTAGCATTAATCTATTATATCTTTTCTCCCCTTTGATATAAATATGGTAGTCCTCTCCCCTTGAATCTCAGCATGTAGATATTGGGATAAGATAGGGTGAGAACAGGAATCCTTTGTTCACTTGAGACTTTTTCTTTCAAAGTAGTTTTCTCCCCCTACAATGTTGTTCCTCTCCTTGATTATATAAGTGTGAACTTTTGATGTTTTCCTCTCCCCCTAAATCATATCTCCCCCTTTGCATAAGCATGTAACTCTGCCTTTAGCATGAAGCTTTGATATTCTCCCCCTTTGGCATAAAATACTAAAAAGGTCAAACTCGGGAGTAGTGACAGGGATCATTGACAAGGAAGGGATCCTGGAGATCAAGGGTCATTGAAAGTAGGGTTCAATAAAAGATTAAGGGAATCATTGAGTGTAACTTCTCTCCCTTTGGAAAATTTAAGGTTTCTTCTTCTTGGAGCTAGGGATCCTTGAATAAATAATTTCTCCCCTGAAGTGTTGTTTGTTCTTCTCCCCTTAAAAATATAAATAATAATAATATTTTTTTGAGAGATCATCGAATGAACAAGAATATCACAAGAACAGAAACAAATAAACAATACCAAAGAAACATATAATTTGAAAGCAAAGAAAATCGGTGACTCCGTGATAGATAAATCAGTGGTACCGAGATTGTGTAGTGCAGCTTATCTGCAAATTCGGTAGAACCGAGTTATCTATATCGGTGACTTCGAAAGTTAAACCAAGTTTCTATTTAGAGAGACAAACGAAATTGTTTCAAAAAGAAAAATGCGAAAGATTTACAAAGGTCATCAAATAGATAAGATTTGAGTGGTTACAAAAGATCATGCAAATAGAAAGCAAACCACACAAGATTCTTAACTAAATGATGGGCGGTGACTAGGTCACCTATGTTAGAGTATTTTGACTTAGGAGCCAGGCAACAATGCTTGATCATAGGTCATACTCTACGTTAAGCTCAAAATGGGGTTACCAATTTTCGATTAAGCATTGTGATGTCTTCATATCACTTGAGTTGCTTTAGCCCATGACTTGGTGTAAAGCCTTTTCAAGGATATGAGGACATACCTTTAAATGATGTTGGTGACGCTGCTCGTAGGTGATATTTTTTTGAGCTGTAATCAGTAGGAGAGGCTCCTACTGCTTTAGATTAATTAAGTAATGTTACACTTTACATGTTGTGGGTTTGACTGAATGGTCTCCCTAGGGACAAACTAAAACAAGAGATTAAGTCTAATGAAAGAGTGAAGATGCTCTAGGTGCAATGAGGGGAATTACAAAAGCTAGAGCTAAAAGTGTTAAGTAGTCCCAAAACTTGGGATCAACTCTGTGCTTTAACCAAAGAAGGTCTTCTTTTGTTCTGTCCTTCCAGGTAGAATATTGAGGTGGAATGTGCGTGAAGATAAAGTTATTTCTTTCTTTCCATATGTTCCAAGCAACAATTCCCACCAATTCAAAAAACAGATGACCTGTGAAGGATAGCTTGGCTTGCTGAAGAGCAGAGATGGTAGATACATCTAGATTCCAGGCAATGTCCACTCTGCTCCAGCAATGTACACTAAAAGTACACTCAAAGATAAGGTGCTCAATCGTTTCCTCACACCCAGCAGAATAGAGCACACATGAGTAAATATCACCAATGTTGAAATGTCTCCTTTTTAGCATGTTTCTAGTGTTCAGTCGATCAGCTAGAAGAAACCACATGAAAACCTTTAGTTTCATGTGCACTTTAGATGACCATATCCATAAGAAAGGAGCAGGAGCTGCTATAGTTGCGTGACAATGCATATAAAAATTCTTGGACATGAATTTGCTGCCCCAACTGTATGTCCATGAATCAGATGTCGATGCATTGTGTGTAAGGAGTGGTCTGAGATTCATCAGAGTTTGGATTTCATCATGGGCCTCAGGAGATAATGGTAAATGAAACTTAGAATATGGGTCTGCTTCCTGGAAGAACCTGTGGACAGAGATGTCTTCCTCCCTAGCAAATGAGAATAGACATTGGAGTGAGTTGCTAAGCAGATCATCAGTCCAACTGTCATGCCACAGGGAGATATTCTGGCCAGAACCAACAGTGAATAATGCAATACCGCGAAATATTGGCATAAGCTTGATGAGCTGTCTCCACCAAAATGAACCAATCGGGGTTTTTGCATGTGGAATAGAGTCACCATAGTATGTATCCCAAATTAGTTGTACCCATGGAAGATCTGCCTTATTATAGAACTTATCCAAGAATTTCAAATGGAGGGCTTGATTCTGAACTTTAATATTGATGACCCCAAGACCTCCATGCTTCTTAGGGAAACACACTCTATTCCATGCAACCATGGAATTACAGGATTCTCCTTGATTAGTTTTCTTGGTCCAGATGCATCTTCTTCTTACTTTGTCAAAGTACTCTAGAAATTTGGGAGGGAGTTTCAGAGTACTCGTGGCATGATTGATCATAGAAGTGACAAGAGAATTGACCAGGGTGATTCTTGATGCATGACAGAGAAGGTAGCACATGCTGGAGAGCCGTCTTTCAACTCTGTCCACCAATGGCATTAACTTAGTCATAGTTGGTTTGGTTGTGCCTAGAGGTAAGCCCAAATAGGTAAATGGAAGCTTCCCAATTGTACATCCAAAAATGTTGGCAAGAGATTCAGATTTTGCAGTCTCAATGTTCAAAGGGATCATGTAGGACTTATGGAAGTTTATGTTCAGACCTGTTGAAGCTGCAAACTGCTGAAGTAAATTCTTGAGGTGTGCAATCTGATGTTCACAAGCAGGCATGATCAACAACGTGTCATCCGCGTACTGAATGACTGGAAAATCACCTTGCCTTGGGATGGGAAGAGAGAATCTCCCTTCAGAAAATTCTCTATTAATGATACACTGCAATAGTTCTGCTGCCAAAACAAAAAAAGTAATGGGGAGAATGGATCTCCTTGACGAACACCCCATTTGCAATGGAAGGATTTCCCAGGGATGCCATTTAGCACGACAGACGAGTGACTAGAGGAGAGAATAAGCTTTACCCAAGTTATCCAACGATCATAAAAACCCAAATGCTGCAGCATTAAAATAATTAAGTCGTGCTCAACCATATTGAACGCTTTCTCAAAGTCAAGTTTGATGATCACTATCTCCCTTTTAGATTGAACACACTGATGAATATATTCAAATCACCATGCTAGGCAGTCCTGAATCAATCGACCTTTGATGAAACCATATTGATTTTTATGAATAAGCTGGAGAATCACCTTCTGAAGACGATCAACTAATAACTTTGTCAACAACTTAAGGCAGCAATTGATCAGAGAAATCGGCCGATAATCATTAACTGTAGTGGGGGCCGGTTTCTTTGGAATGAGTGTGATCAGTGAAGCATTAAGACTGTCTAAAGAGATATTGCCTGACCAGAATTGATTACAAAGCTCATAGAAATCATGTTTGATAATCTCCCAACAATTCTTGAGAAAGCAGCCATTGAATCCATCCGGTCCAGGGGCCTTGTCCATAGGCAATTTTCGGACCACATCATCTATTTCTTTTTGACTGAAGGGGGAAGAGAGACTCCCCAGATCAAGGTTTGTTGTAACTAGTTGATCCATGTTAAAATGAACATCAATGGGGATTGAGGTTCCCAACCTGTCTATGAAAGCATGATAAATTGCGTCGTCCTTGCTGGTGTGGTCTTCCAACACCACTCCACTTGGGAGTGTGATCGCTGCAATTGTATTCACCCAGTGTCGTTCTGGTGCCATCCGATGGAAAAACTTGGTGGGTTCGTCACCAAATTTGATATATCGTACCGTGCATCTCATGCGCTAGTATTGCCGCTTATAAGTTAAGAGGCGGATAATGTGAACTTTAAGAATTTTCCTGAAGTTCCATTCATGGACAGCAAGCTGACGCTCATTCTCAATACTATCAAAAAACAACAGGGTTTGGTTTGATTTGTCAATGAGCCGAGAGAGGTTGGAGATGGATTTACTCCAACGTTTCAAAGCACCTCTAAGAGATTTAAGTTTCTCACTAATTTTTCTCGCAGGGTCACAATATTTGGTAGTAGCACTCCAAGATAATTTGACCACGTCCATGAATCCTGGATGGCTGATCCAATAGTTTTCAAACCTAAACAGGCGGGATCGTGGTATGCTTGTTTGGACTGAAATGAAGGATGCTCGAGGTTGATGAAGATCATCCTGAGTTTGGAGCTATCCTTTTTGTTCTAGTACTCTTATCACCTACAAAGGTTAGTCATACAAGGAAGAACAATGGATATATCCAATTGATATGGCACCACTTAAGATTTTGCAACTAAGATGAAGTATATGTCAAGGATATGTTTTTGTTGTCTTCTTCCTTCCATCATCAAGAGGGGTTGTGGATACTTGGTAATGACAAGATTGCTCATGATTGGAGTTAATGGAAATCTTGTAGGATGAAGTTCTTCCAAGTACCTATAGAAGGTTAGATGCAATAAAAGGGAGCATACAATTCCATGGCATATGATAATGAGTTATGAGATCATGGAGATAATAATAATAAAGCTCATGCCCTTGCTTGCAATCGAGTGATTCTAGCTCAGGTTTCAAGCATCAATGATGTTCAACTCACTCCTCAAATGACAAAATGTCTTCTCATCAAGTGGCTTGGTGAAGATATCGGCCAATTGTTTGTTAGTACGCACATGCTTAAGATTGATATCTCCTTTGGCAACATGATCATAAATGAAATGATGTCGAACTTGAATATGCTTGGTTCGAGAATGTTGCACAAGATTATGTCCAATTTTAATACACTTTCATTGTCACAAAGTAATGGAACATTTTTAACATTAATTCCATAATCCTTAAGTGTTTGTGTCATCCATAGTAATTGCGCACAACAAGATCCATCAGCAATATACTCAGCTTCGGTAGTAGATAGAGATACCGAATTTTGTTTCTTGGAGGACCAAGACACAAGAGATCTACCTAAACATTGACAAGTACCCAAGGTGGATTTTCTATCAATCTTGTCACCGGCATAGTCCGAATCGGAATATCCAACAAGATTAAAAGAATATCCCTTGGGATACCAAATGCCAAAGTTTGGTGTTTGTATCAAGTTTCTCACAATACGTTTCAAAGCCAAAAGATGACACTCTTTAGGTGCGGCTTGATATCTAGCAAACATGCAAACGCTAAGCATAATATCGGGACGAGATGCACATAGATATAACAATGAACCAATCATAGACCGATAAACCTTTTGATAAACCGGTTCATCCTCCCTGGTAAGGTCAACATGTCCATTGGTGGACATAGGAGTTTTCATACCTTTGCAATCCTGCATGTTGAAATTCTTGATCAAGTCCTTAGTATACTTAGTTTGAGAGATGAAAGTTCCTTCTCTTCATTGCTTGATTTGCAATCCAAGAAATAATTTCAGCTCACACATCATAGATATCTCATACTTCTCAGACATCAACCTTCCAAATCTTTCACTAAATTGAGGGTTAGTGGAACCAAAGATAATATCATCCACATAGATTTGGCACACAAATAATTCTCCATTAACTCTCTTAGTGAACAAGGTTGCATTAATTTTACCAATTTCAAAACCTTTTTTGATGAGAAACTTCGTTAAACATTTATACCAAGCACGAGGGGCTTGCTTGAGACCATAAAGAGCTTTGCGAAGCTTGTAAACATCATTAGGTTTCTTAGGATTTAGAAAACCAGGTGGTTTCTCAACATAAACTTCTTCCTTAATTTCACCACTTAAAAATGCACTTTTGATATCCATTTTATAAAGCGTGATATCATGGTGATTAGCATAAGAAAGAAGAATGCGAATAGCTTCAAGTCTAGCAATGGGGGCATAAGTCTCACCGTAGTCCATACCTTCGACTTGCGTATATCCTTGGGCTACGAGACGAGCCTTGTTGCGTACGACTTGACCATCTTCATCTTATTTGTTCCAAAACACCCATTTGGTTCCGACGATGTTTTGCTCATCTTTGGGCTTCTCCATGAGTGTCCACACTTCATTCCTTTCGAAGTTGTGTAGCTCTTCATGCATTGCGTTCACCCAATCCACGTCTTCAAGAGCTTGTTCTACCTTCAAAGGCTCTATGCTAGAGATGAAAGAATAATGCTCACAAAAGTTAGCTAGATGGGTTTTAGAGCGAGTAATTCTCCCTGTTTGTATATCACCAAAGTTTTGGTTTAGGGGATGGTTCTTGGTCACTTGAGCTCGAACACGGATCAACTTCCGATTGTTGGATGGTGGAGCTTCTTGTTCTTCATCGTCATCTCGTTCATCTTCGTTATTGTTGAAGGTGTCATTCCCTTGAGGTGGTGGTGAAGGTGGTTGTGGTGGATCTTCATGATGCACTTCCTCTTCTTCATCATCTCGTCGTGTACCGCTCGTGGATGCCTTCATGTCGTGTTGAGGTTCACCTTGACGTGAGTGGGGGCTTCCACTTGAGTTGATGAAGTACTTTCCTTCACCTCCATGGGATGAATCTTGCTGATAGGTAGATCTAGTATGGCCTCCGAAGGATCCTTATCACCTACATCATTTGGCAATTGTTCGACTTGCGAACCATTAGATTCATAAAACTTCACATCTACCGTATCTTCAACTTTTCGAGTGAAGTTTTTGTAGACACTGTAAGTGTGAGAGTTCGATCCGTAACCAAGTAGGAATCCTTTATGAGATTTAGGAGCAAATTTAGTACGACGATGCTTATCAAGAATGTAGCACTTTGAGCCAAATACCCGAAAGTATCCAACTTGGGGTTTGTTACCGGTGAGTAGCTCGTATGCCATTTTACCAAGAAGCTTGTGCGAGTAAAGTTGGTTTGTGGCATGACATGCTGTTTCAACGGCTTCTGCCCAAAAGTGTCTTGGCGTCTTGTATTCGTCAAGCACCATTCTTGCCATCTCAATGAGCACCCGGTTCTTCCTCTCAACAACTCCATTTTGTTGAGGTGTGTACATAGCCGAGAACTCATGTGAGACACCTTCTTCGTCGAGAAAGGTATCCACATGGGTGTTCTTGAACTCTGATCCGTTATCGCTCCGAACCTTCTTGATCTTCACTTCAAATTGATTTTGCGCTTTGCGAGCGAAGTTCTTGAAGATCTTTTGAACCTGTGACTTATCATCAAGAAAGAATACCCACATAAATCTAGAAAAACCTTCAACTATAACTAGACCATAGGAATTTCCACCGAGACTCTTGTAAGCATTGGTACCAAAAAGATCCATGTGAAATAACTCGAGTGGTCTCCTAGTAGTCATGATATTCTTAACAGGATGACTTCCACCTACCTGCTTTCCAGCTTGACAAGCCTTACAAAGTCTATCTTTGTCAAAGATAACATCTTTAACACCAAGTATATGATCACCTTTGATTAACTTATCTAGATTGCGCATGCCTACATGTCCAAGTCTTCTATGCCAAAGCCAACATTTAGAAGATTTTGCAATTAAACAAGTGCGAGGCTTGGATCTTTTAGTGAAATCAACAATGTATAGATCACCTCTACAGAAACTGGTAAAGACCATTTTTATGATTATCTTGATGAAACACTTGGCAATATACTTCCGTGAATAAAACATTGAAACCGAAGTCGGCAAGTCTAGATACGGAAAGAAGATTGTAGCCAAGGGATTCAACAAGCATGACATTTTGAATAGAGCTATCATGGGATATGTCCACCTTACCAAGGCCAAGCACCTTACCATTAGAGTTGTCTCCAAAGGTCATATACCATCGAGGACCTTGATTAGGCGTGATCTCTTGGAACATGTCTCTATCACCAGTCATATGATCCGTACATCCGCTGTCAAGAATCCACTCTTTTCCTCCAGACATGTAATCTCTAAAGTTTTCCATAAGACTCAGATTCTTCATGATCTTCTCACACTCGATGTCAAACAACTCATCTTCTTCATAGTAGCCATGTTCCACATTGTCATCATCAAGTGGGAAATCCTCGTCATAAAGAACAAGGGATTCGTTAGAATAGTGATCATGACAATGTTCAAGTTTATGAATGCAAATGGCTTCAAAGATAATGTTGTTAATAGTGGTGACATCTCCTTTAGCACGCATACGATCACGGATCTCAAATAGGCATTTATCAAAGTTTGGATCACTAGGCTTCATTTTGTGAAAAGCAACAATTTTATGAAGAATTTCATCAAGATTTCCTAAGTAAAGATTTGGATATCGTTTCTCCAAATCAGTCCATAAGGTATAGGCACATGCAAAGTTCTTCATTTCAAAAAGCATGAATCTTGGTAAACCTCTAACAATAAGATTGAAAGTTCTTAGGTTACCAAGCATGTTAATTTCCTCTTCGTGTGTGGGATGCAATTCATCAATGGGGAGCACATAGGGGTTTTCAATATATTTAGTCAAATGGAATCTATTTAATAGATCAATCATGGCATTCTTCCATTCACTATAGTACTCTCCATCAAGAATGGGCACTCTACAACTCAAACTCTCTACTCTAGACACATCCATCTTCCTTCACGGTGATTAAACCGAAGTAATGGAGACCAATGCTCTGATACCACTTGTAGGATCGAGAGAGGGGTGTCTAGAGGGGGGGGGGTGAATAGACTACTAGCAAAAATTTAAAACCTAACCTTTTCCCAAGTTAATTGATTGGCAGATTTTAACTATGTTAACAAGTCTAGCAAGTCTAACAGCCCTACACATGCATGTCTAAAAGTATGGCAGCGGAAAGTGAAGACATTGCACATGTAAGTAAAGAGATGGGTTAGGAAGATCAAACGCAATAGGAGACGCAATGATTTTTCCCGTGGTCCCGATAGGTGGTGCTATCATACATCCACGTTCATAGAGTCTTCAACCCACGGAGGGTAACGATCGCGAGAGTCCACGGAGGGCTCTACCCACGAAGGGTTCCAGGAAGAAGCAACCTTGACTATTCCATGCAGCTTCCGTCCATGAAGGACTAGCCTCACTATGGGTAGATCTTCACGAAGTAGGAGATCTCCTCGCCCTTACAAACTTCTTGGTTCACTCCACAACACGAAGTAGGAGGCTCCCAAGCGACACCTAACCAATCTAGGAGGCACCACCCTCCAAAAGGTAATAGGCTCGGTAATGATGATGAACTCCTTGCTCTTGTGCTTCAAGATGATAGACTCCTCAACACACAATCACTCTCTCATAGATTTGGCTTGGTAGAAGAGATGGGATTGGTGGAAAGCAACTTAGGGAGGCTAGAAATCAAGATCCATATGGTTGAAGTGGAAGATCTTGACCTCAACACAATGGTAGGTGGTTCTCTCTCAGAAAACTGAGTATGGTAGGTATGGAATAGTTCCGAGTGCTTCTCTTTCGAGTGGGTGGTGGTGAAGGGGTATATATAGGCATCCCCAAAAATCCAACCGTTACACACAAAAAGTCAGACTCAGTGGCACCGATGTGTAAATCTCGGTGGTACCGAAGTGAAAAAAGTGGCATCTTTTGAATCTCGGAGGGACCGATATAAAACTCTCGGTTGCACCGACAAGGTGACCAACGGTCAGATTTACCAATATCGATGACGCCGGTTCACCATTCTCGGACGGACCAAAAATGTGAACTTGCGTAACAGAAACTTGGCAACCCAACTCGGTGGCACCGAGTGCAGTGTCGGCTGCACCGAAGTGTTAGGGTTTGGTTGAGTTTGACTAGGGTTTGGAACTCGGTGGCACCGGGATAGGAATGTTGGTTGCACCGATTTTGCATATTTGGCTTAGGTCAGACTTTGGTGGGAGAGTTTGTGGATGTTTTGGTGACTATCACTTGTGCACGTTTGAGCATATTGTTCACCATCAAAACTTTACCCCCTTTTAATAGTATTGGCTTTCCTATGGACTCAAGTGATTTCTCACAAATGTAAAATGTAGAGTCCTCTTGCTTGAAGCTTGGCCAACCTATTTCCTTGAAACTTGGGGTAATTCCACAATCTCCTCAATCCTTTTTCCAACTCAAATCTCCATGGACTATTATCTGAAATATACTAGATAGAGGTGTTAGTCCAAGAGACAATGTATGTTGTCATGAATTATCAAAACCACCAAGGGAGCATGTTGTGCTTTTAGGTACATAATCCTCCTACTTATGTGTCCAAAATTATGGACCAGGCAACAACCACTTGTAACATGGGGAAGGTTCATGAGGTGTTCTTCCTTTTCGATGCAAAGGGGGTGGCGGGCATACCATTCTATACGTTAAACATCCCGGACTTCTGGTGTTGACAACGCGCAAAAAATGGACTTTTCACTATAAGATCGACATATAATATGTTGGTGGCAACATGGAAACAAAGGGAATCATGGCTCGATGGTACAACCGGCTCATCTGGGAATAACGGTGAAGAGAAAGCATGGAAAAAACTATGGAAGATTGAGGTTCCATCAAACATTCGAATGTTCTTGTGGAGGCTCTCGAAACACTCTCTCCCGTTGGAGGACATACGAGCTCATAGACATATGTCCAATATTGCAGCTTGTGGGATGTGTGGATCCCTGAAATCTTGGCGACACTTATTGCTAGAGTGAAGTATGGCTAGATGCACCTAGCCCTAGTTGATGATAAACTTGAGCAGATTCTGGCCACGAACATAGAGTCGAGTGCGAAGAATTGGTTATTCACTATGTTGGAGGTTTTATCACATGATCTCTTTGTCAAGTTGGCAGTGACAATGTGAGTCATCTGGTTGGCAAGGAGGAAAGCGATTCACGAAGGAATTTTGCAGAGCCCTCAGTCGCTCCATTTGTTCATAGTGAGGTTCATTGGAGAGCTTGAAATACCGAAGGAAAACAAGCCAGTTCTGGATGCTCGTGTTATTCCAAGAGGAAGAATCACAATGCGACCACAAGCTCCACCCAAGAATACACATCTATGTTGCGGTTAGATCGGGTGGAGGAGGAGCGATTGATGTTATTTGCATTGATCACCACGGGTTGTACCTAGGTAGCTCGGCATTAGTGATCCAAGGCATGGATGATCCTGCGGTTTTGGAAGCCATGGCATGCCGAGAATCTTAATGTATCACTGAAGACCTACTACTACAACAATTCATGATGGCATCTGACTCCATGCAGGTAGTAGGCGATATCTCCAAGAGAAACGGAGGAAAATATAGAGTGATCATCTAGGAGATAAAATATAGGGATAGTTCTTTCACTCGTAATTTTGTTTTCGAGAGTCATGATAGTACCGTCGAAGCTCATAAGTTAGGTAGATTTTCTCTTTCCTTACCCTTAGGGTGTCCTGTACGGTTTGGCCAACCACATGTCATTAACGTCATCCCACAATATGTGGTTTATGATCCATAAAGATTAGGATTAAGCTTTACCCCTAAAAAAGACTATAACATTATGGTCCCAAATGAGTCACAAGACGCATACAGATTTCTCAAAAAACAAAGTACGCATAATAGATGCTACTTGGTTCTAATTTATTGGCCGCCTCATATTGTGGATCAATTTTTCGTCACAAATTTGATCAGGAAAAGATAAGTGATACGAGGCAAGCCCGTGTGTGTCGATCTTTCACGAATTGGAGGGGGAAACCTCAAGAACACGAAGAACACAAGGGGGGAAATCACAAGAGGAACCACTCAAGAACAAGTCCAATCACACATCCACTAGACTCACCACACACAAGATCCACAAGGTACATGAACAACAAAGGGAAAGAGGGATACATGGTAGAGTTCATCCCAAATCCCATGGGGAGATGGGACCTTGATATCCCGGAGGATCTTCCCTTGAAAGGGGCCTTGACTTCTCCTATAGAGGCATCTACTCCATGGGAGAGGTAGTGGAAGGAGCTAGGCTCAACTTATTAAGAGCAAACCATAGCTAACCCTAGAATGGAGGTGGGAAAAGAGTATATATAGTCCTAGGCATGAAGGGGTATGTGAAAGGGGGGATACATGGGCCTCGGGCCCGTCCATGCGCGCAGGCATGCCGGTTGTACCGGATGTTGGACCGGTTGTACCGGTCTTGAGACATCAACCGGAACAACCGGGGTAGTACCGGTCTTGAACTGCACCAGAACAGAACCTTGGCCACGGTTGGAGCGGTTGTTGGCGGTGGTGTACCGGTTGTACCAGGGGAGCAGTGGTTGACCGGTTGTACCCCTAATTCCTAGGCTGTTGCTAGTCCTCTTCTTCCTTCTTCTCTTCCAAGCTTCCCTCGCGGATGGTGTAGTTGTACGTAGGTGCTGGCACTCCTCATCATCATTCGTGAAGCTCCAGCAATACCTAAGAATGCACACGGGAGGAGTGTCAAGTAGTATACCATCCTTGAAGGGATCAAGTGAACACGTGTAAAGGAGATGATTCACCTTTATGTATGTGAAGTAGTCGTGTCATGTGTCACTTGCCGAACAGACTCTTGTCATGGTGATGTCCGTAGGATGTTCCGCATCATCCCCTCCCCCTTGGTAAAGATCCGACCTCGGATCAAGATCCAAATCACCATGGGAAGGAGATGGCGACGCCATGTGGATGTGGACGATCACCAAGCTCTCATCATCTTCAAGCTCTAAAGGGGCACTCTCCAATGTCTCACCATCTAGGAATTCCTTCAAAATGAGCAAACACGACAAACACTTGGAAAAACAAATGTGGTTAGTGTTAGTGCATAACCAAGCATTCAAGTGGTGAATCACCGCACAAGTGTTGTTATAATGCATAACATATGGTGTGACAAGGGATTGTGGAATGGCATGTAAGCATCTAAAGTGAGCACAAGCAATGCTATCATGGAAACAAGTATTCAAAGGTGAGGTAGGGATGCAAATATGTGTGACAATATAACAAGCATCTACCTCATGGTCATAGGACGCATGCGCAAAGCAATCAACAAAGGGTCTATGGTAGGCATAGGAATAATTCACAACACCAAGTAAAGTGAAGCGTCTAAACACATGGGGCAATCGAAAGTGTAAGGCAATCCAAGCATGATGTGCACATGGTGTAGTGAAGATAGTGAGGCACTCAACACAATAGAAAAAACAAGTGTTCAACACATGTGAGGCCATCAAGTCAAGCATGTAGCAAGCAATCGGGCATGGAACGTGTGAAGAATGGACATTGTTGCAACCAAGCATATGATAAGAGCAAACAATGCACAAGGTGGCTGCAACACACAAGGTATATATGTCTAGAGGCATGGCAATGTGGCAATCATGAAGAAAAGCGATATCACTAGCATGTGTGCAAGTAAGTGGTACAAGATGACTAATATGTGTCATGATACAAGAAACACAAGTAGGATGAGCCACAATATCCATTCTCAAGAATGATGTCACCTCAGAAGCATGACCTTGTGCTTTCGTCACAATGCCGATGCGCAAGCAAGTGCGATGTAGGAATGCATCGGTGTAACATGGCTCGCTCTCAAGATCTCGAATTGTCAACTCACGTGAAGTGGAGGTTGACATGTAGTCGAAGTATCCTACACATACACACAACAAAGGAAACAATGTATGTGCACGGTAGATAAACACATCATCCATCATGATGGTTCTCTTCTCTTGCACATAACCATTAGTATCACAAGTGCAAGAATAAGATGATGCAACAATGGCAATATTCATGACACTAGGCATATGTTGCAAAGAAGGAAGACAAACATACTTCACATGAAAGATGTCAAAAGATCCAATAATATGTGAGAAAGTTATGGGGACAATCTCATTAGCAACATCAAAGGCAATGTTGCACTCAATACATGGAAAATCTAGCATGCGAAAGGCAACACATGGAGACATATGACAACATTCAATAGAAAGCATGTGAAAAGCATCGCAATGGTTGTCATCAACCACATGAAAGGAGCAAGTAGTAACCATCGGTGATGCAACACAAGCAAGCATAGTGATCATGCCATGCCAACTAGTAGTGCAAAGATGCAACATACTAGAGGAAATCATGGAAATTATTTCATGTGATCAAATAGTAAGCATATGCAATGCACATGACATATCACAAGCACGAAAACAAAACATGATCAATGTATCATCATAGGCATGGGGCACATAGCAAACATGGCAATAGCAAGTTATATCTCCACGAAGCTTGCGAATACACATACAAATCATACAATGAAGTGTCATGTGAGATG
This sequence comes from Hordeum marinum, assembly GCA_022496015.1. Lineage (NCBI taxonomy): Eukaryota > Viridiplantae > Streptophyta > Magnoliopsida > Poales > Poaceae > Hordeum > Hordeum marinum. The sequence goes on from CM039678.1 coordinate 116,556,467, forward strand.
CAAAGCATGGGTTACAAATGCATGGGAAGGTCATAGAAACGAGCATATCATGCAAAGTGAACATGGCAATATTGGCAAAGGATATATACTAGACAATAAGCCATAACCATGTGAGAGCCATGTAGAAGAAATGCGCGAAGTATTTGCGCAAAGTGGGTGGGTGGAGGGTAAGCATTCCATGGTGGCGCACATCTTCGTTGCTCTCTAGAGCTCGTTTTGTCAACTCGCGTGCTTGCGAGGTTGATGAAGAATCATGTGTACCTACACAAGAAGGAGACACGCGAAACAAAGTGTGTGCGTGATAAATGTACATATCATCCATCATGATGTGTATGTGTGCGTGAGAGTTAGCACAAGATCAGCAATGCTCAAAGAAGTTTGAGGCATGGTATAGGAATATGTCATCCATCATGTAAAGATAGTTATTATGCTCAACATGATTGGGACACAAATTATAGCAAGTGTGTGGCACAAGCATTTTATTCATATCAATGGCAAGCATATTATGCACAAAAATATGGGAATCATGCAAATTGTAAGATGGAACACAATCTCCTAATATGTATGAGGGAACTAAGGGTGTCTCCTCATGTGCAAATAGCGGGAGCATAATATGGAGAATATGGACAACATCCAAAACAATGCATACTTGAAGCTAGGTGGTCATGGAATGTCATATGAGAATTATTGCGCAAAGGATGCAAAGGAAGCATGTCAATATCGTCACAAGAAAATCAAATGCCAATAACCATGGGTTTGTCATCTATGCCATATGAGAAAATGGGATTTACTTTTATGGTGTATGCATAGTGTAACATCCCAAATTTTGGAATGCTATAATAAACATTAGAATGATTGTTTGATTGTGTGAGTGATTGAAACTGAGTGCAATTTGAAACTTTCTAAAACTTTTGAATGAGAGCACTTTCCCCATTTGTTTTAAATTCAAATTTCATCCAATGTAATATGATGAGAGAAGATGACATGACTTCTTCAAATATAGGATCTGAAGTTTTAATTGAAAACCACTGGAGATTTTTCTACTTTGGCATTTCACTTCATATGTTGGTTTCATTTTAAATTTGAGTGAATTCAAATTCACTCACCCAAATTCAAACAAGTATGAGAGGAGGAACATGACACTCCACACCAGGGTTATTTTTGTGAAGTATTTGAACCATAAAACCCATGGGGTTATTTGAAAAATATTTGAAAAAAGAAATAAATCCAATTGAGCATTTTCTGAAAAAAACATTTTTTTCAAAAATATTTTTTTTGGCCGTGGAAAAATGTTTATGTTTTACAAAATATTTTTATGGTCATTTTGATATATAATATGTCTATATAAAACTTTTATTTATTCATCCATTCTTATTTTTTCTTTCTCAGTATTTGAAAAAAAAACTGTCAAAGCCCAACCCAAGATGGGGTCGTCCCCAACCTCACGAGAACTCCAGAATGGGAGCTCCAGGTCGCCATGGCCGCCGTGACTGGCGTGCCCTCCCTCCCCTTTCCTTCTCCCTATCTTTCTGGAAGCTTCCTCTCCTCCGGATCTTCCTTTCCCGCTCCTCCCCATCATTAAGAGGCCTTAATGGCCGAGATCGACGCCGGCGAAGAATCAGGGCATGCCGGATTTGCTCGCCCTAGCTGCTGCACCTAGACGCATCTTCGAGGCCTATAAATACCGCCCCTGCGAAGCCCACTCTCCCCTCGATCGATTCCCTTCCTTTGGAGCTCCTCTCCCCCACTCCATCAACCGCACGAACTTGCCGGAGTTCGTCAACTCCGGCGTCTTCTCCACCGTCACCCGAGGCTCGGTTGGCTTTTCCCCGACCTTCCACGAGGTTGCCACGACGTCCTCTTCCCCGTTCCGTGCTTTCCTTCCTCCGGGAGATACTGGAACATCAGATCCGAGCTCATCTTCTCCAACTTCGGCGACCAACTCCGGTGAGCTCCAGGAAATTTCCGTAATTCTGTTTTCAGAAAAATAGCAATCTTAAAAAAATCATATCTCCTAGTATACAACTCCAAATTGAGTGATTCTTTTTGCTGTAGTTTCAAAAATTTATGTAGTTTCTGATGGTGCACTTGGATTTCCAATTTGAGTAATGTAATTTTGAATTTTCTTAATGTGTTCGAGTCACTAATTTGGCAATATCTTGAGATTTATAATATATTTTTGATTGATTATTTTTCCAATATTTTTTTATTGATTGGCTTGTCCAGTAGCATTGAGTTATTGATTTTTAGATTTATTTAAATTAATATTTTAACTAAAAAGTACTGTTTTGTCTATATGGTTGTTTTAGTCATTCAATTATTGTTTTTAATTATTTTTAGTTAGTTCTTTTTGTAGATTTTCACATGTGGTTATATGGTTCTGTTAGACTACAGTAGATAAATTTTATAATAAGTTATTATTATTTTAGCTATTATTTTGTTCTATTGTTGTGTAGTTATTTAACTAGAGTAAATAGAATAGTCTTTTTTTCGTCACAAAAGTAATTATTTTGCCACATCAAGTTATTTTTATTGTTGTTTCTGTTAATTAGAAACCTATTAGTTGTTATAATATTTTGTTATGGTCTTAGTGTTTTTATTATAGTTGTTTTGGTGATAACTAGATAGTAATTTTAGCTATTAAAGTATTTCCTTTTTCTAGTTAATTTTTTATTAAATTGATTGCTATTAAATAGTTGTTTAAGCATTTCTTTTCTGTTATTGAGTGTTTAGAATAATTTATTGTTGCTATGATAGAATTTGTGTAAATTGTTTTCTCTCTAGTTTTCTTTAAAGCTTTCGTTGGATTTTTTGGTTTTCTTTGATTTCATTATTGTTTTCCTTGATTGTTTATTATTACTTTTACTCGATGTTATTTATTGGGAATGTGTTTGCTTATTGTGTGAATTGTTTGTTTCGTTAGATTATCTGGAGTGCGAAGCTTGTTATTACGAAGCTTTAGAATTTCAAGTCCGTCATCAAGGCAAGTCATTTGATCATGTTTTACCCATGTTTTATTTGCATTAGATGATATTTTCCACCATGCATGTAGTAGGAGTATTAAACTTGTTGAGTAGTATCATGATGTAGGACACCCCACAAATCCCCCGTTAACCTGGCCTGTGACGCTATTTTTATTTGATGCTATGCTTAAGTAGACGAGGTTTTGGTTGAGTGTTACATGGGAGTTGTGAGTATTTTGGATGAGGACCAATTTAAGATGATGAATACCACTTGACGTGATCAAGGGTACTTCGACGAGATGAAGACTTCATGATTCAAGACAAACTTTAATACACCTACTGGGTGGATTTGGAAATAGGCTCCCTGGAGTAACCAGTGGGTGTGCACCTTGATAGGCCGCTGGAATTCCCAGTGTTTGTGAACCATTGATAGGCGCCCCTAGAATACCTCAGAGGAGTGAACCTAACCCTGTTGGAGAGATACTAGCGGACAACTCCACCCAGACTCAAAGAGACGGATGGATACGTCACGACCGGAAGCTTATCTGTGCAACCGCAAGTCATTATGGGCTCTGGCTTGGTTGATGTTAGTGGTAACTCTAACCTGAAATCTTAACCGGGGGTTAGGGAAACTCTTTGAAAGACCATGTTTTGGTCATCTGGTTCTCAAACACCCTGAAGTGCGAGGACATAAACGGAGGGACCAAATCTTGCGGGAAAAGTGCGCAAACCTCTGCAGAGTGTTAAATCTAATCGATTAGCCGTGTCCCCGGTTACGGACAATTGAGCCTCTGGAAATGATACTATCAGGAACTCTCAACACCACACTTGATAATAATTGATGAGGGTACAATATAATAATTGGGTTATGAGATTTGGTTGGCGGAACCATCTCATTACACAACCGACATTTTGTAGTAATTTCATAATGCCCCTTTGTTGTAGGATTTTTTTGCTTTTATGCAAACTCAGACCTTTGCCACCATCAACCAAATGCATATAGTTGTGATAGCATTATTGTTTTTTTTATCATTTTTTGTGATTTGCCAGCATATTCCATATGCTGACCTACACGACTGCAACGTCTCATGTTGCAGAGGTTTGCTCCGACGAAGTGTGAGGTCTACGTCCTATGCTCGGTGTTGCCCTTTGGAGTTAGATGGACTCAGCTACCTTCAGGCTTCCATGGGATTTTGATAGAGCTATCTCATGAGTTGGCCTTTAGCCAAGTTACTTTTGTAATAATGACTCTATATGAGATTTTGATTAATAAAGCATGTGTGATTGAACTCTGTTATATACATTGATGTACTGCGTGTGTACCAGCATGATCTTGGGATGGTACAGAAACACCAGAGACTTGACTTGTTTTGAGTCAGGTCGCTACACATAGTCACTATGGTGAGATTGCAAAGAAATTTCACGCATAGCATATGACAAGTCAAGCGGATTGTCAAACATGATGTGACCAATAGAGTTTTCACATGATATCCTATGGAGTATAGCATCACAACGAGGTAGGTCAACATGCTCATCATCATATTCATCATAAATAGGGGCCACATCTAAGAATGAAGAAGACATAACATGTGAAGTATCCATAAGGTGATCAACATCATGCAAGCAAGCAATGTCAAGATAGTCCACTAGTGGGACAAGAGCATGACCTTCACCTATTTTACCTTTCTCATTCCACTCGTGTGGTGTAGGTGAGGTGGGAGAAACCAACTTGTGGTCCTCGTCATCGTGATGGAACCATGTGGGAGGTGCATCATCATCCACCATGGCCATCGTCATACCCGTTGGAGGGATGTACTCGTCGAGGGTAGGTGTTTCGTCGTGTAGGAGACCTTGCACCCAAGAAGAAAACACAATAGGAGTAGAGGTTAAGTTGTTAGAAATCATAGTGGCCTCACATGCCATCTCAACTACCTCACTCACTAAGTGGTGTGGTTCACTCACTCCCTCTAGGATGCTCTCACTAATATGGTTGGTTGAGTCACTCAATGGGTGGTGATGGCTCTCAACCTCGCATAGGAATTATGGCAAGTCATCATATATGGGGCTAGTGGTGGTCACACTCATCCTCTCATAGGAAATGCACTCAATGTCACATATGGTGGAGTCACTCATCTCACTCATGTGGTTGTGTCTCTCCTCACATGGAAATTGGGGCATCTCATCATATGTGGCTATCAAAGAGATGTAGGCGCAAACGTCTCCATGCTCAACTCCTTTCGCCGCCATGGTTGAAGGGATAGTCCCATGCTCAACCGTCTAATCGTCGTCATCGTGGATGAAGGCCAAAGATGGCACATCATCACTCACCTCCATGACCGAAGGGAAATTCCCATGCTCGGCCATCTTCCTTGGGATGCCTCCAAAGATGGAAGGGTCATCCATGCGTGTAGTCGATCGCCTTGATCTTGGTGTCAAAGCTTGTCCTTGGTGGTGATCTTGATCTTCGCACACTTGTTTGTTCAAAGATTTGTGACTTGAGCGTATAAGCCGTGACGATGATGAAGGGTAAGACTACTTGTAGTTGGCCACCATGTGTCGAAGTTGCTCCATGTGTGCGGCCACCATGTCTCTTTTTCGCGCTTCGGAGTGTCGTATGTCGATAGCGAGTTGCTCGAGTTGTTGGTTGATGTGGTTGCTTGTGTTGATGTAGTCGTCGAAGACCGAAGATGGTGTGCTTTTCCTAGCCATCACAAGACTCGAGCAAAGGTGAGTGGGAAATGAGATAAACAATACCAAGATACCGTTCCCAAAGTTGAGGATGTATCTCGTTCCACTCAATGTGAATTGAGAGAATAGTGGAATTTGTACCAGACTTGTTCACTCACACCTACGACATAAAGCTTATCGAGTGGCTTGGTTAGGACAAGTGGCACAAAATTCAAGCAAAATGTGAGTCAAGATATTGAAAATGTTGATGAAGATTCACAAAATTGCAAAGCAAAGCAAATAGATCAATAGTTGTGGTGGCACTAGGAACACACACACAGATAGATAAACGGGATTCGCGCAACCAAGGAATGAGCACCAAAATATGATAGACCCATGAAAAGCTCATGTTGCACGGATACTAGAAGAGACAATAGCTCGATTGCTCAAATAGGCTAGATACGCGCTTGTGCACCAACCTAAAAGAGTAAACGTGCCGTCTTCAATCCCAATTATGCTATGTATGTATGATCCAAGTGTATGGGCTATACAAAATGGCTCAATGATATGTCTATTGCTTACAAGCTCTTTTATATCTCCTCTTTTGCTTAAAAGATTTTTCTTCTTTTTTTTGCTACTATGTTTGATGCTCGAACCAAGATATGAGACAAATGTGATGGATATGCACGGGAGAGACTTATGGCACATGATGTTTGGATGCTAAATGTAGCTATGCAACACAATAGTAACACTACGGTGCACAAGTAACATGGCCCGACAATTCTCAACTCGCTAGTCTCAATAGGTAAGGTACACAATAGGCTCGAAGCAATCAAAGCAATGCAAGGATATAGACAATGATGTTGTTGAGGTTACCGTCCTTGCTTATGGTTGGGGTGCCAAAAGGCGAAGTGTCCGTTGTTGATGTCGAGGCTGAGACGATGATGAGTGGCGGCTTTGTCGATGTAGAACCATCCCTAATTAGCCAAAACACCTTAGGAAACGGAAACCACAACTCAAAATCTCAAACAAAATTGGGTTAGGATGGCGGAAGAATATGGTGGGAAAACTATGCGAAGGTTATGGAGGCCTAAGCAAAGATTCCAAAATGAATTTGTTTTGATGAAGTCAAATGGTGGTAAAACCAATATGAGGATCTCGAGCATGTCGATAGCTTCCAACCGAGCCAAAGTACACTCAAATCAGAGTTCGGGAGTAGAAGTTATGATCAAAATGGTGAATCAGCCGAGGCTGATGTTGGAAATATGCCCTAGAGGCAATAATAAATTAGTTATTATCATATTTCTTTGTTCATGATAATCGTTTATTATCCATGCTATAATTGTATTGATCGGAGACTTAGATGCATGCGTGGATACATAAACAAAACCATGTCCCTAGTATGCCTCTAATAGACTAGCTCGTTGATCAAAAGATGGTTAAGGTTTCCTAGCCATGGACATGAGATGTCATTTGATAATGGGGTCACATCATTAGGAGAATGATGTGATGGACAAGACCCAAACTGCAAACGTAGCATATGATCGTGTCAGTTTATTGCTACTGTTTTCCGCATGTCAAGTATGTGTTCCTATGACCATGAGATCATGCAACTCACAGATATCGGAGGAGTGCCTTGTGTGTATCAAATGTCGCAACATAACTGGGTGACTATAAAGGTGCTCTACAGGTATCTCCGATGGTGTCTGTTGAGTTGGCATGGATCGAGACTGGGATTTGTTACTCCGTGTGACGGAGAGGTATCTCGGGGCCCACTCGGTAATGCAACATCACAATAAACCTTGCAAGCAATGTGACTAATTGTTAGTTGTGGGATCTTGTATTACGGAACGAGTAAAGAGACTTGCCGGTAACGAGGTTGAACTAGGTATGGAGATACCGACGATCGAATCTCGGGCAAGTAACATACCGAAGAACAAAGGGAACGTTATACGGGATTAACTGAATCCTTGACATAGAGGTTCAACCGATAAAGATCTTCATAGAATATGTAGGAACCAATATGGACGTCCAGGTCCTGCCATTGGTTATTCACCGTAGAGGTGTCTCGGTCATGTCTACATAGTTCTCGAACCCGTAGGGTCTGCACACTTAAGGTTCGGTGACGTTTCGGTAGTGTAGAGTTATGTATGGTGGTGACCGAAGTTTGTTCGGAGTCCCGGATGAGATCCCGGACGTCACGAGGAGCTCCGGAATGGTCCGGAGGTAAAGATTAATATATAGGAAGTCCCAGTTTGGTTTCCGGAAAAGTTTCGGGCTCATCGGTAGTGTACCGGGAGTGCCGGTAGTGTACCGGGAGGCCTCCGGGAGGGGTATTTCGACCCCAAGAGGTCCATGGGATGTGGGAAAATAATAACCAGCCCTTAGTGGGCTGGGAAAACAGCCACAAAGTCCCATGGTGCAGGAGATAAAGTCCTAAAGCAAAAAGTGGAAAATCAGCCAATAGGAGGCAATCCTACTCAAACTAGGATTGGAGGTGAAGTAGGATTGCTTCCCACCTCCTATTTCGGCCGACCCAAAGGCCTTGGCTGCCCCTCCTCTCCTCTCCTCCTATATATACTAGTGGATTGGGTGGTTTTTGGACAGAATTTCCGGCCACGTGCTACCCGTTACACCGGTGCATAGTTTCTCCTCTAGATTGGTTTTCTGCAGCGCTTAGGCGAAGCCCTGCCGGAATTGCTCCACCACCATCACCGGAGCGCCGTCACGCTGCTGGTGAACTCTATCTCCTCTCCACCTCCTCTCGCTGGATCGAGACGGTGGAGATCGTCATCAAGCTGCACGTGTGCCGAACGCGGAGGTGCCGTCCGTTCGGCGCTAGATCGGAAGGACCGTGATCGAGATCGCGAGACGGTTTGTGATGTGATCACGGAAGCGGAACAACCCTAGATACTTGGTAGATAAGAAGGCTGGCAACATCGACAGAAGTATATTTGATATACGAGTTATTGATGTGTACCTTGCTAGTACTCCTAGTAGCACCTGGGTATTGGATACCGGTTCGGTTGCTAAATGTTAGTAACTCGAAATAAAAGCTACGGAATAAACGGAGAACTAGCTAAGGGTGAGGTGACGATGTGTGTTGGAAATGTTTCCAAGGTTGATATGATCAACATCACACGCTCTCTCTACCTTCAGGATTAGTGACGAACCTAAATAAATGTTATTTGGTGTTTTGAGTTGAGCATGAACATGATTAGATCATGTTAGTTGCAATACGGTTATTCATTTAAGTCAGAGAATAATAGTTATCTGTTTACATGAATAATACCTTCAATGGTCATGCACCCAGTGAGAATGGTTTGCTGAAATCTTGATCTTAGTAATACACATGTTCATAACATTGATGTCAAAAGATACAAAGTTAAATAATGATAGTACCACATACTTGTGGCACTGCCGTAAAATGTCATATTGGTATAAAGCGCATGAAGAAACTCCATGGTGATGGATATTTGGACTCATTCGATTTCGAATCGGTTGAGACATGCGAACCATGCCTCTTGGGCAAGATGACTAAAGGACCCCGTTGGATGGAGCGGGCAAGTGATTCATTGGAAATGATACATGTTGATGTATGCAATCTAGTGAGTCTTGTAGCGTGCAGTGGATATCGTTATTTTCTTACCTTCACTGATGATTTGAGTAGATATAGTGTATATTTACTTAATGAAACACAAGTCTGAATCGTTTGAAAGGTTCAAGAAAATTCAGAGTGAAGTTTAAAGATCATCGTGACAAGAAGATAAAAATGACTGCGATATGATCGTGGAGGTGAATATCTGAGTCACGAGTTTGGCATACAACTTAAGACAATGTGAAAGTTGTTTCACAACTAAACGCCACCTGGAACACCATAGTGTGATGGTGTGTCCGAACATCATAGTTATGCTCTATTGGATATGGTGCGTGCTATGATGTCTCTTGTCGTTTTACTACTATAATTTTGGGGTTATGCATTAGAGACAACTACATTCACTTTAAATAGGGCACCATCTAAATCCGTTGAGATGACACCATGTGAATTATGGTTTGATAGAAACCTAAGCTGTCATTTCTTAATACTTGGGGCTGCGACACTTGTGTGGAAAATGTTTTCACCTAATGAGGTCGAACCCAAGGCGGACAAATGCATCTTCATAGAATACCCTAAGATCAGTTGGGTGAACCTTCTATCTCAGATCCAAGTGCAAAGTGTTTGTTACTAAAACAGATCCTTTCTCGAGGAAAAGTTTCTCTCGAAAGAATTAAGTGGGAGGAAGATAGAACTTGATGAGGTTGTTTAAACTTTGTTCAACCAGAGAGTAGCGCAGCACAGGATGTTGTTTCTGTGAAGCCTACGTTAGTTGAAGAGGAAGTTAATGATGATGATCATGAAGCTTCAGGATCAAGTTACTATCGAACTTCGTAGGTCGACAAGGATGTGTACTGCTCCTAAGCGGTACGACAACCTTGTCTTGGAGGTCATGTTGTTGGACAAACGATGAACCTACGAGCTATGGAGAAGCGATGATGGGCCCGGATTCCGACAAATGGTTGGAGGCCATGAAATCCGAGATAGGATCCATGTATGAAAACCAAGTGTAGACTTTGGTAGACTTGCTCGTTGGACGGCAGGTCATTGAGTACAAATGGATCTTTAAAATGAAGACAAACATTGATGGTGAATGTCACTATTTGTAAAGATCGACTTGTTGCAAAGATGTTTGTGACAAGTTCAAGGAGTTGACTACGATGAGACTTTCTCACTCGTAGTGGTGCTAAAGTCTGTTGGAATTATGTTAGCAGTTGTTGTGTTTTCAATTATGAAATCTGGCAGATGGATGTCAAAACATCGTTTCCTTAACGGTTTACTTGAGGAAAGGTTGTATGTGATACAACCAGAAGGTTTTGGTAGGCCTAAGGATGCTAAAAGGTGTGCAAGCTTTGGTGATCCTTCCATGGACTGAAGCAAGCATCTCGGAGTTGGAATATACGCTTTGATGAGGTGATCAAAGTTTTGATGTTTATACAAAGTTTATGAGAAACTTGTATTTGAAATAAAGTGAGTGGGAGCACTATAGAATTTCTGATAAGTATATGTGGATGACATATTGTTGATCATAAATAATGTAGAGTTTCTGGAAAGCATAAAATGGTCATTTGGAAAGTGATTTTCAAAGGAAGACCTGGATGAAGCTACCTAATTGTTGAGCATCAAAATCTATGGAGATAGATCAAGATGCTCGATGAGACTTTCAATGAGTGCATACCTTGACAAGATTTTGAAAGAGTTCAAAATGGATCAGTCAGAGAAAGATTTCTCGCCTGATTTGTAAGGTGTGAAAGTTGAGTGAGACTCAAAGCTCGACAATGGCAGAAGAAAGAGAAAGGACGAACGCCGTCCCCTATGCCTTAGCCATAGGCTCTATATTATGCCATGCTGTGTACCGCATCTGTGTGTGCCTTGCCATGAGTCCGTCAGGGGGTAAAAGAGTGAACCAGGAGTGGATCACTGGACAGCGTTCAAGATTATCCTCAGTAACTAAGAGACTGAGGAGATGTTTCTCGATTATGGAGGTGATTAAGAGTTCGTCATAAGGAGTTACGTCGATACAAGCTTTAATACTAATCCGGATAACTCGTAGTAGCAATCTGGATACATATGGTGGAGCAGCCATTTGGAATAGTACCGAGTGGAGTGTGTTAGCAGTGTTTACGGTTTGACATAGAGATTTGCAAAGTACACACGGATCTGAATGTCGCAGACCCGTTGACTATAAGACCTCTCTCACATGCAAAGCATGATCGAGCCCCAGAACTCATTGGGTGTTAGATTCATAACAATGCGAATCACATGGTGATGTGAACTAGAATATTGACTTTAGTGCAAGTGGGAGACTGTTGGATACATAGACAAAACCATGTCCCTAGTATGCCTCTAATAGACTAGCTCGTTGATCAAAGATGGTTAAGGTTTCCTAGCCATAGACGTGAGATGTCATTTGATAGCCATAGACATAAGTATTTGCAAAGTGCACATGGATCTGAATGTTACAGACCCATTGACTATAAGACCTCTCTCACATGCAAAGCATGATCAAGCCCCAGAACTCATTGGGTGTTAGATTCACAACAATGCAAATCACATGGTGATGTGAACTAGATTATTGACTCTAGTGCAAGTGGGAGACTGTTGGAAATATGCCCTAGAGGCAATAATAAATTAGTTATTATCATATTTCCTTGTTCATGATAATCGTTTATTATCCATGCTATAATTGTATTGATCGGAGACTTAGATGCATGTGTGGATACATAGACAAAACCATGTCCCTAGTATGCCTCTAATAGACTAGCTCGTTGATCAAAAGATGGTTAAGGTTTCCTAGCCATGGACATGAGATGTCATTTGATAACGGGGTCACATCATTAGGAGAATGATGTGATGGACAAGACCCAAACTGCAAACGTAGCATATGATCGTGTCAGTTTATTGCTACTGTTTTCCGCATGTCAAGTATGTGTTCCTATGACCATGAGATCATGCAACTCACAGATATCGGAGGAGTGCCTTGTGTGTATCAAACGTCGCAACATAACTGGGTGACTATAAAGGTGCTCTACAGGTATCTCCGATGGTGTCTGTTGAGTTGGCATGGATCGAGACTGGGATTTGTTACTCCGTGTGACGGAGAGGTATCTTGGGGCCCACTCGGTAATGCAACATCACAATAAGCCTTGCAAGCAATGTGACTAATTGTTAGTTGCGGGATCTTGTATTACGGAACGAGTAAAGAGACTTGCCGGTAACGAGGTTGAACTAGGTATGGAGATACCGACGATCGAATCTCGGGCAAGTAACATACCGAAGAACAAAGGGAACGTTATACGGGATTAACTGAATCCTTGACATAGAGGTTCGACCGATAAATATCTTCGTAGAATATGTAGGAACCAATATGGACGTCTAGGTCCCGCCATTGGTTATTGACCGTAGAGGTGTCTCGGTCATGTCTACATAGTTCTCGAACCCACAGGGTCTGCACACTTAAGGTTCGGTGACGTTTCGGTAGTGTAGAGTTATGTATGGTGGTGACCGAAGTTTGTTCGGAGTCCCGGATGAGATCCCGGACGTCACGAGGAGCTCCGGAATGGTCTGGAGGTAAAGATTCATATATAGGAAGTCCCAGTTTGGTTTCCGGAAAAGTTTCGGGCTCATCGGTAGTGTACCGGGAGTGCCGGTAGTGTACCGAGAGTGCCGGTAGTGTACCGGGAGGCCTCCGGGAGGGGTATTTCGACCCCAAGAGGTCCATGGGCTGTGGGAGAATAGTAACCAGCCCTTAGTGGGCTGGGAAAACAGCCACAAAGGCCCATGGCGCAGGAGAGAAAGTCCTAAAGCAAAAAGTGGAAAATCAGCCAATAGGAGGCAATCCTACTCCAACTAGGATTGGAGGTGAAGTAGGATTGCTTCCCACCTCCTATTTTGGCCGACCCAAAGGCCTTGGCTGCCCCTCCTCTCCTCTCCTCCTATATATACTAGTGGATTGGGTGGTTTTTGGACAGAATTTCCGGCCAAGTGCTACCCGTTACACCGGTGCATAGTTTCTCCTCTAGATCGGTTTTCTGCAGCGCTTAGGCGAAGCCCTGCCGGAATTGCTCCACCACCATCAACGGAGCACCGTCACGCTGCCAGTGAACTCTATATCCTCTCCACCTCCTCTCGCTGGATCGAGACGGTGGATATCGTCATCAAGCTGCACGTGTGCTGAACGCGGAGGTGCCGTCCGTTCGGCGCTAGATCGGAAGGACCGTGATCGAGATCGCGAGACGGTTCGTGATGTGATCATGGAACGGATCGTGATGAGTTCGCAGGACAGATCGTGATCAAGATCGTGAGACGGATCATGATGAGTTCGTGGGACGGCTCATGATGTGTTCGCGGGACGGTTCGTGATTGGATCGCGGGACGCTCGGCGATTTGGATCGCGAAGAAGTTCGACTACACCAGCCGCATTTCTTAACGCTTCCCGCTTAGCGATCTACAAGGGTGCATAGATCCACTCTCCCTCTCGTAGATGCTCATCACCATGGATAGGTTTGCGTGTGCGTAGGAATTTTTTTGTTTCCCATGCGACGTTCCCCAACAGCTGAAACTGGGACGGGCGGTTGTACCGCTTGTAAGAGCGGTTGTACTGCTCCTGGAGCGTCCTAGAGGTGTGAACCTGGGAATTAGCGGTTGTACCGCTTTGGAGGCGGTTGTACCACTCCTGGGGCGAAACTGGGGTTCCAGATTTGTGTTGGGGAAGGGGAGGAGTGGTTGTACCGCATTGGGGGGGGGGGTTGTACCGCTAATATTGGGAAATATGCCAGGTCTGAGCACGGGGTGAACTTGGGGTGGACCAAATCGAAATTGGGGACCAAATTGATGGGAAAAACAAATCATTGGGATGGGTTTGGTGGTAGGGATGTGGTGGATCCCAAGATCCACTTGCCAAACAACAAAATCGTGAATCAAACACAACAAAATCTCACAAGAACCAACAAATCACATTTTTTTTTGCTAAGGCTATTTTTGGTGGGGATTTTCTAATTGGGACAAAAAAACACAAAATTAAGGCTAGAAACGAAGGGGAGGACTCCAAATTCGTGAGAAACGTGGCTCTAGATACCAATATGATACGGGGCAAAGCCCATGTGTGTCGAGCTTTCACGAATTGGAGGGGGAAACCTCAAGAACACGAAGAACATGAGGGGGGAAATCACAAGAGGAATCACGCAAGAACAAGTCGAATCACACATCCACTAGACTCACCACACACAAGATCCACAAGGTTCATGAACAACAAAGGGAAAGAAGGATACATGGTAGAGTTCATCCCAAATCCCATGGGGAGATGGGGCCTTGATATCCCGGAGGATCTTCCCTTGAAAGGGGCCTTGACATCCACTAGGGAATCTTCTCCTGTAGAGGCATCTACTCCATGGGAGAGGTAGTGGAAGGAGCTAGGCTCAACTTACTAAGAGCGAAACCATAGCTAACCCTAGAATGGAGGTGGGAGAAGAGTATATATAGTCCTAGGCACGAAAGGGTAAGTGAGAGGGGGATACATGGGCCTCGGGCCCGTCCATGCGCGCAGGCAGGCCGGTTGTACCAGTCTTTAGACATCAACCGGAACAACCGGGGTAGTACCGTTCTTGAACCGCACTAGAACAGAACGTTGGCCGCGATTGGAGCTGTTGTTGGCGGTGATGGACCGGTTGTACCAGGGGATCGGTGGTTGACCAGTTGTACCCCTAATTCCTGGGTTGTTGCTAGTCCTCTTCTTCCTTCTTCTCTTCCAAGCTTCCCTCGCGGATGGTGTAGTTGTACGTAGGTAATGGAACTCCTCATCATCATGTGTGAAGCTCTGGCAATACCAATGCATGCACACGAGAGGAGTGTCAAGTAGTATACCATCCTCGAAGGGATCAAGTGAACACATGTATAGGAGATGATTCGCCTTTATGTATGTGAAGTAGTAGTGGCACGTGTCACTTGCCGAACAGACTCTTGTCATGATGATGTCCGTAGGATGCTCCGCATCAATAAGCTATATGCCAACTTATGTTGTTTAATTTGTATTCGAAAAATAATTCAATGGTACCATTTATGTGGCATATATCTTAAATTTTTCTACTCAAATTTATGATCATGTTACACAAAATACAGGCGGAGACTAATAAACCAGAGTGGAGGAAATATTTGCAAAGCGCAAATATGGAAGCGCCACGTGCCCCGAGCGTTAATGGTTCAAACCCACCACTATGAAGACAATCGTGACCGACTGAAACAGAGTCAAAGGTAGCACAGTTGACCTCAGAGGGGAGTCAGAAATCGAGGTAGAGCTGGATACAACAAGACCGGTCGTGGTGTCGCCATCCAGAGAAAGAGAAGAATGAGATAAGATGTCATCAACACATGTAAACCGTGTCACCACTGCTTTGATGTGGGATTGAGACAAGCTGGAGATGACAGTGTGATGGATCGAAGATTACACCGACCAGTGGCGGCTTCGGCTAGTTGTCGGTCCTTTGATGCAAGGCTTGGGGCGACGAAGCGGTCTAGCCAGGCCATCCCTTTGCCTCCATAATTGCGATGTGAAGTCCAGCGTCATCGTGCCAAGGCGGGATTCTTGTTGGAGATGGAGACGATGACATGGTAGGCAAGCCAAGCTGGTTGGTTTGGGGTTTGGGCGGGTGAGGTTGATGGAAAAATTCGTGCTTCGATTGTGGCCGGGGTCATCGATGTTGCTGCTTGCGGGCGACTTTACCTTGTTGGAGGCATCGGGGTTATCGTGCTCGCCTTCCATACCGAATGCTCTAGAAAAACCCTAGATCCGGGTCTCCAGGATTGGATGAAAGTGACACTATAGCTTTACTCAATGCCACATTGTCCCATGAAGGCATCATCATGGATCCAGTCGGAGGGACTTATGACTTGAGGTGATGATCATGGACGGCTCATGTGGCAAGATTGATGGGGATAACAGAGGTCAAGTCCAGGGCAAAAGGTTGTGCTAATCGAATCTTCAGGATGTCCGTGGGGTGGTTATCGTTTGTTTGTTACCGAGAAGAGTGATACGTCCATTTTGCATCATGATTTCATGCTGTTATTTATAATGTTTTTATGCATAATAATGTTTTATGGAGTAATTCTAATGCCTTTTCTCTCATAATATGCAAGGTTTGCACAAAGAGGGAGAATACCGACAGCTGGAATTCTGGACCTGAAAAAGCATATCAGAGATACCTATTCGGCACATCTTCAAATGAGTTGAAACTTCACAGGGATTTTTATGGAATATATAATAAATATTGGAGAAAATAACTACAGGAGGGCCCCACCCTGGTGAGCACAAGACATCAGGGTGTGCCAGGCCCCCCAGGCGCGCCCTGGTGGGTTGTGCTCAGCACGGCCCACCTCCGGAGCCCATCCTATGGTATATAAGGTGTTTTGACCTAGAAAAAAAATCAAAGGAGAACTTTCGGGATGAAGCGCCACCGTCTCGAATCGGAACTTGGGTGGAGCACTTTTGCCCTCCGGCGGAGCGATTCTGCTGAGGGAACTTCCCTCCTGGAGGGGGAAACCGAAGCCATCATCATCACCAACAACCCTCTCATCTTTGGGAGGTCTTCATCAATATGTTCAATAGCACCATATCCTCTCAAACCCTAGTTCATCTCTTGTGTTCAATCTTTGTATCGGAACCTCAGATTGGTACCTGTGGGTGACTAGTAGTGTTGATTACCTTGCGTAGTTGATTACTATATGGTTTATTTGGTGGAATATTATATGTTTAGATCCATTATGCTATTCAATAACCCTTTGATCTTGATCATTAATATCACCAGATGATACCCCGTGCATTGCTGCGGGAATTCAAGTCAAGAAAATAAGCGGAAAAAGATACAAAATTGTAAGGCAATTATGATAGCTTGTTGTGACAGCCCAAGTGCTGACCCTACCGTTTTTGGCCATGTAACCTATGTGAACCTTGCTGTCATGTGTGGATGAATGATTTTGTCTTGCCATGTCTTGTTCATGCATCTTGCCTCATGCATATAATCATCACGCATGCATATTGTTTTGGGTTATGCTTCTTGACCTTGTTGCATGTGAGTGTTCTTGTGGTTGTTGTGTTTGAATGGAATCTACTCACCTCCTTCCCCCTCTAATATTCTTTTCAAAACAACCCAACCTTTAATCTTTATTCCATTGTCATTTAATCAATAGAATTAATCTGCCTTATTATTTGTTAAAAAATGTCCAAGTAGTAGTAATGATTATTGTGAGCTCATGTGTGTTGTTCTTGTGGAGTTTTGAGCCTTGTTTTAATTTGGTTTCAAAAGAACAACAGCCTTTTAATTATGTACGTGTGAAATATACTAGCTCTAAAAATCCGCTTCTCATTTTTATAAAGTGGAGGATTGTCTTCTAATCTCAAAAATATTTTGTTTCTAAACTATTTCCTCTTCTTTCCCCTGGGATAATTGTTTTGCTCTGTCCTTTTAAAATAATAAAACCATGCTGGTTTTTGTTTTTCCTAGTGAGAGAGCGATAGGAGTGGGACGATTCCCTCCTCCTTGCGGCCCAGCTGGTGCGCCAAAGCCGGCCCAGTCGTGCGAACTGCCACCTGCTCCCGTTGCTCGCCGTCAGGTTCAGTGCGCCTCTAAGAGAGAGAGCTGCGAGTGCACGTGTCGTCGCCGTCAGGGCTCACCGACACCGAGGCCGATGTCGTTTGTCCCCTTTAAAGGAGCGCGGATCCCTAGGGTTCCTCCTCCCTTCCTGCCGCCGCCGATCCCATCTCCCCTCTCTTCCTCCCTCTATTTCCCTTCCCTTCTCTATTAGAGAGTGTAGCATTAAGTAAGTTCAGACAAGGGCAGCTTCAGTTGCCATCGCCGCCTCCGATGGCCCTGGTCCTCGTCGGTGATGGCCTGGCGCTCGAGCGCGTTGTCCGTGCCCCGTTCCAGGTGCTAGGGCGAGGAGTCAAGCCATGCGTGTCGCCTTCTTCTTCCCCCCGCATCACCGGAGCCGTGGTGTCTTCTTCCCCTTCGTCTCGCCGTCGTCCACGTCCGTGCATCTCCGAGCATTCCCTCGGTGAGCCGCCGCGTCCCTGCCTTGTAGTTTTGCCGCTCTGTTGCTATAGTCCTTGCGTCGCCACCACTTAGTGCTCGTGTCGCCACCGGTAGCCAAGGTCTGGCCTTGAGGTTGCTCCGTCCTCCTCGTCGCAAGAGGATCAGGGGAACGGAAACCCCGTTGTTCCCCGGCCCTGCGTGCAAGTCCGCATCACCGGATGCCCCCTGTAGCTGCCGGAATTCGTCGCCTTCGCCGTTGTCTGTTGCCGGAGTGGCGAGTTTCAGTTTCATCAGTAAATCGCCGTTTGTTAGTACTAGCTGCACTCACCCGCCTATCTGTCTCGAACCGATGTGTAGCGCAGTGGTAGCCATCTCTTTGTGAGCTCGAGAGGGCGCGGGTTCGATCCCCGCTTCCCCCTTTTTGTTTTTCCCTTTTCGTGATTGGCCGCGTGTGGTGTTGTGTGTTGGGGATCCAGTGTGGTGCTGGATCTGGTGTGTTGTGTGTGTGTATGGCAGATCTGGTGTGGCTGCAATGTGTGTGTGTATGCTTGTGTAGTGTGTGTGTAGTGTGTGTGTGTGTGACAAGTGGGCCCATGCCCCACTTGTCATGCACTATTTATTTTAATGTGTATTTTAATGTTTTACTAGTTATATTAGATAATTTCCAATTATAGCTATAATTCCAAATCTGGCCATGATCATTTTTGCACATGAGCATTTTTGGTGTGTTTTCACTTATAGGAGTGGATGATGATTTTGCTATGTAGTTTTTGTCATGATGCTCCATGTGACTATATGGGTATGATACATGAATTTGGTGTAGAAAAATCTTAGGAATTCATTGGTGCTATTGGTTTGGTCTTTTGAGCATGTTTGACAAAATGTCATTTTACCTCATAGTGCCATTTTTTCATTTTTGCCATGTTTAATCCATGCATGCTATGATGTTTGTGCCAACATGAATATTGTAGTCTTTGATGTGTAGAATGCCATGGTATTTATCTTTGTCATGATCAATTTTCAAATAAGTGGGAACCATGCTCTAAAGTAGCCACTAAAGTCTGAGAATCTACTGTTATTTTTATGCCATGAAGAGTGGTTACTAGCTTGTGATATGTTGAGAATTAGATAAAGATCAGTGCTAGTGATTTGAAGTAGGTTTTTTCTTCTACCATACTGTTAATTTTCATGCCATGAGGTGGTCTCTAACACCATTAGTTTCTGCTGTCAACTTGCTACCAGATTAACTCAGATTCTAGAAAACTGTTATTTTCACTAAGTCCCAGAAATCTGTTTCATCATGCCAAATTGTGAGCTTCATGCTTATTGATGTGTGCCTACTTTCCAGTTTGTGTAGTTGGATAAGTTGATAAGCATGTTATGTAGTTTCTGTCAATGCCTTTTTTGTGGTTGTAGGATTCCTGTAGCTCAAGTTATTGGCTGTGAAAGTAGCTATGTTGCTGTTTTGTGGCAGATTGTTTGTTTTAATGTTTTGTGACTTGTGGAAGCTATAATCCATGGAGCTGCTTGATATTTGGCTCTATTGTGGTTGGTTTTTCATTGCCTAACAGTGGCTACCTTGGAATGCCAAGGAATAGCCCAGGGCCTTCTTGCCTTGTGTTTTGCCTTCGTATCTTACCATGAGCGTAGAGTGAGAACCGTAACTCCGTTTCTTACGTTCTACATATGCATTTGTATCGTTTTTGCATGATGCATCCATATTTTCCATGTTCATGCATGTCTAAAGAACTTAACATAAGGTTCTGTACAGATTCATTAATAACCAATCCTTTGCATGTGAAACATGACTACTTAGGATTGCTATGCTAAAACTCTTCACATAAGCATGCATCATTCTTGCTTGTGCATTGCACCTTGGTTGCTTGTTTATTCTTGCCGTTTCTTTTGGGTAGACGTGAACGTTGAACCTGAGTACGAAGAGCCAGGCGAGTACAACTACGAGGATCCCGCTACTTGTTCCACCAAAGAACCAACATGCAAGATGATCGTACCCGGATCCCGATACTATTTTCGCTTGCTAGTTGTCTCGCTCTTATCACTACTTTTGCGCTACCTACCACTTGAATGTCAGCCTCCTAATTGCCATGATAGCCTCTAACCCTCCACATCCTAGCAAATCGTTGTTTGGCTAAGTTACTGGTGCTCAACCCTTCTTATAGTGTTCTAGTTGCAGGTACAGGTTGTTCCATGTGCTAACATGGATTTGGCTTATCACAATATTATCTGTTGTTTAATTTAATGCACATATATATCTTGGTATGGGTGGAAGGCTTGGCCTTTTGCTAGGTGTTTTGTTCTGTTGTTACCGCCATAGTTTCTTGTTACCGGTGTTATGTTTCCATATTTTGCGCTCCTAACATGCTCGGGGTTGTTATGGGGACCCCCTTATTTATTCAGTTAAGATTAAAACTTGTCTGGCAAGACCCAACTTTGGTACTACATTTTCTTAATAACTTAATAAAATTTGCATAGGGCTTTGCAACCCCATGGATAATTAATCAACCCCCGGGCCAGTGCTCCGCATGAGTGTTGGTCCACCCACCTAGCAGTCGGCGATGCCACCTCGGGGTAACTCGAGGTGTTTTCAGGCAACCGTACACTTCGCATAGACGGATGATGCCCGTTGATAGAGAGCGCATGGCTCTAGAAGCGGATCTGGCTCACCGGGAGGTATTGCTGGACTTGTTTGACCTTTATCGAGTGTCTTGCATGAGGGCTCTGACTTTCTTCAGGTTATCTCGAGGTGTTGGAATTCCTTTGGCGTTGCCTAGGATAATCATGAGATCCATGGTCGAGGCTATTCCTGCGAAGTGTGGTTAATTTATGATGGACTAGTTGGAGCACCCCTGCAGGGTCAAATCTTTTGGAAAGCCGTGCCCGCGGTTATGTGGCAACTTGGATATTTGTTTAACACCCGGTTATAGTTAACTTGAAGTAAACTCTAATAAAATACACCAACTGTGTGAGTAATCGTGATCGTCTCTGCTCATGAACATGAACCGAGAGAGAACACGGTGGGGTTATGATCGACGTAAGTAGGTGTTCAGGATCTCATAGAGGTCACTCTAGATTCGACCGCTTATCGTAGACCACATATTTACTTTCATGTTTCATAAGATTAGCCACCATAAATGCTTAGCGCTGCTGCAAAGTAAACACATACCCCATCCCAACCTAAATCTTGAATAGTCTCGGTACCCGGGCGCGAGATTGTTGAGTCCTTGTGGCTCACAGATTACTACAACAATCCAGGTACAGGTACAGATGAGCTCATGACTGATGACATGATGCAGCTCCAGTGGGAGTATGACGAGGAACGCGGCAGGATGTACGTGACGTATCTAGATGAGTAGAGGACCATGGTCATGATCTTCGAGGCTAGCAAGATAGTATCATTGCATCTTCTTTTATCGTTTGTTTTTGTCCGTAGCCGGACCTTGTCTTCATATTGATGTTTGAACTGTTGAGTGGAATTGTAATTTAGCAAATGGCGAGTGTAAGCCAACTGATACACTCCTCTCTTCTTAAATGTATGATGTAATGATGCTATACTTGCAAACGTCGAGATGCTCCTCTATCCCTTGTCGAGGCCCCCATGCCTTAATATAGATAGGCGCGCATCTTGGGCGTGACAAGTTGGTATCAGAGCCATACGACCATAGGAGCCCTTTGCTTGATCGAACTTGGCCGAGTCGAGTCTAGTAAAAAACTATTTTGAGTCTAGTTATATCGGAGAGTAGGATTCTTTTTACTCCTCTTCTATGCTCTGGTGAGGTATTGGACTTAGGAATTTTGATTCTACTCCTCTTCTTGCTCAAATTTTTTTAGGATCACGCAGGTATTTGGGAGTACATATGATACCGATGTGACAGGGTTCTGTCTTGGTGCCTCCTGTTTGACTTGATTTCTTCCGGGGAGTTGAGCTCCAGGGAATGTTGGCACATCGTTATCATTCAACTTCCTTGATATCTCAGGATGGAGAGTGTTCGGAATTACTTCAATACTTGTCGTGGTGAGATAAGGTCGGAGTCACCCAACACTAGGGAGGCATTCGGGGTACCACCATGGTTTAGTATCGTTGTGCTTTTGAGGATTCGAGTTAGATGGATTTGTGAAACCCTCTGGTTATGTGTTGAAGGATGGATACAGTTGGGGTGTAGGATTGCTAGTTGTGTGAGATATTTCCTCCGTGTATCCCCCACACCGGATTGCATAACTAGAAAGTTTTCGGAAGTTCTTAGGTCGGAACTCTTGTAGTCATCTAGGATCATCTTCTTTAGATATATGAGGGCATATACATTTGTTCCGAGAAGTTAGCTCAATACTTTTGTGTTATTGCAAGTGGCTTCTAATATCTGATGATGTTATCGCAAACCAAAGAAAGCATTCTTACTAATTTTTCAGTAGGAAGGCTATGATGTTAATTGTTCAATTTCTTTCTAGCATTTGATTCAGCTATTGAATTCATCTTATCGATGAGGTGCTAATGTCCTTGTCCATCTTCAGGATGGCTCCACCAACTCGCGGGAATTCGGGTCGTGGTGAGGAGCAGGCTGATCTTCCACCACCCCCATCACCGCCTCCTCCTTCAGAAGCCTGGCAAGCTGTGATGGCCGCATCCAACGCGAACACTCAGATGTTGCTCAGGCTGTTGCAAGAAAGTGATTAGGGTCAGCATGGCTTTTAAGGGAATTTTCAGAATCAACCTCAGTTTGCAACGCTCAACCAATTCCTTGCCAACCAGCCCAAGTCTTTCACCTGTTGTGAGCAACCTTTTGATGCTGATGATTGGCTCCGTGATATGAGTAAGCATTTTGAGTGTAGCAATGTCAGGCTAGAGGACTTTGTCAGATTTTCATCGTTCCAGCTCAAGGGTCAGGCAGCTGATTGGTGGCAGCAGTACAAGGATTCTAGGGGAGATCGTGTTGTTACTTGGGACGATTTCCGTCTTGACTTCAGGGCCCATTACATTTTGACAAGCTTTGTCGAGGAGATGCATGAGAAGTTCAGGCACGTGAAGCAGGGAAGCAAGTCTGTCTATCAGTACAACATCGAGTTCCATAATTTGGCCCGCTATGCTAAGCAAGATGTTCCAGATGACGAGGCGATGATCTATCAGTTCATAGGTGGTCTCAAGGATGAGCTTCTGCCATGTCTAGTCCTTCAAGAGCCTCGTGAGTTTGATCAGTTCCACAACATGGCTTTGAAGGTCGAGGCAACTTAGCTTAAGTTGGAGAACTCAAGGAAGTGTTCAAGGGATTCATATTCTTCTTCTTCCAGATCTCAGATGGTTCCTAAGCAACAGAAATATTGGGTGCGAAATCCTCCTCTATTTCGTCCTCCTTAGCAGCAGAAGCAGTTCGGCGGCCATAGTTCTTCCCACCCACCCAGCCCAAGATATCAGCAGAGACCCCAGGCATCCAAGGCAGCTTTTGTTCCTCCTCCAGGCAACTTTCGTCCGCTATCTGAGGTTACTTGTCACAAGTGTGGTCAGAAGGGTCACTACTCCAACAAGTGCAACCAGCGGCGTCTTGCGCCTCCTCCTCCAGTCAGGCCTCCAGGCAATGCAATGGTGAAGCATAATCCTGAGTCAGCAAGGGTGAACATGGTGAATGCAATAGAGGTAGAGGATTCTTCTCAAGTGATCATGGGTAATCTCTCAGTTAGTTCTATTCCTGCAAAAGTTTTTTTGATACTGGTGCATCGCATTCATTCATTTCAAGGCCGTTCATCGAGTTGCATGATTTGTGTCCTATTAGTCTATCCAAGCCTTTGTCAATAGTTTCTCCCGGCAAAGTGATGAATTCTCGTTTGTTTGTTCCGGATGTTTCTATCAAGATGGGAAATTATTCTTTTCTGGCTTCCCCTATTGTTCTCGGCAATTCCGATATTGACCTCATTTTCGGCATGGACTTCCTGGCTATGAATAAGGCTTATGTGGATTGTCAAGCAAAAGAAGCCAAGCTGACTCATCCTTCAGAACATGTGATTATTTTCGCAGCTCACGATGACACAATCCGTCTCTTTACTCTTACTGAGAAGGGTGAAATCTCGACGATTTCTCAAATTCCGGTGGTTTGCAAGTATGAAGATGTCTTTCCAAAAGAATTGCCAGGAATGCCTCCGCACCGGCCAGTCGAGTTCGTGATTGACCTCGAGCCCAGAACTGAACCGGTTTGCAAGCGCCCTTATACAATTGGCCCCGAAGAGCTGAAAGAGTTGAAGAAGTAGCTAGATGAACAAGAATGTTTGGGTCTGATCAGACCAAGTTCTTCTCCATGGGGTTGTGGTGTTTTGTTTGTCAAGAACAAGGATGGCACGGACCGGCTTTGTGTCAATTACCATCCATTGAACAAGAAGACAATCAGAAACAAGTACCCACTTCCCAACATCAATGAGTTGTTTGAGCAACTGAAAGGTGCCAAGGTTTTCTCGAAGCTTGATCTTCGCATGGGTTATCATCAGATTCGCATTCGTGAAGAAGACATTCCTAAGACCGCTTTAGGATGAGTTTTGTCTCTTATGAGTACACCGTCATGTCGTTTGGTCTTAGAAATGCTCCTCCAACCTTCTCAAGAATGATGAACTTCATTTTCTCTCCTTTCAAGAATGAGTCATCTTGGTCTATTTGGATGATATCCTTGTGTTCTTGGAGACAGAAGAAGAGCACACAGAGCATCTCCGCCTTGTGCTTGACAAGTTAAGAGAGCATCAATTCTATGCCAAGTTTTCCAAGTGTGCGTTTTGGCTCAATGAAGTGGTGTACCTTGGGCATGTGATCTCTGCCGAGGGAATTAAAGTGCAACCTGAGAAAGTTGAGGCAATCTTGAAGTGGGAGCCTCCTCAGAATGTGAAGCAGCTTCGGAGTTTCCTCGGGCTTGCTAGTTATTGCAGAAGATTTGTGGAGAACTTCTCTCAAATTGCTAAGCCTCTATCCAATCTCCTCCATAAGAGTGTCAAGTATGTTTGGTCTCCTGAGTGTGATGTGGCATTCAATATGCTCAAGCAGAGATTGACTTCAGCCCCAGTTCTTGTTCCTCCTGAGCAGTCAAAGCCTTTCCAAGTATTCTGTGATGCTTCTCTCCATGGTCTTGGTGGTGTTCTCATGGAAGATAAGAAGATTGTTTCTTATTCCTCATGTCAGTTGAAGCTTGCCGAGAAGAACTACCCCACTCATGATCTGGAGTTGGCGGCAGTTGTGCATGATCTAATGACTTGGAGGCATTTGTTGTTGGGTAGACCAGTTGAGGTGTACACTGACCACAAGAGCTTGAAGTATATTTTCACTCAACCCAATCTTAATCTTCGGCAGTCTTGTTGGGTGGAAATACTTGAGGACTTCAATCCAAGCATCGAGTATACTCCTAGAAAAGCAAATGTCGTTGCATACGCGCTCAGCCGTAAGGCGTACTGCAACAGTCTCATTCTGAAGCCTCTTCAACCCGAGCTTTGTGAAGCCTTCCGCAAGCTCAACCTTCAAATGGTCCCGCAAGGATTTCTTGCCAATCTTCAAGTTGCTCCGACTCTGGAAGATCAGGTTCACCAAGCGCAGCTTCTGGACGCAATGGTGAAGAAAGTGAAGAAAGGTGTGGCCAAGGGCATTCCAAAGTATAGTTGCTTTCGCATTGATGACAAAGACACCTTGTTCTTTGAGGACCGTCTGGTGGTTCCAAAAGGTGATCTTAGGAAGGTTATCATGGACGAAGCACACAATTCTCTTCTATCCATTCATCCAGGCAGTTCCAAGATGTATCATGATCTCAAGCAAACCTTCTGGTGGACTCGCATGAAACGTGAAATTGCTCAGTTCGTGAACGAGTCTGATGTTTGTCGCAGAGTGAAGGCGGAACATCAACGTCCAGCAGGTCTTCTTCAGCCTTTGCCTATTCCAGAGTGGAAATTCGATCATGTGGAGATGGATTTCGTCACTGGGTTTCCCAAGTCCAAGAGGGGTAACGATGCCATCTTTGTGGTTATCGACAAGTTGACCAAAGTTGCTCATTTCCTTCCAGTCAAAGAATCTATTTCGGCAGCTCAGCTTGTAGAGTTGTATACGTCAAGGATAGTTTCTTTGCATGGTATTCCTCATCTCATCTCATCTAACCGCGGAAGCCTCTTTACTTCCAAGTTTTGGGAGTCCTTCCAGACTACTATGGATACCAAGATCTGTTTCAGCACTGCGTTCATCTGGAGACAAGTGGTCAAGTTGAGAGAGTCAATCAAATCCTTGAAGATATGCTCAGAGCCTGTGTGATTTCGTTCGGCTTGAATTGGGAAGACTGCCTTCCATATGCTGAATTCTCATACAACAATAGCTTTTAGGCTAGCTCAGGCAAGGCCGCTTTCGAGATACTCTATGCCAGGAAGTGTCGTACCCCGCTTAACTGGTCTGAAACCGGTGAGCGTCAGATTTTGGGCAATGACATGATCACTGAAGCAGAAGAGATGTGCTGTGTCATTCGTGAGAACCTCAAAGCAGCTCAATCCTAACAAAAGAGTTATTATGATAACAAACATCGGGATGTTTCCTTTCAAGTTGATGATCTAGTCTATCTCAGAGTCTCTCCCATGAAGGGCACTCAGCGGTTTGGAATTAAAGGGAAGCTAGATCCTCGTTTTGTCGGTCCTTTCAAAGTTGTTGGCAAGAGAGGTGGACTTGCATATCAACTAGATCTTCCTCCAGACTTCGCAAATGTGCATGATGTCTTCCATGTCTCTCAGCTCCGGAGGTGCTTCTAGACTCCCGAGCATACCATTGACCTCCAAGACATTGATCTCCAAGAAGACCTCTCTTATCTTGAGCATCCAGTGGCTATTCTCAAAGAAACTGAGCGTAAGAGTCGCAACAAGTCTATCAAGTTCCTCAAGGTGAAGTGGTCTCATCATTCTGACAAAGAAGCTACTTGGGAACGTGAGGACGTTCTTCGTTCCGAATTTCTAGAGTTCTTTCATTCCTAGATCTCGGGTCGAGATCCTCTTGTAGTGTGGGAGAGTTGTGACAGCCCAAGTGCTGCCCCTACCCTTTTTGGGCATGTAACCTATGTGAACCTTGTTGTCATGTGTGGATGAATGAGTTTGTATTGCCATGTGTTGTTCATGCATCTTGCCTCATGCATATAATCATCATGCATGCATATTGTTTTGGGTTATGCTTCTTGACCTTGTTGCATGTGAGTGTTCTTGTGGTTGTTGTGTTTGAATGGAATCTACTCACCTCCTTCCCCCTCTCATATTCTTTTCAAAACAACCCAACCTTTAATCTTTATTCCATTAGCATTTAATCAACATAATTAATCTGCCTTATTATTTGTTAAAAAACGTCCAAGTAGTAGTAATGATTATTGTGAGCTCATGTGTGTTGTTCTTGTGGAGTTTTGAGCCTCGTTTTAATTTGGTTTCAAAAGAACATCAGCCTTTTAATTATGTACGTGTGAAATATACTTGCTCTAAAAATTCTCTTCTCATTTTTATAAAGTGGAGGATTTTCTTCTAATCTCAAAAGTATTTTGTTTCTTAAATATTTACTCTTATTTTCCCCTGGGGTAATTGTTTTGCTCTGTCCGAAGCCGGCCCAGCCGCGCGAACGGCCACCTCCTCCCGTTGCTCGCCATCAGGTTCAGTGCGCCTCTGAGAGAGAGAGCTGCGAGTGCGCGCGCCGTCGCTGTGAGGGCTGACGGACGCCGAGACCGGCGCCATTTGCCCCCCTTTAAAGGAGCGCGGATCCTTAGGGTTCCTCCTCCCTTCCTGCTGCCGCCGATCCCATCTCCCCTCTCCTCCTCCCTCTTATTCCCTTCCCTTCTCTGTCAGAGAGTGCAGCGTCAGGTATGTTCAGAGAAGGGCAACTTCGGTCGCCGTCGCTGCCTTCGGTGGCCCTCGTCCTCGTTGGTGATGGCCTGGTGCTCGAGGGCGTTGTCCGCACCCCGTTCCAGGTGCTAGGGTGAGGAGTCAAGCCGTGTGTGTTGTCTTCTTCTTCCCCCCGCATCACCGGAGCCGTGGCATCTTCTTCCCCTCCATCTCGCCATCATCCGCGTCCCTGCATCTTCGAGCATTCCCTCGGTGAGCCGCCGCGTCCCCGCCTTGTAGTTTTGTCGCTCCATTGCCATAGTCCTCGCGTCGTCGACGCTTAGTGCTCGTGTCGCCGCCGGTAGCCAAGGTGTGGCCTTGAGGTCACTCCGTCCTCCTCGTCGCAAGACGATCAGGGGAACGGAAACCCCATTGTTCCCCGGCCATGCCTGCAAGTCCGCGTCACCAGATGCCCCCTGTAGCCGCTGGAATTCGTCGCCTCCGCTGTTGTCTGTCGCCGGACTGGCGAGTTTCAGTTTCGTCAGTAAATCACCGTTTGTTAGTACTAGCTGCACTCACCCGCCTATCTGTCGTGAACCGATGCATAGCGTAGTGGTAGCCAGCTCTCTGTGCGCTCGAGAGGGCGCGGATTCGATCCCCGCTTCCCTCGTTTTGTTTTTCCCTTTTCGTGATTGGCCGCGTGTGGTGTTGTGTGTTGGGGATCCGGGTTGGTGCAGGATCTGGTGTGTGTTGTGTGTGTATAGCAGATCTGGTGTGGCCACAACCACGATTTGGTGTGGCTGCAGTGTGTGTGTGTGTATGCTTGTGTGTGTGTGTGCTTGTGTAGTGCGTGTGTGTAGTGTGTGTGTGTGACAAGTGGGCCCATGCCCCACTTGTCATACACTATTTATTTTAATGTGTGTTTAATGTTTTACTGGTTATGTTAGATCAATTCCAATTATAGCTATAATTCCAAATCTGGACATGATCATTTTTGCACATGAGCATTTTTGGCATGTTTTCACTTATAGGAGTGGATGATGATTTTGCTATGTAGTTTTTGTCATGATGCTCCATGTGACTATATGGGTATGATACATGAATTTGGGGTAGAAAAATCTCAGGAATTCATTGGTGCTATTGGTTTGGTCTTTTGAGCAAGTTTGACAAAATGTCATTTTACCTCATAGTGCCATTTTGTCATTTTTGCCATGTTTAATCCATGCATGCTATGATGTTTGTGCCAACATGAATACGGTAGTCTTTGATGTGTAGAATGCCATGGTATTTATCTTTGTCATGATCAACTTGCAAATAAGTGGGAACCATGATCTAAAGTAGCCACTAAAATGTTGCTGTTTTCAACCATGCCAAATATTTCTAAGTTTGAGAATCTGCTATTATTTTTATGCCAAGAAGAGTGGTTGCTATCTTCTGATATGTGAGAATTAGATCTAGCTCAGTGCTAGTGATTTGAAGTAGGTGTTGTCTTCTACCATCCTGTTAATTTTCATGCCATGAGGTGGTCTCTAACACCATTAGTTTCTACTGTCAACTTGCTACCAGATTAACTCAGATTCCAGAAAACTGTTATTTTCACTAAGTCCCAGAAATCTGTTTCATCATGCCAACTTGTGAGCTTCATGCTTATTGATGTGTGCCTCCTTTCTTGTTTGTGTAGTTGGACAAGTTGATAAGAATGTTATGTAGTTTCTGTCAATGCCTTGTTTGTGGTTGTAGGATTCCTGTAGCTCAAGTTATTGGCTGTGAAAGTTGCTATGTTGCTGTTTTGTGGCAGATTGTTTGTTTTAATGTTTTGTGACTTCTGAGAGCTATACTCCATGGAATTGCTTGATATTTGTCTCTATTGTGGTTTGGTTTTTCATTGCCTAACCAGTGGCTACCTTGGAATGCCAAGGAATATCCCAGGGCCTTCTTGTCTTGTGTTTTTCCTTCGTATCTTACCGTGAGCATAGCGTGAGAACCGTAACTCTGTTTCTTACGTTCTACATATGCATTTGTATCTTTTTTGCATGATGCATCCATATTTTCCATGTTCATGCATGTCTAAAGAACTTAACATAAGGTTTTGTCCAGATTCATTAATAACCAATCCTTTGCATGTGAAACATGACTAGTTAGGATTGCCATGCTAAAACTCTTCACATAAGCATGCATCATTCTTTCTTGTGCATTGCACCTTGGTTGCTTGTTTATTCTTGTTGTTTCTTTTGGGTAGACGTGAACGTTGAACCTGAGTACGAAGAGCCGGGCGAGTACAACTACGAGGATCCCGCTACTTGTTCCACTGAAGAACCAACAGGCAAGATGATCGTACCCGGATCCCGATACTATTTTCGCTTGCTAGTTGTATCGCTATTGACGCTACTTTTGCGCTACCTACCACTTGAATGTCAGCCTCCTAATTGCCATGATAGCCTCTAACCCTCCACATCCTAGCAAACCGTTGTTTGGCTAAGTTACCGCTGCTCAACCCCTCTTATAGCGTTCTAGTTGCAGGTACATGTTGTTCCATGTGATAACATGGATTTGGCTTATCAAAATATTATCTGTTGTCTGATTTAGTGCACATATATATCTTGGTATTAGTGGAAGGCTTGGCCTATTGCTAGGTGTTTTGTTCCGCTGTTACCGCCATAGTTTCTTGTTACCGGTGTTATGTTTCCATATTTTGCACTCCTAACATGCTCGGGGTTGTTATGAGGACCCCCTTGTTTATATGGTTAAGATTAAAACTTGTCTGGCATGCTCCAGCTTTGGTACTACATTTGCTTAATAACTTAATAAAATTTGCATAGGGCTTTGCAACCCCATGGATAATTAATCACCCCCCAGGCCAGTGCTCCGCATGTGTGTTGGTCCACCCACCTAGTAGTCGGCGGTGCCACCTCGGGGCAACTCGAGGCGTTTTCAGGAAACCGTCCACTTCACATAGACGGATGATGCCCGTTAATAGAGAGCGCACAGCTCTAGAAGCGGATCTGGCTCACCGGGAGGTCTTGCTGGACTTGTTTTACCTTTATCGAGTGTCTTGTGTGAGGGATCTGACTTTCTTCGGGTTATCTCAAGGTGTTGAAATTCCTTTAGAGTTACCGAGGATGATCACGAGATCCGTGGTCGAGGCTATTCCCGCAGAGTGTGGTTAATTTATGATGGTCTAGTTGGAGCACTCCTACAGGGTCAAATCTTTCGGAAAGCCATGCCCGCGGTTATGTGGCAACTTGGATATTTTTTGACAGCCGGTTATAGTTAACTTGAAGTAAACTCTAATAAAATACACCAACTGTGTGAGTAACCATGATTGTCTCTGCTCGTGAACATGAACCGAGAGAGAACATGGTGGGGTTATGATCGACGTAAGTAGGTGTTCAGGATCTCATAGAGGTCACTCTAGATTCGACCGCTTATCGTAGACCACATATTTAATTTCATGTTTCGTAAGATTAGCCACCATAAATGCTTAGCGCTGCTGCAAACTAAACACATACCCCATCCCAACCTAAAGCTTGAATAGTCTCGGTACCCGGGCACGAGATTGCCGAATCCTTGTGGCTCACAGATTACTACAACAATCCAGGTACAGGTACAGATGAGCTCGTGACTGATGACATGACGCAGCTCCAGTGGGAGTATGACGAGGAACGCGACAGGATGTACGTGACATATCCAGATGAGTAGAGGACCGTGGTCGCGATCGTCGAGGCTAGCAAGATAGTATCACTGTATCTGCTTTTATCATTTGTTTTCGTCCGTAGCCGGACCCTATCTTCATATTGATGTTTGAACCATTGAGTGGAATTGTAATTTAGCATGTGGTGAGTGTAAGCCAACTCATATACTCCTCTCTTCTTAAATGTATGATGTAATGATGCTATACTTGCGAACGTCGAGATGCTCCTCTATCCCTTGTCGAGGCCCCCGTGCCTTAATATGGATAGGCGCGCATCTTGGGCATGACACTTGTTATACGGGAAACACACATCTACTTACCGTCTCTTATCAACCGATTACTTGAGTGTGTGTTTGTTTACTCTTGGTTTTTAGTTACATATCTTTGGCTAGTCTGGTTCCATACAATCTTAGATCATATTCTGCACGTGTTACCATGCATAGATACATGTGTGTCTTCTCCTTTACATTAACTCTCAGTGTTGTAAGACCAATCAACATCAGGAAAAAATAGAAACTACAATAATAATTAGTTACAGCTTGAACAGGGCATTCAGTAAGGATGATAACACATGAAAGGAGTAAGTAGACATTAATGATAAAGAGGACGTAAAATGCAACTATAATCCAAAACATAGAACCTCATATAATTGAATAAAGATGTCTGATAGTACAACCTGGCTTAGAAGCCAATTAGTATCATATTATTTTATGCATACCTATGTCCAAAAGCTCGGAGAACAGGAACATCTTGCACAAAGACCGAAAGAGGCTCTCTTGGCATAAATTTCATAAAGCTCTGCTTTGAAGGCTTTACTCTACTAATAACTTCCTATGTTTAAAAAATCTTGACAGTGAGATAGAAGGACATCTTTAACATATTTTGAACACAACATGTACGGCTAGAAAAATTGTGCTCCAAAATAATGTTTTGTTTTGTTAGATGATCAACAATATTCTTTAAATCAGATTCAAAAGTAAATGGCTAAAAATCCATATGTAGAAATGCCATAATGGAAATGTGATTAGCCTTGATTACATGGTAAATATTACAATGGTTCAACTTGATCTCACTTGCAACCTGTTTTGATTTTAATCGAATACATTGCCGACATGACCGAAGAAATGCCTGTAGATCAACGTCAGAATAGAGATTAATTTTAGGACACTACTGCAACCCTAAGACGTTACTATTGCTGCTCAAATTGAAACAAATTATAATAAGAAAGGTAAAAAAATCAACGTCCAAAAATCAAAAGTCAATCTAAATGAATTGCAACCGCGTGAACCATGCAACCAAATCTGTATCCAATCAGGAGGGAATTTTAGTGTGTGAGAGTGCAGATGATAACTGAATATTTTGTAAGGGTCGATGTCCCCAAAGGTGGAGATGAAAGGAGAAGCAGAGTAGCAGGGTGTAAGGATCTCTCCTTTACATAGTTTGCACCAATGTTTGACAGGAAAAGAGAAAGTTTGATTTGTGAACTCACATCACAGACCCAATGGAAGCCCTGAATGTCATTAATTTAGCTTCAGCCTGTAATGGTGAATTTGCAGAAGACAAAAAAATTGATGATCTTCTCCTTTCCAATGCGTGAATACTCCAAGATTTGCCTTGACTTTTGACCTGCATTGTCGTTGTTTCTCATGACAGATGCCATGGGTAGGCTTATCGAAGGTGGTTGGGGCCGAAGGATGCCGATGGGCTCTGGATGCGGGATTATGCACAAGTAGTGGTGACATGCGATGTACCCAGGTTCAGGGCCCTCCATGGGAGGTGACACCCCTAGTCTTGCTTTGTCCAGTTGATAGATGGGTATGGTTACAAGATTGCTCCTGGAGCTATTGTCTAGAGGTGAAAGAGGGAGCAGCCGGCTCGCCTTCCTTTGCTACGTGGGTGAATGAGTGGGAAGTGTCCCGTGGGTGTGTGCGCGTGGATCTGATCCCCCTATGCATGGGGGGCTCGGGGTTTTTATAGGCCACCCCCCGGCATACAATACTCTCGAAATATTGTGTGGGGGGACTCGGCTGGCAGCCTCTTCGGCAGGCCAGTGGGTCCCGCCCCTTGAGCCGTCTCATCTCCCATGGGGTCCACCAGCTGCGTAGTCCCGTTGCTCGATGGGGCCTGCCAGCCGGCTCCGTGATTGGCCTGCACCCACCTGCTACGGCACGGGCCGTCCGAGCGGCGTCGTCTTGCGCCAGCCGGCCGAAGTACCCGGTACGGCTGGCGGCACTGTAGCCACGCGTGGGCAGGTAATGGAGTGGGCGGAGGCGAGCCAGCGCTGTTGTCTCACCCGGTCGCGGTCAGCCAAGGTCAGCGGTATGACTGGCCGGACTGTTGCCATGCGCGCTCGTGCGTCAGCGGTTACCGTGGCCTTGTTGGAACCCGTCGTGAGGGTTGTCTTGTCGTCATACCCGTGCGCAGTGGGATGGGACGGAAAACCTGCCCGCCTGAGGGTCAGCGGGGGAGCCGGCACGGGCGCAGCCGGTTGTAGCCCAGTTGGCCAGGGCCCGGCCAGCTCTTTGGAGAGACAGCCGTCGGCCAGCCGGATGCAAGCCTGTTGGCTATGCGTCAGCTGGCCGTATGATTTTTCTTGAAGCTGGGGGAGAGAACCCCCATTGCTTTGGCCTACCTAGGGGTAATAACCCCGTTAGTAGTCCCTGAAGCCGGTGTGGGCCCACTTCTGCCAGACGGAGGGGAGCCGGCGGCTTCCCCCACACGGTGGCCGCCTCCGGCACGAAGCTGGACAGCCGAACGGGTTGGTGGCCGCCCCGACACCTCGGGTTCCGACGCGCCGCTCCGGGTCCCGAGCCGGCCTACCGCATGCCACGCGGTAAGTAATGATGCCATGGGGCCCATGCACACAGGCAGACAAGACGTCGCCTTGGGCCTAGCCTGCGAGGCCGCGGGCATAGCCTAGTAGGCCTCGGGGCGCAGGCCGAGATCTTCTACGCTCTGACGCGGCGGTTGTGGCCCAGGGTGCCCACGCGCGTGCGGAGATCCCGTGGGAGTGGGCGCAGTTAATCCCCACCTCCCCTGGTCATGGCCTCCTCGTTTAAAAGGGAGAGAGGGCGAGGGGCGGACGTAACCGCGTCCCATTTTCCCCCTTAGTTTTCCTCTTCTTCGTCTTCTCCGCTTCCCCACACGTCACCGCTCTTCTTGCTCGCTGCTCCGCTGGGTCGCCTTCTCGTGCAGCCCCGACATTGCGATGGCCAAAGGCCGCTCGGGGAGCTGGGCTGGCTCCATCCTCATGGAGGCCACCATCGCGGGACTCCGCCGCACTCACATGTTGCCGCCGGTGGAGCGCGTCGTCGCCCGTGCGCCCGGCGACGAGTGGTGCCCGAGCCGCAATCGGGGGAGCACGTTGTATTCGCCTGCCATTCCTCCTGTGGCTTCGGGCTGTCGGTCAGTCTCTTCTTCTGCCTCATGCTCGACATGTTCGACCTCCAACCACATCACCTTGGCCCCAATGCCATCCTCTACCTCGCGAGCTTCGTGACCCTGTGCGAGGGCTACCTGGGGATGCTCCCCTTCGTGGATTTCTTCAAGATGCTATTCTTCCTCAAGGCATTGAAGAATAATGAGGAGCCATACGCTGTCAGGGGCACGGCGGTGCGCTGCCGCGGCTCGCGCTTTCCGCGCTTCAGCCTCATCGACTTTGTCAAGGGCTGGCACTGGACGTTCTTCTACGTGAAGAACGCTGACCCGCAGCGGGATTGCATCCGGCTGTTGGCATTCGTCAACACCCCCTCCTCTAGAGTGAACTAGTCGGGTACCGCTCCGTGCGGAACCTCGCCCGAGGAGCTTGGCCGGCTCGTGGAGATGAGGAGCGGTGAAGGGCTGGTGGCCGCGGACTTGGTGGCCGCCTTCATTGCACGCCGGGTACTGCCTCTCCAGCTGAGGCCGCAGCGGATCCGCGACATGTCCGGCTGTCGGGACCCCTACCGGCTGACGACCATCGACCTAGCGCCGAACCAGGTGGCGAAGCGAGTGAACGCCATCACGACCTTCCAGCTAGCACCAGCGATGTGGACCTTCGGCAAGGAGCCGTACGATCAGCACCACTTGGCACCCCTGGTAAGTTTCGGCGAGGTGGCCTCTCTTTTCTGAATCCTTCCTGCCGGCTCCCGATCTTACTTTTCTGTGCCGACCACAGTTGTTCGTGCGATAGAACACGCCGGACGACCCGCACCCCCAGATCTTTGAGGCGGAGCGTGCTCAGTCCGACTCCAAGGACTACAAGCAGGGAAGCGTGCCCGAAGAGGGGGTCGACCCCTCGGGGGAGGCCGAGGTGGCGGCCGACCCGGGAGCCGAAGGGCCCAGCGCAGCCGGTGAGTTTCCCCTTGGCCCCGCGATCAGGCATTGGACTGATGACGATGATGACAGTGACGATGATGATGTTCGGATCCTGAACACACCTCCCCACAGTTCAGTAGGGTTGGCGTGGGTGAAACGAGGAGCATCCGGTGCGCGCCTCGATGGCCGGGGCCTCCAGCCGGGGGAAGAGGCCGGCTTAGGAGGAGCCGGCGGCCTGGCTGCCGGCTCGCAAGTGGGTGAAGGCGATCGCGTCGAAGCCGCTGACGCGTGGCAGGAGGGCTCTACCCGTTGTCACCGAGTAAGTGCTCTATTTCTTGCGTGGGTTTCTCTCTAGGTCGTGTGTCGACAGGTGTTTGAGTCTTTTCTGCCCTAGGGACCCCATCGAGCTCCCTGACGTGGAGTCGACAGCCGACCTGGCGGATGCCGCCAGCCGGCTGGCCCGCGAGCATGTGGCCACATAGCGCAAGGAGAAGAGGAGGCTCGCAGAGCTGCATGCCTTGAAGTCCGGACCCCAGGGTGGGCCCTCACGTTCCGCGACCTGGAGCGGCTGAAGGCGGAGGAGGTCCGCGGACCCCGTGCGAGCATCGGACTCGGCGGCGGAATCGACTCGCGTGTCGAGGCCCGTGTCGAGCGAGCCGCGAGGGGCGACCATGGAGCCGGGCGCGCCTCCCCCTATGGAGGAGACGGTCTGACCGGGGCGGCAACTATGGAGGCAGCCCACGAGGAGACCCGGTCGATGGTGCCGGATGCGACGCCGCTTGCTGCCGAGCCGGCCCAGGCCGACGTGCCGGAGGCCCCGGTGGCTCCGGAGGCGACACCGGAGGTGCCGGTCGTGGAGGCGGAGAGGCCAGCCGCCGCGATCGTCATGCCGAGCCGGTAGGAGGAGGAGGAGGTGGCATTGGCGCTGAACGAGGGACAATCGGGAGCCGATTCCCGTGCCCTCATTGTTCTCAACCCTCCCCCAGCGGCCGATGTCGTGATGAATGCTAGGACGGGTGGGGAGGAGGGCCGGTCCCACCCATCCTGGAGGTCCATGCTGGACGTGATCCGGGACTGGGAGGCGCTGGCGCGCATCCCTCCTATCCCACCTCCGCCGGCAGGTGGCCTGGTCCCGGCGTTTGGGGAGATGGGCAACGTCCTGGTTTGCGGAGTTGGCCCGGTTTGCGGAGGCGGCCGACAACACCCTGCAGCGCACAGAGGTAAGCTTCGCTTGTCTTCGTCAAATTTTTCAATGGGTGCGTGCGAGCGCACTCACTGGGTGTAGCCCCCGAGATGCAGGCCGACTGACTGGCTGTGGGGCAGCCGGGCCAGATCTCTTCATGCATATTCTGACTTTGGCTTCCTGTGGCAGGCGGGGAACGCCCGATGGCAGGAGCTGTTCCACGAGGCAGTCGCCATCCACAACCGTGGCAAGCATGACTTCTACCGGTTGGAGGAGGAGTTGGCGATGGTCCAAGGTATGCTTTGTCCGGTGGGGGCGTGTAGCCCCCGGGCGTTGGGCCGGCTGCTTGGCAGTCGGGCCGGGTATGAAATGTTTTAACCGATGCCGGTTTTGCTTCGCAAGGGAGCTGACCACCCTTCGGGGAGAGAAGGCCGAGGCGGTCTCCAAGCGGGACCGGCTAGTGCAGAGAATCCAGGCGATCACCCTGGAAAGGGATCGGCTAGGCGCCCTGCTGGTGGACGGGCAGGTGGCCCAAGACCGCGTGAAGACCGACGTCGAGCAGGAGGTGGCCGCCAAGGAGAGGGCCGTCAAGGAGGCGGCTGACGCCGCCCAACGGACCGCCGCCCTCCAAACTGAGGTGCCCCGCCTCGAGAAGACACTCGAGGAGCACAAGGCCTCCCTCGTCGAGGCGGAGGCGGCACAGGCATCGGAGCGGGACTCGTCACTGCATTTCGCCCTCGAATTGGACGACTCCTTCCAATGTAAGTCTTGGTTTCTTGTTTTTCGGCTGGCTGTGTTCTTCTTGCCTTGAAGTTGCCTTTTTTGATTCTCCCCTCTCTTTTCCAGAACGCTTCCCAGAAACCCAGCGCCGTGCTGAGCGCGCCATCGATGAACACCGGGAATATCTCCGGGCGTGCGAGCGTAACATCGAGGAGAACGCCGGCTGGGACGTGGCGGAGCTTGGGCTGGCCATGGAGAACCGGCTGATCCATCTCGAGCAGAGCGTGGAGCAGTTGAAGACAGCCGACAATGAGGTGATTGCCACCCTATGGCTGGGTCGTGGGACTCCGGAGGGCCACGTAGCGTTGTGGCTGGAGAACGCCGTGGCCCGGCTCGGGGTTTGGAAGGCGTCAGCAGCCCGAGCCGGCGCGTAGATGGCGCTCCGGTTCGTCACGTCTTGGTACTGGGGTGTCGACCTAGACCGACTGGCCACCATGCGGGGCGAGCCAGAGGAGGAGCGGGCGGCACGTGAGACCGCCCTCG
This sequence comes from Hordeum marinum, assembly GCA_022496015.1. Lineage (NCBI taxonomy): Eukaryota > Viridiplantae > Streptophyta > Magnoliopsida > Poales > Poaceae > Hordeum > Hordeum marinum. The sequence continues at coordinate 116,594,952 of CM039678.1, forward strand.
TCCGCCGAGCCAAGAAGCTTGCCTCGTATGTCGACCCGGATGAGCTCCTTTCGGCCCTCGACGAGGATGGCGAGCTGTTTTCCAAGGATTCCTTCGGCAACCCCCCAAGGTCTGGAGGACGAGGAGGTCGCCGACGAGAGCACCGACAGTGGCGGCGAGACGACAGGAACCACGGACGCTGACCCAAAGGCCCCAACCTCTTCCGGACCGCGCGTCGAGCCGACTGGGGACGTGCCGGCTGGTGACGCGCCGGCAGCCTGAGCCCCCGAGCGTTTTTACTTGTCTTTTCTTTTGGTGCATGTTAGACTCATTTCCACCCACTAGGGGTGTATATGTAATGAACCGGTGGTCGTGGGCCTTTTTAAATTATGAAGTGTCTGTTTGTTGCAAAAGTCTGTCTTTATGCGTGCCGGCTTGCCCTTCACTTAGTTTGCCCCTTTGGTTTCGTTAGCTCAAGTTCTTCCCCCCCTTGGTTTCGACCCTGCCAGCCCGATAGCCAGGAGCCGGTCTATAGCTGGGACGGGGCATCCGCCTCGAGGGAGCCGGCATTCAGCTTAGGAACCGTGAGGACTTTTCTGGTAAGGCAAGTGACAGAGGCAAGAAAACGATCCGGCAAGACCTAGGCGGCGTCCCCCTAGTGATTGGTTTTTCGTGTGTCTCAAGCTTTGCCACCCCGAGACCCCGTGAGCCGGCCAGTCGGGAGCCAGTCTGTAGCTGTGAGGGGTGGGAGGACTTACTCAGTTCACACTACTTGATAAACCTTGAGGGAGGATGTTAGGACTAGCCGGCGAGCCCCCGGGACCGTGAGCTAGATCCAGGGGCCGGTGAATTGAATTGATAGGTTTTGAAGTGGAAAGGGGCGTGTCCCAAGAGCCGGCTTGGGGCACCCATTGCATTCATAAGCCCAAAAGGGAAGGATACATACATACATTGGTTCTTAGCAGTACACGGGCGGAGGAGCGCCGCATTCCATGGGCGCTCCGCCTCCTCGACGGAGGCGTCTCTCTAGCATTTCTATGGCTTCTGGGCGTCTATCAGGTAGTATGCGTTGTTATGCAGCGCCTTGCTAACGATGAACGGGCCCTCCCATGGGGAGGACAGCTTGTGATGGCCGGCTGTTCGTTAGATCCGCCTGAGCACTAGGTCTCCTTCGCGGAAGGAGAGCGGCCTGATCCGCATGCTGTGGTAGTGCCGGAGCTTCTGCAGGTAGATGGCTATCCGGCTCAAGGCCAGTTCGCGTGCTTCTTCGAGTAGGTCGATGTCGTCTTCTCTTGCCTCCCTTGCGTCCTTCTCCGTGTACAGGTTGACCCAAGGCGAGTCGAACTCGATGTCGATGAGGATGATCGCCTCGGACCCCTACACGAGAAAGAAAGGAGTGTAGCCGGTCGATCGGTTAGGTTTGGTCCCAAGGCTCCAAAGGACAGCCGGCAATTCGTCGATCCAGCAGCCGGCTGACGTGACCAGCAACATTACAAGCCAGGGCTTGATGCCGGCCAGGATCAGGCCGTTTGCCCTCTTGACCTAGCTATTTGACTGTGGATGCACGACGGATGCCAAGTCGAGCCGGATGCCTTGCTTGGTGCAGAAATGTGCCAGCGCGCCCTTGGAGAAGTTACTGTCGTTGTCGGTGATGATGCTGTGGGGAATGCTGTAGCGGACCGTGATGTCTTTGATGAACTGGACCGCCGTGGGGCCGTCCAGCTTCTTGATTGGCCTGGCCTCGATCCACTTGGTGAACCTGTCGACGGCCACCAGCAGATGCATCATGCCGCCTCGTACGGTTTTGAAGGGACCCACCATATCTAACCCCCAGAAGATGAAGGGCCACGAGAGGGGGATGGCCTGGAGGGCCGTAGCCGGCAGGTGGCTCTGCATGCTGAAGCGCTGACAGCCTTCGCTCTCGTCGACTAACTTCTTGGCCTCCTCCAAGGCGATCGGCCAGTAAAACCCGTGGCAGAAGGCTTTGGCCACCAAGGTCCTGGAGTCGGCATGGTGCCCGCACTCGCCCTGATGGATGTCGAGGAGGATCTCCTGACCCTTTTCCGGCTCGACGCACCGCTGAAAGACGCGGGTGGTGCTGTGATGAACGAGCTCGCAGTTGATGACGCTGTAGGCCGGGGCCCGGCTCTAGATTCGCCTCGCCACGCCCTCGTTGGGAGGGAGTTCGCCACATAGGAGGAAAGCTAGGATGGGCTAGGCCCATGAGGGAGCCGAGACGGGGGCTGACTCGGGAGCCCCCGGGTCTGGATGTCTAGCCCCCGGGACCGTCTTGCCAACCCGGGGATGGGGACGACAGTGGTGACGTCGATCGCCATCATGACCGCCGCGGTGTCGGCGCCGGCTACCTAGGATGCAACCGGCTGGACCGATGGAGCCGGTGGCGGTAGGGCAGCCGAGGTTGATGGAGCCATCCGCGAATATGCCGGCCGGGCAGCCGGGTTCGCCGACGAGCCGACAGCATCAGCCGACACGAAGATGGACTCCGATTGGGGGAGGGCTTGATCGACGGCTTGAGCAGCCGTTCGAGGGAGACGTCGGTTGGGATGGCCTGTCGGGTGGAGCCAATCTTTGCCAGCGTGTCGGCTGCCTCGTTATCCGCCCGTGGGATGTGGTGGAACTCATAGCCCTCGAAGGAGCCGATGAGCTGGTGGGCAAGGAAGCGATAGCTAGTCATGTTAGCGTCTTTGGCATCCCACTCGCCGGAGACCTGTTGCACCATGAGGCCGGAGTCACCGAAGCATAGGATGCGCCTGATGCCAATTTCCTTGGCGAGCCGGAGGCCATGGACGAGCGCCTCATATTCGGCCACGTTGGTGGAGGCAGCAAAATGAATCTAGAGTGCGTACTTGAGTTGGTCACATTTTGGAGAGAAGAGTACTATGCCGGCACCAAGGCCAGTCCTCATTTCTAAGCCATCGAAATGCATGCGCCAATACGTGGAGTCCGGGGAGGTGGTACGAACTCAGTCTCCGCCCAGTCGACGAGGAAGTCATCCATCTCCTGCGACTTGGTCTCTATACGCGGCTCATACCGGATTTCATGGTCGGCGAGGGCGATGACCCATTTGGCGATCCGGTCGGTGGAGTCCCAGCCGCTCATGATCTCGCCAAGCAGGGCCGTGCTCTCCATGGTGGTGGTGTGCTCCTGGAAATACTACTTGTCCTTCTTGGCAGCAAAGTAGATGCCGTAGCACATCTTCTGGTAGTGCAGGTAGTTCTGCTTGGAGGCGGAGAGGACCTCGCTGAGGTAGTAGATGGGGTGCTGGACCGGCAGGGGCTTGCCCTCCTCCAGCCGCTCGACCACTAGGACGACGCTAATGACGTGTGTGGTCGCTGCGATGTAGGCGAGCAAGGGATCCTTCTCAGCCGGCGCGGCCAGGATGGGCGCGTTGGTGAGGGGCCGCTTGAGGTCACGAAAGGCCTCGTCCGCCTTGTTGGGCCAGTCGAACGTGCCTGGCCGCCTCACATGGCCCGGCTCGACCAGAGCTGTCTTGCCAAGGAGCCCGTAGAGGGGCAAGGTTTTTTCTCCCAGCCGGCTGATGAACCGGCTGAGGGAGACGAGGCAGCTGGTGACCTTCTGGACGTCGTGGAGCCGCGTCGGCTTGGGCATGCGCTTGATCGCACTGATCTTCTCCGAGTTAGCTTTGATGCCGCAAGCGGACATGAAGAAACCCAAGAGCTAGCCGGCTGGGACACCAAAGACACACTTCTCCGGGTTAAGCTTGATCTTGTATTCGCGTAAGTTCGCGAACGTCTCCCGGAGATTGTCGAGGAGGCTGAAATGCTTCTTGGTCTTGACGACGATGTTGTCAACGTAGACGTGGACGTTCTTGCCTATCTGAGGCAGGAGGCACTTCTACATGCAGCGCTGGAAGGTAGCGCCTGTGTTCTTTGGGCCGAAGGACATGGTGATGTAGCAATAGGCGCCGAAGGGCGTGATGAAGGATGTCTTAAGCTGGTCCTCTGGGTCCAGCTTGATCTGGTGGTAGCCAGAGTAGGCGTCCAAGAAAGACAGCAGATCGCAGCCGTTCGTGGAGTCGATGACTTGATCGATCCGCGACAGGGCAAATGGGTCCTTGGGCACGCCTTGTTAAGGATAGTGTAGTTGATGCACATGCGGTATGTCTTGTTCTTCTTCAGCACAAGGACCGGGTTGGACAACCAGTCCGGGTGGAAAACTTCCATGATGAAGCCGGCTGCGAGCAACCGGGCGATCTCTTCTCCTATAGTGTGCCACTTCTCCTCAGAGAAATGACGCATGGGTTGCTTGACCGGCTTAGCGTTCGGCCGAACGTGAAGCTTGTGCTCGATGAAATTCGTCGGAACACCTGGCATGTCCTTGGGGGACCATGTGAAGATGTCTTAGTTCTCACGGAGGAAGTCGACAAGCTCGCCTTCCTATTTGCTGTCGAGGCGGGAGCCGATGGTGATGTACTACGCGGGGTTAGCCGGGTCGAGTGGGATCTGCTTGGTGCCCTTCGACGGCTGGAAGGATGGCTCGCTGACCGACTGCGAGGGAGGAGCCGGCACGGCCAGCCGGCTGGTAGCAAGGGCCACGAGTCGGTCGAGCTGCCGCTTTTCCTCGGCTATATCCAGGGCCTCGGCTAGCCGGCTGCCGTCTTGGTTGCACTCGATCGACATCTTGTAGTCACCCGCGATGGTGATGATCCCCTTCAGACCCAACATCTTGAGCTTGAGGTAGGCGTAGTGGGGGATCACCATGAACTTGACGAGATCCGGTCGGCCCAACAGCGCGTGGTAGGAACTCTCGAGGTCCACTACCTCGAACAGTACTGGCTCGCGGCAAAAGTGACCGGGGCCACCGAAGAGGACGTCGAGCTTGATCTTGCCGACAGGGGAGCAAGACTTCCCCGGCACGATGCCGTGGAAGACTGTCCATCTCGCCTGCAAATCTTCTACTTTCAGCCCCAGCTTGTGCATCGTGTCGAGGTAGAGGATGTTGATGCTGCTGCCACCATCAATCAGCACCCACATGAAGCCGAAGGTGCGCTTCTCGGTGGTGATGGTGGGGTTGAGGACTAGGGCGTAGCTATCGGGACTCGGCATCATAGCCAGGTGGTCAGCCTGGCTCCAGGTGACCGGATTCTCCGACCAATGCATGAACTGGGGAGTCGCCGGCATGGTGGCATTCACCTCACGGTGGAGCCGGCACTCAGCATGCTTGCTCGTCTCTTTGCTGGTGAAGACGACGTAGCAGCCGTCCTGGTTGGGGAATTGGTCGTGTGAGTGACCGTCGTTCTGGGCCGGAGCCGGAGTCGGCGCCGGGGCGGCAGCAGGGGCCGGGGCCGGCGCGCGGGCAGGTGACGCGGGAGGAGCCAGAAGGTCGTCCCCCCGGGCCAATCGCTGTGAGAAGCTGCACTGCCGAAGCGTGTGGGTGGAGGGCCTGGCTCCAGAGTGGTTCTTGCAGGGCAGGTCGAGCATCTGCTCGAACGTGAGCTTGGGCTACTAGGCAGCCTTGCCAGTGCGTTGGCGCTGACTGGAAGGCAAGGCAGCCGGCTCTTGTTCCTCGATGGTGGCGACCTGCCGGCTCCTGTATCGGGAGTCTGGCTGGTCGTTCTTGCGCTTGTTGTTCTGCGACTGCCAGTAGTCGGCAGCCGGTCATGATGCCACTGGCGCCGGTGTTGTCTTGGCGGGAGTGGTCGTCTTGACAGGAATGGCGGAGTCAACCGTGGCGTACTTGTCCGTCTTGGTCATGAGCTCGGCTAGCGTAGCCGACTCGGAGCACAGGAGCTTGTGCTTGAGGGGCGTGCCATCACGACAACCTTTGATGAAGTACTGTATGGCCAGCATGTAACACCCAAAAAATTTAACAATGTTTTAGAAATTAAAATTTTGTCAGGAATAATTATTTCCTATTCTATGGATTTTTCTATTAATTTCAGAGCTACTTCTTTTCTCTGGATTTCAAAAAAAATTCCCTCTTATCTGAAACTTTTGAATAATATTGTGGGACTTAAATAATTTATTCAAGCATATTACTTCATTTAGTAAAATCAGTGAAATTATTTTTATAATAAAAATTGCCTAGCTTTAATTCTTTAAAAGCATTTTTATTTTTTTAAAGGCGTGAGTTACACTACAACCACTTCATAAACCCTTCTAAAAATTCCACAAAAATTTGTAGATGGAATGTGATGTCCCTAGATCATTTTTATGCAAAAACCCAGCTTGATCATTTGAAAAATTTGAGCCCTACCTCAAGTTTTGAAATCTGGTTTAGTTTGTAGTTTGCACTACAACCTGTTTGAATAATTCTTTAAAAATTCCCTAAAAAATTGTAGATCACATGTGTTGTCCCTGGATCACTTTTATGCTAAAACCTAACCTTGTGTTCTAGAAGTTTTGAGCAAATCATCCACATTTGCATTCTGGTCCAGTTTGATGTTTCGAACAGCAACCCTATTTTTCTATGCCCCAATGCCCATGATATTTTTCCTGTTGGTAGTAAACCCTAACAAACTCTTAAGTCCAAGAGTTTAGGCTCTTTGCAATATTTTTGACCCATGCAATAGTGCCCTTTTGCTTGTGTCTAGAAATGCTTTTCACACTTGCACTAGGGAGTTTTTGATTTTGACTAACTAGCCTTGCCACCCTAGTGTGCACCTAAAGAGACCCCAACCTGGAAATTTTGGCGGCCAGGGAACCTCTCTAGATGCCTTTGTCATTCTATCAAGCACCTTTAGTGCATGGCCAGAATTGGCATGGTGCTATGATTGTATTAGGATCGAGTTTATCGAGCCAAACCAGTGTGTCATATAGTTTGGCCTTTCCCTAAAGCCTACCCCTGCTAAACCTCTGTGTATTAGAATCCCTGAGAGTGCCCTGGCATTTCGCCGAGCACTTGGCGTGCATGCTCTAGGCACGCCCAGAGCGCACGTTTTGCACGCGCGCGCAGCAGGGCCACCGCGATCAGATGCGGCCTCCCCCTCTCGTCCTGATCCATCTCTGGTTGTAGGGGTATGCCCCCCTCTCTCGTCCAGAGCCCTTGCACCCTCTGTAGCTCAGTGGCTTCCCCGCAAGCCACCGCTGCCGCTCCGCCAGTGCCTGCCATGGCCGGCACTGCCCGAGCCAGTCCCGCCCGCCAGCTTCCCTTAGAACAGGCCATCCTCATCCTCTCAAGCTACCAACACCGCTAGTCGCCGCCACGTCGCCCTGTGCGAACAGTTTGTCGGAGTTCTCCACTCCGCCGCGGAACCAACCTATTCGCACTATATAAGGACCCCTCCCAGCTCTAGGATGCTCAAGCCACCCCTAGCCATGCCCATTTGAACCCCCGAGACCACCAGACGACCAGAGGAGCTCATCTTCCTCGTCTCCGGTCAGTTCGGCCGCCGTAGCCCTTCGGTCAATTCCGACCAAGCCAAGACCTCCCCCTCTGCCTTGTACCCTCAAATGGATCCACCTAGACCCCAAGCCCGTTCCCATCCCCATTTCCACCTGAGAAGGCCCGTGGGCAGAAGACCCTTCATGGCCGAGGCTCCGCTCTGCCATTGATGATGCTCTGGTCAACCCTGAGCTCCCTAGCGTGTCTTGTCGCTGCCATGAGCTGTGGTTCTTTCCCTTGTGCACGCCAGTGTGCCGAGCATCGGAAATGGCGTCCCCTAGCATCGACAATCATCGCCAAAGCGGCCCTCTGCCCCTTCCCAGAACGCACGCACAAGAGGAGGAAGGAACCCGACAAGCGGGCCCCGCTCGTCAGTGACAGAGCCAGCCTGGAGCCGTCCTAAGTGAAAGCGTAAACCACTGCGGTATGTTTTCTCTTCTGGAAAACGTAAAACCCCCGAAGCGTTTTATTTATTTATTTTAGTTTAAAACAAAGTTTGACCCATCTTTGACTAGCTATATCTTTTAAAATAAAACCCCAATTAATTTGATTCTTTTTCTATTTCTTCTCAAATTCCACCTAGTTTACTTTAGGAATTATTTAAAAAATATTTCAGACAACTTTTTGTACTGTTTTTGAATTGCGTTTTGATTCAAATATTTTCAAAATAGGAATTGGAGAGAGGAGCAAACTTTCCAAAGTTTTGTGATGCACCGTACCTCTTCACATATTTAAGGCAAGCATTCTGAACCCTGGTATAGTATTTGTTGTGTGATGTTTGGTGTGACGAGTGAAACTACAACACATGAAGTGCATGTTATTTCATGTGAAGGTGTGATCATGTGTGCAAGTGAAATGATGAGGATATCTTGATAATGAACTTGAGATGCTTGTGGTAGTAGTCACCATCTTGTGCCTCTCATGCCTACCGAAAGGAATCCGGTATAAGACTCTGTCTCGGATGGACACGAGCTTGGACTGACATCTCGTTGGAGCGAGGATGGTCAGTGGGGCATGATGGGATGTGATGAGTGGTGATTTTTTCTGGAATTGTGAAAAATATTTGTTGTGCTAATCATGCAAGGAACACATAAACCTCCTGAGTCGACCGTAGATCGAGTCTTGTTCGAGTAACCCCCATACTTGTTTCGTACTACCACTTGTCCCTATCGCAGGTAGGGTACGGTTCAATAAATTGTCAACCCCTTTCTTGGCACACGCCATACAGAGAGGCAAAAGTGGAAGATGCCAGATGCATCTGGTAGGCAAGCCACTTGTTCCGGGGGCATGCGTGTTTCCGGTTGGGGCCGAGAGGGGGCACCCCTTAGAGCGCGCGATATAAATTTGATCCCATGCTAATCGAGGTTGTGGCCTCCCCACTTAGAGTTTTAATTAACGAGTGCCGTGGGTGATTCCAGGCACTGGTATGTTAAGGTGGTGTGTGCAGGTCAGGTGTGTTTTCAATTCAAAGACCATAAACGGAATTAGTCCCGATGGACTAAAGGAATCCGTTACTCGTGGGTAAAGAGTACACCCTTTGCATAGTTAATATCTATTCGAATAGCCGTGTCCATGGTTAGGGACTACTGTCTGGGATGGGTCGAGTGTCGGTCTTTGGAGGAAAACTTGTAAATCGAAAAATTGAGCATGTCATATGAGAAATGATAATTATGATTATTATTATGGTGGACTAACCATGTTATTTATTTGTTTTGCGGATTATCACTTGGGATGGTTCTACCTCCTGGATACTCATTATGATTATTATATAAGCCCTTTATGTGGCGTCGCACAGACGCCCAATTGCGGCATGCAGGTTGTTTGCTTTATAAGCCCTTTTTGTGACATCCCTCAGACGCCCGACTGTGGCATGCTTGCTATTTATTTTCCTTATAAGCCCTTTATGTGACGTCGCTCAGACGCCCGACTATGGCATGGATGATTTTTCTTTTCTTACAAGCCCTTTCTGTGGCATCGCTCAGACGCCCGACTGAGGCATGCTTTATATATTATTTTTTTCCTTTCGAGGCGTCGCTTCAAACACCCGATGTTTTTTTACTTTCATTATTTGATTGCTTATCCCTGTTTAATAGGAATAACCTTCTTGCGTGTATCATGAATTTTATTTTTGTGTCTAACTAAGTGATCGTGGATTGTTTCAATGCATGATTATCACCTGCTATATTATACCTGTTTTCATGATGTTTGCGAGTACATTCAAAGTACTCACTGGCGTGTCCGTGGCTATTGTCTTGGCTAGATTCCATGCTTCGAGAGGAGTGCAATGAATACAGCTCCGGAACCTAGGCAACAAACATAGCAGCCACGCGAAGATAGGAGTTATCTAGATCAGCTGTTCCTATGGGAAATGGAGTCCCATAGACGCTGATGATCTGCAACCGCTTCCGCCACCAACCACAAGAAACCTTTTGTTGTACTCATAGACCATGATGGCCTTGTACTTCAAATTTTGTAATTTTGCTTGGAATTTGTGTATCAAGATTGTGTCTCATTAGTTAACAGTAATCTTAGGGCTGATGAGCAGAAGGGCCATTTACTGGGAATATAATATCCTGGAAAACCGGTCCTGACACTGCACCTCGTGCACCCCTTCACAGGTGTTGCGGAGCTCGGTCCATCAGGTGAGGTAGTTACGGAGGAACTCATCCGGCCCCTGAACGCACATGGCTAGTTCACGGGGGCAGCCGGGCCGCTTGTAGGTGCTAGTGAAGTTGCGGACGAAGGCTTCCTCAAAGTCCATCCAGGTGTTGACGCTGCCAGCCGCTAGGCTGTTCAGCCACTTGTAGGCCTACCCGATCAGCATGAGGGTGGCGTAGCGGACGGCCACATGCTTGTTCCCCTGGCAATTTCGACTGCGGTGGTGTAGTCGGTCAGCCAGTCTTCGGGTTTGGAAGCCCCGTTATACTTTGGGGTGTCCCAAGGGAGCGTAAAGCCGGACGGGAATGGCTCGTTGCGAATCCAAGGGCCAAAAAACATGTTGGGCCAAACGAGCCCTCCTCCTCGAGGAGGGACGACTGTGCGAGCCGGTCGATGCGGCGATGGGCGTCATTTTTGCTGTGGGGGACCCGCGGTCCGAGCCGGGCCGAGAGTTTGGGGCGGATGACAGGTAGGACCGACTGCGGTGGCTCGTGCCACGGAGGCAGTGTATGCCCGCGGCTACGCCGGCTTCCGCCAGCCGACGCCTCGTTGCGGCGGTTGTTGTGGGCCGGGTTGTTGCTACGCCGGATGTTCATAGCCCGCTGCTCGTTCCTCGATAGCTGAGAGTGCTGGGGGTTGCTTGCCTCGACCCGCCGGCTGGAGACATGAGGGGAGCAGGAGTGCTGGGCCGGCTGACGGCCAGCAGTCCTCGTGCCCTCGCCCTTGGGCTGGGGACCTTCAGAGGCGGCTCCACCGGGGTGAGCAAATGTTTCTGCGTGTCGGCAGCGTCGATGACGTCTTTGATGTGACGCTCGCAGGCAGCACGCTCTTCGCCCTCCAAGGTAGCCAAATCCTCGTAGGCTACCTTGGCAGCCCGTAGGTTAGCCACGGGGGTGTCGTAGACGGGCATGTTGCTGCCGAGGATTTCGGTGACCACGCGGCCACGGTCGCGCACGACCCCACGCCGGCTGGGCTCGATGCCTGAGCAGCCTCCATGCGACGTCGCGCGGCCACGAGGGTGCTGGCGTCCTCGAACAGAAGGCGGCGAGCCACCTCCAGCTTGGCTATGGCGACGTCGGGGTTTGCCGTCAGAGCGATAGGGGTGCTCAGACCCCTGAGGACCGCACCGAGTGGATCGGAGGTGCCGGTGCGGGCCGCGGCGACGCCGACCTTGTCCCGCGCCCGGCCGGAAGAGGTGGGGGAGGTGATGCCCATCACTCCCACGTGGACGTGGGAGCTGCTGGACTGGGTTGCAGCGAGTGTTCCCACGGACATGGGAGGGTCAGAGCAGACGAGCACCTCATTAGGGTACTCATTGATGACCGGCACTTTGGCAAGGCTGCCTGCCAAAGCGCTCGGTGAGCGCGTCTATGTCGAGCGCGAGGTCGACGACGCTGCCTGCAGGGCCTGCCGAAGCAAGCCCCACAAGCCCATGGTTTCTCCTATACGTGTGGCAGCCGCGGGGAATGGCGGAGGGTCCCGCCCTGAGCATGACTCTGGCCGGCGCTGCGTACGGCCGAACGGTAGGTGCCAACTATCGTCGTTTATCACGACAGATGCCATGGGTAGGCTTATCGAAGGTGGTTGGGGCCGAAGGACGCCGACGGGCTCCGGGTGCTGGATTAGGCACAAGCGGTGGTGACACACGATGTGTCGTGGTTTTGTCATGGCAATGTCCGGGTCAACGGACTTGGGTTTGAGGCCATCGCTAACGTGATGGACTCAAAGGGGTTGATTGGGTTGAAGGACATGAGTTTACCAAGGTTCGGCCCCTCACGTCGAGGTAATAGCCTATGTCCTACTTGTGCTTGTATTGCTTGTTGTATCGATTACAAGGGAGCTAAAGCTTGACCAAATTCTCGATCACCCTGCCTCTAAGTCGCCCCGGGTCTACCTTTATATAGGAGGTCAAGACCACGGGTCATACAAGTTGTAACCGACTCTCATTGCCTATTCGAGTCTTCCTCCATCTTCTCTGTCCAAGCTGTCCCCGGGTGGCTTACACACCCGGGTCTTCTCTGTCCAGGCCACCTTCCGGCCCATCCTATGAGCCGCCAAGCGCCCTGGGCTCTAAGCCTACGGCTTACACTTGGGCCGGTGCAGGAGCCATCAGGAATAACCCGGAGCCCTTAGGGCGGCTCATACCGTGGGGTTATATCCCCAACATGATGTATCTAGGTTCAAGGCCCTTCGCGGGAGGTAACACCCTAGTCTTGCTTAGTCTAGCGAATAGATGGGTAAGGTTACAAGATTGCTCCTGGAGCTGTTGTCTAGAGGTGGAAGAGGGAGCAACCAGCTTGTCTTCCTTTACTACGTGGGTGAATGAGTGGATACACCAAATCCCTTTATTAGATGGCCATCTCGAAAATCGAGGCGTCCGCCTCGCTCGGATGGTTTCTATCGCCTGGATTCTCGCGCTCGTTTTGTTTTTTTCTTTTAAATAGGACCGCCCCAGGGGACATTTTCTCTTCCCGCTCGCTCTATCATCTTCTTCCTCCCGACGCTACTGTTTCTATCACCTCCTGCTCCGGCGCCGTCTCCATTTCGCCATCGACAAGGCCGCTGCATCAACCTGTTGCGAACCAGAGTGCCTTCCATATTCATCGCGTTAACACCAGTAAACTCTTCTCCCCTTAGATCCGCAATGGCTCCAGTAGGGTTTTTCACGGAAGCTCCGCCACCGCCGTTTTGAAATTCGGGCTCCATCAATGCCGGCCACGTCTTGCGCATGAACTTTGAATGATAGCTCATCCTCACCATGCCGCTATGTATTGGGCGGTCCTCAATACTATGTAGATCCATCGTGGCTCCGTTCATCATTTTAGGTTTTCCTTGTTTCGCCAGTTCATTCTTAGGTCTGAAAATAGAAGTATTTCCCTGATTTTGTAGATTCATGATCATAGAGGCACTTTGCGAAACCTGTTTTTCGGACTTAGCCGAATTTTACTTCGTCTTCTTGCTATGTTGACCGCCACGCCGTTCCGACTCTCATCAGCCGGATCATGGCGTCTCATCTATAGAGTCTTAAGCTCGTAAGTCACCCATAGATACTTGCCTTTTCTTGATCCGCTGTGTTTGACTTGCATAGTCTTAAACCGCCGCGATGTCTCGCGCATCCAATTCCTGCAACTAGGACGGGTCTTGCATTACAAAGGAGTTCCTGATGGATTTCGTACACGCGGACACTCTTCCTTCCAAAGAGGTCATCCATTGGTGGGTCCCGGGCGATGAATTGAGGCCCATTCCACAGGAAGGCGAGGTGGTTGTTTTTTTTGATCATATTGAACGTGGGTTCGTGCCCCCTGGCCCAAGGTTCTTCCGTGACGTCCTTTACTTCTACAACCTCCATCCTCAAGACCTCGCCCCAACTCCGTATCAAACATATGCAACTTTCAAGTGCTCTGTGAGGTTTATTTGCAAATCAAGACGTGTGTCGTCTTGTTCCGAGAGTTCTTCTACGCGAACCGACAAACCGAGGTGAAAGCCGGCCCGAGTCTAGAGCTGGGTGGAATTTCTATCCAGAGGCGCAGGGATATTACCTTTCCAGCTATGCAGATGCCGAGTCATCCGAAAGACTGGAATAAGACCTGGTTCTATTGCAAGGATATTTCTTCGGAGGGCGAGCATCCTCTGCCGGGTTCTTGTCCCTCCCGGCTCAAGACAACTTCTGAACTTCCTGGCTGATCGTCAGCTTCTGAGCGCACAAGGTACGAGCCGGCTCATGCCAAGATCAGAGCCCTCATGGCCAATGGTTTAACCGGACTGGACTTCATCCGCTGCTGGGTTTCCTGGCAGATTATGCCTTTAAGCCATAGAAGCTGCCTCATGTGTGAATACCAAGGCAAGTACGATGGTTCGTTATGCTTCAGCCAGTCCACCTTAACAGAAGACGACATCACTACTATTATCTGGAGTCTTGTCCATGAGACATCCGGGACTTGCAGCGCTATTGGGCTAGCGCCTTTTAGTGCCATTAATCCTACTCCAGATGTGAGGCGACTCTTCACACCCTTTTTCTCTTGGTTCACTCATATTTTGCCAATTTCATTATCGTTAACCAGATTACTTTTCCAGGCTGACTCTGATTTCTAGAAGAAGGAGTATGTCCCTCCTTTGAAGAAGACCAAGAAGAAGGCCCCAGTTAAGAAGCCCAAGAAGCCAGCCCCACAAGAGGAATGGTTTGAATCACCCCAGTCATCCAGTTCAGAGGTAAAACCTTGGCTATTTTCTGCGATCTTGTTCTTTCATTTTACTAACACCTGCTTGACTCACAGGATAAGGTAGAGACAGGCCGTGCCAACGCCCCCAAGGTAATCTATATTTCTTCTGGCTCAAAATATTTTGTCCCTCGGAACCCACGGCGGGTTATTGGAAAAGTTCCTCTTTCTCATCCTCTTGCTTATCTGGATCCCCAATTTCTTTTGAAAAAGCAACAACAGGCCGAACGTCGTCAAACCCGGAGCGCCGGCTCTACCGATCTTATGTCTGGATTACCGAATTCTCTAGTTCTGAAGAAGTGCCCCGCAGAGGTATGCATGTCCGCTTGATTTAGATTTACCTTTGCAATCTCAATGCTGTCTTATCTCTTTTGAATTGTCTCTCGGAGGTCACCGTCCTCTGGCGACTCTTCGGCAACCGCCCTGCCGCCTCCCAAGATTAATCCGCTGTAAGTGCTTCCTCCAATCTTGCGTTCAGTTCTCTTACTGGCTGTAACCTTTGGGTTCTGACTTTCATGCTTTTCAGGGCTCAAGCCAAGCGCCGAAAGACCAATAAGTCCTCCCTTGGCCCCACTGCCCTAGAGCCGGAGCATGTCCAGCCGGATGAGTCACGACCGGCTGTGGATCCCCCCGCAACATCTCAGGAGCCGGCTAACGATGTCACCCCAGAGAGCCTGCCAAGGGACCCTTCCAGGCCGCCGAGCCCTATCCAAGTGGCCAAAGACACCACCGCTTCGAACGTCGTGGTTACTGGCACTGGCTTTCACTCTCCCTCGGCTCACGTGCTGACCAAGCATAAAGAACCGGCTGAAGCTTCAAGGAAATTGGAGTTTGAACCCTCTGCTCTGGAGAAGATGACAGCTAAGGACCTTCATGCTAGTTATATGAACCTGCTATCCACAAGCCGGAATCTAGAGCTCCATCTAGTTAACCTCATGAAGAAGAAATATGAGGTATTCCTTTCTTCTCCTTATATCCTGACGTAGCCCCCAAGGGCCGGCTTAATTTTTCCAAAGGTTGAGTCGGGACTTTTCATAATCCTCCTTAGAAAATCCAGTTTATAGCCCCCAAGGGCCGGCTTAATCTTTACAAAGGTTGAGTCGGGACTTTTCATGTCGAACCTCTGAAAATAGACATTATCCCCCAAGGGTCATGCATATTGCTTGCAATCTGTTTGAGACTTGCCCGTTTATTCTATGCTTTGATATGTCACAGGAAACTTTAACTGAAGCCGGGTCACAATTGGCCGACTTAAAAGCCGGTTTGGGTACTCAACAAGCTGCCCGGAGCGCTGCAGATAAAAAATGCCGGTTCCTGTCCGAGGAGTTGGTTAAAATCAAGGCCGACTTCATGGCTTTCAAGGAGTCTGCCGGGTCTGAGAAGGCTACTTTGACTAAGCGGGGGGATGATGCTGATCAGCGCCTGATGATCGTATCTGATGAGCTTCAATCTTTGAAACGCCACATCGCCAAAATGATAGTTGCCCTCTTTGGTGAGTTTTCGACCACTTTCACTCAATTGGCATTTAAACACTTGTGCTGGCGACTTATCATGAAACCTCTAACTTACACAGGTCCCAGGAGCCGCCAACTAGCTTCTGATAGTTTGCTACCTTTGAAAGCCATCTATACTCTAACGGAGCAACTCTACTACGGTACAATGTTTACCATCAAAGCCGTGCAGTACAAAGATAAGACCCCTTCAACTCTCAAAGGGCTTTTGGAAGTTTTTCAACTATGCCGAAGCAAATCGCCGAACTGAAGAAATCAGCCGCCCGGCAAGGGGCAATTGCAGGCATCAGCGAGGCTTTGGCTTTCGCGTTGGAACTTACTCCGGCTGACATGATGGATGGGTTTCCCTCTAAGAAGGATGACGGTTCTGAATTCACGGAAGCTGATTACACCCGGTGTATGAAGGACTCCAGGACTCTAGCCTCCATCTTAGCAGAAGAGGTTGACTTAACAACTTATCAAGCGGCTTACGGTGCCGACCAAAAGAGCATTTGTGGCCCTCTTTATGAGTGTAAAGACTTGATACCCGCCTGTAGTAAGAACCTCTTTGCCTCTGACATTGACCCGTCCCCTTTCTTTGAAGTAGGAAGCTTTGTAGCTCTAACCGACTGCAGGACTTGGACAATCTCCAGATCAAGGCCACCGAAGAACCGGAGCAGGATGACCCGCCAGCCAGCTAACCATGTATAGAAATTTTGTAATAGCCGGCTCTCCGTGACCTGCCGTATGGTGTCTCAATACTTGATCGATATTTTGGGCTACACAGAGGGCATTTGTACCAGACTAGCAGTAACTTTTGCTCTTGCTGAACTTGTGCCATCGTGCTTGTATGAAAAAGTCCGCCTTTAAATCTGCCATCTTCCTTGTCCTTCCTTGTTGTATGCCTTTTCCGATTCTCAGTAGCTTATGTCCTTGTACACGTAAGCACACTTTTACACCTTTGGGAGGCCGGCTTAAAAGCGCAACCTAAAAATGTTGTATCTTCCCGACATGTGGACAGGAAACTTTTGCTTGGATCAAGAATCGGCCGAGAGGTTTTAATAAGCCTCACTCAGAGGGCAGGAAGCCCCCTTTATAACCGTGGCTAATCATGTTAGCCGGAGATGGCATAAAGCGGGCCGACAAGGTATTAGAAGCGATACCCATAGGTAAGAAGCCACCTTCAGCAATATGGCACGAACGCCAGTTGATAGGGTTAGATAAGCTACACCCGTAGGTGGGAAGCCCCCTTGAACAACCATGGCTAATCGTGTTAGCCAGAGATGGCACAAAGCCGGCCGATAAGGTGTTAGAAGCGATACCTGAAGGTAAGAAGCCACCCTTAGCAGTATGGCATAAACACCGATTGATAGGGTGTTATAAGATACACCCGGAGGTGAGAAGCCCCCTTTGACAACCATGGCTAATCATGTTAGCCGGAGATGGCATAAAGCTGGCTGATAAGGTGTTAGAAGCGATACTTGAAGGTAAGAAGCCACCCTCAGCAGTATGGCGCAAACGCCGGTTGATAGGGTGTTAGATACCTGTCGGTAAGAAACCCCCTACAACCGCAGCTAATCGGGTTAGCCGGAAGATGGCATAAAGCCGGCCGATAGGGTGTTAGAAGCGATACCCGTCGGTAAGAAGCCCCCTTCAGCAATATGGCATAAACACCGGTCAATAAGGTGTTAGAAGCGATACCTGAAGGTAAGAAGCCACCCTCAACCGCGGCTAATCATGTTAGCCGGATATGGCATAAAACCGGCTGATAAGGTGTTAGAAGCGATAGCCACCCTCAGTAGTCACAGTTGATGTATCAACTGGAATGTTTGTGAACTCTTTCTTGTATGAGCGAAGATGTGTGAAACAGCAGAGGCCCCGTCTTGCAGGGATGGTACTTTATATAAATATGATATGTACAATGATAGTGTACAATGGTGAGTCTTGACACCTTTAAGTGTAATAAGGTCGAAGATGCGCTATGTTCCATGGCCGGCGGGTCTCCTGACCCGCCATTTCTGAGTCATCCCGGATATCAATGAGATAGTATGACCCATTGTTGAGATTTCTGCTGACCACGAAAGGTCCTTCCCAAGGGGGAGATAACTTATGCATATCTGTCTGGTCTTGAATCAGCCGGAGCACTAAGTCACCCTCCTGAAACGTCTGGGTTTTGACCCTGTGGCTATGATAGTGGCGCAGGTCTTGTTGATAAATCGCCGAGCGGGCAGCCGCTAGCTCTCTTGCCCCTTCCAAAGCTTCCAACGCATCTCGACGTGTCGTCTCATTATCCGTCTCAACATAAGCCATCACTCGTGGTGAGTCATGCCGGATATCACTTGGTAACACCGCCTCGGCACCGTACACCATAAAGAAAGGTGTATAGCCTGTAGATCTGTTGGGGGTGGTTCTGATGCTCCATAAGACGGAAGGCAACTCTTCTACCCAACACCCGGGCGTTCATTGCAAAGGAACCATAAGCCATGGCTTGATGCCCCTTAAAATTTCTTGATTGGCATGCTCCGCCTGACCATTGGACTGTGGATGCGCGACCGCTGAAACATCAAGCCGGATGTGCTCCTCGTCGCAGAACTTTTTCATAGCCCCCTTCCACAAATTTGTGCCATTATCAGTGATGATGCTGTGGGGGTAACAAAAATGGTAAATCAACTTTTTAACAAATTGGACCATCGTAGCCGCGTCACACTTGCTGATCGGCTCCGCCTCTACCCATTTGGTGAACTTATCAACCGCCACCAAGAGGTGCGTTTTCTTATCCTTGGACCTCTTGAACGGTCCCACCATGTCAAGCCCCCAGACTGCAAACGGCCAAGTGATTGGTATCATCCTCAATTCTTGAGCTGGAACATGAGCACGCCAGTCGAACTTTTGACAGCCGTCGCACTTGCGGACCAGGTCCTCTTCATCTTTGTGAGCCGTCAACTAGAAAAAACCATGCCAGAAGGCTTTGGCCACTAAAGATTTTGAGCCAGCGTGGTGTGCACAGTCTCCAGCATGAATTTCATTCAAGATTTGCTGACCCTCTTCTGGTGAGACACAACGTTGAAAAACTCCAGTCATGCTGCATTTGTGCAACTCACCATTAACCATTGTCATGGATTTAGAACGCCGGGTGATCTGTCTGGCCAGGCTTTCATCATCAGGTAACTCGCCCCGAGTCAAATAGGCCAGGTAGGGCACAGTCCAATCCAGGATAGCATGTAGAGCCGCCACTAAATCCCCCTCCGGGTCAGGAATAGCCAAATCCTCTTCCGAAGGTATCTTAACGGTCGGATGGTGTAAGACGTCCAGGAAGACATTGGGCAGCACCAGCTTTCGTTGAGAGCCTAACCGTGATAGCGCATCCGCCGCTCATTCCTGCGACGATCAATGTGATCCACCTAATATCCTTTGAAGTGACCAGCAATAATATCAACCGCCTGACGGTAAGCCGCCATCCCTAGGTCTTTGGAATCCCAAGTGCCCGAAACTTGCTGAGCCACCAGATCTGAGTCGCCGAAACAACGTACCTGGCTTAAATTCATCTCCTTGGCCACTCTGAGACCATGAAGCAAAGCCTCGTACTCATCCGCATTGTTAGTGCAAGGGAACATGAGCTGGAGCACATAACAAAACTTATCACCTTTGGGAGATGTCAAAACAACTCCTGCCCCTGAACCTTCTAACTGCTTGGATCCGTCAAAGTGTATAGTCCAGCATGTGTCTTCCCGCTTTTCCTCGGGGGCTTGACATTCCGTCCAATCATTTATAAAATCCACAAGAGCTTGGGACTTGATGGTCGTACAAGGCACATATTTTAGATTGAGAGATCCCAACTCCAATGCCCACTTAGCAATCCTTCCAGTGGCTTCTCTGTTCTGGATTATGTCCCCCAATGGAGCAGAACTAACCACGGTTATATGGTGCCCTAAAAAATAGTGCTTTAATTTGCGGCTGGCCATGAAAACCCCATATACCAGCTTCTGCCAATGCGGATAACTTTGCTTGGACTCCGCCAGGACCTCACTGATATAATAAACCGGCCTTTGAACCGGATACTCCATCCCAGATTCCTTGCGCTCGACCACAATTGCAGCGCTTACTGCCCGGTTATTAGCCACCACGTATAGAAGTAACGGTTCTTTCTCAGCCGGAGCGGCCAGCACCGGTGGCTCAATCAGCTGTTTTTTGAGCACCTCAAGTGCTTCAGCCGCCGCCTTGCTCCAGACAAATTTTTCCGTCTTCTTCATCATCTGATATAAAGGAATAGCCTTCTCTCCAAGGCGGCTTATGAAACGGCTCAATGCTGCGATCCGCCCCGCCAAGCGCTGGATATCATTAATACAAGCCGGCTCTGCAAGAGAAGTAATAGCCTTGATTTTATCCGGGTTAGCCTCAATGCCACATTTAGAAACCAGAAAACCCAGGAGCTTGCCAGCCGGAACACCAAAGACACATTTAGTCGGGTTGAGCATCATCTTATAGACCTGGAGATTATCAAAGGTTTCCCCTAAGTCACCCAAAAGGGTCTCCTTCTTCCTGGATTTGATCACAATGTCATCTACGTAAGCATGGATGTTGCGACCGATCTGACTCTAAAGGAAGTTCTGCACACATCGCTGATAAGTCGCCTGGGCACTCTTGAGCCTGAAAGGCATAGATACATAACAGAAAGCCCCGAAAGGTGTAATAAAAGTCGTCTTCTCCTGGTATTTAACCGCCATCTTGATCTGATGATAGCCTGAGTAAGCGTCCAAGAAACACAAGCTTTCACAACCCGCCGTAGCATCAATGATTTGATCAATATGAGGGAGGGCAAACGGATCCGCCGGGCAAACCTTGTTAAGGTCCGTGTAGTCCACACACATACGCCACGTGTCGTTCTTCTTGAGCACCAGCACCGGGTTAGCCACCACTCTGGGTGAAAAACCTCAACAAGGAAACCCGCTGCCAACAGCCGGGAAACTTCTTCCCCAATGGCATTGCGTCTCTCCTCATTAAACCGCCGTAGAAACTGCTTAATAGGCTTAAACTTTGGATCCACATTAAGGTTGTACTTAGCGAACTCTCTCGGTACACCCGGCATGTCAGAAGGTTTCCATGCAAAGATGTCCCGATTATCACAGATGAATTCGATGAGCGCGCTTTCCTGTTTGGGATCCATGTGAGCTCCAATGATGAACTGTTTGGATGAGTCGCCCGGAGTGAAATCTACCGCCTTAGTATCATCCGCTGAAAACTTGAGGGGTGGCTCAACCTCTGTGGTAGGCTTTTTCAGCGGGGTCATGTCCTCTGGTCAACATTCTCCTTATAAAATTTAAGCTCCTCTTGAGCGCAACTGGATTTTGCGTAAGCTGCATCCCCTTCTTCGCACTCAATAGCCGTATTTCGGTCACCATGAATAGTAATGGTACCATTTAAACTGAGCATCTTGAGCTGTAAGTACACATAGCAGGGCCTGGCCATGAACTTAGCTTAAGCCGGTCGTCCAAATAATGCATGGTAAGGACACTTGATCTTGACCACTCCAAACCACAAGGACTCCACCCTGTAATTATACTCGTCACCAAAAGCCACCTCCAAAGAAATCCTGCCCACCGGATGCGCTGACTTGCCTGGCACCACCCCATGAAAAACGGTGGATGAGGGCCTTAAATACTTATCAAGCAATTTCATCCGCCGAAAGGTATCGTAGTAAAGGATGTTGATACTACTGCCTCCGTCCATCAGTTCCTTGTTCACCATATATCCTCCCACTTGGGGGGCCACAACCAAAGCTAGCCGCCCTGGGTCATCGACACGCGGCGGGTGATCCTCACTATTGGGGAACGTTGCATAGGAAACAAAAAATTTCCTATGCACACGCAGATCTATCCATGGTGATGAGCATCTACGAGAGGGAGAGTGGATCTACGTACCCTTGTAGATCGCTAAGCGGGAAGCGTTAAGAAACGCGGTTGGTGTAGCCAAACGTCTTCGCGATCCAAATCACCGTTCATCCCGTGATCCAATCACGATCCGTACCGCGATCCGATCACGATCCGTCCCACGAACTTGATCACGATCCGTCCCACGAACTTGGTCACGATCCTTCCGATCTGGCGCCGAACGGACGACACCTCCGCGTTCAGCACACATACAGCTTGATGATGATCTCCACCTCCCTGATCCAGCAAGAAGGAGTGGAGAGGAAGAAGAGTTCTCTGGCAGCGTGACGGTGGTCCGGAAATGGTGGTGGAGCTATTCCGGCAGGCTTCGCCTAAGCACTACAGAAACCCGATCTAGAGGAGAAACTATGCACTAGAGGAACGGGTAGCACGTGGCTGAAAAACTAGTGCAAAACCCTCAATACCACCACTATATATAGGAGGAAGAGAGGAGGTGGCTTGGCCCAAGGGCCAAGCCACCAAGGAGTCGGCCGGACCAAGGGTGGAGGTGGAGTCCACCTCCAATCCTAGTAGGACTAGGATTCACCCTCTTTTTTGCCTTTTCCCACTTTTTCTCTTAGGACTCTTTTCTTCCAGCCACATGGGCCTCTTGTGGTTGTTCCACCAGCCCACTAAGGGATGGTTTCCACTCTCCCACAGCCCATGTAGCCTCTTGGGTCCAAATACTCCTCCCGGAGGCCTCCCGGTACACTATCGGCACTCCCAGTACACTACCGATGAGCCTGAAACTTTTCCGGCGACCAAAACAGGACTTCCTATATATGAATATTTACCTCCGGACCATTCCGGAGCTCCTCGTGACATCTGGGATCTCATCCGGGACTCCGAGAAAACTTTGGTCACCACCATACATAACTCTATACTACCAAAACATCACCAAACCTTAAGCGTGCAGACCCTGTGGGTTCGAGAACTATGTAGACATGATCGAGACACCTCTACGGTCAATAACCAATGGCGGGACCTGGATGTCCACATTGGTTCCTACATATTCAACGAAGATCTTTATTGGTTGAAACTCTATGTCAAGGGTTCAATTAATCCCGTATGATGTTCCTTTTGTTCTTCGGTATGTTACTTGCCCGAGATTCGATCGTCGGTATCTCCATACCTAGTTCAATCTCGTTACCGGAAAGTCTCTTTAATCGTTCCATAATACATGATCCCGTGACTAACACTTAGTCACATTGCTTGCAAGGCTCATTGTGATGTTGTATTACCGAGTGGGCCCTGAGATACCTCTCCGTCACACGGAGTGACAAATCCCAGTCTTGATCCATGCCAACTCAACATACACCCTCGAAGACACCTGTAGAGCACCTTTATAGTCACCCAGTTACATTGCGACGTTTGATACACACAAGGTACTCCTCCGGTGTCTGTGAGTTTCATGATCTCATGGTCATAGGAACACATACTTGACATGCAGATAAAAGTAGCAATAAACTGACACGATCATATGCTACGTTTGTAGTTTGGGTCTTGTCCATCACATCATTCTCCTAATGATGTGATCCCGTTATCAAATGACATCTCATGTCAATGGCTAGGAAACCTCGACCATCTTTGATCAACGAGCTAGTTCACTAGAGGCATATAGGGACAGTGTATTATCTATTTACCCACACATGTAATGTGTCTCCAATCAATACAATTAGAGCATGGATAATAAACGATTATCATGAACAAGGAAATATAATAATAAACACTTTATTTATTGCCTCCAGGGCATATTTCCAACAGTCTCCCACTTGCACTAGAGTCAATAATCTAGTTCACATCATTATGTGATTACATGGTAATGAATCGAACACCCATGCAGTTCTGGTGTTGATCATGTTTAGCCCTTGGAGAGGTTTAGTCAACGGGTCTGCAACATTCAGATCTGTGTGCACTTTGCAAATATTTATGTCCTTCTCCTCGATGTAGTACCGGATGGAGTTGAAGCCTCGCTTTATGTGTCTGGTCCTCTTGTGAAACCTTGGTTCCTTGGCTAGAGCAATGGCACCAGTGTTGTCACAGAACAGGTCCATTGGATTCAGTGCACTAGGCACTACTCCAAGATCTATCATGAACTGCTTCATCCAGACACCTTCCTTCGCTGCCTCCGAGGCTGCGATATACTCCGCTTCGCACATAGAATCAGCTACCACGCTTTGCTTGGAACTGCACCAGCTTACCGCTCCCCTGTTAAGAATAAATACGTATCCGGTTTGCGACTTAGAGTCGTTTGGATCAGTGTCAAAGCTTGCATCGACGTAACCCTTTACAATGAGCTCTTCATCACCTCCATAAACGAGAAACATTTCCTTAGTCCTCTTCAGGTACTTAAGGATATTCTTGACCGCTTGCCAGTGCTCCATTCCAGGATCACTTTGAAACCTTCCGTCCATACTTATGGCAAGGCTGACATCGGGTCTTGTGCAGCATTGCATACATGGTAGAGCCTATGGCTGAAGCATAGGGGATGACACTCATCCTTTCTCTATCTTCTGCAGTTACTGGGCATTGAGTCTTACTCAACTTCACACCTTGTAACACAGGCAAGAACCCCTTCTTGGACTAATCCATTTTGAACTTCTTCAAAACTTTATCAAGGTATGTGCTCTGTGAAAGTGCTATTAAGCGTCTCGATCTATCTCTATAGATCATAATGCCTAATATGAAAGCAGCTTCTCCTAGGTCCTTCATTGAAAAACTCTTGTTCAAATATTCCTTCACGCTATCCAGCATTTCTATATTGTTTCCAATCAGCAATATGTCATCCACATATAATACTAGAAACGCTATAGAGCTCCCACTCACTTTCTTGTAAATACAAGCTTCTTCGTAAACTTGTATAAACTCAAACGCTTTGATCACCTCATCAAAGCGCTTATTCCAACTCCAAGATGCTTGCACTAGTCCATAAATGGATCGCTAGAGTTTGCAAACTTTGTCAGCATTCTCTGGATCGACAAAACCTTTGGGTTGCATCATATACAACTCTTCCTCAAGGAAATCGTTGAGGAACGCTGTTTTGACATCCATCTGCCAAATTAGATAGTCGAAATAAGCAGCTATTGCTAACATGATTCTGACAGACTTAAGCATCGCTACGGGTGATAAAGTCTCATCATAGTCAACTCCTTGAATTTGTGAAAAAGCCTTTGCCACAAGTCGAGCTTTATAGATGGTGACAATACCATCCGCGTTTGTCTTTTTCTTAAAGATCCATTTGTTTTGAATGGCCTTTAGCCCTTCAGGTAATACTTCCAAAGTCCATACTTTGTTTTCATACATGGATCCCATCTCGGATTTCATGGCCTCTAACCATTTCTCGGAATTCGGGCCCATCACTGCTCCTCCATAGCTCGTAGGTTCATTGTTGTCCAACAACATGACCTCCAAGACAGGGTTGCCGTACCACTCAGGGGTAGTATGCGGCCTTGTCGACCTACGAGGTTCAATAGCGGCTTGATCCAACGCTTTATGATCATGATCATTAACTTCCTCTTCTACCGTCGTAGGTTCCACAGAAACATCTTTCTGCGTTGCGCTACTTTTTGTTTGAAGTAAAGGTTCAATAACCTCATCAAGCTCTATTTTCCTCCCACTCAATTCTTTCAAGAGAAACTCTTTCTCAAGAAATGTTCCTTTCTTAGCGACAAACACTTTGCCTTCGGATCTGAGATAGAAGGTATACCCGACTATCTCTTTCGGTTATCCTATGAAGACGCATTTCTCTGCTTTGGGTTCCAGCTTTTCAGGCTGAAGCTTTTTGACATAAGCATCACATCCCCAAACTTTAAGAAACGATAACTTTAGCCTTTTGCCAAACCATAGTTCATATGGCGTTGTCTCAACGGATTTCAATGGTGTCCTATTTAAAGTGAATGCAACTGTCTCTAATGCATAACCCCAAAATGATAGTGGCAAATCAGCAAGAGACATCATAGAACGCACCATATCTAGTAAGGTTCGATTACGACGTTCAGACACACCATTATGCTGTGGTGTTCCGGGCGGTGTTAACTACGAAACAATTCCACATTGTCTTAAGTGACTGCCAAACTCATAACTCAGATATTCACCTCCTCGGTCAGATCGTAGGAATTTAATCTTCTTGTTACGATGATTCTTAATTCACTCTGAAATTGCTTGAACTTTTCAAACGTTTTAGACTTGTGTTTCATTAAGTAAATATACCCATATCTACTTAAGTCATCAGTGAAGGTGAGAAAATAACGATATCCACCGCTCGCTGTAACATTCATTGGACCGCACACATCAGTATGTATGATTTCCAATAAGTCACTTGCCCGTTCCATTGTTCTAGAGAACGGCGTTTTAGTCATCTTGCCCATGAGGCATGGTTCACATGTGTCAAGTGATTCAAAATCAAGTGACTCCAAAAGTCCATCAGCATGGAGCTTCCTCATGCGTTTTACACCAATATGACCTAAACGACAGTGCCACAAGAAAGTGGTACTATCATTATCAACTCTACATCTTTTGGCATCAATGTCATGAACATGTGTGTCATCACTATCAAGATTCAATATGAATAAACCTCTAACATTGGGTGCATGACCATAAAATATATTACTCACATAAATTGAACAACCGTTATTCTCTGATTTAAATGAGTAACCACCTCACAATAAACAAGATCCAGATATAATGTTCATGCTTAACGCAGGCACTAAATAACAATTATTCAGGTTCATCACTAATCCCAATGGTAATCGAAGAGAGGGCATGCTGACGGCGATCACATCAACCTTGGAACCATTTCCCAGGTGCATCGTCACTTCATCCTTCGCCAGCCTTCATTTATTCCGTAGTTCCTGCTTTGAGTTGCAAATGTGAGCAACCGAACCGGTATCAAATACACAGGCACTACTATGAGAGCTAGTAAGGTACACATAAATAACATGTATATCATATATACCTTGTTTGTCATTGGCCGCCTTCTTGTCAGCCAGGTACTTGGGGGCAGTTCCGCTTCCAGTGACCAGTTCCCTTGCAATGAAAGCACTCAGTTTCTGGCTTGGGTCCATGCTTGGGATTCTTTACAGGAGTAGCAACTGCTTTGCCATCCTTCTTGGTTTTACCCTTCTTGCCCTTGCCCTTGAATTTGCCATTTTTCTTGAAACTAGTGGTTTTATTGACCATCAAAACTTGATGTTCTTTCTAGATTTCAGACTCAACGACTTTTAGCATCGCAAACAGCTCGGCGACTGACTTGTTCATCCCGTGCATGTTAAAGTTCATCACAAAGCTCTTGTAACTAGGTGGCAGTGATTGAAGAACTCTGTCAGTGATCACCTCTAGCGGAAGGGCAATTCCCAACTCCGCTAGACGAGTTGAATACCCAGACATTCTAAGTATATGTTCACTGATAGACCCGTTCTCCTCCATCTTGCAAGCATAGAACTTATCGGAGGTTTCATACCTCTTGATCCGGGCGTTCTTCTCAAAGATAAACTTCAACTCCTGGAACATCTCATATGCTCCATGATGTTCAAAACGTCTTTGAAGTCCCAGTTCTAAGCCATACAATATTGCACACTTAACTATTGAGTAATCTCCAGTACGTGCCTCCCAAACGTTCTTAACGTCTTCGGAGGTCATGTCTTCTGCTTGGTCACCAAGCGGTGCATCAAGGACATATGATTTCTGGGAAGTCGTGAGGATAATCCTCAGATTACGGGCCCAGTCAACAAAGTTACTTCCATCATCTTTTAGCTTAGCTTTCTCAAGGAACGCATTAAAATTCAGGGGTGCTACTGCGCGAGCCATTGATCTACGACATAAATATGCAAAGTTTACTTAGACTATTGTTCAAGATAATGAGTTTTTAGTTAATCAAATTACCAATGGTCCCACTCAAATTGACATCCCTCAGGTCATCTGAGTGTCACATGATCCAAATTCACCAACTCAAGTCCGATCATCACGTGAGTTGAGGTGGCTTCAATGGTGAACATCATTATGTTGATCATATCTACTATATGACTCATGTTCGACCTTTCAGTCTCTTGTGTTCCGAGGCCATGTCTGTACATGCTAGGATCGTCAAGTTTAACCCGAGTGTTCTGCACTTGCAACACTGGCTTGCACCTATTGTCTGTGAACATAGAGTCTATCACACCCGATCATCACGTGGTGTCTCAACAGGATGAACTTTCACAACGGTGCACACTCGGGGAGAACACAATTTATCTTTAAATTAAGTGAGGGATCACCTTATAATGCTACCATCGTCCTAAGCAAAACAAGCTGCATAAAAGGATTAACATCACATGCAAATCAAAAGTGACATGATATGGCCATGAACTTGTGCTTTTGATCTCCATCTTGAAAGCACCAGCATGATATCCATCGTCACCGGCAAGACACCATGATCTCCATCATCTTGATCTCCATCAACGTGTCGCCATTGGGGTTGTCGCGCCCAACATGCTTCTACTACTATCGCTACTGTTTAGCGATAAAGTAAAGCATTACATAGCGCTTAATGATTGACACGCAGGTCATACAATAATTAAAGACAACCCTATGGCTCCTGCCGGTTGCCGTACTCATCGACATGCAAGTCATGATAATCTATACATCACATGATCATCTCATACATCACATATATCACATCATGTAATTGACCATATCACATCACAACATACCCTGGAAAAACAAGTTAGACGTCCTCTAATTGTTGTTGCATGTTTTACGTGGCTTCTATGGGTATCTAGCAAGAACAATTCTCATCTACGCAAAAACCACAACGGTGATACACTAGTTGCTTTTCAACCTTCTCAAGGACCGCCTTTGTCGAATCCGATCCAACTAAAGTGAGAGAAACTGGCAGCCGCAAGACATCTATGCAACAAGTTGCGGTCGAGGGAACCGGTCTCTGGTAAGCGTACGAGTAATGTTGGTCCAGGCCGCTTCATCTCACAATACCGCTGAACCAAAATCCGACCAAGGGAGGAAGCAATCTAAGCATCAACGCCCACAAACCTTTTGTGTTCTTCTTGAGATCTCATCTACACATAGACCTAGCTCATGATGCCACTGTTGGGGAACGTTGCATGGGAAACAAAAAATTTCCTACGCACACACAGATCTATCCATGGTGATGTGCAACGCGGTTAAGAAACGCAGTTGGTGTAGTTGAACGTCTTCGCGATCCAAATCACCGTGCGTCCCGCGATCCAATCACGATGCGTCCCGCGATCCAATCATGATCCATCCCATGATCCAATCACGATCAGTCCCATGAACTTGAACACGATCCATCCCATGAACTTTATCATGATCCTTCCGATCTAGCGCCGAACGGACAGCACCTCCGCGTTCAGCACACGTACAGCTTGATGACGATCTCCACCGTCTTGATCTAGCAAGAAGGAATGAAGAGGAAGAAGAGTTCTCCGGCAGCATGACAGCGCTCCGACGATGGTGGTGGAGCTATTCCGGTAGGGCTTCGCCTAAGTACTGCAGAAATCCAATCTAGAGGAGAAACTATGCACTGGAGGAACGGGTAGCACATGGCTGAAAAACTAGTGCAAAAACCCTCAATACCACCAGTATATAATGGAGGAAGAGAGGAGGTGGCTTGGCCCAAGGGCCAAGCCACCAAGGAGTCGGCCGAACCAAGGGTGGAGGTGCAGTCCACCTCCAATCCTAGTAGGACTAGGATTCACCCTCTTTTTTGCCTTTTTCCACTTTTTCTCTTAGGACTCTTTTCTTCCAGCCACATGGGCCTCTTGTTGTTGTTCCACCAGCCCACTAAGGGCTGGTTTCCACTCTCCCACATCCCATGTAGCCTCTTGGGTCGAAATACTCCTCCCGGAGGCCTCCCGGTACACTACTGGCACTCCGGGTACACTACCGATGAGCCCGAAACTTTTCCGGCGACCAAAAACAGGACTTCCTAAGGTAAAAAATAATGCGTATGACAGTGAAAGTGCGTTATATCAACTAGAGGGGGGTGAATAGGCAATTTTTACAAATTCATCACTTGAGGAATTTGAAATGTGATGAATAACTAGCAGCAGAATAAGTACTCGGGTGCATGAGGAACATGGCAACAGCATTGTCATCCTGATGAAATGAAACATGCACAGATTACAAGTAGCGTGATACAGGATAAGCAGGTGAGGAACAAGGTAACTTAAAGAATTTGAGGTTCGGAAATTGTGAAAGTCTTCAGTTAAATTGTTCAAACAGTAACGATCAATTTCATCAACAAGTATACGAGGAATAGAGGGGTTGAGGAAATAGAACCAGGTAGCTCGATGAAGACAATGGTTTGATGACCCATTTCCAACTACTGTGACAGTCGTACGTCTGGTTTGGAGCGGCCTGGTATTTAAACCAGAGGACACACAGTCCCAGGACACACAGTCCTTACCGTATTCTCCTTGAGCTAAGGTCACACAGTCCTCGCCCAACACTCATGCTAAGTCTTCAGGGTAGACTTCCAAAACGCTCACAAACTAGTCACCCGGCGATCCACAATTAATTGTTGGATGCTCTAGACCAAGGTCAATCCATGATCCCCAATTGACTGCAGGATGCACTAGACCATGACGCCTAACCGTTTGGAGGATACACAGTCCTCAAAGGTAATAAGCGTCGGTTCCACACAGGAATTTCTTCAGTGATGCTCAATCACTTTGGGTTTGGTGGTTTGGATTTGGGTTTTTCCTCACTTATGATTTTCTCTCAAAGTCCTCGGAGGATGGGTTGCTCTCAAATGACAAGTGACAGTTCTCTCTCGGAGCAGCCAACCAACTAGTGGTTGTGGGAGGTGTCTAATTATTGCCAGGGTGCAACCTGACATGATAAGACATAAATGCCCCCAATGATATGACTGTTATGTGGATATTATGATTGGGGACAGCTGGCGCTAAGCACATCAACGGTCGGAATTTCGAACTATGAAAGTCCTCACACATATCATGTTCCTCACTTGTAGGAAATTCGCACTGGCGAAATCCTAACTCCTCAGTCAGATCAATTTCATCAGAGACCACAAGAACATCATTTCTGTCACTAAAGAATTTGACTGAACTGCAAGAGATTTCCAAAGGCTTTACTCGAAGGATTGGATAGGTTGAGTCTTTTGGAGTTGAGCATCAATTGGAAATTTTCCTTAGTATTACGTTGATCCCCTTTAACACTACGGTGTTTCCTATGACTCAAAGAAAGCAAATGAAACTACGAAAACAAAAGTCTTCACGCTTCATAGTCCTCGTTCATATCTTCAAGGTCACACCAACTTCTTCATTTTCAAAGTCTTTAGGGAATATCAAAGTCTTCAGCAATGTCTTCACCAAAGTCTTCAATTGAAGACATATTTTTAGGGGTCGGTAATTTCCGAATATAGCAAACTCCTCATCGACTTATAGAACCTGTGTACACTCACAAACACATTAGTTCCTTAACCTATAAGTATTCAATACACCAAAATCACTAAAAGGCACTAGATGCACTTACAATCTCCCCCTTTTTGGTGATTGATGACAAATAGGTTAAGTTTTCAACAGGGATAATACTATGAAGTGTAAATATTGGGTTTGAGGAATTTGATTGCAAGATATAGAAGAACTCCCCCTGAAGATGTGCATATTTGAGGAATTTGCTTTGGACTGCAAATGCACATGGCAGGTTAAAAACATGGAGAACTCCCCCTATATCTTGTAATTCATACACGCATTTAACATATGATATGAAGAATTTGAAATGCATGATGAAAATGGTGTCTGACGAAATTCAGCATGCATGCATTAAGGTGCTTGAGGAAATAAGCATGCGGAAAGTGGTTCAAAAGAGTCAGACCACTATCGGCCTTAAGTTTACAACTATACCAACAAAAGCTTCAGAAGAGCGCGAGTTGTAACTTAAACAAAAACACAGCCCATATATAGAGACCCGCTTGAAGACTAACACAAATTTTCTCCCCCTTTGTCATCGAAGACCAAAAGGGACGAAAAAGTGAGGACTAACGCCCCTTGAAGAATTTCATCTTGTTGGTGAGGAAGGAGCACCAGCGGTGTCAGGGTCGTTTGTCGATGCAGAGCCTACCGTAGTGTCGTCAACATCCTCAGCTTCATCCGTCTCACATGATGAAGAATATGAACTTGTGGCCATCAGAGGAACTTGAACCTTCTTGAATTTCTTCTGTGGTTGATGAGCCCAATCAAGATTTTCCTCAAGATCCAGCTCCTTCAGTTCTTCAGGAGTCTTGAGGTGAGACAGAATGGCCCAAGTGCGGTTAAGGATTTCGTGCACACAGTAGTGATTTTTCTTCACAGAGTTCTGCGTCACAGTCATGTTCTGAACAATAGAAGCCAACTGACGCTTCACCCACTTGTGATTGCAATCAACCTTCTGATGAAGACTTATGAGAAGCTCTTGACTAGTCATCACACGAGGGGAAGACTCTTGAGGCTTTTGCACTGAGGCCTTTGCAGCAGAATCCTGGGTTGTGGTGCCATCATTGGTGGAGAAGGATGTAGCTTTGCGAAATTGTCCATCCAATGGACGAGTGCCTTCATCAATGATAGCCTTGCCTTTTCCTTCAACTGACGCAATTGTGCTATTGAGGACTTCAATCGGGGGCAAAAAGCCAAAGTGATTCTGGAAGTCCACCTTGAAGGGAACTGAAGACTTTGATCTGATGAACTTCATGATCCAAGGTGCATAAGGCTTCAGTTCAAATGGGGCTAGTGCTTCATTCGCCAAAGTCCTCATGAAGAAATCATGGAAGTTGATGGGAATCCCATGAATAATGTTGAATAGCATGTTCTTCATGACTCCCTCCACTTCTTATTCTTCAGAGTTGTGGCCTTTCTGAGGACATAGGGTGTTGGTCAGAATGCGGTAGACCTTCTTAGGCACATAGAGAAAATCCTTCACAAGAAAGGTTGTCCGTTGAGGTTTTCCAGGAGCCAACGGTTTCATCAGCACTTGCATCATTTGATTGGGTAGAGCAGGTTCATCAAACAGACGGCAAGCTTCTTCTAAAGGAATTGGGACAGGGAATGACCAAAGCAATTCAGATGTTGGAGCAGTAAAGTGAGTAGATCCGGTCATCCAATCCAAGATCCAGGAGTTGATGTCAGTGGCATCAACTGTGATGTGCAGTGTGGCATAGAATTGAAGAATTAGCTCTTCATTCCAATCGCAGATGTCCACAGAGAATGGAAGAATACCAGCATCGTGAAGAACTGAGAGCACCGGTGTGAAGTATGGAATTGGTTCCATATCAGCATGAGGAATTTGATGGTGCTCGAAGACTTTCTTCTTGTCAAACAGAACGGATGCATAGTAATTCATCTGAGTTGGAGTCCAGAATCTGGTGCGACGACCCTTGCTGAGTCATATGGATTAGGCCCAGTGAAGAAAATGTGCTCATTGAAGAAATAGGACTTCAGGAATTTGGGGCGCTTTGAGCCTTTGAATGGCATCCTCGGCTTCTGCTAAAGGTTTGTCTTGAAGCGGCCCTTAATCTCCTTAGGCATAGAAGGAATTTCTTCAAACCGAGGAATTTCTAAAGCAGTTTCCTCTGTGGCAATTGGAGCAGCAAAGTCATCAGCTAATGCAGCTGGAATTTCTTCAGTGGCTGGAGCGGCCAAGTCATCAGATTCTTCATGAATTTCTTTAGTCTAGGATGGGGACTGAGGAATCTGTGATAGAGGAGTGGTCATTGGGGAATTTGGGTGAGCAGCTTCCCAATATTCATCATTGATGGCAGGTATTGTGTTGGCAATGTCCATGCCCTCATCAATTGTAACATCCCAAAATTTCATTTTGGAATGTTATGAAATATAGCTATGCATCATCATCACATTGCTTGAATGAAATGAATTGTTGAAGTTCCTTGAAATTCTGAAAGGCCACTTTCACTTTTCCAATTTCTTGTTTTCTACTATTTGAAAATCTCTGGAATTATTCAAAAAAAAGAGGAGTAACATGACACTCCACACC
The DNA here is from genome assembly GCA_022496015.1 of Hordeum marinum. Classification (NCBI taxonomy): domain Eukaryota; kingdom Viridiplantae; phylum Streptophyta; class Magnoliopsida; order Poales; family Poaceae; genus Hordeum; species Hordeum marinum. The sequence goes on from CM039678.1 coordinate 116,628,588, forward strand.
AGGGGCATCTTGGTGAATTATTTGAACAATAAAACCAGGGGTTTATTTGAAAGTTTATCTCAAAAGAATTTAAAATCAATTAGGTATTTTCCGAAAAATATTTTTTTAAAGTATTCATTTTGAAAGAGGAAAAATGTTAATTAAATAGCATTTATTCCCCTGATCATTTTGATATATATATTTCCTAGGTTTGGAAATGATTTGAATGCATTAAGGGATTTAAAACCTTCTGGAACATAAAAAAGGAAACGGATTTAAAGCGTTTAATAAGAAAACCGGCCGGCCCACAGCCTTTACTCCCCGAGATCACTCCGGATTGGCCACCGACGCGTTAACATCACCCTCTCACTCACTGTCGCATGGGACCCCCGATCGCTAGCGAGGTTCCAGCGCTCATCTCCCTCCCTGCGCCCCTCACCTCGCCGGAGATCCATCCCGAGCCGGATCTCGCTCCTCTCCCCCTCTCCCGACCCCGCACCTGGCCTATAAGTAGCCCCGCCTCTCCGCACTCCATTTCCCCCAACCCCCTCTACCCTCGCCGAAACGCCACCGCGTCGGAGTTCTGACTCCACCCGAAGCCCCCAGAGCTCCGGGCCATCGCCTCCGTCGTCCCCAGCACCGTGTGACGCCACCATTCGACGCCAGATCTTCGTCGCCGTTGTCTGAGCTCTTTGGATGACACCCCCGACCACCGCACGACCATCTCTGACCACCTCCAACGTCCGTCCGCCGTCGACCTCGCCGGAAACCTCGACACCCCTCTGTAAGCCACCGCACCCCGCGTGGACCATTCGATCCAGATCCGACGCGTTAGATTAGATCACTTAAACCCCGAACCAGTATCCCCTAACATTCGGTTGTTTGCTGCAAACACCCACATGTGCGCTCTTTTGACCAATAGGAAGCCGCCAAGTAGCCTCTGTCCGTTAGCTATTTTTTTTCTTTTTCTATTTCTATTTTAGAAAACAGAATGTGTTTTGATTTTATTTTTGTTATATCTTTTAAACTAATTAGTGTTTTTAATTGATTCTTTTTGCATTAGGTCACAAATTTCATGTAGTTTCATCCTGTAGTCTTAGATTTGATATTTGAACTTTAAAATTTGAATCTAACCAAATTTTCTGAAATTACTAAAATCTGTATAACTAGAGTTTAAAAATATATTTTTGTATGAATCTTTTTGTCACTGGTTTGTATTAGTTAGACCTATAATCCTACATAGTTTGAGAATTTTTAGGATGATTTTGGATGGGTTTTTTAACAAAACAGAATCTGTTTAGTTCTTAATAAGAGTTTAGTTAGTTTGATTTTAGTTTAGTTTGAATCTAATTTAGTTTAACTTTTGTTTTTAGTTTTCATTAGGTTCTGTTGTTTCAACATTAGGTGAATTATTTTCTGTTAATAAAAATATTTTATTTTGTTTTGTGCTCTAGTTTAAATAGGTAAATCTTGTTTTCACCTTTAGTATTGTTTAGAAAAATGTTTTGTAGTAACCCTTTTTGCACAAAATTTTTATAATGAAATACTTCTGTTTTCTGATAAACATTTTGTATTTAGTTTTCTGTTATCTAAATGGCTAGTTGTTCAAAACAAATTATTGTCTTGTTATGTCTTAGTAGAGATTTTGACACCAAAATTTTTAGAGTCTTATACTTTGAGTGATTCTTCCTTTTGATTGTGCTATTGTTTGTTGACGTATTTGTTTACCTTGATGTTGTATGAATTGTATTGTGGTTATGCTTATTGTGTTTTTTTTTGATTCGTTAGATCATCCGGAGTGCGAAGCTTGTTATCTAGAGTCACTTGAGTATGTGGATCGTCAGCAAGGCAAGTCACTTTGATCATGTATACCTATGTTTTTATTGCATTAGTTCTACCATCTCCCCAATCGCATGCAAAGTAGGTAATGTGGAAACTTGGTTACTTGATGTAGTATCATGTGGTAGGAACCCCTCAACCCTTTGACACATTGGCCCCGGGAAACGTTGATTTAATTTTTCTATGCTATTAGTAGATGGGGCTGGTTGTGTGATTCATGAGAGTTGTGAGATAATAATTTCAAGACCTACAAGATGATCAAGACTTCAAGACTCTGAGTTTTCAACATACCTCTGGGTGGATGATGGTTGAACGGCACCCTGGAGAAACCAGTGGTTAGCCTAGGTGTTGCTGGAGAAGTGCAAGTATTCACGCGGAAAGGTCCACCCAGGCACAAAGAGATGGATGGATGCTTCAAGACCCAAGGCTTACCTGCACAGTCACAAGCCATTATGGGATTTGGCTTGGTTGGATATCGTGGTGACCCTGGATAGGTGGTGCTACGAGATGTAGAAGAACGGTAGGAAAGGATGGGCACCGACAGAGTCTCAGGGAAACCCTTAGAAGACCATGTTTTGGTCATCCGTTTCTCAAACACCCTAAAGTGCGAGAAATTCAACGGAGGCGATCAAATCTTGTGGGGAACAGTGCAAAACTCTGCAAAGTACCCAAACCTAATCGATTAGCCGTGTCCACGGTCAAGGACAGTTTGAGCCAAAGGAACTAAAACTATTTGGAATTCTCAACACAAATAATTATATTGATATGGGTATTAATGACAACTTGGGTATGAGAATTGGTTGGCGGAACCATCTCATTAATCAACCAACATTGTAGTAATAATACTTTTGCCCTCTCTTGTTGTAGGAAAAATTGGCTTTATGCAAAACTTACTACCCCACCTGCCATATATGCATATAGAATAGATGATTACTTTACACCCCCTCTTTTGTGACATTGTCGGCATATTCACTATGCTGACCTATACGGCTGCAACGTATCATGTTGTAGAGTACTTTTCCGACCAGGAGTGAGGATACGCTCTACGCTCGGTGAGATGCCCTTGGAGTCACATGGACTCAACTACCTTTGAAGCTTCCGCAAGATTATTTATTCTCATGAGTTGGCCTTCAGCCACTTTATTGTAAATCTTATTGTAATAAAGGACTCGATATGAGATTTCGATTTATAAACCTGTGTGATTTCCCTTTGATATATACATTGATGTACCGTGTTTGTACCAGCATGATCTTGGGATGGTATGGAAACACCGGAGATTCGACCTTTCAGGTCGGGTCGCTATAGAAATGGTATCAGAGCACACGCTGACCGTAGGATGTAACCTCTACGATTGGAAAAGCCTGAGGATTTTTTTCTTTTGTCTTTAAAATTATGATACTCTCATCTGTTCATTTTTGACTTCCCTCCGATTTATTTCAAAATTTATAGATGGCCACCTTCACCCCAGTTTTGATCACGGAGTTTTGTCAGTCTGACGCGACGATGCCCTTTGGCAAGGAGCTAGTGAAGATCATCAGGGACGTAAGGATGGCTTTGCCAAGCATCACCGGGACTCCTATCATGTCTTTTCCACAAGACGGTCTCTATAGGATCGAGGTGCACATCCCCGGAAAGACCTTTGGAAATCGTAAAGAACCCATCGACTTCATGTTTGTGGCACTCAGCTGGATTCTTGGCAAAGACATGGCGATTCATCGTGCTCTCGGACGTATTCAGGAGGAATACAGGGGTGGTCCCATTTTGCCAGGACTCAGCATGGTTTGTCGCAGGGATGCAAATGGAAATATCATAAACACTCCCACTGAAGACTCCACCCTTTCCTATATCCAGACTTTGGAGATGCACATCAGGACCTTGGAGCTTTGGGTACGTGCCGACACGAAGACGATCAAGAGGCTGATGAACCGCGAGCTTGACCTTGAGGCTGACCTACGGGAAGCCAAGTACGAGCATGAGCATGAAGTGAAGGATTTCTTAGAGAGGATCGAGAAGCTGAACACTCGCATTGCAACTTTGGAGGAACAGCTAGACATGGGGGGAAATCTTCACCCAGAAGGAGACATGGCCCCCTTGATCAGCAACGATGATGACTATGAGGAGAGCGCCATCGGAGGAGGCCACATCAACATGGAATTTTGAGGAGAACTTTAGTTATGCCCCATGTATCTTTCATTTTCAACATTAAAGCGTAGGTCGATGCTTAGTTTGATTTGGAGACTTGTATCTCGATGTTTGAACCTTGAGTTGAATAAATGAATGAGTGTTTGGTGTGATATGTTTGTTGCATTGCATATGGGTAGTGAAATTTTCTTTTAGGCCCTTGTTCTATTCTAATTCTCACCCCTCTGAAAACAACAAGATGCCTCCGCGACGTGAGCCCGACTTCACCTTCCCGCCGGAACTCACACAACTTCTCCAGCAGTAGAATGCCCTGATGAAGTTGTTGATCCAGAACCAGACCAACAACCACCCTCCACCCCAGGCGACAACCTCACCCGTTTTCTGCGGCTGAATCCACCAACTTTCTCCAGCAGCACTGAGCCCATTGTGGCAGATGATTGGCTCCGCAAGATGGATAGGGAACTCACCACCGCTGGATGTACTGAGGCTGAAAAGGTGCGCTTTGCCGCCCACCAACTGGAGCGACCAGCAGCTTCATGGTGGGAGAACTACACCACCACATACCCCATTGCTGGTGTGACTTGGAAGCAGTTCAAGCTAGCTTTCCGCACCGCTCATGTCTCAGCTAGAGCCATGAGTCTGAAGAAGCGTGATTTTCGCAACTTACGCCAAGGAAGTCGCTTCGTGGCCCAATATGTGGATGATTTCAGCATGTTGGCTTGTTATGCACCGGGAGATGTGGCCAATGATGCAGCCAAACACAAGAAGTTCCTGGAAGGACTCAACAATGAGTTGAGTGTGCAGCTGATGGTGGCTACTTTCAACAACTACCAAGAGCTGGTAGACAAGGCCCTCACCTTGGAAGGGAAGCAGCAGCAAATCGAAAACCGCAAGAGGAAGTATGGACAGGGGAAGTCTAACTCTAGAGCTCAACAGAAGCCTCGCTACTCCCCGTACTCAGGGAATACCAAATCAGGAACCGGTAAGTATGGAGGACACACTCATCACGTGCACAACCATGGAGGCCACAACCATGGAGGAAATGGGAATAATCATCCCAACAATGGAAACTTCAAGAACGGCAATGGAAGTGGGAATGGCAACCAACACCGTCCCGCTCCAGCTCAGAAGGATCTAAACCATATCACCTATTTCAAGTGCCAGAAGACAGGGCACTATGCCACTGAATGTCCTTAGAACAAGCAGGGAAATGGAAACGGCAACAACAACGGCAACCCATCAGGCAAGAAGCCAAATCCTTTTCCCCGTGCTTAGGTGAACCACATTGATGTGGAAGAAGTCTATGATCAGCCCGAGACTGTGGTTGGTAAATTTTTATTGCATTCACGTCCAGTTATGGCACTTTTTGATTCGGGTGCAACTCATTCATTCATATCAAGGGTAGTTGTGGAAAAGTATGGTTTACCCACCAGAACCCTTAGTCAGCCCATTAAGGTCAATTCCCCAGGAGGGATGATGATGGCAGGGATAGGATGCCACGCATTGAAAATCGATATAGGAAATCATGTTTTCCCCACCGACCTGATCGTCTTAGAATCCCATGGATTGGATGTAATCCTAGGCATGGATTGGATGACCAAGTATGAAGGAAACCTTGATTGCCCCAGCAAGTCTATTTTTCTCACCACCCCAGAGAACAAGAGGATTAAGTATGTATCCTGACGCACACGGATGAGTGCTCGGTTAAATTCCCTCACAGGAGTTGTTTAGGAGAAAGTGCCGGTTGTACAAGACTTTCTAGATGTATTCCCGGAGGAATTACCAGGCATGCCATCGGATAGAGAGATTGAGTTTCTGATAGAGTTACTACCAGGTATAGCCCCAAATTTCCAAGCGACCCTATCGGATGCCCGCAAATGATTTAGTAGAAATCAAGAAGCAGATTAAGGAGTTATTGGATAAGGGATATATTCGCCCAAGTTCTTCACCTTGGGGAGCCCCAGTTCTTTTGGTGGAGAAGAAGGATAAAACCTTGAGGATGGTAGTCGATTATCGTGCATTGAACGAGGTGACTATCAAGAACAAGTACCCTCTGCCGATGATTAATGACTTGTTTGATCAACTAGTAGGATCCAAAGTATTCTCCAAGATCGATCTTCGATCAGGGTATCAACAATTGAAAATTCGTGAATAGGATATACCCAAAACAGCCTTCACCACAAGGTATGGCTTATATGAGTATACAATCATGTCTTTTGGTTTGACTAATGCTCCTGCCTACTTCATGAATATGATGAACAAAGTGTTTATGGAATATCTGGACAAGTTTGTCGTGGTGTTCATCGATGACATTTTTATATTCTCCAAGAGCAAGGAAGAACACAAGGAACACTTGCGTTTAGTTCTGGAGAAGCTTAGAGAACATCAGTTATATGCCAAATTCAGTAAATGTGAATTCTGGCTGATGGAAGTCGGATTCCTTGGACATGTTATTTCCGGAGAAGGAATAGCAGTAGATCCCACTAAGGTTGAAGCAGACACTGAGTGGAAGTCACCCACCTCAGTTAAGGAGATCCGCAGTTTTCTCGGACTTGCCGGATATTACCGGAGGTTCATTGAGAATTTCTCAAAGATTGCCAAGCCCATGACAGAATTGTTGAAGAAAGAGTATAAGTATATTTGGACTGAGGAATGTTAGGCCAGTTTCCAGGAGTTGAAGAAACATTTGGTCACAGCCCCAGTGTTGATACTGCCAAATATTCGGAAGGACTTCCAGGTTTATTGTGACGCATCACGTCAAGGACTTGGAGGAGTACTCATGCAGGAGGGAAAAGTTGTAGCCTATGCATCCAGACAGCTACGACCTCATGAGTTGAACTATGCCACCATGATTTGGAACTAGAAGCTATAGTGCATGCACTCAAGACCTGGAGACATTTCCTTATCGGAAATAGTTGTGATGTTTACACTGATCATAAAAGCCTGAAGTATATCTTCACACAAAAAGATCTGAACCTCAGACAGAGGAGATGGCTAGAGTTAATCAAGGACTGTGACATGAGACTGCATTACCATCCAGGAAAGGCAAATGTTGTAGCAGATGCTTTGAGTCGGAAGAGTTATGTGAACACACTCATAGCAGGAGGATTACCCCAGGAGTTAACCGATGATCTCAGAAAGCTCCAGCTATAGATAGTTCCAAAAGGATATGTTGCCACACTAGAGATCCAGTCCACCTTGACCGAAAGAATTCGTGAAGCCCAGGAATTGGACAAGGAGGTAGCTGAGATAAAGCAGAGGATGAAGGATGGAAAAGCTAAAGACTTTCGTGAAGAGGAACAAGGTACTCTATGGTTTGAGAACAGAATCAATGTGCCCAACGACCAAGAGCTCAGGAAGTTGATACTTCAAGAAGCCCACGATTCACCCTACTCGATACACCTAGGCAACACCAAGATGTACCTAGATTTGAAGGAAAGTTACTGGTGGACAGGTATGAAGAAGGATATTGTTGAACATGTTGCGGGATGTGATAATTGTCAGCGAGTAAAGGCGGAACATCAAAAACCATCAGGGTTACTTCAACCTTTGCCGATACCCGAGTGGAAATGGGATAAGCTTGGTATGGATTGTTGGGAGACGTAGTAGTAAATCAAAATTTTCCTACGTGTCACCAAGATCTATCTATGGAGAAACCAGCAACGAGTGGGGAGAGATTGCATCTTCATACCTTTGAAGATCACTAAATGAAAGCATTACAAGAACGCGGTTGATGGAGTCGTACTCGCAGCGAATCAGATCGTGGTGGATTCCGATCTAAGCGCCGAACAACGACGCCTCCGCGTTCAACACACGTGCAGCCCGGTGACGTCTCCTACACCTTGATCCAGCAAGGAGGAGGAGAGGTTAGGGAAGGGCTCCAACAGCAACACGATGGCGTGGTGGTGGTGGAGTAGCAAGGTATTCCGGCAGGGCTTCGCCTAAGCGTTGTGGAGGAGGAAGAAGAGAGGTAGGGCTTTGCCGTGAGAGAGAGAGAGAGTTCAGAACTGTTCCCAAAAGGCCAAAACCTCAAGTATATATAGGAGGAGGGAGAGGGAGGGCTGCCTTCGCCCCTCCTCCAAAGAGGAGGGCTTCGGCCGAAGTGGGGATAGAGTCCACCTCCCACAAGGGAGGTGGATCTCCTCTTTTAAAACCCTTTGCCCTTTATCTCCCGATCTCCAGCCACATGGGCCTTTCTAGAAGGTCTTGGCCAGCCCATTAAGGGCTGCCACACCTCCTCTAAGGGCCCGCAAAGTCCTTTGGTCGTCACACCCCTCCCGGGGGTCCTCCGTCACCCTCCCGGCACTCTTGGTACACTACCGATGAGCCTGAAAAAAATTCGGTGACCAAAACTAGACTTCCTATATATCAATCTTTACCTCCGGACCATTCCGGAGCTCCTCGTGACGTCCGGGATCTCATCTGGGACTCCGAACAACTTTCGGTAATCACGTATACCATTTCCCTATAACCCTAGCATCATCGAACCTTAAGTGCGTAGACCCTACGGGTTCGGGAGACATGTAGACATGACCGAAACACCTCTCCGATCAATAACCAACAGCGGGATCTAGATACCCATGTTGGCTCCCACATGCTCCACGATGATCTCATCGGATGAACCACGATGTCGGGGATTCAATCAATCCCGGATACAATTCCCTTTGTCTATCGGTATGATACTTGCCCGAGATTCGATCGTCGGTATCTCTATACCTTGTTCAATCTCGTTACCGGCAAGTCTCTTTACTCATTTCATAATACATCATATCGTGGCTAACTCCTTAGTCACATTGAGCTCATTATGATGATGTCTTACCGAGTGGGCCTAGAGATACCTCTCTGTCACACGGAGTGACAAATCCCAGTCTCGATTCGTGCCAACCCAACAGACACTTTGGGAGATACCCGTAGTGCACCTTTATAGCCACCCAGTTACGTTGTGATGTTTGGCACACCCAAAGCATTCCTACGGTATCCGGGAGTTGCACAATCTCATGGTCTAAGGAAACGATACTTGACATTGAAAAGCTTTAGCAAACGAACTACAGGATCTAGTGCTATGCTTAGGATTGGGTCTTGTCCATCACATCATTCTCCTAATGGTGTGATCCCATTATCAACGACATCCAATGTCCATGGTCATGAAACCATGACCATATATTGATCAACGAGCTAGTCAACTAGAGGCTCACTAGGGACATGTTGTGGTCTATGTATTCACACATGTATTATCGTTTCCGGTTAACACAATTATAGCATGAACAATAGACAATTATCATGAACAAGGAAATACAATAATAACCATTTTGTTATTGCCTCTAGGGCATATTTCCAACAGTCTCCCACTTGCACTAGAGTCAATAATCTAGTTACATTGTGATGAATCGTACACCCATAGCATTCTGGTGTTGATCATGTTTTGCTCATGAGAGAGTTTTAGTCAATGGATCTGCCACATTCAGATCCGTATGCACTTTACAAATATCTATATCTCCCTCCTCAATGTAATCACGGATGGAGTTGAAGTGGCGCTTGATGTGTCTTGTCTTCTTGTGAAACCTGGGCTCCTTCGCAAGGGCAATAGCTCCAGTGTTGTCACAGAATAGAGTCATCGGGCCCGACGCACTTGGAATTACTCCTAGGTCGGTGATGAACTCCTTCATCCAGACTCCTTCCTTTGCTGCTTCCGAAGCAGCTATGTACTCCGCTTCACATGTAGATGCCGCCACGACGCTTTGCTTGCTGCTGCACCAGCTGACTGCCCCTCCGTTCAAAATATACACATATCCGGTTTGCGACTTGGAGTCGTCCGGATCTGTGTCGAAGCTAGCTTCGACGTAACCCTTTACGACGAGCTCTTCGGGCATTGAGTCATACCCAATCTCACACCTTGTAACATAGGCAAGAACCCCTTCTTGGACTGATCCATATTGAACTTCTTCTATATCTTTTCAAGGTATGTGCTTTGTGAAAGACCTATGAGGCCTCTCGATCTATCTCTATAGATCTTAATACCTAATATGTAAGCAGCTTCTCCAAGGTCCTTCATTGAAAAACACTTATTCAAGTAGGCCTTTACACTTTCCAAGAGTTCTATATCATTTCCCATTATCAGTATGTCATCCACATATAATATGAGAAATGCTACAGAGCTCCCACTCACTTTCTTGTAAATACAGGGTTCTCCATAAACCTGTACAAACCCAAATGCTTTAATCACTTCATTAAAGCGAATGTTCATACTCCGAAATGCTTGCACCAGCCCATAGATGGAGCGCTGGAACTTGCATACCTTGTTAGCATCTTTAGGATCGACAAAACCTTCCGGCTGCATCATATACAGTTCTTCCTTCAGGAAGCCCTTAAGGAATGCCGTTTTGACTTCCATTTGCCAGATCTCATAATCATAAAATGCGGCAATTGCTAACATGATTCGGATAGACTTCAGCATCGCTATGGGTGAGAAAGTCTCATCGTAGTCAACTCCTTGAACTTGTCGATAACCCTTAGCGACAAGTCGAGCCTTATAGACGGTGACATTACCATCCGCATCGGTCTTCTTCTTAAAGATCCATTTATTTTCAATGGCTCGCTTATCATCAGGAAAGTACACCAAAGTCCATACTTTGTTCTCATACATGGATCCTATCTCGGATTTCATGGCTTCAAGCCATTTGTTGGAATCCGGGCCCGCCATCGCTTCTTCATAGTTCGAAGGTTCACCGTTGTCTAACAACATGATCTCTAGGACAGGGTTGTCGTACCACTCTGGTGCAGAACATGTCCTAGTGGACCTTCGATGTTCAATAGTAACTTGATCTGAAGTTTCATGATCATCATCATTAACTTCCTCTCCAGCCGGTGTAGGCTCCACAGAAACAACTTCCGGTTCTAGTGGAGGTACAATTACCTCATCAAGTTCTATTTTCCTCCCACTTACTTCTTTCGAGAGAAACTCTTTCTCAAGAAAGGATCCATTCCTGGCAACAAAGACTTTGCCCTAGATCGTAGGTAGAAGGTATACCCAATGGTCTCTTTGGGATATCCTATGAAGACGCACTTTTCCGCTTTGGGTTCGAGCTTCTCAGGTTGAAGTTTCTACACATAAGCATCGCATCCCCAAACTTTTAGAAACGACAGCTTAGGTTTCTTTCCAAACCATAATTCATACGGTGTCGTCTCAACGGATTTTAACAGTGCCCTATTTAAAGTGAATGCGGCAGTCTCTAATGCATATCCCCAAAATTATAGCGGTAAGTCGGTAAGAGACATCATAGATCGTACCATATCTAATAGAGTGCAATTACGACGTTAAGACACACCATTTCGCTGAGGTGTGCCAGGCGGCGTGAGTTGTGAAACAATTCCACATTTCCTTAGGTGCGTGCCAAACTCGTGACTTAAATATTCTCCGCCACGATCAGATCGTAGGCACTTTATTTTCCTGTCACGTTGATTCTCTACCTCACTCTAAAATTCCTTGAACCTTTCAAAAGTTTCAGACTTATGTTTCATTAAGTATACATACCCATATCTACTCAAGTCATCAGTGAGGGTGAGAACATAACGGTAGCCACCACGAGCCTCGACACTCATTGGACCGCATACATCGGTATGTATTATTTCCAACAAGTCAGTTGCTCGCTCCATTGTTCCGGAGAACGGATTCTTGGTCATCTTGCCCATGAGGCATGGTTTGCACGTGTCAAATGATTCGAAATCAGGAGACTCCATAAGTCCATCAGTACGGAGCTTCTTCATACGTTTGACACCAATATGACCAAGGCGGTAGTGCCACATGTAAGTGGGACTATCGTTATCAACCTTACACTTTTTGGTACTCACACTATGGACATGTGTAACATCACGTTCGAGATTCATCAAAAATAAACCATTGACCAGTGGGGCATGACCATAAAATATTTCTCTCATATAAATAAAACAACCATTATTCTTAGATTTAAATGAGTAGCCATCTCGCATCAAGTGAGATCCAGATACAATGTTCATGCTCAAAGCTGGCACTAAATAACAATTATTAAGGTTTAACACTAATCCCGAAGGTAGATGTAGAGGTAGCATGCCGACGGCGATCACATCGACCTTGGAACCATTCCCGACGCGCATCGTCACCTCGTCCTTTACCAGCCTCCGCTTATTCCGCAGCTCCTGCTTGGAGTTACAAATGTGAGCAACTGCACCGATATCAAATACCCAGGAGCTACTACGAACGCTGGTTAGGTACACATCAATAACAAGTATATCACACATACCTTTAATGTTGCCGTCCTTCTTATCCGCTAAATACTTGGGGCAGTTCCGCTTCCAGTGACCAGTACCCTTGCAATAAAAACACTCAGTCTCAGGCTTGGGTCCATTCTTGTTCTTCTTGTTCCCGGCAAGTTGCTTACCGGGCGCGGCAACAGCTTTGTCGTCCTTCTTGAAGTTCTTCTTACCCTTTCCTTTCTTGAAACTAGTGGTCTTATTCACCATCAACACTTGATGCACCTTTTTGATCTCGACCTCTGCTGATTTCAGCATCGAGTACAACTCAGGAATGGACTCCTCCATCCCTTTCATGTTGTAGTTCATCACAAAGCTCTTGTAGCTAGGTGGAAGCGACTGGAGGATTATGTCAATGACCGAGTCATCCGGAAGATTAACTCCCAGCTGAGTCAAGTGGTTGTGTAGCCCAGACATCTTGAGGATGTGCTAACTGACAGAACTGTTCTCCTCCATCTTACAGCTGAAGAACTTGTCGGAGACGTCATATCTCTCGACACGGGCATGAGTTTGGAAAACCAGTTTCAGCTCTTGGAACATCTCATATGCTCCGTGTTGCTCAAAACGCTTTTGGAGCCCCGGTTCTAAACTGTAAAGCATGCCGCACTGAACAAGGGAGTAATCATCGCAGCGAGAATGCCAAGCTTTCGCAACGTCTTGCTCTGCTGGGAGAAGGGGTGGGTCACCTAGTGGTGCATCAAGGACATACAATTTCTTGGAAGCTATGAGGATGATCCTCAAGCCACGGACCCAGTCCGCATAATTGCTTCCATCATCTTTTAGCTTGGTTTTCTCTAGGAACGCGTTGAAATTGAGGGTGACATTCGCGTTGGCCATTGGATCTACAATATAGATTATAAAGATAATTTTAGACTAAGTTCATCATAGTTAAGTTCACATAATCAAATTATTTAATGAACTCCCACTTAGATAGACATCTCTCTAGTCATCCAAGTGACACATGATCCCTGTCAACTAGCCCGTGTCCGATCATCACGTGAGACGGACTAGTCATCCATGGTGAACATCTCCATGTTGATCGTATCTTCCATATGACTCATGTTCGACCTTTCGGTCTTCCGTATTCCGAGGCCATGTCTGTACATGCTAGGCTCGTCAAGTCAACCTAAGTGTTTCGCGTGTGTAAATCTGGCTTACACCCGTTGTATGCGAACGTTAGAACCTATCACACCCGATCATCACGTGGTGCTTCGGAACAACGATCCTTAGCAACGGTGCATAGTTAGGGTGAACACTTTTCTTGAAAGTTTATTGAGAGATCATCTTATTTACTACCGTCATTCTAAGCAAATAAGATGTAAACATGATAAACATCATATGCAATCAATATAGTGACATGATATGGCCAATATCATCTTGCTCGTTTGATCTCCATCTTCGGGGCACCATGATCATCACTGTCACCGGCACGACACCATGATCTCCATCATCATGATCTCCATCACTGTGTCTTCATGAAGTTGTCTCGCCAACTATTACTTCTACTACTATGGCTAACATTTAGCAATAAAGTAAAGTAATTACATGGCGTTTATGATTGACACGCAGGTCATACAATAAAATAAGACAACTCCTATGGCTCCTGCCAGTTGTCATACTCACCGACATGCAAGTCGTGAATCCTATTACAAGAACATGATCAATCTCATACATCACAATGCATCACATCACATCCTTTGGCAATATCACATCACAAGGCATATGCTGCAAAAACAAGTTAGACATCCTCTAATTTGTAGTTGCAAGTTTTTACGTGGCTGCTATAGAATTCTAGCAAGAACATTTCTTACCTATGTCAAAACCACAACGTGATATGCCAATTTCTATTTACCCTTCATAAGGACCCTTTTCATCGAATCCAATCTAACTAAGGTGGGAGAGACAGACACCCGCTAGCCACCTTATGCAACAAGTGCATGTCAGGCGGTGGAACCAGTCTCACGTAAGCATACGTGTAAAGTCGGTCCGGGCTGCTTCATCCCACAATACCACCGAATCAAGATAAGACTAGTAGTGGTAAGAAAATTAACAAAATCGACGCCCACAACTGCTTTGTGTTCTACTCGTGCATAGATTCTATGCATAAACCTGGCTCATGATGCCACTGTTGGGAGACGTAGTAGTAAATCAAAATTTTCCTACCTATCACCAAGATCTATCTATGGAGAAACCAGCAACGAGTGGGGAGACATTGAATCTTCATAGCTTTGAAGATCGCTAAGCGGAAGCGTTACAAGAATGCGGCTGATGGAGTCGTACTCGCAGCGATTCAGATCGCGGTGGATTCCGATCTAAGCGCCGAACAACGGCGCCTCCGCGTTCGACACACGTGCAGCACGGTGACGTCTCCTGCGCCTTGATCTAGCAAGGAGGAAGGAGCGGTTAGGGAAGGGCTCCAACAGCAGCACGACGGCGTTGTGGTGGTGGAGTAGCAAGGTATTCCGGCAGGGCTTCGCCTAAGCGCTGCGGAGGAGGAAGAAGAGAGGTAGGGCTTTGCCGTGAGAGAGAGAGAGAGTTCAGAACTGTTCTCAAAAGGCCAAAACCTCAAGTATGTATAGGAGGAGGGAGAGGGAGGGCTTCCTTGGCCCCTCCTCCAAAGAGGAGGGCTTCGGCCGAAGTGCTAATAGAGTCCACCTCCCACAAGGGAGGTGGATCTCCTCTTTTAAAACCCTTTGCCCTTTATCTCCAGATCTCCAGCCGCATGGCCCTTTCTAGAAGGTATTGTCCAGCCCACTAAGGGATGGCACACCTCCTCTAAGGGCCCACGAAGTCCTTTGGTCGTCACACCCCTCCCAGGGGTCCTCCGGCACCCTCCCGGCACTCCCGGTACACTACCGATGAGCCCGAAAACTTTCCGGTGACCAAAACTGGACTTCCTATATATGAATCTTTACCTCCGGACCATTCCGGAGCTCCTCGTGACGTCCGAGATCTCATCCGGGACTCTGAACAACTTTCAGTAATCACGTATACCATTTCCCTATAACCCTAGCATCATCAAACCTTAAGTGTGTAGACCCTACGGGTTCGGGAGACATGTAGACATGACCGAGACACCTCTCCGATCAATAACCAACAGCGGGATCTGGATACCCATGTTGTCTCCCACATGCTCCATGATTATCTCATCGGATGAACCACGATGTCGGGGATTCAATCAATCCCGTATACAATTCCCTTTGTCTATCGGCATGATACTTGCCCGAGATTCAATCGTCGGTATCTCTATAACTTGTTAAATCTCGTTGCCGGCAAGTCTCTTTACTCGTTCCGTAATACATCATCTCGTGGCTAACTCCTTAGTCACATTGAACTCATTATGATGATGTCTTACCGAGTGGGCCCAGAGATACCTCTCCGTCACACGGAGTGACAAATCCCAGTCTCGATTCGTGCCAACCCAACAGACACTTTCGGAGATACCCGTAGTGCACCTTATAGCCACCCAGTTATGTTGTGATGTTTGGCACACCCAAAGCATTCCTACGATATCCGGGAGATACACAATCTCATGGTCTAAGGAAACGATACTTGACATTGAAAAGCTTTAGCAAACGAACTACACGATCTAGTGCTATGCTTAGGATTCGGTCTTGTCCATCACATCATTCTCCTAATGATGTGATACCGTTATCAACGACATCCAATGTCCATGGTCATGAAACCATGACCATCTATTGATCAACGAGCTAGTCAACTAGAGGCTCACTAGGGACATGTTGTGGTCTATGTATTCACACATGTATTATGGTTTCCGGTTAACACAATTATAGCATGAACAATAGACAATTATCATGAACAAGGAAATACAATAATAACCATTTTATTATTGCCTCTAGGGCATACTTGCAACATGGAATTCATCACAGGATTACCCAGGACCCGTTTAGGTTATGATTCCATCTGGGTAGTGGTCGATCGCTTGACCAAGGTGGCTCATTTCATCCCGGTGAAGGCCACCTGTACCAGTGCTAAGTTAGCCAAGATATATATGCCCAGGATCGTATGTCTACATGGAGTTCCGAGGAGTATCGTGTTGGATAGAGGAACACAATTTACCTCAGAGTTTTGGCATCAGTTACATGAAACTTTGGGTACAAGGCTGGAATTCAGTACAGCTTTTCATCCGCAGACCGATGGGCAGACCGAGAGAGTTAACCTGATCTTGGAGGACATGTTGAGATCTTGTGCGCTAGACTATGGGTCTAGTTGGGATGACAACTTACCTTACGCAAAGTTCTCATACAACAACAGTTATCAGACTAGTCTGATGATGGCACCTTTTGAAGCTTTATACGGAAGGAGGTGCAGAACACCATTGATGTGGGATGGTGTTGGAGACCGAAAACTGTTTGGTCCCGATCAGATCCGAGATTCTGAAGAAAAGGTTAAACTGATTCGAGACCGACTCAAGATAGCCCAATCCAGGCGGAAGAGCTATGCTGATAGCAAACGCAAGGAGGTGACATATGAAGTGGGAGACCGAGCATACCTTTGTGTGTCCCCACTTCGAGGAATCAAGAGGTTTGGTGTTAAAGGAAAGTTAGCACCCAGATTCATAGGCCCCTACAAAATTCTTCAACGTAAAGGCAAAGTTGCATACAAGCTGGAATTGCCGGAAGGATTGTCCAGAGTTCATGATGTTTTCCATGTTTCCTAGCTGAAGAAATGCCATGCTGAGATGGCTGACATTCCCTTGAGAGACACAGTGCCCCTAGAGGCCATACAACTTGATAGTGACCTGACCTATGAGGAGAAGCCTGTCAGAATCCTCGAGACTACCAACAGAGTTACCCGTAGCAAGACCATCAAGTTTTCTAAGGTTCTATGGAGTCACCACTCTAGGGAAGAAGCCACCTGGGAATGCGAAGAAGATCTTCGTAGAGACCACCCGCACCTATTTTCTAGCCAACCCGAATCTCGAGGGCGAGATTCATCCTAAGGTGGGTAGGTTTGTAACATCCCAAAATTTCATTTTCGAATGTTCTGAAATATAGCTATGCATCATCATCACATTGCTTGAATGAAATGAATTGTTGAAGTTCTTCTCCTGAAATTCTGAAAGGCCACTTTCACTTTTCCAATTTCTTGTTTTCTACTATTTGAAAATCTCTGGAATTATTCAAAAAAAAAGAGGAGTAACATGACACTCCACACCAGGGGCATCTTGGTGAATTATTTGAACAATAAAACCAGGGGTTTATTTGAAAGTTTATCTCAAAAGAATTTAAATCAATTAGGCATTTTCTGAAAAACTATTTTTTTAAAGTATTCATTTTGATAGAGGAAAAATGTTCATTAAATAGAATTTATTCCTGTGATCATTCTGATATACATATTTCCTAGATTTGGAAATGATTTGAATGCATTAAAAGATTTTAAACGTTCTAGAAAATAGAAAAGGAAACGGATTTAAAGCGTTTAATTAGAAAACCGGCCGGCCCACAACCTTTACTCCTCGAGATCACTCCGGATCGTCCACCGACGCATTAACATCGCCCTCTCTCTCACTGTCACATGGGACCCCTGATTGCTAGCGAGATTCCAGCGCTCATCTCCCTCCCCGTGCCCCTCACCTCGCCGGAGATCCATCCCGAGCCGGATGTCGCTCCTCTCCCCCTCTCCCGACCCCGCAACTGGCCTATAAGTAGCCCCGCCTCTCTGCACTCCATTTCCCCCCAACCCCCTCTACCCTCGCCGGAACACCACCGCACAACCACGCCGGAGTTCTGACTCCACCCGAACCCCCCAGAGCTCCGGGTCGTCGCCTCCGTCGTCCCCAGCCCCGTCTGACGCCACCATTCGACGTCGGATCTTCGTCGCCGTCGTCTGAGCTCTTCGGATGCCGCCCCCGACCACCGCACGACCATCTTTGACCACCTCCGACGTCTGGCCACCGTCGACCTCGCCGGAAACCTCGAGACCCCTTTGTAAGCCACCGCACCCCCTGGACCGTTAGATCCAGATCCGACGCATTAGATTAGATCACTTAAACCCTGAACCGGTATCCCCTAACGTTCGGTTGTTTGCCGCAAACACACGCATGCACACTCTTTCGACTAATAGGAAGCCGCCACGTAGCCTCTGTCCGTTAGCTAATTTTTTTTCTTTTTCTGTTTCTGTTTTAGAAAACAGAATGTGTTCCGATTTTATTTTTGTTATATCTTTTAAACTAATTAGTGTTTTTAATTGATTCTTTTTGCATTAGGTCTCAAATTTCATGTGGTTTCATCCTGTAGTCTTAGATTTCATATTTGAACTTCAAAATTTAAATCTAACCAAATTTGCTTAAATTACTAAAATCTGTATAACCAGGGTTTAAAAAATATTTTTGTATGAATCTTTTTGCCACTGGTTTGTATTAGTTAGACCTATCATCCTACATAGTTTGAGAATTTTTAGGATGATTTTGGATAGGGTTTTTAACAAAACAGAATCTGTTTAGTTCTTAATAAGAGTTTAGTTAGTTTGATTTTAGTTTAGTTTGAATCTGATTAAGTTTAACTTTTGTTTTTAGTTTTCATTAGGTTCTGTTGTTTCAACATTAGGTGAATTATTTTCTGTTAATAAAAATATTTTATTTTGTTTTGTGCTCTAGTTTAAATAGGTAAATCTTGTTTTCACCTTTAGTATTGTTTAGAAAAATGTTTTGTAGTAACCCTTTTTGCACAAATTTTTTATAATGAAATACTTCTGTTTTCTAATAAACATTTCGTATTTACTTTTCTGTTATCTAAATGGCTATTTGTTCAAAACAAATTATTGTGTTGATACGTCTTAGTAGAGATTTTGACACCAAAAAATTTAGAGTCTTATACTTTGAGTGATTCTTCCTTTTGATTGTGCTATTGTTTGTTGACGTATTTGTTTACCTTGATGTTGTATGAATTGTATTGTGGTTATGCTTATTGTGTGTTTTGTTTGATTCGTTAGATCATCCGGAGTGCGAAGCTTGTTATCTAGAGTCACTTGAGTATGAGGATCGTCAGCAAGGCAAGTCACTTTGATCATGTATACCTATGTTTTTATTGCATTAGTTCTACCATCTCCCCAATCGCATGCAAAGTAGGTAATGTGGAAACTTGGTTACTTGATGTAGTATCATGTGGTAGGCACCCCTCAACCCTTTGACACATTGGCCCCAGGAAACGTTGATTTAATTTTGCTATGCTATTAGTAGACGGGGTTGGTTGTGTGATTCATGAGAGTTGTGAGATAATAATTTCAAGACCTACAAGATGATCAAGACTTCAAGACTCCGAGTTTTCAACATACCTCTGGGTGGATGATGGTTGAACGGCGCCCTGGAGAAACCAGTGGTTAGCCTAGGTGTTGCTGGAGAAGTGCCAGTATTCACGCGGAAAGGTCCACCCAGGCACAAAGAGATGGATGGATGCTTCAAGACCCAAGGCTTACCTGCACAGCCACAAGACATTATGGACTCTGGCTTGGTTGGGTATCGTGGTGACCGTGGACAGGCGGTGCTACGAGATGTAGAAGAACGGTAGGAAAGGATGGGCACCGACAGAGTCTCAGGGAAACCCTTTAGAAGACCATGTTTTGGTCATTTGTTTCTCAAACACCCTGAAGTGCGAGAAATTCAACGGAGGCGATCAAATCTTGTGGGGAACGTGTGCAAAAATCTGCAGAGTACCCAAACCTAATCGATTAACCGTGTCCACAGTCAAGGATAGTTTGAGCCAAAGGAACTGAAACTATCTGGAATTCTCAACACAAATAATTATATTGATATGGGTATTAATGACAACTTGGGTATGAGAATTGGTTGGCGGAACCATCTCATTAATCAACCAACATTGTAGTAATAATACTTTTGCCCTCTCTTGTTGTAGGAAAAATTGGCTTTATGCAAAACTTACTACCCCACCTGCCATATATGCATATAGAATAGATGATTACTTTACACCCCCTCTTTTGTGACATTGCTGACATATTCACTATGTTGACCTACACGGCTGCTAGGTATCATGTTGCAGAGTACTTTTCTGACCAGGAGTGAGGATACGCTCTACGCTCGGTGAGATGCCCTTGGAGTCAGATGGACTCAACTACCTTTGAAGCTTCCGCAAGATTAGTTATTCTCATGAGTTGGCCTTCAGCCACTTTATTGTAATTCTTATTGTAATAAAGACTCGATATGAGATTTCGATTTATAAAGTTGTGTGATTTCCCTTTGATATATACATTGATGTACCGTGTGTGTACCAGCATGATCTTGGGATGGTACGGAAACACCGGTGATTCGACCTTTCAGGTCGGGTCGCTACATCAATTTCTTCAACTCCGATCTCTTCAGCGGTGAACTGAGGCTGGGGCGATGATACCTGTGGAGTTGAAGCATTTGCTTCAACTTCAATTTCTTCATCAATCTGCTCTGTCGAAGCAGCAGAATGATCCTCTTCATCTTCATCATCTAGGATGACATAGTCAATGCCAAACGGAATTATCTCATAGGCTGGTGAAATTGGGGTGGCATCTAATGGTTCAGTTGAACATTTTGGCAGGGTCTTCAACTTCTTCATGGCCGAGGAATCTGAAGTTGAAGCTTTTCTCTTTAGAGCCTTCTTCTCAACAGCCTTAGTCTTCTTCACTTCTGATGCAGAAGGAAGGTTGATTGTCTTCACCTTTGATGATTTTGCTATTTCAGCTGAAGGTGAAGGTGGTACATTTTCATCAGGCACAGCAAAAGCTTCAGCTGGCCTGTCAGTTTCTTTAGGCACAACAGTGGAGGTTGTCCTGGTATGTTCTTCAGCGGGCTGACTTTCTTCAGCTGCACTGATAGTTTCCTCGGTTGGCTGAGCAGATTCATCAACCTGAGGAATTTGTGGTTGCGAACGAGATGCAACCCTTGAGTTGTGATCAGTGATGACTTTATTAGCTATGTTGACAAAGCGAACCTTGGCACCTTGCCAATCAGCATAGTATGCATTGAATTCCTCACTAAGGTCTTTGATCTCAGACTGCATCTTCACAAGTTCCTCCGGAGACAGATTCAGAACATTTTTCTTCAAGAAATTCTCTTTCTTGTAATGAGCCTTCTTGGTTTGTCTGGCCTTTCATACTTCCATTTTTCTTCAGCTATGAAAGTTGTGAGGACATGATCAGGACCAGGAGATAGTTTCAAGTCATCAATGGGCGTTTTGGATCCTTGTGCCAGATATCTATGAAGTTAAGAACCTGTTTCGGATCAAACAGAAGAGGAATTTGAGTGCCCTTTGCTTGAGCCACTCGTTGTTGCTTGTTTCTGATGATTTCAGCCAGTTCCACATCATCAGCTTCATCTAAGGAATCTGATGGTATTATGAACGCCACCTTCTTGGGTTGAGGACTTGGTCGCATTCCTTGGCTAGCAGTTGCTTTCATTTTCCTCAGGGAAGGACTGCTTGACGAATGTGCTTGTGATGAAGAGCTTGCTGATGCCCTTGAAGCAATTGAGAATCCCTTTGTCCTCTGACAAGATGCAATATGCACAGGAGTTGAGGAATTTGCAGCTGCAGTTGAGGACTGAGCAGCAACCGTACCAGCGGCTGAGGCCTTTGAAGGCTGAGGCTTTTGAGCTTGAGGAATTTGCTGTGATGATTTTGAAGTTGAAGAATTTGTCTTCACAGCAGATTTCTTCATCATCGATTTCTTCGGAGCACTAGCAGAGGCTCGGGCAGAGGCAGCAGCAGTAGAGTCTTCATTGAATTTTTTCACTGCAGCTTCAATAGTACTCTGAAGTTTGAGTTGACGCTTTGCCCACTCAGCGGGAAAGTCTTCACCGCGAGCAACACTAGTGGGATCAACCTCTTGATCATCAGTAGGAGGAGCCCTACTGCAAGGGGGTTTGAAAGCGAATTTCTTCATATATTTGGGAGTAACATAGCGATACTCTTTCCATTCCCTCACCCACTTCCGTTCAATCCTTCGAATTCTGATTTTCCTCTATTCTTTTGTCTCTTTTCCATGTATGGATTCATCTGGTGTACAGTAACCAGCATACAAATGTTCAGATATCTCAAAAGCAGTATTATGTTGAGCTTTCTTTCCACCTTTCTGTGGCTTCTTCCCATCAGCCATTTTCTTCAGCTGAGGATTTTGAACTCTTGAGAACTCTGAAGAAGTGCACAGTTTTTCCTCAAGAAACGCTGCAAATGAGTTAAGTTGATGAGAACCTAGTGATTCATCAGCGGACATGTTTGTACCTATGAACAGAGTATAGGTGCGAGGAATTTGAAGAGGTCATATGTGTTCTCAGAAATTTTTCAATAAAATCAAGTGTGAGGAATTTGACCATGGGTGTCTTGAGGAATTTCACTAAGTGTTCTTTGCCTTAGGATCCAGAGTTGTGCAAATTTTGAGGATTCACACAATTGAGGAATCTTGAAGAAAATCATAACTTAGGGAAATTCATCAAGTGTATGAACATGTAAGGTACTTTAGAATGAGATTCTTGAAGAATAAACACCTTTGTAAAGATTTAGGAAAACTTGAAGATCAAACAAGGGAAGTAAAAATAGATTTTATTTACCCTAGTGAAGAACACGGCAAACTGAGAGATGAGATTGAGGAAGTTCGTTAGTCCAGATCTCCCACGCCCTAGCTCGACAGAGGGAGACAACTACAGCGGCGGCGGGATGAAGACTTCCATGGCCGATGCAAGTACGGCGACGGCGAGGTTGAGGTAGTGAATCTCTTCCACACCGGCAGCGATAATTTTAGCGGCGGCGCTAGGTCGGAGCTCGGGAGAGAGCAGGATTGAGGAGTAACCGAGCACAGTGAAAGGGGAGGGGTATTTATAGTGGAGATGAAAACCAATCCGTTTGAAGATTTTGGACCAGATTGCCCCTGACCCTTGCTCTCCATGCGACATGTGTCACCCACGTTCTGAGTAGTGGCGATAGTGGGGGATCATGGGTTATCCAGTCGTGGGTATCAGAACCGTTTGAGCGGGAAATGTCAAAAATTTTGATAGTGAAAATTTTAAAATTTCTGTTCGTAAATTCTTCAGCTGTCAAGGACACAGTGAAGACTTTGAACGAGTTTCAAAGTAGAACGCATATGAAGAATTTGTGAACATACTGGATTGAGTTTAGCATAGAGGGGGAAAGGGTCCGATCACATTCACTCAGATGAAAATCAACTTGAAGAATTAGCAATAAGTGAATGCTGTTGAGGACATTGAAAACTCAAATATATATGTATATAGTCAATGAAGAACATGAGTTTTAAAATTTGAAGAATTTGAAAAGTTGAGGAATTTAAAAAATTGAGGAATTTAAAAAATTGAGGAATTTGCAAACTTGAGGAATTTGAAAATTTGAAGAATTTGCAAAATGACGAAAAACTCAACTTTGAAGAATTTCAACTATTGTTGGTGGCGTGACCCACCGTATAAGAATGATGACTTCAAACACTTCGTACAATTGTCGTAGGGTTCTGAGAATCAAATTCTTCATTAATTTCTTCACACTTAGAGGGTTATTATTCATTGATTGAAGAAAAACGTTACTTCGTGTGTTGCACATCTAAGTCATCAATTTTGCATAAGTGTTAGGGTGTGTTTCCTTTTTCATAGAACAGTCGAAGATTTTAAGATATTTAGCTCACACCGCAACTTGCAAAATCTCTTTTCATCCAAGGGCTTTGTGAAGATATCGGCCAATTGTTCTTCAGTAGGGATGTGGTTGATGGTGATGTTGCCCTTGAGTACATGATCTCGAAGAAAATGATGATGAATCTGGATGTGCTTGGTCTTGGAATGCTAAACTGGGTTGTAAGCAATCTTGATGGCCCTCTCGTTGTCACAGTAGAGAGGCACATTCTTATAATTTATGCCATAGTCCTTGAGGGTTTTCTTCATCCACAGCAATTGAGCGCAACATGAACCAGCAGCAATGTAATCAGCTTCTGCAGTAGATTGTGACACGCAGTTCTGCTTCTTCGAGGACCAACAGACTAAGGATCATCCGAGGAAATGACATGAGCCTGAGGTTGACTTGCGATCCACATGATCTCCAGCATAGTCAGCATCAAAGTATCCGACGAGGTGAAGATTAGAGCCCTTGGGATACCATAATCCAAGCGTTGGTGTTTGAGCTAAGTATCGAAGAATATGTTTCACAGCCTTATGGTGTGATTCCTTCGGTGTTGCTTGGAATCGGGCACACATGCAAACACTCAGCATAATATCAGGCCTAGATGCACATAGATACAATAATGAGCCAATCATGGAGTGATATACCTTCTGATCGAAATCTTTACCATTTTCGTAATTGCAGAGGTAGCCTTTCGAAGGCATTGGAGTTTTGATGCTTTTGCAATCTTGCATGTCGAATTTCCTCAGAACATCCTTGAGGTATTTCTCTTGAGATATGAAGATGCCATTGTCTTGCTGATGAATTTGAAGACCTAATAAGAATTTCAACTCCCCCATCATAGACATTTGATATTCTTCACTCATCATATAGGCAAATTCATCACTGTAACGTTTGTCAGTACAACCAAAGATAGTATCATCTACGTATATTTGGCATATGAACAGTTCATTGTCATAGGATTTTGTGAAAAGAGTTAGTTCGAGTGAACCGGGTTTGAGGCCTTTCTTCATCAGTAACTCCTTCAGAGTGTCGTACCATGCCCGAGGGGCCTGCTTGAGGCCATGGAGGGCCTTGTTGAGTCTGAAGACTTTGTTAGGATACTCAGGGTCTTCAAAACCTAGGCGTTGATCAACATATACTTCTTACTCAAGCTTACCATTGAGGAATGCACTTTTCACATCCATTTGATATAATATGATATCATGATGGTTAGCATAAGCAAGCAATATGGGAATAGCTTCAAGTCTAGCAACAGGTGCAAAAGTTTCATCAAAGTCAATTCCTTCAACCTGTGTGTAGCCTTGAGCTACAAGACGAGCCTTATTCCTTACCACAAGGTCGTTTTCATCTTGCTTGTTGCGGTAGATCCACTTGGTACCTATGATGTTATGATTGCGAGGATTTGGCCGCTTGACAAGTTCCCACACGTTGTTGAGCTTGAATTGATGCAATTCCTCTTGCATAGCTTGAATCCACTCAGGCTCCTTGAATGCTTCATCAACTTTGGTGGGCTCTATGATAGATACAAAGGCAAAGTGCCCACAAAAGTTAGTCAAATGTGAAGCTCTTGAGCGAGTGAGGGGACCTGGTGCATTGATGTCATCAATGATTTTGTCAATATGCACTTCATTTGCAACTCTTGGGTGAGCAGGTTGACGTGGTTGAGGATTTTCATCAGCACCATTTTGTTCAGGTGTATCAGCATGAATGTCTTCATTCGTTGGAATGACTTCCTTAGTGGGTATGAAATCTTGAGTGGCCTTCAGCTTAATGGATTCCTGAGGAGACTGTTCATCTAGCAGAGAAGGTAGGTGCTCTCTTTGTGAGCCATCAGTTTCAATGAACCGCACATCTACAGTTTCAACAACCTTGTGGTGGCAGGTGTTGAAGACTCTGTAGGTGTGCGAGTCCTTTTTGTAACCAAGAATAAAACCTTCATGTGCTTTCGGTGCAAATTTAGAACTGTGGTGAGGATCTCTATTCCAACATTTTGCACCAAAGACTTTCAGATAACTTACATTGGGTTTCTTGCCAGTCATAAGTTCATACGAACTCTTCTTGAAGAATTTGTGAAGATATACCCTATTGATGATGTGGCATGTAGTATCAATTGCCTCAGGCCAGAAGCAATGAGGAGTCTTGTATTCATCAAGCATGGTGCGAGCCATCTCAACAAGAGTCTTGTTCTTGTGCTCCACGACACCGTTCTGCTGAGGAGTATAAGGGGCAGATAACTCATGAGTAATACTAAGTTCATCAAGATATTCATCAAGATTGGTGTTCTTGAACTCGGTCCCATTATCACTCCTGATATGCTTGATCTTGACACCAAAGTTTGTGGAGGTCCTTGAAGCAAATTGTCTGAAGACATCCTACACTTCAGACTTGTACAGAATAATATGCACACAAGTGTAACGAGAGTAATCATCAACAATGACAAAGCCATACAAAATTGAAGAATTTGTTAGTGTGGATTAATGAGTGGGGCCAAAGAGATCCATGTGAAACAATTATAAGGGTCGAGTCATGGTCATGATTGTCTTTGAGGGATGCTTGGATCTGGTCATCTTCCCAGACTCACATGCACCACAAATGTGGTCCTTGAGGAATTTTACACCTTCAATGCCTATGATGTGCTTTTTCTTCACGAGCGTGTGCAATTTCCTCATACTAGCATGTCCAAGTCGTCGATGCCACAACCAGCCTTCTGAGGACTTTGCAAGTAGGCATGTGGCAGGCTGAGGACCTATAGAGAAATCAACAATATAGAAGTCTCCTCTCCTAAAGCCTTCAAAGACTTTGGAATTGTCAGATTCCATGATGAAAACACACCGATATTTTCCAAATACGACAACCATATCAAGATCACAAAGCATTGAGATAGACATAAGGTTGAACCCGAGGGATTCGACTAACATCATCTTATCCATGGTTCGGTTCTTTGAGATTGCAACCTTACCTAGACCCAATACCTTGCTTTTTTCCTTCGTCTGCATAGGTGATATGCTTCAGATGAAATGGAACAAGTGGCAAATTCATCAGTAGATTCTTGTCACCAGTCATGTGGTTTGTGCATCCACTATCGAGGACCCACTTAGTATCTTTTGGAGGTTCATCCTGCAGATGAATTAGTACATCTTACGAACTCATATGCTTTAGAGTGAAGAATATGACATCAATTTCATCAGACATAATTTCATCACACAAGATAGTAAGCAAGTGGTGTGAGGACGTGAGAAATGAGAAATTCATTTCTTCATGGTTAGCTTGTGTCCTTACAACCATTTCCTCAGGTCTCCAGCAAATTCATCAGATGTTCAAGTTCATCTGGAGACCTGACCCTGCATAAGAAATTAGTTCAATTTCTTCACCACCCACATCTGAAGGGGTGGTAAAGAGTTCACCATTCTGCGAGCACCATATGAGAAGGAAGGCATTAAAGCAAGTGCGCTTTGTTTCATAGGGCGAGGGTTAGAGTACTCATATGAATAAGGAGAGAAATTCTTCGAGGACTTTTGAACATAATGATTTGAAGAATAATGCGCATATTCAGAACTCTTAGATTTTCCTTGCGAAATAGATGCATTAGCACAAGAATGATATTTTTGACCATTTGAGGAATTTGGTCCAAGCGAAGACTTTGGTCCATATGAGAAATTTGATCTGGGGTTCCTATTCTTCATGAGTGGTGTCGTGAGGACATTCACTTGAAGATTTTGTAGGTAGCTCTTGGGAACCCAGATTTTCTTCATAGGAGAACCGTTCCTGCAGTTAGTGTCAACAAATCTGGCAAATACTTCACCTTTCTAATTTTTGAAGAATTTGTAGTTGGAGTCAAGTGACTCATTAGAGGAATATGAAGTTTCACAAGTAAAGCCAGATAAAGTGGATGGATCTATAGGAGGTCCTTTCGCAGCAACCCATGAGGTTTTGGGGTACTGCTCAGGTATCCAGTAGGATCCATCAGCGTTGAGTTTCCTCACAAAGGCAATACCCTCTTTCCTAGGGTTCTTGTTCAGAATCTGCTTTTTGAGAACATCGCAAAGGGTTTGATGCCCTTTGAGACTTTTGTACATGTCTGTCACATACAATTCCTTCAACCCTGCATTTTCGTCAGTGATACTTGTGGTATCCTCAAATGAGGAATTTGTGACCACTGGAATAGTTGAAGAATTTGCAGCAATATAAGCATTTGAACATTCAGGTGAAGAATTAGTAGTTTCACATTCGATGCATTTAAAAATAGGTGGAACAAATTCTTCCTGAGCGGTACTGATCTGTTGAGCCAGTAAGGAATTGTTTTACCTTTGGAGATCCTCATGTGACACCCTTAGTTTCTCAAGATCTTGCTTTCTTTGAAGAAATTCATAAGAAAGATTCTCATGATCGGCTAAGAGAGCATTATGATGACTCTGAAGGTTATCATACTTTGTTTGAAGACTTTTGAGATCGTCGGACAGAGTTTGAGTCCGATCCACTTCATTGTTCAATAGATCATCGCTTTTGTCTAGCATTTTCTCAAGCTTTTCAAGTACACTTTGTTTCTTAGTGGCAAGTTTAACAAGTTTAGCATAGCTAGGTTTCACATATTCATCAGATTAACCTTCACTTGATTCAGATGAGGAATGATGGTTGTGTACCTTCGAGCCTTTTGCTGTGAAGCAATAGGTGGGAGCATAATCATCATTGCTGACGTCAGAGTTGTTGGAGTAGTCATTTTCTTCATCATTGAAGATGGACTTGCTAATGAAAGAAGTGGCAAGGGCAAGGCTTGCAACACCAGATTCTGATTCCACCTCAGATTCTTCATATTCTTCAGATTCTTCTTCAGAATCCATTTCCTTGCCAATGAATGCTCAAGCCTTTCCGGAACCATTCTTCTTGTGCTTTGAGGACTTTGAAGATGAGGACTTTAAAGACTTCTTCTTTTTCTTTGACTCATCAGAACTATCATCCTTGTATTTCTTCTTCTTCTTTGATTCTTTTTCCCAGAGAGGACAGTCAGAGATGAAGTGACCAGGTTTCTTGCAATGGTGATAGGTTCGTTTCTTGTAGTCATCTGAGGAATCTGATTTCCTCAAACTACTCTTTGATGCCTTTCCAAATCCACCTCTCCTTAAGAACTTCTGGAATTTCCTCACGAGCATTGCTAGCTCCTGACTTAGTTCTTCAGGATCACCAAGGCTACTGTCAGAATCTTCATCTTCGGATGAGGAAATTGCTTTTTCCTTCAAAGCACGAGATGTTCCATAGCTTAGCCCGTAGAGGTGTCTCTTCTCAGCTTGTTGGAATTCATGAGTATTTAGTCTCTCAAGAATATCAGCAGGATCAAGTGACTTCTAGTCTCCACATTCTTGAATCATCGAAGCCAGAGTATCGAATGAGGAATTAATAGATCTTAGCAGTTTCTTCACCACTTCATGGTCGGTGATATCAGTGCCACCAAGTGCTTGAAGCTCATTGGAGATATCTGTGAGACGGTCAAAAGTTTGCTGAACATTTTCATTGTCGAGTCTCTTGAAGCGGTTTAAGAGATTGCGAAGAACATCAACACGAGAGTCACGTTGTGTGGAAACACCTTCGTTGACTTTGGATAGCCTATCCCAGATAAGCTTAGCAGTCTCCAAAGCACTCACTCTGCCATACTAACCTTTGCTCAGATGGCCACAAACGATATTCTTCGCTTGAGAATCGAGTTGCTTGGATCTCTTTGTATCAGCAGATATAATAGTCAGAGAAATGTGAGGAACACCATTTTCCACAACATACCAGAGATCATTGTCAATTTCCTCAAGATGCATACGCATCTTGTTCTTCTAATAGGGATAGTACGTCCCATCGAAGGTAGGACATCCTGCGGAAACCTTCATCATACCTGTAGTCAACATAACTAGAACTCCAGGTGGTTAAACCAAAATCACACAGAACAAGGGAGTACCTTGCTCTGATACCAATTGAAAGTGTGTTATATCGACTAGAGGGGGGTGAATAGGCGATTTTTACAAATTCATCATTTGAGGAATTTCAACCTGAGGAATTTGAAATGTGATGAATAACTAGCAGCAGAATAAGTACTCAGGTGCATGAGGAACATAGGAACAACATAGTCATCATGATGAAATGAGACATGCATAGATTACAAGTAGCGTGATATAGGATAAGCAGGTGAGGAACAAGGTAACTTGAAGAATTTGAGGTGAGGAAATTGTGAAAGTCTTCAGTCAAATTCTTCAAAGAGTAACGATCAATTTCATCAACAAGTATACGAGGAATAGAGGGGTTGAGGAAATAGAACCAGGTAGCTCGATGAATACAATAGTTTGATGACCTAGTTCCAACTTCTGTGACAGTCGTACGTCTGGTTTGGAGCAGCCTGGTATTTAAACCAGAGGACACACAGTCCCAGGACACACAGTCCTTACCGTATTCTCCTTGAGCTATGGTTACACAGTCCTCGCCCAACACTCGTGGTAAGTCTTTAGGGTAGACTTCTAAAACCCTCACAAACTGGTCACTCGGTGATCCACTGTTGATTGTTGGATGCTCTAGACCAAGGTCACTCCGTGATCCCCAATTGACTACGGAATGCACTAAACCATGATGCCTAACCGTCTGGAGGATACACAGTCCTCAAAGCTAACAATCGTTGGTTCCACACAGGAATTTATTTAGTGATTCTCAATCACTTTGGGTTTGGTGGTTTGGATTTGGGTTTTTCCTCACTGATGATTTTCTCTCAAAGTCCTCGGAGGATGGATTGCTCTCAAATGACAAGTATCAGTTCCCTCTCGGAGTTGCCAACCAACTAGTGGTTGTGGGGGGTGGCTATTTATAGCCAGGGTGCAACCTGACATGATAAGATATAAATGCCCCCAATGATATGACCGTTATGTGGATATTATGATTAGGGACAGATGGCGCTAAGTGTAGCAACGGTCGTAATTTCGTACAATGAAAGTCCTCAGACATATCATGTTCCTCATTTCTAGGCAATTCACACTGGCAAAATCCTAACTCCTCAGTCAGGTCAATTTCATCAAAGACCAGAAGAACATCGTTTCTGTCACTGAAGAACTTGACTAAACTGCAAGAGATTTCCAAAGGCTTCACTCGAAGGATTGGATAGGTTGAGGCTTTTGGAGTTGAGCATCAGTTGGAAATTTTCCTTAGTATTACCTCGGCCCCCTTTAACAGTACGGTGTTTCCTATGACTCAAAGAAAGGAAATGAAACTACGAAAACAAAAGTCTTCACGCTTCATAGTCCTCGTTCATATCTTCAAGGTCACACCAACTTCTTCATTTTCAAAGTCTTCGGGGAATATCAAAGTCTTCACCAAAGTCTTCAGTTGAAGACATACATTTTTAGGGGTCGGTAATTTCTGAATATATCAAACTCCTCATCGACTTATAGAGCCTGTGTACACTCACAAACACATTAGTTCCTTAACCTATAAGTCTTCAATAAACCAAAATCACCAAGGGGCACTAGATGCACTTACAGAGAGCCACTCGACATTTTCATTGTTGTCTTCTCCTTACAACCCAAACAAATAAAATTAAAACAAGAACGAGGAAAACTATTTACACGGGAAAGCTCCCAACAAGCAAAAGAAGAACGAAAAATCTTTTTGGGTTTTCTTTTTAATGCAGCAACTAAGCAAACTGAAAAGTGAAGCTACAACTATTTTTTTAAAATTTTCTCAAAGTTACATAAACACAAAAGAAGAAAGCTAAACAAGAAAATAAAAACTACCATGGATGGTACAATGAAAGAGTATGAACACCAACTACTAAAGATGAGTGTGTGAACATGAATATAAAGTCAGTGAGAAATACATACTCCCCCAAGCTTAGGCTTTCGTCCTAAGTTGGTCTATGGCCATGGCTGGAAACAAATCTCTTCGGGATACTCAGGAGCATCATCAAAATTCCATTGGTTGGCGAACTCCTGCGACTCCCACTGAAAAACTACCTCCCGGGTACGGATCAAGGTCGATTGCTGGTTCTGGAGTCGGGGGTTGCGTCAGACCCCAATATCTGTAAATGTCTCTGGGCATAATGGTGAACCTGCCTGAGTGAATATCGAACAAAGAAGAAGCAAGCAGAGTAATAATCTCACAACTACCTTGGCTAAAAACTAAATTATAAAGCAGCCTCCTATCATCATTTTTCTTAATAACATCATGTGCTACCATATGGTCATAATCTAAGAACTTTGAGGGTAGCAGCCTCTCATCTTCCTCGTTAAGCCTAATGGGTATCTCAAAGTGTTTGGCTAAACGAGATGCATAGATACTTCCGAATATGGGCCCCTTCGAACAGTTGGTGTTCAACCGTTGGGCCACCATAGCTCCCAGACTAAAGGTTCTATCCGCAAATAAAGCATGGCGCAGAATGGCGAGGTCAGGGGCACTAAGACTTCCACTCTCCCAGCGACCAACTAAACATCTTCCCGTAAATAATGAATAATAGTGTAGCACAGGAAAATGTAGACTAGTTGCTCTTGCGTTTGACACACCTCTCTCTTCCCATACAGTGACTATGGCAATAAAATCTTCCATGTCTCTAGGACGTGGTTCCCTGATGTTGCCCTCATAGGGTATTTTGCAAACTTTGCAAAAATCATAAAGGTTCATTTTCTTAGGCACATCATATAAGTGAAATTCTACTGTAGGAGGGTCTTCCCTAGAATGAAAGTGAAAATTTTCACAAAGGTATTCGTGAGCAAGAGGTACTGGTTACACTTGTCGCGAGGAAGTCGGTGATGCCTGCATTCTCGGCCAAATAATAGAAATCTTCATAAACTCCGTCCGCCCTCAAGAATGTGCCACATGACCATTCACATGGTTAAACTTCTGCAGTGTGAGGATGATTATACTTGGGTTTCTCCCTCATCTCATTTCGATCTTCCTTAGAACTCCGGCTTGAAGAGCCTCTTAACAATCTCCTCATCATTTCTTTCTCTGAAAAATTCTGAAATTTTTAGTGACCCAAAATAAAGGTGAACAAAACTCAACAAAACTCATAGCAAATACTCCCATAAGTGCCTAAAGGCTATATCGTGCATCAAAACTACTTGGGACCATACAAACTTGACATGCAAGCTCACGAACAAGGTCACTACAGCAGCAAAAATTTGCAATATATAAAGCACTAGAGAAAAAACTAATTGGACCGTTGGAGGAGTCACATACCGAGGAATAATCTCCCAAAATAGTTTTGCGAATGAAGCTTTGAGCAAGGAGATCGAAAATGGAAGCGAAATGAGCTAGAACACGGGTTTGAGCAATGGTGGGATTTTTTCTGGAGGAAGATGAGTGGATGGGTGCTGGAATAAGTGAAGGGGGGCACGTGGGACCCACAAGCCTGCTAGGCGCGGCCATGGGGGTGGCCGCTCCTTGTGGGCTTGTGGCCCACTGGTGCAGCCCCTCCAGTTTGCTCAGTGCCAGATATTTTAAAATGTTCCATAAAAAATCCTACTCCTTTTTCACGGCATTTTAAGAACTTTTATTTTTAGGTCCCTTTTTTATTGCATGGGAAACTCAGAAAACAAAATAATAATAGCATTTTACTTTATTTATTCTAACTAACAGAAAGTAAAAGTTGGGTACAGAAAGTTGTGCTTTCTAAATTCATCCATCTCATGCTCATCAAAATGAATCCATCAATAAGGTTGATCAAGTCTTATTAACAAACTTCTTTCGAATAACATGAAACCAAGGAATTTTCGAATAACACTAAGTTACCTCAATGGGGATATGCATGTCCCCAAAAATAAATATATCATATTTCTTCTTGACGGTAGGAAGAGGTAATTCAAAGCCTCCAATAATAATCGTTGGAATTTTTTCAATAGAGTTGATACTATGAACTTGAGGTTGTTTCTTCAGAAAGTGTATCGTATCCTCATTACCATTAATATGAAAAGTGACATTGCCCTTGTTGCAACCAATAACAGCCTTTGCAGTATTCAAAAAGGGTCTAAGGATGATCGACATATTGTCGTCCTCTGGAATATCAAGAATAACAAAGTCCGTTAAGATAGTAGCATTTGCAACTACAACAGGTACATCCTCACAAATACCGGTAGGTAGAGCAGTTGATTTATCAGCCATTTGCAAAGAGATTTCAATCGGTGTCAATATATTCAAATCAAATCTACGTTATAAAAGAGAAAGTCATAACACTAACACCAGCTCCCAAATCACATAAAGCAGTTTTAACATAATTCCCTTTAATAGAGCATGGTATAGTTGGTATTCCTGGATCTCCTAGTTTCTTTGGTACTCCACCCTTAAAAGTATAATTAGCAAGCATGGTGGAAATCGCAGTTTCTGGTATCTTTCTCTTATTAGTCACAATATCTTTCATATACTTAGCATAAGGAGACATTTTTAGAATATCAGTCAAACGCATACGCAAAAAGACGGGTCTAAGCATTTCAACAAAGCGCTCTAAATCCTCATCATCCTTTTTCTTGTATGGTTTAGGAAGAAAGGGCATGGGTTTCTGAACTCATGGTTCTCTTTCTTTACCATGCTTCCTAGCAGCAAAATCACTTTTATCATATCTTTTATTCTTAGGTTGTGGGTTATCAAGATCAACAACAGGTTCAATCTCCACACCATTATCATTACTAGGTTGAGCATCAACATGAACATCATCACTAATATTATCACTAATATTATCACTAGGCTCATATTCATCACCAGATTGTGTCTCACCATCAGAAATAGAAATATCATTTGGGTTTTCAGGTGTGTCTATAACAGGTTCACTAGCAGCACGCAAAGTTCTATCATCATCCTTATTCCTCTTATTACTGGAGCAACTAGGTACATCAATATTACCCCTTTGAGAATCTTGTTAAATTCTCTTAGGGTGGCCCTCAGGATACAAAGGTTCCTGAGTCATTCTTCCACCTCTAGTCACAACTTTAACAGAATGATCATTGTTCTTACTATTCATCTCATTAAGCGAACCATTCTGTGCCTAAGTACTTGTTCTACTTGAGTAGTTACCATGGAAGCATGTTTACTAATAAGTTTAAGATCATTGATAGTTCTACTCATATAATCACTTAGGCAATCAAGCATGAAAGCATTATGTTTCAATTGTCTACTAACATAAGCATTAAATTATTCTTGCTTAACAACAAAATTATCAAACACATCCAAGCATTGGCTAGCAGAATTATTATAGGGGATATTGCTTTCATCAAATCTACGAAGATAATTTACCTCTACTACCTGTGTCGGGTTATCAAGACCATGTATTTCTTCAATAGGTGGTAGATTCTTAACATCTTCAGCTTTAATACCTTTTTGTTTCATAGATTTCTTTGCCTCTTGAATATCTTCAAGACTGAGAAATAGAATACCTCTTTTCTTCGGAGTTGGCTTCGGAGGTGATTCGGGAATAGTCCAATCATTATCATTGCTCAATATATTATTCAGTAGTATTTCAGCTTGTTCAACAGCTCGTTCCCTGAAAACGCAACCAACACAACTATCTAAGTGGTCCCTAGAAGCATCGGTTAGTCCATTATAAAAGATATCAAGTATTTCATTTTTCTTGAGAGGATGATCAGGCAAAGCATTAAGTAACTGGAGAAGCCTCCCCCAAGCTTGTGGGAGACTCTCTTCTCTAGTTTGCATAAAGTTAAATATTTCCTACAAGGCAGCTTGTTTCTTATGGGAAGGAAAATATTTTTCAGAAAAGTGATATATCATATCCTGGGGACTACGCACACAACCAGGAGCAAGACAATTAAACCATATCTTAGCATCACCCTTTAGCAAGAAAGGAAAAAACTTGAGAATATAATAATAAGAAAAAATTGCCTCATGAGTAAATAGGGTGGCTATATCATTCAATTTAGTAAGATGCGCCACAACAGTTCCAGATTCATAACCATGGAAAGGGTCAGATTCAACCAAAGTAATCAACCCAGGATCGACAGAGAATTCATAATCCTTATCAGTAACAAAGATAGGTGAAGTAGCAAACTTAGGATCATATTTCATTGTAGCATTCAAAGATTTTTCTTTCCACTTGCATAGTAGTTTCTTAAGGTCATCTCTATTCTTACAAGCAAGAAAGTCCCTAGCTACCTCTCCTTCCATAACATAACCCTCGGGGATATCAAGAAATTCATATCCTGGAGAGTTAGTTCTATCAGGTGTCTCAAAGTGTTTAGTTTCAATAATTTCATCACTTTCAGAAGCATCAAAATTTTCAGCATTGGCTCTAGCAATTTGTTCATCAAGAAATTCACCCAGTGGCATAGTATTATCAAGCAAAGTATCATCATAAGCATCATGCATATCAGAAGTGGCATCATCAATTACTTGCGACATAACAGAATTACTAGCAGGTGGTGGTGTCGCAAGCTTACTAATAACAGAAGGTGAATCAAGTGTAGAGCTAGATGGCAGTTCCTTACCTCCCCTCGTAGTAGAGGGATAGATCTTGTTTTTGGATCTTTCAGATTCTTCATAGTGATCAATACATATAAATCCCAAGTGACTCAGAGAATATAGCTATGCTCCCTGGAAACAGCGCCAGAAAAAGGTCTTGATAACACACAAGTATAGGGGGTCACAACAGTTTTCGAGGGTAGAGTATTCAACCCAAATTTATTGATTCGACACAAGGGGAGCCAAAGAATATTCTTGGGTATTCGCAGACGATTTGTCAATGCAACCACACCTGAAAGACTTAATATCTGCAGCAAAGTATTCAGTAGCAAAGTAGTATGGAAGTAACGGTAACGATAGCAAAAGTAACAGTAGCAGTTTTATAGTGATTGTAACAGTAGCAACGGAAAAGTAACTTAGCAGAGATCAAAATGTGGAAATATCGTAGGAAATGGATCAGTGATGGATAATTATGTCGGATGTCATTCATCATGCAACAGTTATTACATAGGGTGACACAGAACTAGCTCCAATTCATCAATGTAATGTAGGCATGTATTCCATATATAGTCATACGTGCTTATGGAAAAGAACTTGCATGTCATCTTTTGTCCTACCCTCTCGTGTCAGCGGGGTCCTAATGGAAACTAAGGGATATTAAGGCCTCCTTTTAATAGAGAACCGGACCAAAGCATTAGCACTTAGTGAATACATGAACTCCTCAAACTACGGTTATCACCGGAGAGAATCCCAGTTATTGTCACCCCGGGGGATGCGGATCATAACTCGTAATAGGTGTCTACGACTTGCAATATAGGATCAAGAAGACATATATATTCATGAAAACATAATAGGTTCAGATCTGAAATCATGGCACTCAGGCCCTAGTGACAAGCATTAAGCATAGCAAAGTCATAGCAACATCAATCTCAGAACATAGTGGATACTAGGGATCAAACCCTAACCAAACTAACTCGATTACATGATAAATATTATCCAACCCATCACCGTCCAGCAAGCCTATGATGGGATTAGTGACGAACGGCGGAGAGCATCATGGAATTGGTGATGGAGGATGGTTGGTGATGACGATGGTGTCGATTTCCCCTCTCTGGATGTGAGAGCCTAGCTTAATAGGAATGATAGACTACTCATATTAACAAGGAATTCCTTCTTTTCCGGGAGCCCACTCGAAAAGAACTCCAAAGTTAAGCGTGCTTGGCTTGGAGTGATTCTAGGATGGGTGACTGACCTAGAAGTTGGTCTCGGGTGCGCACGAGTGAGGACAAAGTACGCAGGAAAGACTAGTGTTGGGTGTTACAATTGGTATCAGAGCCAACCCTTATGGTTACATGGGCATGCATGGGTTAGGTGCGTGAGCATGTGGTGCACGGCGTGTGTGGCCCGTCGTGCCACACAGCATGGCACATGTGCCAGACTGGACGCGCATACGTGTGCCAAAAGGGAACGTTCCTGATGGGCCGATGAGGACGTCAGTTCCTTTGAGTGGGGGTGTATGTGAGAGCCTAGCTTAATAGGAATTATAGACTACTCATATCAACAAGGAATTCCTTCTTTTCCGGGAGCCCACTCGAAAAGAACTCCAAAGTTAAGCGTGCTTGGTTTGCAACGATTCTAGGATGGGTGACCGACCGGAAAGTTGGTCCTGGGTGCGCACGAGTGAGGACAAAGTGTGCAGGAAAGACTAGTGTTGGTCTATGAGGCTAGTCTAGATCCCGTCAGGCGTAACAGGGTGTTATACTGGAGGCCAAAACAGACTCCAGATCTGGTCTCCCGAGGAAGAACAGGAGGTGGCGGCGGCTCTGTATCGTGAAACGCGATGAACTCTTCTGTATGATATTTTTCTCCGCGAATAGGGTTATATGGAGCTGGAGAGGAGGTCGGAGGAGCCACGAGGGCCCCACAAGCCTGCTAGGCACGACCAGGGGGTGGCCGCGCTTAGTAGCCTTGTGGCCTGCAGGTGGGCCCCCTCTGGTTAATTCTTGCGCCAATATTTTTTATTAAATCCCAAAATATTCTTCGTAAATTTTCAGGACGATCCAAGAACTTTTATTTCTGCACAAAAATAACACCAAGGCAATTCTGCTGAAAACAGCGTCAGTCCGGGTTAGTTCCATTCAAATCATGCAAATTGGAGTCCAAAACAAGGGCAAAAGAGTTTGGAAAACTAGATACGATGGATACATATCACTGAGTTACTACTGTTGTTGTTACTACTGCACTTGCTACAAAATCCCTACTGTTATCGTTACCACTACTGTTACTGTCACCACTGCTATCAAACTATCATATTACTGTTCTACTGATCACTTTGTTGTAGATATTTATATCTAGGTGTGGTTGAATTGACAACTCAACTGCTAATACTATCAAATATGCTTTGGCTCCCCTTGTGTCAAATCTATAAATTTGGGTTGAATACTCTACCCTCAAAAACTGTTGTGATCCCCTATACTTGTGGGTTATCAATGAACCACATCTTTATTAAGAAGGAGTAGATGGTATTATTAGACGATGTGTACCTGAGCATGAACAGGAACAAATCCTATGGAAATGTCATTCTGAAACCTATGGAGGACATCATGCGGGAGATAGAACTGTGCATAAGGTATTACAATCTGGTTTCTATTGGCCTACTCTCTTCAAGGATGCCCATAAGTTTGTCTTGTCTTGTGATGAATGTCAAAGAATTGGTAATATCGGTAAGCATCAGGAAATGCCTATGAATTATTCAATTGTTGTTGAACCATTTGGGGTTTTGATTATATGGGACTTTTTCCTTCCTATAATGGGTATACTCATATTTTGGTTGTTGTTGATTATGTTCCTAAGTGGGTAGAAGCTATTCCAACGAGTATTGCTGATCATAAGACCTCCATTAAAATGCTTAATGTAGGTATCTTCCCGAGGTTTGGAGTCCCTAGATATCTAATGACTGAGGGTGGTTCACACTTTATTCATGGTGCTTTCCGTAAAATGCTTGCTAAATACGATGTTAACCATAGAATTGCATCACCCTATCACCCTCAATCTAGTGGTCAAGTTGAACTTAGCAATAGAGAAATAAAATTAATATATACAAAAAATTGTGAATAAGTCCTGAAAGATTTGGTCTAAGAAACTAGATGATGCACTTTGGGCCTATAGAACAGCTTATAAAAATCCTATGGGTATGTCTCCATACAAAATGGTATATGAGAAAGCTTGTCATTTATCTCTAGAGTTAGAACACAAAGCATTTTCTGCAATTAAAGAACTCAACTATGATTTCAAACTTGCTGGTGAAAAGAGGTTATTTGATATTAGCTCACTAGATGAATGGAGAACCCAAGCTTATGAAAATGTCAAACTATTCAAAGAAAAGGTTAAAAGATGGCATGACAAAAGAATCCAAAAGCGAGAATTTAAATTTGGAGATAATGTTCTTTTGTACAACTCTCGTTTCAGATTTTTTACAGGAAAACTTCATTCCAAATGGGAAGGATTGTATGTTATCGAAGAGGTTTATCGCTCTGGAGCTATCAAGATTAATAATGCCGAAGGTACTAACCCGAAGGTGATCAATGGACAAAGAATTAAACACTATATCTCACGTAAACCTATTAATGTTGAAAGCAGTGTTATCCAAACCATGACACCGGAGGAACACATAAGAGAAACCTTTCGGAACACTCCAGAATCGTGAAAAAGAAGAGGTATGTGGTACGTTAAGTAAAAAGACTCCAAAAAATCTGCAAAAATATTTTTTATCAGTTTTGGAATATTTTTTATCAGTTTAGGAATATTTTTATCAGTTTTGGAATATTTTTATCAGTTTTGAGACTCCAAAAAATCTGCAAAAATAGGAAAATAAGAAATAAACTGGAAAGCAACTGAGGTGAGCATGATACACTAGGGCGCGCGTGCCCTCCCTGGCGCGCCCTAGTGGGTTGTGCCCACCTCGGGAACCTTCGTGACTTCGTTTTCCTTCCATACTCTTGTTTCCCAAGAATAAAAATTCTCTCTCTATATATATATCCCCAATTGTTTTGACCATCGCACCGCGGAAATATTCTATGTTCTTGTCTCATGTTGTTTTCCAGGCAGATCTGAAAATATGTCGTCTCAAGATTCAGAAGGGGAGAGCTATGTTGCTGATTATATCGAAAACCCTAAGGTCTATGGAGAGGTGGATCATTATGGATGGACCATGGATGAGGAGGAAGACACCAACATGAAGAAAACAATGGATGATAGCTCTGAGAAAGAGGATGACCCACTACCTCAGCCTGGAGATATGCATGTGGAATTCAAGAAGTCAAGCCTCGCTAAGGGATACAAACCTAAGGATCAATTTATTCCATCTTGTTTTCTGCACGAGAGCAAGGCGGCATTATGCAAAAGGAAATTAAAGCTCGAGTTAGAGAATGAGGATCTAAGGGGGGGGGGGATTTTATGATCAAGTATAAGTTGAAGAAGAAGGCTACCCCATCACCACCACCTTCACCATCGTCACCACCAAAGGAGACTTGAGTACACGGGTATGGGCACTCCCCTTGGTTTGAGCCAAGCATGGGGGAGATGCCCCGATATCATATCACCATCACTTTTCACCTTTACTTTTTATTTCGATCTTTAGCCTTTTTCATGATTTAGTTGAATAAAAGTTCAGTGTGATATATTTTCGAGTGCTAGTTTCGTGATCCATCTATCTATGTAATCGAGTGAAAGTTATATAATAAAGTTTAGTTTGAGCTTTTGCTTCTTTACTTTCTTTTTACAATCATAATAAAAGAAAATAAATTAAAAGGATCATATGCTAATCTTATGGTGAGTAATGACATCACATAAA
Organism: Hordeum marinum; assembly: GCA_022496015.1. Classification (NCBI taxonomy): domain Eukaryota; kingdom Viridiplantae; phylum Streptophyta; class Magnoliopsida; order Poales; family Poaceae; genus Hordeum; species Hordeum marinum. The sequence continues at coordinate 116,669,727 of CM039678.1, forward strand.
GAAAAGTATAAGTGGTAAAATTTATTGGAGGTTGAAAAACATAGCATTAGTCAATGATGCAACTCATGAAAGAATTAATTAGGGAAGACAAGATTCACATGCAAATACACTATCTTGGACATCTTTTATGTCTGTGAGCCCCCATTAAATATTATATGCCAAAATTGTTGACGTTGGACAAGGAAGGCAACGTAATGGTTTATGTTTATTCATATTCAGATAGAAGTTGTATTGTCATAGATCCTTCAACATGTGGTGCTTGCTCAATATCTTTGCTAGCCACAAATACCACACTAAGTAGAGATACCACATATGCATCCAAATACCCAAACCCAAACTCAAGTTTTGAGAGTTCACCATACCTACCTATGGATTGAATAAGATCCTTCAAGTAAGTTGTCATTGGTGCACTTATTCAGTAAAAATTGCTTCTAAAAGTGTTGGATCAATTAGTGTAAGATAAAATTGAGCGTTATACGAATCTAACATGGCAAAGTAATTAAAGTGATGGACTGAATAATAAAGGCTACTATCATATGGGGCAATATAACGTGATGTTCTTTTGCACTAAGGGATTTGGCATACAAACTAAAAAGTGCATGACAAACTCTGCTTTTCTCTGCGAAGGGCCTATCTTTTACCTTTATTATTTACTTTTCTGCAAGAGTCAAAGTATTCTTACCTATTCCTTTTTATTTTTCTCTTTTTTCAAGCATCATGTGGTGGGAAAGATCTAGGCACATATGTCTAGTTGGATATGGGTGAGCATGAGTTATTATTGTTGACATCACCCTTGAGGTGAATACGTAGGGAGGTAAAACTGTAAACCCTATCTTTCTTTGTGTCCGATTGAAACTTTTTGCCCGTGGGTATGCTGTGAGTATTAGCAATCATAGAAGACAAAATGATGGTTGATTATTTGGACTTGCTAAAAGGCTCCAACACGAGACCCTTCCTGAAAATATGATGAATTGTAGTTGCAAAGTTGACTGAGAACATAGTTTATTGGTTTCCAATAAGGTTTTTCTTTATACTTCTATGTTATGATGAATTGTTACTTATTCATATGAAGTTATATGAAATAAAAGTCATGTCAAAGAGTTTTATGATAAAGTATGTTTCTGTTATGATAATAAGCAAGATGCTACTATGTCCGTATTTTGTTTTTATCGACACCTCTCTCTTAAACCATGTGGACATCTTTTTCGATATTGGCTTTCGCTTGAGGACAAGCGAGGTCTAAGCTTGGGGGAGTAGATATGTCCATTTGGCATCATGATTTCCTATTGTTATTGATAATGTTTTTATGCATAATAATCATTTATGGAGTAATTCTAATGCCTTTTCTCTCATAATATGCAAGGTTTGCACAAAGAGGGAGAATACCGGTAGTTGGGATTCTGGACTTGAAAAAGCATATCAAAGATACCTATTCTACACATCTTCAAATGAGTTGAAACTTCACGGGGATTTGTTGTGGAATATATAATAAATATCAGAGCAAATAACTATCGGATGGGGCCACCCTGGTGAGCACAAGACACCAGGGCGTGCCAGGCCCCCCAGGTGCGCCCTAGTGGGTTGTTCTTAGCATGGCCCACCTCTAGAACCCATCTTATGGTATATAAGGTGTTTTGGCCTAGAAGAAAAATCAGAGGAGGACTTTCGGGACGAGGCGCCGTAGTATCGAGGCGGAACTTGGGCAGGAGCACTTTTGCCCTCTAGACGAGTGATTTTGCCGGAGGCACTTCCTTCTCGGAAGGGGGAAATCAAAGCCATCGTCATCATCAACAACCCTCCCATCTTTGGGATGCCATTATTCATTAACATCTTCAACAACACCATCTCCTCTCAAACCCTAGTTCATCTCTTGTGTTCAATCTTTGTACCGGAACCTTAGATTGGTACATATGGGTGACTAGTAGTGTTGAATATCTTGCATAGTTGATTACTATATGGTCTATTTTGTGGAATGTTATATGTTCATATTGAAAGGATCGAGATGGACCTGGAGGGGGGATGAATAGGTACAATTCCAAATTTTCGTTGTTACTTAGCAATTATTAGGCAATAATGCGGAATATGAAAGTGAGCCTAACAATTGCTAAGGTGATACTAGAGCTAAGAAAGGATATAATACAACAAGTAATTGAACAAGCAAGTACACTGTAAAGTAAATACAAGCTAAGAGACAAGTAACCACAAGTAAGGAGCTAGGGTTAGGAATAACCGCAACTTCGAGAGACGAGGATGTATGCCGATGTTCACTTCCTTGGAGGGAAGCTACGTCACCATTTAGAGAGGTGCATGTTACCATGAAGGCACACCAATGCCACGAAGGCTCACCCTAATCACTCTTTGAGATATCCCCACGAAGGCGATTCTCAACCACTAGTGGTAGACCTTGGGGTGATCTCCAAACCCTTACAAACTTTCCCGGGGGTAATCAGAATGGTTTGATTCCTCACCGAAGAACTCCTACCACCTAGGAGTCTCCAACCTCCAAGAGTAACAAGATCAAAGTGAAAAGCTCAAGACTTGCTCAAATCACAAATTCCTTTGGTGAGAAGAAGGGGAAGGAGTGGATCTATCACTTGATCGGAGAACTTCTCACAAAGTCTCTCAAATCCCCTTGGGATCTTGGATTTGGTGTATGAGGTTGAGAGGGAGAGAGTAAAGTGTGTTCTTGTGTGTGCTCAATGTGAATGGTTAGTCTAATCCCGTGGAGGAAGAAGACTATATATAGTACGGTGTAAAAAAACGGACCGTTGAAACACTTAACGTACTGCAGTTGATGGACGACCGGATAATACCAGACGTCTGGTGGCACAACTTGGACCGGACGTCTAAACAAGCCGCCGGTCGTCCGGTAACTGGGAATTCATTCAGGCCTAGGAGCAGCATGAGACACACAACCACCAAACGTCCGGAACGTGTCGGTCGTCCGGTGAGGACCGGAAATCCGCTAAAAGTGTTGTCTTGAGGATGTACCAGATTTCCAGCGACAAACGGACTTACAGTGTCCGGTCGTCCGGAGTGGACCGGAAATCCGCTAATTTTGTTCTGTTAAGATGCATCGGACATCCGGAGAGAGCCGGACGCCCGGTAGGCAGTGAGAGATCGGACGTCCGTAGATTTCCGGACGTCCGGTGACAACAGAGCACACTGGCTCAGCTACACAATAGATTTTGTGCACTAAGAAGTGGGATTACTAGAGATGAAACAGAGATGTTGTGAGAGGATACTTTGTGGGTTTTGAGCAAGTCTTTCACGAAATCCGATCATCCCCTCTTAATAGTGTGGGATCCTATACTCAAGAACAAACTGAAAAAGAGACAAAGCTATTGTCTTGTATCTCCGCTCTTGAGTGATATATATTTATCCGTAGTCATGATCCACACACGGTCCTTGAGACTTAATCCTGAGATATACTTGATAGACATGATTAGTCCACTATATGCATGTTGTCATCAACATCAAAACAAGATTAAGGGCATGATTGCACTTTCACAGATCCATTATGATATTCAATACCCCTCTGATCTTGAACATTAATATCATTTGTGAGTAGTTACCTTTGTTTTTTAGGTCACGGGAGAAGACATGTTGCAAGTAATCATGTGAATTTGATATGTGTTTGATATTTTGATGATATGTATGTTGTCATTCCCTTAGTGGTGTCATGTGAACATCGACTACATGCCACTTCGCCATCCTTGGGCCAAAGGGAATGCATTATGGAGTAGTTATTAGATGATGGGTTTCTAGAGTGACAGAAGCTTAAACCCTAGTTTATGCGCTACTTCGTCAGGGGCTGATTTGGATCCACATGTTTAATACTATGGTTAGACTTTGTCGTAATACTTTTCTCGTAGTTGCGGATGCTTGCGAGGGGGTTAATCATGAGTAGGTTGTTAGTTCAAGTAAGAACAACACCTTAGCACCGGTCCACCCGCATACCAAATTATCAAAGTAGCGAACACGAATCAAACCAACATGATGAAAGTGACTAGATGAAATTCCCGTGTACCCTCAAGAACACTTTGCTCATTATAAGAGATCGTTTTGACCTGTCCTTTGCAACAAAAGGATTGGGCTACCTTGCTGCACTTTATTTAATGTTACCCTTACTTGCTCATTACCAATTATCTTGCTATCAAAGTATCTATTACCTACAATTTTAATGCTTGTAGAAACTACCTTGCTGAAAACTGCTTGTCATTTCCTTCTGCTCCTCGTTGGTTCGACACTCTTACTTATCGAAAGGACTACGATTTACCCCTACACTTGTGGATCATCAAACAGGTATAGCGGCGAGGCTCGGTGTGATGACGTTGACTAGCAGTGGGTGGTCCAGCTCAGTGATCCTTCCACATCAACCTTGCATATTTTTTCTGTCATAGCTCGCCTTCAGACTGGGAGCCACCTTGCGACCGGTGCCCGTGGCCAATAGTTTGGCATGTCCAGCGGGGTTCTTATGTGTTTGTTTGTTGCACACGATGAAATCAAAGTCGTTTACTCACGAAGAAGTATGACCAAATAGTTTATGGGCAGCCCCAATGGTATTTATTTGTTCGATGATATGTGTGGGTCTTGTGGGTAGCCAGACCAACTAGTAATGCCCTCGATGGGTGTGTTATGAAAATTTTCACCCATTTTTTCTAATTAACCTGACAATTTTCTTTTTCTTAGTTTTAGCTAAATGGATATTGTTGAATATCATGTATGAGAAGTTAGGGAGTAGATATATATGTCCTTTAAACTTCTCTCTATCTCTTTATCTCCCTCGTATATCTATCCCATGTAAATCTCTCTCTCTCTCTCTCGTTCGATGACAACTAAACCAACCGAACCTTTGTATCCCCTGAACGATTCATCGATCCATATCAATATATAAACTGCAGGCACCCCTGTATGGGTGTTGAGAAGCTTCATAGAAGTTCCACATGGTATATAGAGTCTTCCACAGCCACCATGTCCACATCCTCAAACTCTGTTTCTTCGATTGGCCTCAACAACAACATCTCAGAACCCCTTACCCGCACCAACTACATCCTTTGGCGTGCCTAAGCTCACTCCCAGATCATGGGGGCTGGCCTATATGGATACCAAGATCAAACTATCGCCGAGCCTACCAAAACCATCATCACAACGAACTCCGAAGGCAAGGAAGAAATCGTTCCCAACCCTACCTACAACTCATTGCATGTCCAAGACAACCAGATTGTAGCCTATCTACTCTGAAACCTATCCAAGGAGGTGTTGGTTCAAGTGGCATCGATTGAAAAATTGCATGCTATCTGGACCACCCTCTCCACCATGTTTTCCGCTCAATCCGTCTCCTGCTCCAACAATGTCCGTGCTTCCCTTGCCAATGCACAAAAGGGAACACAATCTTTCTCCACATACTTTGGCTACATGAGATACCTCTCTCATGAGATCGCTGCCGCTGGAAAAAAATCCATCTCAAAAGAAGATCGCATATCCTTTATCATAGCTAGCTTAGATCTAGATTACTGACCTATAATTTCTGCCCTTCATGTCCGTAGTGAGCCCCTCTCTGTCGATCTCCTCTTCTCAATGGTCTCCAACTTTGATCAAAGGATGGAGATGTTTCATATGTCTCCAATGTATCTGTAATTTGTTATTGTTCCATGCTGATATATTATCATTCTAGGATACTTTTTGGGCATTTGTTTACCAATATAATATTTTTGAGCACTAAACTATTGACCAAGTGCCTAGTGACAGCTGTTGTTTTCTGCATGTTTTTTAGTTTTCAGGTTTACAGTACCAAACGAAGTCCAATTGCCACAAAACTTTTTTATGATTTTTTCTGGACCAAAAGAAGACATGGAAGCTTCGGAAGGAGGCTGGGAGCCGCACGACGTCTCCACCACACGTCAAGGTGTGCCCGTTGGGGGCTGATATGTGGTGGCCCCCTCATGGCTCTCCCGACGCCCCTCTCTGGCCTATAAATTCTCTAATATTCCAAAAACCCTAGAGGAGGTCCCAAAACACTTTTTACACCTCCGCAAGTCTCTGTTACGATGGGAGCCCATCAAGAGCTCTGCTCCGGCACCCTGTCGAAGGGGGGATCGATCACGGAGGGCCTCTTCATCAACCGTGTTTCCTTCATGATGATGTTTGAGTATTTCACCACAGATATACGAGTCCGTAGGTAGTGCCTAGATGGAAATCTCTCTCTCTCTTTCTTGATCTTCAACACAATGTTCATCACATCTTTGCCTTGATCTATCCGATATAATCCCTTTGTATGGTGCATTTGTTGGGATCCGATGAATTGTGGTTCATGTTCAGATTATTCAGGAAAAGTATTTGAGTCAAACCTTATTACTATGATTATTTTTTTGGATGATCATTATAGCTTCGGAATGCTCTCCAATCTACTGAGATAGTTTGGCCAACAAGATTGATATTTCTTCGGTGGGAGTGGTGCGTTGTGGTAGGTTCAACCTGATGAATTTCTATATCCCAGTGACAAAGTAGGGGACAAGATACATCCTTGTGTCGCTGCTACTAAGGATAAAACAATGGGGTTATTTTATATTGATTGAGTTTTATTTGTATACATCATGTCATCATTCTCCAAGCATTACTCTATTTTACTTAATACTCTAGATGCATGTGGATAGCGGTCGATGAGTGGAGTAATAGTAATAGGTGCAGGTAGGACTCAGCCTATTTACTTATGGACGTGATGCATATATACACATAATCATTGCCGTGAAAATCACATAACCATCCGCTTTTCTATCAATTGCCCAACAGTAATTTGTTTGCCCATTGTATGCTATTCCTATGAGACATGCCACTAGATAACACTACGGCCCCCAGGTCAATTCACTTATGTATTTACAAATTCTACTATTACCTTTCTGCCATTTACTTGATTTTATTTTATTTTGAAATTTACAATTATCTACACAACTCACTTGCTTGCAAATAACGAGACCAAGGGGATTGACAACCCTCTTTCTAGCACTGGGTGCAACTTGTTTTTTTTTGTGCACCCGCTGAATACGGTTGAGGAATGGTATTCCTATTAGTTCGATAAATCTTAGTTTCATAACTGAGGGAAATACTTACCAACATTGTGATGCAAAATAACCCGTTCCTCTTCATGGAAAACCCAACGCATATCCCAAGTATCAGGAAGGACTTTTGGCACCATTGCCGGGGATTATCATCATCAACTATCAAGTAACTTCACACAAATTAGCATTCACTTGTCCTTCTTTTTATTTACTATTATATTTCATTTGTCTCATAAAAATCGAAAATATAGAAATATTGATATTTTCTTGTTGCTAGTTTACTTCTTTGTTTGCTTTACTTGCTAGTTTACTTGCCTAGCTATGGTACCTTATCTTTGTCACACAAAAACAGAAAGTAAAAAAAGCAAAAAAATAAAGATAAATGGATCCTCATCCACTTGCTAATCTTTTCCAAATACCCGTTTATGTTGAACCAATTGCTAGTGAGGTCTTGCTTGAAAATTATGAATCTAAAGTGATTCTTGTTAGTTCCTTGAATGAAAAGCATAATTGCCATGTTGTTAGTATAAATACTATGAATACCAGTTGTGATAATGATCATGATTGGGGTGGTAACCATGATATTTCTTGCGATCTTGATAGTTCTAATATTCATGATGAATCTATTATTTATTATGATATTTGCAAGAGTACTAAAAGTGGGTTTCGAAGAGCGTCAACTTTAGTTAATGTTCACACTATCTTGGAAGATTGTGAAAAATTTGTGCATGTGGGTCATAGAGAAAATATTTTATATGATAGGTATATTGTTGAATTTGAAGATGATCCTACATGTAATTATTATGAGAGAGGCAAATATGGTTATAGAAATTCTCATGTTACCCACTTACCTCTCTTGATGTTCACATTATTAGTGCTTCAATCTTTTTATTTGCATATACTAGATTTCACTTGTCTTGAGAATTTTTTTCATATAAAATGCCTATGCATAGGAAGTATGTTATACTTATATGTGTATTTCACATGATGTATGATGCTCTCTTTGTGCTTATATTATTTTCCTTTATGTGAGCATCACTGAAATCTCAAGCCTATCTTGATGACTATAAAGACAGAGCTTGTTGGGAGACAACCCAATAGTTTTATTTTTTTACTTTATGTTAGTTTGTGATAACATGATTATTTTCTCTGTAATTATTATGTTTTTATGACTCACAAGATGAGTAGAAATGACGCGGAAACAAAACAGAATTTTTTGACTCCGGTACAGGAATTTTCAGTTTCTACTGGAGCGTGATAATGATATGAAATTTTTACACAGTATTTCTATACAAAGTCTCCTGTTGTCCTACAGAATTTTTAGAGTTGCATAAGTATATGCTCTTTACAGATTGCTACAGACTGTTCTATTTCACAAATTCTATTTTGCTTGTATAGTTTGCTTGTTTTGATTATGCTATGGATTGTACCGGGGGGTATGAGCCATGGAGAAGTTAGAATATAGTACCTATTATGAAAAAATGAAATAAGAATCAATTTATAATGTCGGGACCCCGATTCTAACTCATATGATTCCATACAGTAACAAGCCACATCACTTTGCGGCCTCACGCACGTTACTCCACGGCTGCCACCTTACCTTGGCCGGGACCGTTTGCGTCTTTTGGCTCACGTATGTGAACATGTCGCTGGCAATCACACAACAACGAACCCGGGCCGACATGACTAGTCATAGAACCCAAGTGGCACATCCGTACGGAAACAGGCATACATAACCCAGCAATGCAGGTGTCGGTCTCAAGCATGTGTAGACGAGTCATAGCAAGCTACAAGGACTCCATTACGTCGCGAGACACGGATGTCATCACTGCACATAGACGAGTCATAGCAGGCTACGTGGACTCCATTACACTGCGAGACATTTCCCCGAAGGGACAGACACAGCAGCAAAGAAGGATACATGTCGGTCAATCAATGTGTCCGGAGCAGTAGCAAGCTACCATGGCTCGGTGGAAGCACAAAGAGGCAGTTTCCAGTAAAGAGTACTACTAAAGGCACACGACTAGGTGTCGGATCCCATACATACCGTTGCACGTCACACGTACGCACGACATGCCCGATATGCATAGATACAACTATGGCATCACAACATAACCATACAACAACATGACTTTTATTTATGAGGCTCAGACGAGCCTTGCATAATATGTTCTTACAGATAGGGGTCACATGACCCGGCACTCAAGTCATACAAACATAGTCATACAAGCCAGCGGAAACTTAAGTTGTCTGAGTACAGATGGCAAAATATAAAAGAGGCACATGGCCTGACTATCTACAGCCCACCACACGGGCAAGATCGTAGCTGGGACACCAGCTATTCGGCATCGTCCACGTCTAGATAGAACCCACCTGATGGGTCCTGGTTCTCTTCTGCAACATTAATTAAGCAAGGATGAGTACAATCGTACTCAGCAAGTCTTTAAAACAGACCTAGTCTATTTATGCTCATGTGTCAACAAGGGGGTGGTGGAGTTTATGCAGAAAGCCAGCTTTGACTCATGGCTAACCTACACTACTCAATTTTAACTCCTTGTTACCATTTTAATTATCGCACACGAGTCCACTACCTCCATCACAATACACTACCATGGATTCACCTTCCCCTTCCGGAAGAGTGCCATTCACGGTACTCACACTTGTCTTGAGATTTTTAGAAGTATCCATTTGATTATCTATGAATAGCATAAGTTCTCCAAGTAGTCCATATCCGAGGACGCGGCTATTCGAATAATTTCATAACCCTGCAGGGGTGTACTTCTTCACACATGCTCTCGCCACTTATCGTTGTGTGCTTATAAAACCATGCACCTCGGCAACCTTCAAGCGGATGCCCAGCGAGGGAGTCGGCCACGACCGTCATTCACATAAGACCTCTAGTCCAGGCTACCGCCTATTTGAGACTGACCCGCACGGAAGCCCGGCCAAAGTTTCCGCTACGGTCCCGAACGATGTGCGCAGGGTTCCCAAGCCCACCATTCGGGTGACCCTTGGTACATCGTGCCACTTCCTACCGTGTCGTAACCCACCCCGAGGGTCAGCGCTACGCACGGCCTCCAGCATGCTATAAACACTAGAAACTACTTGCAATACCTGGACCAAAGACTAAGCGACTGATGAGTCGAGAGGGTCAGTTAAGTATCCCAACGTGTGGTAGTATCTAGTCTTGGATCACAAACACGGAACCCAGTTCCTAAGAACGGTCCCAATGAGACAACCCACTATGTACTCCTACATAGCCTCTCATCGCTACCTTTACCAAATCGTATTCATTATAAGATCATCACATCGGACAACACTGTTTCACTCAGTTCATCACCCAGATGAATCTGACTTGACACAACTCTAAGCATAGCAAGCATAGCAAGCAAAGTAAGCTAAGCACATCATGGCACAAGCATCTACCAGGTATGCTAGGTTGCGAGGTTTAGCTATTTACTGTGACAAGATCAGGTCATGCATAAGAATAGGATCATCTACCGTGTAAAACTGACATGTGATCGTTTGTCCTAATGCAATACATGAGAGCAGGAGCGAGAGAGTGGGATGTTATCGGAATGGTCAATGAGGTTGCTTGCCTTGCTGGTTTGCGGAAGAGTTCTGTCCTTTGTCAGGGTACGGAGTAGTATCCTCCGGATTAGGGCCTACCGCAACGCAGATAAAAACATTCAATACAAGTATATGCAACAATATGATGCATGATCATGGCATAATGATGTGCATGGATGAGCCAATGTAACTACTGGTCATGTCAATTTAAAATGTGTTTGAATATAGGTTCAAAGTTGTTCTCATTTCAAATTCTATATATTGACCTAATGCTAAAATGTCCATGTTCACCTATTTAGATTGATCTAACATGCATGAGAATAGCACCATTGGATTCATTGGATTTTTCTGATCAATTTTCATATATAAATTATTTTCATCTGACTTACAGATTATTTTATATGATTTTTCAAAGGTTTAAATAATTTCTGGAATTTCCTGATTTATTTTTATTAAGGAAATTGAGTTATTGTGTCAGCATGACATCATGATGACATCAGCTGGTCAGCTGACTCGGCCCAGAGTCAAACCTGACATGTGGGGTCCACATGTCAGTGACTGGTTAACTTAACTAACTAATTAAAACTAATTCTATTTTAATTAACTAACTCGGCCCACCTGTGAGTGACACATTAACCTAATTAATAATTAAACTAATTACAAATTATCCTAAACTAATCAGGGCCGGGGCCCCACCTGTCATTGACTCACAGAGTCAAGCCAGGGCCCACCTGAGGTCAACTCGCCGGAGTTGGCCGGCGGTTCGATGCCGGTGACCATCAGGGATGGCGGCGTCCATTGGGTTTCTCCTACAGGGGGTTATTTGGCGCGCTGAGACCACCGGCGTGTAGCCCGTGCACGACCGCATCCATCTGGGGCCATGGGTGGTCAAGGGGTCACCGGAGCTCGCCGGAAACGAGCTCGTGGCGGCGGCCGAAGCTCGGGCTCGGACGCAAACGTGACACAGGGCATGGGGCGATGCTACGATGGTCTCTATGGGCTCCTGGGAACTCCAGGAGTTCAACCATGCACGCGCACATGAGCTTGGAGGGGTTCTATGCACGGCGACGACCATCGACGGCGGCGGGAGGTTCTCGGGTCCGGCGACGCAGCTAGCTAGGGGACGCCAGAGAGAGGGAAAACTCAGGGGGGAGGAAGAGGGGCTCACTGCGGATCCAGGGAGCTGATCAGCGGGCTCAGGGAGGCAGCGACGGCGATGAATCGATGTTCGGCGACGGCGGCCTTCGGCGGGGGATCGGGAAAGAGAGCAAAGGAGAGAGTGAGGGGGAGAATGAGCTCGGGGGAGAGGGCTCGCGCATCTTCCAGGCGCGGGGGAGGCAGGGACGCAGCCTGCTGCGTGGAAGCAGGAGGTGGAGGCCGGCGACGGCTCGGTCGCCACCTCGACGCCTACTGGCGCGAGGTGGAAGATGACCCTTCCACCCCTGTGGGCTGGGCTGGGCCTTTCACTCGACCAGGTAAGCCTCTCCCTTTTATTTTTATTTTCTGTTTTCTATTTTCTAACATTTGTTTGATTTTCTTTGCAGGTCCAAATACCCCTTCAATAATTCTAAAACTTTTTATAACTTCAAGTTTGAATATTTCAAACTTGTATCAAAAGTTTCAGATTATTTTGAAAGTAGTGATAATGATAATATTTTTATTTGTCATTTTCAGAGACTTAATTCAATAATTTAAAATATTACAAATGTTCAAATAATTGGAATGGTCCCTGGTATATCCATGCCCTTAATTATCAGACATAGGGAACATTTTTTATGGGCATTTTGGATTTGTTGAAATTTCATTTGTTTGGAATTCCTTTAATTCATAAAATGCTTAGGGTTTCTTTCTCTCTCCCCATTTCATATTGATGCAATGATGATGATGATGATGCAAACACAATGCTAGCCTAGACACTTGCTAGGGTTGTGACAACTCACCCCCACTCAAAAGAATCTCATCCCGAGATTTTGAAGTCGTCGGGAAGAGCGCGGGGTACTCTAGTCGAAGACAATCTTCTCTTTCCCATGTCGCCTCCTTTTCAGAATGGTGCGACCACTGAACCTTAAGAAACTTGATGTTCCGACGCCAAGTGGTACGCTCAGCTTGGTCGAGAATACGAACGGGGTATTCTCGGTATGAAAGGTTATCTTGGAGATCAAGTGTTTCATGGTCCACTTCTCAGACAGGGTCCGAAAAGCAACGCCTGAGTTGAGAGACGTGGAAGACATCATGAACTTTGGAAAGATGCGAAGGAAGTTCCAATTGGTAGGGAACTTCTCCTCGTTTAGCAAGAATGCGAAAAGTTCCAATGTAACGAGGAGCCAACTTGCCTTTGATACCGAATCGATGGGTACCCTTCAGAGGTGTAACCCGAAGGTAAGCCTTCTCATCAACTTCATATGTCACAGACTTATGATGACGGTCATATTGACTCTTTTGACGGGATTGGGCTGTTTTCAACTTTTCACGAATAACGCGAACTTGCTCTTCTGCATCCTGGATCATGTCCAGGCCAAAGAGTTGCCTCTCTCCGGTTTCTGACCAGTTAAGAGGTGTTCGGCATTTTCGTCCATAGAGAACTTCAAAAGGGGCTTTGCCCAAGCTTGATTGATAACTGTTGTTATATGCGAATTCAGCAAATGGAAGGCAGTTCTCCCAATTCATACCGAAAGATATAACACCAGCTCGGAGCATGTCTTCAAGAATTTGATTGACTCGCTCAACTTGACCACTTGATTGAGGGTGGAAAGCAATGCTAAAGGATAGATGAGTCCCCATAGCGGTTTGAAAACTTTCCCAAAAACGAGAAGTAAAGATACTTCCGCAGTCTGAGTTAATCTCCAAAGGAACACCATGAAGAGAAACTATTTGAGAAACATATAACTCCGCTAGCTGACTAGCAGCAATGCTTTCACGAACAGGAAGAAAATGAGCCACTTTGGAGAGGCGATCAATGACTACGAATATAGCATTGTTCCCTCTCTTGGTCCTGGGAAAACCGGTGATGAAATCCATACCGACCTTATCCCATTTCCATTCAGGAATAGCTAAAGGTTGAAGGGTGCCAGCAGGCCTTTGATGTTCTGCTTTCACACGACGACAAACATCACAATTAGCAACATACTGAGCAATTTCTCTCTTCATCCTAGTCCACCAGACCCTCTGGCGTAGGTCCTGATACATTTTGGTACTACCCGGATGAATTGTGAGAGGAGAATCATGAGCCTCCTTAAGAATTAGCTGTCTTAGACGGGTGCTTTTGGGAACCACCAACCGATTCTGAAAGAGCACCACACCTCCATCATCCTTAGAGAAATCCTTAGCGTTTCCGCTAACGATATTTTCCTTAATCCGAGATATCCCTTTGTCATATCTCTGGACAGCTACTATTTGATCCTTAAGAGTAGGTTTCGCCACCAAGTTGGATAGGAATCCTTGAGGAACAATGTGAAGGTTTACCTTCCGGAATTCCTCATAGAGAAACGGTTGACCTTGTTGTAACATCAGATTGTTACAATAAGACTTACGACTTAGTGCATCAGCCATGACATTGGCTTTTCCCGGGGTGTAAGTTATCCCTAAGTCGTAATCTATAATCAACTATACCCACCGTCTTTGCCTGAGATTCAAATCCGGCTGGGTGAAAATATATTTCAGACTTTGGTGATCAGTGAATATCTCGCAACGATTACCCAGGAGGTAATGTCGCCATGTCTTTAGTGCATGGACTACAGCTGCAAGTTCAAGATCATGTGTTGGATAATTATCCTCATGTGGACGCAACTGTCGAGATGCGTAAGCAATCACATGACGATCTTGCATGAGAATGCAACCTAATCCTTGTCGCGAGGCGTCGCAGTAGATAATAAAGTCCTTAGAAAAATCTGGTGGCACCAGAACGGGAGCAGAGGTCAGTCGTCTTTTCAACTCCTGAAAACTATGCTCGCATTGTGGGGTCCACTCGAACTTTTTATCTTTCTTGAGGAGTTCAGTCATAGGTTTCGCAACCTTGGAGAAGTTCTCAACAAAGCGGCGACAATAGCTCGCTAAGCCAAGGAAACTCCAAACTTGCTTAACTGATTCAGGTTGAGTCCAATCAAGGACGGCCTGAACTCTCTCGGGGTTGACAGCAATACCTTTGCCAGAAATCACGTGGCCCAAATAGGTCACTTCCGGCAACCAGAATTCACACTTGGAGAATTTGGCATATAGACGATGCTCTCAAAGTTTCATCAATACCAGCCTTAGATGCTCGGCATGTTCTTGTTCGTTCTTCGAGTAGATGAGTATGTCATCGAGATAAACCACGATGAATTTATCCAAATACTCCATGAAGATCGAATTCATCAGACGAGAGAAAGTGGCTGGAGCATTGGTTAAACCGAAGGACATGACGGCGTACTCGTATTGGCCATAACGAGTGACAAAAGCCGTTTTTGGAATGTCCCTGTTTCTAATTCTGATTTGATGGTATCCCAACCTCAAATCCATTTTGTAAAAGACAGAGGATCCAACGAGTTGATCATACAAATCGTTGATCCTGGGGAGCGGATACTTGTTCTTGATAGTGACCAAATTCACTGGTCGGTAATCCACAACCATCCGATCCGATCCATCCTTCTTCTTAACGAAGAGGATGGGGCAAGCCCAAGGAGAAGATCTAGGACGAATGAAACCTTTCTTCAAAGCCTCATCGAGTTGGGTTTTTAGCTCGGCTAGTTCTAAGGGTGCCATCTTATAAGGTCTTCTGGCTATTGGGACTGTCCCTGGGATAAGTTCTATCACGAACCCAACATCTCTGACAGGTGGAACACCTGGCAGTTCTTCTGGAAGACATCCGGAAAATCACGGACTACCAGAATATCTTCTAGCTCAGGGAGAGGGCTAGCATTTAAGGAATAGAGTTGGCGCTTAGTTGTTCGAGTAGATACATTAACTATCTCTCCCGAGGGATGTGTAAGTTGAACATTCCTAGAATGAGTATCAATCTTGGCATAGTGGGCTTTCATCCAATCCATACCTAGAATGATATTGATGTCCAAAGACTTAAGAGCTATCAAGGATGCTAGGAATACTAGTCTATCCACCAGAATTTCATTGTCATGGCTCACTCTAGAAGTTTGCCATTTTGATCCAGGAGTCTGAACTACTAAAGGAGTGGGCATGTCACAGAAAGACATGTTATGCAGCTGTGCATAGCCTTCTGAGATGAATGAATGAGATGCCCCAGTATCAAATAGAATAGATGCTATATGGCTATTAACAAGAAGCATACCTAGAATGACATCAGGATCTTCAAGGGCTTCTTCGGCAGACACATAATTCACTCGCCCACGGGCAGGAGTTGGCTTCACATAGAAGGCTTTCCCTGGTTTTCCGCGTCCAGCGGGCTTGGCATTGTTCTGGGGACATTCACGAGAATAATGTCCCAGTTCTCCACACTTGTAGCATACCACTGTAGCACGAGGTACAACATTTGTAGGCGGTCCTCCAAATGATCTGGGTGGAGGGTTGGACTGAACTGGACGAGGTGCCTGGAAGGATGGCCTCGCAGTGTACCTTGCCGGCATAGCTACATTGGGTACCCATATTCGGCGCTTGTTGGCTCCTGAACCCGATGCAGGGTTGAAGTCACGGTTATGCTTCCTCGAAGCCTCGTAGTCAGTTTGTCAGGACTCAGCATTGATGGCCTTATTGACGAGAGCCTGGAAGGTCGTGCACTCATGCAAGCGAAGATCTCGGTGAAGCTCAGCATTAAGTCCCTTGCGGAACCTAGCCTGCTTCTTGGCATCAGTTGAGACTTCCTTTGGGGCATAGCGAGCAAAATTACCAAACTCGCGACTGTATGCATCCACTGACAATCTGCCATGTGTGAAGGCATAGAATTCCTCTCTCTTGCGATCCATCAGCCCTTCCGGGATGTGATGGAGACGAAATGCGGTGCTGAACTCTGCCCATGTTGGTGCAGGTCCCTGGGGACGCATAGCCTCATAGCTTTCCCACCACAGGTTGGCAGGTCCCTCCAGAAAGTATGTCGCAAAGGTCACCTTATTGGCCTCTGAAACATTTGCAGCTCGGATCTTACGTGACATGCTAGTCAGCCAATCATCCGCATCGAGGGGGTCGATCGAATGATGGTACTTAGGCGGACACAGTTTAATGAAGTCACCAAGTGACACTCCATCATGGTGATCATTGCGGGGAGCACGAGCGGTGTTCTGTTCAATCCTCTCCAACAACCTATTGGTCTCCCTCTTATTCCTTTCGGCTTCTAGCATCACCTCTGCTAGGGATGGTGCTCGTGGCGTCTCTTCTTGCCTTGCTTGGCTACTCTCGCCTTGCTCAGGAGCATGCACGGGGTTGTTCCTGGTTGACACCATCCTGAGGAAAACAATCCATAGCTTAGAATGGGGAACAACAACTCTAGGGCATGAACTAAGGAATGCACTGATCAACATGGCATGTAAGATAAACACCAATCAACATGGTAAAGCAACTACCATATAAACATTAGGTTTCATACACACCATGACTTAGTTCAGTACAAACCCAAGCTGAAAACAACTACGAGGAGATGACACAACTCATCGGAGGCATTACAAGCATCCTATACATTATCTATCTACACCTTCGGAACTCAACTCTCGACCTTGATCATACCCCACCAGACACGCAAGACTGTGGCGATACAACTACTACCATACTAGGTCTAACATCCACGCACCCAAACATCACCGTAGAATGCCTCGTACAGGTTACCCCCGTGACCTGGGAGCTGAACCTGCGGATCTGGAAACACTCTAGCCTGGGATCCCTGGAAACCATAAGGACACGGGTGTGGCCTTGGTCCCCTTGTCGGTGGCAACAGCGGTCCTCGAAGAGGGGTGATGCCTCCAACATCAGGCCAGTCTACGTGTGCTGGCAAATGAGTCCGCGAGGGAGTCAGCATCTCCAAATCTCCATAACCTGTCTGCACGACAGGTGCCAACTGTGTCAAGGCTGTCCAAAGACGGGCACGGGTAGCATAGAGCTCCATGAAAAGGGCACGTGCATCACGATCCCTGTTCTCCAACATCTGAGCGGTCACCTACAGCCTAGGGTCTTCATAAGAATGATCAAAGTAGGCTGCACTAAGATATCCATCCTCTCCTCCCATGGAAGCAGGAACATAGCAGAACTCTGTGTTCTGTAGCAAACCATGATGAAACCTCATAATAGTCAGCATAGTGTAGGCGGCTTCCTGAACTGCCATATCTATGGTAACTCCCAATCCATGAGTCCAGTGAAGCGGCTCTGCAGCTCCAGGATAGGAAGGATATATCCTAATGGTACACAGATACTGACTCTGGTTGAAATCTCGATACTGCTCCTCCACTGTGTACTCTAGGTACCAACGATATCGAGCCTCCATCATAACTCTAACCAACATGGCCGTGTGACCCGGCACATTGATGCACCTGGTCAGACGGACCACCTGACGGAAAGCACGAGAGGGCATCTGAAACAGAGAATGATGCAAAGACATTAGATCCTAGCAGAAATTGGACAGCATAACGGCTGTAATTGCTCAAGAAATTTTTTGAGACAATTGAAAAGAGATTGGAAAGGCACAACCACTCGAATATCTAGACTCAAATCTCTTCTCCATCTGTTTGTCACACCAACAATACTTGAATAACTGCACTCACTTACGAACAAGCTAACTATTGGTCCATGGCTAGTAACTTGTCATCCTAAGCAATAGATGAGAATCCTAGTTCCTATCCCCGTAGAAAAGATGAGAATGACCCGGCATAGAATAACTTGGGAAGAGGAGTAAAAAGAGCCCTACGTTCCCTTCCACAATCAATTCCCCTACTTATCTATAGTGTTTCTAGACTCAACTTCGGCCGGTTTGGCTTGGTAGTCCTACAGTCAGTCAGGCTCTGATACCAACGCTGTCGGGACCCCGATTCTAAGTCATATGATTCCATACAGTAACAAGCCACATCACTTTGCGGCCTCACGCACGGTACTCCACGGCTGCCACCTTACGTTGACCGGGACCGTTTGCGTCTTTTGGCTCACGTATGTGAACATGTCGCTGGCAATCACACAACAACGAACCCGGGCCGACATGACTAGTCATAGAACCCAAGTGGCACATCCGTATGGAAACAGGCATACATAACCCAGCAATGTAGGTGTCGGTCTCAAGCATGTGTAGACGAGTCATAGCAAGCTACAAGGACTCCATTACGTCGCGAGACACGGATGTCATCACTGCACGTAGACGAGTCGTAGCAGGCTACGGGGACTCCATTACACTGCGAGACATTTCCCCGAAGGGACAGACACAGCAGCAAAGAAGGATACATGCCGGTCAATCAATGTGTCCGGAGCAGTAGCAAGCTACCATGGCTCGGTGGAAGCACAAAGAGGCAGTTTCCCGTAAAGAGTACTACTAAAGGCACATGACTAGGTATCGGATCCCATACATACCGTTGCGCGTCACACGTATGCACGACATGCCCGATATGCATAGATACAACTATGGCATCACAACATAACCATACAACAACATGACTTTTATTTATAAGACTCAGACGAGCCTTGCATAATATGTTCTTACAGATAGGGGTCACATGACCCGGCACTCAAGTCATACAAACATAGTCATACAAGCCAGCGGAAACTTAAGTTGTCTGAGTACAGACGGCAAAATATAAAAGAGGCACATGGCCTGACTATCTACAGCCCACCACACGGGCAAGATCGTAGCTGGGACACCAGCTATTCGGCATCGTCAACGTCTAGATAGAACCCACCTGATGGGTCCTGGTTCTCTTCTGCAACATTAATTAAGCAAGGATGAGTACAATCGTACTCAGCAAGTCTTTAAAACAGACCTAGTCTATTTATGCTCATGTGTCAACAAGGGGGTGGTGGAGTTTATGCAGAAAGCCAGCTTTGACTCATGGCTAACCTACACTACTCAATTTTAACTCCTTGTTACCATTTTAATTATCACACACGAGTCCACTACCTCCATCACAATACACTACCATGGATTCACCTTCCCCTTCCGGAAGAGTGCCATTCACGGTACTCACACTTGTCTTGAGATTTTTAGAAGTATCCATTTGATTATCTATGAACAACATAAGTTCTCCAAGTAGTCCATATCCGAGGACGCGGCTATTCGAATAGTTTCATAACCCTGTAGGGGTGTACTTCTTCACACACGCTCTCGCCACTTATCGTTGTGTGCTTATAAAACCATGCACCTCGGCAACCTTCAAGCGGATGCCCAGCGAGGGAGTCGGCCACGACCGTCATTCACATAAGACCTCTAGTCCAGGCTACCGCCTATTTGAGACTGACCCGCATGGAAGTCCGGCCGAAGTTTCCGCTACGGTCCCAAACGATGTGCGCAGGGTTCCCAAGCCCACCATTCGGGTGACCCTTGGTACACCATGCCACTGCCTACCGTGTCGTAACCCACCCCGAGGGTCAGCGCTACACACGGCCTCCAGCATGCTATAAACACCAGAAACTACTTGCAATACCTGGACCAAAGACTAAGCGACTGATGAGTCGAGAGGGTCAGTTAAGTATCCCAACGTGTGGTAGTATCTAGTCTTGGATCACAAACATGGAACCCAGTTCCTAAGAACGGTCCCAATGAGACAACCCACTATGTACTCCTACATAGCCTCTCATCGCTACCTTTACCAAATCGTATTCATTATAAGCTCATCACATCGAACAACACTGTTTCACTCAGTTCATCACCCAGATGAATCCGACTTGACACAACACTAAGCATAGCAAGCATAGCAAGCATAGCAAGCAAAGTAAGCTAAGCACATCATGGCACAAGCATCTACCAGGTATGCTAGGTTGCAAGGTTTAGCTATTTACTGTGACAAGATCAGGTCATGCATAAGAATAGGATCATCTACCGTGTAAAACTGACATGTGATCGTTTGTCCTAATGCAATACATGAGAGAAGGAGCGAGAGAGTGGGATGTTATCGAAATGGTCAATGAGGTTGCTTGCCTTGCTGGGTTGCGGAAGAGTTCTCTCCTTCGTCAGGGTACGGAGTACTATCCTCCGGATTAGGGCCTACCGCAACGCAGATAAAAACATTCAATACAAGCAGATGCAACAATATGATGCATGATCATGGCATAATGATGTGCATGGATGAGCTAATGTAACTACTGGTCATGTCAATTTGAAATGTGTTTGAATATAGGTTCAAAGTTGTTCTCATTTCAAATTCTATATATTGACCTAATGCTAAAATGTCCATGTTCACCTATTTATATTGCTCTAACATGCATGAGAATAGCACCATTGGATTCATTGGATTTTTCTGATCAATTTTCATATATAAATTATTTTCATCTGACTTACAGATTATTTTATATGATTTTTCAAAGGTTTAAATAATTTTTGGAATTTCCTGATTTATTTTTATTAAGGAAATTGAGTTATTGTGTCAGCATGACATCATGATGACATCAGCTGGTCAGCTGACTCGGCCCAGAGTCAAACCTGACATGTGGGGTTCACATGTCAGTGACTGGTTAACTTAACTAACTAATTAAAATTAATTCTGTTTTAATTAACTAACTGGGCCCACCTGTCAGTGACACATTAACCTAATTAATAATTAAACTAATTACAAATTATCCTAAACTAATCAGGGCCGGGGCCCCACCTGTCATTGACTCACAGAGTCAAGCCAGGGCCCACCTAAGGTCAACTCGCCGGAGTTGGCCGACGGTTCGATGCCGGTGACCATCAGGGGCGGCGGCGTCCATTGGGTTTCTCCTACAGGGGGTTATTTGGCGCGCTGAGACCACCGGCGTGCAGCCCATGCACGACCGCATCCATCTGGGGCCATGGGAGGTCATGGGGTCGCCGGAGCTCGCCGGAAACGAGCTCGTGGCGGCGGCCGGAGCTCGGGCTCGGACGCAAACGTGACACAGGGCACGGGGCGATGCTACGATGGTCTCTACGGGCTCTTGGGAACTCCGGGAGTTCAACCATGCACGCGCACATGAGCTTGGAGGGGTTCTATGCATGGTGGTGACCATCGACGGCGGCGGGAGGTTCTCGGGTCCGGCGACGCAGCTAGCTAGGGGACGCCAGAGAGAGGGAAAACTCAGGGGGGAGGAAGAGGGGCTCACTGCAGATCCAGGGAGCTGGTCAGCGGGCTCGGGGAGGCAGCGACGGCGATGAATCGACGTCCGGCGACGGCGGCCTTCGGCAGGGGATCGGGAGAGAGAGCAAAGGAGAGAGTGAGGGGGAGAATGAGCTCGGGGGAGAGGGCTCGCGCGTCTTCCAGGCGCGGGGGAGGCAGGGACGCAGCCTACTGCGTGGAAGCAGGAGGTGGAGGCCGGCGACGGCTCGGTCGCCACCTCGACGCCTACTGGCGCGAGGTGGAAGATGACCCTCCCACCCCTGTGGGCTGGGCTGGGCGTTCCACTCGACCAGGTAAGCCTCTCCCTTTTATTTTTATTTTCTGTTTTCTGTTTCCTAACATTTGTTTGATTTTCTTTGCAGGTCCAAATACCCCTTCAATAATTCTAAAACTTTTATAACTTCAAGTTTGAATATTTCAAACTTATATCAAAAGTTTTAGATTATTTTGAAAGCAGTGATAATGATAATATTTTTATTTGTCATTTTCAAAGACTTAATTCAATAATTTAAAATATTTCAAATGTTCAAATAATTTGAATAGTCCTTGATATATCCATGCTCTTAATTATCAGACATAGGGAACATTTTTTATGGGCATTTTGGATTTGTTGAAATTTCATTTGTTTGGAATTCCTTTAATTCATAAAATGCTTAGGGTTTCTTTCTTTCTCCCCATTTCATATTGATGCAATGATGATGATGATGATGATGCAAACACAATGCTAGCCTAGGCACTTGCTAGGGTTGTGACATATAACAGTACCTAAAGTATTCAATATGTTGCCTATACTAACGGATCTCACGAAGTTTTGTTGAGTTTTGTGTCATTGAAGTTTTGAAGTTTTGGGTGTTATCATGATGCACCACGGAATAAAGATTAGCAAGAGCCTAAGCTTGGGGATGCCCAAGGCACCCCAAGGTAATATTATAAGGAAGAATCAAGCTCTAAGCTTGGGGATGCCCCGGAAGGCATCCCCTCTTTCATCTCAATCTATCGGTATGTCACTTGGAGCTACATTTTTATTCATCGCATGATATGTTTTTGCTTGGAGCGTTGTTTGCTTTTGTTTTCTTTTACTTTCAGTTTGACACAATCCTCGTTTGTTGGACGCATCTATTTGAGAGAGATACACCTTCATCATGATTTTTAGAATACTCTATGTGCTTCACTTATATTTTTTTAGCTTGGTAGTTGCTTTGGTACTTCACTTATATCTTTCTAAGCATGGTGGCGTGTAGATTTTATAGAAATAACACTCTCTCGTTCTTCACTTATATTTGTTTGAGAGTTAGTGAATGGTGATGGTAATTTGCATGGGTCATAAGACTAGTCCAAAAATAATAGGTATTCAATGAGTGACAACCAAAACCATCATGTAGCACATATAGAAAAATTACGGGTTAATCTCATTGATGTGGTAATATGAAAAAGGTGTGAGTTCACAATCATTGATTCATAGAAGTTTCGATATTAAGAGGTGTTAACTTGTTGTTCATCTAAAAATTAAAGAGTCACGGTGATGATGTGTGACCATTTCTATTCCTTGTTAAATCCTAGGGTTGTTTCGAGTCGGGGGGTGATGGTTAACTCCTCCCAACCTCCTTCCTTGGGGCATGCGAGTAGTACTTTGATTTATGATAAAACTAATAAAACTTTGCCATAAGTATATGAGTTCTTTATGACTAATGTGATACCATGGGCATACGCATTTTCACCTTCTCAAATTTGCTAGTCTCTTCGGTACCGTGCATAGCCCATTCTCACCTCGAGGAGCGGTGCAATTTTCAACGGTGCATCCAAACCCCGTGACATGATACGCTTTGTTGCACATAAACCTCACTATATCTTCCTAAAAAATAGCCACCATACCTACCTATCATGTCACTTCCATAGCCATTCCAAGATATATTTCCATGCAAATTCCATCATCACTTCACATGACTACTTCATTCATCATCATATTGCTTTGCATGATCATATAGAGCTGACCTAGCATTTGTGGCAAAGCCACCGTTCATCATATTTTTTATACATGTCACACTAGATCTTGCACATCCTGGTACACTGCTATAGGCATTCATATAGAGTCATATCGTCCTATTAGTTTTCCATATTGAATTATAAGTAAATAAAAGTGTGATGATCATCCTTATTAGAGCATTGTCCTAGTGAGGAAAGGATGATGGAGACTATGATTCCCCCACAAGTCGGGATGAGACTCCGGACGAAAAATGAAAAATGGGGGGAGGGCAAATGAGTCCACCACAAAAAAATGGGGGAGGCAAAAAAAGAAAAAAAGGAAAATCCCACCATCAGAAAGAGACATAAAATAAATGAGAGAAAAAGAGAGAAGGGACTTTGCAACTATCCTTCACCACACTTGTCCCTCAAAGGGACACCATGTTCTTCATATAGAGAGTCTCCTGTTTTATCACTTCCATATGCTAGTGGGAATTAACTTTTCATTATAAACTTGGCTTGTATATTCTGATGATGGGCTTCCTCAAATGCACAAGGTCTTCATCAGCAAGCAAGTTGGATGCACACCCACTTAGCTTCAGTTGAGATTTCATACACTTATAGCTCTAGTACATAATTTGCATGGAAATCCCTACTCCTTGCATTGACATCTATCGATTGGCACCTCCATAGCCCATTGGTACGCCTAGTTGATGTGAGATTATGTTCTCCACATTTTAACCTTTTGATATCTACCATCATATTCTATTCCACCTACATGTTATGTCCAATGGCTCACTATCATGTATTGTGTGAGGAAAAAAAGTTGATGCATATTTAAAAAGTATGATCCAATTGCGTGACTTTGACACTGTGGTGCTTAAAATTTGTATTAATGTGGTGAAGACGGATCCATGATTTGCTAATATAATAAGATGAATGGGGGTAAACATTCTTTTAGGATCATATACTTTGAAAAATCAATGATTTTGTTTCTTATACTTATAAGTATTGCTATGTTAATGATTGTTAATTCAACGTTTCTCAATGAGCATACATACAAAAGATTACATAATGGGTAGCATGTCAAATCAAAAATTCTATTTTTGTCATTTACCTACTCGAGGACGAGCAAGAATTAAGCTTGGGGATGCTTGATACGTCTCCAATGTATCTATAATTTTTGATTGTTCCATGCTGATATACTATCATTCTAGGATACTTTTTGGGAATTTGGTTACCAATTTATAATATTTTGAGCACTAACTTATTGACCCAGTGCCCAATGCCAGTTGCTGTTTTCTGCATGTTTTTTACTTTTCAGGTTTACAATACCAAATGAAGTACAATTGCCACGAAACCTTTTTATGATTTTTTCTAGACCAAAAGAAGACCTGGAAGCTTCGGAAGGAGGCCGGGAGTCAAACAAGGGCTCCACCACACATTAGGTCGCGCCCTGATATGTGGTGGCTCCCTCATGGCTCTCCCAATGCCCCTCTCTGGCCTATAAATTCTCTAATATTCCAAAAACCCTAGAGGAGGTCTCGAAACACTTTTTACGCTGTCGCAAGTCTCTTTTCCGATAGGAGCCCGTCTAGAGCTCCGTTCCGGTACCTTGTTGGAGGGGGGATCGGTCACGGAGGGCCTCTTCATCAACCTTCTGCCCTCATGATGATGTGTGAGTAGTTCACCATAGACCTGCAGGTCCGTAGGTAGTACCTAGATGCCAATATATCTCTCTCTTGATCTTAAATACAATGTTCATCGAATCTTTGCCTTGATCTATCCAATGTAATCCCTTTGTATGGTGCGTTTGTTGGGATTCGATGAATTGTGGGTTTATGTTCAGATTATTCATGAAAAGTATTTGAGTCAAACCTTATTACCATGATTATTATTTGCATGATCATTATAGCTTCATAATGCTCTCTGATCTATTGAGATAGTTTGGCCGACAAGATTGATATTTCTTCGGTGGGAGTGGTGTGTTGTGGAAGATTCAACCTGACGAGTTTCTATATCCCAATGACAAAGTAGGGGACCAGATATGTCTTTGTGCTTCTACTACTAAGGATAAAACGATGGGGTTAATTCATATTGATTGAGTTTTCTTTGTCTGCATCATGTCATCATTCTCGAAGCATTACTCTGATTTACTCAATACTCTGGATGCATGCTAGACAGCGGTCGATGAGTGGAGTAATAGTAATAGGTGCAGGAAGGAGTAGGCCTATTTGCTTATGGACGTGATGCCTATATAGACATGATCATTGTCGTGAAAATCGCATAACTATCCGCTTTTCTATCAATTGCCCAACAATAATTTGTTTACCCACCGTATGCTATTCCTATGAGAGATGCCACTAGAGAACATTACGGCCCCCAGGTCTATTCACTTATATATTTACAAACGCTACTATTACCTTGCAGCCATTTACTTGCTTATATTTTATTTTGCAATTTAAAATTATCTACAATTATCTACGCAACTCACTTGCTTGCAAATAATGAGACCTAGGGGATTGACAACTCTCTTGCCAGTGTTGGATGCAAGTTGTTTGCTCTTTTGTGTGCAGCCGGTTGAGGATTGGTATTTCTATTGGATTGGTAAACCTTTGTTTCATAACTAAGGAAAATACTTGCCCACATTGTGCTGCGATAAACCGTTCCTCTTCATGGAAAACCCAACACAGATCACAAGTATCAATGTTCCATGGCGGTGATAGCGGCTCCTTCAAGTCCTCAGCAAATATTGCTGCCCGCGGTCGTAATGGCCCTACCAAAGGCTACCGCGGAAACCAGCAACGAGGCTGTGGTGTTGGCTCGCGTGGGCACTAGGGCGGTGGAGGCGACTACAACAACAGTTCCGACGGTGGCTACAACAGCGGCTCGGGCAGCTATGGTAGCGGTGGTGGTGGTGGCGGGGGCTACTAACCCCCCCCCCATTCCCACAGTGGCAATGGGGGCTACCAGAATAACAACAACCAGCAACAAAGGCGCCCCTTCTAATCAAACAACGGGGGGTGACAAAACAGCAACGACGGTCGTTTTCAAGGGTATGATGAATATTAAGGCAAGTGCCAAATCTGTAAAAAAGGCCTAACCATACAGACAAGGACTGCTCTATGAGGAAGATAACTCTCACAAGAAAAAGGTTGCCGCTGCCGTCCATGGTTAATATGGTGTGGATACCAACTGGTATGCTGACACCGGAGCCACAGATCACATTACCCACGAGCTTGAGAAGGTCACCATGCATGAGCGCTACCATGGTCACGATCAAGTTCATGATGCAAATGGACAAGGTATGAGCATAAGTCATGGTTGCAAGTTAATTATTAAAACCCCATATCGTGACATTCATCTTAATAAAATCTTGCATTGTCCTACCGTCAAGAAAAATCTTCTTTCCGTTCATCGCATCGCTCTTGATAACCATGTCTTTCTAGAGTTTCACCCTTTTTTTCTTGATCAAGGATCAGGTCACGAAGAGAATTCTTTACAGAGGTAGATGCATGGACGTGCTTTGTCCATGAATCCCTCCGATTAGCAGAATTAATAAACAAGTTTGCAGTGACATTCATCTCTCATTAGCAAGATGGCCTGATAGATTAGGCCGTCCTTCTTTTTTATTGTTCAGCAAATTCTTAGTAAAAATAAACTCCCAGTTGTTGTGGAGCACAATTCTGAGACTATTTGTGATTCTTGTTAGTGTGCTAAAAGTCATCAATTGCCTTATTATGTGTCTACTAGTATTTCTGTCAAACCATTGCATCTCATTTTTTCTGATGTATGGGGTCTAACACCCTCCTCTGTTGGTAGACACACATACTATGTTAGTTTCATTGATGATTTTAGCAAATACACTTGGATTTATCTTCTAAAAAACATTCGGGTGTCTTTAAAAACTTTCATAATTTTTAAGTTCTTGTTGAAGACAATTTGACAGTAAGATTTTTGCTGTCCAGTCAGACCGGAGTGGCAAATATGAGAGGTTGATCTCCTTTTTTCAGCAAATAGGAATTTCTCACCATGTGTCATGATGCCCATCGGTAAAATGGGTCGGCTAAAACAAAGCATAGGCACATTTTTGAAGTAGGTCTTGCCCTTCTTGCTACTGCATCTATGCCCTTGAAATTTTGGGATGAAGCCTTTCTTACTGCAGTTCACCTTATTAACATGTTGCCAAGCCGTGTTATCAAAAATGAGATTCCTACCGAACCACTTTTGCATGTCAAACCAGATTATACTTCTCTCTGTGTCTTTGGTTATTGTGCATATTGGCCTAATCACCGTCCTTATAACAGTCGCAAACTAATGTTCAGATCTAAAGGATGTGTTTTTCTTGGCTATAATGCCCAGCATAAAGGTGTTAAATGCCTTGATGTCTCCACCGGGTGTGTTTACATATCCCATGATGTTGAATTCCGTTTTGAACAACTTCATCCTAATGCCGGTGCTCTTCCTCGTAAAGAGATTCTTCTTCTTCCATCACATCTTTCTAGCATTATTCATGGGGTTGAAAATAATTGCACCAACCCTTCATTGACTAACCTTCCCCACTCGGAAGATGCTTGTATTTTTTCTTGTGCACAAACTGGTGAAAATTCGCTGCAAAATGCTGGAGTGCAATGTCATTTTATGTGCACAACATACAACAGAGAATCATGTAGCGAATCTGCCTCACGATCGCCACCCGTATAGACTACTACACGATCTCCTATGGGATCGCCACCAAATGTGGCGGCTAGCTCCTCTCTGCCCGATAGTGATAGCCCCCATGTGCCCGTGGCGCGGGGCCTCTCTCGATGGTCGACAGCCCCCACGTGGCTTCTCCCTGTTTGGCCCTGATACGTCTCCAACGTATCTATAATTTTTTATTGTTCCAAGCTATTGTATTACCATTCTAAGATACTTTTTGAGTAATAATTTATCAATTTATATTAATTTTGAGCACTAACCTATTGACCCAGTGCCCAATGCAAGTTCCTGATTTTTTGTGTTTTTTGTTTCACAGAAATTCCATATCAAATGGCGTCCAAACGCGATGAAAAGAAGATTCAACATAACACGGTGCCTGAGGGAGTCACAAGCCAACAGGGTGTGGCTAGGGAGGTGCTTGCGCCCTGATGGCTTGTGGATCCCCCTTAAGTTGGTTGAGGGTCTAATTTTGTCGCAAGAAAGATATTTTCGTGATAAAAATACCCTCAAAATTTCAGCCTGATCGGAGTTACGGATCTTCGGATATTTAAGAAACGGTGAAGGAATCAGAAAATAGTCGCGGAAATAGGAGAGAAACAGAGAGAGGGAGATCCAATCTCGGAGTGTCTCCTGCCCTTCGAGTTCCATGGAAGCCATGGACCAGAGGGGAAACTCTCCTCCCATCTAGGGGGGAGACCAAGGAATAAGAAAAAGGAGGCGGGGCTCTCTCCCCCTCTCTCCCGATGGCGCCGGAGTGTCGCCAGGGCAACCATCGTGACGGCAATTTACACCAACAGTTTCGCCGCTGTCACCATCAACTCTCTTCCCCTCTATGAAGCGGTGTAAATCCTCTCTTCCATTGTAATTTTATCGTAAACATGGTGCTTAATGCTATATATTATTATCCAATGATGTGTGGCTATCCTATGATGTTTGAGTAGATATCTGTTGTCCTACGGGTTAATTGTGGTATGATGTTATTGATATGAGTTGTATGTTGATATGGTGCTGTGCTAAGGTGCCTTCCGTGAGGCGCACATGTGAAGGATTCACGCTGAAGGGTTTGCATTATGTTCATGATTCGCATATAGTGGGTAGCTAGAGTGACAGAAGCTTACACCCGAGTAAGGGGATTGTTTGCATATGGGTGTAAAGAGGACTTGATGTTTAATTCTATGGTTGGGTTTACCTTAATGATTTCTAGTAGTTGTGGATGCTTGCTAGAGGTCCAATCATAAATGCATATGATCCAAGCACGAAAAGTGTGTTAGTGTATGCCTCTCCCTCATTACATGGGACAAGTATTTATCGTGTTATATTCAATTGCCCATGGACAATCTTTCTCTTCCATTACACAAAAAAGCTTTCTACTAAACAACTTACTTATTAATCTTTACCTAAACAGCCCCTAACTTTTATTTATTTGTTCTTTATTATCTTGCAAAACTATCTATTACACCTACTAAATACTTATAGTTTCCTTCCCGCAAAGTAGTTTCATACTTGTTCTCGTTAAAGTAAGCGTTAGCGTGCCTAGAGTAGTATGGGTGGTCGATAGAACATGAGATAATATTAATTCTACCTTTATCTCCTCGTTGGGTTAGACACTCTTACTTATCAGAAAAGGCTACAAACGCCCCTTACAGTTGTGGGTTATGAGGCCCGTGCGGAGGATGAGGCTGATCAGGCCCACCAGCGAATGCATGTGCGTGCGTCAGCTCAGGCCTCGCCTATCTCATGTCCACACGACTTCCCGGGTGGCTCAGGATCACTGCCTGGGGGCCCCTGGATCGGTCGCGAAATCCCCTGCTGCGGCCTGTCCTTCGACCCCCAGAGTCCGAGTCTTCTGTGCTCGATGTTGTTGTGTCCTCTGTTGTTGCACCCGCTTCGCCACCAGCTACACGGCTCCAAAGGGGGTAGGTGGGATAATAAATTACATCAATTATAAAAATAAATATGGCTTGTCGCGCTTAGCACGTGGTGAACCCAAAACCTTGAGTGAAGCACTTGGCGATGCTAGATGGAAACAGACAATGGAAGAAGAGTATATGGCCTTGTAGAAAAACAAAACATGGCATTTGGTTCCTTGTCAACAACGTACAAATCTTATTGATTGTAAATGGGTCTATATGATCAAAAGAAAATCTAATGGCACTATTGATCGTTACAAGGCCAAACTACTAGCAAAAGGTTTTAAACAGAGATATGGTATTGACTATGAGGACACATTCGGTCCTGTTGTAAAGGCTGCAACTATTTGCCTTGTGTTGGCTATTGCTGTTTCCAGTGGATGGAGTCTTAGATAGCTAGATGTGCAAAACACGTTTCTCCATGGTGTTCTGGAAGAGGAGGTATATATGAAACTACCACCTGGGTTTGAAAACAAACATGCACCATTTCATGTTTGCACACTTGATAAGGCTCTTTATGGATTAAAGCACGCCCCTAGAGCATGGTACTCCAGGATGAGTATGAAACTGCATAAACTTGGGTTTTATCCATCAAATTCTGATACTTCATTATTTACTTACAACAAATTGCAAACTATTATCTTTTTCCTTATGTATGTTGATGATATCATTGTGACTAGTTCATCCAGTGCGGTAGTAACTGTTGGAAATATACCCTAGAGGCAATAATAAAATGGTTATTATTGTATTTCCTTGTTCATGATAATTGTCTATTGTTCATGTTATAATTGTGTTAACCGGAAACCATAATACATGTGTGAATACATAGACCACAACATGTCCCTAGTGAGCCTCTAGTTGACTAGCTCGTTGATTAATAGATGGTCACGGTTTCATGACCATGGACATTGGATGTCGTTGATAACAGGATCACATCATTAGGAGAATGATGTGATGGACAAGATCCAATCCTAAGCATAGCACTAGATCGTGTAGTTAGTTTGCTAAAGCTTTTCAATGTCAAGTATCGTTTCCTTAGACCATGAGATTGTGCAACTCCCAGATACCATAGGAATGCTTTGGGTGTGCCAAATGTCACAACGTAACTGGGTGGCTATAAAGGTGCACTACGGGTATCTCCGAAAGTGTCTGTTGGGTTGGCACGAATCGAGACTAGGATTTGTCACTCCGTGTGACGGAGAGGTATCTCTGGGCCCACTCAGTAAGACATCATCATAATGAGCTCAATGTGACCAAGGAGCTAGTCACGGGATGATGTATTACGGAATGAGTAAAGAGACTTGCCGGTAACGATATTGAACAAGGTATAGAGATACCGACGATCGAATCTCGAGCAAGTATCATACCGATAGACAAAGGGAATTGTATACGGGATTGATTGAATCCCCGACATCATGGTTCATCTGATGAGATCATCGTGGAGCATGTAGGAGCCAACATGGGTATCCAGATCCCGCTGTTGGTTATTGGCCAGAGAAGTGTCTCGGTCATGTCCACGTGTCTCCCGAACCCGTAGTGTCTACACACTTAAGGTTCGATGACGCTAGGGTTATAGGGAAATGGTATACGTGATTACCGAAAGTTTTTCAGAGTCCCGGATGAGATCCTGGACGTCACGAGGAGCTCCGGAATGGTCCGGAGGTAAATATTGATATATACGAAGTCCAGTTTTGGTCACCGGAAAGTTTTCGGGCTCATCGGTAGTGTACCGGGAGTGCCGGGAGGGTGCCGAGGACCCCCGGGGAGGGGTGTGACGACCATAGGGCTTCGTGGGCCCTTAGAGTAAGTGTGCCATCCCTTTTTGGGCTGGCCAAGACCTTCTAGAAAGGCCCATGCGGCTGGAGATAAGAGATAGGGCTGAAAAGGATTCAAAAGGAAGAGATCCACCTCCCTTGTGGGAGGTGGACTCCTCCCTAGGGTCGGCCGAACCTCTCCTCTTTGGAGGAGGGGCCAAGGCAGCCCTCCCTCTCCCTCCTCCTATATATATGCAAGGGTTTGGGCTGTTTTGAGACACAGCTTCTTTCTCTCTCAGTGCAGCCCTACCCTTCCTCTTCCTCGTTCTCCGTAGCGCTTGGCGAAGCCCTGCCGGAGTTCACGTAGCTCCACCGTCACCACGCCATCGTGCTGCCGGAGATCTCCCTCAACCTCTCCCTCCTCCTTGCTGGATCAAGGTGTGGGAGACGTCACCGGGCTGTACGTGTGTTGAACGCGAAGGCACCGTTGTTCGGCGCTTAGATCGGAATCCACCGCGATCTGAATCGCTGCGAGTACGACTCCATCAACCGCGTTCTTGTAACGCTTCCGCTTAGCGATCTTTAAAGGTATGAAGATGCAATCTCTCCCCACTCGTTGATGGTTTATCCATATATAGATCTTGGTGACACGTAGGAAAATTTTGATTTACTACTACGTCTTCCAACAGTGGCATCATGAGCTAGGTCTATGTGTAGAATCTATGCATGAGTAGAACACAAAGCAGTTGTGGGCGTCGATTTTGTTAATCTGCTTACCACTACTAGTCTTATCTTGATTCGGCAGTATTGTCGGATGAAGTGGCCCGGACTGACTTTACACGTACGCTTACGTGAGACTGGTTCCACCGCCTAACATGCACTTGTTGCATAAGGTGGCTAGCGGGTGTCTGTCTCTCCCACCTTAGTTGGATTGGATTCGATGAAAAGGGTCCTTATGAAGGGTAAATAGCAATTGGCATATCACGTTGTGGTTTTGACGTAGGTAAGAAACGTTCTTGCTAGTAACCTATAGCAGCCACGTAAAAACTTGCAACTACAATTAGAGGACGTCTAACTTGTTTTTGCAGCATATGCCTTGTGATGTGATATGGCCAAAGGATGTGATGTGATGCATTGTGATGTATGAGATTGATCATGTTCTTGTAATAGGATTCACGACTTGCATGTCGATGAGTATGACAACCGGCATGAGCCATAGGAGTTATCTTATTTTATTGTATGACCTGCGTGTCAATCATAAATGCCATGTAATTACTTTACTTTATTGCTAAACGTTAGCCATAGTAGTAGAATTAATAGTTGGCGAGACAACTTCATGAAGACACAGTGATGGAGATCATGATGATGGAGATCACGGTGTCGTGCCGGTGACAGTGATGATCATGGGGCCCCGAAGATGGAGATCAAAGGAGCAAGATGATATTGGCCATATCATGTCACTATATTGATTGCATGTGATGTTTATCATGTTTACATCTTATTTGCTTAGAACGATGGTAGTAAATAAGATGATCTCTCACTAAAATTTCAAGAAAGGTGTTCACCCTAACTGTGCACCGTTGCTAAGGATCGTTGTTCCGAAGCACCACGTGATGGTCGGGTGTGATAGGTTCTAATGTTCGCATACAACGGGTGTAAGCCAGATTTACACACGCGAAACACTTAGGTTGACTTGACGAGCCTAGCATGTACAGACATGGCCTCGGAACACGGAAGACCGAAAGGTCGAACATGAGTCGTATGGAAGATACGATCAACATGGAGATGTTCACCATGGATGACTAGTCCGTCTCACGTGATGATCGGACACGGGCTAGTTGACATGGATCATGTGTCACTTGGATGACGAGAGAGATGTCTATCTAAGTGGGAGTTCATTAAATAATTTGATTATGTGAACTTAATTATCATGAACTTAGTCTAAAATTATCTTTACAATCTATATTGTAGATCCAATGGCCAACGTGAATGACACCCTAAACTTCAACGCGTTAATAGAGAAAACCAAGCTGAAAGATGATGGAAGCAACTATGCGGACTGGGTCCGTGGCTTGAGGATCATCCTCATAGCTTCCAAGAAATTATATGTCCTTGATGCACCACTAGGTGACCCACCCCTTCTCCTAGCAGAGCAAGACGTTGCGAACGCTTGGCATTCTCGCTGCGATGATTACTCCCTTGTTCAGTGCGGCATGCTTTACAGTTTAGAACCGGGGCTCCAAAAGCGTTTTGAGCAACACGGAGCATATGAGATGTTCCAAGAGCTGAAACTGGTTTTCCAAGCTCATGCCCGGGTCGAGAGATATGATGTCTCCAACAAGTTCTTCAGCTGTAAGATGGAGGAGAATAGTTCTGTCAGTGAACACATCCTCAAGATTTCTGGGCTACACAACCGCTTGACTCAGCTGGGAGTTAATCTCCCGAATGACTCGGTCATTTACAAAACCCTCCAGTCGCTTCCCCCTAGCTACAAGAGCTTTGTGATGAACTACAACGTGCAAGGGATGGAGGAGTCCATTCCTGAGTTGTACTCGATGCTGAAATCAGCAGAGGTCGAGATCAAAAAGGAGCATCAAGTGTTGATGGTGAATAAGACCACTAGTTTCAAGAAAGGCAACGGTAAGAAGAACTTCAAGAAGGACGGCAAAGCTGTTGCCGCGCCCGGTAAGCAAGTTGCCAGGAAGAAGAAGAACAAGAATGGACCCAAGCCTGAGACTGAGTGTTTTTATTGCAAGGGTACCGATCACTGGAAGCAGAACTGCCCCAAGTACTTAACGGATAAGAAGGACGGCAACATTAAAGGTATATGTGATATACTTGTTATTGATGTGTACCTAACCAGCGCTTGTAGTAGCTCCTGGGTATTTGATACCGGTGCAGTTGCTCACATTTGTAACTCCAAGCAGGAGATGCGGAATAAGCAGAGGCTGGCAAAGGACGAGGCGACGATGCGCGTCGGGAATGGTTCCAAGGTCGATGTGATCGCCGTCGGCACGCTACCTCTACATCTACCTTCGGGATTAGTGTTAAGCCTTAATAATTGTTATTTAGTACCAGCTTTGAGCATGAACATTGTATCTGGATCTCGCTTGATGCGAGATGGCTACTCATTTAAATCTGAGAATAATGGTTGTTCTATTTATATGAGAGAAATGTTTTATGGTCATGCCCCGCTGGTCAATGGTTTATTTTTGATGAATCTCGAACGTGATGTTACACATGTCCATAGTGTGAGTACCAAAAAGTGTAAGGTTGATAACGATAGTCCCACTTACATGTGACACTGCCGCCTTGGTCATATTGGTGTCAAACGCATGAAGAAGCTCCATACTGATGGACTTTTGGAGTCTCTTGATTTCGAATCATTTGACACATGCGAACCATGCCTCATGGGCAAGATGACCAAGACTCCGTTCTTCGGAACAATGGAGCGAGCAACTGACTTGTTGGAAATAATACATACCGATGTATGCGGTCCAATGAGTGTCGAGGCTCGTGGTGGCTAGCGTTATGTTCTCACCCTCACTGATGACTTGAGTAGATATGGATATGTCTACTTAATGAAACATAAGTCTGAAACTTTTGAAAGGTTCAAGGAATTTCAGAGTGAGGTAGAGAATCAACATGACAGGAAAATAAAGTGCCTACGATCTGATCGTGGCAGAGAATATTTAAGTCACGAGTTTGGCACGCACCTAAGGAAATGTGGAATTGTTTCACAACTAACGCCGCGTGGCACACCTCAGCGAAATGGTGTGTCTGAACGTCGTAATCGCACTCTATTAGATATGGTACGATCTATGATGTCTCTTACCGACTTACCGCTATCATTTTGGGGATATGCATTAGAGACTGCCGCATTCACTTTAAATAGGGCACCGTCAAAATCTGTTGAGACGACACCGTATGAATTATGGTTTGGAAAGAAACCTAAGCTGTCGTTTCTAAAAGTTTGGGGATGCGATGCTTATGTGAAGAAACTTCAACCTGAGAAGCTCGAACCCAAGGCGGAAAAGTGCGTCTTCATAGGATATCCCAAAGAGACTATTGGGTATACCTTCTACCTATGATCCGAGGGCAAAGTCTTTGTTGCCAAGAATGGATCCTTTCTCAAGAAAGAGTTTCTCTCAAAAGAAGTAAGTGGGAGGAAAATAGGACTTGATGAGGTAATTGTACCTCCACTCGAACCGGAGAGTAGCGCAGCACAGGAAGTTGTTTCTGTGGAGCCTACACCGACTAGAGAGGAAGTTAATGATAATGATCATGAAACTTCAGATCAAGTTACTATTGAACATCGAAGGTCCACTAGGACACGTTCCGCTCCAGAGTGGTACGGCAACCCTATCCTAGAGATCATGTTGTTAGACAATGGTGAACCTTCGAACTATGAAGAAGCAATGGCGGGCCCAGATTCCAACAAGGCTTGAAGCCATGAAATCCGAGATAGGATCCATGTATGAGAACAAAGTATGGACTTTGGTGGACTTGCCTGATGATAAGCGAGCCATTGAAAATAAATGGATCTTTAAGAAGAAGACTGACGCGGATGGTAATGTGACCGTCTATAAGGCTCGGCTTGTCGCTAAGGGTTATCGACAAGTTCAAGGAGTTGACTACGATGAGACTTTCTCACCCGTAGCGATGCTGAAGTCTGTCCGAATCATGTTAGCAATTGCCGCATTTTATGATTATGAGATCTGGCAAATGGACGTCAAAACGGCATTCCTTAATGGCTTCCTCAAGGAAGAACTGTATATGATGCAGCCAGAAGGTTTTGTCGATCCTAAAGATGCTAACAAGGTATGCAAGCTCCAGCGCTCCATCTATGGGCTGGTGCAAGCATCTCGGAGTTGGAACATTCGCTTTAATGAAGTGATTAAAGCGTTTGGGTTTGTACAGGTTTATAGAGAACCCTGTATTTACAAGAAAGTGAGTGGGAGCTCTGTAGCATTTCTCGTATTATATGTGGATGACATACTGATAATGGGAAATGATATAGAACTCTTGGAAAGTGTAAAGGCCTACTTGAATAAGTGTTTTTCAATGAAGGACCTTGGAGAAGTTGCTTACATATTAGGTATTAAGATCTATAGAGATAGATCGAGACGCCTCATAGGTCTTTCACAAAGCACGTACCTTGAAAAGATATTGAAGAAGTTCAATATGGATCAGTCCAAGAAGGGGTTCTTGCCTGTATTACAAGGTGTGAGATTGAGTACGACTCAATGCCCGACCACGACAAAGGATAGAGAAGAGATGAGTGTCATCCCCTATGCTTCAGCCATAGGCTCTATTATGTATGACATGCTGTGTACCAGACCTGATGTGAACCTTGCCATAAGTTTGGTAGGGAGGTACCAAAGTGATCCCGGAGCGGAACACTGGACAGCGGTCAAGAACATCCTGAAGTACCTGAAAAGGACAAAGGACATGTTTCTCGTATATGGAGGTGCCGAAGAGCTCATCGTAAAGGGTTACGTCGCTACTAGCTTCGACACAGATCCGGACGACTCCAAGTCGCAAACCGGATACGTGTATATTTTGAATGGAGGGGCAGTCAGCTGGTGCAGCAGCAAGCAAAGCGTCGTGGCAGCATCTACATGTGAAGCGGAGTACATAGCTGCTTCGGAAGCAGCAAAGGAAGGA
Organism: Hordeum marinum; assembly: GCA_022496015.1. NCBI lineage: Eukaryota > Viridiplantae > Streptophyta > Magnoliopsida > Poales > Poaceae > Hordeum > Hordeum marinum. The sequence continues at coordinate 116,707,547 of CM039678.1, forward strand.
ATCTGGACGAAGGAGTTCATCACCGACCTAGGAGTAATTCCAAGTGCGTCGGGCCCGATGACTCTATTCTGTGACAACACTGGAGCTATTGCCCTTGCGAAGGAGCCCAGGTTTCACAAGAAGACAAGACACATCAAGCACCACTTCAACTCCATCCGTGATTACATTCAGGAGGGAGATATAGATATTTGTAAAGTGCATACGGATCTGAATGTCGCAGATCCGTTGACTAAACCTCTCTCATGAAAAAAACATGATCAACACCAGAATGCTATGGTATACGATTCATCACAATGTGACTAGATTATTGACTCTAGTGCAAGTGGGAGACTGTTGGAAATATGCCCTAGAGGCAATAATAAAATGGTTATTATTGTACTTCCTTGTTCATGATAATTGTCTATTGTTCATGCTATAATTGTGTTAACCGGAAACCATAATACATGTGTGAATACATAGACCACAACATGTCCCTAGTGAGCCTCTAGTTGACTAGCTCGTTGATCAATAGATGGTCACGGTTTCATGACCATGGACATTGGATGTCGTTGATAACGGGATCACATCATTAGGAGAATGATGTGATGGACAAGAGCCAATCCTAAGCATAGCACTAGATCGTGTAGTTTGTTTGCTAAAGCTTTTCAATGTCAAGTATCATTTCCTTAGACCATGAGATTGTGCAACTCCCGGATACCATAGGAATGCTTTGGGTGTGCCAAACGTCACAACGTAGCTAGGTGGCTATAAAGGTGCACTACGGGTATCTCCAAAAGTGTCTGTTGGGTTGGCACGAATCGAGACTGGGATTTGTCACTCCGTGTGACGGAGAGGTATCTCTGGGCTCACTCGGTAAGACATCATCATAATGAGCTCCATGTGACCAAGGAGTTAATCACGGGATGATGTATTACGGAACGAGTAAAGAGACTTGCCGGTAACAAGATTGAACAAGGTATAGAGATACCGACGATCGAATCTCGGGCAAGTATCATACCGATAGACAAAGGGAATTGTATACGGGATTGATTGAATCCCCGACATCGTGGTTCATCCGATGAGATCATCGTGGAGCATGTGGGAGCCAACATGGGTATTCAGATCCCGCTGTTGGTTATTGGCCGGAGAAGTGTCTCGGTCATGTCCACGTGTCTCCCGAACCCGTAGGGTCTACACACTTAAGGTTCGATGACGCTAGGGTTATAGGGAAATGGTATACGTGATTACCGAAAGTTGTTCGGAGTCCCGGATGAGATCCTGGACATCACGAGGAGCTCCGGAATGGTCCGGAGGTAAAGATTGATATATAGGAAGTCCAATTTTGGTCACCGGAAAGTTTTCGGGCTCATCGGTAGTGTACCGGGAGTGCCGGGAGGGTGCCGGAGGACCCCCGGGAGGGGTGTGACGACCATAGGGCTTCGTGGGCCCTTAGAGGAAGTGTGCCATCCCTTTTTGGGCTGGCCAAGACCTTCTAGAAAGTCCCATGCGGCTGGAGATAAGAGATAGGGCTGAAAAGGATTCAAAAGAAAGAGATCCACCTCCCTTGTGGGAGGTGGACTCCTCCCTAGGGTCGGCCGAACCTCTCCTCTTTGGAGGAGGGGCCAAGGCAGCCCTCCCTCTCCCTCCTCCTATATATATGCAAGGGTTTGGGCTGTTTTGAGACACGACTTCTTTCTCTCTCGGTGCAGCCCTACCCTTCCTCTTCCTCGTTCTCCGTAGCGCTTGGCGAAGCCCTGCCGGAGTTCACGTAGCTCCACCGTCACCACGTCGTCGTGCTACCGGAGATCTCCCTCAACCTCTCCCTCCTCCTTGCTGGATCAAGGTGCGGGAGACGTCACCGGGCTGTACGTGTGTTGAACGCGGAGGCGTCGTTGTTCGGCGCTTAGATCGGAATCCACCGCGATCTGAATCGCTGCGAGTACGACTCCATCAACCGCGTTCTTGTAACGCTTCCGCTTAGCGATCTTCAAAGGTATGAAGATGCAATCTCTCCCCACTCGTTGCTGGTTTCTCCATATATAGATCTTGGTGACACGTAGGAAAATTTTGATTTACTACTACGTCTTCCAACAGTAACAACCTTGCTCAAGGATTTGAGTTCATAGTTTGCTCTTAATGATCTAGGGGATCTTCATTTCTTTTTGGCCACTGAAGTTATGAAAACACATAATGGTATTCACCTGTCACAAGAAAAGTATGCCATTAACTTGTTACACAGGATTGGCATGCAAAATTGTAAACCGTCACCAACACCATTGTCTAGTTCAAAACCTTTATCTTTGATAGAAGGGGAACCCCTGAATTAGGAGGATATAAAAATTATAGAAGCATTGTTCGTGGACTTCAGTATTTGACTCTTGCTCGACCTGACATTTCCTTTGAAGTTAACAAAGTGTGTCAGTTTCTTCATGCACCCACTACAGCTCATTGGACCGCTACCAAGCGAGTCCGAAGGTATGTAAAGAGTACAATGACTATTGATCTCACATTTAACAAGTCATCCTCTACTCTAGTTAGTGCCTTCTCAGATGTTGATTGGGCTGGTTGTGTGGATGATAGAAGGTCCACTGATGGATTTGCCATCTTTTATGGACCAAATTTGATTTCTTGGTGTGCAAAGAAACAGACTACAGTCTCCAGGTCAAGTAGAGAAGCAGAGTATAAGTCTTTAGCAAATGCAGCAGCTGAAGTTATCTGGGTACATTCAATGTTAAAGGAACTTGGGATTGCCCAAACACAACCTCCATGTGTCTAGTGTGGCAACCTTGAAGCAACCTATTGTCGGCTAATCCAGTTTTTCATGCCAGGACTGAACACATTGAAATTGATTTTCATTTTGTGCGAGAGAGAGTTGCAAGCAAACCGTTAGAACTCAGATTCATCCCTTTGAAGGATCAACTTGCAGATGGCTTTACAAAAACGTTGCCTACCAAAAGTTTTGAAGCATTTCAACGTAATCTCAACTTGGTAGCGTTGCGATTAAGGGGGAGTGTTGAATATCTTGTATGACAAGTTAGGAACTAGATAGATATGTCCTTTAAACTTCTCTCTATCTCTTTATCTCTCATGTGTATCTATCCCATGTAAATCTCTCTCTCTCTCTCTCAACTACAACCTAACCTCTGTATCTCTTAATCGATTCATCGATCCCTATCAATATATAAACCGTGAGCACCCCTGTATGGATGCTGAGACGCTTCATATAAGTTCCACAGATTTATATAACCCTTAATTTACACAAATATCCAGCAGCCTCTTTGGGGAAAGAAAGAAGGAAAGGAAAATGTGTTTATGGGAAAGGAGTAGTAAATTCATGTTTCCGTCCTAGCTTTCTCTCGTGTCAGCTGAAAGCTGATCTGCACTACAGGATTAGTTGCGTGTGTTCTGTAGGCTCGTTGGTCTGTACTTCCATCTTTCCGATCTTCGTCAGAGAGAAAGCAATTTAATTTTTATCTCTGTGTGGATGTCTTAATTTCGGTACAGCAACTCACAGCTCTTTGGATAGGCAAGTTCTGCAATGGCTGCACGGACGCCATCTCGGATCGGATTCCGACTTCGACAAGGGGTCGCGTGGAGACCGGAGAGCAAGGCGGCCCATAAATGCACGCTCACCGAGCAATCTTCGAACCCGCTTTGCTCAAGTCGACAACCTTACGATGACCGGGAAGAAGCCTGAAAAGGAAGCAAGAAAGCTGACGGCGCGGTCGCCGCCGACGAACATCGCCGCGGTGCAGATGGCTCTGCCGGCACGCGACGAGTACGAGTGCCTAACACCAGCGCTGGCGCTGCCTCCGGGCGTATACTTCGACCCGACGGAAGAGGAGATCGTGCGCACCTACCTCAACGGGTGGATCGCCGGGCACGAATCGTCGTCGGACGCAGAGGCAGCGCCCCTCGTCATCAAGGACGACGTCTACGGCGATAGACCCGACGTGCTGGCGCGGAAGCACCCGCCGGCCAGCACCCGCGACTCCGACCCCAGCTGGTGGTTCCGCTGCCACTGCAAGGTGCAGGCCACGCGCGGCGGCGCTGGCCACCGGGGCGACCGCATCGTCGCCACGGGAGGCAGCTGGAAGCTGGAGCAGACCACGAAGGAGGTGATATGCCCGGTGGACGGCGAGCACCTCGGGTTCAAGCGCAGCTTCGGGTTCCACGTCGAGCACGAGGGCCAGAAGAAGAAGAAGAAGACGCGGTGGCTCATGGAGGAGTACACCAACGTCGAGTCCCCGGACGAAACCACCGTTCGCAACGACGGCAGAAACGTCCTGCCCGCGCTCTACAGGATATACCCCACCCCACGCGATCCCGGCAAGAAGAAGAGGAAGAAGAAGAGAGGCAGAGGTGATGGGGACGACCACGACGGCGGCGGGCCTGTGAAGGCTGGCCGCGTCATGGTTCCGGAGGATTACTTACGCGCCGCCGCGGCGTTGCTGTCGCCGTCGAGCGTTCGTGGTGCCGGCCGAGAGGAGCCGCAGGGCGGCGTTGAAGCTCCGCCACCACCTTCGGGCTTTTCCAGTGAGTACCAAGGTGAGGCCGCGTCGTCGGATGAAGATCACGGCATGACAATAAACGAGAATAATGTCCTCGAGGAGGTGCAGGGCAGCACCGGCGGCGACGAATCTCCTGAGCTGCGTGCTCTCGTCACGACGAACGGCGGCATCCCGGCGTGGGAGATGGGCATGGGCGGCGGAGACGCTTTCGCTGACACGTCTTGGATCGACGAACACTACCAGAACAAGGAGGGAATTGATCATGAAAGTCTTCAATTAAACTAAAACCATGACAAGTAGTACTATTACGGAATGATGGGAGCAGGGTTAATACTGAAATTGATAAGGACATTATTTCATTAATTTCTTTTTTTGCAGGGAAAGTTAATTAATTCTTATAGTGGCAATTGGGTAGGAAATGATGTGTCTTATATCAACTGGATGATACCCACGCGTTGCCATGGAATTGAATATATAGTTTTCAAGTATTGTGTAAAATATTAATTCAATCCTTACCATTGAAACAGTGTGAGAATTTTTTTTCATAATCAAATATCTTAACATGTAATGTTGTGCATGTCACAATTAAATGCGACATGATTTAAAACTCACCTGGAATGAATTAATGCAAGTTGCATGGCAGATATCCTCTTGTGTTGATCATCAAAGGGCTGCTTGTGGATGAAGCTAGTAAATCTAATGGCTAGAACAATTTTGATGATATGGAAGTGCGCATGTTAAGATAATTAGAAGTACTCCCTCCGTCTCGATGAAGTAGTGCGATCATTCTCTTGTTGTTAGGCTTCATAACTCTTCGATTGTCATATTTTCAGAGGGAAAGTATTGTCTTCGATTAATTGTTTGTGATTGATTATTATTGAGATGTATGGAGTGTTTCTGATAACCATTTTTTCCTGATCTTTTTTACAAATTACAACAAGGTACAAAACCGGGGGTTACACGAGGCTGATGTTAGAAGGAGTCACTAGGTTAAAATGTTGCATTACAATGATTACTCCTACACTATTATCTATCTAAGATGACATGCCATCCTTGAGATGAGATCCAGCCCTCCAGCTCAACTACTTCACCAGCCCGTCTACTAGGGGCCTCTACGTCCCTGCGAATTTGTGCAACACAAGGCCTCACCGCCTTCCGTGTGCTCCTCCAGATGTCTTCAGATGTCGTCGTCTTTGTCCTCACGTCCTCCGTACGCACCAGTAGGCCATGGCACATCCAAAAAGCCACTCGTCGAGGAGGCAGCTCTTGCTTCTGCACCTGAGAAGTGATCCCCCCGTCCATATCGTGGTTTCTCAGTTACAAGTTGCTCCTCCTTTTCTTCGCAGAATATGAATTCGGTATTGTGATTCAGCATTGTATTACTGAATAGTTCGTCTTTTTTTCACCTTAGAATGCATTAGACTGATTTGCTGCGATGTTCTGCACTGCATATATTCTGATTTAATACACTTTGACTTTGGAAGGAAAAGAGTGATGTTCAGTTGGCATTGATGATTTAGACTTTAGTTTGCACCAACATTGTATCATATTACTAAACACTTTTTTGCGGTACATCTTCTGAGCTTATTCATCTAAGAGCATTCACTGGACAATAAGCCAATAGGCTGCTTACCATGAAGCTAGGAGTTTCTTTCAGCCAACTTCCTATCATATTCTATGTGCAATCATGCTTAGCACATAGATGAGATGGATAGTTCGCTGATCCGATTACATATGAATATCAAAGGAAGCGAAAGCATACACTAGCTCTCCAAATTTTAGTAACAAAAGGTTCTCAAAACCCAAGGAGAATTGTGGCTAGTTTTACAAGGTTCTCAAAACCTCCAGACAGTCTGCTTCGATGATCATCTCCTTGAAACCTTCAAGCTTGGTGAGACACACACCTTCTCGAACAAACATGCATGGGCCCGTCTATAAGAGGATCGAGAACACACGACAGGAGCTTGCTCCAAGCTCCCAGGAAGGTAGTAGCAGAACGGGCGACTCCTCCCGCCCGCACCCCCATCAAAATGGATTGTTGCATGAGTATTGACCTTGATCACATTATCTACACCTAATAATAATAAAGGGGCTATTGGTTCTGGCGTTACGTCATTGAAATTGCTCCCAAAGTTATAAAATATTACCCACCATGTCACCTTATTTTTGATGGGTCACAATGTCACCTATAAGTGATAAAAAATGCTTCACACAGGGAAATCCTATACTGCGCCTGGGTCGACAAATGCAGTAGGGACCTCCTATAATGCGCTTTGCATGCTGTGAGAAGATACATCGTGCCCGTTTGGGTTGGCCCATGTACTGGCGGCTTGTTTTGTAAATTTTCTTTTTTTCTTTTCTTTTCCGTTCCATTTTTTTCTACTTTAAATTTTTTGGGGCTTCAAAAAGTTCCAAAAATAAAAAAGTGAGAATTTTGGAATAAAAAGTTTAATAACCTATAAAATATTTGTCGATTACGGTTTCATAAAAATAAATTGCTTGTTCAAAAAATGTTTGAAATTTAGAGTTTTTATATTATTATTTTAATGAAAATAAACAAAATTTTGCCAATTCAAAAATTGTTCATGAATGGAAAAATATCTTAAGAATTCACAAACTGTCTGTGAATTAAGAAATAGTTTATTCATTCATAAAATGTACGCTGATTCAAAAAATGTCCATGCATTTAAACAATGTTCGCTAAATCAAACAAATGTTGGTTAAATCAAAAAAATGTTCGTGAATTTCAAAAATTGTTCCACCAAGTTCAATTTTTTTATTGTAGAAATGTTTGCTGATCCAAGAAAATTCTTTAAAATAACGTTCACAATTTTTTTAAATGTTTATATGTAGTATAAATATTTCATGAATTCAAAAAAATGTTTTGGATTTTAAAAAATTGTTTGGAAAATTGTAAAAGTATTCATGAATTTGAAAAATGTTCACGATTTCAAAAATGTGTGCGAGTTTAGAAAAATGTTCACGATTTCCCAAAATTTAGAGTGATAGTCCTCGATGATGCAGCAAAATGTGATCATAGCGATTGAAGATTATGATTTTTTTTCTTCCGTTGCAACGCATGGGCCCTTTTGCTAGTATTACTAAACACTTGATCTTTATCATTTGTGGTTATGCACTAGAGGAATTTGCAAGGATTTGTTTTATTGTATACCAATCTGTTGACGCCACCAAAGATTTCTTTTTGTTTCTATTACAGTTGAAGCCTAAAATGAGTTTTTTCCTTTTTCTTTTTGGTAGATTTCTGTTGCAATTCATTATAGTTACGGGATTTATTTATTTTTTGTATTGGAACTGAACATATCTCTGTATCTTGGATGACGAAATTGAAATTTGATCTGCAGTTATTCACTGAACATCCTAACCGGGCTTGCATCAATTAGGATATATATGAAGTACATTTTTAGAATGCTGACTGGTTTTTACATCTATCACAATTATATATTATGCTAGTTTTATCATACCATATTTTGTTTCAATGTGTATGGAACTATGGAGAAGAAAAACATAGTTGGTGCCCTATTTTACGTCATCTGCTATGGCAGAAAAAAATCTGGTGCCTTACTTTACATCGCCTTTCTCTTCTTCATTTTTCTTTTTCAAAAGGAGGCTGCAAGCCCCGGCCTCTGCCTATAAGAATGGACACAAATATGTTTATTGTATTATTCAATAAATCATCACAAACAAACCAATGGATCAATTCAAAACCACCTTCCTAAAGACCTTTGTTGCTCTTACAAGCTTAATGATATGCCCTGACCTTGCACCAACGCACATTATCTAATCAGATGGCCGCACCAAGCTGCCCAACGGCGAGCTGAGAGCATCATCCAGTCTAGCATACCCTCTCAGCGTCTCGCATGCACACACTTTAGAATCCGCCATTGCCATCTTTTGTCGTCCCATATTCAAGAGTGATCAATGCATTGACCTTGCCAAGCATGCCTTATGTCGACACCATACATCACCACCATCCCGCGCGCGCCCATAGCTCGGACCCCCTGTGCCACGCATTTGATACCTGCCATCATCGATGGAGTAGATGGAACACTGCTCCACCTTTTGGCCCCTCCAGCCAGAACCTACTGCAAAAACGATGCCTATGAAGGGAGAACGACACTAATGGCGACGTCATCGTCCGATTGAGGAAACCTAGTTACAGGTTTTCCCTCGGAGCAGCACGAGCGAGGTGACGCGGACTACAACAACGATGACTCAACAAGGAAACGACGTCAAATACGGTGCCATTGTTCATCATGACCAAAGTCGACACGCTTTTCACCGATAGTTGCGCCACCCTGACCCCACAGTTAATTGAATCCGCATGGAGCCGTGCCATGAAGACATATCCCGTCGTGGTGACTCGGTCAAGATCTGCCCAGCTACCGACATGCCGCATCCGCCACCGCACCGCTCGCATTCCTGTAACTATGGTCGGCCTGAAGACACAACCAACTCATCGACTAGCACGGAAACGCCCAACCACTAGCCATGGCCAGCTCGCTTCGAAGTTGGTGGCCCCAGCCTGGTCAGGCGCACCACCAAGGAGACCCCACGAACTGGTCGGAGAACGTCGTCGTACGACTACGCTTGACCCCCAGAACCCACTGTTGTTATTGATACCCTCCACCGGACGCCCGAAAATGCATCACCTGGGACACTGAGACGAGCATGGGGAACCGGGCGAGAGAGCCCCACCGCCAGCGACAACTGCAGTATCTTTGCTCGACAACATCTTCCGACGGCGGAACGGGTGGGTAAATGGGGAAGGACAACGACACCAAGGGTCGCAGGGATGGCGCCCTTGCATGGCCCTGGGCAGGAGCGAACGAGGGGTGTGGTTACCTGATCACATATGTGTTCCTATTTTAGGTCTGTTGTGGTTGAAAAATGTTTGATGCCATAAGACCTACTTTTTGGTGTCTTGCAACTTTTGTTGATACATTATAAAACATCTGTTGGGATGCTCTTAGATGTCAAAAATCTAAGACGTGCAGTCACCTTTTGTTACGGGTTCAATAAGAGTTTCATGCCCATATTAATAGGGTTACAATGGGTCCTTGATGTAACCATACATACGTGGTACAATTAGTACGACTATACCTTGCCACACAATGCGCAACCCTATTTGGATCTCTAAGATTCTTTTGGGGAATGAACTCTCTACTAACCATTAAATACTTAATCTGAAATGCTAGTTGTCCATAAGTAGAACTATCTAAACTATTACCAGAAAGAATGGATAAGGCCGTCGCCGAATCCGACTGCACAATAACGAGCCCATCAGAATCCGGTATGGCCATTGACATACCAATCATTATCGCACAATCTCTGGTTCAGGAGCTTCATTCCAATTGAACAACAATCTTGCTAAATTTCATTCGACTGAGATTTGGTTATGTCTTTATCGATTCTATATTCGGGATATATTACATTGAGATCCACGCAAAGTTTTCTTTCTAGATTTTTCTCTTATCTTTCTTACATGTTATGTCACTCGACAGAGACTTGATTAGACAAAGACCTAGCCAGATCCATTGAACAAATATTGATATGCAGTGAAAACCGCTGAACCATCTTGCTTCCGAAGCACCATATATACCAGCAGAGCACAACCTACAGAAGGACAATAAAACCAGGGCTCTTCATTTGTTGTAGTACATTCCATTGGCGCAGCTCTGGAGCAATGTCCATACTAAGCAAATCCTATGCATCTCTAATAAGCATCTAATTTACATAGTATTCTTGTTGCATCTCTACTTATTTCTACTACCATACAAGGTGCCACCCCCGGTCCAAATCCACTGAACCGTAGATTTCTTCTGGCAACACAAAAGACTTGTAGCTAGCTTAACTATCATGGTCGGCGACCCATGTGGAGAGAGCGTAGAGCACCCTGCCTTTCCACCCCTGCAGCAGCCAGTGGTGATCGACGTCGATGAGGAAGTCCTTGTGGTAGTGCTCCCTCACCTTCTCCCTGACCATCCCGACCACCTCCGGGTCCAGCGGCAGCTGCCGGAGCCCCGCCCGGCGGTTCCGCGCCTGCCACCGCCGGTACGTCTCCGGGCGGTCCACCCGGTCGGCGCCCTCGCAGGCGATCACGTTCAGCGCGCACCGCCCGATGATGTCCCGCTCGATCAGCAGCCGCACGTCGTTGTCCCGCGGGATGGTCGCGTCCAGCATGTCGAAGTGCGCCGAGTAGAAGAACATGGCCTCCCTGAACCGCGTCACGAAGAAGGGCGCGCCGTAGCCGCCGTTCGCCACGCACTCCACGAACACGTCGGGGTTCATGTCGCGGATGTTCATCAGCACCACGTCCCTGGGGCACGGGCCGTCCGTGGTCACCGCCACGCTGTCGTCCATCAGGTTCCTGAGGCCGCACTGGCAGTGCACCACGAGAACCTCGCCCGGGTCGATGCGCAGGTCCGAGGCGCGCACGGTGTCCCACCTGGCCGCCACGCCGTGGAACTTGAACGGCACGCCCAGCTCGCGGGCGCAGCTGCTGAGCCGGCGGCCGGTCTCGTCGATCTGCCGGGCTGGGCGGAACCCGGGCTGCGGGAGGTCGATGCCCGTGATCCTCACCTCCGGCGGCCCGCCGTCCCTCTGCGCCAGACACCGCATCAGGCCCGGCCACTGGAGCCCGTACTGCACCCCGAAGTCCACGATGTGCAGCCGGCGCTTCCCGGCCACGGCGTTCAGGATGGTCTTGTTGGCGAACCCGAAGTTCACCTTCTTGAAGCAGCAGGCCGCCATGAACAGCTTGTAGGCCTTGAGGAACTCCACCACCGAGGTGCGCTTGGCCACCAGCGACTGGTAGATCTGGCTCCCCGTGCCTGCCAGCCGCGCTTCCAGCCCCTCGGCGAAGCAGTACGCCAGCCTCTGCGTGGCGTCCCCCGTCGGCCCGGAGTGCTGCTTGATCTGCTTGAGCAGCTCGGTCGCGCCCCGGCGGTCGCCCGCGGCCACGGCCTGCGCGCAGTGGACGAGCATGGTGCGCAGGTCGACCGCGTCGCTCGCGCCACGCTTCGCGCGCGCCGCCTTCCCGTTGTTCTTCTTGGCCTCGCTGTCCATGGCGACGCGCAGCTCCTGTATCCCCTGCAGGCACATCTCGTACTCCTCCAGCATTATTTCGTCGAACATCTCGCGCGCGCCAGTTTCCTCGTTGTCCGGCATCATCAGTTTGCTGCTCCTGGAGGTTTCCGCCTCCAGGTCGTCCTCGTCGTGCCTGTACTTGCGGCCCCGGCCATCGCCGGACGTCAGCGTCCCGTTCGCCACCTCTTCCCTCTTGACGGTGAAGCGGCGCTCCTTGCCGGGGATGGCCTCGAGGAGGGTGTTGTTGGTCGGCAAGAACTTGTTGGCCTCCTCCATGCCCTTGAGGAAGGCCATGTTGAGCATGTCCATGTCGCCGCCGTTACCGAAGAAGGCCGAGAGCAGACCGTCCTTGCCACCGTCGCCAGCAGAAAACATCGCCGGCTTCGGCTTGGCCTCCTCCTCCGCCGGGCCATTCAAGATTGCCGAATTCTGGGTGCCCGGGCTGCCGCCGTTCGCGCTGGCCCCATTGGCCGCGCCCTTGAACTGCGCCGGACTCTGCTGGAACCCCGCGGCTGGGGCGTCAGCGAGGAACGAGTTCCTGGTATCCTCGTCGGCGGGGTAATCGGGGAAGAGCATGTCGTCGAGGTAAGGCGGGGAGCGGAGGAGCTGGGAGAGCTCGAGCGGGTCGTAGGGCCAGGAGGAGCCGTTGGTCTCCTCGGAGGAGGACGTCGTTGCGGCGTTGCTGCTGCTGATGACGTTGCCGTCGGAGGAGGCCGTGCCGTTAGGCGAGCCGGAGGAGGCGGTGGTGACGTCGGAGATGATCTGCTCGTACGGGCGCTGCACATCGAGGATGGCGGGCTGGTCCGGGAATTGGTAGAAGAACTTGTCGTCGATGTCCTCCTCCATGAGCATGCGCGAGATGAAGTCGAGGTCGACGTCGGCGGCGGGGGGCGGCGTGGGCGGCAGGTCGAGAAAGAGGGACGGGGAGAGCGGCGAGAACTCCTCCGGCGTCGCGTCCATGGCTGGCAACCTCTGGCTTAGGCGAAGCGTGCGGAGTGCGACGAGTGTGAGCTATGGATTGACTGGTCTGGATGGAGACATGGGTGGAGTAACTTGGGGGACGGAGAGGGGTTGGCCGTTGGGGTATAAAAATGGCAGCTGTGGGCTTGAAAGTCCAACCGGAGCGAAGGTTCGAGGAAGGTCGGACGCGGCCCAGCACGGAGACTAGAACGCGACCGTGGCCGGGGCGACGGAGGGAGGAGACGACATGCGATCTGACGCACACAAGTTGGCTAACCAGATCACTCTCGTCTCTCCCGCGGAGTGACAAGCATGGTGTCGAAACATTGCTAGACAGCTAGACGTGGTTCAAACATTTTTAGCATTGTGCATAAAACGTCCATGAACCTGTCGAGATGCTCCAATTTGGTAAAATCAAAAACAAACTTGTGGAAGGATTGGGCGAGTCTGGACGCCTGCACGACGGACTTCGACACATCCGACCCATCCAACCCCCTACCAGGGCCCTTTTCCCCAACTATGTTTCTCCCTTTGCTCTTTATCCACATCCATCAAGATCGCTGCCTATTTCTTGTCGTACCACCCTTGCTTCACTCAGGCGCCTTATACTTCGCTGTTGGTGTGCCTCGGACCCGTCTGCACCTGGGTATCATTCACCCTTACTGACGTTGTTCATGACGGACGCCACGCATGAAAAGTGGTTGGCCAAACGCCATTGAAATTCTTTTTGGCTTTCTCCTTGTTTTGAGGCGAGCAGGAAGATAACGGAGTACTCCATGAGGGATGACACATGAGTGTGGGGTTTGTAAACATGAAACAAAAGATTACGATATTTCGGTAACATGTGCATTTTTCGTTTCATGAGCACAAGCACCACACATCGCTACAATTTGGATCTGATCCATGATCGCAATGCAAAGTCGTTACTCCACCGATGATACATCATTATCGAAAAAGGCTTTCGCTCCGCTTTATATATAAAGCAACGATCATGCATATAACTAAACCCCAACACACGGCATCGGTACACACGACACACACACCCAAGACAAGATACAAAGGTGATGCACAACACCACATCACCCTAACGCCACCAAGCATACTAAAGATAAACAATAAGACAGCTTGGAGACGCTTGCGACCTTCACTATGAGCTAGCCACCGTGAATAAGTGAGGTTGATCCTCAATGTAGCAAAGACACCAAGACGGTGCCTCCAAGAAGGGCACAACATCGAAGTGCCGTCACTGTCCGATCCAAAAGATCGAGTTTTCATTCGGAGTAAACTGGGGGAGACAGGAGCAGCCACAACGGAGCCTTCGGGAAGGGAACAACGCCTGCGGATGTCGTCATTGTCGACGGCCAAAGAATTGTGCAGCTAATGCACCTCGACCCTCATCCACCTCCAGCAAACCACCACGCCGAACATCAACCACCGACAACAATGCCAACTGTGTGGCCATGGCGGCCCGCACGCACCAGAGACTCGTGCTCCGCCCATGAACACCGCGCCTCCTGTTGCCAGGGCCATCGCCCTGCCACCAGACAACCCCGAGACCACACAAAGGCCCTAGCTTTGGCCCAACCAGCGGCCCTCGACCGACGAAGCCACATCATATGCTCCGCCCCGAGCATCGTCAGAACTGCGCCAACTCGCCCACGGTCGAGGAAAGGGGGAGAAGGAGGAGCGAACGCATCCGAACCAGCACACCCTTGTGCCGGTGATAGGTGACGCGACAGCATCGAGACCACCCATCCCTCTCACCGAGTTCCCCACACAATACACCCCATGTCACCCCACCATGGCAGCCGACACATATCCCCACGAGACCACCAGCAATCACACGCCCGTCGGCGAGGGACACCAAATTGACCCACAATAGCAGCCAAGGGAGCTCACCGGAGATGCCTCCTCACGCTGCCCATCGACATCCATGCGCCGAACCAGGAAGATCCCAATGCGGGCACGAACAACATGCCCAGCCAGCCATCACCACTGCGCTGCCACCCCCACCAGCCCGGCGCAGAGGCAGGGGCGGCCGCCCGCAAATCATGTCACTCGGGACCCCGCACCGTCAAATCGGGCGGATCTGGGCTAGCCACCGTTGTAGCCGCCTGCACCACCCGCCAAGCGTTCTCCGCCTCCATCGATCCCGCCACCCGACAGGAGCTATGCAACCGTCGATGCATCGCTGCACCATCGTCCTGGCCACGCGCTGCAGCCACGGCGCCCCACGTGAGTGCTGCATCACGCGTTGCCTCGGCGTGGTTGGGGAGGAAGAAGGACCCCGTAGCCGGCCACCACGAGGGGCTTTGACCCGACGGCTCCGGTCGGCGGCGGGAGGGGAGAGAGGAGCGGAGTGGGGAAGGGGTGGACTGGCGCCGCCACCTGAGTCCCCTACGGGGACAACGCAGGGGCTAGGTTCACCCGATGATACATCATTTCAAACGTCATCATGAAGTATTGCGACGCGATTGCACAAGTGAAAAGAATGAGGCCAACAAGAACATTAATGATGCAGATCGTAAGTTTTACTTCCGGTTTCTCTAGGTATTGATCAATACTTTGATTCACTCAATGTTGTAACTTGATTATCACGTCATTTTATAGCCCGAAAGCGATGTTGCGATGTACCAAAGGATGGAGGGCAAGCCCTTCGCACTGACACATTGTTTGATGAAGCTCATGGATCGGCCCATTCGGGTGAACAACATGTGTGATGAAGATGGTCAAACTTTAGAAGAGAAAACTTGAGATAAATGTCGCTTTCAAGGAATATGGTTAAATTTAGGACCGGTGAATTTTAAAAACTTGTTGAAAATTTGGAGTTTTTATTAGGATTTAGATGTATGATTGAATTGCTATCGATCAACATTCAAAGTGAGGCTACACGGCAAAATATTTGGTTTACTTTTTTTCTTTGAAAGGGTAGTCATTGGGTGCAACGGGTTGGATGACCGTCTCTCTACGAGATGCCCATGGATACATCCGAATGTGTCCACAAATGTCTAGTACTCGCTTCATTTCACAATGCAGTGCGCCAACGTTTTTCAAGATTTAAGTTTGATCATACATTTAACCAATGAGACTGACTACGGCGGGAATGAAAATATTATGGAACGGAGGAAGTTTTATTAGTTAAATGTATGATCAAACTTATATATATCAAAAAAAGGCATGCGCATTATATTATGAAACGGATGGAATATATCATTTTGACACACGGGATTGGAGAGGACTCACATAGTAAAAAACAAATTGGCACTTGATACGATATCCGGGAACCTAACTCGCGGCATGCTCAATATTGACGCTGGATTCCACGAAAGTGCAGTGAACCTGAGATAAATTCGGTCGTTATTGGGCGTCGCAGAGCCATCCGATCCGACCAAACCACAAAAGCAGAGTCAGTACAGAACGGGTCAATGTTGCCATTGTAACCTAGGACTATTTATTTCCTGAGCTTTTATTATTTCTTCAAGTGAACCACCATCGTCCTCATCGAGACTCGGATGCGATGCACTACTTCTTTAATGGCGACACAGAGAAAAGTTTTGCGAGGAAACGTTAGCTGGTTTTTAGCTTAAAAAAAAAAACGTTAGCCGGTTTTATATACAACCAATTGCGTCCGCATCAGATAATGCACTGACCAACCCGAGTGGTCGATCTGGCTAGCCAACTTGTCCGCAGGTGCTTGGAGAGCAATCCTGTGGAGTCTAGATCAAGCCAGATTCCACTTCCTCGTTGGTCCTTGCAGCACAAGACAGACAACAACTGTAATTAACCAAGGTGATTGTTTGACTTGTAATTACCGCACGTGCTTGACCTCTTCTCTGTCTTGAACTCTTGATGCTTCTCTTCTATGAGTACTAGTATTTGTCCGTGGCGTGGCCAATCAAGTAGACTCGTATTGGATGTTTTAAATCATTATATGTATTGGAGTAGCAATTTATCGAGGAAATATCGATTGACCATGAGTGTTGCTTTCACCTTTCCCCCTCTTCTCTTTATCTATAGATTCCTCTTCACGGTTTTGTTAACTGTTGATTCCAAGCCGAAGCGGCACACAGAATACCTTATCCGGTCCAAGTCCACGGTCAGCACGGACTATGAACAACAAAGCCACGTCAGATGGCAGTTCGTCATGAGACTTGGGACATGGGATAGGCTAGCTCCTTCGTAGTCGTACATCATCTCCTCGGCCGAAATAATCTTTATCTAATAATAAATAATAATAATAATAAAGTAAGGATAACTTTTGATCGTCCGTCATGGAATTTGTCCTTAGATTTCGTATGAATTATCCTCTGTGCCACCGGTAAATGGAGAAGACAGTTCGTTTTTTTATAAATCGGTCGTTCTTCTGTGTCAAAGAAAAACGATCCCTCATTAAATCACAAGTCCATAGCCATGCCAACTGGTTCGCTGCTTGCGGTTCCACCTTGAAGACCTACCCGAAAAAAAAGAAAAACCTAGGTTCAAACCCTCATACTCCCCTTTTTTTCTCCCCTGTCTCTCTATTAGTACAGGCGGGCTGGCTCGCCGGCTACCCAACTAGGCCGGCCTACCGCGGCTTTCAACACTTATTTGTTTATTTTTTTATATTTGCTTTGTTTTTCCTTATTTTAGCTTCTGGGCCGGCCTAGCGCGGCTTTCAACACTTATTTGTTTATTTTTTTTATTTGCTTTGTTTTTTTTCTTATTTTAGCTTTATTTAGATATACTCTGAATATTTTAATTATAAAAAACTTTTGTATGCAAATTTTGCAAAATATATATCAATCATGCATTAAATAAATACCAAACTTGAATAGAAAAAGTTTCCATCATATGTAGAAAATGTACAGTACATATGGATAATTACTATATTTTTTCTTTCTTTTTGAAAAATATTGATCCTGTATTTATTTTATTTTAATGTGCATAGAAAATGTTTCCGATGTACATAAAAATGTACACAAAAGTATACAATGTGTATGGAACAAAGTAGACATAAAAAATATAAGTTTAAAAAATGTTAATTATGTATTTGGAGAATGTCAATCGTGTATATCAAAAATGTTCATGATGTATACAGAAAATATAGAATGTGTATTAAAAAAGTAGACATCAAAACTAAATATATTTTGAAAAATGCTGACCATGAAATTGGAAAATATTAAACGTGTCTTTGCAAATGTATCAAAAATGCACAATGTTGCTGAAACAACTTTACGTAAACCATTGGCTTAACTTTGATTTTTATATATTGATTCATACTTTTTTTCTTCTGTTGTAACGCATGAATATTTTTGCTAGTCAAGCTAAAGGGGCAAACAAGTTTGCAACCTAGAGGGTGCACGCGAGCTTGCTAGAGTCTTACGAGGACGATCATTCTTCTTCTTCTTAAAAAAAAAAGACAATCTTAAAACGCCTGCAACCGGACGTCTCAAATGATTTCTTATATGCCCGCGAATATTCCCGGCGAGTAACCGGACAAAAGAGAAGTAAAAAGGAGACCTAACCAGATCTCTCGTATCGTCCATATACATCCGGATTGTCCGCGAACTCTCATATTGAGGACAAATATAGGAAGGATATGAGGGCTCGCGGACACGCCCGGACGTGTACTGTCGGTCCGCCACATAGGATGCGACCCTTTTGTTTTTCTTTATTAATTCTTTTATTTCTTTCTTTTCCTCTTCACCAATCACGTGCATGTGACCGGACATATGAGGAAGAAAAAAAGGTGTAGCTGCGCAGACGGACAAATAGGGGACACGCCTGGTCACTGACCGGACGCGTCCATAGGCGTTTAGAGGGTCATATTTGCTATGTCCCGCTGTAGATGCTCTTAAAGCACAAGTATCCGCGGCCCTTTGTGTTGTTGTAACGAGAAGTTTGTTGCTTTACTTTCTCTAGCCTTGTTGAACTTCTAGTTATCCTGGTGTTGTTAAAGTGTATATGTGGATTGCCTAACTCTTTCCATCACTTCAGACTTTTGGTTGTGTTGCTAGTGCGTGAAGCTTAACATGGTACCAGATCTAAGGTCTTGAGTTTGAGTCTTGACTTTCGCAGTTTATCTAAAAAATTACTATTGCCTCCCTTTGCCCATATAGGTCTCTTGAGCTATACCTCTGAGCATGTCCACGTGTTGACTTTCCGCGTCACACGTGTGAGGGGGTGTTGAAGTGTATATGTGGGTTGCCTAGCCCTTTTCATCAGTTTGAAATTTTGGTTACGTTGGCTAGTGCATGAAACCTTTCTCCACCGCCAATTCCATGATGCTCCCCACCGGGAGTGAGTAATTCCTTCGTAGGATTCCTGGTCGGTGAGGAGTTGGATGAGATTCATCATGTAATCGAGTTAGTTTTGTTAGGGCTTGATCCCTAGTATACACTATGTTCTAAGATTGATGTTACTATGACTTTGCCATGCTTAATGCTTGTCACTAGGGCCTGAGTGCCGTTATTTCAGATCTGAACTGTTTATGTTATCATCATTATATCTATGTTCTTGATCCGATCTTGCCTAGTCATATGCACCTATTACGTATTATGATCCGTCAACCCCATAGTGACAATATTTGGGATACTTCGCGGTGATGACCGTAGTTTGAGGAGTTCATGTATTCACTAAGTGATAATGCTTTGTTCCGGTTCTCTATTAAAAGGAGGCCTTAATATCCCTTAGTTTCCTTATGGACCCCGCGGCCACGGGAGGGTAGGACAAAAGATGTCATGCAAGTTCTTTTCCATAGGCACGTATGACTATATACGAATACATGCCTACATTACATTGATGAACCGGAGCTAGTTCTGTATCGCCCTAGGTTATGACTGTCACATGATGAATATCATCCAACAAGTTACCGATCCAGTGCCTACGACCTTTCCACTTATTGCTCTTGCTAAGTTACTACTGCTCTTGTTGTTGTTCCAACTGCTACAAAACCATTGCTACTACTGTTACCGCTACTGTTACTATTGCTACTACTATCAAACCTATCATATTGATGTGCTACTGATCACTTTGCTGCATATATTTATCTCCAGGTGTGGTTGAATTGACAACTCAACTCCTAATACTCTCAAGTATTCTTTGGATCCCCTTGTGTCGAATCTATAAATTTGGGTTGCATACTCTACCCTCGAAAACGGTTGCGATCCCCTATACTTATGGGTTATCAAGATCTTTTTCTGGCGCCGGTGCCGGGGAGCATAGCAATATTTGTTGTGTCACTTGGGATTTATATCAAATTATCACTATGAAGAATCTAAAGGATACAAGAACCAAGATCGTCCCCTCTCGTACAAGAGGAGGTAAGGAATTTCCATCTAGCTCTGCTTTTGTTCCACCTACTGTTTTGAATCAACTTGTTATACCACCACCTATTGATCGTCCTGATATGCTTGATGATGCTACTTCTAAAATTTATAATGATACCATTGCTACAAGTGTTGAAACTGTTCCACTGAATGAATTACTTGATGCTCATCTTGCTAGAGCTAGAGAACTTGAAAATGCTAAAACTGATAAAGATTTTGAATCACCTGCTACTCCTCGCTCTCCTAGTTTTGAAATGCCCAAAATACCTGAAGGTTATACCTTGGATGAAGAAATAGCCAGAGAGATTATTTCTTGTGAGGATAGAAATGATGTTAAGAAACTACTACGCAAGTATAAGGAAAAGACCTTGAATGCTAGAATGAAATGTGATCCTAAGTTTGCTACTTCACCTATCTGTGTTACTGATAAGGATTATGGATTCTCAGTCGACCCAGAGTTAATTATTTTGATTGAATCTGGTCCTTTCCATGGCTATGAAACTGAAACTGTAGTAGCACACCTTACTAAGCTGAATGATATAGCCACCCTCTTTGCTCATGATGAGAAGATTCGCTACTATTACGTCCTTAAATTATTTCCGTTCTTATGAAATGGTGATTCTAAGACATGGTACAATACTCTTGCTCCTGGTTGTGTGTGTAGTCCCCATGATATGATCTACTACTTCTCTGAAAAATATTTTCCTGCTCATAAGAAACAAGCTGCCTTACAGGAAATATTTAACTTTGTGCAAATTGAAGAAGAGAGTCGCCCACAAGCTTGGGGGAGGCTTCTCCAGTTGCTTAATGCTTTGCCTGATCATCCTCTTAAGAAAAATAAAATACTTAATATCTTCTATAATGGACTAGCCGATGCTTCTAGGGACTTCCTGGATAGTGGTGCTGGTTGTGTTTTCAGGGAACAACCTGTTGAACAAGCTGAGGAATTATTGAATAACATATTGAAGAACTATGATGATTGGACTCTTCCTGAACCACCACCTAAACCCACTCCGAAGAAGAGAGGTATATTATTTCTCAGTCCTGAAGATATGCAAGAGGCAAAG
Organism: Hordeum marinum; assembly: GCA_022496015.1. Taxonomy (NCBI): domain Eukaryota; kingdom Viridiplantae; phylum Streptophyta; class Magnoliopsida; order Poales; family Poaceae; genus Hordeum; species Hordeum marinum. Next base: position 116,728,478 of record CM039678.1, read on the forward strand.
AAATCTATGAAGGAAAAAGGCATTAAAGCTAAGGATGTTAAGAATTTGTCACCTATTGAAGAAATACATGGGCTCAACACACCACCATCTCCACATGTGGTAGAGGTAAATTCTTTAGTAAAGTTTGATGAAGGTGATATCCCTTACAATAAACATCCTAGTTAGTGCTTATATGAGTTTGACAACTATATTATGAAGCAAGATCATTTCAATGCCCATGTTTTGAAACAATTGAAATACAATTCTGATATGATTGCTCGCTTGAGTGACTTGCTATTTAGAATCAGTAATGATGTTAGAGGTGTAGGAAAGCATGCCTATATGGTTCAAACTCAGTTAGAACAAGTTGCTAAGTCTCAAAAAGATTTGTTTGATGAAATGAATAGTAACATGCATGATTTTGTTGCTAGAGTGGTAACTACAGGTGCTAGAATGACCCAAGAACCACTTTATCCTAAGGGTCATCCTAAAAGAATTGAACAAGATTCTCAGAAAATTAATAGTGATGCACCTAGTCCTTCTAAGAAGAAAAGGAAAAAGAAAAATGATAGGACTTTGCATACCTCTAGTGAACCTGAGACACAAAAACCTCCTGATAGTAATGATGTATCTGTTTCTGGTGCTGAGACTCAGTCTCGTAGTGAACATTCACCTAGCGATAATGAAAATGATAATGATAATGTTCATGATGATGCTCAATCTAGCAATGATAAAGAACCAGATAATGATGTAGAAATAGAGCCTGCTATTTATCTTGATAACCCACAACCTAAAATAAATGTCATGATAAAAAAAAGACTTTGTGGCTAGGAAACATCGTAAAGAAAGAGAGCCATGGGTTCAGAAACCCATGCCATTTCCACCTAAGCCATCTAAGAAAAAATATGAAGAAGAATTTGAGCGCTTTGCTGAAATGATTACGCTAATCTTTTGTGTACCGTTTGACTGATATTTTGAAAATGGCCCCTTATGCAAAGTACATGAAAGACATCATCACAAATAAAAGAAAGATACCGGCAGCTTAAATCTTCACCATGCTTGCTAATTATTCCTTTAAGGATGGAGTACCTAAAAAACTTGGAGATCCTGGAATACCAACTATACCTTGCTCCATCAAAAGAAACTATGTTAAAACTACTTTGTGTGATTTGGGAGCCGGTGTTAGTGTTATGCCTTTCTCCTTATGTAAAAGACTTGATTTGAATAAACTCACACCTACTGAGATACGATTGCAAATGGATGACAAATCAACGGCCATACCTATTGTTATCTATGAGGATGTGCCCGTTGTTGTTGTTGCAAATATTACTATCTTAACGGACTTTGTTATTCTTGAGATGCCCGAGGACGACAACATGTCGATTATCCTTGGTAGCCCCATTTTGAATACTGCAGGGGATGTTATTGATTGCAAGAAAAGCAAAGTCACTTTTCATATCAATGGCTATGAGCATACGGTGCATTTTCCGAAGAAGCAATTCCAAGTGAATGGTGTTAATGTTATTGAAAATTATCCGACACTCACTATTGGAAGGTTTCAATTACTGATAACCCACAAGTATAGGGGATCAATTGTAGCCTTTATCGATAAGTAAGAGTGTCGAACCCAATGAGGAGCTAAAGGTACAAATATTCCCTCAAGTTCTATCAACCACCGATACAACTCTACGCACGCTTAACGTTCGCTTTACCTAGAACAAGTATGAAACTAGAAGTACTTTGTAGGGGTAACAGGATAAGTTTGCAAGATAATAAGCGGCACGTAAATAAAAACTAGGAGCTGCTAAGATAAAGAAACAACTAAGTTAGTCTTAGCAGAGAGCTTTTTGTCACAAGAAAGTTATTTGTCCCTAGGCAATCGATAACTAGAGCGGTAATCATTATTGCAATTTTATATGAGGGAGAGGCATAAGCTAACATAGTTTCTCTACTTGGATCATATGCACTTATGATTGGAACTCTAGTAAGAATCCACAACTACTAAAGATCATTAAGGTAAAACCCAACCATAGCATTAAGTATCAAGTCCTCTTTACTCCCATACGTAAACAACCTACTTACTCGGGTTTGTGCTTTCGTCACTCACGCCACCCACCACAAGCGAATCATAAACATATTACAAACTATATAGCGGGGATCCTTCACACTTGCACGACACGGAGAGCACCATAGGACAGCCACTACAAGAAATATGTCAACTTGTGACCTTCTCATAGTGACCCGAGCTGAATTTGTCGTAAATCCACGGCCATTTTGCTAGGAAGGGCTCAATCCATCAAATTGCCTTACACCAAATGGTCATAAAGCACACAACAGTGGTCGATGGCCTTATTTCTACCCAATTACGACCAATATAAATGGTCATGAGGTTGTGAACATGGATGCATTGGTACTTAAGGCCACCTCCTTTTTGTATGTATAAAAAATATGTACGATGTGTAAAACCAAATATAGACATCAAAACGTATGTATGAAAAGCTGTTTTGTGTTGGGAATATATGAAAAGATGTTAATAATGTATTTGAAAAATGTTAAACATATATAAACAATCCATGTGAGCTCATAATCCAATGTTTGTTTGTGGTAATATTTTCAGTCTGTGAAGCAACTATATTTAATATTGCTTTATAATTGTTGAAAATTTACCAGGACATGACCCTACCCGTAGAACCTCCCTTCACCAAATTTTAGCTCATTTAATTTATACAATTTCCCTCAATATTTTTCCAAATTTTCTGTTAAGTGTTGAGCATTGTGAAGGAAGTGAAATTTTTATTTATCCAAATGGTATGAAATTTTTAGAGTGCTTTCATATGCCCAAATTATCATCCTTCTCCAAATTGCAGCTCAATCCAATCATCTATGTGAGCCCAGCATCAATTTTTATTTTTTGTCCAAATTGGCACATTGGAAAGAAAGTGATATATAGAACCCCCAAATTTCCCTCAAACTTTTTGGGATCTCTTCCATATTCAAATCATTTCCACATGCCAATATTCAGCTCCATTTGCTTGGTAAATCTTCATCAGCAAATTTCCAAAGTTTATGTCCACAGAGAAGCTTTGTGAAGAAAGTACTGGCTAGGATTATCTAAATGATATGAGATTTTTCCAAATGTTTCAAATATTCAAGTAATCACTTTGCACAAAAATTGAGATTTATCTAGCAATCCATGTGAGCTCATCATCAAATCTTTTATTCTGGTCATATTTTCAGTTTGTGAACCAACTATATTTTATATTGCTTAATTATTTCTAAAACTTTACCAGGGCATGTTTCTACCTATATAACTTGGCTCCACAAAATTCGAGATCATTTCATGTAGCCAAATTCTCTCAATAATTTTCCCAAGTTTCTGTCTAGAAAAGAGCATTGTGAAGGAAGTACCACTTTGGCATGTCCAAATGATATCAATTTTTTACAGCATCTTCATATGCCAAAATGACTATCCTCCACCAAATTGCAGCTCAATCCATTCATTCATTTGAGCTCACCATCCAATCTTTGTTTTTGGTAATATTTTCAATTTGTGAAGCAACTATATTATATATTGCATTATAATTTCTGAAAATTTACCAAGACATGACCCTGCCCATAGAACTTCCCTACACCAAATGTTATCTGATTTTAATGTAGCCAATTTTCCTCAATATTTTCCCAATTGTGTGTTCACTAGAGAGCATTGCAAAGGAAGTACCATTTTTATTTATCCAAATGGTATGAAATTTGTACAATTACTTTATATGCCCAGATTACCATACTCCTCCAAATTTCAGCTCAATCAAATCATCTATGTGTTTTTGACATGTCCAAATGGTATCAAATTTTTATAGTGCCTTCCTATGCCCAAATTACTATCCTCCACCAAATTTCATCTCAATCCATTCATTCATTTGAGCTCAGCTTCAACATTCATATTTCTGTCTAGTGTGGTACTTTGCAAAGCAAGTGCCACCTAGTCTCCTCCATTTCAGCTGAAAATTTGCGAAGATAGTCTCCTTAGTAGATGATAATCGTCAGCCAAAATTTAGGTCCATTGGCCATGTTCATTTCCCCCACCACTAATCAAACACTTGGCTGCTCATTCATGTTTGAGCTTAGTTCAATCTCCTCATAAGATTCTTTTGTTGTATTCTTCTTCCTAACACCTATCGGGGGAGTGACCAGCTCACCAGACATGCCTAGGCTGCCCAGAACGTGTGGCAACGCCACGGTCACTCGGTGACCATGTGGCTGGCATACCGGTTTATATGCTCTGTAGTTGGAGCCCTCGTACACCATACAAACCTCGACGTCTTGCCACCACACCATGTATGTATGATTAAATGGATACTTATGTACCTACAAAAGATTTTTGGAAAAATAAAGAGCAAACTATAAGGCAGTTGCAGCTCAAATTTGACCCGCTTCCTACTAAATCGATGAAAATTTATCCTTTTCACGAGAGGTGGCTCAAAACTTCTGCCACCCAACCATTTTGTCAATTGTACATTAAATATGGCCTCATATTTTAGAAAAATGATTTTGTCCTATTTTGCAACAAATATATGGCATATCCTTCACAAAAAACTCATTTTGGGCACTCGAAAAATGGAAAATGAATTTTTCGTCCAAAGAAAATGAAAACTTCCTTAGGCAACATTGTTTGACATTCCAATATGCACCTTTGTGCACAATATTATATCATTTGAACAAACTATGACATGAATGTGGCCATAAGATTGATCATTTGGCTTGAAGGACACGAATCTTCACACATGATAACTCATTTATTAGAAGACTTTTTAAAAATAATTTCCGTATTACAAGTTTATTATTTTTCCTGATAACTTGGTCACATATAATGGCACAATGTGAAGGTTTTTCAAATTCTTTTTTTAAAATTTTCATGCCCATTTCAAAATGCGGTCAAAACAGCGGGCATGACCGTTCCTAGTTAGTGGTTAAATCTTGGAAAAGTTTTTTTGTTTTTGTTTCTACGATTAAACAGATACTTTTGTACCTAGAAATGATTTTTGCAAAAAATAAAAAGCAATCTATGAGGCAGATGCAATTCAAATTTGACTCACTTCCTAATGAATCGGGGGAAATTTGTCTTTTTCACGAGAGCTGGCTAAAAGCTTTTGACACCCAACCATTTAGTCAATTTTACATTAAATATGACCTAATATTTTATAAAAATGTTCGGTCCTAGTTTGCAATAAATATATGGTAGGTCCTTCACAAAATAACCCATTTTCCGCGCTCGAAAAATGGAAAATGAAATTTTTGTGCAAAGAAAATGAAAACTTTGTTAGGCAACATTGTTTGCCATTATAATATGTACCCTTGCACAAAATATGATATCATTTGAACAAACTTTGCCATGAGTGTTGCCATAATTGTGGTCATTTGCCTTGAAAGCCATGGATCTTCATACATGATAGCTCATTTCTAATAATACTTTTTTAAAGAATTATTGTATTAAAAGTTTATTATTTTTCTTGGTAACTTGGTCACATATAATGACACAATATGAATGTTTTCCATTCTTTGATTGTTTTTTGAATTTTTCATGCCCGTCTCAAAATGTGGTCAAAACGGCGGGCATGACCGTTCCTAGCTAGTGGTTGAATCTTGGGAAAAAATTGGTGTTTCTATGATTAAATAGATACTTTTGTACACACAAATGGTTTTTTGAAAAAATCATGAGCAAACTATAAGGCAACCGTAGTTCAAATTTGACCCGGTTCCAAGTGAATCAGCGGAAATTTGTCTTCTTCACGAGAGGTGGTTCAAAGCTTTCGACACCCAACCATTTGGTTAATTGTACAATAAATATGGCCTAATATTTTATATAATTCATTTGTTCCAATTTTGCAACGAATATATGATAGGTCCTTCACAAAAAACTCATTTTGGGCACTCGAAAAATGGAAAATGAAATTTTCGTGCAAAGAAAATGAAAACTTTGTTAGGCAACATTGTTTTGCCATTCCAATATGCAAACTTTTGCAAAATATGATATCATTTAAAAAACTATAACATGAATGTCAAACTTGAAAACCATGGATCTTCATACATGAATGTCGACAAAATTTTTAGAAAATGCAAAAAAGTACCAAAAACATGAAATTTGGCATGCTGTTGGTTTATGAAACCAAAAGGGCGTGCAAAAAGTTTGAAAATATTTCATCAAATTAAACACAGTAAATCTAGCTAAAGAAAAAGCTAAAGAAACACAAAATAAATGGGGCTTTTCTATTTGCTGACTACCCCATCACTTGGATCGGTGACATGGATGGTTGGCCAGCCATCCACTCCCTCACTCCCCCCACAAACCCACTCCCTCGCTACCTTATACTCTCTCCCCCCGGTCATCTCTCTGCCCACGTCTCTATCTCTCTCTTCTCTCGCCGAATCCTCCTCCGCCACCATAGCCGTTGCCGTTCGCCGTCACCGTTGACGGTGCCCTTCGTCGCTCACCCCAGCCTCTCTCCCCTGTAGCTCTTCCCCGCCGGCATCCCCTGCAGCTTGACCATGCCAGCCTGTCTCCCCTGCCAGCCTCTCTCTCTCCCTGCAGCTCTTCCTCACCGGCCTCCCCTGCAGATCACCCCTCTCAGCCTCTGTTTGCCGCAGCTTGCCCCTGCCGGCCTATCGACCCCGTAGGTCGCCCCTGCCAGCCTATCTCCCCTACAGGTCGCCCCGCCGGCATCTCTCCCCTGCAGGTCACTCCCGCCCATCTCTCGACCGGGTCGCCGCCGCTTGGGTCACCGTCGCGGATCGCCGCTGCTCCCTGCATAGGGCCGGACTCCCAGGAGCCGCTCGGGTCACGTAGGGCCAACGCTCGCCCCACGGGCCGATGCCCCCCGTCGATGGACATGCATGGATGGAAGAGCCGGATGCCCAGGATCACACGCAGACTCGCAACACCACCGCCGGATGCGGTCGCTGTAGATGTCGTTGGACTCGAGGCCAGAATGACTCAGGGCTGCCATAGATGCTCACCGTCGGACCACCGACGACCATGTCCGTCCTTCGCCTCCTGAACGAAAGGACCACCGCCATGGATCCATTTAATAAAAAAGGAAAATGAAAATACATTTAATAAAAAAGGAAATGAAAATATTTAGACAAATGCCATGACTTAAAGGAAAATGAAAATATTTAGACAAAAGGACGAGGCTTTAAAAGGAAAATGAAATTTTTTAGACAAAAAGCCTACGACCCAACAATAAAAAAGGCTGCAAGGTTAGGCATGGCCCATGAACCCGACCAAAAATTGACAGAAAAAATATAAAAAGGCTGAATTGTTGGGCTTGGTCCAAGTAAAGTGTTGAATTGAACCGGGCTGGTTCTTATCAACAACCAATTCACTTGGTCAAAAATTTGCCATGTCAACTTGCCACGCTGGATCCGATGTGGCCCGGGTAGACTGCCAGTGACCAAAACAATTGGTCGTAGAACCAACAACCTTTTACATATCACAAAGAAGGTCGTTAAGTATCATTAAAGATGGTCAGCTTTTGACCAACTGTTTTTGGTCACAAAAAGGTTGCAAATGAAAAATAATGACCATTCAGTGACCAATATTTATGGTCGCAAGTTAGAATATTTCTTGTAGTGAGCACCAATAATAAAACATGCAACTCAAACCAATCATGATCATCAATCAACCCATAGGACAAAACGGATCTACTCAAACATCATAGGATAGCCATACATCATTGGGAAATAATATATAGTGTTGAGCACCATGTTTAAGTAGAGATTACAGCGGGGAGAAGAGGTGTTGAACCGCTCCATAGAGGGGAGAGAGATGGTGATGATGGCAGCAAAGTTGTTTGTGTAGATCGCCGTCACGATGATGGCCCCGGTGGCGTTCCGGTGCCACCAGGAGAGAGGGGGAGAGAGCCCCCCTCTTCTTCTTCTTCCTTGACCTACACCCTAGATGGGAGGAGGGTTTCCCCTTTGGTTCTTGGCCTTCATGGCAGCAGAGGGGAAGGACCCCCTCCGAGATTGAATCTCTCTCTGTTTCCTTGTGTTTCTGCATTCCCAGATTCTAGCCTTTCGCCGTTTCTTAAATTCCCGAAGATCCGTAACTCTGATTGGGATGAAATTTTAACACGATTTTTATCTGGATATTAGCTCTCTTGCGGAGGAAGAAGGGCACCAACCACCTTCAGGGGTGACCACAAGCCACACAGGCACGGTCAGGGGGTAGGTCGCGCTCCTGGATTGTGGGCCCCTCGGGCATCGTCTCGCGTTGATTCTTTTTACCAAAAATCACATATATTCCAAAAAATCTCCGTAAGCTTTTATCGCGTTTGGACTTCGTTTGATATGGATTTTCTATGAAACAAAAAACATGCAACAAGCAGGAACTGGCACTGGGCACTGGGTCAATATGTTAGTCCTAAAAATAGTATAAAAAGTTGCCAAAAGTATATGAAAGTTGTAGAATATTGGCATGAAACAATCAAAAATTATAGATACGACGGATACATATCAATTACCTCTACCAATTGTCAAAAAGAAATATGATATTATTATGGTTGGGGATATGCCTATCCCCATTGAGGTAACCTAGTGTTTTACGAAAGTTCTTCGGTTTCATGCTAATCGGAAGTGTTTGTTAATAAGACTTGATCAACCTTATTAATGAATCATTTTCGAGAGGTATGAAGTTCGTAGACACAACTCTCTGTATCCACTTTTGATTTTCTGTTTTAGTTAGTAGAATAAAATAAAATGCCATGTTTATCATGTTTTCTATTTTCTCCGTGCAATAAAAAATGACCCAAAAATAAAAATTCTCAGAATGCCCTGAAAATTTAACATGAATATTTTCCGATTATTTATGAATTTTTGGTGCAAATAACACCCGAAGGGAGTGCACAGGGTGCTCAGCACCCAGCAGGGCGCGCTAGCACCCCCAGGTGCGACCTGGTGGGTGGTGGCCCCCCACGTAGGCCCCCTCACTTATCCCTTTAGCCCACATTGTCACCTGCCTCCAGAAAAGAAATCACCACAACCACCACTTTCGTGTTTTTGCTCTCAAACCTGCAGATTTCGATCTCTTTGCTCGAAGCTCCGTTTCCGAAACCGTTTGGAGGAATTGCTACTTGGTATGTGACTCCTCCATTGCTCCAATTAGTTTTTGTTTTTGTGAGTTATTTTCAGAGTAATTAGCTACTCTTGGTGCTGCAGTAGATGATCTTGCATGTTGAATTCTTAGAGTTCTAAGTAGTTTGAATGCTCAATATGGCCTCTATGCATGCTTGGGAGTTGTTGCTAACAATCTTACAAAGTTTTGTTAAAAAAAATTGAGGACTAAATTTTTCCAGAAATTTTATAGGAATAAAAATGCAATTCTTTTGGAGTTCTTCGAGGAGGACATCCTCGGGAGCCTCGTCAAGTGGAAGCTCAGTTCAACAGTCTTATGTAGAACCAAGCGAAAGCTCAATGCGAGATGTCGCTACCAAATCATGCTTGTGGCCTTGCGACGAGTTCATGGAAGGTGCAGGTATTAAGGAGGAGTTTTATCAATTTATTCACAACACGGGTCTTGCTCCCTTCATCGTAGATAAGTGTCCCCAGCACCTTGAGCTTACGAAAACCTTCACAAACAAATTCAAATATTTTCCATGCGAGTCTAGAGTTTCATTTAACCTGCACGATCATTCCTTTACAATGTCATTAGAAGTGTTTAGCGATGCATGCAAACTTCCTTTTGAGGGTTCCTCCGATGAACCCACAAAGTCTAAGTACGTGTCATTTTTAGTTAACGTTGCTTTGGCGAGGATAGAGGGGTAGCACAAGGGAGAATTAACAGCATCCATTTTCCATCACTCCAATATTTTGCGCTCTTTAACAGTAAATGTATTTTAGGTAAACAAGAGTGTAGCACCTTATGTGCTCACGATTTGAGTCTCTTACAAACTGCCATAATTAGGAATAAGGATTATAATCTTGGTGCAATTGTTGCATGGAGGTTGCATCTTAATGCTGCTAATGGCAATTTTTATGGAGGAATTTATGCCTCACGTGTAGCTGAGAGATTAAATGTTTCACCTTGGCCAAATGACCCCATCCTACCCACTCAGTATTTAGACTTTGATGCTATGAAGCGTCATAAGTTCCTTACGGGCATGGCCACCAACTACACCTGTAACTTGAGATTTAATAAAGAAACATGTTCTGCCTGTTGTTTTTCCTGCTCCTGCTCTCTTTGATTTTCACACTAGGGGAAGATATTATGTTCTTGAGAGCGAAGCTTATGAGTACAATGCGGAGGTTGAAGCTGCCAGGAGGGCCACGGAGTCTGTTCCAAGGTTCTCTATGAGCCATCGCCCAGATTATTATTCATACGGATGGTGATTACCAAGCTAGGCCAAAAGCCTAAGCTTGGGGGGTACGTATTTCCATCGACAATACATTCATGTTCGCACATTTCATTCGAATTGTCGGTGTTCATACTTTTTCATTGTAATATCCATGCTAGATTTGTTTTCTCACTTTGTTCTTGTGTGTTTGAAAAACTTTGAGAAAACCCAAAAACATTTCCTATTTCTTTCTAGTTTTTCTTTCTAGCTTAGTTTAATTGTAGCATTCAAAATAAAATCCAAAAAGATTTCTCGCTTCTTCTTTTACTTGTTGGGAGCTATCCCATGTAAATAGTTTTTATCGTTTTTGTTTTTCTTCTTTGTTTTGCTTCCTCCAAGAAAAAACAAAAACTCCAAAAATATTTCAGTGTGTTTCTTTGAATTTATTTTCATTTTTACTTGAGTCGTACCGAGGAGAAGACCATGATGAAATTGTTGTGTGGTTCTCATCTGCACTATTGTTTACCTAACAAAGAACTCATATTACCTTGTCTTCTCCTCTTGAATAAAATTCATGCATATTCCAACATAGTCCACGACATTATTGCACTATTATTATCTTCTTATTGTTCGGTTGTGCAAGTGAAAGACAATAATGACGACATTTGATGAACTGTCTGTGGCAGAGAAAGGCAGGTATGAACTCAACTTCTTTTTGTTTTTGTAAATATGTTTAACCTAGCATCCCTTGATTCAGCTCATTATGATCAAACATGTTTGCAATGACCATTAGAGATTATACTTGTTCATGCCATGGTTAACTAGCTAGGAGTGGATAATGATTTATCTTGGGTGTCAACATGCATTAAAACGGTTGTGATGCGGTATGATGATATGGTATCCTCCTCTGAATATTTCAAGTGGCTTGACTTGGCACATGTTCACGCATGTAGTTGAATCAAAAACAACATAGCCTTCATGATATTTATGTTCATGGTGTCCATATCCTACTCATGCTAGTATTCAATGTTGATTATATGTAATGCATGTTCATGACCGTCTTCGCTCTCTAGCTAGCCGCTTCTCAATCTAATTGCTAGCCTTCGCCTGTACTAAGCGGGAATACTGTGTGTGTATCAAAACCCTTAAACCAAGTTATGCCAGATGAGTCCACTATATATACCTATAAGCGGTATTACCCTGCCGTTCCAAAGTAAATTTGCATGTGCCACCTCTAAAAAATCAAATGAACATTTGTTTTGTGTGCCAGACCGCTCATGAAGCGATAGGGGGTGGTCAGTCTATTCCATGTTAAGCAGGTTATTCTCATGATGAGTGTTTATTCACTTGTCCTTACACGAGAGGGGTGGTAATAGGGATTCCCAGTCCCAAAATAAAAAATAAAAAATAATTAAACAAAACTCCCCCAGGAATGTTGTTAGTTTGGACAGTACCCGTGGATGCGGCTCACCGTGGAGTGTGATTGTTGGTGGAGGGGGAGTAAACCTTTACTTTTACCGCTTGGGAACCATTGCTAATTTGTTTATCATGGAAGATATTGATAACTCTTGGTCGTGACGCTGACAGGAAGGGTGTACCTCTCAAAATTATATCTATCTCTGTTTTAAACTCTGAGCTCTGGCACCGCTGCAAATCCATACTTCCCTCTTGGAAGGGACTATCTATTTACTTTTATGTTGACTCATCACCTTCTCAAATAAGTGCCAGACCTGAGAGAACTATTGTCATCCTCATGCATTATGTATAGTTGATGTTGGATGCATCATTACTTGGATCTTTTCTACCATGAATTACAATGTTTAGTCGCTGCTTGAACTTTGGAGGTGCTTTGCATTTATGTTTTGCGGTCTCAGAAACGGCTAGCGAGATACCACTATTGTCATATTGTGTCACGATTGTTTTGACAAAATTTTAGCTCTTGAGATATCTTATTATTGATCACTAGTTGCTTATGTTTTTTATATGAGTAAATATAATTCTTAAGAGTTATTGTTGACATGGTTAGTCATAATCTTTGCTAAAAACCTGGGTGCTACTTAAGCATATATATGTAAACAAGAACGAAAGAGTTCATAAAAGTTTTTGTTTATCACTTTCAGTTTATCAACTGAATTGCTTGAGGAAAAGCAAAGGTTTAACTTTGGGGAAGTTGATATGTCTCCAACGTATCTACTTTTCCTCACTCTTTTGCCCTTGTTTTGGACTTTAATTTGCATGATTTGAATGGAACTAACCCGGACTGACACTGTTTTCAGCAGAATTGCCATGGCGTTGTTTTTGTGCAGAAATAAAAGTTCTCAGAATGGAACAAAACTTGCGAGAGATTTATTTTGGAAAATATAAAAAAATACTGGAGCCGGAAACCACCGGAGAGGGGGCCCAGGGTGCACCAGCCCCCTCCCGGCATGACCTGGTGGGTGGTCAGCTCCTCGTGGCCCCACTTTACCTATATCCGCCACTATAAATTCCAAAATTTAAAGAAAAAATAGGAGAGAAAGAATTGTCGCATTTAACGAGACGGAGCCTCCGCCACCTCCTGTTCTTTATCGGGAGGCCAGATCTGGACTCCGTTTGAGGCTTCGGAGAGAGGAACCTTCGATCTTTGTCATCACCAACCTTTCTCCACCGCCAATTCCATGATGCTCCCCACCAGGAGTGAGTAATTCCTTCGTAGGATTCCTGGTCGGTGAGGAGTTGGATGAGATTCATCATGTAATCGAGTTAGTTTTGTTAGGGCTTGATCCCTAGTATCCACTATGTTCTAAGATTGATGTTGCTATGACTTTGCCATGCTTAATGCTTGTCACTAGGGCCCGAGTGCCATGATTTCAGATCTGAATCATTTATGTTATCATCATTATATCTATGTTCTTGATCCAATCTTGCCTAGTCATATGCATCTATTACGTGTTATGAGCCGTCAACCCCATAGTGACAATATTTGGGATACTTCGCGGTGATGATTGTAGTTTGAGTAGTTCATGTATTCACTAATTGCTAATACTTTCTTCCGGTTCTCTGTTAAAAGGAGACCTTAATATCCTTTGTTTCCTTATGGACCCCAGTGCCATGGGAGGGTAGGACAAAAGATGTCATGCAAGTTCTTTTCCATATGCACGTATGACTACACACGGAATACATGCCTACATTACATTGATGAACTGGAGCCTGTTCTGTATCGCCCTAGGTTATGAGTGGCACATGACGAATATCATCCAACAAGTTACCGATCCAATGCCTATGACCTTTCCACTTATTGTTCTTGCTAAGTTACTAATGTTGTTGTTGCTGTCCCAACTGCTACAAAACCATTGCTACTACTGTTACCGCTATTGTTACTATTGCTACTACTATCAAACCTATCATATTACCGTGCTACTGATCACTTTGCTACAGATATTTATCCCCGGGTGTGATTGCATTGACAACTCAACTGCTAATACTCTCAAGTATTCTTTGGCTCCCCTTGTGTCGAATCTATATATTTGGGTTGAATACTCTATCCTCGAAAACGGTTGCGATCCCCTATACTTGTGGGTTATCAGGGACGATATTCAAAACTAACCACATACATCGTGCCAACAATTTGAATCAACCGGATGAAATTCGATCAAACCAGACACATTTTATCAAAGTTCGGATATAATATAGAGTCAATTACACTACTGGTGTCACAAGTTGGCATGAATGTTCACTTTGGTGCTACAAGTTATGGAGTACATCAAAGTGGTGAACTAACTTGGCTTGATTGTGCATGTACGGTGCTTTTCTCAGATTGATATGAATCAGGCGCTGACTATGCAAGCCAGCATGGCATGAGCTTTTACCGAAACCACTTTCCGTTAACAAGTGTCGAATTCTTCTGTTAGCTAGTCAAAAAATTTAGTCAGTAAAGGTCGAAATATTCAGTTAACAAATGTCGAAATATTTAGTTACAAGTGTCGAAAAATTCAGTAAATAAGTGCCAAAAAATTCTTTTAAGAAGTGTCGACAAATTCAGATAATAAGCGTCGAAAAATTCAGATATGAAACATCACGGAACATTACATAAGCATAGTTGCTAAACAAAGTAAGAGATAAATTTGATCATTTCATCACGTACTGTTAAAATTATTGCATCTTGAATTAGTTTCTATGAGAAACTACACAACAAGGTTTCTATTAGAAACTGCACAACAAGAGTTCATTACGAAATGAAGTAAAATTTTAGAAAAAAATTGTTTTTGAGAAAACACACAGAGCACATTCAGGGATACCAACATTGGTCATATTCAAAAGCATATAACTGTTGGGAGACGTAGTAGTAAATCAAAAAATTTCCTACATGTCACCAAGATCTATCTATGGAGAAACCAGCAACGAGTGGGGAGGGATTGCATCTTCATACCTTTGAAGATTGCTAAGCGGAAGCGTTACGAGAACGCGGTTGGTGGAGTCGTACTCGTAGCGATTCAAATCACGGTGGACTCCGATCTCAGCGACGAACAATGGCGCCTCCGCATTCAACACACATACAACCCGGCGACGTCTCCCACGCCTTGATCCAGCAAGGAGGAAGGAGAGGTTGGGGAAGAGCTCCAACATCAGCATGACGGCGTGGTGGTGGTGGAGCAGCAAGGTATTCCGGCAGGGCTTCGCCTAAGCACGGAGGAGGAACAAGAGAGGTAGGGCTGCGCCGTGGGAGAGAGATCACATCTTGTCTCAAAACAGCCAAAACCTCAAGTATATATAGGAGGAGGGAGAGGGAGGGCTGCCTTGGCCCCTCCTCCAAGAAGGAGAGCTTCGGCCGAAGCTAGGGAGGAGTCCACCTCCAACAAGGGAGGTGGATCTCTTCCTTTTGAATCTTCTTTAGCCTTATCTCCTTATCCCTAGCCGCATGGGCATTTCCAGAAGGACTTGGCCAGCCCAATAAGGGCTGGTACACCTCCTCTAATAGCCCACGAAGTCCTTTGGTCGTCACACCCCTCCCGGGGGTCCTCCGGCACTCCCGGTACACTACCGATAAGCCCGAAAACTTTTCGGTGACCAAAACTGGACTTCCTATATATCAATATTTACCTCCGGACCATTCCGGAGCTCCTCGTAACATCCAGGATCTCATATGAGACTCCGAACAACCTTCGGTAATCACGTATACCATTTCCCTATAACCCTAGCGTCATCGAACCTTAAGTGTGTAGACCCTACGGGTTCAAGAGACACGTAGACATGACCGAGACACCTCTCCGGTCAATAACCAATAGTGGGATCTGGATACCCATGTTGGCTCCCACATGCTCCATGATAATCTTATCGGATGAACCACGATGTTGGGGATTCCATCAATCCCGTATACAATTCCCTTTGTCTACCGGTATGATACTTGCCTGAGATTCGATCGTCGGTATCCCTATACCTTGTTCAATCTCGTTACCGGCAAGTCTCTTTACTCGTTCCGTAATACATCATCTCGTGGCTAACTCCTTAGTCACATTGAGCTCATTATGATGATGTCTTACCGAGTGGGCCCAGAGATACCTCTCCGTCACACGAAGTGACAAATCCCAGTCTCGATTTGTGCCAACCCAACAGACACTTTCGGAGATACCCGTAGTGCACCTTTATAGCCACCCAGTTACGTTGTGACGTTTGGCACACCCAAAGCATTCCTACGGTATCTGGGAGTTTCACAATCTCATGGTCTAAGGAAACGATACTTGACATTGAAAAGCTTTAGCAAACGAACTACACGATCTTGTGCTATGCTTAGGATTGGGTCTTGTCCATCACATCATTCTCCTAATGATGTGATCCCGTTATCAATGACATCCAATGTCCATGGTCATGAAACCATGACCATCTATTGATCAACGAGCTAGCCAACTAGAGGCTCACTAGGGACATGTTGTGGTCTATGTATTCACACATGTATTATGGTTTCCGGTTAACACAATTATAGCATGAACAATAGACAATTATCATGAACAAGGAAATACAATAATAACCATTTTATTATTGCCTCTAGGGCATATTTCCAACAGTCTCCCACTTGCACTAGAGTCAATAATCTAGTTACATTGTGATGAATCGAACACCCATAGCATTCTGGTGTTGATCATGTTTTGCTCGTGAGAGAGGTTTAGTCAACGGATCTGCGACATTCAGATCCATATGCACTTTACAAATATCTATATCTCCCTCCTTAATGTAATCACGGATGGAGTTGAAGCGGCGCTTGATGTGTCTTGTCTTCTTGTGAAACCTGGGCTCCTTCGCAAGGGCAATAGCTCCAGTGTTGTCACAGAATAGAGTCATCGGGCCCGGCGCACTTGGAATTACTCCTAGGTCGGTGATGAACTCCTTCATCCAGACTCCTTCCTTTGCTGCTTCCGAAGCAGCTATGTACTCCGCTTCACATGTAGATGCCGCCGCGACGCTTTGCTTGCTGCTGCACTAGCTGACTGCCCCTCCGTTCAAAATATACACGTATCCGGTTTGCAACTTGGAGTCGTCCGGATCTGTGTCGAAGCTAGCATCGACGTAACCCTTTACGACGAGCTCTTCGGCACCTCCATATATGAGAAACATGTCCTTTGTCCTTTTCAGGTACTTCAGGATATTCTTGACCGCTGTCCAGTGTTTCGCTCCAGGATCACTTTGGTACCTCCCTACCAAACTTATGGAAAGGTTCACATCGGCTCTGGTACACAGCATGGCATACATAATAGAGCCTATGGCTGAAGCATAGGGGATGACACTCATCTCTTCTCTATCCTTTGTCGTAGTCGGGCATTGAGTCGTACTCAATCTCACACCTTGTAACACATGCAAGAACCCCTTCTTGGACTGATCCATATTGAACTTCTTCAATATCTTTTCAAGGTATGTGCTTTGTGAAAGACCTATGAGACGTCTCGATCTATCTCTATAGATCTTAATACCTAATATGTAAGCAGCTTCTCCAAGGTCCTTCATTGAAAAACACTTATTCAAGTAGGCCTTTACACTTTCCAAAAGTTCTATATCATTTCCCATTATCAGTATGTCATCCACATATAATATGAGAAGTGATATAGAGCTCCCACTCACTTTCTTGTAAATACAGGGTTCTTCATAAACCTGTACAAAGCCAAACTCTTTAATCACCTCATTAAAGTGAATGTTCCAACTCCAAGATGCTTGCACCAGCCCATAGATGGAGCGTTGGAGCTTGCATACTTTGTTAGCATATTTAGGATTGACAAAACCTTCCGGCTGCATCATATACAGTTCTTCCTTGAGGAAGCCATTAAGGAATGCCGTTTTGACGTCCATTTGCCAGATCTCATAATCATAAAATGTGGCAATTGCTAACATGATTCGGACAGACTTTAGCATCACTACGGGTGAGAAAGTCTGATCGTAGTCAACTCCTTGAACTTGTCGATAACCCTTAGCGATGAGCCAAGCCTTATAGATGGTCACATTACCATCCGCGTCAGTCTTCTTCTTAAAGATCCATTTATTTTCAATGACTCGCTTATCATCAGGCAAGTCCAGCAAAGTCCACACTTTGTTCTCATACATGGATCCTATCTCGGATTTCATGGCTTCAAGCCATTTGTTGGAATCCGGGCCCGCCATCGCTTCTTCATAGTTCGAAGGTTCGCCGTTGTCTAACAACATGATCTCCAGGATAGGGTTGCCGTACCACTCTGGTGCGGAACGTGTCCTAGTGGACCTTTGATGTTCAATAGTAACTTGATCTGAAGTTTCATGATCATCATCATTAACTTCCTCTCTAGCCGGTGTAGGCTCCACAGAAACAACTTCCTGTGCTGCGCTACTCTCCGGTTCGAGCGGAGGTACAATTACCTCATCAAGTTCTATTTTCCTCCCACTTACTTCTTTCGAGAGAAACTCTTTCTAGAGAAAGTATCCATTCTTAGCAACAAAGACTTTGCCTTCGGATCTGAGGTAGAAGGTATACCCAATAGTCTCTTTGGGATATCCTATGAAGACACACTTTTCCGCTTTGGGCTCGAGCTTCTCATGTTGAAGTTTCTTCACATAAGCATCACATCCCCAAACTTTTAGAAATGACAACTTAGGTTTATTTCCAAACCATAATTCATACGGTGTTGTCTCAACGGATTTTGACGGTGCCCTATTTAAAGTGAATGCGGCAGTCTCTAATGCATATCCCTAAAATGATAGCGGTAAGTCGGTAAGAGACATCATAGACCGCACCATATTCAATAGAGTGTGATTACGACGTTCAGACACACCATTTCGCTGAGGTGTGCCAGGCGGCGTGAGTTGTGAAACAATTCCACATTTCCTTAGGTGCGTGCCAAACTCGTGACTTAATATTCTCCGCCACGATCAGATTGTAAGCACTTTATTTTCTTGTCACGTTGATTCTCTATCTCACTCTGAAATTCCTTGAACCTTTCAAAGGTTTCAGACTTGCGTTTCATTAAGTAGACATACCCATATCTGCTCAAGTCATCAGTGAGGGTGAGAACATAACGGTAGCCACCACGAGCCTCGATGCTCATTGGACTGCATACATCGGTATGTATTATTTCCAACAAGTCAGTTGCTCGCTCCATTGTTCCGGAGAACGGAGTCTTGGTCATATTGCCCATGAGGCATGGTTCGCACGTGTCAAATGATTCAAAATCAAGAGACTCCAAAAGTCCATCAACATGGACCTTCTTCATGCGTTTGACACCAATATGACCAAGGCGGCAGTGCCACATGTAAGTGGGACTATCGTTATCAACCTTACACTTTTTGGTACTCACACTATGGACATGTGTAACTTCACGTTCGAGATTCATCAAAAATAAACCATTGACCAGCGGGGCATGACCATAAAACATTTCTCTCATATAAATAGAACAACCATTATTCTCAGATTTAGATGAGTAGCCATCTCGTATCAAGCGAGATCCAGATACAATGTTCATGCTCAAAGCTGGTACTAAATAACAATTATTAAGGTTTAAAACTAATCCCGAAGGTAGATGCAGAGGTAGCGTGCCGACGGCGATCACATCGACCTTGGAACCATTCCCGACGCGCATCATCACCTCGTCCTTCGCCAGTCTCCGCTTATTGCGCAACTCCTGCTTGGAGTTACAAATGTGAGCAACTGCACCGATATCAAATACCCAGGAGCTACTATGAGCGCTGGTTAGGTACACATCAATAACAAGTATATCACATATACCTTTAACGTTGTCGGCCTTCTTATCCGCTAAGTAGTTGGGGCAGTTCCGCTTCCAGTTACCGATACCATTTCAATAAAAGCACTCAGTCTCAGGCTTGGGTCCATTCTTGTTCTTCTTCCCAGCAACTTGCTTACCAAGCGCGGCAACAGATTTGCCGTCCTTCTTGAAGTTCTTCTTACCCTTGCCTTTCTTGAAACTAGTGGTCTTATTTACCATCAACACTTGATGCTCCTTTTTGATCTCGACCTCCGCTGATTTCAGCATCGAGTACAACTCAGGAATGGACTTCTCCATCCCTTGCATGTTGTAGTTCATCACAAAGCTCTTGTAGCTAGGTGGAAGCGACTGGAGGATTCTGTCAATGACCGAGTCATCCGGGAGATTAACTCCCACTTGAGTCAAGCGGTTGTGTAGCCCAGACATCTTGAGGATGTGCTCACTGACAGAACTGTTCTCCTCCATCTTACAGCTGAAGAACTTGTCGGAGACGTCATATCTCTCGACTCGGGCATGAGCTTGGAAAACCAGTTTCAGCTCTTGGAACATCTCATATGCTCCATGTTGCTCAAAACGCTTTTGGAGCCACGGTTCTAAACTGTAAAGCATGCCGCACTGAACAAGGGAGTAATCATCGTAGCGTGAATGCCAAGCGTTTGCAACGTCTTGCTCTGCTGGGAGAACGGGTGCGTCACCTAGAGGTGCATCAAGGACATACAATCTTTTGAAAGCTATGAGGATGATCCTCAAGCTACGGACCCAGTCCGCATAGTTGCTTCCATCATCTTTCAGCTTGGTTTTCTCTAGGAACGCGTTGAAGTTGAGGTTGGCATTAGCGTTGACCATTGGATCTACAATATAGATTGTAAAGACAATTTTAGACTAAGTTCGTGATAATTAAGTTCACATAATCAAATTATTTAATGAACTCCCACTTAGATAGACATCTCTCTAGTCATCCAAGTGACACATGATCCATGTCAACTAGCCCGTGTCCGATCATCACGTGAGACGGACTAGTCATCCATGGTGAACATCTCCATGTTGATCGTATCTTCTATACGACTCATGTTCGTCCTTTCAGTCTTCCGTGTTCCGAGGCCATGTATGTACATGCTAGGCTCGTCAAGTCAACCTAAGTGTTTCACGTGTGTAAATCTGGCTTACACCCGTTGTACGCGAACGTAAGAACCTATCACACCCGATCATCACGTGGTGCTTTGGAACAACGATCCTTAGCAACGGTGCACAGTTAGGGTGAACACCTTTCTTGAAATTTTATTGAGAGATCATCTTATTTACTACCGTCGTTCTAAGCAAATAAGATGTAAACATGATAAACATCACATGCAATCAATATAGTGACATGATATGGCCAATATCATCTTGCTCCTTTGATCTCCATCTTCGGGGCACCATGATCATCACTGTCACCGGCACGACACCATGATCTCCATCATTGTGTCTTCATGAAGTTGTCTCGCCAACTATTACTTCTACTACTATGGCTAAGGTTTAGCAATAAAGTAAAGTAATTACATGGCTTTTATGATTAACACGCAGGTCATACAATAAAATAAGACAACTCCTATGGCTCCTGCCAGTTGTCATACTTATCGACATGCAAGTCGTGAATCCTATTACAAGAACATGATCAATCTCATACATCACAATGCATCACATCACATCCTTTTGGCCATATCACATCACAAGGCACATGCTGCAAAAACAAGTTAGACGTCCTCTAATTTGTAGTTGCAAGTTTTTACGTGGCTACTATAGGTTTCTAGTAAGAACGTTTCTTACCTATGCCAAAACCACAACGCGATATGCCAATTGCTATTTACCCTTCATAAGGACCCTTTTCATCGAATCCAATCCGACTAAGGTGGAAGAGACAGACACCCGCTAGCCACCTTATGCAACAAGTGCATGTCAGGCGGTGGAACCGGTCTCACGTAAGCGTACGTGTAAAGTTGGTCCGAGACGCTTCAATCCACAATACCGCCGAATCAAGATAAGACTAGTAGTGGTAAGCAAATTAACAAGATCGACGCCCACAACTGCTTTGTGTTCTACTCATGCATAGATTCTACGCATAGACCTAGATCATGATGCCACTGTTGGGAGACGTAGTAGTAAATAAAAAAAATCCTACATGTCACCAAGATCTATCTATGGAGAAACCAGCAACGAGTGGGGAGGGATTGCATCTTCATACCTTTGAAGATCGCTAAGCGGAAGCGTTATGAGAACGCGGTTGGTGGAGTCATACTCGTAGCGATTCAGATCGCGGTGGACTCCGATCTCAGCGCCGAACAACGGCGCCTCCGCGTTCAACACACGTACAACCCGGTGACGTCTCCCGTGCCTTGATCCAGCAAGGAGGAAGGAGAGATTGGGGAAGAGCTCCAACAGCAACACGACGGCGTGGTGGTGGTGGAGCAGCAAGGTATTCCGGCAGGGCTTCGCCTAAGCACTACGGAGGAGGAACAAGAGAGGTAGGGCTGCGCCATGGGAGAGAGATCAAATATTGTCCAAAACAGCCAAAACCTCAAGTATATATAGGAGGAGGGAGAGGGAGGGCTGCCTTGGCCCCTCCTCCAAGGAGGAGAGCTTCGGCCGAAGCTAGGGAGGAGTCCACCTCCCACAAGGGAGGTGGATCTCTTCCTTTTGAATCTTCTTTAGCCTTATCTCCTTATCCCTAGCCGCATGGGCCTTTCCGAAAGGACTTTGACAGCCCAATAAGGGCTGGTACACCTCCTCTAATAGCCCAGAAAGTCTTTTGGTCGTCACACCCCTCCCGGGGGTCCTCCGGCACTCCCGGTACACTATCGATGAGCCCGAAAACTTTCCGGTGACCAACACTGGACTTCCTATATATCAATCTTTACCTCTGGACCATTCTGGAGCTCCTCGTGACATTCGGGATCTCATCCGAGACTCTGAACAACCTTCAGTAATCATGTATACCATTTCCCTACAACCCTAGCGTCATCGAACCTTAAGTGTGTAGACCCTACGGGTTCGGGAGACACGTAGACATGACCGAGACACCTCTTCGGTCAATAACCAACAGCGGCATCTAGATACCCATGTTGGCTCCCACATGCTGCACAATGATCTTATCGGCTGAACCACGATGTCGAGGATTCAATCAATCCCGTATACAATTCCCTTTGTCTACCGGTATGATACTTGCCCGAGATTCAATCGTTGGTATCCCTATACCTTGTTCAATCTCGTTACCGGCAAGTCTATTTACTTGTTCCATAATACATCATCCCGTGGCTAACTCCTTAGTCACATTGAGCTCATTATGATGATGTCTTACCGAGTGGGCCCAGAGATACCTCTCCGTCACACGGAGTGACAAATCCCAGTCTCGATTCGTGCCAACCCAACAGACACTTCCGGAGATACCCGTAGTGCACCTTTATAGCCACACAGTTACGTTGTGACGTTTGGCACACCCAAAGCATTCCTACGGTATCCGGGAGTTGCACAATCTCATGGTCTAAGGAAACGATACTTGACATTGAAAAGCTTTAGCAGACGAACTACACGATCTTGTGCTATGCATAGGATAGGGTCTTGTCCATCACATCATTCTCCTAATGATGTGATCCCGTTATCAATGACATCCAATGTCCATGGTCATGAAACCGTGACCATCTATTGATCAACGAGCTAGCCAACTAGAGGCTCACTAGGTACATGTTGTGGTCTATGTATTCACACATGTATTATGGTTTCCGGTTCACACAATTATAGCATGAACAATAGACAATTATCATGAACAAGGAAATACAATAATAACCATTTTATTATTGCCTCTAGGGCATATTTCCAACAATAACAAGCTCATACATGTTCATTTAAAAATCCTAGAAAAACATATGTTCAGCCCGTGACATGTTTCCTCTTAAGCAAAGGGGTAATTTAGTTCTAACAATGTAGATTACAAAAGTTCATTCATGAACTTGATTGTATTTCATCTCATTCATGAACTAATTTGATATGCAGCTTGGTCTACAAGGTCTGAAAGTCATCAAGCCACTCCTCTTGAGGTGCATTTTGTGTCACTGGGAACTCCTCAGCTTGCACATATCATCTTGGTTCATCTGGTGGAAACATGATGTTCCACAACCCAACTCATGGTCATGTTAGTCCTCCAATGTTACCTCTCCATGTCCCTCTGTCACTACCTGCCCAATCCCTCATACATTTCCTCTCCCAAATCCTCTCCTAGGTACTCTGCCTACTCCTGTGACATTCCCCCTTCCTCTTCCAGTTGGTCTCCTCTTTCTCCCTCTTGCATTTTTAGTTGCCTGGTAGCTTTCTTCTGGAACATCTTAAGGAATGTCTTCTGTCACTCCTCTTCTTCTAACCCTATATGTTGCCATAGCAGTTGTAACCTTGGGAGGGGGTATGGTATCTCTAACATTTGTAACAAAAGAAGATTCTGGAAGAGGTCCGATATCCATAATTGGCACATATGCTCTCCTCTCCTGAGTATCAAACAATATAGCAATTTTCAGATACAGTTTTGATGTGAATTCAGAATATTCAGTTTTGAACAAATACAAAATTCTTACCATTTGTGGCATGAGAAACACTATTGACCATGGTTTTTGAGTAGGATCCATGTGTGTGTGCATTGTGTGGGGCATTATGTTCTGAAAAGAGTGGAAACGAAGTGTCAAGTCTACTAGGCAGGGAGTAAAATTCTTATTACATTGCAGTAATATTATTTGCTTTCATCTTACTAAAATGATTGAAGGATCTGTTGGGGAACGTTGCATGGGAAACAAAAAAAATTCCTACACACAGGCAAGATCTATCCATGGTGATGAGTCTCTACAAGAGGGAGAGTGGATCTACATACCCTTGTAGATCGCTAAGCGCAAAGCGTTAATAAACGTGGTTGATGATTGACACGCAGGTCATACAATAATTACAGACAACCCTATGGCCCTGCCGGTTGCCGTACTCATCAACAGGCAAATCGTGATATTCTATACAAAACATGATCATCTCATACATTACATATATCTCATCATGTAATTGGTCATATCATATCACAACATATCCTGCAAAAACAAGTTAGATGTCCTCTAATTGTTGTTGCATGTTTTACGTGGCTGCTATGGGAATCTAGCAAGAATGATTCTTACCTACGCAAAAACCACAACGGTGATACACAAATTGCTATTCAACCTTCTCAAGGACCGCCTTTGTCGAATTTGATCCAACTAGAGTACGAGAGACAGACACCCACCAGCCATCTTTATGCAACAAAGTCACATGTCAGTCGATGGAACCGGTCTCTTGTAAGCGTACAAGTAAGGTTGGTCTGGACCGCTTCATCCCACAATACCGCTGAATCAAGAAAAGACCAAGGGAGGAAGCAATCTAAATATCAACACCCACAAACTCCTTTGTGTTCTTCTCGTGATCTCATCTACACGTAGACCTAGCTCATGATGCCACTGTTGGGGAACGTTGCATGGGAAACAAAATTTTCCCTACGCACACGCAAGATCTATCCAAGGTAATGAGCATCTACGAGAGGGAGAGTGGATCTACATACCCTTATAGATCGCTAAGCGGGAAGCATTAAGAAACACGGTTGATGTAGTCGAACGTCTTCGCGATCCAAACCGCTAGCCGTCCCGCGATCCAATCATGATCCGTCCCGATCTAGCGCCGAACGGACGACACCTCCGCGTTCAACACACGTACAACTCGATGACGATCTCCGCCTTCTTGATCCAGCAAGAGGGAGCGGAGAGGTAGATGGGTTCTCCGGCAGCGCGATGGCGCGGTGGTGGTTGTGGTGGAACTATTCTGGCAGGGCTTCGTCTAAGCACCGCCAAAAAACTAGAGGATATGATCTATCAGGGAGAGAGGGTTGCAACGTGGCTTAGGGTTTGGTGCATCTGCCCTCTCTCCCCTCCAATATATATAGGAGGGAGGGGAGGGGGTCGGCGCCCCTAGGGTTCCCCTTAGGAGTCGGCTGAAGTGGTGGAGGTGGGAGACTCCATCTCCAATCCTACTCCTAGTAGGATTCCACTTGGAATCCTTCCCCACTTGGGGTTTTTTCCTTCTCCCACCTCCTAGCCGCATGGGCCCTGAGGGTCTGGCTTGCACAGCCCACTAAGGGCTGGTGAGCCACTCCTAAGGCCCATGTGGCCTCCCGGTGTGGGTGGCCCCTCCCGGTGGTCCCCCGGAACCCTTCCGGCACTCCCGGTACACTACCGAAGTACCCGAAAGTTTTGCGATGACCAAAATGGGACTTCCTATATATAAATATTTACCTTCGGACCATTCCGAAGCTCCTCGTGATGTTCGGGATCTCATCCGGGACTCCGAAGAACCTACAATCACCACCATACATAACTCAATACTACCGAAACATCACTGAACGTTAAGCGTGCAGACCCTGCGGGTTCGAGAACTATGTATATATGATCGAGACACCTCTATGGTAAATAACCAATAGCAGTACCTGGATTCCCATATTGGTTCCTATATATTCTACGAAGATCTTTATCAGTTGAACCTCTATGTCAAGGATTCAGTTAATCCGTATGATGTTCCCTTTGTTCTTCGATATGTTACTTGCCCGAGAATTGATCGTCGCTATCTCTATACATAGTTCAATCTCGTTATCGGCAAGTCTCTTTACTCGTTCTGTAATACAAGATCCCGTGGCTAACACTTTAGTCAGATTGCTTGCAAGGCTTGTTGTGATGTTGTATTACCGAGTGGGCCCTGAGATACCTGTCCGTCACACGGAGTAACAAATCCCAGTCTTGATCCATGCCCACTCAACAGACACCCTTGGAGATACCTGTAGAGCACCTTTATAGTCACCCAGTTACGTTGCGACGTTTGATACACACAAGGTACTCCTCCAGTGTCAGTGAGTTGCATGATCTCATGGTCATAGGAATAGATACTTGACATGCAGAAAACCATAGCAATAAACTGACACGATCATATGCTACCTTCATAGTTTGGGTCTTGTCAATCACATCATTCTCCTAATGATGTGATCCCGTTATCAAATGACATCTCATGTCTATGGCTAGGAAACCTTGACCATCTTTGATCAACGAGCTAGTCTACTAGAGGCATACTAGGGACACATTGTTGTCTATGTATCCACACATGCAATTGAGTTTCCCATCAATAGAATTGTAGCATGGATAATAAACGATTATCATGAACAAGGAAATACGATAATAACTAATTTATTATTGCCTCTAGGGCATATTACCAACAGGATCATCATAATCATTTGCATAATCATCTTCTCCATCAACTTATGCAGTCTTAGGTGCATCTCTATTGTTCTCCTCCCACTTGTTGTGATCTGCTCTTCCACATAAGGAACAGTGCATGGACACACCATGCTTTGTTAGTTTCTTCCCTCCATCTTTCATTTGCTTCTCCTCTGGGTCTTTCTTTCTATTCCTCCTTGGCCTACCCATGACCTTTCTGTACACAGGTGGATGTACATCAACTCCGTCCATCTGTCTCCAATGTTCTTTGTCTCTCACTGCCTATGTTCAATCCATAAGCTTTTTGTAAGTATCTAAAGAATATCACTCATGCACTAGAGTTCCAGGATCAATTATTTCCTACCTAGCACAAGCTATTGCATGGTGACATGAAATTCCTGACAAGTCCCATATTTTGCAGTCAAGTTTCCATGTTCAAGTCCACAATGTAGGAATGGTTCATTGAAACCACTTTGAAAACCTTCTGACCAGCTCCAAATACCATGCAGTTAGCAGCCCAATCAGTAAAATTTTCAATTTTTTTCTTAATTTTGGGGCACAATCTACCACTTGTTTCTACTTGATGTACATCCTCGTTGTTATCTTGTTGTTTATGTTGTCCACCATAGATCAAATTGGTAGTTCTCTTCCTGGCAATATCCAACTGACATAAGAAGAAACATACATGTTAGTTCACTAATAGAACAATACAGACTGAAATAGGCATATTACAATTGAAGCACAGTAGTACATTACAAGCTAACCTGTTATTTACTTCAGACATGTTATTTAGGAGGATGTCACATTTGGGAAACGGATTAACAAAGGCTTTAATCCAAGTCCTGGAGGCCATTTTTCAACCCATTTGTATGCACCCACACTATCTACCTTCATCTTTTCCATGGCTTTGATGTATGTAGGTTGTTTGTGGCTCTTGCAATTGCCCAAAGATTGTTCTTTGATGTTTCCCCTTGTGTAACTTGTGGAAATTCTGGTACATATGACTAACACAAAACCCGTGTTCAGCATCTGGCCAAATCTTTGCAACTGCTGTAATGGGACCCTGCAAATCATATACAAGAGTGACTCTCATCTCAATACATGGTTAAAAGTTAATAAAGCACATGTAATATGAATGAACTCAGGAGCATACCTTCTGCTTGTCACTCATTATTGTGTATGGAGAGGTGTTACAAATGTTTAGATCATCCTTCATGCTTGCCAAAAACCACTCCCAACTGCTAGTAGACTCAACTTCCACAATCCCAAATGCTAGGGGGTAGATGCAATCATTAGGGTCAATACCCACTGCTATCAGCAGATTTCCTTTGTACGTCTTAATGTGACATCCATCTACAAATATGATGGGCCTGAATCCCAATAGCAAACCTCTCTTTCATGCATCCAATGACCAGTATAGTGTTGAAAAGTGTTCCTTTGTCTACTTAGTTTTTTCATAAAAAAATCCTTTGTGCATAGCTAAAACTTTTTGCCAGGGTTTGTGGTCCTCAACTCCTCTGCATAATCCCACAAGTGCTTGTATTGGTCATCATCCTCACCTCTTATTTGCTTCACTGAATCTCATCTAGCTCTTCCAAGTTTGGTCCTAGTTGGTATGAGATTGTATTCTTGTTGAACCTTCTCCTCAAATTTCTTCAAAGGCATCTTCTCATTGTCTCTGAACTCATCTTTGAATTTTTTGGTTAAAAATGGAGCAGTTAGACCTTTAAGGTTCCATCAGTTAGGACAAGTATGCTCATCACAATACTTCTTTATAATGAAATTGTTTTTCCTGCTGTCCTTCACTGCTTTTAGGTACCATGGGCAATCATCAATGCATATTGCTTCAACTGTAGTGCTTGTGTTTCTTGTCTTTTTGATTCCAACTCTGTTTCTTATGCTATAAGAAGTTATAGCATGTCTGAGCTCCTGCACACTACCAAACACCATTCCTAACTTGAAAACTGGAGCATTCAAATCTGTCTCGGGATTGAAACCTTTAAAGTGGTACTTCAACTTGTCCCTCTCTTCTTTCGATAACATGATATGGGGGTCATCTCGAGCATCTTCTGCTAGCTCTGTTTCATAGTCACATGTTGTAACTCTTTCTCTATGATCATCCACTTCTTTGTATACATGATCCTCAAATAAATCATCATCCCCATCCTCTGTATCAAAGTCACTACCAAAAAAAATCCTCATCAGTCTCTGAATTTGTAGATTCTGCATCTTGTTCCTCAAAATCATCATCAACACATCCTGAAGATGATCCTTCAGAAAACAATCCCCTCGCCCTCCTTGGAGTTATGGTCTTTGGCAATTCAGGAACCCCTTGAACTACAACATCATCTCTTATCAAATTGTTTAGTGTATCTCCATGGTCTATGATCAATAGCAAGTTCTTATGTTCTGTACTTGCTGCTATCATTGCAAGGCTGTCAGCATCACATTTCATTTGTTTCATTCCTTCACCAAGTGTCCTTCCAGGCTGACACCAAAACACGTCAAGTTGTCCACTATCTCTATCATACCCCAGCTGCTTAAGAAAATCTTCAATCCACAATATAGACCATGTATCACTATCACAACTGTCAAACCAATCAGTTTCATAGTCCATGTAGGTCATGTTTCTGCCAGCTCCATTGAAAAAACCCTTGTGATAAATCTCAACAATGAATAGTCCATCAAAATCACCTACAATGCATGAAGTGCCAAAATATTTCAGATAAAAATGCACAAACATATTTAATTAACAATGAGCACTCCATTACAATTAATATTCAGTTTCTAGTCATGTTAAAGCTGAAGAGAGCACAACCTACATAGTGTGTTCACCCATATTCAGTTAACATGTTTAAAGCTTCAGTTAACAACTGTCCAAATCTTCAGTTAACAAGTGTCGAAAAAAATCAGTTAACAAGTATCGAAAAAATTCAGTCTACCAGCCTGAAGTTGATCGCCCGTCGTGCACCGAACATGACGACAACGGCAAAGAACACAACGACCACCGTCGAACACTGGCGGAGCCTCGTGTAGGCCAAACGGGGCCACGATCCCCCCTTCGAAAATCGAAAAGAAAAATTTGATACTACGCATCGGCCACAGCCAGCCAGCCCAATGAACCAGCACCTCTTCTACGCACGCTGGTGACTGCTGCTACTGCTCGGTAACTCATACTTCTAACTGCTGCTATTGCTAGGCGCTGGTTGCTGTTGCTAATGCCTGCTGCGTACATTTGTATCCATGACTTTTGTACTATATACATCAGTAATGATTACATGTTCATTCGTCCAGATCATCCTTTTTAGTAGTTGAACATCTTATGATTTTGATAAGAGGTGAGACAATGAGCTGCATCTGTTTTTTACACATTCTGTTTTTAGTTGAAGTTTTTTTTTGCCCCCCCCCCCCCCCCCCCCTTGATTGCTCGTCACGCTCCGCCACTGCCGTCGAACCCGGCGACGAGGTCGTACACGACTTTTCTCCGCTGTCCACATGAGCGGCAGGCGGGGCTCCATCGTGGACGCCGCAAGTTAACAAGTGTCGAAAAAATTCAGTTAACTAGTGTCGATATCTTCAGTTAACAACTGTCCAAAAATTCAGATAAGTGAAACTGTGAATCATGTTGATTGTACGCACTACATATGACTGCACATGGAGATATCATTGCAAGATTTTTAACATCACGCCATCTAATGTTTCTCGTTATTGAACAATATACAGATCATATACAGGTCCATATACAGATACATGGCTGCCTACGAGAGACCAGGGACTATGGATGGGACAAGTGGAGGTCATGCTCCCCTTATACAGGGGCTACCTCACTGGGAGCTCGCCGACGGGGCTCCGTCATCGACGCCGCCAGTCAACGACGCTCTCCAAATCATCATCGCCACCGCATTCCACGATCGAGAGGAGAGGATCAGGACGAGAGATTGGGGCGAGAGAAACAGGTCATAACCGCAAAAATAAACGTCACGATGTACAGCCAAGTCGGGCTTATTTGTATGAGCTCATGCCACGCTGGCCACGCTGGCTTGCTTAACTGAATTTTTCGACACTTGTTAACTGAACTTTTCGACACTTATTAACTGAACTTTTCAACACTGTTTAACTGAAGGTGGTTTCGATAAAAGCTCATGCCACACTGGCTTGCTTAGTCAGCACCTAGATCGTATCACACTGAGAAAAACACAGTACGTGCACAATCGAGCCAAGTTAGTTCACCACTTTGATGTACCCCACAATTTGTAGTACAAAAGTGAACATTCATGCCAACTTGTGACACTGACAGTGTAATTGACTCTATAATTTACATAAAAAGGTTGATATTTCGACCATTTAACTAAAAACCTAAAAAACTAAACCCTATATTGGATGACCACCTTGTACGTGTGGCCGTCCTGACCTGCCGCACCGTCGTCTCTGTCGGTGTCATCGTTGTCGTCATCGTCGTCCCTCGAGCGGCGGAACGACACCAGAGGGACGCGGCAACCTTGTCTGGTGGCTGCCGGCCTCTCCGCCTCCTATTGCTCCATGCGGAGTGCCGCCACGGCCACTGCCGACGTGGCCTTCAAAGCCCTCGCAACGGCCTTGCCGCGACCGGCGTTAGCGGAGCAGCCACTAAGCAACCACTCATCGTTGATCTTGACAAGCTCGACATCAAGGCTGCAACGATGCCGCGTAGTCGTCTCCTCGGTGGTCATGGGGCGGTCAAGCGCCCACACCGCCACGAGGTTCGGGTCATTACGGACGCATTCTGGCGCCACGCCCGTCTTCGCGAATGCGGAGCGGCAACCGACATTGCGTCGGCCGTACCTCGTCGGCTACCGCGTCGTGCACTCGGCCTCGGATACCATGGCCCAAGAGCCGGAGGCACCGCCAAAACCTCCGCCTCCTAGGTAGTGCAGGATGTGTCCACGCGCATTGACGATCGCGGGCGGCACCTCCTCCTATATCTAGGGGCGGTGGCGTTGAGGTGGCCATGATGGCCCATCGATCCGCACGTAGCTGTTGTGCGACATGGGCGATGTCGGCTCCGGCCTCACGTGGTAGAGGCATGCTACTTATCGAGCATGTGTTGGTTTTTCGTGAAGAGGAACGGTTTGATGCAGCAAAGTAGATAAGTATTTTCCTCAGTTTTTGAGAACCAAGGTATCAATCCAGTAGGAGATACAAGCGAGTCACCAATAGATGTACCTACATAAAGAATCAAACTCTTGCATCCAACGCTATAAAGGGGTTGTCAATCCCTTCACGGTTACTTGCAAGGATGAGATCTAATAGAGATAGATATAATAGGATGCTTGAACGGAAAGTAAAAGTAAAAATAATGCAACAAGTATTTTTTGGTATTTTTGGTTTTAGATCTGAAAGTATAATATGGAAAATAGACCCAAGGGCCATAGGTTTCACCAGATGGCTTCTCTCATGATGGCAAGTATTACGGTGGGCGAACAAATTACTATCGAGAAATTGATAGAAAAGCGAATAATTATGAAGATATCTAAGGCAATGATTATGCATATAGGCATCACGTCCGTGACAAGTAGATCGAAACGATTCTGCATCTACTACTATTACTCCACACATCGACCGACTCATGTTTGCATCTAGAGTATTAAGTTCATGAAGAACGGAGTAATGCATTGAGTAAGATGACATGATGTAGAGGGATAAGCTCAAGCAATATGATGAAAACCGCATATTTTTACCCTTGATGGCAACAATACAATACGTGCCTCGCTACCCCTACTTTGTCACTAGGTGAGGACACCGCAAGATTGAACCCAAAACTAAGCACTTCTCCTATTGCAATATTACCAATCTAATTGGCCAAACCAAACCAATAACTCGAAGAGACTTGCAAAGATATGAAATCATGCATATAAGCATTCAGAAAAGACTCAAATAATAATCATGGATAATCTGAACATAAACCCACAATTCATCGGATCTCGACAAACACACTGCAAAAAGTATTACATCGGATAGATCTCCATGAAGATCATGAAGAACATGGTATTGAGAAGCAAAGAGAGAGAAGAAGTCATCTAGCTACTAGCTATGGACCCGTAGGTCTATGGTGAACTACTCACGCATCATCGGAGGGGCAACATAGTTGATCTAGATGCCCTCTATGATTGAATCCCCCTCCAGTAGATTATCGGAAAAGGCTCCAAGATTAGATCTCTCGGGAACGGAGGCTTCTGGCGGCGGAAAAGTGTTTTCGTGGCTCGTTCTGATAATGATGGAATATTTGGGAATTTATAGGTCGAAGATTAGGGTTAGGGGAGTGGCCGTGGGCCCACAAGCCTGTTCGGCATGGCCTACCCCCCTGGCCACGCCCCTAGGGCTTGTGGGCCCACGGTGGCTCCTCTGCCTTCGTTCTCAAGTCTCATAGTTTCCTTTCATTCTAGAAAAAATCATTTTGAAGTTTTTATTCCGTTTGGACTCCGTTTAATATTCCTTGTCTGTGAAACTCAAAAACAAGGAAAAACATAAACTGGCACTAGGCTCTAGATTAATAGGTTAGTCCCAAAAGTAATATAAAATAGCATATTAATGCATATAAAACATCCAAAACAAATAATATAATAGCATGGAACAATCAAAAATTATAGATACGTTGGAGACGTATCAGCATCCCCAAGCTTAATTCCTGCTCGTCCTCGAGTAGGTAAATGATAAAAACAGAATTTTTGATGTGGAATGCTACCTAACATATTTAGCCATGTAATATTCTTTATTGTGGCATGAATATTCAGATCCGTAAGATTCAAAACAATAGTCTAATATTGACATAAAAATAGTAATACTTCGAGCACACCAATAAGATAGTCATGTCCTTTTGAAATAACATGGCCTTAGAAATTCATCCCTACAAAATCATATGGTCTGGCTATGCTTCATCTTCCCCACACAAAGTATCTAAATCATGCACAACCCCGATGAACAAGTCAAGCAATTGTTTCACACTTTTGGTGTTCTCAAACCTTTTCAACTCTCACGCAATACATGAGCGTGATCCATGGATATAGCATTATAGGTGGAATAGAATATGGAGGAGGTGCAAGGCAAAAAGGAGAAGATAGTCTCACATCAACTAGGCGTATCAACGGGCTATGGAGATGCCCGTCAATAGATATCAATGTGTGTGAATAGGGATTTCCATGCAACAAATGCACTTAGAGCTATAAGTTTATGAAAGCTCAACAAGAAAACTAAGTGGTCGTGCATAATGAATATCCACTAGTTATATGAATGTGACAAAATAGGAGACTCTATATCATGAAGACCATGGTGCTATTTTGAAGCACAAGTATGGAAAAAGGTAGTAGCAATTGTCCCTTCTCTATTTATCTCATTTATACATATATATATATATATGGGCTTCTTTGGCCTCTTTTATTATTTTTTTGTTTGGGCTTCGCAGGCCTCTTTTATTTTTTCTAAAGTCCGGATACTCATCCCAACTTGTGAGGGAGTCATGGCCTCCATCATCCTTTTCTCTCACGAGACAATGCTATATTAATGAAAAATCATCACACTTTTATTTACTTATAACTCAAAGAAAAATAAATTACAACTCGATTTCTATGACAAAATATGACTCTATGCAAATATGAAGTGATGATGCAAGTCATAGAAAAACTACATGGTGAAAGTTGCATGGCAATATATCTCGGAATGGCTATGGAAATGCCATAATAGGTAGGTATGGTGGCTGTTTTGAGGAATATATGGTGTCTGTTTTGAGGAAGGAGGGTTTGGTGTACTGGCGAAAGTTGCGCGGTACTAGAGAGGCTAGCAAAGGTGGAAGGGTGAGAGTGTGTATAATCCATGGACTCAACATTAGTCATAAAGAACTCACATACTTATTGCAAAATTCTATTAGTTATCAAACAAAGCATTAGGCGCATGCTCATAGGGGAGAGGTTAGTAGGAGTTAACCATTGCGTGCTCCCGACCCTCACACAAAGGTCGACAATCATAAAACAAATCATGCTCCGAGTTCGTTACATAACGGTCCACCATACATGCATGCTACGGGAATCACAAGCTTTAACACATGTATCTATTCCAATTCACAACTACTCACTAGCATTACTCTCATATTACCATCCCTATTATCTCAAAACTATATGCAAGGAATCAAACTTCTCATAGTTTTTAATGCACTTAATATGAAAGTTTTTATTATATCCCTCTTGGATGCCATTATGTTAGGACTAAATTCATAACCTAAACAAATTACCATGTTGTTTTAAGAAACTCTCAAAATAATATAAGTGAGGAGCGAGAGTTCAATAATTTCTATAAAATATAACACCACCATGCTCTATAAAGATATAAGTGAAGCACTAGAGCAACATTGCCTAGCTCAAAAGATATAAGTGAAGCACATAGAGCATTCTAACAAATTCACGATTCAGCGTGTCTCTCTCAAAATATGTGTGCAGCAAGGATGATTGTGGCAAACTAAAAAGCAAAGACTCATATCATACAAGACGCTCCAAGCAAAACACATATCATGTGATGAATAAAAATATAGCCTCAAGTAAATTTACCGATGGATTGAAGACGAAAGAGGGGATGCCTTCCGAGGCATCCCCAAGCTTAGGCTTTTTGGTATCCTTGAATATGACTTGGGGTGCCTTGGGCATCCCCAAGCTTAGGCTCTTGCCACTCTTATTCCATAGTCCATCAAATCTTCATCCAAAACTTGAAAACTTCACTACACAAAACTCAACATAAAACTCATGAGATCCGTTAGTATAAAAAGATAAATCACCACTTTAGGTACTGTTGTTAACTCCTTATTTAGTTGTATTTGTGTAATACCTACTGTATTATAACTTTTCCATGACTCATACCCCCCGATATGACCCATAGATGCATCAAAATAAGCAAACAACACAAAGAAAACAGAATCTGTCAAAAACAGAACAGTCTGTAGCAATCTGTAAACTTTGAATACTTATGGAACTCTAAAAATTATGAAACATTAGGAAAATCAGAGAAATCTGTATATCACTCTTGTGTAAAAATTTCAGTTCAATTCGATGCTCTGTAAAATTTGGAAAATTCTTGGATTGAGTGCAAAAGTTTCTACTTTTCAGCAAGATCAAATCAACAACTACCATAGACCACCCAACGGTTTTACTTGGCTCAAACACTAACAAAACACAAAAACACAATTACTACAGAAGTAATAATGTGCCTAACACACCAAAACAGAAGAAAAAAAGCAGAAAGCAAAATAAAATTGGGTTGCCTCCCAACAAGCGCTATTGTTTAACGCCCCTAGCTAGGCAAAACGCAATAGATCTAGGTATTGTTATCTTTGGTATTGGCAAGTTTTGTGAGGGCCTTCTCAAATCCAGGAGGTTCTTTGGTTTTATCAATGATCATACTCCTAGGCAAAAAGTCAAGAAATCCTCTTGTAGCAATCGGTTCCCGAACAATGTTGATAAAATTAGGGTGAACACTTATCATCTTAAGATCTTCGTCCCCTTTACTAGAGGATTTACCCTTATTCTTGGGAACGTAAACAAACTTGGCAGACTTAGAAAGAGAAAATTTAGGATTGGTTTGAATAGCGGAAAAAGTGGAGCCCAAGTTGGTAATAATGTCCTCTAGCTTTCCTATTCTAAAGGAATCTTAATCCAATTTTTCATTAACTATGGGTTCCTTTTCCCTTAGGTTGTTTAGAGTAACTCCTACATTAGATCCATATTGAGTGATATGATTATGGATCTTTTTATCCAAGTTTTCAATGAGCTCTATAGTAGAAACTTTATTTTCAATGATATCTAACCTTCGCATAACATGTTCCAAAGTTAAAATTGTCCCATGATGGTATCTAGGACATATCTATTCCAAGGAGTGATTCCCACATAAAAATTGCGAAGGATAATGGTAGTAGATTGCTTACAAATAGATCTATTTTGAGTGTTGCAAATTCTATACCAAGCATCTTTTAAGTTTTCTCCCTCCCTTTGCTTAAAGTTAAGAAATTCATACTCGGGAACGATAGAAGCAAGGCTAGCCATGAGGTTGAGAGATCTAACACACAAAAAGCAAACAAAAAGACGAACGAAAAAGGCTTGATGTAGATATCCCCACAACCAAACCAGAAATTGGCAAGTTGAAGAAAGAGTTCTTATGTTGACTTGCTATGTATCTCCCCAGGAACGGCGCCAGAAATCCTTCTTGCTACTTCTCGAGCATGCATTGGTTTCCCGTGAAGAGGAACAGTTTGATGCAGCAAAGTATATAAGTATTTACCTCAGTTTTTTAGAACCAAGGTATCAATCCAGTAGGAGATACAAGCGAGTCACCAATAGATGTACTTGCACAAAGAATCAAACTCTTGCACCCAACACTATAAAGGGGTTGTCAATCCCTTCACGGTTACTTGCAAGGATGAGATCTAATAGAGATAGATATAATAGGCTGCTTGAACGGAAAGTAAAAGTAAAAATAATGCAGCAAGTATTTTTGGTATTTTTGGTTTTAGATCTGAAAGTATAATATGGAAAATAGACATGGGGCCCATAGGTTTCACTAGATGGCTTCTCTCATGATGGCAAGTATTACGGTGGGTGAAGAAATTACTATCGAGCAATTGATAGAATAGCGAATAATTATGAATATATCCAAGGAAATGATTATGCATATAGGCATCACGTCCGTGACAAGTAGATTGAAATGATTTTGTATCTACTACTATTACTCCACACATCGACCGACTCCTGCCTGCATCTAGAGTATTAAGTTCATGAAGAACAGCGTAACGCATTAAGTAAGATGACATGATGTAGAGGGATAAACTCAAGCAATGTGACGAAAACCCCATCTTTTTACCCTTGATGGCAACAATACAATACATGCCTCGCTATCCCTACTTTTTCACTGGGTGAGGACACCACAAGATTGAACCCAAAACTAAGGACTTCTCCTATTGCAAGAATTACCAATCTAGTTGGCCAAACCAAACCAATAACTCGAAGAGACTTGCAAAGATATGAAATCATGCATATAAGAATTCAGGAAAGACTCAAATAATAATCATGGATAATCTGAACATAAACCCACAATTCATCGGATCTCGACAAACACACCGCAAAAGAGTATTACATCGGATAGATCTCCAGGAAGATCATGAAGAACATGGTATTGAGAAGCAAAGAGAGAAGAAGAAGCCATCTAGCTACTAGCTATGGACCCATAGGTCTGTGGTGAACTACTAAAGCATCATCGGAGGGGCAATGGAGTTGATCTAGATGCCCTCCGTGATCGAATCCCCCTCCAGCAGATTACCGGAAAAGGCTCCAAGATTGGATCTCTCGGGAACGGAGGCTTCTGGCGACGGAAAAGTGTTTTCTTTGCTCGTTCTGGTAATGATGGAATATTTGGGAATTTATAGGCCGAAGATTAGGGTTAAGGGAGCGGCCATGGGCCCACAAGCCTGCCCGGCGCAGCCTACCCTCCTGGCCGCGCCCCTAGGGCTTGTGGCCCCATGGTGGCTCCTCTGCCTTGGTTCTCAAGTATCGTACTTTCCTTTCATTCCAGAAAAAATCATTCTGAAGATTTTATTCCATTTGGACTCCGTTTAATATTCCTTATCTGCAAAACTCAAATACAAGGAAAAAACAGAAACTGGCACTAGGCTCTAGATTAATAGGTTAGTCCCAAAAGTAATATAAAATAGCATATTAATGCATATAAAACATCCAATACAAATAATATAATAGCATGTAACAATAAAAAATTATAGATACGTTGGAGACGTATCAAGGCACTAGGGGGACGCGGGTTCCTGCTTCATGTGGCCACCGATGTGGAGGCTGAGGTTGCGTTGTGGGACATTGGCTCGTCCTTCACCCGTTGGAGCTGGAATGCCGGCGCATGCTTGACGCGGACCCGTGAATGAAATGGTGGCTCCTCCTTCATGCGCGTCAGCGTCTACATTGACGCGGTGATGCCCGAGAGGTCATGTCCGTCTATGCCGCCTTCCCGTCTGGTCAAATCACGGCTTCAATGACAGACGTTGCATGCCCTGGGTCTACATGAATGCGGTGCGACGCGTACGATGGAAAGTGTGGGGAGGGCGGGTGAGGGTTTGGGTGGGCCAGGGCGGTCAGAATCGGGCTTGGAAGCGGTCTGGATCCCCACAATTCCCCCATGTTTGTCTCTGGTTTGTGGAACAAATCGCGTCCCGACCTCTTCGTGGACCGGTACAGGACCTCGTTAGATGGATTCCACGGTCCGAACAGCACAGTCTGGACGTTTGTGAGAGGTTTGCGGGTCACCACTAGTGATGCCCTTATCGTTAGGCAACGGTTTAAATTTGGCACCCAACGGATCAGAACGAGGGATTCATTAAGGTGCAGGCGTCGCTGCAGCTACAAGGAAATTTTGAGTCCCCTCGCCTCCGGCTTCCATCTTGGCGCTGAGAGGTGGGAGACCTCGCATCTTTGAGAGTTCTATGTATTTTGTTTTCTTCTAGTGATCATCGTATTTATGAGAATAAATTTATTATCGTTATTTTGGTGGTCCCATGAAGTTAAGTCAACTTTAACTGATCCTCTATCCGCCGTTAGAGGAGTAAAACCATAGAGGAGTAAAACTGAATACATAGAACTCTAAGACACCTAGCCGATCCCCTAAGACGTATAGAGGAGGATAATTTTTACTCTGCCTCCTATACGTCACCTAAATATACTAGGACACTACCCCTCGAGAAAAAAAATCAGTCTCTCTCGCGCCTCCCCACTCCCTCCCCATTGCCTCTTCGCCAACGCACCTCCCGATGACCATCCAATGACCTTGCCGGTACCTCATTGCTTCCCTTTGCCCTGACCGCCCTTCTGCCCGACACTGAGCCCGTTCTCTACCAATCGTCGTTGATGGAAACAATGTGAAACGCCGCTGTCATTGCCATAACTGATTCGTGAGATTGGTTCAAAACTTCTTCCTCATAGGCCATTGAGGCATCTGACCTTGCGTGCACACCTTTACAAATCATTCCCACGTGTCTCCGCCCGCTGATTTGGCTTAAATGACATCGTCGTCCAATCCACCACCACCGCCTTGCAAGTGTTTGACGGTTTGCCTAGGTGATTTTTGTTGGAAATATGCCCTAGAGGCAATAATAAATTAGTTATTATCATATTTCCTTGTTCATGATAATCGTTTATTATCCATGCTATAATTGTATTAAATGGAAACACATTACATGTGTGGGTAAATGGACAACACTATGTCCCTAGTATGCCTCTAGTGAACTAGCTCGTTGATCAAAGATGGTCAAGGTTTCCTAGCCATTCACATGTGATGTCATTTGATAACGGGATCACATCATTAGGATAATGATGTGATGGACAAGACCCAAACTACAAATGTAGCTTATGATCGTGTCAGTTTATTGCTACTGTTTTCTGCATGTCAAGTATATGTTCCTATCACCATGAGATCATGCAACTCACTAACATTGGAAGAGTACCTTGTGTGTATCAAATGTCGCAACGTAACTGGGTGACTATAAAGGTGCTCTACAGGTATCTCCGAGGGTGTCTGTTGAGTTGGCATGAATCAAGACTGGGATTTGTTACTCTATGTGATGGAGAGGTATCTTAGGGCCCACTGGGTAATACAACATCACAACAAGCCTTGCAAGCAATGTGACTAAGTGTTAGTCACGGGATCTTGTATTACGGCACGAGTAAAGAGACTTGCCGGTAACTAGGTTGAACTAGGTATGGAGATACCGACGATCGAATCTCGGGCAAGTAAACATACCGAAGAACAAAGGGAACATCATACGGGATTAACTGAATCCTTGACATAGAGGTTCGACCGATAAAGATCTTCGTAGAATATGTAGGAAACAATGTGGACATCCAGGTCCCGCCATTGGTTATTGACCGTAGAGGTGTCTCGGTCATGTCTACATAGTTCTCGAACCCGTAGGGTGTGCACACTTAAGGTTTGGTGACGTTTCGGTAGTATAGAGTTATGTATGGTGGTGACCGAAGGTTGTTCGGAGTCCCGTATGAGATCCCAGACGTCACGAGGAGCTCCGGAATGGTCTGTAGGTAAAGATTCATATATAGGAAGTCCCATTTTGGTTGCCGGAAAAGTTTCGGGCTAATCGGTAATGTACCGGGAGTGCCGGTAGTGTACCGGGAGACCACCGGGAGGGGTATTTCGACCCAAGAGGCTTCATGGGCTGTGGGAGAGTAAATACCAGCCTTTTTTGGGCTGGTGGAAGTCCCACACAAGGCCCATGCGGCTGGGAGAAAAAGCCCAAAGGGAAAAAGGTGGAAAAAGGCCAAAAAAAGGAGGAATCCTAGTCCTACTAGGATTGGAGGAGGAGTCCTCCTCTCCTCCCCACTTTGGTCGACCCAAGGGCTGGCTTTTTGGCAGCCAAGACTCCTCCTCCTCTCCTCCTATATATACTAGAGGATTTTAGGGTTTTGGCACAGAATTTTCAGCCACGTGCTACCCGTTCCTCTAGTGCATAGTTTCTCCTCTAGATCGGTTTTCTGCAGTGCTTAGGCAAAGCCCTGTCGGAATTGCTCCACCACCATCGCCGGAGCGCCATCACGCTGCCGGTGAACTCTTCTTCCTCTCCACTTCCTCTTGCTGGATCAAGACGGTGGAGATCGTCATCAAGCTGCACGTGTGTTGAACGCGGAGGTGTCATCTGTTCGGCGCTAGATCGGAAGGACCGTGATCAAGATCGCGAGACGGTTGATGACGAGTTCGCGGGACAGATCGTGATGAGTTCGGGGACGGATCGTGATCAAGATCACGAAACGGATCGTGATGAGTTCGCGGGATGGATCGTGATGATTTTGCGGGACGGATCGTGATGAGTTCACAAGACGGATCGTGATGAGATCGCGAGACGCTCGGCGATTTGGATCGTGAAGACGTTTGACTACACCAACCGCGTTTCTTAACGCTTCCCGCTTAGCAATCTACAAGGGCATGTAGATCCACTCTCCCTATCGTAGATGCTCATCACCATGGATAGATCTTGCATGTGCGTAGGAAATTTTTTGTTTCCCATGCAACGTTCCCCAACAAGTTTTATGTTTTTTTCTTTCATTTCGTTTTGAACCGAGTCGTTTAAATTATACCTAGCCGTTTGAATTGAAGATGAAGAGGTTGAGAGAGATGGTCTTCGAGGACTCATCGTCATCTGAAGAGTCAGAAGACGACGAAGACTTTGAAACCGTTCTTGGCATCATTTTCAATGATGATATTCTAGGGCCTATTATAGGATCATAGTTTAGCACCATACAAATCACCCGTGATAGAGCGGGTGATGCCAAGATCATGAGAGACTACTTTGATCAAAATCCAACCTATCCGGAGAAGTAATTTCGTCGGTGCTTTCGTATGTACACAAGTCTTTTTTTGACCATTGCACATGTCGCTGATAAGTATGATGACTGGTTCAAGCTTCAAAGAATAGCGCACTACTGTGATGCCCCCATTTTGATTGTACGCTAATCATACACAAAGTCATACAAGCTTCATATTACATGCCAGGGCCTCGAGGGCTCGAATACATAAGCTCGAATACACACGAGTCAACGAAAGCAAATAATATCTGAGTACAAACATAAGTTAAACAAGTTTTGCCTTAAGAAGGCTAGCACAAACATAACATGGATCGAAAGAGGCAAGGCCTTCTGCCTTGGAACCTCCTATCCTAGCACCGTCGATATAGTAGTAGTCATCGGCGGGATCCTGTGTCTCCGGGGCTCCATCATTTGGTCGCGGCAATCGTATCAAGAGGAAAAGGGGGAGCAAAGCAACGG
Source organism: Hordeum marinum (assembly GCA_022496015.1). NCBI lineage: Eukaryota > Viridiplantae > Streptophyta > Magnoliopsida > Poales > Poaceae > Hordeum > Hordeum marinum. The sequence continues at coordinate 116,771,128 of CM039678.1, forward strand.
TGGGTACTCATCCAAAGTACTCACAAGACTGACATCAGAAATATGCTAAGTATGCAACATCATCCAAGGAATGGGGCTATATCTTTGGAATGACTATAGAAATGCTAGAATAGAGAGAAGGCCTAGTCCTATCGAATACTAGCATCTTCAGTGTCTTGCAACATTACAAGAGTGCATATTAGCTTAATTATAATGTAGCAAGTTATGTAGCAAGTTTATTAGCAATGCCTAGAGATTCTTCCTCGACTCCCTGTAAGAAAGCAATCTTGGAGCCAAACACTTCATCTCAATTTTAAGTCACAATTCTAGTTGTACTAGATCGGGATACAACTCCAAGTCGTCCTGTTACCATGGACACGACTATTCGAATAGCTGAATTCATCCCTACAGGGGTGCACCACATTTACCAATACACTTGATAACCTTTGGCCAGACACACTTTCCTGGGTCATGCCCGGCCTCGGGACAACAACACGTCGTCGCCCTACCTAGGCTAAATAGAGAGGCCAGCCCGCTGGTCTAAATCCTAAGGGTGCAGGGGTCATGGGTCCATCACCATTTGAACTCCTGCATGATGCGAGGGCTGACGAGGTCAGTCCTAGCATCTCTTATACAAGATAAATGATGTCGTAGACCACTCGGGCGTGCGCCGCTCCATTGCTGATGTCCGAAGGGCTTTGACTGATACAACAACGCGGAGTACTGATACGTCTCCATCGTATCTACTTTTCCTAATGCTTTTGCTCTTGTTATGGACTCTAATTTGCATGATTTGAATGAAACTAACCCGGACTGACGCTATTTTCAACAGAACTACCTTGGTGTAATTTTTATGCAGACAAAAAGTTCTCGGAATCGAACGAAACTTTTTGGAGAATTATTTTACAATAAATAAAAAATACTAGAGCCAAGAACCACCAGAGGAGGGGGGCTGGCTGGGCACGATACGCCAGGGCGTGTCACCCCCCAAGGCGCACCCTGGTGGGTTGTTCCCACATCGTGGCCCCGCTGACCCTAATTCTGGCACTATAAATTCCTATTTTGAGAAAGAGAAAATCGAGCAGAAAGTTTAATCGCGTTTCACGAGTGGGAGCTGCCGCCACCTCCTGTTCTTCATTGGGAGGCCAGATGTGTAGCCCATTTGGGCTCCGGAGAGGGGAATCTTCGGTCTTCGTCATCATCAACCCTACTTCATCGCCAATTCCATGATGCTCCCCACTAGGAGTGACTAATTCCTTCGTAGGCTTATTATTATATTTCCCTGTTCATGATAATCGTTTATTATCCATGCTATAATTGTATTGATTGGAAACACATTACATGTGTGGGTAAATAGACAACACTTGGTCCCTAGTATGCCTCTAGTGAACTAGCTCGTTAATCAAAGATGGTCAAGGTTTCCTAGCCATTGACATGTGATATCATTTGATAATGGGATCAAATCATTAGAAGAATGATGTGATGGACAAGACCCAAACTACAAACGTAGCATATGATCGTGTTAGTTTATTGCTACTGTTTTCTGCATGTCAAGTATATGTTCCTATGACCATGAGATCATGCAACTCACGGACACCGAAGGAGTGCCTTGTGTGTATCAAACGTTGCAACGTAACTAGGTGACTATAAAGGTGCATTATAGGTATCTCCGAGGGTGTCTGTTGGGTTGGCATGGATCAAGACTGGGATTTGTTACTCCATGTGACGGAGAGGTATCTCAGGGCCCACTCGGTAATACAACATCACAATAAGCCTTGCAAGCAATGTGACTAAGTTTTAGCCACGGGATCTTGTATTACGGAAAGAGTAAAGAGACTTGCCGGTAATGAGGTTGAACTAGGTATACAGATACCGACGATCGAATCTCGGGGAAGTAACATACCGAAGAACAAAGGGAACATCATATGGGATTAACTGAATCCTTGACATAGAGCTTCGACCGATAAAGATCTTCATAGAATATGTAGGAACCAATATAGGCATCCAGGTCCTACTATTGCTTATTGACCGTAGAGGTGTCTCGGTCATGTCTACATAGTTCTCGAACCCGCAGGGTCTGCACATTTAAGGTTTGGTGACATTTTGGTAGTATAGAGTTATGCATGGTGGTGACCGAAGGTTGTTCAGAGTCCCGGATGAGATCCCGGACGTCACAAGGAGCTCCGGAATGGTCCGTGGGTAAAGATTGATATATAGGAAGTCCTGTTTTGGTCACCGGAAAAGTTTCGGGCTCATCGGTAGTGTACCGGGAGTGCCGGTAGTGTACCGGGGGACCATCGGAGGGGTATTTCGACCCAAGAGGCTACATGGGCTGTGGGAGGGTGAATACCAGCCCTTAGTGGGCTGATGGAAGTCCCACACAAGGCCCATGCGGCTGGGAAGGAAAGCCCAAAAGGAAAAAGGTGGAAAAAGGCAAAAAGGACCAAATAAGGAAGGAGTCCTAATCCTACTAGGAGTGGAGGAGGAGGACTCCTCCCTCCTGGTTCGGCCGAACCATAGGCCTGGCCCCTTGAGGGCCAAGCGTCCTCCTCCCCTCCTCCTATATATACTAGTGGTTTTGAGGGGTTTTGCACAAGATTTTCTTCCATGTGCTGCCCTCTCCTCTAGTGCATAGTTTCTCCTCCAGATCCGTTTTCTGTAGTGCTTAGGCAAAGCCCTGCCGGAATAGCTCCACCACCATCGCAGGAGCACCGTCACACTGCCAGAGAACTCTTCCACCTCTCCGCCCCCTCTTGTTGGATCAAGAAGGCGGAGATCGTCATCAAGCCATACGTGTGCTGAACGCGGAGGTGTCGTCCGTTCGGTGCTAGATCGGGACGAATCGTGATTGGATCGCGGGACGCTCGACAAGTTGGATCGCAAAGACATTCGACTACATCAACCGCGTTTCTTAACGCTTCCCGCTTAGCGATCTACAAGGGTACGTAGATCCACTCTCCCTCTCGTAGATGCTCATCACCATGGATAGATCTTGCGTGTGCGTAGGAAATTTTTTGTTTCCCATGCAACGTTCCCCAACAAGGAGTTGGATGAGATTCATCATGTAATCGAGTTAGTATTGTTAGGGCTTGATCCCTAGTATCCACTATGTTCTGAGACTGATGTCGTTATGACTTTGCCATGCTTAAAGATTGTCACTAGGGCCCGAGTGTCTGAACCGTTTATGTTATCACCATTATATCTATGTTCTTGATCTGATCTTGCCTAGTCATATGCACCTATTACGTGTTATGATCCGTAAACCCCAAGGTGACAATAGTTGGGATACTTACCGATGATGACCATAGTTTGAGGAGTTCATGTATTCACTATGTGTTAATGCTTTGCTCCGGTTCTCTATTAAAAGGAGGCCTTAATATCCCTTAGTTTCCTTATGGACCCTGCTGCCACGGGAGGGTAGGACAAAAGATGGCATGCAAGTTCTTTCCCAAAAGCACGTATGGCTATTTACGGAATAGATTATGACTACTCCTCTAGGTTATGACTGGAGCTAGTTCTGTGTCGCCATAGGTTATGACTGTTATATGATGAATATCATCCAACGAATACACCGATCCAGTGCCTACAAATTTTCCACTTATTGTTCTTGCAAAGTTACTATTGTTGTTGTCACTATCGCACTTGCTACCAAACCATTACTCCTACTGTTACCGCTACTGTTATTGTTATCACTGCTATCAAACTATGATCTTACTGTGCTATTGATCACTTTGTTGTAGATATTTAATCTCCAGGTGTGGTTGAATTGACAACTCAACTGGTAATACTCTCAGATATTCCTTGGCCCCCCTTGTGTCGAATCTATACATTTGGGTTGAATACTCTACCCTCGAAAACTGTTGTCATCCCCTATACTTTTGGGTTATCAAGACCTTTTTCCGACGCCGTTGCCGGGGAGCATAGCTCTATTTTCTGATTCACTTGGGATTTATATCCATTTATTACTATGAAGAATCTGAAGGATACAAGAAGAAATATTGATCCCTCTAAGACGAGGGGAGGTACTAATTTGCCATCACATTATGCACTTGATTCACCTTCTATTATGAGTAGACTTGCAACACCACCACATGATATTAATCCTGATATGTCACAACTTATTGATGATGCTACTTCTTCTATGAATGATGCTTATCATGATGCTAGAGCCTTGCTTGATGATACTGTACCACTAGGTGAATTCCTTGATGAACAAATTGCTAGAGCTAAAGAGAATGAAATTATTGAAACTAATGAAACTACTAAAATTGATAAAGTCCTTGAGATAGGTGATTATGAAACACCTATTAGACCTAGCTCTCCTAGATTTGAAATGCCTAAGATACCTGAGTGTTATGTTATGGATGGAGAAGTAGCTAGAGACATTCTTGCTTGTAAGGATAGAAATGATCTTAAGAAATTACTATGCAAATATAAAGAAAAGACTTTGAATGCTAGAATGAAATGTGATCCTAAGTTTGCTACTTCACATGTCTTTGTTACCGATATGGATTATGAATTCTCTGTCGACCCAGAGTTAATTGCTTTAGTTGAATCTGATCCTTTCCATGGCTACGAAACTGAAACTTTAGTTGTACATCTTACTAAGTTAAATGATATAGCCTCCCTTTTTGCTCATGATGAGAAGATTCGCTACTACTATATTCTCAAATTATTTCCATTCTCATTAAAGGGTGATGCTAAGATTTGGTACCATACTCTTGCTCCTGGTTGTGTGCGTAGTCCCCAGGATATGATTTACTACTTCTCTGGAAAAAAATCCTGCTCGTAAGAAACAAGCTGCCTTTCAGTAAATATTTAACTTTGTGCAAATTGAAGAAGAGAGTCTCCCACAAGCTTGGGGGAGGATTCTCCAATTAATTAAAGCTTTGCTTAACCATCCTCTCAAGAAAAATAAAATACTTGATATCTTCTATAATGGACTAACTGATGCTTCTAGGAACTTCCTAGATAGTTGTGTTGGTTGTGTTTTCAGGGAATGAACTGTTGAACAAGCTGAGGGACTATTGAATAATATACTGAAGAATTACGATGATTGGACTCTCCCTGAACCACCACTTGAACCCACTCCGGAGAAGAGGGGTATCTTATTTTTTAGTCCTGAAGATATGCAAGAGGCAAAGAAATGTATGAAGGAAAAATGTACTAAAGCTGAGGATGCTAAGAATTTACCACCTATTGAAGAAATACTTGGCCTTGACACACCACCACGTCCATAGGTGGTAGAGGTAAATTCTTTATAAAAGTTTGATGAAGGTGACATCCCTTACAATAAACATCCTAGTCAGTGCTTATATGAGTATGATAATTACATTAGGAAACAAGATCACTTCAATGCAAATGTTATGAAAGAATTGAAATATAATTCGGATACGATTGCTCGCTTAAGTGACTTGTTATTCAGAATCAGTAATGATGTTAGAGGTGTAGGAAAACATGCCTCTATGGTTCAAACCGAGTTAGAACTAGTTGCTAAATCTTAAAGAGAATTGCTTAATGAAATGAATAATAATATGAATGATTTTGCTATTAGAGTAGCAACTAGAGGAGGTAAAATGACTCGGGAGCCACTTTATCCTGAGGGACACCCTAAAATAATTGAACAAGACTCTCAAAGAATTAATGCTCATGCACCTAGTCCTTCTAAAAAGAAAAGAAAAGGAAAATTGATAGGACTTTGCATACCTCTAGTGAACCTGCAATAGAAAAACCTCCTAAAGATAATGATGTCTCTGTTTCTGATGCTGAAACTCAATCTGGTAATGAACATTCACCTAGTGATAATGGAAATGATAATGATGATGTTCATGAAGATACTCAACTGAATAATGATAGAGAACCACATAATGATGTAGAAATAGAACATGTTGGTGATCTTGATAACCCACAACCTAAAAATAAACAATATGATAAGAAAGACTTTGTGGCTAGAAAACATGGTAAAGAAAGAGAGTTATGGATTTAGAAACCCGTGCATTTTCCACCTAAACCATTTAAGAAAAAAGATGATGAAGAATTTGAATGCTTTGCTGAAATGATTATGCCAGTCATTTGCGTACCTGCTTAACCGATATCTTAAAGATGGCCCCTTATGCAAAATACATGAAAGACATCATCACTAATAAAAGAAAGATACCGGAAGCTGAAATCTCCACCATGCTTGCTAATTATTCTTTTTTAAGGATGGAGTACCTAAAAAACTTGGAGATCCTGGAATACCAACTATAACTTGCTCCATTAAAAGAAATTATGTCAAAAATGCTTTGTGTGATTTGGGAGCTGGTGTTAGTGTTATGCCTTTCTCTTTATATAAAAGACTTGATTTGAATAAACTCACACCTACTGAAATATCTTTGCAGATGGCTGACAAATCAACTGCCATACCTATCGGTACTTGTGAGGATGTGCCCATTGTTATTGCAAATGTTACTATCTTAACATACTTTGTTATTCTTGAGATGCCTGAGGACTACAACATGTCGATTATCCTTGGTAGACGTTTTTTAATACTGTAGGGGCTGTTATTGATTGCACTAAAAGCAAGGTCACTTTTCATATCAATGGTAACGAGCATACGATGCTCTTTCTGAAGAAACAATTCCAAGTGACTGGTGTAAATGTTATTGAAAATTTTCCGACACTCACTATTGGAAGTTTTCATCTACCTCTACCTACTGCCAAAAATAAATATGATATACTTATTGTTGAGGATATGCATATTCCCATTGATGTAACTTAGTGTTCTATGAAAGTTCTTCGGTTTCATGCTAATCGAAAGTGGTTGTTAATAAGACTTGATCAACCTTATTAATGGATCATTTTTGAGAGGTATGAAGTTGATGAATCTAGTAGACACAACCTTCTATACCCACTTTTTGTTTTCTGTTTTTCTTAGTTAAATAAAATAAAATGCCATGTTTATCATGTTTTCTGATTTCTCTGTGCAATAAAAAATGACCCAAAAAATAAAAGTTCTCGGAATGTCCTAAAAACATAACATGACTTTTTTCCGAATATTACTGAACTTCTGGTGCAAATAACATTAGAGGGGGTACACCTGGTGCCCACAAGACACCAGGGCGCGCCAACAACTCTAGGCGCGGCCTGGTGGGTTGTGGTCCCCTTACTTACCTCTTTAGCCCATGTCATCTCCTACCTCCATACAAAAATCACCATAGCTCTCTCCCTCATGTTCTTGCTCACAAACCCAAGGATTTCAATCTCTTTGCTCGAAGCTCCATTCCTGAAACTGTTTTTGGGTGATTGCTTCTTGGTATGTGACTCTCCCATTGCTCCAATTAGTTTTTGATTTAGTGGTTTATATTTTGAATAATTATCTACTCTTGGTGCTGCTATAGATGAGCTTGCATGTTTAATTCTTAGATCTCTAAGTAGTTTGAATGCTTGATATGGCTCTAGGCATCCTTATGAGTAGTTGCTACCAATCTTGAGAACTTTTGTTAACAAAATTTTGTGTCATGATTTTTTTCCAGAAATTGTTCGCAAATAAAAAACCCAATTATTTAGGAGTTCTTTGAGGAGAAGGTCCTCGGGGCATCATCAAGTGGAAGCTCTATCCGACAATCTTATGTCAAATCAAGTGCAAGCTCGATGCGGGACGCTGACACCAAATCGTTCCTTTGGTTGTGTAATACATTCATGGATGGTGCATGTCTTAAGGAAGAATTTGAATAGTATATTCACAACACCGATCTCGCTCCCTTCATCGAAGATAAGTGCACCCAACACCTCAACCTCACAAAAACGTTTGCTAAGAAATTTAAATATTTTCATCGTATAGAGTTTCATTTAGCCTTTATAATAATTCTTTCACCATGCTTTTAGATGTGTTGTGTGAAGCGTGTAAAATTCCATATTGGGGTTCGCTAGGTGAACCACCTACATCTGAATATGGGTCATTTTTTATTAATCTTTGTTACGGTGAAGATAGAGGAGTGACACAAGATAGAATAAAAAGCATCCATTTTCCATCTATACAATACTTTCCACTATTTAATGGCAAATGCACCGTAAGCAAGCAAGATTGCAGCACAATGTGTGCCCCTGATTTGAGTCTTATACACGCTGTTGTAACATGATTTAAACACTATAATCTAGGAGCAATTGTTGCATGAATATTTAATCACAATGCTAATAGTGGTCACCTTTTATGGTGGGATCTATGCCGCTCGTGTAGCTAAGAAGTTATGTGTATCACCATGGCCTAACGATCCTATTTTACCTACTCAGTACTTAGATCTTGAGGCCATGGAACGACATAAGTTCCTTAAGGGCAAAGTCACTAATTATACTTACAACTTGAGGTTCAATAAAGGCCCCGTTGTACCTATCGTCTTGCCTGCTCCTGCTCTCTTTGATTATCGAAAAAAGGGAAGATACTACGTTCTTGAGAGCGAGGCCTGCACGTACAATGCAGAGGTTGAAGCTGCCAGACGGGCTGAGGAGGCTACGCCAAGATCCTCGGTGGGCTATCACTCAGACTATTATCTAGGCTATGGATGGTGATTACCAAGCTAGGCCAAAGCCTAAGCTTGGGGGACTATGTATTTCCACTCACATTATATTCATGTTCACACATTTCATTCCAGTTGTCGGTGTCCACACTTTTTCATTGTATTATCCATGCTAGATTTATTTTCTTTCTTTCCTTTTTGTGTTTTTGAAAAACTTTGAGAAAATCCAAAAATGTCTCTTGCTTCTTTTCGGTTTTTCTTCTTAGTTTAATTAACTGAAGTATTAAAAGAAAACCCAAAAAGATTTCTTGTTTGTTCTTTTTCTTTTTAGGAGTTCTCCCATGTAAATAGTTTTCTCGGTTTTTTTCTTTCTTTTATTAGTTTTCTTCAAGAAAAACTAAAAAGTCCAAAATATTCCAGTGTGTTTCTCTGAAATTCTCTTCCTTTTATTGAGTCATACTAAGGAGAAGACCGCGATGAAAATGTTGAGTGGCTCTCATATGCACTACTATTGATCTAATGAAGAGCCCATGTTACTTTTTATTCTCCTCTTGAATAAAATGCTTGCAGATTCCAGCTTAGTCCACGGTACTCTTGCACTATTATTATTTTCATATCATTCGGTCATGCAAGTGAAAGGCAATAATGACGATATTTGATGAAGTGACTGTGGCAGAGAGAAGCGGGTGTGAACTCAACTTGTTTTTTTGTGTAAATATGTTTAACCTAGTATCCATGATTTAGCATATTATGATCAAACATGTTTGCAATGAAAATTAGAGATTATAGTTGCTCATGTCATGCTCAAGTACCTAGGAGTGGATAATGATTTATCTTTGATGTCAACATGCATTAAAATGGTTGTGATTTAGCATGATGATATGGTATCCTCCTCTAAATGTTTCAAGTGGCTTGACTTGGCACATGTTCACGCATGTAGTTGAATCAAAATCAACATAGCCTTCATGATATTTATGTTCATGGTGTCCATATCCTACTCATGATAGCATTCAATGTTTCTTATTCATAATGCATGTTCATGGCCACTTCTCAACCTATTTGCTAGCCATCACCTGTACTAAGCGGGAATACTGCTTTTGCTTCAAAACCCTTAAACCAAAGTTATTCCAGATGAGTCTATATCTACCTATATACGGTAGTACCCTGTCGCTCCAAGTAAATTTGCATGTGCCACCTCCAAAATTTCAAATGAACACTTGTTTTGCATGGATGGACCACTCATGGAGCGATAGGGGGTGGTCAGTATCTTCCATTTTAAGTGGGTTATTCTCATGATGAGTGTTTATTCACTCGTCCTTGCACGAGAGGGGCGGTAATAGGGATTCCGACTCCCGAAATCAAAAAACAAAAATAATTAAACAAAACTCCCCTAGAAATGTTGTTGGTTTGGACGGTACCCGTGGATGCGGCTCCCCGTGTAGTGTGATTGTTGGTGGAGGGGGAGTAAACCTTTACTATTACCACTTGGGAACCACCGCTAATATGTTTAACATGGAAGATATTGATAACTCTTGGTCGTAACATTGACAAGAAGGGTGCACCTCCCAAAAATACATTTATCTCTGGTTTAAGCTTTGAGCTCTGGCACCTCTGCAAATCCCTGCTTCGCTCTACGAAGGGACTATCTATTTATTTTTATGTTGAGTCATCACCTCCTCAAATAAGCGCTAGATCTGAGAGCACTATTGTCATCCTCATGCATTGTGTATAGTTAATGTTGGATGCATCATGACTGGATCTTTTCTACCATGAATTACAATGTTTAGTCGTTGCTTGAACTTTGGAGGTGCTCTGCATTTATGTTTTGCGGTCTTTGAAAGGGCTAGCGAGACACAATTATTGTCATATTATATCATGATTGTTTTGACAAAGTGTTTGCATTTGAGATATTTTATTATTGCTCACTAGTTGTTTATGTCATTGATATTAGTTAATATAATCTTTAAGAGTTATTTTTGACATGGTTAGTCATAATCTGTGTTAAAAACATGGGTGCTACTTAAGCATATGTATGTAAACAAGAACAAAAGAGTTCGTAAAAGTTTTTCTTTATCACTTTCAGTTTGTCAACCGAATTGCTTGAGGACAAGCAATGGGTTAAGCTTGGGGGAGTTCAGTTGGTACGTCTCCATCTTATCTACTTTACTAACGCGTTCGCTCTTGTTTTGGACTCTAATTTGCATGATTTGAATGAAACTAACTCAGACTAACGTTGTTTTGAGAAGAACTACCATGGGTTTTTCTTGTGCAGAAATAAAAGTTATCGGAATCGAAGGGAACTTTTTGGAGAATTATTTTACAATAAATAAAAAATACTGGAGCCAAGAACCACCGGAGGAGGGGCCTGGCTGGGCCCAATACACTAGGGTGCGCCAGCCCCCCTACACGTGCCCTACTGGGTTGTACCCACCTCATGGCCCCGCTGACCCTCATTCCAGCACTATAAATTCCTATTTTCAGAGAAAAACATCAGGGAGAACGTTTTTTCGCGTTTCACGAGACGGAGCCACCGCCACCTCCTGTTCTTCATCAAGAGGCCAAATCTCGAGCCCGCTTGGGACTCCGGAGAGGGGAATCTTCGGTCTTCGTCATCATCAATCCTCCTTCATCGCCAATTCCATGATGCTCCCCACCGAGAGTGAGTAATTCCTTCATAGGCTTGCTGGTCGATGAGGAGTTGGATGAGATTCATCATGTAATCGAGTTAGTTTTTTAGGGCTTGATCCCTAGTATCCACTATGTTCTGAGATTGATGTCGCTATGACTTTGCCATGCTTAATGCTTGTCACTCAGGACCGGTGCCATGATTTCAGATCTGAACATTTATGTTATCACCATTATATCTATGTTCTTGATCTGATCTTGCCTAGTCATATGCACCTATTACATGTTATGATCCATAAACCCCAAGGTGACAATAGTTGGGATACTTTCCGATGATGACCGTAGTTTGAGGAGTTCATGTATTCACCATGTGTTAATGCTTTGTTTCAGTTCTCTATTAAAAGGAGGCCTTAATATCCCTTAGTTTCCTTATGGACCCCGCTGCCACGGGAGGGTAGGACAAAAGATGCCATTCAAGTTCTTTTTCATAAGCATGTATGGCTATTTACGGAATAGATGCCTACATTACATTGATGAACTAGAGCTAGTTCTGTGTCGCCCTAGGTTATGACTATTATATGATGAATATCATCCAGCGAATACACCGATCCAGTGCCAACAAATTTTCCATTTAATTTTCTTGCAAAGTTACTATTGGTGCTCACACTATTGCACTTGCTACCAAACCATTACTGCTATTGTTATCGCTACTGTTATTGTTACCACTGCTATCAAACTATCATACTACTGCATTACTAATCACTTTGCTGCAGATATTTAATCTCTAGGTGTGGTTGAATTGACAACTCAACTACTAATACTCTCAAATATTCCTTGTCTCCCCTTGTGTCGAATCTATAAATTTGGGCTGAATACTCTACCCTCGAAAACTGTTGCGATCCCCTATACTTTTGGGTTATCAAGACCTTTTTCTGGCACCGTTGCTGGGGAGCACATCTATATTTGCTTATTCACTTGGGATTTATATCCATTTATTACTATGAATAATCTAAAGGATACAAGAAGCAAGATTGTTCCCTCTCAGGCGAGGGGAGGTACGGATTTGCCATCACATTCTGCACTTGATTCACCTTCTATTATGAGTAGACTTACAACACCACCATATGCTTTTAATCCTGGTATGTCACAAGTTATTAATGATGCTACTTCCGCTATGAATGATGCTTATGATGATGCTAGAGCCTTGCTTGATGATACTTTGCCACTAGGTGAATTCCTTGATAACAAATTGCTAGAGCTAAAGATAATGAAATTATTGAAACTGATGAAACTACTAAAATTGATAAAGTCCTTGAGACTGGTAATTATGAAACACCTATTAGACCTAGCTCTCCTAGATTTGAAATGCCTAAGATACCTGAGGGTTATGTTATGGATGGAGAAGTAGCTAGAGACATTCTTGCTTGTAAGGATAGAAATGATCTTAAGAAATTACTATGCAAGTATAATGAAAAGACTTTGAATGCTAGAATGAAATGTGATCCTAAGTTTGCTACTTCACCTATCTTTGTTACCAATAAGGATTATGAATTCTCTATCGACCCAGAGTTAATTGGTTTGGTTGAATCTGATCATTTCCATGGCTATGAAACTGAAACTATAGTGGAACATCTTACTAAGTTGAATGATATAGCCACCCTTTTTGCTCATGATGAGAAGATTCGCTACTACTATATTCTCAAATTATTTCCATTCTTATTAAAGGATGATGCTAAGATTTAGTACAATACTCTTGTTCCTGGTTGTGTTCTTAGTCCCCAGGATATGATTTACTACTTCTTTGGGAAAAAAACTGCTCATAAGAAACAAGCTGCCTTACAGGAAAAATTTAACTTTGTGAAAATTGAAGAAGAGAGTCTCCCACAAGCTTGGGGGGGCTTCTCCAATTTCTTAATGTTTTCCCTGATCATCCTCTTAAGAAAGATGAAATACTTGATATCTTCTATAATGGACTAACTGATGATTCTAGGAACTTCCTAGATAGTTGTGTTGGTTGTGTTTTCAGGGAATGAACTATTGAACAAGCTGAGGAACTATTCAATAATATATTGATGAATTAAGATTATTGGACTCTCCCTGAACCACCACTTGAACCCACTCTGAAGAAGAAGGGTATCTTATTTCTCAGTCCTGAAGATATGCAAGAGGCAAAGAAATGTATGAAGGAAAAAGGTATTAAAGCTGAGGATGTTGAGAATTTTACTACCTATTGAAGAAATACATGGCCTTGACACACCACCACCTCCACAGGTGACGGGGGGCTCGGGAGCATGTGTGTGCGAGTGGCCGGCGCGTGCACGGGCGCGGGCGGGGTGGAGCGTGCCACGGGAAAGCGGTGGCCGCAAGCGCAAGGTTGTCAGAATCGCGATTCTGTTATGCGATTCTACGACTTTACGATTCAAATTAGCCCCTATGATTCTACGATTTTACTCCATAGAATCTACGTTTCTACGATCTTGATAGTGAAGATTCTACGATTTGTGATCCTACCATCGGAGTTCCGATCCGATTCAGAATGACGATTTTGACAACCTTGCGCAAGCGGGCTCGCGATGGGGCGCACAGGGGGGCGAGGCAGCGCGCGACGAGCGCGCACAGGGGTGCGACTAGGGCATGGTGGGTGCGGGCGCTTCGGCGAGCGCGGCACGACCGAGGGGGCTCGCGAGCTCGCCTGGGAGAGAGAGGAGGGAGGCGGGGGGCTCACCATTGGCTATAGGGGGCGGGGGTGGCGAGCCGTTGAGGAGGCCGTCGGAGCAATGGCCAGCGGCGAGGGGACAGTCTAGCGAGGTGTCGAGCGGCGTCGAGGTCGCCCAGATCTAGATGGGGGAGGATGAGCAGGGGATCGGGGGAGTTAGAGTTTCGGGCACCAGCCTAAGTGGGCGTCGGCTGGTCCAGCGAGGTCGGCCTGGTGGCCAGTTGGGCCGAGGCCGAGTGCGGGGGGGGGGGGGGGGGGTCTAGCCTTTTTCCTTTTAAAATTTCTTTTCTTTTGGATTTTTCTTTTTTTTTGTTTTTATTTATTTTAGTAACAAAATATTTTTTGTAAAAATATGGTACAAAGTCCATTTTTCATCTTACAATTTTTGGCAGTGCCACAAAATTTTGGGAACCTTTTGAATCTATTTCAAAACTGCAAAATACAAAAGAGCATTTAATAATTGATTTGGCTTCTGTTTTAATTACTTAGAGGCACTTAAACAATTGATAAAATGTTTCTTATAATTTTATAAATATCATGGGATTATTTGCAACCTCAATATGATTTTTGTTTTTAGGTTTGCAAATTATTAAAACTACTTCTCAAATGACTTTTGAAAATCATTAGGAAAAGAAAAGAGACATGATCCCATTGTGATTAAGCATGGATTAGCAAAATGGAATAGCCTAATCCTCATGGCTACTCTAGCTTAATGACATTGATCATTGAAGCTTAATCCAAGGGTGTCACAACTCTCCCCTACTAAAAGAAATTATCGTGCCGAGAATTAAGAGGTAGAAGGAAAGAGCTTGGGGTATTCATCACGAAGATGATCCTCGCGTTGCAAGTGGCTTCATCTTCAGAATGATGTGACCACTACACTTTGAAGAACTTGGTTACCTTTTGATGAGTCCAACGTTCAATGTGATCGAGAATGCGGACTAGGTGCTGTTTATAAGAAAGGTCTTGTTGCAGCTCAAGCATCTCATGATCCATTGCTCAGATAGGATCCGTGAAGCAGCGGCGGAGCTATGACACATGGAAAACATCGTGAACCTGAGAAAGAAAAGAGACATGATCCCATTGTGATTAAGCATGTATTAGCAAAATGGAATAGCCGAATCCTCATGGTTACTGTAGCTTAATTACATTGATCATTGAAGCTTAATCCAAGGGTGTCACAACTGCGGTTGTTCAAGTTTTGGCATATGGGTGTTTGGCCAATGCAATTGACGACTATGTACGCATTGGTGAAGACACAATATTAGAGGTCATTCAAAGGTTCACTAAAACAACGATCGATGTTTTTGGACCAGAGTAATTGAGGGCACCCAACGAGGAAGACACCAGGAGGCTGATGGCAAAGAGTAAAGCAAGAGGATGACCAGTGATGCTTGGATCACTTGTCTGTATGCACTGGATGTGGAAGAATTATCTTGCCGGGTGGAATGGTCGGTATAAAAGCCATTGCACCAATCCGACGACCATTTTTGAGGCAGTTGCAACAAATGATCTTTGTATATGACATTCATTATTTGGTTTGCCTGACTCTCGTAATGACCTGAATGTGTTGTGGAGATCACCACTATTTGCTAGGCTTATTACAGGAGATGCTCCTCCTTGCAACTACTCTGTCAATGGGCACAACTACTCGATGGGTTACTACCTTGTGGATAGCATCTATCCCCCATGGCTCATGGGCCGCATTCGTTAAAACAACCCCACGTCCAAAAGGTAACAAAAATATTCACTTTGTCCAATGTCAATAAGCGTCTAGGAAACATGTGGAGAGAGCCTTTTTGTGTGCTTCAGAAGCGCTTTGCAATTGGTAGTGACCTTGCCTAGTACTGCAGCTCCAAGGTTTTATGGTAAATCATGACTTGTTGTATCATATTGCATAACATGATCATCGAAGATGGAAGGGATATGTTTGAGAACTCTCGGTACATCACCATTTGGTCTCCTGTTGAGTCGGAGTATGATCCAAATATGATCCAGGTATTTATTGAAGGGCATCGTATGATCGAGAACCGATAAGTTCATACCCAGCTCCAAGAAGATCTTATTGAGCATCATTGGCAACTTCATAGCACTTCCTAGTTGTGTTTTCTCATTATTTTCTACATTTGAACCATTCGGTGTGTTTAAATTTAAACAATTCGGTTCACAAACTTTCTATTTGGTTTGTAAACTATATTCGTGTTTCTTTAACATTCATATTTATGTTTAGTTTCTATATGTGTGCTAATATGTAGTTACAATGTAAACTAGAATTGTATAAGTTAGAAAAAACAAAATTATACTCAATTATATTTAGGGGATCAGCTAGGCAGCCAAAAGTTAGTGGCGTAAATATGCTCCATTAAGCTTTACTCGACCGATCCTCCTCTACTTTATAAGGGATCGGGTAGAGTTGGTCTTAAAGAGTTTTTTGTCCTCGCAAATCTGATTATTCGGATCTGATGAGTCTATGTTGGTGTGTCAAAAAAATTGTTGGTTTGATTTTGTGAAGTTGAAGCCTTTCATCGACATCACGGCGAAGATATTGTGATCCGACGACATGCACTTGTAGGGATCATCCGCAGCCTATCTTTTTGAATGGAGGACTCAAGGCGCTTTTAATAACCATTATTGGTAATGTTCGTGCGGGTGAAAAAATGACAACATCGTTGCTCCAGTCCAATTGCGACCTCTTTAACGAAACCTTTGGAGTATTTCTTTTAACAGAGATCGATGTAGCTTAGAAGGTGTTTCCAAGAGATTTCATTGTAATTCTTAGTTATAGGAGTTACTTTGTATTTTCTTGAATCTTAGATCCAACTGAGTGTATCTGTAATTGTTTTTTTTTGCGGGTGCCTGTAATTCTTATGAGTACGAATAAAGTTACATTTTTTTCTAGAAAACAAGTTTAAAACTCAGGATCCCATTACTTTCATGTTGTTCCATTGCCATGTGCGATAGTGGAACCCGACCCAATTTCGATCGCACGGAAATTAGCAATATAAGGTACTCTGTTTTGTGTAAAGAAAATGTTTAAATTTGACCAAGTTTATAGGAAAAATACCGTCATGTCCACATCTAATCAGTACTATAATATAGATTCTTCATTGAACATGTTTTTTTTGCGGGTCATTGAACACGTGTTTTCGTAATGTTTATTTTTGTATTGCAGCCATCGATTAATTATCTATAAGGTTGACCAATTTCTATATAGTTTGATTGACTGGACAAAACTAAAATGCATTACATTGTGAAACAGAGCGAGCAACGCTTGATTCAGCATGTCGTGTAAGCAACACATTGTTATCTATATGACCCAACCACTGGTTCAGTGTCAGGGTGGTATAGTAACCCCTTAGCGCGCCTCGTCACGTTATCTGATCATTTCCAGTCCCAAATACACGGAGTTTGAACTGCACTAGTAATACAAAGAACATAATCAGATCATGTGTGTGTGCAGAGCTGTCGATCGGTCGAGACCTGGACAGCAGATGTGCCGAGGAGACATGGGATCTGTCATCACTCATCGTCTTCTATGTGGCTGGTCTCCAGGACATAGTCCCTCATGAGCTTTATGTTGGCTTCATCAACCATCTGCCCATGCACAATGGAAGGCAAAAATAAACAACAACGAATGGCATCTTCCTCATGGTAAGAATCATATATACTTCGGCCTGGAAAACTAACCTTGAACGATAGCTTCTTCAGGTTGTCCCACTCGAAATCATTCTTCATATAAGCGGATCGAACCTGCGGTCACAGATGCATGAGCAAACCCTGGGGCGGACCGAAGTTCAGAAGATTGCCATCTCTAATGTTCTAGGTGCTTACCTCCAAAATCCTCATGGCTGTCACCATGGTGATACAAAGGCAATGAGGTGTCAGTAAATTTGTCCAAGACTAATGCTCATCATGAGAAATGGTAAGCTGACAATCAAGTGAAAACTAAAAGGGCACCAACACTTCACCACTGTAGTGCGTGCCAGTTAGTTCAGAACTGATATTTATCCTAGATTAAGTTCCGGTCAACAAAACATGAATCATAAACCTGATACGACATTCATTTCTTCAGTGATAAGCATGTACTCCGATAGGCAAAGGTGACCCAATATCATCCTAAATCTGGAAAAGGGGTAAGAAAATTACCTAATGCCTTGTGTCTTGGTGACTCGCGGATCAGGTTTTTGCAGAAACTGTCAGCGTCGTTCACGGAGTTGCGGCTAGTGAACTCCTTGAGCTCAACATATGCTTCTCGGTTGTAACTCTGTCAGTAGAATTGTTCAGAGGAAGATAAAAATTAGACAACTAGATGGCACCAAAACATCAGGAATAAGTTAATAAAGAATCAGGTACCAGACAGTATTATCATGGTATGTCTATGTCTCTCGATCGGCTAAGAAAATCCTATTTCTCAGTGGTGCTGTAATTTGTTCATCGAGTATAACAATACGGTAGTTTTGTCTCAGTCCAAATCAAGGTGCAAAAAAAAAAAGTAGTACTACTGAAGTGTACTGTGTTGCTTTTACTAAATCTAAGACTCTGAATGGAGATTATGAGAGGAATTAGAAGGGAGGTAACCTCAAGCTGCGCCAGCACAATCCTGATAGCCAGGTAATTGAAGAAGTTCAGAAGACTGATGGCCGCCTTTTTCTCCGGCGAGCCCTCTCCAAAGCCTGAAACATGTCACTGGCTCAGTCGACATCATTTGGCGAAAGCTGTTATGTTAGTGTTACAGTGAATGAATTAATCTGATCGTGCTTCGTACTCCTAACTGAGATATGTCGATCTCATTTGTTCCATTTGAAACTGATTTGCACATGCTGTTTGTACCATAAGATTTTCGCGGTTTTAGCACACGGAAGAACAGAAATTTGCTTGGTGCATTTGGTAACTGTTGAAATCTTGCGACCAATCATATTGCCTTTCCCGCGAGAAGAAACAAAACAGGGCGATCAAGAAATTAAGATGAAGGCAAAGTAGTGCAGAATTACCGGGAACATACATCTTGTGGCACCGAGGCGGCGCCTCGAAGCTCACCAACCGCCGCCGCCGCCTCCTCTCCGCACCCCAGGACGCCGGCGCGGGCAGGTGTTGCCGGCGACGAGGGGCGACTCCGGCAGGGTGGGGCAGGACGGCGCAGCGAGAGGACACCATGGCGTCTGGAGTGGTGATCAACCTGCGCCACGGGTTTCCACCCGTCGGGAGATATTTGCATTGCATCCCAGGGTATTTTGGGTATTTTAGGAGCAGAACTCAGTCTCTGCATTTTGGGTTCAGAATTCTCAGCATCTGGCAAACTCTCTATGCGCTGCGGTGTGCGGTCTGCCTACCTGACCTTCTACCATGCCTCGTCCTCACAGCCTTGGGCGTTCAGGTATTTCGGGTAGTTTGGTTTATGGGTAGTTCGGGTATTAAAAAATGAGAACCAAAAATATTTTTATCAAAAAAGTACCCGAACTCAAATTATCCAAAATATCGGTTAAGGTAATTCGGGTATCAAAAAGTCTGAAATATTTGAAGCACACATCAGCTTTTGGTATGAATAATTCAGATAGTATGGGTATTTCAGGTAGTATGGATATTTTATTTAGAATGGATAACATGACAATGTAATTATAGCATGAATAATTTGATTAAAATGAATAATTCGGATAGTATGGAATTTCAGTTTATCCAGACTGGAACCCGAACCCTAATCCGAAAACCGAATAGCCAGAATATGAGAACCGAATCTGAACCCGATACCCGAATTACCTGACAATTCAGGCAATTAGGTTCAGGTTCGAGTAGTGGGTTAGAGTACCCAAACGCCCAGGGTGACTCCTCATGTAAGAATAAAATGTCGTTGATTTGTTTGCTTGGTGCTCGATGAAATGGCAATGGAAGCAACTTTGTTGATTTTGTACCGTGTTGCATTGTTGTGAGTGGAGGTGAATGAGAAAGGGTTCACGAAAAGCACTGGGAGAGTGTGTTGGGACATAGAGTATTAAATCTTGAGCATAAAAAATCTGAATTTTTTTTCTGTATGAGCATCAATGAAAGCTCTAACATCCTGCGAAATTTCAATTTGAAAAGACGTCCATGGAGGTCTATACAAAAAAACAGTACTAAAAAAAGAGGCGTTTTGGAGCATTCATTTTATTTTGCACGCACTCCTACGGATGTCTTTTCGGGCGAAATTTTGCAAGATGTTAGAAAACTTGTTGATGTTCATCCACACAAAAAAAACTGTTTTTTATTATTTTACTAGCTTTAGACATTTACTATTCATGTGGATGCATTTGTGCGCGAGTTACAATGACACTTTCGAGTGCGCTGGCCATTTTTTTGTTCCTGTTCGGATAGCTTAATGTTGGAGTTTGTAATATGACATTTCTCCGTGAAAAGATCAACCAAGCTCATCCGTTTAGGAGTAATGCGCCTACGTGTATTTTGTTACGGATTAAGCACATGGGATGACATGAGGGATGGAGTTGATATCACAGGGATGGAGTTGATATCACGTGTATTTTTGGAAGCATCGATGGCAGCGCATTGACGGTTTACTTCAGTTTGTGATAAGACATTGACAGCTTTGCTAGTCGTATTCTCCGGGGATTTTTTTTATCAAGGAATGAAAGGAGGCTCTGGTCTGATGGAATGTACGTACAACATTTGCATCTCTCAGTCACCTGGGTGTAGGACTACAAGGTTTTAATAGGCAGGCTTATAGCCTTATTTGTTAATAAATTATGCATCATGTAGTAGGCCAAAGAATTTCTGACTGAAGATAGATTTTGTTTGCATACATTTTTCTTATATTATGAGACGAATAAAGTAGTTTTTATAAAGGAACAACAACTACCCTAGATTTCTTATTCAACATGAATAAAAACAACCAACATTACATGTATAGCTCGGCTATATAGTTTGCCAGAATCTTTCACCCGCACGAATGCACCTCCACTGCCCGCGTCGCGTTCGTGCCGGCTCAGAACGGATACGATCATTCAGTAGAGCTGTCACTGGAAGTGGCACGCTGGCTAAGAGTGCAGCCTCCGCCGTGTCCCCATCTCCGTGCATGTTCAATGCTGGAGAGACTTGGTCGAAACGGGAGAGGACGGCTCTCTACACATTCAAACTGGTTGTCCATCCACTGCATGCCGGCATTAAACAAGCGTGGCCCAGAAACCGACTCTGGAACCTGCTTTCACATAGCCCGTTGCTTGGCCTCGCCGGTGCCCGCTATTTATATGTGGTCAGGCCCGACACAATTCGCACCGCACCACATATGCTCCTGATTCTCCTCCGTGCACCACCTCCTTCATGACCACGGGTTGTAGTGCGATGTGAGAGAGCCTCTCGATGGAGCAGAAGTATGAGTTGGCCAGCATAGCGGTCAGCTAGAAGGCCCACAGTACGAGCCGAACAGAGGCTGGCTTGCCGACAAGCTCGTCGGAGGTCAACGGCGATGACCAGATGATGGACGAGGCATCCGGTGACAAGTCGGCGCCACCGCCTGCGCCTTCACTTTCACCTTGGAGCTAGTACGAGAACACTTCAACACCATAACGGCGAAAGAACAACCAACGCCGCTGGTGTCGGTGTTCACGAATGTACAGGAGGACCAATGCTACAACCTATGCTCCTCGATGATCACCGACTCTCGAAAGGAGAAATCGTCGGTGATCAGGCGATCGACATTGTCATGGCGTCCACGACGGAGGAGGATCCAGGCGAAATATTAGAAGAGAGAAGGAAAAAAAGATTGTGGGCTCCATGTTGCTCTCGCTGAGCTCCAACACGCGTCGCGAATTGGAATCATTCTCCCTGTTGAAGGCCTCTTGTATCATGGCATCAACCTTGCTTGCCCTCACCTCGTCTGTGATCTCCATCTCGATGCGGTGCCACGATGTGATGAGGAAGTGACGTTGCAGCTGGGAGCTGCTTCGGAGTCAGTCAATGGGTTAGCGTCAGCATGTCGCCTTCCCCACAGTTATCAACAACAAAAGGTTAATACATCAGACGAGAGGAGAAAAAAGCCTCTGTTCCGTGGCGGTGCCACGAGTGGCGGGGGAAGCGACGCGGCAGCGGACAGGGAGGTGGATTAACGGGCTAGCGACGGTATACCACTTTCCCCTGAGTCATCGGCAGCCATAAAAGATTAAAAAAAATTAGAGGACGCTGCAGCGGATGAGGGGTTCACGTCAGCATCCTCTAATATTAGAGCACATTGCCTTCCTATGATCTATCGATAGCAAAAAAAATAGAACAATGAAAAAGAAGAATATAAGAAAATGGAAAAAATATCTAATGAAAGAATATGCAAAATAAGAGCAATAAAAAGCAAACTATTAGAAATAAGACTAATAAAGAAGAGGCAAAATATTAGAGGGGGGAGAAAAGACTAATATAAAGAAAAAGCAAAATATAATTAAGCCATCGAAATCGGGGAAAAATAGAGCAATAAAAAAGACTAATATCAGGGGGGAAAGACTAATAAAAGAGAATGCAAAATATTACTTGTCATGCGGTGGTGCCGACACCAACAAAATATTAGAAGAGAGATGGAAAAAAGATTGTGGGCTCCATGTTGCTCTTGCCGAGCTCCGGCACACGCCACGAGTTGGAATCATTCTCCCTATTGAAGGCCTCATGTATCATAGCATCAACCTTCGCCGCTTTCACCTCATCGTTGATCTACATCCTGACGTGATGACATCATAGGCTTCGATGTTGCAACAAATGAGGAGTTGCTTCGACATCAAGCGATGGCTAGCAACAGCTTGTCGTGTTTCCCTCGGTTCTCAACACCAAAAGGTTAACACATTAGAGGAGAAGAGAATTGGTGGGCTAACGGCGGCATGCCACCTTCCCTTGAGCTATCAACAAAAAAATGTAAAAATATTAGAGGACGCTGCAACATACAAGGAGTTCATTGCAGCGCCCCTAATATTAGAGGACGTCGTCTTCCTCTAAGCCGTCGAAAGCGAAAGAAATGGTGCAATGAAAAACAAAATTATTAGAAAAAATAAAATAAAATAAGTACTAAAAGAAAAGGCAAAATATTATAGGGAAGTTTCATGACATCACCTTCCTCTGAGCCTTTGAAAGCGAAAAAATAGAGCACTAAATTAGCAAAATGTTACAACAACATAGAAAAAAGGTATAAATATTAGAGGACACTGCAACGTGAGAAGAGTTCATTGTAGCATCCTCTATTATTAGAGGGTATCACCTCCCTCTGAGGCGTCGAAAGCGGGAAAATAGAATACTGAAGTAGCTAAAACAAAAGAGAAAAAAAAGACAAAATATTAGAGGAGAGTTAGAGGACATCGCCTTCTTCTAAGTTGTTGAAAGTAAAAAAAAACAAAGTATTGAAATAGTAAAATATTAGAACAAATGAGAAAAAGAATAACAAATAAAAAGGCAAAATATTAGAACAATAGAGGAAAAGCGAAAAAATAGAGCACTAAAATAGCAAAATATTAGAACAAAAAAGAAAAGGACTAATAAAAGAGAAGGAAAAAATACTAGAGGAGGGTTAGAGAATATTGCCTTCTTCCGAGCCGTTGAAAAAAAATAGAGCACAAATATAACAAACTGTTAGAACAGAAGAGAAAAACGACTAAAATCTAAAAGGCTAAATATTAGAGGAAAATATTAGGAAATAGGGAAAGGAAAAAAACATAGAAATATGATAGCAAAATATTATATCAAAAAGAGAAAAAGGATTTTTAAAAGGCAAAATATTATAGGGTATTATTAGAACAAAAAAGGAAAAGCAAAAGGTATAGAACACTAAAAAGAGTCAGAAAAAGGTAAAATATTTTAGGAGAGTTAAGATAGCATCAACTTCCTATGAGCCGTCGAAAATGAATAAATAGAACATTAAAATAGTAAGATATTAGAATAAAAGATAAAAAACTAAAAATAGAAGGCAATGTATGAGGAAAATATTGAATTGAACAATAGAGAAAAGGCAAAAAAAAAATAGAACACTAAAACAACAAAATATTGAAACAAAAAGGAAGAAAAGTCGGCAGCGACCTAGGGTCACAGGCCGCCAGGACGGGCCCGGCCAGAAGTGCGTAGCGATTGCTTTTTGCCTCGGGAAATAATCTTTGCGTCTTCGGCGATGCAAAGGTCGGCAGCGGCCCATTTTAACAGCGCAATAGCTTTCTAGCCGAGCAGTGTGGTACTAAGCTGGGCCGTCATATCTCGGCCCACCACTAGGCCGCAGTTTGTCTCCTCGCGGCGCACCTCCTTCCTGGCGCCGGGAATCGAGGCAGCCCGTCCTCGTCCCGGAGATAGCCGGCGGCGGGAGCTCGGAAGGCGGGACATGTGTCCAAGACTCGAGGCTGCACTCCTCCAAGGCCCTACGGGAGGTCTCCGGCAACGACGGCAAGTCCTACTCGGGCGCCGCCGGCGTGCGTCGCCGTGTGTTGGACTTGGACTTCGGGAGCGCGAGATGGCGGAGCGTTGCAATATGCATGCTGCACGCCGCGGCAGCCGGCTCCGGCATCTTTGGCCTGCCCAAGAGAACTCCAGCCGCTGTAGACTCAGCATGAACATGGCGTTGAATAGCCGGGCTGTCACTAAACCGTAGGCTGTAGCTGACCAGAGTCTCTAGTCTCTACGTGGTGGAGAGTAAGCCGTGCCGGCACATCAATTCTGCAGCGTTTGCTCGGCTCGGAGGACCCTTCCATTGACCAGCACGTTTTTAGGAGATCAGGAGGCTGTCCCTATCTCTATCTGTCGGCAAAAACCGGCCAAAGTGCAGAAGCAAGCGGCTCACAGCTCACCGCTAGCCAAGAGGTGTTCTGAAAAGTCGACAAACAGCAACAGCATTGATATACCCGATTTCTCTTCCTTTAGAAAAAAAAAACTTGATTAGTCCACTAATTTTTTACTGCTTATAGTGTGAAGAATAGGCCGATGAACCGGTCTTGAGTCGTCACAGATTTCAGTTTCAGGCTGCAACTTGCAGAAATAATTGGGCAATGAGCATAAGACCATTCTTATTTGTGCGAATATATTCAGCAGCATGGCCCTACATCTAAAGAGTGTATTCTAACATTCAGGAGTAGTTTATGCTTCAAATCCTGAAAATCCATTGCCTTGTTTTCCAGGCCTTGTAGGGCAACAACAGCCTTTCACTTTAAGAAAGCTGAAAGTGATTAATCATTCGCTTAATCAGTGTGCAACTGGCCCTAGCAATCTGCAAATGGCCATGTACCTTCAGACCTAAGCCTGCACCCGAAAAAACCGTCAGATGAGTTCAAAAGCACCAAATTTCTGTACTATTAAAGCATGAACAAACTTAACTTAGATTGCTTGGATCCGGGTCCAGGGGAATGTTTTTGTGCCCAGGCAATCTTTCATATAAATAAACAAGGATGGATGAGGATGACCGAAAGCACGCGAGATCCCGGTGAAGTATACAAAAGGAAGCAACACCGCCACACCGGGTGGACTTTCTGATCAACAAAATAATGAGCTCAGAATGTTTCAAGCTTGAGATGCCAACCTCTTCCCCTGAATTTCGTGATTTGGTTCTGTCAGAGAAGTTTTCTCTTGGCCTGAGCTCATAAGCCAGAGAGTTGACCTCTGCACCCGCCATTTCAACCAACACTACGAAAGCAGAGGCAACATGTCACAGAGATTTTACAAATTTATGACATGTAAAATCCGGGAACACCATGAGACAAATGTTAATAACGTGTGAGATCAAACATTCGTCAGCACTGAGAAAATCACTTTTATCAGTAGCCGCGTGAAATCTGCAGGAGCTTAGCCATCCGTGTGTTTGACGGGAATTGGGAAAGTGGCCATCTGTTTCCTGCTGATCTTAGTTTATTTCCCGGCATGCGTGTCATCGTCATCAGTGGATGCCTTTTGAAAGCAACATGGATGGTTCCATGGAAATCACATCACCTTAGCGAAACAATTTGTATTGGTTGCGAGGACCGGTCACTGTCAGCAGGCTTTCATTTATCCTGTCAGGAATCATGACCAAGCGCAAGAAACACGCACTCATTTGGCATGAATTTGGCATATTCATCTCTTCTTGGAATCAACAGTTGCTCCCTCTCAGTCACAACTTGTGTACTAATGGTTGTCAAAAGAACCAAATCACCCATATGATGTGAAAATTTACTGGCCAGTCCGACCTGCTTCTTAGGCCACGCGACGATCGCGCTTTTAGCGATGTTAAACCTCTATTACCATGAACTGTGCCACGTTCTTAATCAACATTCGATGTTTCGACCAATTTTACACCGAACTTTTTACTAGTATTTACAAAAAAAATCATAACTAGTTAAGTGAATATTCTAGGGAAAAAACAACTAGCTCATTTGGATGAATAGTTCGAGAGAATCATCATTCTGAAGTTTGTTATCCAAATTTTCACAGAAATTTCAAAGTTTATCAGAAAAATTGAAAGAGATTCCAGATAATAACCATAAATAATCAAATTAATTTTCTGGCAATGTTTTAGCACATTTGGGTGAGCATTTTGAGAGAATCATCATTCCAAAAAACTGTCCAATTCGACTGAAAATCCATTCAAAATTTTAAAGTAGACGAAAAAAAATTCTGCAGGCAGAGAGTAAACGACGTCGCCGAGTGAAATATCAGCATCGTTGTTGCCCTTATGGCAGGCAAGGCATTACAATTTTGGCCGGTCAGTTTTGATGTTATATGGCTAGAAAATCAAGAGCTGTGGTTCTTCGCCATAAAGATTCTGAATAGCTGAGCCAAGTAGGTACCCATGTCGTCTACCTATCGCCTTATGCACCCATCCAATCCGTGATGCACCAAAAATAACAAGTACTTCCTTCGTCCCATAATGAGTAAAGTGCAAGTGTGGTCCTAATTCTTTTCCAAAAGTGTCGATTGGGTCCTAATTCTTTCAAAATGCACATCTGAGTCCTAAATCTTTGTAAGTTGTTCAAGTGAGGTCCTTTTTTCATCCGACCGCCGCTGACCAGCTCGTGTGGCGCTTTGACCGCTGCCACATCGACCCAAGGCCCATGCGGGATAACGACCGGCCGTGCATTTTTGCAAAAGAACCCCCCCCCCCCCAACCCTAATTTCTTCGCATCCGGGGTCCTTTCCTCTTCTTCACTTCTCTCTTGCAACACATGGGCGTTCGGCGGTGGTGGCGCTGCTCCGCTGAGAACATCTGGTAATCGCACGCGTTTGCCCGGCGGCGCCGCCGCTAGGATATCACTTGTGGTGCAGCGACGTAGAGATCCTCCTCTGTGATACATCGGTGACAATGATGACAATGAATGGGCTTTAGAGTGGGTTGACTCTAACAATTAAGTAGGTAAATATGCTGATGATGTATATGAAGAATGGGTTGATGAAAAAATTGACAAGAAGAAAAAGAAGAAATCTGAATGCGACAGCTAGGGCATGCATGGTACCAATAGCAGTAGACCCGCCGGGGCCTATGATGAGAGGGGCGGTGCCGTGGTTTTATCACACCAGATGTCTGGATGAACGGACTTGGGTTCGAGGCCATTGCTAATGTGATGGACTCAAACGGGTTGGTCGGGACGAAGGACACGAGTTTACCCAGGTTCGGCCCCTCAAGTTGAGGTAATAGCCTACGTCCTGCTTGTGCTTGTATTGCTTGATGTATCGATTGCAAAGGAGCTATTGCTTAACCTAGTTCTCGATAACCTGATCTCTAAGTCGCCCCGGGTCTTGCCTTTATATAGGAGGTCAAGACCACGGATCATACAAATTGTAACCGACTCTCATTACATGTCCAAGTCTACCTCTATCTTCTCTTGTCTTTCCTGACCAAGTTGTCCCGGGGCGGTTTACACACCCGGGTCTTCTTCATCCGGGCCACCTGCCGGCCCATCCTGTCGAGCCGCCAAGAGTCTTGGGCCTTAAGTCCCCACGGCTCACTCTTGGGATGGTGTACGAGCCGCCAAGTATGACCCGGAGCGCTCAGGGCGGGTCTCACCGTGGGGTTATATCCCCAACATTAGGCCCCAGGTTGATTTGAGCCTGCTCACTTCAGCCTTTCTTCTTGCTCTTCGGCGAGTCGCCCAGAAATGACCCGCCATGACGTCATGTCAAATATGCAAAAAAGATCCTCTGACGCACACAACGAATCTTCTTATTAAATGAATAGCCCGAAGATCGAGGCGTCCGCCTTGGTAAAACGACATCCGTCGCCTGGATTTTCACGCCCGTTCCGCCTTTTCCCTATTAAATAGGACCGCACGGGGCGGCATTTTCTTTCTCCCGCTCGCCCCGTCATCTCCTTCCTTCCGACGCTTCCGTTTCCAGCGCCTCCTGCTCCGGCGCCGTCTCCTCCTCGCCATCGACAGGGCCGCTGCATCAACCTGACGCGATCCAGAGTATCTTCCGCCTTCATCGCGCCGTCGCCGGTGAGTCTTTCTCCCCTTGTATCCGCAACTTGTTCCGATAGGGTTTCCATGGAGCTCCACCGCCGCTGTTCTTAGAACTCAGGTTCCGTCAATGCTAGCCATGTTTAGTCCATGAGCCCTCGATTATATCTTGTCCCAATGGTGCCGCTAGGTAGGAGATCGACACTGATGCTTTTTAGATTCACTACGGCTCCGCCCGTCGTTTCAGTCTTTCACCAGTTCATCTCTAAGTTTGGAAATATAGACATTTCTTTTGTTTTTGTAGATGCGCAATTTTAGCAATATTTCGTGGAACCTATTTTCAGTACTTAGCCAAATTTCTCCCTGTCCTTTCGTGATGTTGACCCGCCATGCTGTTCCGACTCTCATCAGCCGGATCTTGGTGTCTCACCCTTAAGGTCTTACGCCTTTTAAGCCGCCCATATTTGTTCGCCATTTTCTTGACTCGCCATATATGGTTACTTTGTACAGTTAAAAACTGCCGCTATGTCTCGCGCATCTAAGTCCTGCAACTGGATCGATTCTTGCATTACCGAAGAGTTTCTGATGGACTTTGTACTTGCGGGCACCCTTCCTGCCAAAGAGGTCATCCATTGGCGGGTTTCGGGTAATGAACTGAAACCCATTCCTCAGGAGGGTGAGGCAGTTGTTTTTTCGGATCATATTGAACGTGGATTCGTACCTCCCGGCTCAAAATTCTTCCGGGACATCCTTCATTTCTATAAGCTTCATCCTCAAGATCTTGCCCCCAACTCCGTCTCAAATATCTGCAACTTCCAAGTACTCAGCGAGGTCTATTTGCAAACTCAGCCGTCTCTAGGTCTCTTCTGAGAATTCTTTTACGCGAACCGGCAAACTAAAGTAAAGGCCGGCCCGAGCTTAGAACTTGGTGGAATTTCTATTCAAAGGTGCCGGGATATTACCTTCCCGGCTGTACCAATGCCGAGTCATCCAAAGGATTGGAATAAGACTTGGTTCTACTGCAAGGATACCTCCCCGAAGGGTGAGCATCCGCTGTCGGGCTATCACCCTTCCCGGCTTAAGACAACTTCGGAGCTTCCCGGCCGGCTATCAACTTCTGAACATGCAAGGCAGGAGCCGGCTCATGCCAAGATTAAAGCCCTCATGGCCAATGGATTGACGGGTCTGGACTTGATCCGCTGCTGGATCTCCTGGAGAGTTACGCCTTTGAGCCTGAGAAGCCGCCTCATGTGCGAATATCTGGGCAAGTATGATGGTTCCCTATGCTTCAGTCGGACAACTTTAACCGAAGACGATATTACCACTGTCATCCGGAGTCTTGTTCATGAGACATCAGGAGCTTGCAGTGCTATTGGGCTAGCGCCTTTTAGTGCCGTTAACCCGGCTCCAGACGTAAGACGACTCTTCATTGTCTCTTCTCTATGTTTAGTTAGGACTTTGTCAATTCATCACCATTAACCGGCTTACCTTTCCAGGCTGACTCTGACTTCTGGAAGAAGAAGTATATTCCTCCTATGAAGAAGAGCAAGAAGAAGGCCCCAGCCAAGAAGACGACGAAGAAGACCACCCCTCAAGAAGAATGGTTTGAACCGCCAGAATCATACGGCTTAGAGGTATAGTTTGACTATTTTTCGTAACCTCATTATTCACCTTACTGATAACAACTTATTCGCAGGATGAGGTAGAGACGAGCCGCACCAACGTTCCTGAGGTAACTTATATTTCATCCGACTCAGAATGTTTTGTACCCCGGAAGATACGGCGAGTTGTTCGAAAAGTTCCCCTTTCTCATCCTCTTGCTCATTTGGATCCCCAATTTCTTTTGAAAAAGCAACAGCAAGTCGACCGCCGTCAGACCCGGAGCGCCGGCTCTACTGATCTCATGTCCGGGTTGCCTAACTCCCCGGCTCCGAAGAAGCGCCCCGTAGAGGTATGTATCTCTACATGATTTTATTAGTTTTTCCTTTGTACTCTCAACACTGCCTTATATCATCTGAACTATCTCTCAGGGATCACCTTCATCCGGCGACTCTACGGCCATCGCTCTTCCACCTCCGAAGATTAATTTGTTGTAAGCAGTTTGTAGCCTTTACGTCCAGCTCTTCGGCAGTTGTAACCCTTGAATTCTGACATTCATGTCTTTTCTAGGGCTCAAGCTAAGCGAAGGAAAACCAACAAGTCCTCCCCTGGCCCTACTGCTCAAGAACTGGAGCTTGCTAAGCCAGACCCCCCAGCGACTTCTACAGAGCCGGCAGCTGATGACATTATTCTTGAGAGCCCGCAAAGGGACCTTTCCAAGCCGCCGAGCCCTGCCAAGGCTGCTGATGACGCCGCTGCCCCGGACATCATGATTACGGGCGCCGGCTTGCACTTTCCTTCACCTCACGTGCTAACCAAGCATAGTGAAACAACTGAAGCTTCGAGGAAGCTGGAATTTGAGCTCCCTGCCTTAGAGAAAATGACAGCCGACGAACTTCATGTCGGCTATATGAACTGGCTGTCTACAAGTCGGGATTTGGAGCTCAAACTGGTTAACTTAATGAAGAGACGATATGAGGTATTACTTTTTCCTCCTTATACCCTTACGTAACCCCCAAGAGCCGGGTTAATATTGACCGATAATAATCCGGTTCTTCCATTTTAGTAGAAGTAGAAACATATAATATGTAGGCATCAATCTACTTAGCCTTGATCTCAAATCATTGTCCTAACCCCCAAGGGCCGGCTCAATAATTGAATTTTTTGAGCCGGAACTTCCTAGAAGAGAAACATCAGAGTCAATGTTAACCCCCAAGGGCCGGCTCAATCTTTTCCAAAGTTGAGTCGGGACTTCATAGAAGATAGTTAACAGAGCCAATCGTAACCCCCAAAGGGCCGGCTTGCTCTTTTCGAAAGTTGAGCCGAGACTTTCATGTTGAACCTCCTTAGAAAACCAATATGTAGCCCCCAAGTTCCGGGTCAATCTTGTCGAAGTTGAGTCGGAACTGTCTTGAAAATAGACATTAGCCCCCAAGTGTCATGCATATTTCTTGCAATCTGTTTGAGACTTGCTTATGTACTCCATATTTTGATATGTCGCAGGAAGCTTTAACTGAAGCCGGGTCAGAATTGGCCGGCTTAAAAACCAACTTAGCTACTCAGCAAGCCGCCTAGAGTGAAGCTGACGAGACATGTCGGCTCCGTGTCGAAGAGCTAGCTAAGATCAAAGCTGACTTCACCACCTTCAAGGAATCTGCCGAGGCTGAAAAAGCTACATTGACTAAACGGGCGGATGATGTCGGTCAGCGACTCATGATCGTATCTAACGAGCTGCAGTCTTTGAAGCGTCACATCACGAAGATGGCAGCTGCCCTCTTTGGTAAGTTTTTAATAGTTTGGCTCCATCCGGATTTTTGGACTTGTGCTGGCGACTCATAACGAGGCCTCCGTCTCATGCAGGTCCTAGGAGCCGCCAACTTGCCTCCGACAGTCTGCTGCCTTTGAAGGCTATATACACATTGACAGAACAACTGTACTGCAGGGCGGTATGCACAATCAAGGTTGTGCAGTATAAAGAGAACATTCCTTCGGCTCTCAAAGGTGTCTTGGAGCTCCTGTCAACGATGCCAAAACAGATTATGGAGCTGAAGAAATCAGCCGCCCGCCAGGGGGCAATTGCGGCCATAAGCCGGGCATTGACTTTTGCTCCAGGGCTTACTCCGGCTGAGATGATGGATGGGTTTCCATCCAAGAAGGACGACGGCTCTGAATTTTCAGACGCTGACTATGCCCGGTGCGTAAAGGATTCCAAAGTCTTGGCCTCCGTCTTAGCAGAAGAGGTCAATCTGGCAACTTACCAGGCGGCTTACAGCGCCGATCAAAAAAGGATCCGTGGTCCGCTCTTTGAGTGCAAGGATCTGACACCTGCTTGCAGTAAGACTCTCTTTGCCTCTGATTTTGACCCGTTCCCCTTCTTTGAAGAAGGAACTTTTGTGGCTTTAACCGACTGCAACTGGGACTTGGAAAATCTCTAGATCAAGGCAGCCGAAGAGCCAGAGCAGGATGACCTGCCAGCCAGCTGATTGCTTTGTAGAAAACTTGTAATAGCCGGCTCTCCATGACCCGCCGTGGGCGATGTAAAAACTTGATAATATTTTGGGCTCCACAGAGAGCGTCTGTAACAGGATAACAACAACTTTTGCCCTTGTTGAACTTGTGACATTGCACACATATGGAAGCCCGGCTTTAAAATAGATATTTGCTATCTTTCTTGTCCTTCTCCTTGTATGCCTTACCAGCTTAATCTCCTGCCTGCATAGATGTACTTATATACCGTTAGGAGGGCGGCTTAAAAGCGCAACCTGAATATACTGTGTCTTCCCAAAAGTGCTGACAGAGACCATTGCTTGGCTCGATCCAGCCGATAAAGGTTTGATAAGCTTCACCCGTAGGGTAGGAAGCCCCCTGTATGGCTATGTTGACTTGTCAACATTTTTGGCGCGAACGCCAGTTGTTAGGGCTAGATAAGCGATACCCGAAGGTAAGAAGCCTCCTTTGATAACCGCGGCTAACATGTTAACCGGAAATGGCATAAAGCCGGCTGTTAGGGTGAGATAAGTGATACCCGAAGGTAAGAAGCCCCCTTTGACAGCCAATGTTGACTTGTCAACATTTTTGGCGCGAACGCCGGTTGTTAGGGTGAGATAAGCGATACCCGAAGGTAAGAAGCCCCCTTCGACAACCGCGGCTAACATGTTAACCAGAACTAGCATAAAGCCGGCTGTTAGGGTGAGATAAGCGATACCTGAAGGTAAGAAGCCCCCTTCGACAGCCGCAGCTGACATGTCAACTGGAATGGCATAAAGTCGGTTGTTAGGGTGAGATAAGCGACACCCGTCGGTGAGAAGCCCCCTTCAACAAACGCGGCTAACATGTTAACCGGAAATGGCATAAAGCCAGCTGTTAGGGTGAGATAAGCGATACCCGAAGGTAAGAAGCCCCCTTCGACACCCGCAGCTGACATGTCAACTGGAATGGCATAAAGGCGGTTGTTAGGGTGAGATAAGCGATGCCCGAAGGCAAGAAGCCCCCTTCGACAACCGCAGCTAACATGTTAACCGAAAATGGCATAAAGCCGGTTGTTAGGGTGAGATAAGAGATACCCGAAGGTAAGAAGCCCCCTTCGATAGCCGCAGCTGACATGTGAACTGGAATGGCATAAAGCCGGTTGTGTAGTAAATCAAAAAAATTCCTACGATCACCAAGATCCATCTATGGAGAAACAGCAACGAGTGGGGAGAGATTGCATCTTCATACCTTTGAAGATCGCTAAGCGGAAGCGTTACAAGAACGCGGTTGGTGGAGTCGTACTCGCATCGATTCAGATCGCAGTGGATTTCAATCTAAGCGCCGAACAACGACGCCTCCGCGTTCAACACACGTACAGCCCGGTGACGTCTCCCGCACCTTGATCCAGCAAGGAGGAGGGATAGGTTGGTGAAGAGCTCCAATAGCAGCACGACAGCGTGGTGGTGGTGTGGCGGCAAGGTATATCGGCAGGGCATTTCCTAAGCACTGCGGAGGAGGAGGAAGAGAGGTAGGGTTGCGCCATGGGAGAGAGAGATCAAATCTTGTCTCAAAATAGCCAAAACCTCAAGTATATATAGGAGGAGGGAGAGGGAGGGCTGCCTTGGCCCCTCCTCCAAGGAGGAGAGGTTCGGCCGAGCTAGGGAGGAGTCCACCTCCCACAAGGGAGGTGGATCTCTTCCTTTTGAATCTCCTTTAGCCTTATCTCTTTATCCCTAGCCACATGGGCCTTTCCGGAAGGACTTGGCCAGCCCAATAAGGGCTGGTACACCTCCTCTAACAGCCCACGAAGTCCTTTGGTCGTCACACCCCTCCCGGGGGTCCTCCGGCACCCTCCCGGCACACTACCGATGAGCCCGAAAACTTTCCGGTGACCAAAACAGGACTTCCTATATATCAATATTTACCTCCGGACCATTCTGGAGCTCCTAGTGACGTCCGGGATCTCATCTGGGACTCCGAACAATCTTCGGTAATCACGTATACCATTTCCCTATAACCCTAGCATCATCGAACCTTAAGTGTGTAGACCCTACGGGTTCGGGAGACGCGTAGACATGACTGAGACACCTCTCCGGTCAATAACCAACAGCGGGATATGGATACCCATGTTGGTTCCCACATGCTCCACGATGATCTCATCGGATGAACCACGATGTCAGGGATTCAATCAATCCCTATACAATTCCCTTTGTCTTTCCGTATGATACTTGCCCGAGATTCGATCGTTGGTATCCCTATACCTTGTTCAATCTCGTTACCGGCAAGTCTCTTTACTCGTTCCGTAACACATCATCCCGCGGCTAACTCCTTAGTCACATTGAGCTCATTATGATGATGTCTTACCGAGTGGGCCCAGAGATACCTCTCCGTCATACGGAGTGACAAATCCCAGTCTTGATTCGTGCCAACCCAACAGACACTTTCGGAGATACCCGTAGTGCACCTTTATAGCCACCCAGTTACGTTGTGACGTTTGGCACACCCAAAGCATTCCTACGGTATCCAGGAGTTGCACAATCTCATGGTCTAAGGAAACGATACTTGACATTGAAAAAGCTTTAGCAGACGAACTACACGATCTAGTGCTATGCTTAGGATTTGGCCGTGTCCATCACATCATTCTCCTAATGATGTGATCCCGTTATCAACGACATCCAATGTCCATGGTCATGAAACCGTGACCATCTATTGATCAACGAGCTAGTCAACTAGAGGATCATTAGGGACACGTTGTGGTCTATGTATTCACACATGCATTCTGGTTTCCGGTTAATACAATTATAGCATGAACAATAGACAATTATCATGAACAAGGAAATACAATAATAACCATTTTATTATTGCCTCTAGGGCATATTTCCAACAGTCTCCCACTTGCACTAGACTCAATAATCTAGTTACATTGTGATGAATCGAACACCCATAGCATTCTGGCGTTGATCATGTTTTGCTCGTGAGAGAGGTTTAGTCAACGGATCTGTGACATTCAGATCCGTATGTAGTTTACAAATATCTATATCTCCATCCTGAATGTAATCACGGATGGAGTTGAAGCGGCGCTTGATGTGTCTTGTCTTCTTGTGAAACCTGGGCTCCTTCACAAGGGCAATAGCTCTAGTGTTGTCACAGAACAGAGTCATCGGGCCCGACGCATTGGGAATCACTCCTAGGTCGGTGATGAACTCCTTCATCCAGACTCCTTCCTTTGCTGCTTCTGAAGCAGCTATGTACTCCGCTTCACATGTAGATGCCGCCATGACGCTTTGCTTGCTACTGCACCAGCTGACTGCCCCTCCGTTCAAAATATATACGTATCCGGTTTGTGACTTGGAGTCGTCCGGATCTATGTCGAAGCTAGCATCGACGTAATCCTTTACGACAAGCTCTTCGGCACCTCCATATACGAGAAACATCTCCTTGGTCCTTTTCAGGTACTTCAGGATATTCTTGACCATTGTCCAGTGTTCCGCTCTGGGATCACTTTGCTACCTCCCTACCAAACTTATGGCAAGGTTCACATCAGGTCTGGTACACAACATGGCATACATAATAGAGCCTATGGCTGAAGCATAGGGGATGACACTCATCTCTTCTCTATCCTTTGCCGTGGTCGGGCATTGAGTTGTACTCAATCTCACACCTTGTAACACAGGCAAGAACCCCTTCTTGGACTGATCCATATTGAACTTCTTCAATATCATGTCAAGGTATGTGCTTTGTAAAAGACCTATGAGGCGTCTTGATCTATCTCTATAGATCTTGATGCCTAATATGTAAGCAGCTTCTCCAAGGTCCTTCATTGAAAAACGTTTATTCAAGTAGGCCTTTACACTTTCCAAAAGTTCTATATCATTTCCCATTATCAGTATGTCATCCACATATAATATGAGAAATGCTACAGAGCTCCCACTCACTTTCTTGTAAATACAGGGTTCTCCATAAACCTGTACAAACCCAAACGCTTTAATCACCTCATTAAAGCGAATGTTCCAACTCCGAGATGCTTGCACCAGCCCATAGATGGAGCGTTGGAGCTTGCATACTTTGTTAGCATCTTTAAGATCGACAAAACCTTCCGGCTGCATTATATACAGTTCTTCCTTGAGGAAGCCATTAAGGAATGCCGTTTTGACGTCCATATGCCAGATCTCATAATCATAAAATGCGGCAATTGCTAACATGATTCGGACAGACTTCAGCATCGCTACGGGTGAGAAAGTCTCATCGTAGTCAACTCCTTGAACTTGTCGATAACCCTTAGCGACAAGCCGAGCCTTATAGACGATCAAATTACCATCTGTGTCAGTCTTCTTCTTAAAGATCAATTTATTTTCAATGGCTCGCTTATCATCAGGCAAGTCCACCAAAGTCCATACTTTGTTCTCATACATGGATCCTATCTCGGATTTCATAGCCTCAAGCCATTTGTTGGAATTCGGGCCCGCCATCGCTTCTCCATAGTTCGAAGGTTCACCGTTGTCCAACAACATGATCTCCAGGACAGGGTTGCCGTACCACTCTGGTGCGGAACGTGTCCTGGTGGACCTTCGACGTTCAATAGTAACTTGATCTGAAGTTTCATGATCATCATCATTAACTTCCTCTCCAGCCGGTGTAGGCTCTACAGAAACAACTTCCTGTGCTGCGCTACTCTCCGGTTCGAGTGGAGGTACAATTACCTCATCAAGTTCTATTTTTCTCCCACTTACTTCTTTCGAGAGAAACTCTTTCTCGAGAAAGGATCCATTCTTGGCAACAAAGACTTTGCCTTCGGATCTGAGGTAGAAGGTATACCCAATAGTCTCTTTGGGATATCCTATGAAGACGCACTTTTCCGCTTTGGGTTCGAGCTTCTCAGGTTGAAGTTTCTTCACGTAAGCATCGCATCCCCAAACTTTTAGAAATGACAGCTTAGGTTTCTTTCCAAACCATAATTCATACGGTGTCGTCTCAACGGATTTTGACGGTGCCCCATTTAAAGTGAATGCGGCAGTTTCTAATCCATATCCCCAAAATGATAGCGGTAAGTCGGTAAGAGACATCATAGATAGCGCCATATCCAATAGAGTGTGATTATGATGTTCAGACACACCATTTCGCTGAGGTGTGCTAGGTGGCGTGAGTTGTGAAACAATTCCACATTTCCTTAGGTGCGTGCCAAACTCGTGACTTAAATATTCTCCACCACGATCAGATCGTAGGTACTTTATTTTCCTGTCATGTTGATTCTCTACCTCACTCTGAAATTCCTTGAACCTTTCAAAGGTTTCAGACTTATGTTTCATTAAGTAGACATACCCATATCTGCTCAAGTCATCAGTGAGGGTGAGAACATAACGGTAGCCACCGCGAGCCTCGACACTCATTGGACCGCATACATCTGTATGTATTATCTCCAACAAGTCAGTTGCTCGCTCCATTGTTCCAGAGAACGGAGTCTTGGTCATCTTGCCCATGAGGCATGGTTTGCACGTGTCAAATGATTCAAAATCAAGAGACTCCAAAAGTCCATCAGCATGGAGCTTCTTCATGTGTTTGACACCAATATGACCAAGGCGGCAGTGCCACATGTAAGTGGGACTATCGTTATCAACCTTACACTTTTTGGTACTCACACTATGGACATGTGTGACATCACGTTCGAGATTCATCATAAATAAACCATTGACCAGCGGGGCATGACCATAAAACATTTCTCTCATATAAATAGAACAACCATTATTCTCAGATTTAAATGAGTAGCCATCTCGCATCAAGCGAGATCCAGATAGAATGCTCATGCTCAAAGCTGGTACTAAATAACAATTATTGAGGTTTAAAACTAATCCCGAAGGTAGATGTAGAGGTAGCGTGTCGACGGCGATCACATCGACCTTGGAACCATTCCCGACGCGCATCGTCACCTCGTCCTTTGCCAGTCTCCGCTTATTCCGCAGCTCCTGCTTGGAGTTACAAATGTGAGCAACTACACCGGTATCAAATACCCAGGAGCTACTACGAGCGCTGGTTAGGTACACTTAAATAACAAGTATATGACATATACCTTTAACGTTGCCGGCCTTCTTATCCGCTAAGTACTTGGGGCAGTTCCACTTCTAGTGACTGGTTCCCTTGCAATAAAACCACTCAGTCTCAGGCTTGGGTCCATGCTTGTTCTTCTTCCCGACAACTTGCTTACCGGGCGCGGCAACAGCTTTGCCGTCCTTCTTGAAGTTCTTCTTACCCTTGCCTTTCTTGAAACTAGTGGTCTTATTTACCATCAACACTTGATGCTGCTTTTTGATCTCGACCTTCGATGATTTCAGCATCGAGTACAACTCGGGAATGGACTTCTCCATACCCTGCATGTTGTAGTTCATCACAAAGCTCTTGTAGCTAGGTGGAAGCGACTGGAGGATTCTGTCAATGATCGAGTCATCCGGGAGATTAACTCCCAGCTGAGTCAAGCATTTGTGCAACCCAGACATTTTGAGTATGTGCTCACTGACAGAACTGCTTTCCTCCATCTTACAACTGAAGAACTTGTCGGAGACATCATATCTCTCGACCCGGGCATGAGCTTGGAAAACCAGTTTCAGCTCTTGGAACATCTCATATGCTCTGTGTTGCTCAAAATGCTTTTGTATCCCCGGTTCTAAACTGTAAAGCATGCCGCACTGAACAAGGGAGTAATCATCGCAGCGTGACTGCCAAGCGTTCATAACGTCTTGATCTGCTGGGAAAATGGGTGCATCACCTAGCGGTGCATCAAGAACATACAATCTTTTGGAAGCTATGAGGATGATTCTCAAACCACGGACCCAGTCCGCATAGTTGCTTCCATCATCTTTCAGCTTGGTTTTCTCTAGGAACGCGTTGATGTTGAGGGTGACATTAGCGTTGGCCATTGGATCTACAATATAGATTGTAACGACAATTTTAGACTAAGTTCATGATAATTAAGTTCACATAATCAAATTATTTAATGAACTCCCACTTAGATAGACATCTCTCTAGTCATCCAAGTGACACATGATCCACGTCAACTAGCCCGTGTCCGATCATCACGTGAGACGGACTAGTCATCCATGGTGAACATCTCCATGTTGATCGTATCTTCGATACGACTCATGTTCAACCTTTCGGTCTTCCGTGTTCCGAGGCCATGTCTATACATGCTAGGCTCGTTAAGTCAACCTAAGTGTTTCGCGTGTGTAAATCTGGCTTACACCCGTTGTATGCGAACGTTAGAACCTATCACACCCGATCATCATGTGGTGCTTCGGAACAACGATCCTTAGCAATGGTGCACAGTTAGGGTGAACACCTTTCTTGAAATTTTATTGAGAGATCATCTTATTTACTACCGTCATTCTAAGCAAATAAGATGTAAACATGATAAACATCACATGCAATCAATATAGTGACATGATATGGCCAATATCATCTTGCTCCTTTGATCTCCATCTTCGGAGCACCATGATCATCACTGTCACCGGCACGACACCATGATCTCCATCATCATGATCTCCATCATCGTGTCTTCATGAAGTTGTCTCGCCAACTATTACTTCTACTACTATGGCGAACGTTTAGCAATAAAGAAAAGTAATTACATGGCGATCTTGATTGACACGAAGGTCATAAAATAAAATAAGACAACTCCTATGGCTCCTGCCGGTTGTCATACTCATCGACATGCAAGTTGTGAATCCTATTACAAGAACATGATCAATCTCATACATCACAATGCATCACACCACATCCTTTGGCCATATCACATCACAAGGCATATGCTGCAAAAACAAGTTAGACGTCCTCTAATTTGTAGTTGCAAGTTTTTACGTGGCTGCTATAGGTTTCTAGCAAGAACGTTTCTTACCTACGCCAAAACAACAACGTGATATGCCAATTGCTATTTAACCTTCATAAGGACCCTTTTCATCGAATCCAATCCGACTAAGGTGGGAGAGACAGACACCCGCTAGCCACCTTATGCAACAAGTGCATGTTAGGCGGTGGAACCGGTCTCACGTAAGCGTACGTGTAAAGTTGGTCCGGGCCACTTCATCCCAAAATACCGCCAAATAAAAATAAGACTAGTAGTGGTAAGGAAATTAACAAGATCGATGACCACAACAACTTTGTGTTCTACTCGTGCATAGATTCTACGCACAGACCTAGCTCATGATGCCACTGTTGGGAGATGTAGTAGTAATTCAAAAACATTCCTACGATCACCAAGATCCATCTATGGAGAAACCAGCAACGAGTGTGGAGATATTGCATCTTCATACATTTGAAGATCGCTAAGCAGAAGCGTTACAAGAACGTGGTTGGTGGAGTCATACTCGCAGCGATTCAGATCGCGGTGGATTCCGATCTAAGCGCCGAACAACGGCGCCTCCACGTTCAACACACGTATAGCCCGGTGACGTCTCCCGCGCCTTGATCCAGCAAGGAGGAGGGAGAGGTTGGGGAAGAGCTCCAACAGCAGCACGAAGGCATGGTGGTGGTGGAGTGGCAAGGTATTCCGGCAGGGCTTCGCCTAAGCACTGCGGAGGAGGAAGAAGAGAGGTAGGGCTGCACCGTGGGAGAGAGAGATCAAATCTTGTATCAAAACAGCCAAAACCTCAAGTATATATATGAGGAGGGAGAGGGAGGGCTGCCTTGGACCCACCTCCAAGGAGGAGAGGTT
The DNA here is from genome assembly GCA_022496015.1 of Hordeum marinum. NCBI lineage: Eukaryota > Viridiplantae > Streptophyta > Magnoliopsida > Poales > Poaceae > Hordeum > Hordeum marinum. Next base: position 116,812,066 of record CM039678.1, read on the forward strand.
TGGCCGAGCTAGGGAGGAGTCCACCTCCCACAAGGGAGGTGGATCTCTTCCTTTGGACTCTCCTTTAGCCTTATCTCTTTATCCCTAGCCGCATGGGCCTTTCCGGAAGGACTTGGACAGCCCAATAAGGGCTGGTACACCTCCTCTAACAGACCACGAAGTCCTTTGGTAGTCACACCCCTCCCGGGGGTCCTCCGGCACCCTCCCGGCACTCCCGGTACACTACCGATGAGCCCGAAAACTTTCCGGTGACCAAAACAGGACTTCCTATATATCAATATTTACCTCCGGACCATTCCGGAGATCCTAGTGACGTCTGGGATCTCATCCGAGACTCCGAACAATCATCAGTAATAACGTATACCATTTCCCTATAACCCTAGCATCATTGAACCTTAAGTGTGTAGACCCTACGGGTTCGGGAGACACGTAGACATGACCGAGACACCTCTCTGGTCAATAACCAACAGCGGGATCTGGATACCCATGTTGGTTCCCACATGCTCCACGATGATCTCATCGGATGAACCATGATGTCGGGGATTCAATCAATCCCGTATACAATTCCCTTTGTCTTCTGGTATGATACTTGCCCGAGATTCGATCGTCGGTATCCCTATACCTTGTTCAATCTCGTTACCGGCAAGTCTCTTTACTCATTCCATAACACATCATCCCGTGGCTAACTCCTTAATCACATTGAGCTCATTATGATGATGTCTTACTGAGTGGGCCCAGAGATACCTCTCCGTCATACGGAGTGACAAATCCCAGTCTCGATTCGTGCCAACCCAATAGACTCTTTCGGAGATACCCATAGTGCACCTTTATAGCCACCCAGTTACGTTGTGACGTTTGGCACACCCAAAGCATTCCTACGGTATCCGGGAGTTGCACAATCTCATGGTCTAAGGAAACGATACTTGACATTGAAAAAGCTTTAGCAGACGAACTACACGATCTTGTGCTATGCTTAGGATTGGGTCTTGTCCATCACATCATTCTCCTAATGATGCGATCCCGTTATCAACGACATCCAATGTCCATGGTCACGAAACCGTGACCATCTATTGATCAACGAGCTAGTCAACTAGAGGCTCACTAGGGACACGTTGTGGTCTATGTATTCACACATGCATTCTGGTTTCCGGTTAATACAATTATAGCATGAACAATAGTCAATTATCATGAACAAGGAAATACAATAATAGCCATTTTATTATTGCCTCTAGGGCATATTTCCAACAGATTGTTAGGGTGAGATAAGCGATACCCAAAGGTAAGAAGCCCCTTCGACAACCACGGCTAACATGTTAACCGAAAATGGCATAAAGCCGACTGTTAGGGTGAGATAAGTGATACCCGAAGGTAAGAAGCCCCCTTCCACAGCCGCAGCTGACATGTCAACTGGAGTGGCATAAAGCCGGTTGTTAGGGTGAGATAAGCGATACCCGTTGGTAAGAAGCCCCTTCGACAACCGCGGCTAACATGTTAACCGGAAATGGCATAAAGCCGGCTGTTAGGGTGAGATAAGCGATACCCGAAGGTAAGAAGCCCCCTTCGACAGCCAATGTATTTGCATCGATGAAGATGTGCGACGTGGCAGAGGCCCCGGCTTGCAGGTATGCTATTTTATTCATATATAAATATGATTTGTGCAATGATAATGTACAGTGACGATTCTCAGCAATCTTAAGTGTAATAAGGCCGCAGATGCGCTATGTTCCACGGCCGACAGGTCTCCTGACCCGAAGTATCTGAGTCGTCCCAGATGTCAATGAGGTAATACGACCCGTTGTTGAGGTTTCTGCTGACCATGAAAGGTCCTTCCCATGGAGGAGATAATTTATGCATATTTGTCTGGTCTTGAACTAGCCGTAGCACCAAGTCGCCCTCTTTAAATGTCCGGGTCTTGACCCTGCGGCTATGATAGCGGCGCGGGTCTTGTTGATAAATCGCAAACAGGCAGCCGCCAGCTCTCGTTCCTCTTCAAAAGCATCCAACGCGTCTTGACGTGCCATCTCATTGTCCGTCTTAACGTAAGCCGCCACTCGCGGCGAGTCATGCCGGATGTCACTTGGTAATACTGCCTCGGCACCGTACACCATGAAGAAAGGTGTATATCATGTAGATCTGTTAGGGGTAGTTCTAATGCTCCATAAGACGGAAGGCAACTCTTCTACCCAACACCCGGGCGTTTGTTGTAAAGGAACCATAATCCGCGGCTTGATACCCCTCAAGATTTCTTGATTGGCACGCTCCGCCTGACCGTTGGGCTGTGGATGAGAAACTGCTGAAACATCAAGCCGGATGTGCTCTTCGTCGCAGAATTTTATTCATAGCCCCCTTGGACAAGTTTGTGCCATTGTCAGTGATGATGCTGTGAGGGTAACCAAAACGGTAGATCAGCTTTTTAATAAACTAAACCGCCATATCCGCGTCACACTTGCTAATTGGCTCAGCCTCTACCCACTTGGTGAACTTATCAACCGCCACCAAGAGGTGTGTTTTCTTATCCTTGGATCTCTTGAAAGGTCCTACCATATCAAGCCCCCATACTACAAACGGCTAAGTAATTGGTATCATGCACAATTCTTGAGCCGGAACATGAGCACGCCGACCGAATTTTTGACAGCCGCCACACTTGCGGACTAGATCCTCTGCGTCTTTGTGAGCTGTCAACCAGAAGAAACCATGCCGGAATGCCTTAGCTACCAGAGATTTTGAGCCGGCATGATGTCCGCAATCTCCAGCATGAATTTCATTCAAAATTTCCTGACCTTCCTCCGGTGAGACACAACGTTGAAAAACCCCGGTAACACTGCACTTGTGCAACTCACCATTAACTATTGTCGTCGACTTAGACCGCCGGGGATCTGTCTGGCTAAATTTCATCATCAGCTAGTTCGCCCCGAGTCAAATAGTCCAGGTAAGGCACAGTCCAATCCGGAATAGCATGTAGAGCCGCCACCAATTGCCCCTCCGGGTTAGGGATAGCCAAATCTTCCTCTGAAGGCAACTTGACAGTCGGGTGATATAAAACGTCCAAAAAGATATTGGGTGGCACCGGCTTTCGCTGAGAGCCTAACCGTGATAAGGCATCAGCCGCCTCATTCCTGCGATGATCAATGTGATCCACCTAATAACCTTTGAAGTGACCAGCAATGACATCCACCGCCTGTCGATAAGCCGCCATCCACGGGTCCCTGGAATCCCAAGTGCTTGAAACTTGTTGAGCCACAAGATCTGAGTCGCCCAAACACCTTACCCGGCTTAAATTCATCTCCTTGGCTACTCTGAGACCATGAAGCAGAGCCTCATATTCAGACGTATTGTTGGTGCAAGGGAACATCAGCCGGAGTACATAAAAAAATTTATCACCTTTGGGAGATGTCAAAACCACTCCTGCCCCTGATCCTTCCAGCTGCTTGGATCCATCAAAATGTATAGTCCAGTATGTGTTATCTGGCTTTTCCTCAGGAGCTTGACACTCTGTCCAATCGTTTATAAAATCCACAAGGTCCTGGGATTTGATAGCCGTACGAGGCACGTATGTTAGATTAAGAGGTCCCAGCTCCAACGCCCACTTAGCAATCCTATTGGTGGCTTCTCTGTTCTGAATTATGTCCCCCAATGGATCAGAGCTGACCATAGTGATCGGGTGCCCTAAGAAATAGTGCTTTAACTTGCGATTGGCCATGAACACCCCATACACCAGCTTCTGCCAATGTGGATATCTCTGTTTGGATTCGGTCAGGACCTCACTGATATAATAAACCGGCCTTTGAACCGATACTCCTTCCCGGATTCCTTGCGCTCGACCACAATTGTGGCGCTGACTGCCCGGTTGTTAGCCGCCATGTACAGGAGCAAAGGTTCTTTCTCAGCCGAAGCGGCCAACACCGGCGGCTCAGTGAGCTATTTCTTGAGTGCCTCCAATGCTTCGCCCGCCACCGTACTCCAGACAAAATTGTCTGTCTTTTTCATCATCTGATATAGAGGAATTGCTTTCTCACCGAGGCGGCTTATGAACCGGCTTAATGCGGCGAGTCGCCCCGCCAAGCGTTGGACATCATTAACATAGGCCGGCTCCGCCAGAGAGGTGATAGCCTTGATTTTATCCGGGTTAGCCTCAATGCCACGCTCAGAAACAAGAAATCCCAAGAGCTTGCCAGCCGGAACACCAAAGACGCATTTGGCCGGGTTAAGCATCATCTTATAGACCCGGAGATTGTCAAAAGTTTCCCTTAAGTCGTCCAAAAGGGTCTCCTTCTTCCTTGATTTCATCACAATATCATCTACATAAGCGTGAACGTTGCGCCCGATCTGACTGTGAAGACAATTCTGCACACAGCGTTGATAAGTTGCTTGGGCACTCTTGAGCCCGAAAGACATAGATACATAACAGAAGGATCCAAAAGGCGTAATAAAAGCCGTCTTCTCTTGGTCCTTAACTGCCATCTTGATCTGATGATATCCTGAATAGGCATCCAGGAAGCACAGGCTTTCGCAACCCGCCGTAGCATCAATGATCTGATCAATACGCGGGAGAGCAAAGGGATCATCCAGACAAGCCTTGTTAAGGTCCGTGTAATCCACACACATCCGCCACATGTCGTTCTTTTTTAGCACAGTACTGGGTTAGCAAGCCACTCTAGGTGAAAGACCTCGACGATGAAACCCACTGCTAAGAGTCGGGCGACCTCTTCCCCGATGGCCTTGCGCCTCTCCTCATTGAACCGCCGTAGAAACTGCTTGATGGGTTTAAACTTAGGATCCACATGAAGATTGTGCTCAACAAACTCTCTCGGAACACCTGGCATGTTAGAAGGTTTCCATGCAAAGATGTCCCGATTCTCACGGATGAATTCGATGAGCACGCTTTCCTATTTGGGATCCATATGAGCCCCAATGATGAACTGTTTGGATGAGTCGCCCGGAGTGAAGTCTATTGCCTTGGTATCATCCACCAAAAACTTAAGGGGCGGCTCAACCTCCGTTGTGGGCTTTTTCAATGGTGTCATATCCTCCGGGTCGACATTCTCCTTATAAAACTTAAGCTCCTCCTGAGCACAACAGGATTCTGCATAAGCCGCATCTCCTTCCTCGCACTCAATAGCCGTATTCCGATCGCCATGAACGGTAATTGTACCTTTTAACCCGGGCATCTTGAGCTGTAAGTAGACATAGCAGGGCCTAGCCATGAACTTAGCATAAGCTGGCTGCCCAAACAACGCATGGTAAGGGATCTTGATTTTGACCACTTCAAAGCACAAGGACTCCACTCTGTAGTTACATTCGTCACCAAAGGCAACTTCCAAAGAAATCCTGCCCACCGGATAAGCCGACTTGCCAGGCACCACACCATGAAAAACGATGGATGAGGGCTTAAGATCCTTGTCAAGCAACTTCATCCGCCGGAAGGTGTCATAATAGAGGATGTTGATTCTACTGCCTTCGTCCATAAGCACCTTATTCACCATATATCCTCCCACTTGGGGGGCAACCACCAAAGCCAGCCGCCCCGGGTCATCAACACGCGGCGGGTGATCTTCCCGGCTCCACGTTATGTTATATTCAGACCACTTTAAGTACTGCGGCAGAGCCAGCGCAACCGCATGAACCGCTCGCTTGCGTAATTTCTGATCTCGCTTGTTAAGGCTGGTCGTGAAAACATGATACTGGCCTGAGCTGAGCTGCGTCGGATTACTTTGATATCCAGATTGGTTATGCTGCTGCTGGTTGTTGTTACCAGAGTGCCGCGGATGCCCTCCTTGATTACCTTGACCATGATGACCGGACCCTGAGCCGCCAGACCCAAATTCGGCTCCTGACCCGCCCGGTCCTGAGCCGCCGGGCGGACCACCGCCCTGGTTGTTGGGTTGCATGTAGTAATTCTTTAACTTCTGCATAATGTGGCAATCACCCCATGCGTGCGACGAAGGTTTGCCGGGCTGGCTATGTTCTGGATAGGGCTTCTTAAGCGCCTCCTCCAAATTGAAGGGAGTCATGTTCTTATTAAAAGGTGGCCTGAACTTCCCATTGCCCTTAGGAGGATTCTGGCCGGTACTTGCATTGGCTACCAGTTCTGATCCGCCATCGGGATTCTTCTGCTTGTTCTGGTTACCATTGTTAACCACACCTTTTCCTTGATTGTTCTTCTTACCTTGACCGGCCTTCTCCTCATCGGAGCCTGGGTCCTTCGTGTTATCAGAGTCGACGTACTTTGTGAGAGCCGTCATGAGCTCTCCCATATCTTGACACGTACGCTTGAGCCGGCCAAGTTTCTGCTTCAGCGAAACGAAGTGACAGTTCTTCTCTAAGATGGGCACGGCTTGGGCCGCCGTGATCTGCTCAGACGAGTGGATGATGGTTGACACCCGTCGGACCCAATGATGAGCCGACTCACCCTCCTGCTAGACGCAGTGATCAAGATCCACGATGGTCATAGGCTATTTGCAAGTCCCTTGAATTTTTTTTATGAACCTTGCCCTTAACTCAGCCTACGAATTGATGGTATTGGGAGGCAACCCCTTTAACCACGTGCGAGCCGGACCTTCAAGCATCATGATAAAGTACTTAGCACACACCGCCTCACTGACATCTAGCATTTCCATAGCCAGTTCATAACTTTCGATCCAGGCCTCCGGAGGCAAATCAGCAGTGTAATTCGGAACCTTGGGAGGTCCTTTGAAATCCTTCGGCAACCATTCACTTCGTAGAGCCGGCGATAAGCATGGCACTCCCATGGCCCTGGCCGTTACTCCTGCTCCTACTGATACAGAGGGCACGGGCTCTTGGTGAGTCGTCGTGGCCAAAGTTGCCGCCTCTTGCTGGTTTCTTATCCGGTTCATGAGCGCTTGCGCATCTAGAGCCGGTTGATCGTCCCCTGGAGGTCCTCTCTGCCGACCGCTGCTGGAAACCACCAGCGACTCATAGCGCCGGCTAAAGCTTCGGCTTGGGAGAGGCGTTGAATGGACGCGGCTCCGGCTGTGAGTATACTTCTCCTGTTGGGCCATCGCCGTCTGAAGGTATCCAATGGCATTCCGTACCTCTTACGCAAAGGGCGCTTCATCTGGAATATGAATTGTTTCAAGCCGGGTGGCTGTGGCCACCATGTTCTTGGCTGGGTTAGAATAATGACCCGCCAGTGTTGGAAAGACCACTGGTGAGGCCTGGTTTCGTTGGGCCGGGTGAGACATCGGTCGAGCCACCGGGCGGCTTCCAGGTGCATCCGCTGCTCGTCCCGTTCCTGGTGTGTTGAAGAGGTTCCTAGCCTCATATCGTTCTGGCAAGCCGGATTGATGCCTCATCCGATGTACCGCAACTATCGATTGTTGTTCTAGCCCAAGGCGGAAGGCATCCGTTTTAATACGTTCAGCCTCTTCCTCCATCTGGACCTTCAGCTCGGCTATCCTTTGTTGCTCCTCCCCATCCGGTCCTTGAGCCTTACGATCTCTAAGTTTCGGGCAGCCTGATTATCTAGTGTAACTTCAGTGGCCATCAGGGCCGCGAGCTCGTTCATCAGATCCAGAAGAACTTGAGCCGGTGGCGGCGGGTCAACGCCGGAGGTTGCCGCTCCCGCGGTTGTATTGCTCGTGCCTGGGGCCGACCCTGCCATGAATATGGCAGCGTGAACCGGCGGCCCAAGAGCGTCCGACTCAGAACGCAGTTGTGGAGCTGGTAAATTGACTCTGTCTCTCCGCTCGAAGACTCGTCTTCTGAATAGACAAGAGTTTCCTGTGACCCGGTCGCTTCCAGATCCATACCTTGAGTAAAGCCTATGAAGACGTGCCTCCAGCCCGGATTAACACGGGCGGGCTGCACATTACGGGCGGGTTGCGCGCACCGAGCCAGTTCGACGATGTTGGTGCAGATGTCCGGTCCGGGTGCAGATCCGTCGGTCCTTCCGATGAAAACGTGAATCCCGCCGAAAGGAACGCGAAATCCATATTCCACAGAGTCGGCATCAAGCCCCCAACCGGCGGCGGCGATGTAGAGCCGGCCGCGGCGAATCTTGCTCATCCTTCCGACCACGTATCCCTCGAGTCCTGGGAGAGAGACCTTTGAGAACTCAACACCACCGAGCGCAGGCCCCACGGTGGGCGCCAACTGTCGTGGTTTTATCACGGCAGATGTCTGGGTGAACGGACTTGGGTTCGAGGCCATTGCTAACGTGATGGACTCAAAGGGGTTGGTCGGGACGAAGGACACGAGTTTACCCAGGTTCGGCCCCTCAAGTTGAGGTAATAGCCTACGTCCTGCTTGTGCTTGTATTGCTTGATGTATCGATTACAAAGGAGCTATTGCTTGACCTAGTTCTCGATAACCTGATCTCTAAATCGCCCCGGGTCTTGCCTTTATATAGGAGGTCAAGACCACGGATCATACAAGTTGTAACCGACTCTCATTACATGTCCGAGTCTACCTCTATCTTCTCTTGCCCTTTCTGACCAAGTTGTCCCCGGGCGGTTTACACACCCGGGTCTTCTTCATCTGGGCCACCTGCCGGCCCATCCTGTCGAGCCGCCAAGCGTCTTGGGCCTTAAATCCCCACGGCTCACTCTTGGGTTGGTGTACGAGCCGCCAGGTATGACCCGGAATGCTCAAGGCGGGTCTCACCATGGGGTTATATCCCCAACAGGCGGCGAGAAACGGGCTAATGCAAGAGGTGGAACGGGTACTTGTACAACCTTCTTTTCACGACGCTTCTCGACAGATGAGCTGGTGGCGGCAGACATGGCCGCGACGGCGAGGATGTCACGGAGAGGGAGAGAGCAAGCACAAGACCTAGGGACGGAGGAATGAGAAAAACAAAAGATCCATGAGGCACATTGCATAAACGCCCAACCGCCTGGGCCCTCATGTCGACGTGGCGGCGGTCAAAGCGTCACGCGAGCTGGTCAGCAACGGTCAGACCAAAAAAGGACCTCGCCTGAACAACTTACAAATATTTAGAATTCAGATATGTATTTTGAAAGAATTATGACCCAATTGACACTTTTAGAAAAGAATTAGGACCGCGCTTGCATTTTACTCTCCCATAATATAAGAGCGTTTTTTACCCTATACTAATATAAAAAAACATTTTTATATTATGAAACGGAGGGAGTACTTGCGAAACATTTTGTGATAATTCAGTTAATCATCAGCTTCTTGATTTTTTTTTCTCGCCGCCTTGGATTAAACTGTGGCGGACCAGAATCTACTACGTGCAGGAGAGTAAGGCAGGCGCAGGCATGCCGGCGTATGAATTCAGTTCCGCAGCACTGGCTTTGAGATCGATCCTTCCATGGTTCCGCTCACCAGCACGTTTTTAGGAGATCAGGATTCTGGAGCGTGTCTCTTTCTGTCGGCAAAAGACGGCCGAAGAGCAGAAGCAAACGGCTCACCTCAAGCCAATACGTGTTCTGAAAAGTCGACAGACAGCAGCAGCACTGATATATTCGTTTTTTTCTTTCCTTTTAAAAAACAACCTTGAATATCCCACTGCTTTTTTACTACTTATATCTGCAAAAAAAGGAAATGAATTCGTCTTTCAGTCGTCGCATCTGCATGGTTTTAATCGGGCTGCAGCTTGCTAAATTCTGGACAATTGGCATACGACCATTCAGCAGTATGGCCCTTCAATCAAAAAGTATATCAGGGAGTAGTAGATTATTTCAAGTCCTGAAATCCGTTGCCTTGTTGTCGGCTGTCGAGGCATTCTAGGGTCACAAGAGCCTTTTCTCCTTAAAGAAAGCTGCAAATGATCGATCAGCCTGCAACTGGCCCTAACCCTGTCAAATGGTCATGTATCTTCAGACTTAAGCCTGCACCCAAAAAAAGCATCGGAGAAGCTCGAAGCTATTAAGTCTTTTACTAAATTTCTTTATGAAAGCACGTAGATGCAGAGAATTAACTAAGATGGCTTGGATCCGGGTCCGGGGGAATGTTTTCTGCCCAGGTTATCCGTTAACAAATAAATAAGGATGGACGAGGATGATCGAAAGCACGCCGAGACTCCGGTGAAGTGCGAAATGAAAACCACGCTGCCACACGGTTCTGAATTCCTCAATCTGCCATTAACAAAATGACAAGCTCAGAATTCTTCAACAATTTGCTTCAGATGTCGACAATCCAAACTCTGCCTCTGAATTTCGTGATCTGGTTCTCTCAGAGGAGTTATCTCTTTGGCCTGAGTTCATAAGCCAAACAGTTGACCTCCAGACATGCCGTTTCAACGGAACATCAATCACCAAGGCAGACGCAACATGTCACCGAGATCAGCATGCGAAATATACGAGATTATTTGGTACTGATGTCAAAATAACGTGTGAGATCAAGCATGCCTCAGCGTTATCAGTAGCCGCGTGAAATCTGCATGAGCTAGCTATCTGTGCACGAGCGCCTTCGATGAGAATTTGAGATGGTGGCCATCTGTTTCCTCCCGGATCTTAGTTTATTTCCGGGCATGTGTGTCATCATCCATGGTGCCTTTTGGAAGAGGCATGGATTGGTCCATCGAAATCACATTACCGAAAGGATTTGGGTTTTCTTATTGGTCGCGAGGACCGGTCACTGTCAGCAGGCTTTCATTTATCCTGTCAGGAATCATGACCAAGCGCAAGAAACACGCACTCAATTGGCATGAATTTGGCTTATTCATCTCTTCATGGAATCAACAGTTACTCCCTCTTACTCGCAATATAGGTAGTGCAGAACTTCTTTTTTTCCGAGTGGGTAGTGCAGAAACATTAGCATGATTTTTGAATTACCACTGAAGTTTTCATATATAAATGCGTTTTAAAAACAAAATAATATATCCTACTCTCTCCATTCACAAATATAAGATATTTTAATATGATCTACATACAGACTAAAATGAGTGAATAAACACACTAAAACAAGTCTATACACATCTGATTCAGTAAAAAAAAAGATTTTATATTTATAAATGGAAGTACTTATTTATAGTTATGATTTTATTATTGCAAAGTTACGTATTACTCCCTCCATTCGGAAGACAATTCAAACTAAAACCACTTCAGTTATTTCCAAACGGATAGAGTGATAGAGTAATTATTGATCAAAAACTTGTCCTAACAAAACTTAATTCGGAATGTTGTTTATATGGAATACGGAACGTATTTTGAAATGGAATACGGTACCCTTTGTCAATACTCTGTCCTCCCTTCCAGAATAGACGATGTTTTATATTATCTTCTTTGGCACAACATATCATATTCCATTGAGGCTCTTGCTTTATTAAAGCAGGGCTAAAAAGCTTATTCTCCAGAAAGAATAAGTTGTATACTAGTACTATTTTATACATGTCCACAGAGTCAACAAGATGCAACTTTGATAGCTAATTTCTATACATATATAATACTAGCAAATAAATGGTCTACAAATACATGGTTTTTAAAATATTTTCATGGTACTCTAAATACACATCCTCCATTTGAATATCTCTAATAATTTTTTGCACGCAATATCATTAGAATGCAGCCAGAATATTCCACTAAAAAAAGAAAAAAATGCAGCCGGTATATTTTATTTTTTTGTGGAACATTTAAAAGTGGGCCGTCCATTTCTCCATCACTGTTCGTTCACCTCCCCTGTTGGCCTGTTCCCTCCTTCGTCGCGGCTTCCCTCCTCACCCTTCCCTCCATCTCCACGACTCTTAAAAACCCATCGCCACCACAAACGAGCTCTCCGTCCGCCCCCAAGAAGCCAAGTCAAGAAAATGGAGGTCATGATGCGTACCGCCTCGCCGACGCCGCACCGGCTCGACAGCGCTGCCGCGAGCCCGTACGCCACGGCGCCGTCCAGCCCGCACGGCCGCCTCCCGGAGTCCGCGACCCCGTTCGGCTCCGTCCAGGGAGCGGCGGCGAAGGGCAGCGGCCCGTTCATGACGGCGCCGTCGTCGCCGAACCCGTTCGACCTCCTGCCGCCGGTCACGCCGCGGCTCGCCGGCGCCAACCCCTTCGACCTCTTCCAGCACTTCACCAGCGCGCCCGCCAGCCCCCGGCGCGCCGCGGCCATCTACGCGCACTTCGCCGAGGGGGACCGCCGCGAGGACGAGGAGGAGGAGGAGGATGACGACGAGGGGTTCCATCTGCGCTCGTCGTACTCCACCACCGCCTCCGCCGTGCCGTTCGACTGGGAGGAGAGGCCCGGGACGCCCAAGGCCGGGATGGGCGGCGGCGGGGCGGCGTGGGACACGGACTTCGAGTTCGGCACCGTCGTCGACAAGACCGCGCCAGCGGAGAGCCTGACGACCGCCGACGAGCTCTTCGAGAAGGGCAGAATCCGGCCTCTGAAGCCTCTGCTGAAGAGCGCGGACGATCAGTCTGACAAGGGCAAGATCAGGCCGCTGAAGCCGCCGCCCGGCCTGCTCGACGGCGGGAGCGTCGGGTCGTCGCCGCGGTCGCCGATCGCGAAAGGCGCCCTGAGGTCGCCCCGGCGGCGGAGCAGGGTCGGCTCCGGCACGGACTTCGACCCCTTCGCAGCGGCGCTGCTGGAGGCGACCAAGGCGCCCTCCCCCTCCCCGCTCGGCGGCAAAAGCACCACCGCCGTCGCGTCAGGCTCGCCGCCCAAGAAGGACGACCCGTTCGCCGCCCGTCCAGCCTCCAGGAGCGCCGGGTGGAGGAGGTGGCGGCTCAGCGACCTCCTCCTGTTCCGGAGCTCGTCGGAAGGCGGCCGGATCAGCAAAGACCCGCTCCCCAAGTGCTTCCCGGCGCAGCAGCCCGACGCGCCCCTCAAGAAGGCGAGCGCACCACCGCCGATGGCGGCGGCCAAGTTCAACGCCAGAGCCGTCAGCATGGACAAGCTCAAGAAGCAGAGCGGCGACAAGAGCGCGGCGGCGGCGGCAGAGGGCATCGTCGGGTGCGCGCGGCTGAGCCCGCTGCAGCGGTTCGCCAGGGGGCTCGGCGGGCACTCGTGGCACTACGGCCGCGGCATGGCGGCGCAGGGGACCAAAGGGTAGAGGAGGATAAGGGATCCATGGCGCTAGCCGCCATTTTTACTCGCTCTGTTCATAGAAGAAGAGGTGGCGGTTTTTTTTTTCCTTTTGCGTTTTTTAAAATCGAACTTCGTTTTGGAACCATGGACGATGTTCTTGGTCTCGGTCTTCTCCCCTTTGCGGAGCATGATTGTGCTGTCATCATATACGTGTACACATAATAGAATGGAAGAGATTATGAAAGTGTGAAATTGTTAGTAATACTTTTCTTTTTGTCGAGCAACTAAATGTGTGTCATCTTTTTTAACACGAATGTGTGTCATTCTGTATTAGAAGAAAAATACGAGGGCAACGCCCTCAGGAGGTCTACTAAGGTGTGATGAGGGCCTATGGATCCTGTTGGCATAGGTAATCCGGTAGAGATGAGAAAATAGGTCATTACCTGCTCCCTGGTCTAAGGAGCTCGATCCGTCTTCCATCGCGTCGCGGTGGCGGTGGTGATGACGGGGTGTGGAAGAGGATGTGCACGCGTTAACCCTAGATCGGTAGGGCGTGTAGGCGGGCAGAGTGACGGCGGCGAATCTCGTATCACGTGCTCCGGCCTCTCACCTCTGCTATTATAGCGCGGGTCATAGGGGCCCACCAACCATAACGGGTTGGGCGCCCCCGATCAGGGCGCATCGGATCAGGGGTCCGGTGGGCCGTTGAGCCCACTCGGTGGAGAGATCAACCTAACATTCTCCCCCTTGATCTCAACTTTTACTTTTAACTTTATACTTTCTAGTTTATTTGTTTCATCGCATATTGGTACATTGAGCATGTCTCATCGTCACAACTTGATTGCCGATAGAATCATACAGCTACAACATACGTTTTGTTCAGAAACAAATTCTGTTCTTTTTGGGCCTCTCATGATCCAGAAATCATAGGCTTTCCCTTATACCCATGCCGGCTAAGTGTTCCTTGAACACATTGGGTGGTAAGCCTTTCGTTAGCGGATCCGCAAGCATATTCTTTGTCTTTATATGGTCGAGACTTATAGTGTGATCCTGGATTTTATCTTTCACAACATAATACTTTATCTCTATTGTTTTGGCAGCATTACTCGACTTGTTGTTGTGAGCATAAAATACTGCGGGCTGATTGTCACAGTACATCTTTAGTGGTTTGTGAATACAATCTACCACTTTCAAGTCGGATACAAACTTCTTTAGCCATATCGCCTGCCCCGTGGCTTCGAAGCATGCTATGAATTCTGCATACATCGTGGATGATGCAACTATTGACTGTTTGGAGCTTTTCCACAAAATAGCCCCTCCTGCGAGAGTAAAGACGTATCCTGACGTGGATTTTCTATCATCTCTGTCCCCTCCCCCCAAAATCTGCGTCTGGATACCCTTTTATCTCTAGGGAATCAGACCTCCTGTATGTTAGCATGTAGTGCTTCGTGCCTTGCGCATAACGCAATGCCTTTTTGCCATCTTACAGTGCTCCATGCCTGGATTCTCTTGATATCTACCGAGTACCCCGGTAACAAAAGCTAAGTCAGGACGAGTGCACACTTGTGCATACTGTAAGCTTCTAACAACCGAAGCATATGGTACTAGTTTCATGAGATCGATCTTGTAATGATTTCTGGGACATTGGAATTTCCCAAAACTATCGCCCTTGACTATAGGAGCAGGTGTGGCTTTACTCGCATGCATATTATACTTTTGAAGAACCTTCTCCAAATATGCTTTCTGCGATAGTCCTAAGACTCCATTGTTCCTATCTCGGTGAATTTCTATGCCCAAAACATAGGATGCTTCACCAGGATCTGTGATATCAAAATTTGAGGATAATAACTTCTTTGTCTCTAGTAGTAGACTAACATCACTGCTAGCAAGCAGGATATCATCCACATACAAGATTAGGAAAATATATTTCCCACTTCTAAACTTTGCATAAATGCAATTATCCTCAATATTTTCTTTGAACCCAAAACTTTTAATCGTTTGATTACGCTTTAGATACCACTGTCTAGAGGCTTGTCTTAATCCATAAATGGATTTCTTTAGGCGGCATCCCATACTTTCCTTGCCTTCCATGATAAAACTCTTGGGTTGTTTCATGTAGACCTTTTCTTTTAAATCACCGTTCAGAAATGTCGTCTTGACATCCATTTGATGTAACTCTAAATCAAAATGAGCAACTAATGCCATTATGATTGTGAAGGAATCCTTACATGAGACTAGAGAAAAAGTCTCATTGTAATCTATCCCTTCTCTTTGTGTAAATCCTTTAGCTACAAGTCTTGCTTTATACTTTTCTACATTGCCACTAGGATCATACTTGGCTTTGTAGACCCATTTGCAGCCTACTGTTTTGGCTCCTTTAGGAATTTCCACTAAGTCCCAAACATCTTTGGAACTCAAAGAATTCATCTCATCTTCCATTGCTTGTAGCCATTTTGATGAGTTAGGGCTTTTAATGGCTTCTTCATATGTAGCGGGATCACCCTCCATATGAACCATTTCTGTGTTATAAACTTTATAATTAGTAGAAATAGCAGATCTTCTTGTTCTATTAGATCTTCTAAGGGCCTAAGTCTCTAGCACATTGTGTGCCTCAACTTGCGGCACATCTTCTACTGTTGACTGATGTACCTCTCTTTCATGCTCAACAACGGGTTCAGTCGGCTCCTGACGGACAGGTTCCGGGTCTTCCTTCATAGTTGTCACGGGTGGAGTTACAGCTAGTAGTGAGAAAAATGGCTCCTGAATCATCGGATTAGGTGCATGCACCCTCTTCTCCTCAAGATCAATTTACCGAGCTACCAAGCTCCCCCTCATCATTTCGTCCTCTAAGAAGACTGCGTGTCTCATTTCTACAAACTTTGTATATCTGTCTGGGCAGTAGAAACGAAAACCTTTTGATCTGTCTGGATAGCCAATGAAGTGGCAACTCACTGTTTTGGGATCTAACTTTGCAATGTTTGGATTAAACATTTTCGCCTCAGCGGGTCACCCCCACACCCTGAAGTGTTTTAAAGAGGGCACTCTTCCTGTCCACAGCTCGTACGGTGTTTTGGGCACCGACTTGCTTGGCACTCTGTTGAGAATGTGAATGGCGGTTTTCAGTGCCTCCATCCATAATCCCAATGGCAAGGTGGAGTAACTCATCATGCTGCGCACCATATCCATCAAGGTACAGTTACGCCTTTCAGCTACTCCATTTTGCTGAGGCTCGCCCGACATAGAATACTGGGCTACTATGCCAGTCTCCTGCAAGAACTTTGCAAAAGGTCCAGGGACTTGGCCATATGGGGTGTGCCAACCGTAGTACTCTCCCCCATGATCAGACCTTACTATCTTTATTATTTTATCATGTTGATTTTCAACTTCAGCTTTGAATATTTTAAATTTATCCAATGCTTCAGATCTTTCTTTGATTGGATAAATATAACCAAAACGAGAGTAATCATCTGTGAAGGTTATGAACGAGTCATATCCATCCACACTTTTCACCGAAAATGGTCCACAAATGTCAGTGTGGATGACTTCTAGTGTTCATGTGCTATGAATTGCACCCTTTTTGATTTGTTTGACATACTTCCCTTTAATGCAATCCACGCATTGTTCTAAGTCTGAAAACTCTAACGGAGGAAGAATTTCACTTTTGACTAATCTTTCTATTCTCTCCCTGGAAATATGGCCCAAGCGATAGTGCCATAATTTTGATGAGTCATCAGTTCTTTTTCTTTTCTTTTGTTCTTTGTTCGACGAGGTAGCTTGAGCATTCACATTGGACACATAATGCACTTTTTCACGGAGTGATAGCAAATAAAGCTCATTATGAAGCAAAGCATCACCAACATAAGCATTATTACACCATATGGCACACTTGCCATGTCCAAAGTAACACTCATAATTGTTTTTGTCTAAACAAGAAACACTAATTAAGTTTCTATTACATGAGGGAACAAATAAGACATCATGAAGAAGAAGGTTGAATCCATCAGCTAACTCCAAAGAGACATCGCTGACATCTTCAACTTCTGCTTGGACTCCATTAGCTACCTCAATGCATCTTTCTCTTCTTTCCATGGTCCTCGTCGAACGGAATCCCTGTAAAGAGTTTGCAACGTGAACAGTTGCTCCAGAGTCAATCCACCAAGTAGATTTTGAAAACTTTACATACAAGGATTCGTTTACAAAGGAAACGATGTCGTTACCTCTCTTTGCCATAATAGACTTTAGCCAAGAAGGGCAGTCCTTCTTGTAGTGCAGTGTCTGCTTGCAATGGAGACAAGTGTCTTTATCCACTGGAAAGAACTTCTGTTGATTCTGATGCTGATAGGGTGCTTTTCCATGTGGCTTAGAAGGAGAACCTTTGCTGTTTGGATTGTAGTTCTTCTTCTTTTGGTCCTTCACATAGTTGATAGAACCACCATTTGAGGCTTTCAGTCTGTCCTCTTCTTGGACGCACATGACTATTGTCTTTTCTATGTCCCATTTTTCAGGCGACATGTTAGAATTGACAACAAATGTGTCAAACTCTTTAGGCAACGAAGCCATAATCAGGTGGACGAGGAGCGCAGGTTTGAGCTCCAAGTATGCATCCATGGGCTTGAGTTTTGCAGCCATGTTGCTCATCCTCAGAATGTGCTCTCGAATGCCATGACCACCACCAGTGTAGTTCTCTGTTACCAGTTATTTTATCAACTGGGTAGCATATGTCTTTGAAGAATCAGTGAAGTGGCTCTTTATCTTTTTAAGCAACTCCCCTATGGAAGTGCACTCTGCAATCGAGCCCACAATGGCGTTCTCAATTGTGTTCTTTATAAATGTCATACACTTTTTGTTGGCATTTACCCTCTTTTGATTGTTGAGGGTGTAAGAGAACTCCAATTGACCATAGTCACTGCTCTTTTTATTCCATGCAGCAGCAGCATCAGTGGCTGCTCTAACTGGCTCTGTAGGCCTGACCGGCTGTGGTTCATCCACAACCCAGTCAACCTCAGCACAGACAAAGGCCAAATCAACTTTCTTCCTCCACTCGGTGTAATTATCACCTCTGAGTGTTGGAACTTCTTTTAAACAACTCATCAGGTTGAAACCTCCTGCACTTATACCAACCATATATGTTAATCTAACGTTGATTAAATTAAACATATAATTATCTATGCAATTAAATCTATATCATCGTTGGGCAAAAAAATAGAAATAAAAGCACCTTTAAGAACATGGTCATGTTATTAATAACATTGGTTATAAAAATAACATAAGCATATTAATTCTAATAATCACTTTAATGTGCTCTTTAAAAATAGTTCTCTCTAAAATTTATTTCTTTATAAAAGCACACTATTAAATATTTACGCAGCGGAAAACATGAAAATAAATTCATGAACTTTTAATTCTTGACAAAAACTTTTATTTTATAAAATAAAAAATTCACGAACTTTATTATAATTTTCTTTATAAAATTCATGAACTTTTCTTTTCTGAAAATATTCAATTTTATTTTCAGAGACTTTTCTATCTTTCTTATTCAGAAACTTTGCAACTTTTTCTTTTCTATTTTCTAAACATAATTTTTTGTTGGAAAATAATAAACAGAAAAAAACTGTTTAAATCTGTCTAAAACTGGATAGAACTTAAAAAGAAAAACCGGCCACATGCTAGCAAAGCCCGGCCCATGGTCTGTTCTACTTTCGGCCAGATGGCCCGGCTACGCGCTAGGGTTTACTGCTAGCCGTCCGATAGATCGGATAGTCGTGCGTGCGAATCGGGCAAGCAAAAACAGCCCAGCCATCGGGGACCGAGGGAAACCCTCGTCACTCTTCCCCCGACCCGCCGCTCGCCTCTCAGCGCCAGCCGACCACGCCAACGGTGGGCACGGGCCTGGCCGCCGCGATCCCTCTTCCTCCTTTTTGCTTTTCTTTTGGCAGAGAGGTCGAGGCCAAGCCCCTCCCCTTTCCTCCGCCACTCCGCGCGTCCGACGGCGGCGGAGGTTATTGTTGCAACGCCATGGCCATCCCCCTCGCCGGTTGCACGTCCACCTCGCGGTGAGCGCGTCGCCGTCGAGAGGTTTGACTGCGGTGCCCCTGTTCTCCTTTTTTTTTTTATGTTTCGGATTTGATCCGATCTGGTTTCGGAGGGTTCTTTGCCCCACTGTGACCGGCGTGGCCGGTGGACTTTTCTTTGCCCCGTGAGGGGTTGTTCTTCGTCCCGGCGCCTCGGCTTGCCGATGCGCGTCGGGGTCGAGAGGAACGGCGTGGCCATTGTGGCGGTGCATCTTTGCAGTGGGGTTCTTTGCTGTTTTTGCCTTGGATTTCAACCGAAAAGGACTTATGCCTAACCCAGCTGATACCATTGATGAGGGCCTATGGATCCTGTTGGCATAGGTAATCCGGTAGAGATGAGAGAATAGGCCATTACCTGCTCCCTGGCCTGAGGAGCTCGATCCGCCTTCCATCGCGTCGCGGTGGTGGTGGTGATGACGGGGTGTGGAAGAGGAGGTGGAGCTTCCCATGAGCACCGCGCTAACCCTAGATCGGTAGGGCGTGTAGGTGGGCAGAGTGACGGCAGCGAATCTCGTGATATGTGCCCAGGACTCCTACCTCTGTGATACGAGTAATGTTGGTCCGGGCCGCTTCATCTCACAATACCACTGAACCAAAATCCGACCAAGGGAGGAAGCAATCTAAGCATCAATGCCCACAAACCTTTTGTGTTCTACTCAAGATCTCATCTTCACATAGACCTAGCTCATGATGCCACTGTTGGGGAACGTTGCATGGGAAACAAAAAATTTCCTACGCACACGCAGATCTATCCATGGTGATGAGCATCTACGAGAGGGAGAGTGGATCTACATACCCTTGTAGATCGCTAAGCGGGAAGCATTAAGAAACGCGGTTGGTGTAGTCGAACGTCTTCGTGATCCAAATCGTCGTGCGTCCCGCGATCCAATCACGATCCGTCCCATGATCCAATCACGATCCATCCCGTGATCCGATCACGATCCGTCCCACGAACTTGATCACGATCCGTCCCACGAACTTGATCACGACCCTTCCGATCTAGCGCCGAACGGACGGCACCTCCGCGTTCAGCACATGTACAACTTGACGATGATCTCCACCGTCTTGATCCAGCAAGAAGGAGTGGAGAGGAAGAAGAGTTCTCTGGCAGCGTGACGGCGCTCTAGCGATGGTGGTGGAGCAATTCCGGCAGGGCTTCGCCTAAGCACTGTAGAAATCCGATCTAGAGGAGAAACTATGCACTGGAGGAACGGGTAGCAAGTGGCTGAAATTCTGTTGCAAAAACCCTAAAACCTTCAGTATATATAAGAGGAGAGGAGGAGAGGCCTTAGCACAAGGGGCAAGGCCTCCTTGCTTCGGCCGAAGGAGAGAGAGAGGTGGAGTCCACCTCCAAACCTAGTAGGACTAGGATTCACCCTATTTTGCCTTTTCACTTTTTCTCTTAGGCCCTTTTCCTCCAGTCGCATGGGCCTCTTGTGGATGTTCCACCAGCCCACTAAGGGCTGCTTTACACCATCCTACTGTAGGGTAACGCAGCAGAAAACAAAAAAATTCCGACCTACGCACCAGCCTAGGACCACTATGGAGACTGCATACAAGGTTTGATCATTTTCGTTACCGACTCGTAGCGCAACGGAAGTAGTGTCGATGACGATTGGTGGTGCAGATCCTCGCAGCTAGGATTTACAACCTCCCAACCGCGAGGATGTATACCCTCATCTTCCCCTCGGATAGCCCTCCGGGAGGTGGTCACACAGTCCCCCGGACGGTGTCGCGGACAGCCCTTTGGGAGGACCTCCAAAACTTGGATTGTCACTCGGACAACCCTTTGGGAGGACCTTCGAAACTCGAATGGTCACACGGACAGCCCTTCGGGAGGACCTTCGAAACTCGGACGGTCACACGGACAGCCCTTCGGGAGGTACTCACGAACTAAGACCGAAACTACGATCTCTCTACAGAGTTGCACACATACGGTGTCATCTATCCAGCAGGGCTTCGCCGTCCAGAACTAGTTCCTGCCGAAACCCAGACAGCCTTTCGGCTCTACGAAACTATTTCGCTGGGAGGGAGAGAAGAAGCCAGATCATGCATGGCACTTGTATGTGAGAAGGGATTGATTTTGGGCTGCCCCCTCCACCTCTATTTATAGGAGAAGGACGGGTGGAGGGGCTGAAATTTCAGCCACATCCATCCATGTCATCTCCAAGATATTTTGGAGCAAAAGCCCAAAAAGGTGGCTTTCCAAAAAGTAACCATAAAGCTGATTTCACTATTCACGATGACATTTTTCAGCGTCTGATTGAACCGAAAATATTTATGTGGGCTTAGAACATTTCCAGTACCCACTAAAATAATTTTCAACACTTTCCAAAACAATTCCGGTTTAGTGATTTTCATCTGCGAAAAGCATCTAAAGCGATTCCGGCAGGTCCGGAACATTTCCAGTTTTCGTCCCGAAAAATTCCAAAAAGTTTCTACAACGATTCTGGCACCCTCCAAGAATTATCAGGCATGTGCCGAAACCAATTTGACTTTATGGTATCCCCTGAAACAACTTTTCAGTTTCACCGGAACTGTTCCGGTGTTCTCTCTACGGAACTTTTCCGTTGTCCGAAACTTTTCCGGTGTCCGAAACTTTTCCGGTGATTTTCTCTCAGACTCCCTGTCTAGTATTCAGAAGATAGATGACCCTTAAGCGTGTGACCCTATAGGTTCGGTGAAGCATAGACATGACCCGGAACCCCTTCCGATCAATGATCAACATCGGAGTCGTGGACACCCATATTGACCCCTATACCCACATGAATGAATATTCGAGTGAACCTCCAGTTGTCGTGTGCTATTCATGTTGCTTCGTGATATGTTACAAATACCCGAGGTGAGACATGTTGGCATCCCCGTGGATCAACAACTTGTCCACTATGCCAGTTATCTCGTTACCGGTATTGTTCTCTTTTCTCGTTCCCGTGTTCCGGCATCCCCGTGATCAAATCACAAAGTGTCTGGCCAGACGATGATGGATACCGTAACACCGAGAGGGCCCAGAGATATCTCTCCATCATCGAAGGAGCAAATCCCAATCTTGAGCTATCAAGTAACTTGACATACTTTTCCATGAACCTGTAAGCCGCCGTAATAGCCACCCATTTACGGATGACGTTTAACAAACCCCAAAGTTCATGAAGCAAGTATGAAGAAACTCGATACTCTCATGGTCTAAGGAATTATGCAAACATTAACTTCTCTGTGTTATTAACCATTAACTTATGACGAATGTATCTCATAGCATAACATCAATTCGGGTCGATTCAACACAAATGTTCTTCTAACAGTGTGCCCTCAAAATTGCCGGCATAGCCATGCCCATGATCAGGAAAACATGATCATCATGCAATACTTGAGCCAGTCTTAGAGGCCAGACTAGGAATACATTTTACCGTTTATTATTCCACACGTGCATATGAGTCTTCCTTCAAGCCTCGTGGTTATTGCAGACTCGAGAACCATAGCAGTTATAGCATGGAACATAAACCTAATTATGAACAGGGAGATGATCAATAACATTTATTATTGCCTCTAGGGAATATCTCCTACATACAGCCCATGTAGCCTCTTGGATCGAAATACCCCTCCCGGTGGCCTCCCGGTACACTATCGGCACTCCCGGTACACTACCGATGAGACCGAAACTTTTCCGGCGACCGAAACAGGACTTCCTATATATGAATCTTTACCTCCAGACCATTCCGGAGCTCCTCGTGATGTCCGGCATCTCATCCGGGACTCCGAACAAACTTCGGTCACCACCATAAATAACTCTATACTACCAAAACGTCACCAAACCTTAAGTATGGAGACCCTGCAGGTTTGAGAACTATGTAGACATGACCGAGACACCTCTACGGTCAATAACCAATGGCAGGACCTGGATGTCCACATTGGTTCCTACATATTCTACGAAGATCTTTATCGGTTGAACCTCTATGTCAAGGATTCAATTAATCCCGTATGATGTTCCCTTTGTTCTTCGGTATGTTACTTGCCCGAGATTCGATCGTCGGTATCTGCATACCTAGTTCAACCTCGTTACTGGCAAGTCTCTTTACTCGTTTCATAATGCAAGATCCCGTAACTAACACTTAGTCACATTGCTTGCAAGGCTTATTGTGATGTTGTATTACCGGGTGGGCCCTGAGATACCTCTCCGTCACACGGAGTAACAAATCCCAGTATTGATCCATGCCAACTCAACAGACACCCTCGGAGACACCTATAGAGCACCTTTATAGTCACCCGGTTACGTTGCGATGTTTGATACACACAAGGTACTCCTCCGATATCTGTGAGTTGCATGATCTCATGGTCATAGGAACATATACTTGACATGCAAAAAACAGTAGCAATAAACTGACACGATCATAAGCTACATTTGTATTTTGGGTCTTGTCCATCACATCATTCTCCTAATGATGTGATCCCGTTATCAAATGATATCTCATGTCCATGGCTACGAAACCTTAACCATCTTTCGATCAACGAGCTAGTTCACTAGAGGTATACTAGGGACATTGTGTTTGTCTATGTATCCACACATGTATCCATGTTTCCAATTAATACAATTCTAGCATGGATAATAAACAATTATCATGAACAAGGAAATATAATAATAAACACTTTATTTGTTGCCTCTAGGGCATATTTTCAATAGTCTCCCACTTGTACTAGAGTCAATAATCTAGATCACATCACTATGTGATTTACATTGTAATGAATCGAACACCCATGCAGTTCTGGTGTTGATCATGTTTAGCTCTTGGAAGAGGTTTAGTCAATGGGTCTGCAACATTCAGATTCGTGTGCACTTTGCAAATATTTATGTCTTTCTCCTCGATGTAATATCGGATGGAGTTGAAGCGTCACTTTATATGTCTGGTCCTCTTGTGAAACCTTGGTTCCTTGGCTAGAGCAATGGCACCAGTGTTATCACAGAACAGGCTCATTGGATTCAGTGCACTAGGCACTACTCCAAGATCTGTCATGAACTACTTCATCCAGACACCTTCCTTCGCCGCCTCCGAGGCTGCGATGTATTCCGCTTCGCACGTAGAATCAGCTACCACGCTTTGCTTGGAACTGCACCAGCTTACCGCTCCCCCGTTAAGAATAAATAAGTATCCGGTTTGCGACTTAGAGTTGTCTGGATCAGTGTCAAAGCTTGCATTGACATAACCCTTTACGACGAGCTCTTCATCACCTCCATAAACGAGAAACATTTCCTTAGTCCTTTTCAGGTACTTAAGGATATTCTTGACCGCTTGCCAGTGCTCCATTCCAGGATCACTTTGAAACCTTCCGGCCATACTTATGGCAAGGCTGACATCGGGTCTTGTGCACAGCATTGCATACATGATAGAGCCTATGGCTGAAGCATAGGGGATGACACTCATCTTTTCTCTATCTTCTTTAGTTACTGGGCATTGAGTCTTACTCAACTTCACACCTTGTAACACAGGCAAGAACCCCTTCTTGGACTGTTCCATTTTGAACTTCTTCAAAACTTTATCAAGGTATGTGCTCTATGAAAGTGCTATTAAGCGTCTCGATCTATCTCTATAGATCTTAATGCCTAATATGAAAGCAGCTTCTCCTAGGTCCTTCACTGAAAAAATCTTGTTCAAATATTCCTTCACGCTTTCCAGCATTTCTATATTGTTTCCAATCAGCAATATGTCATCCACATATAATATTAGAAATGTTATAGAGCTCCCACTCACTTTCTTGTAAATACAAGCTTCCCCATAAACTTGTATAAACCCAAACGCTTTGATCACCTCATCAAAGCGCTTATTCCAACTCCGAGATGCTTGCACCAGCCCATAAATGGATCGTTGGAGTTTACAAACTTTGTCAGCATTCTCTGGATCGACAAAACATTCTGGTTACATCATATACAACTCTTCCTCAAGGAAACCGTTGAGGAACACTGTTTTGACATCCATCTGCCAAATTTCATAGTCGAAATAATCAGTTATTGCCAACATGATTCTGACAGACTTAAGCATCGCTACGGGTGAGAAAGTCTCATCATAGTCAACTCCTTGAACTTGTGAAAAACCCTTCGCCACAAGTCGAGCTTTATAGATGGTGACATTACCGTCTGCGTCCGTCTTCTTCTTAAAAATCCATTTGTTCTGAATGGCCTTTCGCCCTTCAGGTAGTACTTCCAAAGTCCATACTTTGTTTTCATACATGGATCCCATCTCGGATTTCATGGCCTCTAACCATTTCTCGGAATCCGGGCCCATCACCGCTCCTTCATAGCTCGTAGGTTCATTGTTGTCCAACAACATGACCTCTAAGACAGGATTGTCGTACCACTCAGGAGTAGCACGCGTTCTTGTCGACCTACGAGGTTCATTAGTAACTTGATCCGAAGCTTCATGATCATCATCATTAACTTCTTCTTCAACCGTCGTAGGCTCCACAGAAACATCTTTCTGCGCTGCGCTACTTTCTGGTAGAAGCAAAGGTTCAACAACCTCATCAAGCTATATTTTCCTCCCACTCAATTCTTTCGAGAGAAACTCTTTCTCAAGAAATGTTCCGTTCTTAACGACAAACACTTTGCCCTCGGATCTGAGATAGAAGGTATACCCGACTGTCTCTTTCGGGTATCCTATGAAGACGCATTTCTCCACTTTGGGTTCCAGCTTTTCAGGCTGTAGCTTTTTGACATAAGCATCACATCCCCAAACTTTAAGAAACGACAACTTCGGCTTTTTTCCAAACCACAGTTCATATGGCGTCGTCTCAACGGATTTCGATGGTGCCCTATTTAAAGTGAATGCAACTGTCTCTAATGCATAACCCCAAAACGATAGTGGCAAATCGGCAAGAGACATCATAGAACGCACCATATCTAATAAGGTCCGATTACGACGTTCAGACACACCATTACGCTGTGGTGTTCCGGGCGGTGTCAACTCTGAAACAATTCCACATTGTCTTAAGTGACTGCCAAACTCATAACTCAGATATTCACCTCCTCGATCAGATCGCAGAAATTTAATCTTCTTGTTACGATGATTCTCAACTTCACTCTGAAATTGCTTGAACTTTTCAAACGTTTCAGACTTGTGTTTCATCAAGTAAATATATCCATATCTACTCAAGTCATCAGTGAAGGTGAGAAAGTAACGATAACCACCGCGCGCTTCGACATTCATTGGACCGCACACATCTGTATGTATGATTTCCAACAAGTCACTTGCCCGTTCCATTGTTCCAGAGAACGGCGTTTTAGTCATCTTGCCCATGAGGCATGGTTCATATGTGTCAAGTGATTCAAAATCAAGTGACTCCAAAAGTCCATCAGCATGGAGCTTCCTCATGCGTTTTACACCAATATGACCTAAACGGCAGTGCCACAAGAAAGTGGTACTATCATTATCAACTCTACATCTTTTGGCATCAATGTTATGAACATGTGTCTCATCACTATCAAGATTCAATATGAATAAACTCCTAACATTGGGTGCATGACCATAAAAGATATTACTCATATAAATAGAACAACCTTTATTCTCTGATTTAAATGAGTAACCGTCTCGCAATAAACAAGATCCAGATATAATGTTCATGCTTAACGCAGGCACTAAATAAAAATTATTCAGGTTCATCACTAATCCCGATGGTAATCGAAGAGAGAGCGTGCCGACGGCGATGACATCAACCTTGGAACCATTTCCCACGCGCATCGTCACTTCATCCTTTGCCAGTCTTCATTTATTCCGTAGTTCCTGCTTTGAGTTGCAAATGTGAGCAACCGAACCGGTATCAAATACCCAGGCACTACTACGAGAACTAGTAAGGTACACATCAATAACATGTATATCATATATACCTTGTTTGTCGTTGGCCGCCTTCTTGCCAGCCAGGTACTTGGGGCAGTTCTGCTTCCAGTGACCAGTTCCTTTGCAATGAAAGCACTCAGTTTCTGGCTTAGGTCCATGCTTTGGCTTCTTTGTAGGAGTAGCAACTGCTTTGCCATCCTTCTTGGTTTTACCCTTCTTGCCTTTGCCTTTGCCGTTTTTCTTGAAACTAGTGGTTTTATTGACCATCAACACTTGATGTTCTTTCTGGATTTCAGACTCAGCGACTTTCAGCATCGCAAACAGCTCGGCGACTGACTTGTTCATCCCGTGCATGTTATAGTTCATCACAAAGCTCTTGTAACTAGGTGGCAGCGATTGAAGAACTCTATCAGTGATCGCCTCCGGCGGAAGGGTAATTCCCAACTCTGCTAGACGGTTTGAGTACCCAGACATTCTGAGTATGTGCTCACTAATAGACCCGTTCTCCTCCATCTTGCAAGCATAGAATTTATCGGAGGTCTCATACCTCTCGATCCGGGCATTCTTCTGAAAGATAAACTTCAACTCCTGGAACATCTCATATGCTCCATGACGTTCAAAACGTCTTTGAAGTCCCGGTTCTAAGCCAAACAATATTGCACACCAAACTATTGAGTAGTCTCCAGCACGAGCCTCCCAAGCGTTCTTAACGTCTTCGGAGGTCATGTCTTCTGGCTGGTCACCAAGCAGTGCATCAAGGACATATGACTTCTGGGAAGCCGTGAGGATAATCCTCAGATTACGGGCCCAGTCAACAAAGTTACTTCCGTCATCTTTCAATTTAGCTTTCTCTAGGAACGCATTAAAATTCAGGGGTGCTACTGCGCGAGCCATTGATCTACAACATAAATATGCAAAGGTTACTTAGACTATTGTTCAAGATAATGAGTTTAGTTAATCAAATTACTAAAGCTCCCACTCAAATTGACATCCCTCAGGTCATCTGAGTGTCACATGATCCAAATTCACCAACTCAAGTCCGATCATCACGTGAGTTAAGGTGGCTTCAATGGTGAACATCATTATGTTGATCATATCTACTATATGACTCATGTTCGACCTTTCGGTCTCTTGTGTTCCGAGGCCATGTCTGTACATGCTAGGCTCGTCAAGTTTAACCCGAGTGTTCTGCGCGTGCAACACTGGCTTGCACCCGTTGTATGTGAACGTAGAGTCTATCACACCCGGTCATCACGTGGTGTCTCAACACGACGAACTTTCGCAACGTTGCACACTCGGGGAGAACACAATTTATCTTGAAATTTAAGTGAGGGATCACCTTATAATGCTACCGTCGTACTAAGCAAATCAAGGTGCATAAAAAGGATTAACATCACATGCAATTCATAAGTGACATGATATGGCCATGAACTTGTGCTTTAGATCTCCATCTTAAAAGCACCGGCATGATCTCCATCGTCACCGGCACGACACCATGATCTCCATCATCTTGATCTCCATCAACGTGTCGCCATCGGGGTTGTCACGCCCTGCATGCTTCTACTGCTATTGCTACCGTTTAGCGCTTAATGATTGACATGCAGGTCATACAATAATTAAAGACAACCCTATGGCTCCTGCCGGTTGCCGTACTCATCGACATGCAAGTCGTGAAATTTTATACATCACATGATCATCTCATACATCACAAATATCTCATCATGTAATTGGCCATATCATATCACAACATACCCTGCAAAAACAAGTTAGACGTCCTCTAGTTGTTGTTGCAAGTTTTACGTGGCTGTTACGGGTATCTAGCAAGAACGATTCTCACCTACGCAAAGCCACAACGGTGATACGTAGTTTGCTTTTCAACCTTCTCAAGGACCGCCTTTGTCGGATCCGATCCAACTAAAGTAAGAGAAACTGTCACCCGCAAGCCATCTAAGCAACAAGTTGCGTCGAGGGAACCGGTCTCTCGTAAGCGTACGAGTAATGTTGGTCCGGGCCGCTTCATCTCACAATCCCGCTGAAACAAAATACGACCAAGGGAGGAAGCAATCTAAGCATCAACGCCCAAAAACCTTTTGTGTTCTACTCGAGATCTCATCGAACCATCAACCTAGCTCATGATGCCACTGTTGGGGAACGTCGAATGGGAAACAAAAAAATTCCTACGCACATGCAAACCTATCCATGGTGATGAGAATCTACGAGAGGGAGAGTGGATCTACATACCCTTGTAGATTGCTAAGCGGGAAGCGTTAAGAAACGCGGTTGGTGTAGTCGAACTTCTTCGCGATCCAAATCGCCGAGCATCCCGCGATCTAATCACGAACCGTCCCGCGATCTCGTCACGATCCGTCCTGCGATCCGATCACGAACGTCCCGTGGCCTTGATCACGATCCTTCCGATCTAGTACCGAACGGACGGCACCTCCGCGTTCAGCACACGTGCAGCTTGATGACGATCTCCACCGTCTTGATCCAGCAAGAGAAGGTGGAGAGGAGAGAGATTTCACCGGCAGCGTGACGGCGCTCCGGTGATGGTGGTGGAGCAATTCCGGCAGGGCTTCCCCTAAGCACTGCGGAACTACGATCTAGAGGAGAAACTATGCACCGGTGGAACGGGTAGCACGTGGCCAGAAATTCTGTCCAAAAACCACCCAATCCACTAGTATATATAGGAGGAGAGGAGAGGAGAGGCAGCCAAGGCCTTTGGGTCGGCCGAAATAGGAGGTGGGAAGCAATCCTACTTCACCTCCAATCCTAGTTGGAGTAGGATTGCCTCCTATTGGCTGATTTTCCACTTTTTGCTTTAGGACTTTCTCTCCTGCGCCATGGGCCTTTGTGGCTGTTTTCCCAGCACACTAAGGGCTGGTTAATACTCTCCCACAGCCCATGTACCTCTTGGGGTCGAAGTACCCCTCCCAGAGGTCTCCCGGTACACTACCGGCACTCCCGGTACACTACCGATGAGCCCAAAACTTTTCCGGAAACCAAACTGTGACTTCCTATATATGAATCTTTACCTCCGGACCATTATGGAGCTCCTCGTGACATTCAGGATCTCATTCGGGACTCCGAACAAACTTCGGTCACCACCATACATAACTCTACACTACCGAAACGTCACCGAACCTTAAGTGTGCAGACCCTGCGGGTTCGAGAACTATGTAGACATGACCGAGACACCTCTATGGTCAATAACCAATGGCGGGACCTGGACGTCCACATTGGTTCCTACATATTCTACGAAGATCTTTATCGGTCGAACCTCTATGTCAAGGATTCAGTTAATCCCGTATAACGTTCCCTTTGTTCTTCGGTATGTTACTTGCCCGAGATTCGATCGTCGGTATCTCCATACCTAGTTCAACCTCGTTACCGGCAAGTATTTTTACTCATTCCGTAATACAAGATCCTGCAACTAACAATTAGTCACATTGCTTGCAAGGCTTATTGTGATATTGCATTACCAAGTGGGCCGCGAGATACCTCTCCGTTACACGGAGTAACAAATCGCAGTCTCGATCCATGCCAACTCAACAGACACCATTGGAGATACCTGTAGAGCACCTTTATAGTCACCCAGTTACGTTGTGACGTTTGATACACACAAGGCACTCCTCCGATATCCGTGAGTTGCATGATCTCATGGTCATAGGAACATATACATTAACATGCAGAAAACAGTAGCAATAAACGGACACGATCATATGCTACGTTTGTAGTTTGGGTCTTGTCCATCACATCATTCTCCCAATGATGTGATCCCATTATCAAATGACATCTCATTTCCATGGCTAGGAAACCTTAACCATCCTTTTATCAACGAGCTAGTTCACTAGAGGCATACTAGGGACATTGTGTTGTCTATTTACCCACACATGCAATGTGTTTCCATTCAATACAATTATAGCATGGATAATAAACGATTATCATGAACAAGGAAATATAATAATAAACACTTTATTTATTGCCTTTAGGGCATATTTCCAACATTAAGCTCTATTTTCCTCCCACTCAATTCTTTCGAGAGAAACTCTTTCTCAAGAAATGTTCCGTTCTTAGCAACAAACACTTTGCCTTCAGATCTGAGATAGAAGGTATACCCGACTGTCTCTTTCGGGTATCCTATGAAGACGCATTTCTCCGCTTTGGGTTCCAGCTTTTCAGGCTGAAGCTTTTTGACATAAGCATCACATCCCCAAACTTTAAGAAACGACAACTTTGTTTCTTGCCAAACCATAGTTCACATGGCGTCGTCTCAACGGATTTTGATGGTGCCCTATTTAAAGTGAATGCAGCTGTCTCTAATGCATAACCCCAAAACGATAGTGGCAAATCAGCAAGAGACATCATAGAACGCACCATATCTAATAAGGTTCGATTACGACGTTCGGACACACCATTACGCTGTGGTGTTCCGGGCGGTGTCAACTATGAAAAATTCCACATTGTCTTAAGTGACTGCCAAACTCATAACTCAGATATTCACCTCCTCGATCAGATCGCAGGAACTTATCTTCTTGTTACGATGATTCTCAGCTTCACTCTAAAATTGCTTGAACTTTTCAAACGTTTCAGACCTGTGTTTCATTAAGTAAATATACCCATATCTACTTAAGTCATCAGTGAAGGTGAGAAAATAACAATATCCACCACGCGCTGTAACATTCATTGGACCGCACACATCAGTATGTATGATTTCCAATAAGTCACTTGCCCGTTCCATTGTTCTAGAGAAGGGCGTTTTAGTCATCTTGCCCATGAGGCATGGTTCACATGTGTCAAGTGATTCAAAATAAAGTGACTCCAAAAGTCCATCAGCATGGAGCTTCCTCATACGTTTTACACCAATATGACCTAAACGACAGAGCCACAAGAAAGTGGTACTATCATTATCATCTCTACATCTTTTGGCATTAATGTTATGAACATGTGTATCATCACTATCAAGATTCAATATGAATAAACCCCTCACATTGGGTGCATGACCATAAAAGATATTACTCATATAAATAGAACAACCTTTATTCTCTGATTTAAATGAGTAACCGTCTCGAAATAAACAAGATCCAGATATAATGTTCATGCTTAACGCAGGCACTAAATAACAATTATTCAGGTTCATCACTAATCCCGATGGTAATCGAAGAGAGAGCGTGCCAACGGCGATCACATCAACCTTGGAACCATTTCCCACGCGCATCGTCGCTTCGTCCTTTGCTAGCCTTCGTTTATTACGTAGTTCCTGCTTTGAGTTGCAAATGTGAGCAACCGAACCGGTATCAAATACCCAGGCACTACTACTAGAGCTAGTAAGGTACACATCAATAACATGTATATCATATATACCTTGTTTGTCGTTGGCCGCCTTCTTGTCAGCCAGGTACTTGGGGTAGTTCCGCTTCCAGTGACCAATTCCCTTGCAATGAAAGCACTCAGTTTCTGGCTTGGGTCCATGCTTGGGCTTCTTTACAGGAGTAGCAACTGCTTTGCCATCCTTCTTTGTTTTACCCTTCTTGCCCTTGCCCTTGACTTTGCCATTTTTCTTGAAACTAGTGGTTTTATTGGTCATCAACACTTGATGTTCTTTCTGGATTTCAGACTGGGCGACTTTTAGCATCGCAAACAGCTCGGTGACTGACTTGTTCATCCCGTGCATGTTATAGTTCATCACAAAGCTCTTGTAACTAGGTGGCAGTGATTGAAGAACTCTGTCAGTGATCGCCTCTGGCGGAAGGGCAATTCCCAACTCCGCTAGATGAGTTGAATACCCAGACATTCTGAGTATATGTTCACTGATAGACCCGTTCTCCTCCATCTTGCAAGCATAGAACTTATCGGAGGTTTCATACCTCTCAATCCGGGCGTTCTTCTGAAAGATAAACTTCGACTCCTGGAACATCTCATATGCTCCATGACGTTCAAAACGTCTTTGAAGTCTCGGTTCTAAGCCATACAATATTGCGCACTAAACTATTGAGTAATCTCCAGTACGTGCCTCCCAAGCGTTCTTAACGTCTTCGGAGGTCATGTCTTCTGGTTGGTCACCAAGCGGTGCATCAAGGACATATGATTTCTGGGAAGCCGTGAGGATAATTCTCAGATTACGGGCCCAATCAACAAAGTTACTTCCATCATCTTTCAACTTAGCTTTCTGTAGGAACGCATTAAAATTCTGGGGTGCTACTGCGCAAGCCATTGATCTACAATATAAATATGCAAAGTTCACTTAGACTATTGTTCAAGATAATGAGTTTAGTTAATCAAATTACTAAAGCTCCCACTCAAGTTGACATCCCTCAGGTCATCTGAGTGCCACATGCTCCAAATCCACCAACTCAAGTCCGATCATCACGTGAGTTGAGGTGGCTTCAATGGTGAACATCATTATGTTGATCATATATACTATATGACTCATTTTCGACCTTTCGTTCTCTTGTGTTCCGAGGCCATGTCTGTACATGCCAGGCTCGTCAAGTTTAACCCGAGTGTTCTGCGCGTGCAACACTGGCTTGCACCCGTTGTATGTGAACGTAGAGTCTATCACACCCGGTCATCACGTGGTGTCTCAACACGACGAACTTTCGCAACGTTGCACACTCGGGGAGAACACAATTTATCTTGAAATTTAAGTGAGGGATCACCTTATAATGCTACCGTCGTACTAAGCAAATCAAGGTGCATAAAAAGGATTAACATCACATGCAATTCATAAGTGACATGATATGGCCATGAACTTGTGCTTTAGATCTCCATCTTAAAAGCACCGGCATGATCTCCATCGTCACCGGCACGACACCATGATCTCCATCATCTTGATCTCCATCAACGTGTCGCCATCGGGGTTGTCACGCCCTGCATGCTTCTACTGCTATTGCTACCGTTTAGCGATAAAGTAAAGCATTACATAGCGCTTAATGATTGACACGCAGGTCATATAATAATTAAGGACAACCCTATGGCTCCTGCTGGTTGTCGTACTCATCGACATGCAAGTCGTGAAATTCTATACATCACATGATCATCTTATACATCACATATATCACATCATGTAATTGGCCATATCACATCACAACATACCCTGCAAAAACAAGTTAGACGTCATCTAATTGTGGTTGCATGTTTTACGTGGCTGCTACGGGTTTCTAGCAAGAACGATTCTCACCTACGCATAAACCACAACGGTGATACATAATTTGCTTTTCAACCTTCTCAAGGACCGCCTTTGTCGAATCCGATCCAACTAAAGTGAGAGAAACTGGCACCCGCAAGCCATCTATGCAACAAGTTGCGGTCGAGGGAACCGGTCTCTCGTAAGCGTACGAGTAATGTTGGTTCAGGCCGCTTCATCTCACAATACCGCTGAACCAAAATCTGACCAAGGGAGGAAGCAATCTAAGCATCAACGCCCACAAACCTTTTGTGTTCTACTCGAGATCTCATCTTCACATAGACCTAGCTCATGATGCCACTATTGGGGAACGTTGCATGGGAAACAAAAAAATTCCTACGCACACGCAGATCTATCCATGGTGATGAGCATCTACGAGAGGGAGAGTGGATCTACATACCCTTGTAGATCGCTAAGCGGGAAGCGTTAAGAAACGCGGTTGGTGTAGTCGAACGTCTTCGCGATCCAAATCGCCGCGCGTCCCACGATCCAATCACGATCCGTCCCGTGATCCAATCACGATACGTCCTGTGATCCGATCACGATCCGTCCCATGAACTTGATCACGATCCGTCCCACGAACTTGATCACGATCCTTTCGATCTAAGCCGAACGGACGGCACCTCCGCGTTCAGCACACGTACAGCTTGATGACGATCTCCACCATCTTGATCCAGTAAGAAGGAGTGGAGAGGAAGAAGAGTTCTCCGGCAGCGTGACGGCACTCCGACGATGGTGGTGGAGCAATTTCGGCAGGGCTTCGCCTAAGCACTGCAGAAATCCGATCTAGAGGAGAAACTATGCACTAGAGGAACGGGTAGCACGTGGCTGAAATTCTGTTGCAAAAAAACCCTAAAACCTCCAGTATATATAAGAGGAGAGGAGGAGAGGCCTTGGCACAAGGGCTAAGGCCTCCTTGCTTCGGCCGAAGGAGAGAGGGAGAGGTGGAGTCCACCTCCAATCCTAGTAGGACTAGGATTCACCCTATTTTGCCTTTTTTTCACTTTTTCTCTTAGGCCCTTTTCCTCCAGCTGCATGGGCCTCTTGTGGATATTCCACCAGACCACTAAGGGCTGGTTTACACACTCCTATAGCCCATGTAGCCTCTTGGGTCGAAATACCCCTCCCGATGGCCTCCCGGTACACTACCGGCACTCCCGGTACACTACCGATGAGCCCGAAACTTTTCCGACGACCAAAACAGGACTTCCTATGTATGAATCTTTACCTCCGGACCATTCCGGAGCTCCTCGTGATGTCCTGGATCTCATCCGGGACTCCGAACAAACTTCGGTCATCACCATACATAACTCTATACTACCGAAACGTCACCAAACCTTAAGTGTGCAGACCCTGCGGGTTCGAGAACTATGTAGACATGATCGAGACACCTCTACGGTCAATAACCAATGGCGGGACCTGGATGTCCACATTGGTTCCTACATATTCTACGAAGATCTTTATCGGTTGAACCTCTATGTCAAGGATTCAATTAATCCCGTATGATGTTCCCTTTGTTCTTCGGTATGTTACTTGCCCGAGATTCGATCGTCGGTATCTCCATACCTAGTTCAACCTCGTTACTGGCAAGTCTCTTTACTCGTTCCGTAATACAAGATCCCATAACTAACACTTAGTCACATTGCTTGCCAGGCTTATTGTGATGTTGTATTACCGAGTGGGCCCTGAGATACCTCTCCGTCACACGGAGTAACAAATCCTAGTATTGATCCATGCCAACTCAACAGACACCCTCGGAGACACCTGTAGAACACCTTTATTGTCACCCAGTTACGTTGCGACGTTTGATACACACAAGGCACTCCTCTGATATCCGTGAGTTGCATGATCTCATGGTCATATGAACATATACTTGACATGCAGAAAACAGTAGCAATAAACTGACACGATCATAAGCTACGTTTGTAGTTTGGGTCTTGTCCATCACATCATTCTCCTAATGATGTGATCCCGTTATCAAATGACATCTCATGTTCATGGCTAGGAAACCTTAACCATCTTTCGATCAACGAGCTAGTTCACTAGAGGCATACTAGGGACATTGTGTTTGTCTATGTATCCACACATGTATCCATGTTTCCAATTAATACAATTCTAGCATGGACAATAAACAATTATCATGAACAAGGAAATATAAAAATAAACACTTTATTTATTGCCTCTATGGCATATTTCCAATAGGCAGCAGGAGGCGTTGGCGTGCTGCTGGATCTGAACAAGGTGGGGGCGCCATCCCCTTCGTTAGGGATGACGGACATGTGGTGGGTCCTTGTGGCGTCGCCGGTGGTGGTGGATCTCGAGATCCCGCTCCCGGGGATGTTGCAGGATGAGGTGGCCCGTGCAGGAGAGATGGGCTCTTCGAATAGATCTGGGTGAAAGCTTGCCTTCGGCTACTGCCAAGGCCGGCGATGGCGGCGCTGTCTACGTCATTCCCTTCCTAAAGGCATCGCCGGGGAGAAGTTCAAGGTCACTCTCTACTACCTCCGGGGGAAACCCTAGATCAGTAGATCAGATGACAGCGACGCTCTAGTGTCGTTTCCTCCTTGGGGGCGTCATTCATGGAGGTACACACGGGATCGAGGGATCAATGGTCGACATCTACGGTGGAGCGGCGTTCCCTATGATACATCGACGCCGTGGAGTCTCGGCGGCGAGGCGTAGCAAAGTCTCGGCGACGGATGCGTGATGATGAGCGCGCGTAGGGAGGAGGCGCTGTCTGGCGTCGTGGTGGTGTCCACGGCAGGCCTTGCAAGGTCGATGCGTCAGTAACTGTTCTGAAGATGGATTGATGGAAGGCGGTGGCGACGACCTATGAGGGTGCGTTGGACCGGATTGTATCCCTGACCCGGTATGTGGCTCGGTCGGGGCCTCCGGCTTTAGATGTTAGGTGAGGTGAGAGGTCTGGGTATGTGGCTCACACTTTCTGCACCCCTTCATCATTGGATAGGAGTAGCGACAGATGTTGCCAAGAGGGCGACTTCAGACATATTGATGTATTGCTTTGTAAGATCTCTGTGAATAATTAATAAAATGGCTGCATGCATCTTCCAGATGCAGAGACCGAAGGTCATCCTCCTTATCAAAAAAAAAAGTTGTATGTGAGAATGTGCTTTTCTTTTGACAAGACATAAGAATATGGACGAGTGGCTATTATTTATCCATTTATTGTTGTTGGGTTCCATTTTCTCTTCTTTTCTTATTGTATTTTCTAGTCCTAACAGAAATGGACATGTCCAACTTAATAATATAAAGACTACATACCTTCATCTTAAATTACACGTATCTACATGCATCTGTACAATTCACGACGAAGGAAGTATTACAAAGGCATTTCTTTTTCTACAAAGATGGTCATGCTTCTATGCAAAAACAAAAAAAAAATGCTTCTATTTGTTTTTCACCATGCATTCTAGACTACCACCATCGATATTGGACTGTGTATGAGAAGAATCAGACATATGTGCCCTTTTCTCCACTTCCGTTCTTTGTAAAAGCAACTTCCACCAAAATTCTCTCTCTTTATATCCTCAAACAAAAGGAATGATGTCCAGCGGTATTTAGTGGGGGAATTTAGCATGATATATCAAAGTGGGTGGTGGCCTCTAGGCTCTAGCCTCACATTGTGGCCTCGTAACCCCGGTTTGCAGTGCATTTTATGCTGGAAATCCACCACTTCTCTTCTTTGAAAGCGACTACCGACTGAAACATAGCTTTAAAAGCTCTATTATAAATTGTCGTGCTTAATTCGACTTGAATTATGAACTACCAAAACGTTATAAAATTGCTTAGAGTAAACCCTATTGCATGTGCTCCAAGCATTTGTTTACCTAGCTATCTATTGGTTCCGGTCATTTTTCCTACTCCGAGATGCTCTTTATCTTTCACATATTTATTTTCTTTCTTTTTGGCCCTTATTTTATGTAACTTGAGTTGCTCTTGTTTATGGGGTTTTCGCTTCACTTTCTAAGTGCATAGCAGAGTTTTATACTCCCTCCATTTCATAATGTAATGCATATAATATTTTTTAAAGTCAAACTTTGCCAATATTAACCAATTTTATAGAGAAAACTATTTATATCTACAATACCAAATTTATAAAATATGAAACTACGTCTTATTATGAATCTAATGATATATATTTGGAATTCTAGATGTAACTATTTTTCTCCACAAACTTGGTCAAAGTTGGTGAGGTTTGACTTTTCAAAAATCTATATGCACTACATTTTAAAATGGAAGGAGTACTTTTTGTTTTTAAAATGTTGCAGTTTCTTTTTGCCTTAACTTCAGATGACGATGATTTGGGTTTGTGTTCAAAGTATCATCAATATGTTTTGCTAGAGGACCATTTCGACTTCCTAGGATGAACAGGTGATGGGACATGGGTTCTTCCTCGGCGACCCTTCGTTTAGCATTCATATCCCATTAAATGGGTGTTGGCGGTATATCAAAGAATACGTTGTCATAACATCAATGACTTTGGTGTCCTCTTAATTCCTTCTTGGAGATCCTTGAGGTCGTTTGTCTATAGCTGCCTTCATTTTGTTGGTGATGATTGCCACGGAAGCTCCTCACTGCATATGTTTGGCATTGGTCCGCGATGGAAATGCCTTCTCGATACACATGTGGTCATTTTGGCAGTTGAGAAGCGTCTCCAAGGCTCTGTTTTGTTTTTGTTCTTTTCTAGCCCTTAAATTTGAGTAAAATAGAGTTGTTTGTGTTCAAACAGAATTAACAAAAGAGACCCAAAGTGCATCCTATAACATGATATAATCAAGAAAAAATAGTACGCAGAAGAATGGAAGAATCATAAGACACATAACGACCAGCAAAAAGTAAAATTACATCAGAAACTATATTTGTTGGTTTTCTTTCGATTGTATGTCACACACAATAATTTAATAAATGCACTGAACCAGCAGTAAGAAAAAGGCACATGCCAACGTATGTCGTCATACTAGGCTTCGAAAACCACAATAGTCACTCCACTAGAAATGAGATGTAATAGGAGGACGAACGTTTGGAGCTCACTGGAGCTTGAAATTTTCGACGATTTCAAAATTCATTTTTTGTTTCAAAAAAATCTGAAAACAATTGTGTAAGTAAACAAGGATGTCATGTGTATGTGT
Source organism: Hordeum marinum (assembly GCA_022496015.1). Lineage (NCBI taxonomy): Eukaryota > Viridiplantae > Streptophyta > Magnoliopsida > Poales > Poaceae > Hordeum > Hordeum marinum. The sequence continues at coordinate 116,851,235 of CM039678.1, forward strand.
GTAAATTTTTAGGATGAAATATGTTCTGTACAAAAAAAACAAATTTATGGTCTCGAAGGATGAATAGTATCATGTGTTAAAAAGCCTCATATTTATTTTTTCCTTTTTTTGCACATGCCTCGTTTCTACCTATTTTGCCCTGAAAATATACATACATGTGTATCATGCCCTCGTCTATCTGAATATTTATTTTCAGGTTTTCTTTGAAATGTAAAAATATGAATTTTCATGAATTTTGAATTTTGCATTTGGAGACTTGCATCGAGCTCGGTTTCCAAAAGCAATTTCCGATGTAAATGCCACTAAATGAATATCGATTGGGACATCACCCCATGCAACAAAGTCATGCAATTCTTTGCCGTTCATGTTTTCTTCGTCTTGTTGTTTTAGGACAAAGCATGGTTCTATGTGCAAAGCCAGTTGGATATGCTTGTAGTCTTGACTAGAAAAACTTTTCTCTTGGCAGGACTGAAGTTAGCGTTGCTTGGGCTCACGTTCAAGGTATCAGACGGAACATCTCAAAAAGAAAGTATCAAACGGAACCCTCTCTTTCACTAGACAGAAGTGCGAAACAAATAAGAACAAATTATAATCAATATATTTTACTAGAGGACCAATTTCGACTTCCTAAGATGAACAGGTGATGTGACATGGGTTCTTCCTCGGCGCTCTCAACCCTTCGTTTAGCATCCACATCCCATTCAATGGGTGTTTGCGGCCTTTCAAGAACAAATACTCTCTTCGAGATCCTTGAGGTCGTTTGTCTATAGTTGCCTTCATCTTGCTGGTGATAATCAGCGCGGGAGCTCCGCGAGGAGCTCCCGCATGTTTGGCACCAGTCGGCGATGGAAATGCCCTCTCGATACACATGTGATCCTTTTGGCAGTTTTAGAAGCGTCTTCAAAGGTCTGTTTTATTTTTGTTCTTTTCTAGCCCTTAAATTTAAGTGAAATCGAGTTGTTCTTAATCTTTTATTTTTAAGAAAAGAGACCCAAAGGGCATCCTACAATAGGGTATAATCAAGAAAAATAGTACGCATTAGAATGGAAAAAATCATAAGATAGAAAATGATCATCAAAAAACAAAATGACATCAAAAACTATATTGGTTGTTTTTTCTTTAAATTGTGTGTTGTTCACGGTAGTTTAAAATACGCACTGAACCAGCAGTAAGGAAAATGGCAGATGCCAATGCTCTCGTCGTACTAGGCTTTGAAAACCACAATAGTCACCGACCAGTAGAAATAAATATCGATTTGAACATCATCACCCCATGCAACAGAAGGCTTGCGATTCTTCGCCGTTCATGTTCTTTTTGATCTCGTTGTTTTAGTACACAAAGCATGCATGGTTCTATCTTCTATGTGAAAAGCCAGTTGGGTTGGATGTGCTTTTAGCCTTGACTTGAAAACTTTTCTTTTGGTGGGACCGGAGCTAGTTGTTGCTTGGGCTCGCGTTCAAAGTATCGAATGGAACGTCTATCTAAAAATAATATGAAACGGACAAGAGTGCGGAACAAATAACAACATAGAGTTCTTTTGTTTAACAGAATGTAAGAACAAAGAGTTAGTAGCAATTGGATTACGTAGTACTCGTCTCAACACGTTTGTCATGTTTGGCACGAACAACCGCAACTGGTAAAACTATCGTTTTCAAAGGTACGTGCGGATCCGGAGCGAGCCGTTCGTTGGCGGCAAATCAAATCACTGGGCTCCCGTTCCCGTGCACTAAAAATCAAGGAAAATAGCGCGTTATACAAAACAGCGGTGCCCTGATAGTATGTTATTAATATGCAATAGCGTGTTATAACATGCTATTAGCGAGACATTGAATATAAATTAATTTAGTGAGACAATTCTTAATATGCTAAAAATAGAGGTAATAACACCGGTGGTGCTCAAACTTGTCATGAATGTTCACTTTAGTGCCTGAACTTGAAAAATACGTCGAACTGGTTCTAAAACTTGGCGCGAGCGTGCAAATACGGTGCTAATGCCATTTGTCAATGTAAAATGTGCTGACATGGCATTGTATTGGGCCGACGTGTCATATGGTCCACTTGTAGTAATGAAATACCTATAAATTATAATCACACTAATACACATGCATGCTATCAACATTTTTTTGGTATTAATAGTTATCTCGTGGTATACAAATATTTGTGTGTATTTTTTTAATATATTAAAAAGGCCGCATGCCATGTCGTGCGTTATAAATATTTTTGGTACATAAATAATAACCTCGTGGTGCACAAATATTCATGTGCACACAAAATAAAAATAGATGTATACAATAAACTAACGTACTAAAAATAATCCTGTAAGTTTAAAAAATATCAACATATTAATTGTAAAAAACTATTTGAAAAATAGTGCAAACATTTTTGGACATGCTAGGATTATATTTAATTTGAGGAAATTAAGGATAACACCATTTACTAAATACTTACGAATATTAACTGGTGTATAATTTCGCTCATGACTTGTATTATTAATATTACATAATGTAAATATAATCAACGAGTGAGTATTCATACATTCATTTTAAAATTTAAATTATGAATAATTTTTAGTTACAGAAACATTTTCTTAAACAACATGCTTATGAATTATAAAATATGTGTATAGTTACTCAAATGTTTGAGTAATTAAAGTAATATTCACGAAGTGTAATTTTAAAAATATTTACATTATATTACACAAACTTTTTATTATACATATATATTATTTCAGTTATGTTAATGTTTTTATAATAATACATGAATATTCTAAAAGGTACATGAATTTTTTTAAAGTTAGTTATTCTAGTTATATGTATAATATTTCTAACTACTAATACCACACATAGAATTGATCTTGATTGATATTACTGTTATTTATAATTTGTACAAATATTTTACAGTTTTTTTAAATGAGTGTGTGCTAAATGGGCCGCAGTGCTCCAACGGATTTAAATAGCAGAAGCTTTCATTTGGACAGTAAATTAGATCTAAGGGGGTAAAATATGCATATAAATCTATCCGGTTGATTGGCTAGCACATGTAGGCCATACTCTTCACTTCGCAAGGTTCGAACCCTGGCGTTCATTAGTTTTTATTTCAATTTTCTTTTATACTGACAGATAAGGCCCACTTGTTATATGGACATATATAGTATTCAACTATAATTCTGCTTCATCTCTACAAGTGGACCACATTCACATCTACAAAATACGGTGTTATGTTAGCACACTTTACATCTTTGAATGATATTAATATCGTATTCGTGCGTTCATAACAAGTTTCAGAACCAATTCAACGTATTTTTTAAGTTTAGGCACTAAAGTGAACATCCGTGATAAGTTCAAGCATTTATTACCTCATAAAAATACCTATAAGATCCGTTGTCACGCACTGCCACACAGGCATCTAGCTAGACTAGTAGTATTAGCCAAAATCACTTGTCATAGTATAAATAAATTTATTCCGGCACACGTTGGACGAGGACGGTAGGACCTATGTGATTTTGGGGCGCGTTTTGTGCGTTTGCGGCTTGGAGATAACATAATCATTGGCGGAATGGTAGTAGGTGTTCGTGTTGGTCTTGTTCTGCTCGGCGGCATGCCAATGCCATGCGTCCAGGTTAGCTGGTTAGGAGACTTTTGCGGCGGTCTTCGTCAAATCAAACCTTTTTGCCGCCCATCGATGATGTTAATTTGGCGCGAACAAATTAAATTAAGCTATAAACAGTAGCCATTAGCTACGTTATTATCGTTAGTGTCGTTGGTGGCGTCCGAATATGGCGGGGCACCATTGGACGTCCCCGTTGAAAAGTCGTTGACGCGGCACGAATGCGGCAGGAAAGGAGGAGAGGGACGGGCGGGGCCATCCTGCCATGGGCCATGGTCGTGGTCGTGGTCGTGGCTGTATGGATTACTGTCGATGGTTGGTGTGGGGTTCCGACCGACCGGCGCACGCTTGTTTTGACCGCGCCGGTGCCGGTGCCGCTCGCGGGGCCGGGGCTGGGGCCATGGAGATGGAGTTTCCCGGTCAAAGACGACGCGCGGGGTGCCAGCAAACGTGCTTTTTCTCAGCAAAAAACTATTCTCCCTTCCCTTCCATCCAGAATAATAATGGAAAGATCTCTTCCGGAGAAGGAATAATAATCTGGAAGATGCGCGTGCGTGCGTGCGACCCCTTCCCGGACGTGCGAGGCATCTTCTTCTTCTTCTCAAGGAAAGGAAGGAAGAAAGAAATCGTTTCTTAATCGACGGGGTAGACTGATCTCGTCTCCTCGTTAGAATTCGGTCAAGTGGCAGGCAGTACGATCTTTCAAGCGCGGAAGCATCTCCCTTACAACGATCCGATGTGATTGTTCGTTTAGGATGATTTCGTCCGACCCGCACATGACAATCGGGATAATCTCCGTGCATCCCCGTCCGTGCCATGAACATCGCTACTGACAGTAACATGCAATGCATGGCGATGCTTTTTTGGGTTGGGGAGGAGACAAGTGTGGCGTGGTTGACCAGCAGCCTGCGGTGCGGCCGGCTTCGAGCTATCAAGGCGTGGGCAAGTGGGTCGGGGAGCGGCGGTGCACGGAAGCCGGTTGACTCTTTCGGTCTGGTTGGCACTTGGCACAGTCACGTACGGTGGCCGTTGCCGTCCCTCGCCCTCTCCCGATGGACAGGCGAAACCGGCGAACGTGCCTGCTTGGTCTTGCCCCCCGAAAGCATTGGACCAGCAAAGCGAAGGACGAGAGGACGGGAGGGAACCCAAGGACCAAGCCTTGCTCTTCCCAATTCCCAAACAACGTTCACTCTTTAGCTGACTCGGGACTGTCTGCTGCAGAGCTCTCCGCAGGCCGCAGCCAGCAGGGTACTCGTATGGTACTCGTATGCATGCCAGGATCTAATAATCACAAAAGAGAGGGCAGACTAAGAGCAACTTCAACAGGTGCGCAACTGACCTGAAAGTTTTATACAGCGTCGAAACAAGCATTTTTAGCGCGTGGCATGGCGCCTGCTCGAGCAGGCCCTGAAAAATTGAGCGCGGCAAAACATCTTCAACAAGCGCGCTAAATTCAAAACGCCGACGCCAAGCATAAACACTATTTTTTTACTTTTTGAATGTTAAGAAGATAAAATACACAATAATAAATCAACAATAAAAGTTCATAGCATTGTTAACATAGTTAAAGTCCAAACGATATGAACCGAAACGATAACTAGATAGATAAACTACTCCTCCTCCTTGCTCTCCTCGTAGGTGTAGTCTGACATGAGAAAGGCGTCATCCCAGCGATCATCATTGTCGCTCCATGTCGATGCCTCCGTCAGGTCGCACTGCGCTAGCTCTGTAGCCTTCCGCTCAAGTCTTTCCGCCCGCTTCGCGGCTCGCATCGCACTCTGGCGCGCCCAGAACTCACGCTCGTCGATGACGTCCTGCCAGAAGCGTTGGCGCCACGCCTTCATGGCCCGCTCATCCGTCTCGGCAATGAGAACGCGGCGATCCCGCCTCTCCTGGATGTGGCGGTTCTTCGCAGTGATTAGCCACAAGTGAGGCACGCAGGAATGCGCCTCCTCGCACGTCCGGACAGCTGGAAAGTTCATCTGTGAGCGCGGCCTGGAGAGTCGTCGCGTCATATGCATGGGCGGCCGCTTCGGCGATCTCAAAAGTGCCGAGCCCGAGACGCATGTCCCGGAGCGTATCTCAGAGTAGAACACGCTGGAGGGACGGGCGCAGACGCTGCGGAAGCCGCAACTGCTTCGAGGGCACGACGTCATCGTGGCGACGAGGAAGGGAGGCGGGGGCGAGGAAGGAGGGCGTCGGAGACGAGGATGAAGGGTGCGGGGGGCGGCGATGGCGCAACAGAGACAAGGAAGAAGGCGACGGAGGTGACGCTTTGCAAGCGCCCATGCGCGGTTTATATAGGGCGCGCTGGACGCAGCACGCGAAAACTACCGCACCGCTGCTACTTTTTCGCGTGCGTGCCATTTTATTTAGCGCTCGAGTTATTCCCGCGCCCGGTGAAACGCGCCAAACGCCCCCCCCCTCCCCCGCGCAAAAAGCGTGTTTTCTCCCGCACGCATCATATTTCCCGCGCCTGTTGGAGTTGCTTTAAGAGCATCTTCAACAGGCGTGATAGAAAAAGGCGTGAAAAAAACATGTTTTTTACGCGCGCGTGGCTTGGCGCGCTTCGGACCGCTTGGCGCGTTTCAGCAGACACAAGAAACTTTGGCACGCTAAAAGAAATTGCGCACGCCAGAAAAGCGGCAACGCGTACGGCAGTTTTGACACACGGCGTCTAGCGTGCCCTATAAAACCCGCACGTGGCAGCCCGCCAACCGTCGTCTCCGTCGCCTTTGTCTTCGCCTCCGCCGCGCCTACGCCGTCGCCGCGCCTTTCTCCCTCGCCTACGTCGACTCTTTCTTCGCCCCCGTCGCCTTCTCCCCCGTCGTCACCATGCCGCCGCACCACCGAAGCGGCTCTGGCTACCGCGGCATTCGCGCCAGCCCCTCCTGCATGTATTACGCGGAGATACGCTTCGGTGATACACGCCTCGGGCTCGGGACGTTCGAGACCTCCCAAGTGGCCGACCGCGCATACGATGTGGCGGTGTGGCTGCTCGGGAGGTCATGGTCTCAGAGGAACTTCCCGGAAGTCTGGACCCGCGTGCCTTCCCCACGGCTAATCACCACGAAGGACCACCTCATCCAGCAGAGGCGGGAGCACCACCTCCTCATCGCCGAGACGGGTGAGCAGGCCATGGCGGCGTGGCGCGAGCGCTTCTCGCGGGATGTCACCGACGAACACGCGTTCCGGACGCAGAGGAGGGCGGAGCAAGTTGCGAAACACAATGAGAAGCGTAGGCACAAGGCATTGGCGATTTACCAGTCGGAGAACCCGGACACTACCTGGGACTCGAACGATGAGCGGTGGGCGGACTCGTTTCTTACGACGTCCGACAACAGCGAGGACAATGAAGAGTAGTCTAGTTTATCTAGCTTTTAAGTTTTATGTAATATATTTGAATCGTACTATCGTTTTCATTTGTATGACTATATATGATGTTGGCTTGAACTATGCTATGAAATCTTATCGTTTTCATTTGTATCGTATGGACTATATGTGATGTTGGCTTAAACTATGCTATGAAATCTTGGTCGTTTTCATTTGTATCGTATGGACTATATGTGATGTTGTATGGACTATATGTGATGTTGCTTGAACTATGCTATGAAATCTTGTCCATGCCCTGTTGGAGCTTATTTTGCAGCACCTATTGGAGCAAACGCCTTCTAGTGCGCTAAAAAGATGCCATTTCGATGTTATATTTTTTTTAGCGCACGCCTGTTAACAGATGCTGTAACGGGACATGAAACAAAACAAGCACAACATGAATGAACTGATGATGTATAAATGGCACAACCTATCTCAACCGGCACTCGCATTGGCTACAGTTGTCGGCCTTATATCATGCAATCCATCGGGAAAACACAACACGTAGAGATGATAACCGATGAGCTGCTCATTTACATGTTTCGCACAAAGGAAGCCTGGCCAATTCAGGAACTTTTCATGAGGTATTGTACACTGCATACATGTGTCGCTCATGCCGACGAACTAGCTCTCTGAAAGACTGAAACCGGACTCAGAGCTGGTCGACCCGTCTTTTCTTTCTGAACAATTCCATCCATTAGCATTTCCACTGTTTTAGTGCAACTGGGTGCGCCGCCCCTTGAGCACAGGAACATTGACACCTCAGTAAGTCTTGTATAAGCCCATGAGAGGCTTCTCCCTGTCCTCCACTCTTTTCCTCGCTGCTTCCCGCGCTCTGAGTGCCGCCTCTTCCTCCTTTGAAACCACCTTGGGCTTCTTGGTGTCCTCTCTTTTTCGCTTGTTAGCAGCAAGAGCTGACGGAGCGGCCTTCACAGCTCTCATCGGGTTCAGTTGTTTCGTGACGACCACACCTGGGGCCGGCCCTCCTTTAATACCGGAGACAGGCCCACCTCCACCAGCCGGTTTTGGTTGCGAGGTTGAGGATTGCGCAACGTTCGTTTTTGAGGTTTCCGTCCACTTGTATGCCTCTTCCTGGGTGACCCATTTGCCTGCTCAGCAAAAAGAAAACCATAAATATCAATGAATAACCACTCTATAAGGCATGGCAGGAACGAATTTGAAATCCAGATATGTGTGCCTGATTAATGATAAGTACCTAATCCGTCGGAATAATAGAAACCAGAGTTCGAGTCGTAGTAAAGTCCAGTAGACTTATCATAATAATATCCTGAAGTTGAGTCAAATACCCACCCTGCAGGACCATATTTCAAACGTGTTAAACACAGAAAAGACATTCAGTGTAAAAAAAAAGACATTCAAAATAATATCAATACATTGTCTTAGTACCAAGCATGATCAGATGGTACATCAGTCTATGCAGAGTATACTTATTATTCATACTAGAGATATTCCAGACACAAGGTTCATACTGAAATGGTATTACTAACCATAGCTAAAAAGGCGTGCCTAGGCGGGCGCTTAAGTGCGACTAGGTTCTAGGCGGTAGCAAAACGCCTAGAGATTAATTGCGCTTAATCAGGCACATAATTGCGCATAAGCATGCGCTTTGGTCAGAAAAGCACAAGGAGGTGGCAAAATGCACAATTAACGCCTAGCGCTTTTTATAACTACTATGTTACTAACATATGGTCTTTGCTATCCAGTACTACAGCAAAAATATCTAGTTCCTGGTAGAACTAGACTTCATGTATTAGCCAGGCCACATACCATGTACAGAAAAATATGAACGCTAAATTGTTGGACAAGAGAACAATTTGCTAAGGTACAATTCATAAAAAATCTAAAATCTTTCAGGTAACTCAATGTTGTCTGTCTTAAGACATTTTGTTGCCCATATTTTTGTCCTATATCATATAAGAATTTGTTGGCATATTCTCCAGTAGGGGCATTTGGCTTACAGGAATAAAAGCAAGCAGGATACAGTTCTATAACCAGCAAAAAGAAAAAAATCTGAATGTGTGGTTTAAGCATAAGAAATCTAAAATCTTTCAGGTAACTCAATGTTGTCTGTCTTAAGACATTTTGTTTCCCATATTTTTGTCCTATATCATATAAGAATTTGTTGGCATATTCTCCAGTAGGGGCATTTGGCTTACAGGAATAAAAGCAAGCAGGATACAGTTCTATAACCAGCAAAAAGAAAAGAAAAAACTGAATGGGTGGTTTAAGCATAAGAAACATAGGTGGGCTTGGAAAACTGACGATACATAACAGGTTATTTCTTGGTTCAGCAATCACATTCTCCTGCTGTGATGTGGCCATCAGGCTCTGAACTAAGCAAGTGAACAACTAAAATCAGTAGGAGAAAAGTCAGCAAGGTAATGAAAGCTCATGGGTGAACAAGCGAGAAGCTTATAATAGATCGAGATCTAATTTGTGCTATACAATTCAAAGATGACTATGCACACCAATGGAAATAAAGAATGCAGTGCATTAGGTATTCAGGTATTAAAGAACCAAACCTTCTCCAGGTGCTGCAGAACTGTCACCATCAGTGTTTCTCTGGTTATTTTCTAAATCTTTCTGGTAACTCTTTTTAGCTTTCTGCAGGTAAGATAATAAAAATATAATCAGGAATGCTGCCTCCATAACTCAGGAAAAAAATGCAACAAAAGATGATGTAAAGCTAGAAAGAAAAGCCTGCATGTTGTAACAATCTAGCACCGTTTCCATTTACAAATCTAGTTTATGTGAGATATGTATGTTAAGGCTGGACTTAACTGATGGATAGCAATACTACACAGAAAAATGCAGTTAGTTACGAACTTACAGCCTCTATAAGTTGAAGAGCTTTTGCTGCTTGTTGCTGCTCTTTTTCCTTAGCAGCACCATCCTTTTGCATCGTAGACAATCTTTGCGTGACATTGTCCTTGTGGCGTTTACCAAGTTCATGTGTCCTGATGCTGAATGGATTGTTCGATATGAAGATTTTGCACAGGTCGCACCATTTGTTTCCTTGGCTCACCCAATACTGAAAAACAAGAGAGGAGAAGTTGTTAGTCCCCAAACTTAACATGATGAACTAGATGTCCAAGACCATAACAGAGCTTATACACAACAGCATGTAGAAGATTGCAGATGATTTTCCAAAGGCAAAAGGAACTCTCGCTATTTCTAACAAAAGACGAACATCACACAATATCGGCATGACCCCAGGATGTATTAGCACTCCCACCCACTAACCTCAATTTGAACTCGCTACAGATTTCCCAGTCTTAACCTAGGACATATGAAGTGACACCATGCGCCAAACAATCTGTAGTTCGGCGTCCCCAAACTACACTTTCCAACCACTCCGCCGCATTGAACCGTAGAAGACATGCACAAGCAAGCGAACATAACCCTAACTCCGCTTATTCGGAAGCTAACCCTAATTTTCCCACACCCACGAACCCGGAACCAGAGCACGCGAGGCCCCGAGCCATCAGCAGCAGATAGCTAGGCAGAGTAAAATCTCTGATGCCAAAATTACGGCCGCGGTAACAATCGCGAGACGCACCGGGTCACGCCCCAAATCTGTGCGCGTGAATCGATCGCGCAGCCGCGGATGGGTAACGCGCGGCCTCGAATTTCGAAGAGGGGGGGGGGGGGGGGGGGGGTGGGGGGCGTACCTCAGTCATGGCGGGCAGAGGATCCGCGCGGCTGGGTCGTGGGGCTTCGCCTCCTGGGGCGGCGTATCCCCGGAGCGGACGAGCGGGGGTTTGATTTCGGCGAAGGGTGGGCGGAGCGGGCGGTCGGGGTCCGGGCAGGAGGCGACTCGAGAGGTTATTTCTGCGGGACGGGTTGGCTTTAGAATTCAGAGTTCAGTTCGGAGTTCAGAGCGATGCTTGTGTGGGACGAAACCGAGCGGACAAGAGCAACGGTGCAGCCTCTACAAAGATTGATAAGACAGTTTTATCTTAATCTTTTTCATGTAAATTTAAAAATGACAAAAACAATACAACTTGTTAAATTTATAGATTTATCTTTAATGACTAGTTATTACTAAAAATATCGTGAAACATATTATGCTAAGAGACCATTTCTTAAATGAAAGAAGACAAATATTTTTTTATGATTTCTTTCTTCGTCATATCAACATTTATCTTTCGTGCCACGTCTAAGATAGCATCACTATATATATTCTCGGATAGAAGACTTGACAAATCTCGCCCCGTAAACTTTCATAGACGTGACCCAAGACGGCGCATGTTTAAAGAAATTTTTCAGGTACGCTAGAACATAACTTTTATGCCCTACAACTGCTTTTGTGTGCTTGTTTTTGGGCTGCTGTGAAGATGCTCTTCCCAGTCGAACCCAACCCTGACATCACGTCCCACATCCACACACAATTAACTCGTGCAGCTAAGGTTTGACGGTGGTTCCTTAAGAGAAAAGGTAATGTTATTTACATAGGCAACATTTTTTCCTGACATTTTTAATTGTTTCACCAAACGATGACAACGTCGGAGACGTTCCCGGCAAGGCACGCCTTTTTTCTTGTCGTCCGTCCAGCTACCTCCTATTTTATTGTCATGTTACTGAAAATGGGTGACAACAAAGTTGTTCTTCTGACGATGAGTTGACACATGCCCCGGCAAGCCTTAGCAAACCGTCTGTCTACTCGATACAAGTCCAACAAGTGATTGGCGTGCCGATGAGGTGGAGCGATGGACTGGTAATAGAGGGCCTATAGGCACGGAGCTTGCCGGTGCCTGGTTGCTTAGCCTTAAGTCTTGTATTGGATCTGCTCCCCGACAGGCCCTGGCCGGCAAGGAGTCTGTCACTGTCGCCTGTACATAAATAGGGTACTAAGGCCTTTGAGTCTTAGTACACCGACAGGAGCCTTCAGACCTAGGCCACACAAGCATGCGAAGCATAGTTGGGCTAGACCCAAAATAATGTCTAGACACACGTGGTAGGGAGTTAGTGCCATAATGATGGTTTTTTACTGCCTACCCACGATGTGAATTAGACGCTGGACGTGGGAGAGATAGAGAAAAATGACGCGTGGGTAATGCTTCTACAAAACCACAGATATGTCAGGTCGTGAAGAGCCAGCCCTCCGCGCCTTCCTCATAAAAAAGCAAGTGCGGAGGAGTGCTGCTCATTCATTCCCTGTTTTCCCATCTCGTCGTCGCCGCCCTCGTCTTCTTCCTTGCGTGGTTTAGAGCACGCCGCCGCTGCAACATCACTCATTTGCCAACCACCACCCAGCTTCCTGAGCAAGGAATGGCGTCGAATTAGGGCAGCAAGGACGTCAAGGCACCCAAGACTGTCGACCCAGAAGCGAAGGCACAAAAGGAGGTCGTGGTGAAGCGGCGGAGGGAGAACATTGTCTTCCTCCCGCCGACGGCACCGAATTATGGCGGCAAGGCCGCCAAGGCACCCAAGCCCGTCGACCCGGAAGCTAAGGCACGGAAGGAGGTCGTGGTGAAGCGGTGGAGGGAGAACATTGTCTTCCTCCTGCCGACGCTGACTGCCAACGACCTCACTGTTGTATGCTTATATGTGGGGGGATAAGAAGACGGCGCATCCAGCCCCGGTCATGCTCCCGACACCAATAGCCATGTGTCAGACAAGTATCATTATTTCGCCACGTATTTCTATTGACCCCTCCCCCTCCTTTGTTGCCTTCTTGACCGAGCTCATGATGACTTAGAGCATCTCCACCCGCGGCCCCAAAGGACCTCCCCAGGCCCCTTTTTTATCGCCGGCGGGCAAAAAAAATGCCCAGTCGCGACCCCAAGACGTCGATTTTCGCCGATTGGGTCCTTTTTTGGGCCGACAAACCCAGGGCACTAGGGGTCTCCTGGGGGCGCCGGCTGAAGCGAAAAGGCGATGGGGCCGAGGTGTCGGCGAGACCGGTTGCCACTTCCCGCCCTTTCCCCCTCCTTTTCTTCCCTCCATTCTCTCCATTCGTGTCGTTTCCCTCCATCTCCCCTCTCTCCACCGTCATGCCGCCGAAGAAATACGTCGCCCCTCGACAAGCCCCCGGCCCCGCCATCGCCAAACCGCGCAAGGCCCGTGCACCGATGGCAAGGCCGCCGGGGATGACAAACACCGAGTGGAGGGCCGATGTCGAGCGGCGGGAGAGTGTGACCGCCGATCGTCGCAAGAGGCTCCTCATGAAGAAATCCCGGGAAGCGGCAACGACGGTTGAGCAGGAGGTGACGTCTCACCAGCCGATCTTCCCAGGGCACCAGCCAGCGGGGCCGTTCCCATAAGGCGCCAGCCAGCAAAGCGTCACGTCTCTGGGCAACCGCACTTTCCTTCGCCGAACTTCCCTTCGTTGGCGTGGGGATACGTGCCCTCATCGAAGTACGTCGACGGCAACGACCTCGGCGGATTCAACGCCAACATTACCTTCCCTTGCACGCCTACCGCCTTCTCCGCCGGCCATCCCTAACGCCCAGTACGGCTACGTGCCCTCACCGATGTACTCTGGCTCGTATGCGACGACTCTAAGGCGCGACCCTCTGCCTTCTGCACCTGGCGCGGCGGCGGCGTACAACAACGCCGATGCCAAGATGGAGGACATCATCAACACCGGTTCCGCTGCGGCTGCCTTGTGCTCCGGATTTGGTGCACAAGAGGCGGAGGACACCGGTGACATGGGTTGTCGTCGTTTTCTCACGACAGATGCCATGGGTAGGCTTATCAAAGGTGGTTGGGGCCGGAGGATGCCGACGGGCTCCGAGAGCGGGATTAGGTACAAGCGGTGACTGACACGCGATGTATCCAGGTTCAGGGCCCTACGTGGGAGGTAATACCCCTAGTCCTGCCTGATCTAGTTGATCGATGTGGGAAGGTTACAATGGTGCTCTTGGAGTTGTATCTAGAGGTGGAAGAAGGAGCAGTCGGCTCCTTCTCCCTTGCTATGTGGGTGAATATGGGGCGAAGTGTTCCTTCGTGTGTGTGTGTCTATCTGTCCATTTCTTATGCATGGGGGGCTCAGGGGTTTTTATAGGTAAACCCCCCGGCTTACAATATACCTAAAGTACTGAGTGGGGGACTCGGCTGGCAGCCTCTCCGGCTGGCCAGGGGGCCCGCCTATTGAGCCGTCTTGTCATCCGTAGGGTCCACCGGCTGCGTGGTCCCGTCGCCCACTTGGGACCGCCGGCCGTCTCTACGATTGGTCCGCGCCTACCTGCTACGGCACGGGCCGCCCGAGTGGCGTCGCCTTGCGCCAGCCGGCCGAAGTCTCCGGTACGGCCGGCAGCACTGTAGCCATGCGGAGGAAGGTAATGGAGTGGGCAAAGGTGTGCCGGCACTGTTGCCCCGCTGGTCGCGGTCAGCCAAGGTCAGCGGTACGACCAGCTAGACTGTAGCCATGAGCGCCCGCATGTCAGCAGTCACTATGGCCACGTTGGAGTCCGTCGTGAGGGTCTTGTCTTGTCGCCGTACCCGTGCGTAGAGAGATGGGACGGAGGCTTGCTCGCTCGGGGGTCAACGGAAGAGCCGGAGGCAGCCGGCCAGGGCCGAACCGGCTCCTTGGTCAGCCGGCCGTGAGCCAGCCAGCAATGAGCCTGCCGGTCGCCTGCCAGTCGGCCGTGAGGTAGCCGGCAATGTGATTTTTCTGGAAGCGAGGGAAAGAACCCCGTTGCTTTGGCCTACCCAGGGGTAATAACCCCGTCAGTAGTCCCTGAAGCCGGCGGAGCCCTGCGTCTGCCAGACGAGGGGGAGCCGGCGGCGCCTGCCTCCGGCTCGAAGCCGAACGGCCGGTCGAGTCAGCGGTCACCCCCGACGCCTCGGGTCATGCCGCTCCGCGTCCCGGGCCTGCCCGCAGCACGCCATGCGGAGTGTAATGATGCCATGGGGCCCGCGCTTGTGGGCAGACGGGACGTCGCCCTGGTCCTAGCCCGCTAGGACGCGGGCGTAGCCTAGTAGGCCTTGGTCCGCAAGCCGAGCTCTTCTGCGCTCAGACGCGGCGGTTGCAGCCCGAGGCGCCCACGCATGCGCGGGAATCCCGTGGGAGTGGGCGCAGTTAATCCCCACCTCCCCGAGCATCGTCCCATTATTTAAAGGGGAAGGGAGGGAGGCTGAGGCAACTGCGCTCCCCTTGCCTTCTTCGTCTTCCTTTTCCTTGCCTTCTCTGCTCCTTCTTGCGCCGCGGCCTGTTTCGCTCACCACCTCGCCCGCTCGTCTTCTCGCGCTGCCTTGACGTCACGATGGTCGATGGTCCCTATGGAAGCTGGGCTGGCTCCTCGTCACGGAGGCCACCATCGCGGAGCTCCGCCGCCCTCGCATGCTACCATCGGAGGAGCGCATAGTCACCTGCACGCTGGGCAACGAAGTGGTGCCCGAGCCGCGGGCGGGGGAGCATGTTGTGTTCGCCTGCCACTTCTCTCGTGGCTTCGGGCTACCGGTCAGCCTCTTCTTCCACCTCCTGTTTGACACCTTCGATCTCCAACTGCACCAGCTCGGCCCCAACGCCATCCTCTACATCGCGGGCTTTGTGACCCTGTGTGAGGGTTACCTTGGGATGCTCCCCTACGTGGAGCTTTTAAAGAAGCTTTTCTACCTCAAGGGATTGAAGAACGCCGGGGACCCGCATGCCTGCGGGGGCGCAATGGTATGCTGCCATGGTGCGCGTTTTCCGCACTTCAGTCTCGTTGAGTCCATCAAGGATTGGAACCGGACATTCTTCTACGTGAAGAACGCCAACCCGCAGCAGGACTATGTTCGGTTGCCGGTGTACGTCAACGTCGCGTCCACCGGAGTGAACTGGTCGGGGACGGCTCCGCGCGGGGCCGCGCTTGAAGAGCTAGGCCGGCTCCAGGCTATGAGGAGCAGGGAAGG
Source organism: Hordeum marinum (assembly GCA_022496015.1). Classification (NCBI taxonomy): domain Eukaryota; kingdom Viridiplantae; phylum Streptophyta; class Magnoliopsida; order Poales; family Poaceae; genus Hordeum; species Hordeum marinum. The sequence goes on from CM039678.1 coordinate 116,867,075, forward strand.
GATCGTTGCCTCTGACATGGTGGCCGCCTTCATCGCACACTGGGTGCTGCCTCTCCAGCTGAGGCCGCACCGGATCTGTGATATGTTCGGCCGCTGGGACCCCTGTCGGCTGTCGACCGTCGAGCTGACGCCGACTCGAGTGGCGGCGCGGGTGAATACCATCACGACCTTCCGGCTGGTGCCGGGGACTTGGTCCTTCAGCAAGGAGCCGTATGACCGGCATAACCCGGCACCCCTAGTATGCCCTGTCGAGGTGATTTGTGTTTCTTCTCTGAATCCTTTCGGCCGGCTCCCAATCTTACTTGCCATGCTGACCGCAGCTATTCATTCGATAGAACATGTCGGACAGTCCCCCCAGATCTTCGAGGCGGAGCACGCCCAGTCCGACTCCAAGGACTACGAGCCGGGAGGAGGGCCTGAAGAGGGGGTCGACTCCTTGAGGGAGGTCGAGGCGGCGAGCGACCTGAGAGTCGACGGGTCTAGAGCGGCTGGTGAGTTCCCCTCTGGCCCCTCGATCAAATATTGGACCGATGATGACGATGATGATGATGACGATGTCCGGATCCTGAACGTGCCTCCCCCCACAGTTCAGCAGGGCCCGCGCGGGCGGGGCGAGGAGCAGCCGGTGCGGGCCCCGTCGGTCGGGATCTCCAGCCGGGGGAGGAGGCCGGATTAGGAGGAGCCGATGGCCCAGTCGCCGGCTCGTAAGCGAGCAAAGGCGGTCGCGTCAAAGCTGCTGGCGCGTGCCAAGCGGGCCCTACCCATCATCGCCGGGTGAGTGTCTCATTTGTTGTGTGGTTTTCTCTCGATGAGTCGTGTGCCGTCGGGCGTTTGAGCATTTGCCTGCTCCAGAGACCCCATCGAACTCCACGATGTGGAGTTGGCAGCCGGCCCGGTGGAGGTGGCCAGCCGACTGGCGTAGGAGCATGCAGCCATGCTGCATGAGGAGAAGAGGAGGCTCGCAGAACTGCAAGCCTCAAAGTCAGGAGCCCAGGGCGGACCCTCTCACTCTGGGGCTTCAAGCGGCGGGAGACAAAGAAGGTTGGCGGACCCCGTGCGGGCATCGAACTCGGCGGCGGAGTCGACTCGCATGCCGAGAGCTCTGTCGAGTGAACCGTGAGGGCTGGCTACGGAGGCGGTCGCACCTCCGTTTGTGGAGGAAACGGCCCGATCGAGGGCGGCGGCTTTCGAGCCGGCCCACGAGAAGACCCGGCCGGTGGAGCCGGTGGTGGCGTTGCCCGTTGCCGAGCCGGCCCAAGGTGACGTGCCAAAGGCCCCGGTGGCTCCGCAGGCGGCACCGGAGGTGCCGGTCATGGAGATGGAGGTGTTGGCCACCGCGATCATCGCGCCGAGCCGGCTGGGGGAGGAGGCAGCGATGGCGCCGAACGTGGGATAGCCGGGAGCCGGTTCCCGTGCCCTCGTCGTTCTCAACTGCCCCCTGGCAGTCGGTGCCGCGGCAAATGTCGGAACGGGCGGTGAGGAGAGTCAGTCCCGGAGGTCCATGCTGGACGTGATCCGGGACTAGGAGGCGCTGGCACGCGTCCCCGCCGTCCTGCCTCCGCCGGCCGGCGGCCCGGTCCCGTCACTTGGGGAGTTGGCAGCGTCTTGGCACGGTGCCGCGAGGAGCTGGCCAAGTTTGCGAAGGCGGCTGACAGCTCCCTGCAGCGTGCTGAGGTAAGCTTTGTCTTTGTCGAATTTTTTCAGTGGGGGCGCGCAAGCGCACCCACTGGGTGTAGCCCTCGAGATGCGGGTCGGCTGTCCGGTTGCGGGGCAGCCAGGCCAGATCTTCTTTCACTTGTGTTTTCCTTGCTTCTGCTTTTTGCTTTCATTTTCCAGTGGGGGCGCGGGAGCGCGCCCACTGGGTGTAGCCCCCGAGATGTGGGTCGGCTGACCGGCTGCGGGGCAGCTGGGCCGGATCTTCCTTTGCTTGCACTCCATCTTCCTTTGCTTTTATTCCATCTTGCTATGCTTGCATTCCTTTAACCCTAGCAGCCTGGGGCAGGCTGGGAACGCCCGGTGGCAGTAGCTCTTTGACGAAGCGGTCACCATCCACCGGTTGGAGGAGGAGCTGAAGAGGGTCCAAGGTACGCTTGACCCAGTAGGGGCGTGTAGCCCCCGGGAGTCTGGCCGGCTGCTTGGCAGCGGTGGCAGGTCTTGTGTGTTCTTATTAACCATTGTTGGTTTGTTTTGTAGGGGAGTTGAACGGCCTTCGGGAGGAGAAGGACGGGGTGGTCTCTGAGCGGGACCGGCTAGCGCAGAGCGTCTAGGCGATCATCTTGGAGAGGGACTGGCTGGGCAGCTTGCCGGTGGATGGGCAGGCGGCCCAGGAGCGTCTGAAGGCGAACGTGCAGCGGGAGGTGGCGGCCAGGGAGGATGGCAAGGAGGTGATCGCCGCATTGTGGCCGGGTCATGGAGCCCCGCACAGCCGCGTGGCACTATGGCTGGAGAACATCGTGGCTCGGGTCGAAACTTGGAAGGCGTTGGCGGCTCGAGCTGGTGCGCAGATGGCGCTCTGGTTCGTTGCGTCATGGTACCGTGGCGTCGACATGGACCGGCTGGCGACCATGCGGGACATGCCGGAGGAGGAGCGGGCGGCTCGTGAAAGCGCCCTTGTCTGCTGGACCAACGAGCTTGCCTCGTACGTCGATCCGGACGAACTCCTGCCGGTTCTCGGCGAGGACGACAAGCCAGTCCCTGAGGACTCCTTCGGCAACCCCCAAGGTTCAGAGGATAAGGACGTCGTCGACAAGAGCACCACCTCCAGCACTGGTGGCGATAGCGAGGCCATGGAGACCACGGAGGCGGACCCAAAGGCCGCGGCTTCGTCAGGGCGCAACGTCGAGCCGGCTGGCGACGCACTGGCAGCCTGAGCCAGCCCACACGCTTTTCCTGTTTCTTTCTTAGCTGCATTACTAATCTTAAGACACATTTCCACCCACTGGGGGTGTATTGTAATGAACCTATGGCCGGTGTCCTTTTAAAGTTTTATGGAGCTTTTGGTTTCTGCCATGTTTGTTGTTTGTCTTGTTTGCATGCCGGCTTGACCTTACCTTTGTTTTCTCTTTTGGTTCTTTCTGCTCAAATCCTTGTCTTGGTTTCGGCCCCGCCAGCCCAATAGCGAGGAGCCGGTCTGTAGCTAGGACGGGGTGTCCGCCTCGAAGGAGCCGGCTCTGAGTTTGGGAACCATGAGAGTTTTTTGGGTAAGGCAAGTGATAGAGGCGAGAAAGTGTTCCGGCTAGACCTAGCCGGCAACCCCCTTGCGATCGACTTTTCGTGTGTGCTAAGTTTTGTCGCCCCGTGACCCCGTCAGCCGGACAGCCGGGAGCCGGTCTATAGCTGGGAGGGGTGGGAGGACTTGTTCAACTCACATTACTTGGTTGGCTTTAGGAGAGGACGTCGGGACTAGCCGGCTAGCCCCAGGGACCGGAAACTGGTGAACGAGTTGAAAAACTTGGATGGAAACGAAAAGGGCATGTCCCAAGAGCCTTCTTGGGGCACCCGTTGCATTCATAAGCCCAAAAAGGGAAAGATACATACATACACTGGTTTTCAGTAGTAAAACGGGCGGAGGAGCGCCGCATTCCATGGGCGCTCCGTCTCCTCACCGGAGTCGTCTCTCTTTTGCTTCTGCGGCTTCTAGGCATCTATCAAGTAGTACGCGTTGTTGTGCAGCGCCTTGCTGATGATGAACGGGCCCTCCCATGGGGAGTACAGCTTGTGTTGGCCGGTTGTTCGCTGGATCCGCCTGAGCACCAGGTCTCCTTCACGAAAGGAGAGTGGACCGATCCGCTTGCTGTGGTAGTGCTGGAGCTTCTGCTGGTAGATGGTCGTCTGGCTCAGGGCCAGTTCGCGTGCTTCTTCGAGTAGGTCGACGCCGTCTTCTCTTTCCTCCTTTACGTCCTTCTCCGTGTATAAGGTGACCGAGGTGAGTCGAACTCGATGTCGGTGGGGATGATCGCCTCGGACCCGTACACGAGGAAGAAAGGAGTGTAGCCGGTCAACCGGTTGGGCGTGGTCCTGAGGCTCCAAAGGACAGTCGGCTGACCTGACAAGTGGCACCATGAGCCGGGGCTTGATGCCTGCCAGGATCAGGTCGTTTTCCCTCTCGACCTGCGCGTTCGCCTGTGGATGAGCGATGGACGCCAAGTCGAGCCGGATGCCCTATTTTGGCGCAGAAACGTGCTAGTGCACCCTTGGCAAAGTTTGTGCCATTGTCGGTGATGATGTTGTGGGGGACGCCGTAGCGGATCGTGATGTCCTTGACGAACCGGGCGGCCATGGGGCCATCCAACTTCTTGATCAGACTGGCCTCTATCCATTTGGTGAACTTGTCGATGGCCACCAGCAAATGTGTCATGCCGCCTCGAGCGGTCTTGAAGGGCCCACCATGTCTAGGCCCTAGACGGTGAAGGGCCAGGAGAGGGGGTGGTCTGGAGGGCTGTAGCCAGCAAGTGGCTCTAGGTGCTGAAGCGCTGGCAACCTTCACACTTGTCAACCAGCCGCTTGGCCTCCTCCTAAGCAGTCGACCAGTAGAAACCATGGCGGAATGCCTTGGCCACCAGGGTCCTGGAGGTGGCGTGGTGCCCGCACTCGCCCTGGTGGATGTCGAGGAGGATCTCCCATCCTTTCTCCGGCTCGACGCATCGTTGGAAGATGCCGATGGTGCTGTGGTGAACCAACTCGCGGTTGATGATGTTGTAGGTCGGAGCTCGGCGTTGGATCTGCCTCGCCGTGGCCTCGTCAGTAGGGATCTCCCTGCGAAGGAGGAACGCCAGGATGGGCTAGTCCCATGAGGGAGCCGAGACAGGGGCCGGCTCGGGAGCCCTCAGGCCTAGGGGATCAGTCCTCGGGACTGGCTCGCCAGCCCCCGGGACCAGCTCGCTAGCCCCTGGGGCCGAGGCGGCGGGAGGGACGTCGATCGCCATCACGACCACTGCATCGTCGGAGCCGGCGGCTTCGGATGCGGCCGGCTCGATAGTTGGGGTTGATGACGCCGGCTGGATTGCCGGTGCCGAAGGTGCCGGCACGACAGTCGGAGTCAGTGGTGCAGCTAGTAGTGATAGTGCCGGTGGAGCAGCCGGAGCCGCCGATGGGCCGGCAGCGTTGGTCGGCACGAAGATGGACTCTGATTGGGGGGAGAGCTTGATCCATGGCTTGAGCAGCCGTTCAAGGGAAACGCCGGCTGGGATGGCCTGTCGGGTGGAGCCAATTTTCGCCAATGTATCGACTACCTCGTTGTCTGCCCGGGGGACGTGGTGGAACTCACAACCTTCGAAGGAGCCAGTGAGCCGCTGGACGAGGAAGCGATAGCTTGCCATGTTGGCGTCTCTGGCGTCCCATTCACCAGAAACCTGCTGCACCATGAGGTCGGAGTCGCCGAAGCATAGGATGCGCCTAATGCCAATCTCCTTGGCGAGACGGAGGCCGTGGATGAGCGCCTCGTACTCGACCATGTTGCTGGAGGCGGCCAAGTGGATCTGGAGGGCATACTTAAGTTGGTCTCCCTTTGGGGAGGAGAGGACTATGCCGACACCCAGGTCGGTCCTCATCTTCGAGCCATCGAAGTGCATGCGCCAATGTGTAGAGTCTGGGGAAGGCGGCACAAACTCGGTCTCCACCCAGTCGATGAGGAAGTCGGCCATCTCCTGTGACTTGATGGCGGTACGTGGTTCATTGTGATAGCCTGGCTTATTAGGGATGATAGACTACTCATATCAATAAGGAATTCCTTCTTTTCCGGGAGCCCATTCGAATAGAACTCCCAGGTTAAGTGTGCTTAGCTTGGAGTAGTTCTAGGATGGGTGACTGACCGGAAAGTTGGTCCTGTGTGCGCACGAGTGAGGACAAAGTGCGCAGAAAAGACTATTATTGATCTGTGAGGCCAGTCTAGATCCCGCCAGGAGTAACGACCACCGGCGGGTGTGTCCGGGGCGTTACAAGTTAGTATCAGAGCCTACCCTCGCGGTTACATGGATGTTTGCCGATAGGTGCATGATCATGTTGTTCATGAAGTTGGTGACCCGTCATGGCACACAGAATGACACATGTATCGGACTGAAAGCACAGACGTTTGTGCCAAGAGGGAACGTTCCTGTGACCCGACGAGGACGTCGGTTCCTCTAAGTGGTGGTGTATGTGATAGCTTGGCTTATTAGGGATGATAGACTACTCATATCAATAAGGAATTCCTTCTTTTCCGGGAGCCCATTCGAACAGAACTCCCAGGTTAAGCATGCTTGGCTTGGAGTAGTTCTAGGATGGGTGACCGACCGGGAAGTTGGTCCCGTGTGCGCACGAGTGAGGACAAAGTGCACAGAAAAGACTAGTATTGATCTGTGAGGCCAATCTAGATCCCGCCAGGAGTAATGACCACCGACGGGTTTGTCCAGGGCGTTATATTCGTACTGGATCTCGTGGTCGGCGAGGGCGATGACCCATTTGGCGATCCAGCCGGTGGAGTCCCGACCACTCATGATCTCGACGAGCGGGGACGTTCTCACCACGGTGATGGTGTGCTCTTGGAAATACTGCTTGACCTTCTTGGTGGCGAAGTATATGCCGTAGCACATCTTCTGGTAGTGGGGGGTAGTTCTGCTTGTAGGCGGAGAGGACCTTGCTAAGGTAGTAGACGGGGCGTTGGACCGACAGCGTCTTGCCCTCCTCCAGCCGCTCGACCACTAGAACGACGTTGATGACACGTGTGGTCGCCGTGATGTAGGCGAGCAAGGGCTCCTTCTCAGCCGGTGCGGCCAGGATGGGCGCGCTGGTGAGGGCCCGCTTGAGGCCGCGGAAGGCCTCGTCCGCCTCGTCGGGCCAGTCGAACATGCCCGGCTTATTCATGAGGGCGCGGACCGGCTCGACCAGAGCCGTCTTCTAAAGGAGCCCGTAGAGGGGCAGAGCCTTCTCTCCCAGCCGGCTGATGAACCAGTTGAGCGAGGCGAGGCAACCGGTGAACTTATGGACGTCGCAGAGCCGGGTCGGCTTGGGCATATGCTCGATCGCCCGAATATTCTCGGGGTTAGCTTCGATGCTGTGAGCGGGCACGAAGAAACCCAGGAGCTGGCCGGCTAGGACGTCGAAGACACAATTCTCTAGGTTGAGCTTGATCTTGTACTCGCGCAAGTTCGCGAACGTCTTCCGGAGGTCGTTGAGGAGGCTGAAGTGCTTCTTGGTTTTGACTACGATGTCGTCGACATAGATGTGGATGTTCCTGCCTATCTGAGGCAGGAGGCACTTCTGCATGCAGTGCTAGAAGGTAGCGCTTGCATTCTTCAGGCCGAAGGACATGAGGATGTAGCAATAGGCCCCGAAGGGGGTGATAAAGGAGATCTTGAGCCGGTCCCCCGAGTCCAGCTTGATCTGGTGGTAGCCGGAGTAGGCGTCCAGGAAGGACAGCAGGTCGCAGCCGTCCATGGAGTTGATGACTTGATCGATCCATGGCAGGGCGAACGGGTCCTTGGGGCAATTGTTCAGGCTGGTGTACTCAATGCACATGCGCTAGGTCTTGTTCTTCTTCAGCACCAGGACTGGGTTGGCCAGCCAGTCCGGGTGGAAAACCTCCATGATCAAGCCTGCTACGAGCAGTCGGGCGATCTCTTCTCCTATAGTGCGCCGCTTCTTCTCGGAGAAACGGCGCATGGGTTGCTTGACCGGTTTAGCGTCCGGACGGACGTGAAGTTTGTGCTCGGCGAACTTCCTTGGAACACCCGACATGTCCTTGGGGGACCATGCAAAGATGTCCCGATTCTCGCGGACGAAGTTGACAAGCTCGCCTTCCTATTTGCTATCGAGGAGGGAGCCGATGGTGACGCACTTCTCGGGGGTGGCCGGGTCGAGCGGAATGCGCCCGGTGTCCTTGGATGGCTGGAATGAAGCCTTGCTGATCGACTGCGAAGGAGGAACCGGCACGGCCGGCTGGCTGGCGGTGAGGGCCACAAGCCGGTCGAGCTGGCGCTTCTCCTCTACAATCTCCAGGGCCTGAGCCAGCCGGCTGCCATCTCACACGCACTCGATGGATATCTTGTAGTAGCCGACTATGGAGATGATCCCCTTGGGACCCAACATCTTGAGCTTGAGGTAGGCGTAGTGGGGGACCGCCATGAACTTGACGAGGGTCGGCCGGTCCAGCAGCGCGTGGTAGGGACTTGCGAGGTCCACCACCTCGAACCATACCGGCTCGCGGCGGAAGTGGTCGGGTCCGCCAAAGAGGACGTCGAGCTTGATCTTGCCAATGGGGGAGTGATATGTCTCCAACGTATCTATAATTTTTTATTGTTCCATGCTGTTATATTATCAATCTTGAATGTTTTATAATCATTTTATAGTCATTTTATATCATTTTTTGGTACTAATCTATTGACATAGTGCCAAGTGCCAGTTGTTGTTTTTCCATGTTTTTACATCGCAGAAAATCAATACCAGACGAAGTCCAAATGCCACAAAACTTCACGATGATTTTTATGGACTAGAAGGAACACAAAGGGCCCTGGCTGTGCCTGGGGGGTGCCCTGAGGGGGGCACAACCCACTAGGGCGCGCCAAGAGGCCCAGGCGTGCCCTGGTGGGTTGTGCCCACCTCAGGTGCCCCCCGGACCACCTCTTTGCTCTATAAATACCCCCAATATTCCAGAAACCCTAGAGCGACAGACGAAATATTCATCCAGCCAACACAGAGTCCAGAACCACCAGATCCAATCTAGACGCCATCTCAGATGGGGTTCACCACCTCCATTGGTGCCTCTCCGATGATACGTGAGTAGTTCTTTGTAGACCTTCGGGTCCGTAGTTAGTAGCTAGATGGCTTTCTCTCCCTCGCTGAATTCTCAATACAATGGTCTCTTGGAGATTCATATGATGTAACTCTTTTGTGGTGTGTTTGTTGGGATCGATGAACTTTGAGTTTATGATCAGATCTATCTTTTTATATCCATGAAAGTTATTTGAGTTTCTTTGATCTCTTATATGCATGATTGCTTATAGCCTCGTATTTCTTCTCCGATATTTGGGTTTTGTTTGGCCAACTTGATCTATTTATCTTGCAATGGGAAGAGGTGCTTTGTAGTGGGTTCGGTCTTACGGTGCTTGATCCCAGTGATAGAAAGGGAAACGACACGTATGTATCGTTGCTACTAAGGATAAAATGATGGGGTCTATCTCTACATAGATAGATCTTGTCTACATCATGTCATTGTTCTTATTGCATTACTCCGTTTCTCCATGAACTTAATACACTAGATGCAGCTGGATAGCGGTCGATGTGTGGAGTAATAGTAGTAGATGCAGGCAGGAGTCGGTCTACTAATCTTGGACGTGATGCCTATGTAATGCTCATTGCCTGGATATCGTCATGAGTATTTGAAGTTATATCAATTGCCCAACAGTAATTTGTTCACCCAACGTTTGCTATTTTTCTCGATTGAAGCCACTAGTGAAACCTACGGGCCCCAGGTCTCTTTCTCATATTATTTGCCTTTGCGATCTACTTTTCTCTTGCATTTATTTTCAGATCTATATTTCCAAAAACCCAAAAATACCTTGCTGCATTTTATTTTATTTGGCGTTTGATCTATCAACATTTACAACTTTCTGCCGTCCACGTGCCTTTCTGGCGTCGTTACCCGAAAGGGATTGACAATCCCTTTAACACGTCGGGTTGCGAGTATTTGCTATTTGTGTGCAGAGGCTGTTTACGTTGTGTTGCTTGGTTCTCCTACTGGTTTGATAACCTTGGTTTCATATCTGAGAGAAATACCTACTGCCGCTGTGCTGCATCATCCCTTCCTCTTTGGGGAAATACCGACGTAGCTTCAAGCGACATCAGGGAGCAGGACTTTCCGAACACGATGTCGTGGAAAACCATTCGGCTCGCCTGCAGATCTTCCGCCTTGAGCCCCAGCTTTCGCATCGTATCGAGGTAGAGGATGTTGATGCTGCTGCCACCATCGATTAACACCCGCGAGAAGCGGTAGGTGCGCCTCTTGGAAGCAATGGTGGGGTCAAGGACCAGGGCGTAGCTGCCGAGATTTGGCATCACGGCCGGGTGGTCAGCCCGGCTCCAAGTGACCGGCTTCTCTGACCAGTGCATGTACTGGGGAGTCGCGGGCATGGTGGCATTCACCTCGCGATGGAGCCGGCGCTGAGCACGCTTGTCCATCTCTTCACTGGTGCAGATGACATAGCAACCGTCTTGGTTGGGGAACTGGTCGAGCAGGCGACCGTCGTTCTGGACCGGAGCCGAACCTGGCACTGGGGCGGCAGCTAGGGCCGGGGCCGGCGCGCGGGCAGGCGGCACGGGGGGAGCCGGAAGGCCGTCCCCCCGGGCCAGTCGCTGTGAGAAGCTGCACTGTCGGAGCGTGTGCATGGAGGGCTTGGCCCCAGAGTGATTCTTGCAGGGGAGGTCGAGCATTTTCTCGAACGTGAGCTTAGGCTGGGCAGTCGGCTCCTCTTCCTCGATGGTGGCGACCTGCCGGCTCCCGTAGCATGAGTCCGGCTAGTCGTTCTTGCGCTTGTTGTTCTGCGGCTGCCGGTTGTCGGCAGCCAGTCGCGACGCAGCCGACACTGGTGTTGCCTTGGTGGGCAGGTCGTCTTGACCCGAATTGCGGAGTCGGCCGTGGCGCACTTGTTCGCCTTGGCCGTGAGTTCTGCCAGCGTACCCGGCTCGGAGCACATGAGCTTGTGTTTGAGGTAGGTGCCGTTGCGGCAACCCTCAATGAAGTACTAGATGGCCTGCACCTCGTGCACCCCTTCGCCGGAGTTGCGGAGCTTGGTCCATGGGGTGAGGTAGTCACGGAGGGACTCGTCCGGCCCCTGAACGCACATGGCTAGTTCACGGGGACGGCCCGGCCGCTTGTAGGTGCCGGTGAAGTTGCAGACGAACGCCTCCTCGAAGTCCGTCTAGGTATTGATGCTGTCGGATGTCAGGTTGTTCAGCCAGGTGCGGGCCGAACCGATCAGCATGAGGGGAGCGTAGCGGACGGCTACGCGCTTGTTCCCCCTGGTGATGCCGACTGCGGTGGTGTAGTCGATCAGCCAGTCCTCGGGCTTGGCGGCCCCGTTGTACTTCAGGGTGTCCCGCGGAAGCGTGAAGCTGGACGGGAACGGCTCGTTGCGGATCCGAGGGCCGAAACACGCCAAGCCAATCGAGCCCTCCTCCTCGAGGAGGGCCTACTGCGCGAGCCGGTCGATGCAGAGACGGGCGTCGTTTTTGCTGTGGGGGACCCGTGGCCCAAGCCTAGCCGCCAGATCAGAACGGATGGCTGGCAGGACTACCGCGCCGACTCATGCCATGGAGGCAGCATGTGGCCGCGGCTACACTGACTACCACCAGCCAGTGCCTCATTGCAACGGTTGGTGTGAGCCGGGTTGTTGCTGTGCCGGCTGTTCACAGCCGGCTGCTCTTTTCCCGGCGGCTGGGAGCACCGAGGGTTGCTCGCCTCGGCCCGTCAGCCGGAGGTGCGAGGGGAGCAGGAGTATTGATCCGGCTGATGGCTAGCAGTCCCAATGCCCTCGCCCTCGGGTCGGGGACCTTCGGAGGTGGCTCCGCCCAGGGAAGCAGGTGTTGATGCACGTCGGTGGCGTCGATGACGTCCTTGATGTGACGCTCGTGGTCACACGCTCTTTGCCCTTCAAGGTAGCCAGATCGTCGTAGGCTACCTTGGCGGCCCGTAGGTTGGCTGCGGGGGTGTCGTAGACGGGCATGTTGCCGCCGAGGATTTCTATGACCACGTGGTCGTGGTCGCACACAGCCCCACGCTGGCTGGGCTCGTTGCCAGCCGGGGTGAGACCGTAGGCAGATGTGTACTCCCGCTGAGCGGCCTCCATGCGGCATCGCACGGCCACGAGGGCGTTGATGTCCTCGAACAGCAGGCGGCGAGCCGCCTCCAGCTCAGATGTGGTGACGTTGGGGTTTGCCGTCGGAGCGATGGGGGTACCAAAGTGACCAAAAGGTGTCAACTTTTGAATCTCGATGAGACCGATATAGGAAACTCGGTTGCACCGATAAGGTGACCAACGGTCAAATTTCCAATCTCGGTGATGCCAATCCAACATTCTCGGTGGGACCGAAAATGTGAATTTGCGTAACAGAAAGTTGGCAACCTAAACTCGGTGGCACCGGTATGGAATCGGTTGCACCGAAGTGGCTAGGGTTTGGCTGAGTCTGTCTAGGTTCTGGAATCGGTGGCACCGGTGTGGGAAAGTTGGTTGCACCAATTTTGAGTATTAGGTATAGAACATACTTTGGTGGGAGAGTTTGTGCATGTTTTTGGCGACTATCACTTGTGCACGTTTGAGCATATTGTTCACCAACAAAACCTTACCCCTTTTAATAGTATTGGCTTTCCTATGGACTCAAAGTGATTTCTCACAAATGTAAAATGTAGAGTCCTCTTGCTTGAAGCTTGGCCAATCTATTTCCTTGCATCTTGGGGTATGTCCACAATCTCCTTTTGCCAAACCTCTCTATAGAATGTATCTGAAATACACTAGGTAAAAGTATCAGTCCAAGAGACAATGTATGTTGTCATGAATTATCAAAACCACCAAGGGAGCATGTTGTGCTTTCACTATCTGCTCGTTTCTTACGCATGGGGGTCTCGGGGGGTTTATAGGCCAACCCCCAGCTTACAATATACCTAAAGTACTGGGTGGGGGACCCGGCTGGCAGCCTCTCCAACTGGCCAGGGGGCCCGCCTATTGAGCCGTCTCGTCGTGCGTAGGGTCCATCGGCTGTGTGGTCCCATCGCCCACTGGGGCCCGCCAGCCGGCTCCGCGATTGGTCCGCGCCTACCTGCTACGGCACGGAGTGGCGTCGCCTTGCGCCAGTCGGTCGAAGTCTCCGGTACGGCTGGCAGCACTGTAGCCACGTGGGGGAAGGTAATGGATTGGGCGGAGGCATGCCGACACTGTTGCCCCGCCCGGTCGCGGTCAACCAAGGTCAGCGGTACGATAGCCTGGACTGTAGCCATGCGCGCCCGTGTGTCAGCGGTCACTGTGGCCACGTTGGGGTCCGTCGTGGGGGTCTTGTCTTGTCGCCGTACCCACGCACAAAGAGATGGGATGGGGGCTTGCTCGCTCTGGGGTCAATGGAAGAGCCGGCCTGGAGGCAGCCGGTCGTGGCCCAGCCGGCCAGGGCCAAATTGGCTCCTTAGTCAGCCAGCCGCGCGCCTGCCGGCCGTGAGGCAGCCGACAATGTGATTTTTCTTGGAAGCAGGAGAGATAACTCCGTTGCTTTGGCCTACCAAGGGGTAATAACCCCGTCATGGGCGACGCCGAGGTCGACACCGAGCCCGAAGAGGAGGAGGAGGAGGAAGAGATTGAGGAGGAAGAGCCGGTGCAGGAACCCGCGCCGGCGAAGGGCAAAGGAAAAAAGAAGAGGAAGATGAGGTCGGCCAACGGCAAGCGGGGCGAGCCTCGCATCAAGTGGACGTCGGTGGAAGACGTGTGCCTCGCCGAAGCATGGAAGCTGGTCAGCATGGACCCGATCATCGGCGCAAACCCGAACACCGAGACCTACTGGAAGAGGATCAAGGCGGCTTTCGATGAGCGCAAGTTGGTCGACCCCGAGTTCACCGGCACGTACATGGACCGCGACACCAAGGCCATGTCCAACCATTGGGGGGCATTCAGACGGCGTGCAACAAGTGGCATGGCATCCAGGAACAGGTCCATGCTCGCCCAGAGGGTGGCGCGAGCGTCGAGCAATAGGTATGTTCGCTGACTCAGGTTGCCTTTCATCGATCTACGCCATCCTTTAGCCACCGAACAGTTGTCTTTTTTTGGCGCAGATAGTTTGGATGTTCGACTTGTTTCGCCGGGACACCGGCTTCGACTTCAAGTTCCTCCATGTCTTCACCCGGATCGAGTCCTGCGAGAAATGGGCCAATGTCCGGCATTAGCTCGCCAACAAGGACGAAGCGCTCAACCCGGATGCGCCTATTCCTAGGGCGGCAGAAGGGCGGCCAGATGGGAACAAGAAGGTGAAGAAGGCCAGGAACGACGCGTCGGCTGTCGAGCGCCTGCAGGCGGCGATCGAGCAATGCATCGCCGATGTAAAGACTCACTCTGTCATGAGGGAGGAGAAGACGGAGGCAAGGTGGTCGGCGTTGATGACGAAGCAGGACGCCAAACTCGACCTCCTAAGGACCAACGTCGTCGTGAAGAAGCACAACACCGACCTGGCGTTTCTCATGGGAGGCGTCACGGCAAACACGGATCCGATGGTGAAGGAGTGGTAACTGGCGGAGCGCGACCTCATCCTCAACTGCACGCCGGCGCAGCCCCTCGCACCGCCCACACCGCCGCCGAGCCCGCCCGCGTCTCTGACGTTGCCCGCTACGCCGACCTCGCCGTCATCTACCACTACAACAACCGCCACGCCGGCCTTTCCCGTTTCTGCGGCCGACGACGGGGAGCTGGCCGTTTGAAGTTCTATGCTCACGTCCCCGCTTTTTTTTTGTACGTCTTCCGCTTTTTTTTTACGCCTGACTATTGACATGTTTTGATCGTTGAACCTATGACGATCGCCGAAATCGATGGCATGATGATGCCGACTGTGGCATGACCTACGCCGATACACCAAACTCGCGTCGCTTTTTGGGCAACGGGAAACGCAATGTTTAAATTTGCATGCGTAACGTCGGGACCATGACTGGAAAGCCGAGCCCCAGGCCGCGTCAGCTGGCTCCTATGGCTTTCGTCTCCTCAATTTCACGACTGTTACTTGCATGGCCGTGTTTGCGCGTATGTGCGAGAATTTTGTCAGAGTGATGCCCAGCGTCGCCCTGCGCCGCCATTACTTCGTAAAAAACGAACAAACAGATACAGCCTCCTCGTGTTTGGATTGCGGTATTTTAGTCAGATGTATACTTTTGCTAATGGATTAGACTGAAGTTGAACTGTATACCGTAGCTCGCCCAGAAAAGACAGACAATGATTCTTGCATGCTCAGGAAACATTCAGCGTGATTAGAAAAACGCTCTTTCGTGTTTGCTGGAGCAAGTAGAAGTAGAACACACAACGGTGGGCATATACACACGAACGGGGAATGTCGTATGTATCATCGAAAACAACTGTGAAGAGACGCGCTGTAATAAACACGTAAAGAGTTACACGGCGCCAAAACTTTGATCCAGACACCATTACACCTACACCACCTGTGAAAGGTCAATTCTAAAAAAAGGTGAACTGATGATACGCTTGTTACTTGCAGACATCAGTCAAAGTTCTCGATCTTGATCGGAGTTATATCATCTGCCACCTCGAATTTCCCGACTGTTCGAGCAAAAAACACCATCTGCTGCTCCAAGGTGAACTTGATGTTCTCGGCCTGCTCAGAGTGAAGAATGGTGAGGATGAAATCCATGACAGCCTTGAAAGGTAGATGCAATTGGTACGGTATCTAACCTTGCGGAACCCATGCTGCTCCCCTTCGTATTCGACCAAAGCAACAGGCAGACCACTTTCTTTCAAGGCCTTGTATATTTTGCGTGCCTGATCTGGTGGCACGACCTGCAGAACATCATGGAGTGTGAAATATTTGTAATTGTCTCTTTTGGCCTCAAAGTTTCACGAGCTAAATGCAGATTCTGATTCTGCAAAAGACCGGAGCGAACAATTGGGTTGACTGCATGAGACATTTTGCACAATGAAATGTTGCAGCAATGATTCATCTTAATGGAGTTCTACAGAGACGCTATACAATTACTTTTCGCCTCAAGAATTGCCTCCATTTTTTGCTATTCAGTACTCAGAAAACGGAATCTCAGAGTTACACCTAATATGTTGCTTCTGCAGCTCTCTGAGAGTCAGGTCCAAAGCTTGCTTATTCTTTTTTTAGGGGAGCTTGCTTATTCTTTAAGGTATGGAGTGTGAAATTGGGATTTGTTGCTCATCGGAAGCACTTTATATTGCAATCGTATACCTCTAAAACCATTTGAAAAATGCGTAAACATAGCTATTAGTTTTACGGGAGGAACTATATCATGACTATCCGAAGAATGGAGCCGCTAATCCACTACAGAAGAAACAGAATCTCAGCTGGATATCGGTTCAACTCAGAGCTGCAACACAACACTTAATATAGTCAGCTTTCGCCTCATAATCTCATATAACTTGATATGTTATAGAAACATGCATATACATATACATAGTTCTACTGACTTGTGTACTCATGAATTCGATAATATATGTGGTTGATGATCAGGACCTACCTTATCATCCAACCCTTGAAACAGAATAACTGGGCATGTAAATTTATTGACAAAGTTGATTGGTGATCTTTCATAGTAAGCACTTTCATTTCCTGAAAGGATGTCATGGACGAAATAAACATTAAAACATACCAAGGATGGATTGAACATCCTTTTCCAAAACAAAATACGCTGAGATACTTTCTTACCAACAAGATTGTCCATATAATGGGACTCAAATTTGTGTGTCTCTGCCCTCAGTAAAGTTATATCACCAATCTGCTCATCAATTGAGCAAAAAAAAAAAAGTTATTACGTCTATACAGATGAAGAACAATATAACAAAAAAAAATTAGACCAACCAAAATGGCACTAATCATATTATTCGCAGTTTTATCCTCTATTCGATTCATTTGGCAGGACGATGCTGATCTAGGATCTTAGTACTGGGGGTGCCGCAGTTGACATGTACTAGAAAATATGAACAACATTAGTTTAATACATTAGTTTAAAATAGGCCTTCAAATGTTAGACAACCAGTGTTAAAGTATATGATATAAACAGTTTTGTATTTTAGGAGGTGGTGCCATGGCACCATGGAACCCCCACTAGATCCATGCCTGACGGTGACCAGGACCATTATGAGTGGGATGATAACTAAGATTTCGCCAAAAGCCCCTAAAAGGTACACCTTGGGCTTGTGCTCAAAGCTAGCACTTAGGTTGTGAGGGTAAATCAATATGGCACAATAGGCCACGTTTGGAACTTAGAAATTTCACAAGAAACAGTTCAACTCCAACAGGAATGGGGAATTTTTCTGAGTTCCAAACAGGGCCTACAAGGGTGTGTGCAGGCCGCAGGGACACAAGATGTTCTTGAATATTCCTGCCTTGAGCCAGTCAGGCAACCTGGAGCCAGAGAAGAACTAAAGAGGGACCTCTTTACTCTCATCCTCAGAACGAGCGAGGTGCTTGTGCACCACTTCAGTCTAGGCTTGACTTCTTTGTATAGTCCTGCATGGTTCCCTCGAGTCCTCTTTCCTTGTGTGCATTACCCCTCTAGTATAGCTCCATGCAATTTATGTTCCCTTTCAATAAAGTTTGTCAGGGCTTTCCCTACAGTTTTCAACTAAAAAGAAGTGGTTGAGCCTTCATTCAGACTAAGGAAAAATTGAATTTGCTATCTGCTGCTCTTTGAGATCAGTAATGGGTTTCCCTTCTTAGTGTAGAGTTTAGCATCTGCTGTGGTATATTCTGCTGTACAACACTTTGTTTCCGTCTTATAATGAAATGAAGAAGGGATGTTATCTCATATCCAAAAAACGAGGATGAATGATAAATTGTAGTCAAATGGTAATAGTGAAACATAAATTCATGGATGAGCAATATAAAAGTCATGGTAACGATCTAAGACAACCATTTTAAGACCGCAGACACTGTTTACAAGGAAAACAAATATAGAAGCTGCAACAACCATTGAGTATCTGTTGAATGTTTGCTTGTAGCAAGAGTGCAAGACAATAAAATAGATTCTGAAAAGATAGAACTTACACCATACAAAGATGCTCCAGCCTTGAATGTATCTCTGAATGCGAGTGAAGCTAAAGTAGTGTATCCACCTGCTGATCTCCCAGTTATACAAAGGCGCTGTTCATCTACTTTTCCATTCTCGACCTTACAATAAAGTAGCATGGCTTGCATTACTGCTATAAATGCTACTATAATATTATAATCACTGATGATAAAACGTACCAGGAATCTTGCACAGCTGCAGCAATCGTCAACATCAACAATACCCCATTTCTTCAATAATCTCTCTCGATACTCTCTCCCATAACCTTCAGTTTATGTTTCGATATAGTTTAGCGAGTACAGTAATAGACTTAAAGCTTTAAATGAATCCAGAGTCTTAGTTACAGTCAATATAGCCCACGACGGAACAAATAGTTTTCAACATTTATACAAGGCATAATCTGAATATTAGTTGAGCTAATACAAACCGGTGCTTCCTCCGTAGTTGACATCAAGAAATGCCCACCCTCGACTTGTCCAATACTGGACACTAAGGTCTAGAACTCCACGTGTTTCAGCTGTAGGCCCTCCTGAAAATTGTGGTAAGTGTCAAAACTCCATGGTTTTGTTATCATCATGGAAAACAGAGGATTCCGTAACTCACTTAACAAACCAACATCTTTCAAGGTAATTAACGAAAGCACAAACAAAAACGCACTGAACTTGAGTGTGCATAATTATTTTGAGGCATCACAAGGGTTCATTAATTCCTTTACCATGTGTTTTGACAAGCAATGGAGGCTTTTCATCTGGTAAACCTTGAAACATGGGATTCAACGGTGGGTAGAAATAGGCATAAGCCTTCTGCCCGGGACTGGATGTGGGGAACTCGATAAATTCTGGGGTGCTGAAAAAAGATCTATACTGCATAACATCTGGTGAGGAGGACCAGACTATTGAGAAACTAGTTACTTTTGTTTTGTTCTCATCCAGAGTAACCTGAAAAGAAACAAAATATGTGCTGCATCAGTTGATGCACTAATACATCATCAATTAATAACCAAAACTGTGGATGTCACATCCTGGAAACCTTTGCAATTGACAGGGGGATGCCTCCAGATGCACCTTCGATATAGAAGTAATCATTTCCAGTAACCTGCCAGACCGCAATTAGATCATTAAAACCAGCAGCATGAAATGCCACATTATACATGCAACAAAATTTTAAATAGAGGGTTGCAGATTCTGATGCTTACCACATTGGACAAATCGGAGAAAGGGATGTCGAGCAACGAAACAGAACCTGAATCACAATCTAGAACACCAAGATATGATCTCCCAAGCTGCCTGCATGACATCAGTATTTAAATATGTTTCATCAACCAAACATGACAATGAAACAAGCAACTTTACAGAATTATTATCACAACCTGTAAGTGAAAACGATGTGATTGCTTTTTCCTAGAAAATCGTAAGAGTTGATGCCAAAAACCCACAACGGTCTTGTGAACTCAGCATCTAATGTGTACATCGGAACAACCTCATTGGTGTGTTCAACCTGATACAAAGAAATGGAGAGGTATTTTACGCAAGCAAGGATAAGATGATGACAAAGAATATAGTATTTAATCACCATGTCGTAAGTCATAAGCTTTCAAGTTATTGCTCCCCACAATAGAAAACAGCAACAGTGTCATCAAAATGTATGAATATTAAAGAGCTCAAGTCCTGAGAGAAAAAAGATACCCATTTATAAATGTTCCAGTATCCACTCCCTCTGTCAGTTACGAAAAACAGTTCTCCTGCAAGGTTTGTTTTTTAGATAATGAGTTTTCCTGCAAGCTTGCATGTATTAAAATAATGTTGTTCTAGAAGTTGCAAGCAATGATCAAATTATGGTTGTCAGTAGTCAGCTTATTATTGTGGAAGCAGATATGTTGATACTAAAGTTGTATAGGATAGGAAATCAAACAGTTCAATCAGTAGGCAGCATGAACTGCGAACAACGTATTGTACTTCCATATTGAAGATAACCTTTTTTTTATCTATGGAGAAAATTTTCATATTATGGACACAAACTATGATAGTCCATTTAGTTGAAGCAGCTTCAAGAAATGATGAATAAAGAAATTGTCAGATCGACAGAAACTAGTGACGTGAATCTCAACATTATATAACTTCCAGTTCCATCATCAAATAGAAGAGTGTATTGAAGCCATAAAGATGCACACCTAAAGAAAAGAGTACGGAAAGATATGTAAATGCTTATCAACTTCACAATATTAAATGCAATAAAAATGTGTTTGACTTTGTTCGAGAACATAACTTCAGAAAAAAAAATATTACACTGATGAGGAATGTCTTTATCACTCAAGTAAGCACAGTAACATATATCTAAGGAAATAACAAGGAATACAGGCAAAATTAGCTGGCAAATGACACCTTTTGGAGACCATTTAGGCTCGGCAGGGGATTCTACCAGCACTGGATTGCTTCTAGCAACACAGACCCGTTCGGTCAAGTCTCTGCACACAAATAAATCAGCAACAGCTAAAAAGATAATTGAAGGCAGTTAAGGTTTGCTGTAGTTGATTTCAGGGTGTTTGTTCTAAGCTGGGAGGTTCTCTGATGAAGATGTGTTTTCTCTTCCTGCTTGTCCGGGGTGTGATGTGACACGGCCATGTGGGGCCCTCTATGCTTTCCTATGTACCCAGGTGGTCCCCGATTTATTGTTCTGTTGAACCTGTTTGGGCTTTCATACAAAAGCTCAGCCAAGGGCCTTTTAAATTAAACTGCAAAAACATCTTATATTTTGGTATGGAGGTAGTAGTTTTTATTAGTTGATCTCAGCTAGTAGCCGTGACATCCTGATCCGTCGCCGCTGGGGGAAGCATGCTGAGCCTGGTCAGCCCCACATGAAAAAAAAGGGGGGGGGGCAGGAGGAGTCTGATTTTCCTGGTAAGTAACTATTGGAATGTGTTTCATAACAACACTGTGGTAACAGCCGACTTTTTGGGGAAGTAATACATAAAATGTCACTAAAGGTGGGCATAAAGATGCAATCGAACTCCTTAAGTACCATGGTAGATATGCAGAAAGTATCTACTGATAAAGTGCCTGCCTATCCTATTTAGGTGTGGATTAACTAAGTTCTTTTTAAATATAACATATCATGCAAGGAAAGACAGGATGTTCCAGTTCAAAAGATAATGCCATTTACCCGCTTTCAGAGAAGTAGCCAACCCAGAGTTCTGATTTATCCCATGGCATGTTTGGGTGACCCCACTCAATCCATGCCATCCTCTTTTTAGTTGGATCAATTCGAGGAGAAGCATAGAAGTCATTCCCAGTGATCAGCACCTTCGGTTCTTCAATAAAGAACATATGTGAGATACTGTTAATCACAACATCAAACCAGAGTAAACATCACAATAAACGAACAAAGACAGATCACTTGGTAGAAATAGAATTTTCTAGTCTTACCATGAACATCACCATTGCTTAAGTTTACAGACACAATTGTTGTAGTGGGATTCAAGCTACTCGTTCGCCGGTCTATCAAGAAATTTGAGCATGTCAGAGTTCAAGTAGTTCATCCGGTAACAAGATATACTGCATGTAAGTCTGTAAACAAATCATATGCAAAATACCTTCCATCACAGTAATATAACGGCTGAAGTGTGGATCAAAGACACCATCAGCATAACTGACATCAGGTGCACCATAATCGGGTGTAAGAGGCACAGGCAGACTACCAGCTGAAAAGGGAAAATAATCATGTGAAATAGTTTAAAATAAACGACATCATAGTTTAGTTTGCTGAAGATGAAATGTTAAATGGTCCTAAAGAGTTGATATGATATAGTGCCAATCCTTACAACCCTCCCTAGCCATCTTGTATACTTATCCTTGTACAAAAAAATTTAGTTCACAAAACATAAATTGTTGAGGTATTCCCTACAGGTCTCAGTCAAGCAAGCTTCCCTAGTTTTCCTGTCAGACACATTGTAACGTTCATTTGTTGTGAATGACAAGAATTCAGCCTAAACTGTAAGTTGTTCTCGTGCAATCATGATTAGGGTATCCTACATATTGATTACGATGTTGGGCGATCTCAGAGATAAGTTTTTTAGGCACTCAAATACGGGCTTAAGTACTAGTATATTGTATTAGCTATGTTGGCATCACTCTTTCTGACCCTGTTCTTCTCCCTCACATTTTTAGGCATACTGTAATAATATTACCCATTTGAATGAACACAGTATACAACCTATGCAGTAATCTATGAAGGGATAAGCAATGGAATGTAAGAGCATAGTATGTGACAGTGAGCGACACAGTAATAAAATTAAGCAATCAAAGTAAACAACATATAATTCCAACTTAACTACACTCCATTATTGACACGGCGCATGTGGATTAGAGTTATATTGAACTAACTCCATTCTACTCCCTCCGTTCCTAAATATAAGTCTTTTTAGAGATTTCAATATGAACTACATACGGATGCATATAGACATATTTTAGAGTGTTGATTCACCCATTTTGCTCCGTATGCAGTCCATATTGGAATCTCTACAAAGACTTACATCTAGGAACGGAGGGAGTAAGTGCTTACTATCCCACTTACTTCCGATCGGTTGTTTGTACAGGCGTTGATCCTTGTAGTTTGAGAAAACAACAACATTATCTTGGACCGCAAATGCACCGCCTCCATATTCTTGAGCCAGAGTGCGTGCTGCAAATTCCTGAGGTATGATATCCACAGGCTTGTCATCCTCCTTTACAATAACCATACGCCTGAATACAAAATTAGTTAAATATGGTGCAAATCAATTTTGCGTCTACACAAAAACTAGTGAAGCCTACCAAGATTGAATATGGTACACCAATAATCAGCACTAACATAAAATAACTAACACAGGCTGAGGAGTTCAATATGTGCACTAACAAAGACCCATAGTGTCATTGATTGTGAATAAGGAAGGACGTGTTATGTTACCATTCAGTTGTATGATACCAGTAATTTAATCTCGCTTATCTCCAAATAATATTTTCCTTCGTATTCAGCTATATCCACTTGAGGTGATAGAACTACTGAGCACTCCGGTACGGTGGTGCCCAATGGAGCTAGATAATCCCACCCCCACAACATTTTCAAGCCACAAGCTGCGAAGACAACTGCAGAAATGCACGGTTGCTGAGAAATTACCATCAACTATTCAACTAGCTCAGCAATCCGAACACGTGGTAAAACTACAGGAAACTAGATGGTACAGTCTTGCACAATTACCAACAATGTTTAGCAGTTCAAAGCCACGAGGTACGACTACAAATCTGGAAGCGCGGAAGCAGTGGTCGGTCACTCACCCTTTCTCCTCGGGGCGGCCCTCGATCCATAGCAGGCGGCCGTCTCCGGCGAGGGCGAAGTCTCCGAGGCGCTTGGAGGCGCCGGAGACGACGTCCGCGGTGATGGGCGACCTCCAGGACCCGAACGGCGCCGCCGTGGGCCTCTCCCCTCCCGCGGCGTCAGCCGGCGCGGGAGAGGCGGAGGCGGAGGAGAACGAGGACATGCGGGGCGGCGAGGCGAGGGGGCGGCGGAGGCGGAGGCGCGGGAAGGCGCGGAGGAGGAGCGCCGGGGCGGCGGAGGTGGAGCAGCCTGCGGGTAAGATGGAGGCCAGAAGTGTCGCCATTACCGGGGGCGTGGACTCTGATTTTATACAGGTTTAGGTGGGGTTTTGCGGCTATAGAGCGAGCGCAACCACCTCCCCGAATACGAAATTAATCAAGAAGAATATGAAATTAAATCCCCGAATATGAATTTTTTCTTAAACGAAAAAAATCATGATAAATGTCATACACGAAGCAATTACGGCCTAACGTTTTTTAGTGGCAAGTTTAATTACTCGCAAATGACAACTTTAGTTGTGAAGTACGACAACTTTTTGATTAGTGGCAACTTTTAGTTTTTTGGAACTTTTTTCGGATGGCAATTTTCGTTATAAAAATGTTAGGATGGTGTTATTTCGTGTCACACGTGTGACACTTATCATTTAAATATATATATATATATATATATATATATAAAAGTTTAACTGAATTTTTGCCAAAACAAACGAGGATAAACTTCTTTGAATTTTTTTCAATCTATTCATCATTTGTCATATGCCAGTAAAAAAACTATAGAAGTAGTTCTAAAAAATACTAGAAATAACAAAAATACAGCCATGTACGTAGATCATCTACGACAACTATAAACACGGGAGCGAGCCAAAGAGACAATGCCGTCATCGTCCCTTCCTTACCGGAGAACAAACATTATTTTAGTACATAGTCAAAAAGTCATCGTGTCAAGGCCTTAAAGGACAATGCACCAGAACAACAGTCGCCGCATGATAAAAATAAGCTTAGATTGAAGGATACAACATGTCACCACACGAACGAAGACTAGATCCAAACAGATCCATCAAAGACCAACACCGATCGGATTTCGAAAATGCACTGAAACACATATCCACACATTCTTGATGACGCTAGCTGAACCATCGAGGTAGGGGCTAGGCTGGAAGGACCTTATTCCATCATCACGGAGCCGACATTGCGTCGCCTCCTGGCATGGCACATACTCTAACTGAATTGAAAAATGTAAAGAAAAGTATACTTTTCTTTAATGGGGTCTAAAGTTGATCCCTCAACTTTAAAATTGGACAACTTGCATCCTTAACTATTGGAATCGGACAAGATTCATCCCTAGTCATGGTTTTGACCGGTTTTCGTGTTAGTCCCACCCTGGTTTTGACTGCGCCACACTCAAATCCGCGTACTTTTTTCAAGTCCGGTTACTGTTTTCGAATTCGAGTGCATTTTTAAATATTATCTTTTTTTATTAATTTCATCACATATTACGTCGTTGGAAAAAATTAGAAAAATGTGATCATGTCGGCCTAGAGGAAACCGACTGGGTCCAGTCGGCCTGGAGGAAACCAATTAGTCCCAATCGGCTTCGCCTAGGCCGATATGGCAATCGGCCAATGCGTCTCTGCTCCGGTCGGCGTAGCAGATTGGACCCATTCGGCTTAGCCGTGACCAATAAGTACTATCGGTCTCGTCGTGACCAATTAGTTCTAATTGGTGTTGACAAAGCCAATAGGTGCATGTAATCATGCTTTGGTGCATAACTAAGATTTTATGATGACCAGAATGACAAAATAGCCCCTCACAACTAGGCAAGACTTTTTCTCACCAATATCTTCCGCCATCATTTATCCCTTATCAGTTCCCGCCATTGTTTCTCCCTTATCAGTTCCTGCCAATATCTCCCGCCATAGTTTCCCGCTTGTTCGTTGCCGCCAATTAAACAGTACAAGTGAAATTACAGAATATAACTAAAAAATTACAATGAAGGCATCATCGTCCTCCTCCGTCGATGCAGAGCTCTTGCCCTTCTTCGATGCAGAGCTATTGCCCTTTGTCGACGAAGAGCTATTGCCCTTTGTCGACGAAGATCCCTTGCCCTTTGTGGATGCAGAACTCTTGCCATTCGACGATGTGATAGTCTTGACCTTGGTGCTCGGCATGAAGATATCATCTTCGTCCTCACTCTCTCATGTCCATAAATCTGTATTTTCTAGTGCAAAATTGAGGTATGATTGCCTCTTATGGAGTTGCTGCTGCCATCTTCCATGCAACCTGAGAAGTTCTTTTCGTATCTCCTCAAATGTCCTAGGAGGTCACCCACTCCTAGCTAATGTGTGAGCCAACTCATTCATTATGGTGTTACTATTAATGAGTTTGTCCCATGGAACTACTCTATCATCGATCTTGAAATTGCCGGCTAAACGTAGAAGACGATGGGACAAATCAGAGTGGAAACTACGATCAAAAGGATAATGAGACATCTTCAAGAAACTACGATACTATACTGGACTACTTACCCAACTTAGTGTGGAGAGAGTTTTATAGATTTAGAAGAGAAGAATAGGCGGGAACTAAGAAGAGGGAAACTATGGCAAAAGATATTAGCGGGAACTAAGAAGCGGGAAACTATGGCGGGATGTATTGCAGGGAACGAACAAGCGGAAAACAATGGTGGGAGATATTGGCGAGAACTGATAAGGGAGAAACAATGGCGGGAGATATTGGCGGGAAAAAGTCTTGTCGCCTCGTCGTGAGGGGCTATTTTGTCATTCTAGTCATCAGAAAATCTTAGTTACACACCAAAATATGATTACATGCAGCTATTGGCTTTGCCAACACCAATTAAAGCTAATTGGTTATGGCGTAGCCGATTAAAACTTATTGGGCACGACTACGCCGACTGGAACTAATTGGTTACGCTAAAGCCGATTGGAGCTGAGATACAGTGGCCGACTGCCCTATCGGCTTAGGCAAAGCCGACTGGGACTAATTGGCTTCCTCTAGGCCGACAGGACCCAGTCGGCTTCCTAGTAGCCGATAGGATAACATATTTGAAAATTTTGCGAGTAGCATAATATGTGACGAAATTAATAAAAAAAGATAATATTTAATAAAAAATAGTCAAATCCACATACTTTTTTCAAGTCCGGTTACTGTTTTCGAATTCAGGTGCATCTTTTAAATACGAGAATCGTTTAAAAATTTGTGTATTTTTTTCAAGTTCACATACTTTTTTCTTACTTTTTTTAAGTTTGTGTAGTTTTTTCAAATTCATGCAATTTTCAAATTTATGTACCTTTTCATATTCACGTATGTTTCTATGGAAAGAGTTCGTGAATTTGAAAATTTTATGCAAACTTGAAAAAAGTACGGGGATTCGGATTTTTTTAAAGAAATTAGAAACAAATGTGTGGATTTGGAAAAATTATGTCAACTTGAAACAAGTACATGAATTTCAAACAAAGTTCATGGATTGGAAAAGGAACACAGATTTGAAAAAATACGCGAACTTTAAAAGGTATGCGGATTTGAAACAAGTACGCGAATTTGAAAACCAGTTCGTCGATTTGATAAAATTACATGAACTTGGAAAAAATAAGCTTAGGAGCAATAAATAAGCTTAGGAGCAATAATGGAGCTTTTTTGTGGGAAGAGGTGAGTCTCAATGGGGAAGAAGACTCACTTATACAGGTGGGGGGAAATGTGGCTGTTTTTCTGCCAGAATACGTGCATAAGCGGTAGTATCGTCCAAGGGGGCGGTACATCCGCTTATACGCGTACTGGAACAACTAAGCGGTAGTACACTAGTACCACTCTGGAGGGAGTGGTACTTTCACTTTGGGCGGTAGTACCGCTCTGAGAGGAGCGGTACTTTCGCTCAGGAATTCCACAAGTCCGGAAGAAAAAGGACGCGAAAAGAGCTCCAAAGTTCCTCGGGGCGGTAGTACCGCCAGGAACTTCCGCTTAAAACAAGTTAAGTGATAGTTTAGGGCGGTAGTACCGCTCGGAACTTCTGTTTAAAAAATTTAAGCGGTATTTCAGGGCGGTAGTACCGCTCGAAACTTCTGCTTAAAAAAGTTAAGTGGTAGTTCAGGGCGGTAGTACCACTCGGAACTTCCACTTAAAGAAGTAAGCGGTCGTTCGAGCGAACCTTCAGGGCAGTAGTACTACTGGAGCGGTACTACCGCTCTAAAGAGCGGTACTTCCGCTTAGGAGACATCGTGGAGCCTTGGGGACAGAGAAATCTCCATCGTGCCGGGAAAAGGACGGGGGGGGTGCAAAGTGTACGTGATGATTCCTCCCAACCTTTCTGGATGCGGATCCCCTCTTAATAGTACGGATTTTCCTACGACTCAGGTCCACCAACCTAACCTCGAAAGGAAAAGACTTTGTCTTCTGATTTACTACTTGAGGGGAAGATAACCATCTTGTGCCACCTGGTAATCTCTAAAAGCTTAATGCATACGGTTAGTCCGCAAACACACTGTCATCAACCACCAAAACTACTTAGGGAAAATTATGCTCTTACAATCTCCCCCTTTTTGGTGGGTTGATGACAACGCGAGATTTGCCAATAAGATATATAGTAAGACTATGGCCAACCCAACATCTACAAAATATAGAGAGGCTCTCCCTAGATGTGTGTCCTATTTGAATATGCTTTTGGAATGCAAAGAGCACACACTAGGATCAACACTCCCCCTATATTTTATAGACGAGGCCAAATACTTGCATACAAATCGGAATGAGTGATAAGCAGGTAAGCAAGTAAAGGACATATAAACTCACAATAATGTAGACATAACGGGATATAAGAGGTAGCATATGTCTTACACCATACATAGAACTCATGAGTCTGACATGATAAAGCAAAGCAAACAACCAAATCAAATAAACGAGTTCGCGAGAGAAGGGATACGCAGATAAGAGGAGAAATACTCGTCACTCAGCAAATCAGCAAATCTCTAAACACTCTCTCCCCCTTTGGCATCGAGACACCAAAAGGGGAATAGAGGACTAAAGTGAGACCAAGTGATGATAGGCACAGAATAGTCACTCGTCGGGATCATCATCTTCCTCCTCATCAGTAGTAGCAGGAACATCCTCCTTTGACTCAACAAATGGGCAATGCTTCTTGATCCAAACCTCCTCATCAGTAATCCTCTCCTCAGACCCACTGTCAATTGACAGATCAAGCTTCCTCATGATCCTCTTGTCATGGTTGCAAGCCTTCTTGGCCTCCACATGGGCCTTGTACTGTCCCTTGATATGAAAGCAAAGAAGATTCTTCATCTTGGTTTTGAGCTTGGCAGCCCAAGAGGGAACAGCCTCAGAACAAGGAACATAGGTGGAGTCAGAATAGTCAGGCTCAGGCTTAGGCTCATCATCAGAGTCGGTGGGAGCAATCTCTGGCATATAAGGCACAACTCCTCAATTCTCCTTGACACGTAGCTTAACAATACCATGAGTCAGCATGTGATCAGTGACCAGAGGCTCACCAGGGAACTACACAGACCAAGTATCCTCAATGAGCTTCAATATATAGGGATCGTAGATAGGCACCTTCCTGTCAAGAACTGCTGAGCGAAGCTCCGTCCACATGATGTGGGAAACATCCAAAGTGGAATCCTTGCCTTTTCCTTGAGGCACATAAGAAGCAGATTCACGAGATAAGAGTAAACCTGATACAAGTTCCCCACACGTGGAAACAGAGTGTTGCAAAAGATACGGTGCATGATGTCTAGAAATGGAATGAGTTCAATGCGAGTACCCTTGCCAGTCTTTACAATCCGTTGGTAGCGCGCAAGCTTGGACTTGTGAATAGGTTGTTCTTCAGTGTGTGGTCGAAGGCCAACTGGCTTATCATCTCCTGAGTCTGCATAACCCAAAAAGTTCATAAAGGTCTTCCAGTTGGAACGCATGACTCTGCTACCTGTCATCCATGTCATGCTCCTCCCCTCATCATTGTGAAAGTGAATGGTGGTAAAGAACCGAGCCACAAGCTCGGAGTCAAAATCCTTGTTGAATGCCATGATGGGAACCAGACCCCATTGCTGGCAAAGAGCATGAGCTTCAGCAAAGTATTCAGAGTGAGGGTTGCTGACCATATGCCCCGTGTCGATGGATTTGACATGAGGCACATAGAGGTTCGTCTTGCCCTTCAGGACTCCAACATAAATGAGTGACTGAGCCTTGTTTTAGAAGGGACGACCAACAAAAGCGGGGTCCTGAGGACGACGGTAAGGATCGAGCTGACGAAATGCATAGAACTCGGTGCCAGTCATATCCTGAGGATCATTGATCACTTGCTTCTTGGTGGCCACTTTCTTCATTGACCGCCGCTCGGGTAGAGCACTGGAGCCTGCCTCATCAGACGTGCGGTACCGCTTGGAACCACCACGGCTCGGATTCACGTGACAAGCACCATCATCACCTGAACTCACAAAGAAGGAATGGCAAGAGACACACCAAATGTAAATAGCCAAGAAAAGCCAAGAAAAAAATACTAGAGAGAGTAAAGTACATGGAGATGGGGTGAGGTAGTGCACAGTGGTAGTACTGCTTGGGCAGGAGCGGTACTTCCACTTGAAGTGGTATTACCGGTCATGCCCGAGCGGTAGTATCGCCCTGGCGACGGGAAGATCCCGCAGCAGGGAGTGACCACAAATCCACCATACATCGAGTCCCTAACCATCATATATATATATATATATATATCTAGTGATCATTCATGTCCTACTCATGCTAAGAAATAGCGAGAAAAACACGAGACATCACATGCATTTCCCTAGATGCAAGATTTGAGAAAACCTAGGTCAAACGAGGAGAGATGAGGGCAATACCAGGGTCCATGGCACGAGGGAGAGGTGGGGATCAATTCCACTGGACGAAAATGCGAAGACCGACACGGAATGGGAGATCCGGAGCCGGCCTCCAGGAGAGATTCGGGCGCCACGGGCGGAGACGAGACAGTGAATGGGTATGGGGAGGAGTTAGAACTCCCCCTGCCCACTACTTGAATCGTCAGGGAGCCCCCAAAGCGGTAGTACCATCCACCAGAGAGGTAGTACCGCTTATGACCAAAAACCACCCCTGGCAAATAGAGAAAACACCACAAATCTGAGGCGATGAAGAGCAGCAAAACCTTCTACTAGGATACATAAAAGGAGTGACCCCAAGTCTTTATGAGAAACCAAAACACGAAGAGACAAATACTTGGATCAACACGTGCAGACCAATATGCTCTAGAAAAGCAAATGCCTCACTAGGAGGAGGGGCGGTGGCCGAAGCCACCTATGTTTGAGTCAATTGGTATGGCACAGCAAAGATTTTAACCTTGGGTCCATGACCAAAACTCGTCTTTGAAGCACAGTAACCATCAAAAATGGCGGATGTGAAAGACTTTGATTAGTTTATGCATAATAGGAGGAGGGATAGTTCATTGAGAGAACTAAACCCCCCCTAAGTCCAGCCTACATCTAAACAAGACATAATGATGAGTGTGGTGGGGTGTGCACTAAGTCAAACCACATTGCTCGAATCAAGATATTTAGCTCATGCCTTAACTCACGAAATCTTGCTTCATCCAATGGTTTCGTGAAAACATCTGCAAGTTGCTCATTATTGTTGAGATGGATAAGATTGATATCTCCTTGCTTGACGTGATCCCAGAGAAAGTGATGATGAATATCAATGTGCTTCGTCTTGTAATGTTGAACCGGGTTGTTGGAGATCATAATGGCACTTTCATTGTCACAGTAAAGAGGCACTTTGTCACAGTTGACACCATAATCCTTTAAAGTTTGCCTCATCCAAAGAAAGCACACAACAACTAGCAGCAGCTACATACTCGGCCTCGGTGGACGAGAGAGAAACACAATTTCGTTTCCTTGAAGACCAACTTACCAAAGACCGATCAAGAAATTGGCAGCCTCCAGAAGTGGCTTCCTTTCCACACGGTCTCCCTCCCAATCCGAGTCAGTATATCCAATGAGGTCAAATGAAGCACCCTTGGGATACCATAAGACAAAGTTCGGGGTATGAGCCAAATATTGAAAGGTTCGCTTGACAACCACATGGTGACTCTCCTTAGGTGTGGATTGAAACCGTGCACAAATTCCCACACTCAACATGATATCCGGTCTAGATGCACAAAGATAAAGGAAGGATCCAATCATGGAGCAATATACCTTTTGATCCACAACTTTACCATTGGGATCACTGTCAAGATGGCATTTGAGTGGCATAGGAGTGTTGGCCTTGGGAGGATTGAGCTCATCCATCTTGAACCTCTTGAGCATGTCTTGAGTGTATTTAGCTTGATTGATGAAGGTCCTTGACTTTGTTGCTTGACTTCGAATCCAAGGAAGAACTTCAACTCTCCCATCATAGACATCTCAAACTTATTTGTCATCAGAGTGACAAACTCTTCATTGAAAGCTTTGTTAGGAGAACCAAATATAATATCATCAACATATAGTTGGCATACAAACAAGTTCCCGTTGACCCTCTTTGTGAAAAGAGTGGGATCGCTTTTCCCAATTTCAAACCCACGGTCTTGCAACATCTTGGTAAGGTGCTCATACCACGCACGTGGGGCTTGTTCAAGGCCATAGAGAGCCTTATCGAGAACGTATACATGATTGGGGAACTTGGGATCCTCAAACCCCTGGGGTTGCTTAACATATACCAACTCCTTAAGAGGTCCATTAAGAAATGCACTTTTAACATCCATTTGATATAATTTAAATTTATGATGAGAAGCATATGCAAGAAACATGTGAACAGATTCAAGGCGAGCAACATGAGCAAAAGTTTCACCATAGTCGATACCCTCGACTTGGGAGTAGCCTTGTGCCACCAATCTTGCCTTATTGTGAATGACGACACCGTTCGCATCTTGCTTGTTATTGAAGATCTATTTAGTCCCAATAACATTGTGGTTCTCCTTTGGTCTTGGCACCAAACACCACACTCAGCTGTGCTTGAAGTTGTTGAGTTCATCGTGCATGGCTTCAACCCACTCCATGTCCTCGAGCGCATCTTGTAATTTGAGGGGCTCAATGCAAGAAACAAACGCGTGATGTTCACAAAAGTTTGTTAATTGTCTTCGAGTGGTTACCCCTGTTTTTAAGCTGTCGTAGACGTTCTCCAAGAAATGTTGTTGTCTTTCAAGCTTGGCAACATCCTTGGCAGCTCGTCTCTCTAAGGTTTCCTCCCTAGAAGGTTGAGAGTCAACATCTGGAGGAGCATCATCTTGATGATCTTGAGAGGAGTCATGAGCTTGCTCTTGATCTTGAATGAGATCTTGATCTTGAGCTTGCTCGGGGTCGTGGACTTGATCTTGGGCATCACTTGGCATGACACCATTGTCAGTAGATTGATCTTGCCCTTGATCTTGTCCATGTGGTTGAGGGACTTCATTTTGTTCTTCGAAAGCGTGTGGGTCTTGTGTCGGTGATGGTTCCACTTGAGTGGAACATTGTCCTTCTCCTTCGGCCACGAGGGGTTCCTCAATGGGTAGGAAGTGTCCCACACCCATTCTTCTTACGGCTTGGGGAGGAATTTCATCACCTACATAACAAAGACCACTTCTCTCCACTTGGGAGCCATTATTTTCATCACACTCTATGTTACACATCTCATCAATGAGTCCATTGGACTTATTGAGGACACGGTAAGCATGAGAGTTTGTAGCATAACCAACAAATATTCCCTCTTGAGCTCTAGGTTCAAATTTAGACAAACAAACACCTTTCTTGAGAATGAAACACTTGCACCTGAACACCCTGAAGTACTAGAGATTGGGCTTGTTACCGATAAGAATTTCATAAGGAGTCTTGTTCAAGCCTTTTCAGAGATAGAGCCGATTGGATGCATGACAAGCTCTGTTGATGGCTTTGATATGTCTCCATCGTATCTACTTTTCCAAACTCTTTTGACCTTGTTTTGGACTCTAATTTGCACGATTTGAATCTAACTACCCCGGACGTTGTTTTCAACAGAATTGCCTTGGTGTTATTTTTGTGCAGAAATAAAAGTTCTTGGATTGGCTTGAAAATTTACGGAGAATATTTTTGAAATTAAAAAAATACTGGCGAAATAATTAACCGGAGGGGGGTCACCCATAGGTGAGAAGCCTGCCAGGCGCGACCACCCCCTTGTCTTGCCTAGCAGGCTTGTGGGGCCCCTGCTGCTCCACTGACCTCAATTCCACTCCTATTTATTCCTATTTGCGGAGAAAAAAAATCAAGGAGAAGAGTTCATCGCGTTTCACGATACGGAGCCGCTGCCACCTCCTGTTCCTCCTTGAGAGGCCAGATCTGGAGTCCGTTTTGGGCCCCGGAGAGGGGAAATCGACGCCATCATCATCACAAACCATCCTTCATCACCAATTCCATGACGCTCTCCACCATTCGTGAGTAATCCCATCGTAGGCTTGCTGGACGGTGATGGTGTTGGAAATATGTCCTAGAGACAATAAATAAAGTGTTCATTATTATATTTCCTTGTTCATGATAATTTTTTATTATCCATGCTATAATTTATTGAGTGGAAACACATTACATGTTTGGATAAATAGACAACACTATGTCCCTAGTATGCCTCTAGTGAACGAGCTCGTTGATCAAAGATGGTCAAGGTTTCCTAGCCATTGACATGTGATGTCATTTGATAATGGGATCACATCATGATGTGATGGACAAGACCCAAACTACAAATGTAGCATATGATCATGTCAGTTTATTGCTACTGTTTTCTGCATGTCAAGTATATGTTTCTATGACCATGAGATCATGCAACTCACGGACACCGGAGGAGTGCCTTGTGTGTATCAAACGTCGCAACGTAACTGGGTGACTATAAAGGTGCTCTACAAGTATCTCCGAGGGTGTCTATTGGGTTGACATGGATCAAGACTGGGATTTGTTACTCCGTGTGACGGAGAGGTATCTGAGGGCCCACTCGGTAATACAACATCACAATAAGCCTTGCAAGCATTGTGACTAAGTGTTAGTCACAGGATCTTGTGTTACAGAATGAGTAAAGAGACTTGCCGGTAACGAGGTTGAACTAGGTATGGAGATACCGACGATCGAATCTCGGGCAAGTAACATACCGAAGAACAAAGGGAACATCATACGGGATTAACTTAATCCTTGACATAGAGGTTCGACCGATAAAGGTCTTCGTAGAATATGTAGGAACCAATATGGGCATCTAGGTCCTGCTATTGGTTATTGACCGTAGAGGTGTCTCGGTCATGTCTACATAGTTCTCGAACCCGCAGGGTCTGCACACTTAAGGTTCGGTGACGTTTCAGTAGTATAGAGTTATGTATGGTGGTTACCGAAGGTTGTTCGGAGTCCCAGATGAGATCCCGGACGTCACGAGGAGCTCCGGAATGGTATGGAGGTAAAGATTGATATATAGGAAGTCCTATTTTGGTTGCCGGAAAAGTTTCGGGCTCATCGGCAGTGTACCGGGAGTGCCGGTAGTGTACCGGGAGACCATCGGGAGGGGTATTTCGACCCAAGAGGCTACATGGGCTGTGAGATAGTTAATACCAGCCCTTAGTGGGCTAGTGGAAGTCCTACACAAGGCCCATGCGGCTGGGAAGAAAATCCCAAAGAGAAAAGGGTGGAAAAGGCGAAAAGGCCAAAATAAGGAGGAATCCTAGTCCTACTAGGATTGGAGGAGGATTCCTCCTCTCCTCCCACTTCGGCCGAAGCCTAGAGGGCTTGGCCCTTGTGCCAAGTCTCCTCCTCTCTTCCTCTTATATATACTAGAGTTTTTAGGGGTTTTGCACAAGATTTTCAGCCACGTGCTACCCGTTCCTCTAGTGCATAGTTTCTCCTCTAGATCGGTTTTCTGCTGTGCTTAGGTGAAGCCCTGCCGGAATTGCTCCACCACCATCGCCGCGGCACCATCACACCACCAGAGAACTCGTCTACCTCTCCGCTCCCTCTTGCTGGATCAATAAGGCGAAGGTCGTCATCAAGCTATACGTGTGCTGAACGCGGAGGTGCCGTCCGTTCGGTGCTTGATCGAGACGGATCGTGATTGGATCGCGGGACGCTCGGCGATTCGGATCGCGAAGACGTTCGACTACACCAACCACGTTTCTTAACACTTCCCGCTTAGCGATCTACAAGGGTACGTAGATCCACTGTCCCTCTCATAGATGCTCATCACCATGGATAGATCTTGCGTGTGCGTAGGAAATTTTTTGTTTCCCATGCAACGTTCCCCAACAGTGGCATCATGAGCTAGGTCTATGTGTAGATGAGATCTCGAGTAGAACACAAAGAGTTTGTGGGCCTTTATGCTTAGATTGCTTCCTCCCTTGGTCGTGTTTTGGTTCATCGGTATTGTGGGATGAAGCGGCCCGAACCAACATTACTCGTACGCTTACGAGAGACTGGTTCCCTCAACTGCAACTTGTTGCAAAAGATGGTTAGCGGGTGCCAGTTTCTCGTACTTTAGTTGGATCGGATTCGACAAAGGCGGTCCTTGAGAAGGTTGAAAAGCAACTTATGTATCACCCTTGTGGTTTATGCACAGGGAGAATTTTTCTTGCTAGATACCCGTAGCAGCCACGTAAAACATGCAACAACAATTAGAGGACGTCTAACTTGTTTTTGCAGGGTATGTTGTGATGTGATATGGGCAATTACATGATGTGATATATGTGATGTATGAGATGATCATGTGTTGTATAGAATATCACGACTTGCATGCCGATGAGTACGACAACCGGCAGGAGCCATAGGGTTGTCTTTAATTATTGTATGACCTGCATGTCAATCATTAAGCGCTATGTAATGCTTTACTTTATCGCTAAACGGTAGCAATAGTAGTAGAAGCATGATGGGTGCGACAATCCCAATGGCGACACGTTGATGGACATCAAGATGATGGAGATCATGGTGTCATGCCGGTGACGATGGAGACCATGCCGGTGTTTTCAAGATGGAGATCAAAAGCACAAGTTCATGGCCATATCATGTCACTTATGATTTGCATGTGATGTTAATCCTTTTATGCACCTTGTTTTGCTTAGGTTGATGGTAGCATTATCAGGTGATCCCTCACTTAAATTTCAAGATGAATTGTGTTCTCCCCGAGTGTGCATCGTTGCAAAAGTTCGTCGTGTTGAGACACCACGTGATGATCAGGTGTGATAGACTCTACGTTGACATACAACGGGTGCAAGCCAGTGTTGCACATGCAGAACACTCAGGTTAAAATTGACGAGCCTAGCATGTACATACATGGCCTCGGAATCCAAGAGACCGAAAGGTCGAACATGAGTCATATAGTAGATATGATCAACATGATGATGTTCACCATTGAAACCACCTCAACTCACGTGATGATCGGACTTGAGTTGGTGAATTTGGATCATGTGACACTCAGATGACCTAAGGGATGTCAAATTGAGTGGGAGCTTTAGTAATTTGATTAACTAAACTCATTATCTTGAACAATTCTAAGTAACCTTTGCATATTTATGTTGTAGATCAATGGGTCGCGTAGTAGCACCCCTGAATTTTAATGCGTTCCTAGAGAAAGCTAAGTTGAAAGATGATGGAAGTAACTGTTGGAAATATGCCCTAGAGGCAATAATAAATTAGTTATTATCATATTTCCTTGTTCATGATAATCGTTTATTATCCATGCTATAATTGTATTGATCGGAGACTTAAATGCATGTGTGGATACATAGACAAAACCATGTCCCTAGTATGCCTCTAATGGACTAGCTCGTTGATCAAAGGATGGTTAAGGTTTCCTAGCCATGGACATGAGATGTCATTTGATAACGGGATCACATCATTAGGAGAATGATGTGATGGATAAGACCTAAACTACAAACATAGCATATGCTCGTGTCAGTTTATTGCTACTGTTTTCTGCATGTCAAGTATATGTTCCTATGACCATGAGATCATGCAACTCACGGATATCGGAGGAGTGCCTTGTGTGTATCAAACGTCGCAACGTAACTGGGTGACTATAAAGGTGCTCTACAGGTATCTTCGATGGTGTCTGTTGAGTTGGCATGGATCGAGACTAGGATTTGTTACTCCGTGTGACGGAGAGGTATCTCAGGGCCCACTCGGTAATACAACATCACAATGAGCCTTGCAAGCAATGTGACTAATTGTTAGTTGCGGGATCTTGTATTACGGAACGAGTAAAGAGACTTGCCGGTAACGAGGTTGAACTAGGTATGGAGATACCGACGATCGAATCTCGGGCAAGTAACATACCGAAGAACAAAGGGAACGATATACGGGATTAACTGAATCCTTGACATAGAGGTTCGACCGATAAAGATCTTCATAGAATATGTAGGAACCAATGTGGACGTCTAGGTCCTGCCATTGGTTATTGACCGTAGAGGTGTCTCGGTCATGTCCACATAGTTCTCGAACCCGTAGGGTCTGCACACTTAAGGTTCGGTGACGTTTCGGTAGTGTAGAGTTATGTATGGTGGTGACCGAAGGTTGTTCGGAGTCCCAGATGAGATACCGGACGTCACGAGGAGCTCCGGAATGGTCCGGAGGTAAAGATTCATATATATGAAGTCCCAGTTTGGTTTCCGGAAAAGTTTCGGGCTCATCGGTAGTGTACCGGGAGTATCGGTATTGTACCGGGAGTGCCGGTAGTGTACCGGAGGACCTCCGGGAGGGGTATTTCGACCCCAAGAGGTCCATGGGCTGTGGGAGAATAATAACCAGCCCTTAGTGGGATGGGAAAACAGCCACAAAGGCCCATGGCGCAGGAGAGAAAGTCCTAAAGCAAAAAGTGGAAAATCAGCCAATAGGAGGCAATCCTACTCCAACTAGGATTGGAGGTGAAGTAGGATTGCTCCCACCTCCTATTTCGGCCGACCCAACGGCCTTGTATGCCTCTCCTCTCCTCTCCTCCTATATATACTAGTGGATTGGGTGGTTTTTGGACAGAATTTCCGGCCACGTGCTACCCGTTCCACCGGTGCATAGTTTCTCCTCTAGATCGGTTTTCTACAGCGCTTAGGCGAAGCCCTGCCGGAATTGCTCCACCACCATCACCGGAGCGCCGTCACGCTGCCGGTGAACTCTCTCTCCTATCCACCTCCTCTTGCTGGATCAAGACGGTGGAGATCGTCATCAAGCTGCACGTGTGCTGAACGCGGAGGTGCCGTCCGTTCGGCGCTAGATCGGAAGGACCGTGATCGAGATCGCGAGACAGTTCGTGATGAGATCGCAGAACGGATCGTGATGAGTTCGCGGGACAGATCGTGATCAAGATCGTGAGACGGATCGTGATGAGATCGCGGGACGGATCGTGATGAGTTCACGGGACGGATCGTGATTGGATCGCGGGACGGATCGTGATGAGATCGCGGGACGCTCGGCGATTTGGATCGCGAAGATGTTCGACTACACCAACCGCGTTTCTTAACGCTTCCCGCTTAGCGATCTACAAGGGTATGTAGATCCACTCTCCCTCTCGTAGATGCTCATCACCATGGATAGGTTTGCGTGTGCGTAGGAAATTTTTTGTTTCCCATGCGGCGTTCCCCAACAGTGGTATCAGAGCTAGGTTGATGGTTCGATGAGATCTCGAGTAGAACACAAAAGGTTTGTGGGCGTTGATGCTTAGATTGCTTCCTCCCTTGGTCGGATTTTGGTTCAGCGGGATTGTGAGATGAAGCGGCCCGGACCAACATTACTCGTACGCTTACGAGAGACCGGTTCCCTCGATGCAACTTGTTGCTTAGATGGCTTGCGGGTGACAGTTTCTCTCACTTTAGTTGGATCGGAGTCGACAAAGGCGGTCCTTGAGAAGGTTGAAAAGCAAACTAGTGTATCACCGTTGTGGTTTATGCGTAGGTGAGAATCGTTCTTGCTAGATACCCATAGCAGCCACGTAAAACTTGCAACAACAATTAGAGGACGTCTAACTTGTTTTTGCAGGGTATGTTGTGATATGATATGGCCAATTACATGATGTGATATATGTGATGTATGAGATGATCATGTGATGTATAGATTATCACGACTTGCATGTCGATGAGTACGGCAACCGACAGGAGCCATAGGGTTGTCTTTAATTATTGTATGACCTGCGTGTCAATCATTAAGCGCTATGTAATGCTTTACTTTATCGCTACGGTAGCAATAGTAGTAGAAGCATGCAGGGCGTGACAACCCCGATGGCGACACGTTGATGGAGATCATGGTGTCATGCCGGTGACGATGGAGATCATGCCGGTGCTTTCTAGATGGAGATCAAAAGCACAAGTTCATGGCCATATCATGTCACCTATGATTTGCATGTGATGTTAATCCTTTTTATGCACCTTGTTTTGCTTAGGACGATGGTAGCATTATAAGGTGATCCCTCACTTAATTTCAAGATAAATTGTGTTCTCCCCGAGTGTGCACCGTTGTGAAAGTTCGTCGTGTTGAGACACCACGTGATGATCGGGTGTGATAGACTCTACGTTCACATACAACGGGTGCAAGCCAGATTTGCACGCGTAGAACACTCGGGTTAAACTTGACGAGCCTAGCATGTACAGACATGGCCTCGGAACACAAGAGACCGAAAGGTCGAGCATGAGTCATATAGTGGATATGATCAACATAATGATGTTCACCATTGAAGCCACCTTAACTCACGTGATGATCGGACTTGAGTTGGTGAATTTGGATCATGTATCACTCGAATGACCCGAGGGATGTCAATTTGAGTGGGAGTTCTTAAGTAATATGATTAATTGAACTCATTATCATGAACATAGTCAAAGTGTCTTTGCAAATTATGTTGTAGATTACTAGCTCGCGCTGTAGCTCCCTTGTATTTTTATATGTTCCTAGAGAAATAGAGTTGAAAGATGTTGGTAGCAATATTGCGGACTGGGTCCGTGATCTGAGGATTGTCCTCATTGCTGCACAGAAGGCTTATGTCCTTAATGCACCGCTCGGTGCACCACCCCCTCTAGCGTCATCTATAGATGTTGTGAACATCTGACAGGCATGTTTCGATGACTAC
Organism: Hordeum marinum; assembly: GCA_022496015.1. Lineage (NCBI taxonomy): Eukaryota > Viridiplantae > Streptophyta > Magnoliopsida > Poales > Poaceae > Hordeum > Hordeum marinum. Next base: position 116,907,239 of record CM039678.1, read on the forward strand.
TTGATAGTTTAGTGCGTCATGCATTACGGCTTAGAATTGAGGCTCGGAAACGTTTTGAACGTCACGGAACATATGAGATGTTCTAGGAGCAGAGATTGTGATCTCAGGCTCGTGCCTATGTTGCGAGATATGAGATCTCCAACAAGATTCGTTGCCTGTAAGATGAAGGAGAATAGCTCAATCGTTGAGGATGTACTCAGATTGTCTGGGTACTACAATCGCTTGAATCAAGTGGGAGTTGATCTTCCAGATAAGATAGTGATTGATATAGTTCTCCAAGTCACTGTCACTAAAGCTACTAGAACTTAGTGATGAACTATAATACACCAGGGATAGAAGTATTGATCCCTGAGCTGTTCGCGATGTTTGACACCGCGAAGGTAGAAATCAAGAAGGAGCGTCAAGTGTTGATGGTTAATCAAACCACTAGTTTCAAAAAGGGCAAGAGCAAGGAGGGAAACTTCATGGATAGCAAGTCAGTTGCTGCTCCAGTGAAGCAACCCAAAGTTGATCTCAAACCCGAGACTAAGTGCTTCTATTATGAGGTGAGAGGTCGCTGAAGCGGAACAACCCTAGATACTTGGTAGATAAGAAGGCTGGCAACATCGACAGAAGTATCTTTGATATACGAGTTATTGATGTGTACCTTGCTAGTACTCCTAGTAGCACCTGGGTATTGGATACCGATTCGGTTGCTAAATGTTAGTAACTCGAAATAAAAGCTACGGAATAAACGGAGAACTAGCTAAGGGTGAGGTGACGATGTGTGTTGGAAATGTTTCCAAGGTTGATGTGATCAACATCGCACGCTCTCTCTACCTTCAGGATTAGTGACGAACCTAAATAAATGTTATTTGGTGTTTTGCGTTGAGCATGAACATGATTAGATCATGTTTGTTGCAATACGGTTATTCATTTAAGTCAGAGAATAATAGTTATTCTGGTTACATGAATAATACCTTCAATGGTCATGCACCCAGTGAGAATGGTTTGTTGAAATCTTGATCGTAGTAGTACACATGTTCATAACATTGATGTCAAAATATACAAAGTTAATAATGATAGTACCACATACTTGTGGCACTGCCGCTAAATGTCATATTGGTATAAAGCGCATGTAGAAACTCCATGCTGATGGATATTTGGACTCATTCGATTTCGAATCGGTTGAGACATGCGAACCATGCCTCTTGGGCAAGATGACTAAAGGACCCCGTTGGATGGAGCGGGCAAGTGATTCATTGGAAATGATACATGTTGATGTATGCAATCTAGTGAGTCTTGTAGCGTGCAGTGGATATCGTTATTTTCTTACCTTCACTGATGATTTGAGTAGATATAGTGTATATTTACTTAATGAAACACAAGTCTGAATCGTTTGAAAGGTTCAAGCAAATTCAGAGTGAAGTTTAAAGATCATCGTGACAAGAAGATAAAAATGACTGCGATATTATCGTGGAGGTGAATATCTGAGTCACGAGTTTGGCATACAACTTAAGACAATGTGAAAGTTGTTTCACAACTAAACGCCACCTGGAACACCATAGTGTGATGGTGTGTCCGAACATCATAGTTATGCTCTATTGGACATGGTGCATAATATGATGTCTCTTGTCGTTTTACTACTATACATTTGGGGTTATGAATTAGAGACAACTACATTCACTTTAAATAGGGCACCATCTAAATCCGTTGAGATGACACCATGTGAATTATGGTTTGATAGAAACCTAAGGTGTCATTTCTTAATATTTTGGGATGTGACACTTGTGTGGAAAATGTTTTCACCTAATGAGGTCGAACCCAAGGCGGACAAATTGCATCTTCATAGAATACCCTAAGATCAGTTGGGTGAACCTTCAATCTCAGATCCTAGTGCAAAATGTTTGTTGCTTAACCGGATCCTTTCTCGAGGAAATGTTTCTCTCGAAAGAATTGAGTGGGAGGAAGATAGAACTTGATGAGGTTGTTGAACCTTTGTTCAACCAGAGAGTAGCGCAGCGCAGAAAGATGTTTCTATGAAGCCTACGTTAGTTGAAGAGGAAGTTAATGATGATGATCATGAAGCTTCAGGATCAAGTTACTATCGAACTTCGTAGGTCGACAAGGATGTGTACTGCTCCTAAGTGGTACGACAACTCTGTCTTGGAGATCATGTTGTTGGACAACGATGAACCTACGAGCTATGGAGAAGCGATGATGGGCCCGGATTCCGAGAAATGGTTAGAGGCCATGAAATCCGAGATAGGATCCATGTATGAAAACCAAGTGTAGACTTTGGTAGACTTGCTCGTTGGACGGCAGGTCGTTGAGTACAAATGGATCTTTAAAATGAAGACATACACTGATGGTGAATGTCACTATTTGTAAAGCTCGACTTGTTGCAAAGATGTTTGTGACAAGTTCAATGAGTTGACTACGATGAGACTTTCTCACTCGTAGTGGTGCTAAAGTCTGTTGGAATTATGTTAGCAGTTGTTGTGTTTTCAATTATGAAATCTGGCAGATGGATGTCAAAACATCGTTTCCTTAACGGTTTACTTGAGGAAAGGTTGTATGTGATACAACCAGAAGGTTTTGTCAGGCCTAAGGATGCTAAAAGGTGTGCAAGCTTCGGTGATCCTTCCATGGACTGAAGCAAGCATCTCGGAGTTGGAATATACGCTTTGATGAGGTGATCAAAGTTTTGATGTTTATACAAAGTTTATGAGAAACTTGTATTTGCAATAAAGTGAGTGGGAGCACTATAGAATTTCTGATAAGTATATGTCGATGACATATTGTTGATCAGAAATAATGTAGAGTTTCTGGAAAGCATAAAACGGTCATTTGGAAAGTGATTTTCAAAGGAAGACCTGGATAAAGCTACCTAATTGTTGAGCATCAAAATCTATAGAGATAGATCAAGATGCTTGATGAGACTTTCAATGAGTGTATACCTTGACAAGATTTTGAAAGAGTTCAAAATGGATCAGCCAGAGAAATAGTTCTCGTCTGATTTGTAAGGTGTGAAGTTGAGTGAGACTCAAAGCTCGACAACGGCAGAAGAAAGAGAAAGGACGAATGTCGTCCCCTATGCCTTAGCCATAGGCTCTATATTATGTCATGCTGTGTACCGCACCTATGTGTGCCTTGCCATGAGTCTGTCAAGGGGTACAAGAGTGGTCCAGGAGTGGATCACTGGACAGCGGTCGGAATTATCCTTAGTAACCATAGGACTAAGGAAATGTTTCTTGATTGTGGAGGTGATAAAGAGTTCGTCGTAAAGAGTTACGTCGATGCAAGCTTTAACACCTATCCGGATGACTAGTAGTAGCAATCTGGATACGTATAGTGGAGCAGCCATTTGGAAATAGTACCAAGTGGAGTGTGGTAGCAGTGTTTATGGTTTGACATAGAGATTTGCAAAGTACACACGGATCTGAATATCACAGACCCGTTGACTATAAGACCTCTCTCACATGCAAAGCATGATCGAGCCCCAAAACTCATTGGGTGTTAGATTCATAACAATGCGAATCACATGGTGATGTGAACTAGATTATTGACTCTAGTGCAAGTGGGAGACTGTTGGAAATATGCCCTAGAGGCAATAATAAATTAGTTATTATCATATTTCCTTGTTCATGATAATCGTTTATTATCCATGCTATAATTGTATTGATCGGAGACTTAAATGCATGTGTGGATACATAGACAAAACCATGTCCCTAGTATGCCTCTAATGGACTAGCTCGTTGATCAAAGGATGGTTAAGGTTTCCTAGCCATGGACATGAGATGTCATTTGATAACGGGATCACATCATTAGGAGAATGATGTGATGGATAAGACCTAAACTACAAACATAGCATATGCTCGTGTCAGTTTATTGCTACTGTTTTCTGCATGTCAAGTATATGTTCCTATGACCATGAGATCATGCAACTCACGGATATCGGAGGAGTGCCTTGTGTGTATCAAACGTCGCAACGTAACTGGGTGACTATAAAGGTGCTCTACAGGTATCTCCGATGGTGTCTGTTGAGTTGGCATGGATCGAGACTAGGATTTGTTACTCCGTGTGACGGAGAGGTATCTCAGGGCCCACTCGGTAATACAACATCACAATGAGCCTTGCAAGCAATGTGACTAATTGTTAGTTGCGGGATCTTGTATTACGGAACGAGTAAAGAGACTTGCCGGTAACGAGGTTGAACTAGGTATGGAGATACCGACGATCGAATCTCGGGCAAGTAACATACCGAAGAACAAAGGGAACGATATACGGGATTAACTGAATCCTTGACATAGAGGTTCGACCGATAAAGATCTTCATAGAATATGTAGGAACCAATGTGGACGTCTAGGTCCTGCCATTGGTTATTGACCGTAGAGGTGTCTCGGTCATGTCCACATAGTTCTCGAACCCGTAGGGTCTGCACACTTAAGGTTCGGTGACGTTTCGGTAGTGTAGAGTTATGTATGGTGGTGACCGAAGGTTGTTCGGAGTCCCAGATGAGATACCGGATGTCACGAGGAGCTCCGGAATGGTCCGGAGGTAAAGATTCATATATATGAAGTCCCAGTTTGGTTTCCGGAAAAGTTTCGGGCTCATCGGTAGTGTACCGGGAGTATCGGTATTGTACCGGGAGTGCCGGTAGTGTACCGGAGGACCTCCGGGAGGGGTATTTCGACCCCAAGAGGTCCATGGGATGTGGGAGAATAATAACCAGCCCTTAGTGGGCTGGGAAAACAGCCACAAAGGCCCATGGCACAGGAGAGAAAGTCCTAAAGAAAAAAGTGGAAAATCAGCCAATAGGAGGCAATCCTACTCCAACTAGGATTGGAGGTGAAGTAGGATTGCTCCCACCTCCTATTTCGGCCGACCCAACGGCCTTGGCTGCCTCTCCTCTCCTCTCCTCCTATATATACTAGTGGATTGGGTGGTTTTTGGACAGAATTTCCGGCCACGTGCTACCCGTTCCACCGGTGCATAGTTTCTCCTCTAGATCGGTTTTCTACAGCGCTTAGGCGAAGCCCTGCCGGAATTGCTCCACCACCATCACCGGAGCGCCGTCACGCTGCCGGTGAACTCTCTCTCCTCTCCACCTCCTCTTGCTGGATCAAGACGGTGGAGATCGTCATCAAGCTGCACGTGTGCTGAACGCGGAGGTGCCGTCCGTTCGGCGCTAGATCGGAAGGACCGTGATCGAGATCGCGAGACAGTTCGTGATGAGATCGCGGAACGGATCGTGATGAGTTCGCGGGACAGATCGTGATCAAGATCGTGAGACGGATCGTGATGAGATCGCGGGACGGATCGTGATGAGTTCACGGGACGGATCGTGATTGGATCGCGGGACGGATCGTGATGAGATCATGGGACGCTCGGCGATTTGGATCGCGAAGATGTTCGACTACACCAACCGCGTTTCTTAACGCTTCCCGCTTAGCGATCTACAAGGGTATGTAGATCCACTCTCCCTCTCGTAGATGCTCATCACCATGGATAGGTTTGTGTGTGCGTAGGAAAATTTTTGTTTCCCATGCGACGTTCCCCAACAGTAACTTTGTTGACTGGGCCCATAATCTGAGGATTATCCTCACGGCTTCCCAGAAATCATATGTCCTTGATGCACCGTTTGGTGACCAACCAGAATACATGTCATCCGAAGACGTTAAGAACGCTTGGGAGGCACGTTCTAGAGATTACTCAATAGTTCAGTGTGCAATATTGTATGGCTTAGAACCGGGACTTCAAAGACGTTTTGAACGTCATGAAGCATATGAGATGTTCCAGGAGTTGAAGTTTATCTTTCAGAAGAATGCCCGGATCGAGAGGTATGAGACCTCCGATAAGTTCTATGCTTGCAAAATGGAGGAGAACGGGTCTATCAGTGAGCATATACTCAGAATGTCTGGGTATTCGAATCGTCTAGCAGAGTTGGGAATTGCCCTTCCGCCAGAGGCGATCACTGACAGAGTTCTTCAATCACTGCCACCTAGTTACAAGATCTTTGTGATGAACTATAACATGCACGGGATGAACAAGTCAGTCGCCGAGCTGTTTGCGATGCTAAAAGTCGCTGAGTCTGAAATCTAGAAAGAACATCAAGTGTTGATGGTCAATAAAACCACTAGTTTCAAGAAGAATGGCAAGGGCAAGGGCAAGAAGGGTAAAACCAAGAAGGATGGCAAAGCAGTTGCTACTCCTGTAAAGCCCAAGCATGGACCCAAGCCAAAAACTGAGTGCTTTCATTGCAAGGGAACTGGTCACTGGAAGCGGAACTGCCCCAAGTACCTGGCTGACAAGAGGGCGGCCAACGACAAACAAGGTATATATGATATACATGTTATTGATGTGTACCTTACTAGCTCTCGTTGTAGTGCCTGGGTATTTGATACCGGTTCGGTTGCTCACATTTGCAACTCAAAACAGGAACTACGGAATAGACGAAGGCCGGTAAAGGATGAAGTGACGATGCGCGTGGGAAATGGTTCCAAGGTTGATGTGATCGCCGTCGGCATGCTCTCTCTTTGATTACCATCGAGATTATTTATTTAGTGCCTGCGTTAAGCATGAACATTATATCTGGATCTTGTTTATTGCAAGACGGTTACTCATTTAAATCAGAGAATAAAGGTTGTTCTATTTATATGAGTAATATCTTTTATGGTCATGCACCCAATGTGAGGGGTTTATTCATATTGAATCTTGATAGTGATGATACACATGTTCATAACATTGATGCCAAAAGATGTAGAGTTGATAATGATAGTACCACTTTCTTGTGGCACTGCCGTTTAGGTCATATTGGTGTAAAACGCTTGAGGAAGCTCCATGCTGATGGACTTTTGGAGTCACTTGATTTTGAATCACTTGACACATGTGAACCATGCCTCATGGGAAAGATGACTAAAACGCCGTTCTCTGGCACAATGGAACGGGCAAGTGACTTATTGGAAATCATACATACTGATGTGTGCGGTCCAATGAATGTTATAGCGCATGGTGGATATCATTATTTTCTCACCTTCACTGATGACTTAAGTAGATATGGGTATATTTACTTAATGAAACACAAGTCTTAAACGTTTGAAAAGTTCAAGCAATTTCAGAGTGAAGTTGAGAATCATCGCAACAAGAAGATTAAATTCCTGTGATCTGATCGAGGAGGTGAATATCTGAGTTATGAGTTTGGCAGTCACTTAAGACACTTAAGACAGTATGGAATTGTTTCACAGTTGACACCGCCTGGAACACCACAGCATAATGGTGTGTCTGAACGTCATAATCGTACCTTATTAGATATGATGCGTTCTATGATGTCTCTTGCTGATTTGCCACTATCGTTTTGGGGTTATGCATTAGAGATAGCTGCATTCAATTTAAATAGGGCACCATCGAAATCCGTTGAGACGACGCCATATGAACTATGGTTTGGCAAGAGTCCAAAGTTGTCGTTTCTTAAAGTTTGGGGATGTGATGCTTATGTCAAAAAGCTTCAGCCTGAAAAGCTGGAACCCAAAGCGGAGAAATGCGTCTTCATAGGAAACCCGAAAGAGACAGTCGGGTATACCTTCTATCTCAGATCCAAAGGCAAAGTGTTTGTCGCTAAGAATAGAACATTTCTTGAGAAATAGTTTCTCTCGAAAGAATTGGGTGGGAGGAAAATTGAGCTTGATGAGGTTACTGAACCTTTACTTCAACCAGATAGTAGCACAGTGTAGAAAGATGTTTCTGTGGAACCTACGAAAGTTGAAGAGGAAGTTAATGATGATGATCATGAAGCTTCGGATCAAGTTACTATTGAACCTCGTAGGTCGACAAGGGCGCGTGCTGCTCCTGAGTGGTACGACAACCCTGTCTTGGAGGTCATGTTGTTGGACAACAATGAACCTACGAGCTATGGAGGAGCGATGATGGGCTTGGATTCCGAGAAATGGTTAGAGGCCATGAAATCCGAGATGGGATACATGTATGAAAACAAAGTATGGACTTTGGAAGTATTACCTGAAGGGCGAAAGGCCATTCAGAACAAATGGATCTTTAAGAAGAAGACAGACGCGGACGGTAATATCAGCGTCTATAAAGCTCGACTTGTGGCAAAGGGTTTTTCACAAGTTCAAGGAGTTGACTACGATGAGACCTTCTCACCCGTAGCGATGCTTAAGTTGTCAGAATCATGTTGGCAATAGTTGCTTATTTCGACTATGAAATTTGGCAGACGGATGTCAAAACAGCGTTCCTCAACGGTTTCCTTGAGGAAGAGTTGTATATGATACAACGAGAAGGTTTTGTCGATCCAGAGAATGCTAACAAAGTTTGCAAACTCCAGCGATCCATTTATGGGCTGGTGCAAGCATCTCGGAGTTGGAATAAGCGCTTTGATGAGGTGATCAAAGCGTTTGGGTTTATACAAGTTTATGGAGAAGCTTGTATTTACAAGAAAGCGAGTGGGAGCTCTATAGCGTTTCTAATATTATATGTGGATGACATATTGCTGATTAGAAACAATATAGAAATGCTGGAAAGCGTGAAGGAATATTTGAACAAGAGTTTTTCAATGAAGGACCTAGGAGAAGCTGCTTTCATATTAGGCATTAAGATCTATAGAGATAGATCGAGACGCTTAATAGCACTTTCATAGAGCACATACCTTGATAAAGTTTTGAAGAGGTTCAAAATGGATCTGTCCAAGAAGGGGTTCTTGCCTGTGTTACAAGGTGTGAAGTTGAGTAAGACTCAATGCCCAGTGACTGCAGAAGATAGAGAAAAGATGAGTGTCATCCCCTATGCTTCAGCCATAGGCTCTATCATGTATGCAATGTTGTGCACAAGACCCGATGTCAGCCTTGCCATAAGTATGACCGCAAGGTTTCAAAGTGATCCTGGAGTGGAGCACTGGGCGGCGGTCAAGAATATCCTTAAGTACCTGAAAAGGACCAAGGAAATGTTTCTCGTTTATGGAGGTGATAAAGAGCTCGTCGTAAACGGTTACGTCGATGCAAGCTTTGACACTGATCCGGATAACTCTAGGTCACAAACTAGATACGTATTTATTCACAACGGGGGAGCGGTAAGCTGGTGCGGTTCCAAGCAAAGCATGGTAGCCGATTCTACGTGCGAAGCGGAGTACATCGCTGCCTCGGAGGCGGCGAAGGAAGGTGTCTGGATGAAGCAGTTCATGACAGATCTTGCAGTGGTGCCCAGTGCACTGAATCCAATGAATCTGTTCTGTAAAAACACTGATGCCATTGCTCTGGCCAAGGAACCAAGGTTTCACAAGAGGACCAGACACATAAATTGACGCTTCAACTCCATCCGCGATTACATCGAGGAGAAGGACATAAATATTTGCAAAGTGCACACGTATTTGAATGTTGCAGACCCGTTGACTAAACCTCTTCCAAGGGCTAAACATGATCAACACCAGAACTGCATGGGTGTTCGATTCATTACAATGTAAATCACATAGTAATGTGAACTAGATTATTGACTCTAGTGCAAGTGGGAGACTGTTGGAAATATGCCCTAGAGGCAATAAATAAAGTGTTTATTATTATATTTCCTTGGTCATGATAATTGTTTATTATCCATGCTATAATTGTATTGATTGGAAACACATTACATGTGTGGATAAATAGACAACACTTTGTCCCTAGTATGCCTCTAGTGAACTAGCTCGTTGATCAAAGATGGTCAAGGCTTCCTAGCCATTGACATGTGATGTCATTTGATAACGGAATCAGATCATTAGGAGAATGATGTGATGGACAATACCCAGACTACAAATGTAGCATATGATCGTGTCAGTTTATTGCTACTATTTTCTGCATGTCAAGTATATGTTCCTATGACCATGAGATCATGCAACTCACGGACACCGGAGGAGTGCCTTGTGTGTATCAAACGTCGCAACATAACTGGGTGACTATAAAGGTGCTCTACAAGTATCTCCGAGGGTGTCTATTGGTTGGCATGGATCAAGACTGGGATTTGTTACTCTGTGTGACGGAGAGGTATCTCAGGGCCTACTCGGTAATACAACATCACAATAAGCCTTGCAAGCAATGTGACTAAGTGTTAGTCACGGGATCTTGTGTTACAGAACGAGTAAAGAGACTTGCCGGTAACGAGGTTGAACTAGGTATGGAGATACTGACGATCGAATCTTGGGCAAGTAACATATCGAAGAACAAAGGGAACATCATATGAGATTAACTGAATCCTTGACATAGTGGTTCGACCGATAAAGATCTTCGTAGAATATGTAGGAACCAATATGGGCATCCAGGTCCCACTATTGGTTATTGACCGTAGAGGTGTCTCGGTCATGTCTACATAGTTCTCGAACCCGCAGGGTCTGCACACTTAAGGTTCGGTGACGTTTCGGTAGTATAAAGTTATGTATGGTGGTTACCTAAGGTTGTTCGGAGTCCCGGATGAGATCCCGGATGTCACGAGGAGCTCCGAAATGGTCCAGAGGTAAAGATTGATATATAGGAAGGCCTATTTTGTGTTGGGGAACGTCGCATGGGAAACAAAAATTTTCCTACGCACACGCAAACCTATCCATGGTGATGAGCATCTACGAGAGGGAGAGTGGATCTACGTACCCTTGTATATCGCTAAGCGGGAAGCGTTAAGAAACGCGGTTGGTGTAGTCGAACTTCTTCGCGATCCAAATCGCCGAGCGTCCCGCGATCCAATCACGAACCGTCCCGCGAACACATCATGATCCGTCTAGCGAACTCATCACGATCCGTCTCACGATCTTGATCACGATCTGTCCTGCGAACTCATCACGATCCGTTCCGCGATCACATCACGAACCGTCTCGCGATCTCGATCACGGTCCTTCCGATCTAGCGCCGAACGGACGACACCTTCGCGTTCAGCACACGTGCAGCTTGATGACGATCTCCACCGTCTCGATCCAGCGAGAGGAGGTGGAGAGGAGAGAGAGTTCACCGACAGGGTGACGGCGCTCCGGTGATGGTGGTGGAGCAATTCCGGCAGGGCTTCGCCTAAGCGCTGCAGAAAACCGATCTAGAGGAGAAACTATGCACCGGTGGAACGGGTAGCACGTGGCCGGAAATTCTGTCCAAAAACCACCCAATACACTAGTATATATAGGAGGAGAGGAGAGGAGAGGCAGCCAAGGCCTTTGGGTCGGCCGAAATAGGAGGTGGGAAGCAATCCTACTTCACCTCCAATCCTAGTTAGAGTAGGATTGCCTCCTATTGGCTGATTTTCCACTTTTTGCTTTAGGTCTTTCTCTCCTGCGCCATGCGCCTTTGTGGCTGTTTTCCCAGCCCACTAAGGGCTGGTTATTATTCTCCCACAGCCCATGGAACTCTTGGGGTCGAAATACCCCTCCCGGAGGCCTCCCGGTACACTACCGGCACTCCCGGTACACTACCGGCACTCCCGGTACACTACCGATGAGCCCGAAACTTTTCCGGAAACCAAACTGGGACTTCCTATATATGAATCTTTACCTCTGGACCATTTTGGAGCTCCTCGTGATGTCCGGGATCTCATCCGGGACTCCGAGCAAACTTCGGTCACCACCATACATAACTCTACACTACCGAAACGTCACCGAACCTTAAGTGTGCAGACCCTGCGGGTTAGAGAACTATGTAGACATGACCGAGACACCTCTACGGTCAATAACCAATGGCAGGACCTGGACGTCCACATTGATTCCTACATATTCTACGAAGATCTTTATCGGTCGAACCTCTATGTCAAGGATTCAGTTAATCCCGTATAACGTTCCCTTTGTTCTTCAGTATGTTACTTGCCCGAGATTCGATCGTCGGTATCTCCATACCTAGTTCAACCTTGTTACCGGCAAGTCTCTTTACTCGTTCCATAATACAAGATCCCGCAACTAACAATTAGTCACATTGCTTGCAAGTCTTATTGTGATGTTACATTACCGAGTGGGCCCCGAGATACCTCTCCGTCACACGGAGTAACAAATCCCTGTCTCAATCCATGCCAACTCAACAGACACCATCGGAGATACCTGTAGAGCACCTTTATAGTCACCCAGTTACGTTGCGACGTTTGATACACACAAGGCACTCCTCCGATATCTGTGAGTTGCATGATCTCATGGTCATAGGAACACATACTTGACATGCGGAAAACAATAGCAATAAACTGACACGATCATATGCTACGTTTGCAGTTTGGGTCTTGTCCATCAAATCATTCTCCTAATAATGTGACCCCGTTATCAAATGACATATCATGTCCATGGCTAGGAAACCTTAACCATCTTTTGATCAACGAGCTAGTCTATTAGAGGCATACTAGGGACATGGTTTTGTCTATGTATCCACACATGCATCTAAGTCTCCGATCAATACAATTATAGCATGGATAATAAACAATTATCATGAACAAGGAAATATGATAATAACTAATTTATGATTGCCTCTAGGGCATATTTCCAACAGTCTGCCACTTGCACTAGAGTCAATAATCTAGTTCACATCACCATGTGATTCACATTGTTATGAATCTAACACCCAATGAGTTCTAGGGCTCGATCATGCTTTGCATGTGAGAGAGGTCTTATAGTCAATGGGTCTGTGATATTCAGATCCGTGTGTACTTTGCAAATCTCTATGTCAAACCGTAAACATTGCTACCACACTCCGCTCGGTACTATTCCAAATGGCTGCTCCACTATACGTATCCGGATTGCTACTACGAGTCATCCGGATTAGTGTTAAAGCTTGTATCGACGTAACTCCTTACGACGAACTCTTTATCACCTCCATAATCGAGAAACATCTCCTTAGTCTCTTAGTTACTGAGGATAATCTTGACCGCTGTCCAATGATCCACTCATGGTTCACTCTTGTACCCCCTGACGGACTCATGGCAAGGCACACACAGGTGCGGTACACAGCATGGCATAATATAGAGCCTATGGCTAAGGCATAGGGGACGACGTTCGTCCTTTCTCTTTCGTCTGCCGTTGTCGATCTTTGAGTCTCACTCAACTTTCACACCTTACAAATCAGGCGAGAACTCTTTCTCTGACTGATCCATTTTGAACTCTTTCAAAATCTTGTCAAGGTATGCACTCATTGAAAGTCTCATCAAGTCATCCTTGATCTATCTCTATAGATCTTGATGCTCAACAATTAGGTAGTTTTATCGAGGTTTTACTTTGAAAATCACTTTCCAAACAACTGTTTATGCTTTCCAGAAATTCTACATTATTTTCGATCAACAATATGTCATCCATATATACTTATCAGAAATTCTATAGTGCTCCCACTCACTTTATTGTAAATACAAGTTTCTCGTAAACTTTGTATAAACTCAAAAACTTTGATCAACTCATCAAAGCGTATATTCCAACTCCGAGATGCTTGCTTCAGTCCATAGAAGGATCACTGAAGCTTGCTCACCTTTTAGCATCCTTAGGACTGACAAAACCTTCTGGTTGTATCACATACAACCTTTCCTCAAGTAAACCGTTAAGGAAACGATGTTTTGACATCCATCTGCCAGATTTCATAATTGAAAATGCAGCAACTACTAACATAATTCCAACAGACTTTTAGCATCGCTACGAGTGAGAAAGCCTCATCGCAGTCAACTCCTTGAACTTGTCACAAACATCTTTGCAACAAGTCGAGCTTTACAAATGGTGACATTTACCATCAGTGTCTGTCTTCATTTTAAAGATCTATATGTACTCAACGACCAGCTGTCCAACGATCAAGTCTACCAAAGTCTATACTTGGTTTTCATACATGGATCCTATCTCGGGTTTCATGGCCTCCAACCATTTGTCGGAATCCGGGCCCATCATCGCTTATCCATAGCTCGTAGGTGCATCGTTTTCCAACAACATGACCTCCAAGACAGGGTTGCCGTACCGCTCAGGAGCAGTACACATCCTTGTCGACCTACGAAGTTCGATAGTAACTTGATCCTAAAGCTTCATGATCATCATCATTAATTTCCTCTTCAACTAACGTAGGCTTCACAGAAACATCTTTCTGCGTTGCGCTACTCTCTGGTTGAACAAAGGTTTAACAACCTCATCAAGTTCTATCTTCCTCCCACTCAATTCTTTTGAGAGAAACATTTCCTCGAGAAAGGATCCGTTTAAGCAACAAACACTTTGCACTTGGATCTGAGATAGAAGGTTCACCCAACTGATCTTAGGGTATTCTATGAAGATGCATTTGTTCGCCTTGGGTTCGACCTCATTAGGTGAAAACATTTTCCACACAAGCGTCGCAGCCCCAAACATTAAGAAATGACATCTTAGGTTTCTATCAAACCATAATTCATGCGATGTCATCTCAACGGATTTAGATGGTGCCCTTTTTAAAGTGAATGTAGTTGTCTCTAATGCATAACCCCAAAATTATAGTAGTAAAACGACAAGAGACATCATAGCACGCACCATGTCCAATAGAGCATAACTATGATGTTCGGACACACCATCACACTATGGTGTGCCAGGTGGCGTTTAGTTGTGAAACAACTTTCACATTGTCTTAAGTTGTATGCCAAACTCGTGACTCAGATATTCACCTCCAGGATCATATCGCAGTTATTTTTATCTTCTTGTCACGATGATCTTTAAACTTCACTCTGAATTTGCTTGAACCTTTCAAACGATTCAGACTTGTGTTTCATTAAGTAAATATACACTATATCTACTCAAATCATCAGTGAAGGTAAGAAAATAACGATATCCACTGCACACTACAAGACTCACTAGATTGCATACATCAACATGTATCATTTCCAATGAATCACTTGCCCGCTCCATCCAACGGGGTCCTTTAGTCATCTTGCCCAAGAGGCATGGTTCACATGCCTCAACCGATTCAAAATCGAATAAGTCCAAATATCCATCACCATGGAGTTTCTTCATGCGCTTTATACCAATATGACATTTTGCGGCAGTGCCACAAGTATGTGGTACTATCATTATTTAACTTTGTATCTTTTGACATCAATGTTATGAACATGTGTATTACTACGATCAAGATTTCAACAAACCATTCTCACTGGGTGCATGACCATTGAAGGTATTATTCATGTAAACAGAATAACTATTATTCTCTGACTTAAATGAATAACCGTATTGCAACAAACATGATCTAATCATGTTCATGCTCAACGCAAAACACCAAATAACATTTATTTAGGTTCGTCACTAATCCTGAAGGTAGAGAGAGCGTGCGATGTTGATCACATCAACCTTGGAAACATTTCCAACACACATCGTCACCTCACCCTTAGCTAGTTCTCCGTTTATTCTGGAGCTTTTATTTCGAGTTACTAACATTTAGCAACCGAACCGGTATCCAATCCCCAGGTGCTACTAGGAGTACTAGCAAGGTACACATCAATAACTCGTATATCAAATATACTTCTGTTGATGTTGCTAGCCTTCTTATCTACCAAGTATCTAGGGTTGTTCCACTTCAGCGACCTCTCACCTCATAATAGAAGCACTTAGTATCGGGTTTGAGTTCAACTTTGGGTTGCTTCACTGGAGCAGCAACTGACTTGCTATCCATGAAGTTTCCCTCCTTGCTCTTGCCCTTTTCGAAACTAGTGGTTTGATTAACCATCAACACTTGACGCTCCTTCTTGATTTCTACCTTCGCGGTGTCAAACATCGCGAACAGCTCAGGCATCAATACTTCTATCCCTGGTGTATTATAGTTCATCACTAAGTTCTAGTAGCTGTAGTGACAGTGACTTGGAGAACTATATCAATCACTATCTTATCTGGAAGATCAACTCCCACTTGATTCAAGAGATTGTAGTACCCAGACAACCTGAGTACATGCTCAACGATTGAGCTATTCTCCTTCATCTTACAGGCAAAGAATCTTGTTGGAGATCTCATATCTCGCAACACAGGCACGAGCCTGAGATCACAATCTCTGCTCCTAGAACATCTCATATGTTCCGTGACGTTCAAAATGTTTCAGAGCCTCAATTCTAAGCCGTAATGCATGACGCACTAAACTATCAAGTAGTCATCGAAACGTGCCTGTCAGATGTTCACAACATCTATAGACGACGCTAGAGGGGGTGGCGCACCGAGCGGTGCATTAAGGACATAAGACTTCTGTGCAGCAATGAGGACAATCCTCAGATCACGGACCCAGTCTGCAATATTTCTACCAACATCTTTCAACTCTATTTCTCTAGGAACATATAAAAATTTAAGGGAGCTACAACGCGAGCTAGTAATCTACAACATAATTTGCACAGACACTTTGACTATGTTCATGATAATGAGTTCAATTAATCATATTACTTAAGAACTCCCACTCAAATTGACATCCCTCCGATCATTCGAGTGATACATGATCCAAATTCACCAACTCAAGTCCGATCATCACGTGAGTTGAGGTGGCTGCAATGGTGAACATCATTATGTTGATCATATCTACTATATGACTCATGTTCGACCTTTCGGTCTCTCGTGTTCCGAGGCCATGTCTGTACATGCTAGGCTCGTCAAGTTTAACCCGAGTGTTCTGCACGTGCAAATCTGGCTTGCACCCGTTGTATGTGAACGTAGAGTCTATCACACCCGATCATCACGTGGTGTCTCAACACGACGAACTTTCGCAACGGTGCATGCTCGGGGAGAACACAGTTCATCTTGAAATTCAAGTGAGGGATCACCTTATAATGCTACCGCCGTACTAAGCAAAACAAGGTGCATAAAAGGATTAACATCTCATGCAATTCATAAGTGACATGATATGGCCATGAACTTGTGTTTGAGATCTCCATCTTCGAAACACCGGCATGATCTCCATCGTCACCGGCACAACACCATGATCTCCATCAATGTGTTGCCATTGGGGTTGTGGCGCCAACCCTGCTTCTACTTCTATTGCTACCGCTTAGCGATAAAGTAAAGCATTACATAGCGCTTAATGATTGACACACAGGTCATACAATAATTAAAGACAACCCTATGGCTCCTGCCGGTTGCCGTACTCAACGACATGCAAGTCATGAAATTCTATACATCACATGATCATCTCATACATCACATATATCTCATCATGTAATTGGCCATATCACATCACAACATACCCTGCAAAAACAAGTTAGACGTCCTCTAATTGTTGTTGCATGTTTTACGTGGCTGCTACGGGTATCTAGCAAGAACGATTATCACCTACGCATAAACCACAACGGTGATACATAGATTGCTTTTCAACCTTCTCAAGGACCGCCTTTGTCGGATCCGATCCAACTAAAGTGAGAGAAACTGTCACCCGCAAGCCATCTAAGCAACAAGTTGCGTCGAGGGAACCGGTCTCTCATAAGCGTACGAGTAATGTTGGTCCGGGCCGCTTCATCTCACAATCCCGCTGAACCAAAATCCGACCAAGGGAGGAAGCAATCTAAGCATCAACGCCCACAAACCTTTTGTGTTCTACTCGAGATCTCATCGAACCATCAACCTAGCTCATGATGCCACTGTTGGGGAACGTCGCATGGGAAACAAAATTTTTCCTACGCACACGCAAACCTATCCATGATGATGAGCATCTACGAGAGGGAGAGTGGATCTATGTACGCTTGTAGATCGCTAAGCGGGAAGCGTTAAGAAACACGGTTGGTGTAGTGGAACTTCTTCGCGATCCAAATCGCCGAGCGTCCCACAATCCAATCACGAATTGTCCCGCGAACACATCATGATCCGTCCCACGAACTCATCACGATCCGTCTCACGATCTTGATCATGATCTGTCCCGCGAACTCATCACGATCCGTTCTGTGATCACATCACAAACCGTCTCGTGATCTCGATCACGGTCCTTCCGATCTAGCGCCCAACGGACGGCACCTCCGCGTTCAGCACACGTGCAGCTTGATGACGATCTCCACCGTCTCGATCCAGCGAGAGGAGGTGGAGAGGAGAGAGAGTTCACCGGCAGGGTGACGGCGCTCCGGTGATGGTGGTGGAGCAATTCCGGCAGGGCTTCGCCTAAGCGCTGCAGAAAACCGATCTAGAGGAGAAACTATGCACCGGTGGAACGGGTAGCATGTGGCCGGAAATTCTGTCCAAAAACCACCCAATCCACTAGTATATATAGGAGGAGAGGAGAGGAGAGGCAGCCAAGGCCTTTGGGTCGGCCGAAATAGGAGGTGGGAAGCAATCCTACTTCACCTCCAATCCTAGTTGGAGTAGGATTGCCTCCTATTAGCTGATTTTCCACTTTTTGCTTTAGGACTTTCTCTCCTGCACCATGGGCCTTTGTGGCTGTTTTACCAGCCCACTAAGGTCTGGTTATTATTCTCCCACAGCCCATGGACCTCTTGGGGTCGAAAGACCCCTCCCGGAGGCCTCTCGGTACACTCCCGGCACTCCCGGTACACTACCGATGAGCCCGAAACTTTTCCAGAAACCAAACTGGGACTTCCTATATATGAATCTTTACCTCCGGACCATTCCGGAGCTCCTCGTGACATCTCGGATCTCATCCGGGACTCTTAACAAACTTCGGTCACCACCATACATAACTCTACACTACCGAAACGTCACCGAACCTTAAGTGTGCAGACCCTGCGGGTTTGAGAACTATGTAGACATGACCGAGACACCTCTACGGTCAATAACCAATGGCGGGACCTGGACGTCCACATTGGTTCCTACATATTCTACGAAGATCTTTATCGGTCGAACCTCTATGTCAAGGATTCAGTTAATCCCGTATAACGTTCCCTTTGTTCTTCGGTATGTTACTTGCCTGAGATCCGATCGTCGGTATCTCCATACCTAGTTCAACCTCGTTACCGGCAAGTCTCTTTACTCGTTCCGTAATACAAGATCTCGCAACTAACAATTAGTCACATTGCTTGCAAGGCTTATTGTGATGTTGCATTACCGAGTGGGCCCCGAGATACCTCTCCGTCACACGGAGTAACAAATCCCTGTCTCAATCCATGCCAACTCAACAGACACCATCGGAGATACCTATAGAGCACCTTTATAGTCACCCAGTTACGTTGCGACATTTGATACACACAAGGCACTCCTCCGATATCTGTGAGTTGCATGATCTCATGGTCATAGGAACACATACTTGACATGCCGAAAACAGTAGCAATAAACTGACACGATCATATGCTACGTTTGCAGTTTGGGTCTTGTCCATCACATCATTCTCCTAATGATGTGACCCCGTTATCAAATGAAATCTCATGTCCATGGCTAGGAAACCTTAACCATCTTTTGATCAACGAGCTAGTCTATTAGAGGCATACTAGGGACATGGTTTTGTCTATGTATACACACATGCATCTAAGTCTCCGATCAATACAATTATAGCATGGATAATAAACGATTATCATGAACAAGCAAATATGATAATAACTAATTTATTATTGCCTCTAGGGCATATTTCCAACATTTTGGTCGTCGAAAAAGTTTCGGGCTCATCGGTAGTGTACCGGGAGTACCGATAGTGTACTAGGAGACCATCGGGAGGGGTATTTCGACCCAAGAGGCTACATGGGCTGTGGTAGAATGAATACCAGCCCTTAGTGGGCTGGTGGAAGTCCCACACAAGTCCCATGCGACTGGGAAGAAAAGCCCAAAGAGAAAAAGGTGGGAAAAGGCAAAAAGGCCAAAATAAGGAGGAATCCTAGTCCTACTAGGATTGGAGGAGGATTCCTCCTCTCCTCACACTTCGGCCGAAGCCTAGAGGGCTTGGCCCTTGCGCCAAGTCTCCTCCTCTCTTCCTCTTATATATACTAGAGATTTTAGGGGTTTTGCACGAGATTTTCAGCCACGTGCTACCCGTTCCTCTAGTGCATAGTTTCTCCTCTAGATCGGTTTTCTATTGTGCTTAGGCAAAGCCGTGCCGGAATTGCTCCACCACCATTGCTGCGATGCTGTCACGCTGCCGGAGAACTTGTCTACCTCTCCACTCCCGCTTGCTGGATCAAGAAGGCGGAGATCGTCATCAAGCTGTATGTGTGCTGAACACGGAGGTGCCGTCCGTTTGGTGCTTGATCAGGACGGATCGTGATTGGATCGCGGGACGCTCGGCGATTTGGATCGCGAAGACGTTCGACTACACCAACCGTGTTTCTTAACGCTTCCCATTTAGCGATCTACAAGGGTACGTAGATCCACTCTCCCTCTCGTAGATGCTCATCACCATGGATAGATCTTGCGTGTGCGTAGGAATTTTTTTGTTTCCCATGCAATGTTCCCCAACAGATGGGTTGGATGAGATTTATCATGAATTGAGTTAGTTTTGTTAGGGTTTGCTCCCTAATATCCACTATGTTCTGAGATTGATGTTGCTATGACTTTGCTATGCTTAATGCTTGTCACTAGGGCCCGAGTGCCATGATTTAAGATCTAAACCTATTATGTTTTCAAGAATATATATGTGTTCTTGATCCTATCTTGCAAGGTGTAGACACCTATTATGAGTTATGATTCGCATCCCCCAGGGTGACAATAACTGGGATTCTTTCCGGTGATTACCATAGTTTGAGGAGTTCATGTATTCACTAAGTGCTAATGCTTTGGTCCGGTTCTCTATTAAAAGGAGGCCTTAATATCCCTTAGTTTCCATTAGGACCGCACTGCCACAGGAGGGTAGGACAAAAGATGCCATGCAAGTTCTTTTGCATAAGCACGTATGACTATATATGGAATACATGCCTACATTACATTGATGAATTGGAGCTAGTTCTGTGTTACCCTATGTTATAACTGTTGCATGATGAATGCCATTCGACATAGTTATCCATCACCGATCCATTGTGTCATGGATTTGTCACGACAGATGTACGGGTTAACGGACTTAGGTGTGAGGCCAATTGCAACTATGTGGTGGCTTGAGAGGGGTTGGTCAGAATCGAGAGACGCGAGTTTACCCAGGTTCGGCCCCTCCGATGGAGGTAAAAGCCTACGTCCTTCTTGTCTTGTATTGATGATGATGATGACAATCTTGGTTACAAGGGTGTTGTCTAGACTCTAAAACTTGTGGCTTGTCTATTGAGACGTCTAAAAACTTGTCCCTCCGGGGGTGCTCTCCTCCTCCTTATATAGGTGGAGAGGGTAGGTTTACAAATAGAGTCCTACTGGAGTAGGATTAGGACTAGTCTCTCTTGAATCCTAATCAGGGTCTTGTTTCCTTTGTGAGGGAATCATTTCTCTCCTTGGGCCTTCTCTTGTGAGCCGCCTGGCACCAGCTTACACACTGGTCCTTGGGCCTTGTCGCTAGTCTAACATGCCTGCCGGGTTACCAATGAATCGTCAAGTCTTGACCGGGTCTCTAGTGAGTTGCTAAGTCCTGGCCGAGTCATACTTTCGTCCGGATTATACCGCGGGGTATATCCTCGACATTAGCCCCCAGGTTAGCTTGAATTTATTCATGGTAACCTCCTGAAATAGGAATAGTAAATATGTTAAGTGGCTGGCTTGCTCCTTTGGCCGGCTTATGAAGTGGCTCCTCAGAAATCCGGGTCTTTTCTTCATATGAATGAGTCATCTTGAAAATTGTCTTGCTTGTCAGTGTCTTTTGAAAAATATTAGGAATAGAATACCCATATGCCATTGAGTCGGCTTCCAATATTTTGGCTTAATGAAAATCTTGAAAATGAGAAATCCTCATGATGTAGATCCGGACTTCCATTGTTGTGAACCAGGGCGCCTTATATAAACTCTAGCGGGTTATAATCTTTTGATAATGCCAGGTCATGAATGTTGGTGACGCTGGGTCTAACAACTGAACTCCATAATTAACATCTTGAAAATTCTCCTCAAAGTTTTTGATATGTCCATATTACCTGTAGCCCCAAAGCTCCGAGATTTATCCATGATGCATTTGTGCTTTGCAATAATATATTGGACTGTGTAGCCCCCAAGTGTCGGGTTGTCCTGCCTGCAGCAACCTAGGACTTATAACTATCTTATACCTTATGAAACTTCAGCAGGTGTAGCCCCCAAGGGCTGGCTCATTAGAATGTGATGCGCCCGATCTTCAATTTGAACTTCTTAATCTTTCAAACAGTTGAGTACTATAGCCCCCAAGTGTCGTGGTGCATGCTTTTAGTGACAGGGGACTTGCATACTTGATATAAACTATATTTGAATGATGTAGCCCCCAAGTGTCGGGTCGTCTGCCTGCGGCAACTCGGGACTTTGTGCCAACTGTTGTGGTTGTAATATAACCCAAAATGAATATCCTGGAATAATCCCTTTGTCTTTGACATGAAATCCCTGCTCATGGTTGTGATGCAACCCGACAAATATAGATTTGATAAATCCATGAGTGTTGTAGATTACTACAGAGCACAATTGAAGAATTCGAGAACTGGTCAATTAGATGACATGGCATTATATCTGATAGGACGGATCTTCAAGAATAATCAACTTTCCAATCTAGCTTGAAAAAACGCCAATCAATTAATACTGGTTATGATAAACCATGATGAAAATCCAGCCATTTTGGCTATCAAAGATCTATTTGTTCTTGCAGAAGTTCTTCATCATACTTAACAACGGTTCATCCTGTTGGGGAACGTTGTATGGGAAACAAAAAAAATTCCTACGCACACGCAAGATCTATCCATGGTGATGAGCATCTACGAGAGGGAGAGTGGATCTACATACCCTTGTAGATCGCTAAGCGGGAAGCGTTAAGAAACGCGGTTGATGTAGTCAAACGTCTTCGCGATCCAAACTGCCGAGCGTCTCGCGATCCCATCACGATCCGTCCCACTATCCAATCATGATCCGTCCCGCGATCTCATCATGATCCGTCCCGTGATCCAATCACAAATCGTCTCGCGATCTTGATCACGGTCCTTCCGATCTAGCGCCGAACGGACGACACCTCCGCGTTCAGCACACGTACAACTTGATGACGATCTCCGCCTTCTTTATCCAGCAAGAGGGAGTGGAGAGGTAGATGAGTTCTCCGACAGCGTGACGGCATTGCGGCGATGGTTGTGGAGCAATTCCAGCAGGGCTTCGCCTAAGCACCGCTGAAACCGATCTAGAGGAGAAACTACAAACTAGAGGTGAGGCATCACGTGGCTTAGGGTTTCTTGATGTGTTCCAAGTGCTAGCCCCGCCCCTTTATTTATATTCTAAGCCTTGGGGTCGAAACTTGGAGAAAAATCCTCCTCAAGGTCGGTTTTCCCGCAAGGCAAGAGTCCTTCTCGGACTCCAGGACCAGACGCCAAGGTCCTCGGCGTCTGGCCCCAGACGCCAGGGTCCCTGGCCTCCGCAAAACAGCTTTTGCACCTTCCTAAAGCCTCATGGGCTTTACCCCTTGGCCCAAATAAAGTGTCCTTGTACCCCGAACATTTCGGAAAACATCCGAAACTATTTCCGGTGAATTCCGGAACCCTTTCGGAGACCAAACACTATTATCCCATATATCAATCTTTACCTCCGGACCATTCCAGAGCTCCTCGTGATGTCCAGGATCTCATCCGGGACTCTGGACAACCTTCAGTCACCACCATACATAACTCTATACTACCGAAACGTCACTAAACCTTAAGTGTGCAGACCCTGCAGGTTCGAGAACTATGTAGACATGACTGAGACACCTCTACGGTCAATAACCAATAGCAAGACCTGGATGCCCATATTGGTTCCTACATATTCTATGAAGATCTTTATCGGTCAAACCTCTATGTCAAGGATTCAATTAATCTCTTATGCTGTTCCCTTTGTTCTTCGGTATGTTACTTGCCCGAGATTCGATCGTCGGTATCTGTATACCTAGTTCAACCTCGTTACCAGCAAGTCTCTTTACTCGTTTCGTAATACAAGATCCCGTGGCTAACACTTTAGTCACATTGATTGTAAGGCTTGTTGTGATGTTGTATTACTGAGTGGGCCCTGAGATACCTCTCCGTCACACGGAGTAACAAATCCCAGTCTTGATCCATGCCAACCCAACAGACACCCTCGGTGATACCTGTAGAGCACCTTTATAGTCACCCAGTTATGTTGCGACGTTTGATACACACAAGGTACTCCTCTGGTGTTAGTGAGTTGCATGATCTCATGGTCATAGGAACAGATACTTGACATGCAGAAAACTGTAGCAATAAACTGACACGATCATATGCTACGTTTATAGTTTGGGTCTTGTCCATCACATCATTCTCCTAATGATGTGATCCCGTTATCAAATGACATCTCATGTCAATGGCTAGGAAACCTTGACCATCTTTGATCAACGAGCTAGTTTTCTAGAGGCATACTAGGGACACAGTGTTGTCTATATACCCACACATGTATTTAGTTTCCAATCAGTACAATTATAGCATGGATAATAAACGATTATCATGAACAACGAAATATGATAATAACTAATTTATTATTGCCTCTAGGGCATATTTCCAATAGTCTCCCACTTGCACTAGAGTCAATAATGTAGTTAACATCACCATGTGATTCACATTGTTATGAATCTAACACCCAATGAGTTCTGGGGCTCGATCATGCTTTGCATGTGTGAGAGGTCTTTTAGTCAACGGGTCTGCGTCATTCATATCTATGTGTACTTTGAAAATCTCTATGTCATACTGTAGACACTGCTACCACACTCCACTTGGAGCTATTCCAAATGGTTGCTCCACTATACGTATCCGGATTTCTACTAAGAGTCATCCGGATTGGTGTTAAAGCTTGCATCGATGTAACTCTTTACGACAAACCCTTTATCACCTCCATAATCGAGAAACATTTCCTTAGTCTTTTAGTTAATAAGGATAATCTTGACCGTTGTCCAGTGATCCACTCCTGGATCACTCTTGTACCCCTTGACGGACTCATGGCAAGGCACACACAGGTGCGGTACATAGCATGACATACTATATAGAGCCTATGGCTAAAGCATAGGGGACGACCTTCATCCTTTCTCTTTCTTATGCCGTGGTCAAGCTTTGAGTCTTACTCAACTTTACACCTTAAATCAGGCAAGAACTCTTTCTCTGACTGATCCATTTTGAACTCTTTCAAAATCTTGTCAAGGTATGTACTCATTGAAAGTCTCATCAAGCATCTTGATGTATCTCTATATATCTTGATGCTCAACAATTAGGTAGAATTATCCAGGTCTTGCTTTGAAAAACTCTTTTCAAACAACTGTTCATGCTTTCCAGAAATTGTACATCATTTCCGATCAACAATATGTCATCCACATATGCTTATCAGAAACTCTATAGTGCTCCCACTCACTTTATTGTAAATACAAGTTTCTCATAAATTTTGTATAGACTCAAAAACTTTGATCACCTCATCAAAGTGTATATTCCAACTTCGAGATGCTTGCTCCAGCCCATAGAAGGATTGCTGGAGGTCGCACACCTTTTAGCATCGTTAGGACTGACAAAACCTTCTGGTTGTATCACATACAACCCTTCCTCAAGTAAACTGTTAAGGAAACGATGTTTTGACATCCATTTGCCAGATTTCATAATTGAAAAATGCAGCAACTGCTAACATAATTCCAACAGACTTTAGCATCGCTGCGAGTGAGAAAGTCTCATCGCAGTCAACTCCTTGAACTTGTCGGAAACTTCTTTGCGACAAGTCGAGCTTTATAAATGGTGACATTTACCATCGGCGTCTATCTTCATCTTAAAGGTCCATTTGTACTCGACGACCTGCCGTCCAACGAGCAAGTCTACCAAAGTCTATACTTGGTTTTCATACATGGATCCTTTATCGGATTTCATGGCCTCTAACCATTTGTCGGAATCCGGGCCCATCATTGCTTCTCCATAGCTTGTAGGCTCATCGTTGTCCAACAACATGACCTCTAAGACAGGGTTACCGTACCACTCAGGAGCATTACACATCCTTGTCGACCTACGAGGTTTGATATTAACTTGATCCGAAGCTTCATGATCATCATCATTAACTTCCTCTTTAACTGACGTAGGCTCCACAGAAACATCTTTCTGCGCTGCACTACTCTCTGGTTGAACAAAGGTTCAACAACCTCATCAAGTTCTATCTTCCTCCCACTTAATTCTTTCGAGAGAAACTCTTTCTCGAGAAAGGACCCGTTTTAGCAACAAACACTTTGCACTTGGATCTGAGATAGAAGGTATACCCAACTGTTCTTAGGGTATTCTATGAAGATGCATTTGTCCGCTTTTGGGTTCGAGCTCATTAGGTGAAAACCTTTTTCACATACGCGTCGCAGCCCCAAACATTAAGAAATGACAGCTCAGGTTTCTGCCAAACCATATGGTGTCATCTCAACGGATTTAGATGGTGCCCTATTTAAAGTGAATGTAGTTGTCTCTAATGCATAACCCCAAAATGATAGTGGTAAAACGATAAGAGACATTATAATTCGCACCATATCCAATAGAGCACGACTATGACGTTCGGACACACCATCACACTATGGTGTTCCAGGTGGCATGAGTAGTGAAACAACTTTCACATTGTCTTAAGTTGTACAGCAAACTCGTAACTCAGATATTCACCTCCACGATCATATCATAGATATCTTATCTTCTCATCACGATGATCTTAAACTTCACTCTGAATTTGCTTGAACTTTTCAAATGATTCAGACTTGTGTTTCATTAAGTAAATATACACTATTATCTACTCAAATCATCAGTGAAGGTAAGAAAATAACGATATCCACCGCACGCTACAAGACTCATTGGATTGCATACATTAACATGTATCATTTCCAATAAATCACTTGCCCGCTCCATCAAACCGGAAAACGGGGTCCTTAGTCATCTTGCCCAAGAGGCATGGTTCGCATGTCTCAACCGATTCAAAAACAAATGAGTCCAAAGATCCGTCAGCATGGAGTTTCTTCATGCGATTTATACCAATATGACATTTAGCAGCAGTGCCACAAGTATGTGGTACTATCATTATTAACTTTGTATCTTTTGTCATCAATGTTATGAACATGTGCATTACTACGATCAAGATTCAACAAACCATTCTCACTGGGTGCATGACCATTGAAGGTATTATTCATGTAAACAGAATAACCATTATTCTCTAACTTAAATGAATAACCGTGTTGCAATAAACATGATCTAATCATGTTCATGCTTAATGCAAACACCAAATAACATTTATTTAGGCTTGTCACTAATCCCGAAGGTAGAGAGAGCATGCGATGTTGATCACATCAACCTTGGAAACATTTCCAACACACATCGTCACCTCACACTTAGCTAGTCTCCGTTTATTCCGTAGCTTTTACTTTGAGTTACTAAAATTTAGCAACCGAACCGGTATCCAATACCTAGGTGCTACTAGGAGTACTAGCAAGGTACTCATCAATAACACGTATATCAAATATACTTTTGTCGACGTTGCCAACCTTCTTATCTACCAAGTATCTAGGGTTGTTCCGCTTCAGCGACCGCTCTCCTCATAATAGAAGCACTTAGTCTCGGGTTTGGGTTCAACTTTGGGTTGCTTCACTGGAGCAGCAACTGACTTGCCATCCATGAAGTTTCCCTCCTTGCACTTGCCCTTCTCGAAACTAGTGGTTTTAGTAACCATCAACACTTGATGCTCCTTCTTGACCTTCGCGGTGTCAAACATCGTGAACAGCTCAGGGATCAATATTTCCATCCCTAGCATTTTATAGTTCATCACGAAGCTGCTTTGTGACAGTGACTTGGAAAACTATATCAATCACTTTCCTATCTGGAAGATCAACTCCCACTCGATTCAAGCGATTGTAGCACCCAGACAATCTGAGCACATGCTCAACGATTGAGCTATTCTCGTTCATTTTGCAGACAAAGAATTTTTTTGGAGATCTCATATCTCACAACACGGGCACGAGCCTGAGATTCCAATTTCAGCTCTTAGAACATCTCATACGTTCCGTGACGATCAAAATGTTTTGGAGCCTCAATTCTAAGCCGTAATGCATTACGCACTAAACTATCAAGTAGTCATCCGAACGTGCCTGTCAGATGTTCACAACATCTACAGACGATGCTATAGGGGGTGGCACACCGAGCGGTGCATTAAGGACTTAAGCCTTCTGTGCAGCAATGAGGAAAATCCTCGGATCACGGACCCTGTCCGCAATATTGCTACCATCATCTTTCAACTCTATTTCTCTAGGAACATATAAAAATTCAAGGGAGCTACAACGTGAGCTACAACATAATTTGCAAAGACACTACTGACTATGTTCATGTTAATGAGTTCAATTAATCATATTACTTAAGAACTCCCACTCAAATTGACATCCCTCTGGTCATCCGAGTGATACATGATCCAAATTCACCAACTCAAGTCCGATCATCACATGAGTTGAGGTGGTTTCAATGGTGAACATCATCATGTTGATCATATCTACTATATGACTCATGTTTGACCTTTCGGTCTCTTGTGTTCTGAGGCCATGTCTGTACATGCTAGGCTCGCCAAGTTTAACCCGAGTGTTCTGCATGTGCAACACTGGCTTGCACCCATTGTATGTGAACGTAGAGTCTATCACACCCGATCATCACGTGGTGTCTCAACACGACGAACTTTTGCAACGGTGCACACTCGGGGAGAACACAATTGATCTTGAAATTTAAGTGAGGGATCACCTTATAATGCTACCGTCGTCCTAAGCAAAACAAGGTGCATAAAAGGATTAACATCACATGCAAATCATAAGTGACATGATATGGCCATGAACTTGTGCTTTTGATCTCCATCCTAAAGCAGTGGCATGATCTCCATCGTCACCGGCACAACACCATGATCTCCATCATCATGATCTCCATCATTGTGTCACCATCGGGGTTGTCGCGCCCACCATGCTCATACTACTGTGGGTATCGTTTAGCGATAAAGTAAAGCATTACATAGTGCTTAATGATTGACACGTAGGTCATACAATAATTAAAGACAACCCTATGGATCTCGTCGGTTGCCATACTCATCGACATGCAAGTCATGATATTCTATACAATACATGATCATCTCATACATCACATATATCTCATCATGTAATTAGCCATATCACATACAACATACCCTGAAAAAACAAGTTAGACGTCCTCTAATTGTTGTTGCAAGTTTTACGTGGCGGCTACGGGTATCTAGCAAGAACAATTGTCACCTATGCAAAACCACAACGGTGATACATAAGTTGCTTTTCAACCTTCTCAAGGACCGCCTTTGTCGAATCCGATCCAACTAAAGTAGGAGAAACAAACACCCGCCGACCATCTTTGTGCAACGAGGTTACACGTCAGTCGATGGAACCGGTCTCTTGTAAGCGTACGAGTAAGGTTGGTCCGGGCCGCTTCATCCCACAATACCGCTGAACCAAAACACGACCAAGGGAGGAAGCAATCTAAGCATCAACGCCCACAAACTCTTTGTGTTCTACTCGAGATATCATCTACACATAGACCTAGCTCATGATGCCACTGTTGGGGAACGTTGTATGGGAAACAAATTTTTTCCTACGCACACGCAAGATCTATCCATGGTGATGAGAATCTACGAGAGGGAGAGTGGATCTACACACCCTTGTAGATCGCTAAGCAGGAAGCGTTAAGAAACGCGGTTGATTTAGTCAAACGTCTTCACGATCCAAATCGCCGAGCGTCCCGTGATCCCATCACGATCCGTCCCACGATCCAATCACGATCCGTCCCGCGATGTCATCATGGTCCGTCCCGCGATCCAATCACGAATCGTCTCGCAATCTTGATCACGGTCCTTCCGATCTAGCGCCGAACGGATGGCACCTCCGTGTTCAGCACACGTACAGCTTGATGACGATCTCTGCCTTCTTGATCGAGTAAGAGGGAGCAGTGAGGTAGACGAGTTCTCCGGCAGCGCGAGGGCGTTGCGGCGATGGTGGTGGAGCAATTCCAGCAGGGTTTCGCCTAAGCACCACTGAAACCGATCTAGAGGAAAACTACGAGGAGAGGCAACACGTGGCTTAGGGTTTCTTGATGTGTTCCAAGTGCTAGCGCCGCCCCTTTATTTATATGCTGAGCCTTGGGGTCAAAACTTGGAGAAAAATCCTCCTGAAGGTCGGTTTGCCCGCAAGGCAAGAGTCCTTCTCGGACTCCAGGACCAGACGCCAAGGTCCTCGGCGTCTGGCCCCTGGCCTCCGCAAAACAGCTTTTGCACCTTCCTAAAGCCTCATGGGCTTTACCCCTTGGCCCAAATAAAGTATCCTTGTACCCCAAACATTTCGGAAAACTTCCGAAACTATTTCCGGTGAATTCCGGAACCCTTCCAGAGACCAAACACTATTATCCCATATATCAATATTTACCTCCGGACCATTCCAGAGCTCCTCGTGACGTCCGGGATCTCATCCGGGACTCCGAACAAC
Organism: Hordeum marinum; assembly: GCA_022496015.1. Lineage (NCBI taxonomy): Eukaryota > Viridiplantae > Streptophyta > Magnoliopsida > Poales > Poaceae > Hordeum > Hordeum marinum. The sequence goes on from CM039678.1 coordinate 116,937,610, forward strand.
CTTCGTTCACCACCATACATAACTCTATACTACCAAAACATCACTGAACCTTAAGTGTGCAGACCCTGCGGGTTCGAGAACTGTAGACATGACTGAGACACCTCTACGGTCAATAACCAATAGCGAGACCTGGATGCCCATATTGGTTCCTACATATTGTACGAAGATCTTTATCGGTCGAACCTCTATGTCAAGGATTCAGTTAATCCCGTATGCTCTTCCCTTTGTTCTTCGGTATGTTACTTGCCCGAGATTCGATCGTCGGTATCTGTATACCTAGTTCAACCTCGTTACCGGCAAGTCTCTTTACTCGTTCTGTAATACAAGATCCCGTGGTTAACACTTTAGTCACATTGCTTGCAAGGCTTGTTGTGATGTTGTATTGCCCTGAGATACCTCTCCGTCACACGGAGTAACAAATCCCAGTCTTGATCCATGCCAACCCAACAAACACCCTCAGAGATACCTGTAGAGCACCTTTATAGTCACCTAGTTACGTTGCGACGTTTGATACACACAAGTTACTCCTTCGGTGTTAGTGAGTTGTATGATCTCATGGTCATAGGAACAGATACTTGACATGCAGAAAACTGTAGCAATAATCTGACACGATCATATGCTACGTTTATAGTTTGGGTCTTGTCCATCACATCATTCTCCTAATGATGTGATCCCGTTATCAAATGAAATCTCATGTCAATGGCTAGGAAACCTTGACCATCTTTGATCAACGAGCTAGTTTTCTAGAGGCATACTAGGGACACAATGTTGTCTATATACCCACACATGTATTTAGTTTCCAATCAATACAATTATAGCATGGATAATAAACATAAACAAGATATAATATATTCTGCATTGTTGTAAGGGCGGCTTGAAACAACATAACCCGGAGATCTTAATATCTGCATAGCCTTGCTTGATCTTTCACAATCTTGCTCTGGCCCGACTTATAACATGAATGCAATGTATGATGCAATATATGGTGCAATGTATGATGCAATATGTATGATGCAATATGTGATGTAATGCATGATGATCTTGCTCTCCCCTTGTTTTTTGTTTTTCGAAAAACTCATATTCTGGCCCTTCTGAGGGGGACTGTTGCTTTAAACCGTTTAACAGTGCAGGGTCTCTAACAAGAGTGACCGCCAATCTTGCATGGCTCAGGGTCTCTAGGCGAGATTAACTGTTAAGGACGCAACAAACCGAATTTACAACGGGGTGAGTGCCCCGGCTCATAAGCTACTTGTCACGTGACATAAATCCGTCGTTTGAACCTTAAACAACGTCACTTGTTAAGAGTACGATGGGCCACTTGGCAGAGAGTAGATAGTAGATGAGAGAGCTTCCCTCGCCGCTGTATGAGGCCCTTGGAGGGGGTGAGTTGACAGCTTGCTGCACCCCTGGATGAGCGGTAGCTACATACAGGTAGGTACAAACCAACCAAGAGTGGGGGGCGGCCTTCACCCACTCTGGCACTTGCTCTGGTCCACGACTCGTCTTGCATCATGGTACCTATGTTTCAACGGCTCGCATCCTGGCGGCTCATTCTCTTTGGCTCCCATGGCACCCATGTTTGAACGTCTTGCATCATGGCGGCTTGCCCTCTTGAGCGACTTGGAACCCATGTTTGAATGTCTCGCATCATGGAGGCTCGCCCTCTTGAGCGACTTGAGATCTTTCACCCATAAGGTAAGGCGCCCATGTTTGAATGGCTCGCAACGTGATGGATCATCCTCTTGGGTGACCTTAAATCTTTCATCAGTAAGGCGGTGCACCCATGTTTGAATGACTCGCAACGTGGCGGCTCGTCCTCTTGAGCGACCTTTAAGCCTTTCGCCAGTAAGGCGGTGCACCCATGTTTGAATGACTCGCAACATGGAGGCTCGTCCTCTTGAGCAACCTTTAAGCCTTTCGCTAGTAAGGCGGTGGACCCATGTTTGAATGGCTCGTAATGTGGCAGCTCATCCTCTTGAGTGACCTGAAGCCTTTTGCCATCTTGCACGCCACCATCGCGTGGGCCGCTGATTTGTAAGCCGCCATCTTGTAAGTCATCGCACAATGGTGCTATTTTGGCTGAAGAGCCGGTCGAAAAGGGTGAGAAAGCTAAACCTGTCGGGTTGGAAGCCCCCAAGTGACCATGCATAAGTGTACACCTTTGCACAACCTGAAATGCATATATAGCAGAAACTCCAAGTTACTTTATGATGATCAAATAAATCAGGATACCCATGTTTGAACGGTCGCATCATGGCGGCTCGTCCTCTTGGGCGCCTTTAAACCGCCCGCCAATGAGGCGGGGCACCCATGTTTGAACGGTCGCATCATGGAGGCTCATCCTCTTGGGCGACTTTAAATCGCTCGCCAATGAGGCGGGGCACCCTGGATTGGGTTAACTTTCTCTTTGCAAAGACCCGGGGTTCTCTTTGAAAACGACCAAATGTGTCTCGCCATGTCTGTAGCCCCCAAGTCTTAAGTTGACTTGAAGAGGCGGCTTGAGAATCTCCACTGAAGGTTGAGGTTAACCCTGGCGGGTTATAGGCGATCCCGTATGAATTGCTTTAATAATCCGATTGATGGTTCGTCTCGGCTAGTTGTTGAAGTTAACCAAACTATAGTGGTGGCGATTTGTGTGCCTGTCCATTTGGGCGACTCGTATAGATGAACACTACACTGATATGCTGATGTAGAATCAGACTTTGGGCGGCGTCTTACGTGCGTCCGTTGGGTGGCTCGTACAGGTGAGCACCGCACTGATATGTTGATGTAGATTAGACCGCGGGCGGCGACTTACGCGTGCCCGCTGTGCAGTTTGTCTGGATAACTCCGGTGTATTGATGTAGACGTAAAAATCCGTCGCGGCCTTGTAAGCTGGTTCAGTCGTGAGAGACGGTCGTGGCGTTGTTGGTGAAAACCATGTCATGGCTACAGCAGCTTGCTGCACTCATTGGGCAGCTCATATTGGCGGGTGAGCGTGCGCGATACCGACGTGTTGATGTAAACACGGGATTCGTCCGTGGCATTGTAAGTCGGCGCAGACGCGTGAGTCGCCCGCGGCGTTGTAGGCTAGTACAAACAGCGAGTTGGCCTTGTCATTTGTAACCCGACACAGACGGTGAGTGGGCAACGACATTTGTAAGCCGGCACGAACGACGAGTCGCCGTGGCATTTGATTGGCACAAACTCACAATATAAAACCACCTTCGTAGTGAATAACTCTCCTGCGCGAAAAAATAGGCAGAGTAATTGTTCTCAAAGAAATTAACATATACTGATAATATAAATAGGATAGATAGCACCTGATTTTTATCGGATGAATGAGAACCCTCATGCCGGATATACTTGCTCCCCTGTTGGTCTTAATTTGGACAAAGAAGTAATGATGAAGTATTACTAGTATTGCTATATAGTAGTACCAGTAAATTCATCCTCCGTGTGGCCTCTTCATCCGACTCATCAAGCTTCTCGAGTGCGAAGCAAAGCGGCGGCTCAACGAGCAGGCGAGGCAGGCGCGGAGCAGAGCACCAGCTCGGCAGACAAGCGAAGCGAGACACTACAAGAAATATGCTATCTTGTGACCTTCACTATTCGTCACTGAATGGTCACTGTTTTCCGTTTGTGACCTTTTTGTGACCAAAAACTGATGGTCAAAAGCTGACCGTCAAGAATGGAAATTAAGGCCCTTTCTTCTGAAAAGGTCATAGACGTTTATGACCAAAAAAGGTCATAGGCTCAACGACCAATTTTTTTGGTCACTAGCTATCCACCCACGCCACACCAGATCCACCGTGGCAAGCTGATGTGGCAGCATTATGACCAAATGAGAAGGTCATAAATTAGAATCAGCCCGGTCCATTTCGACCGTCTACATGGGCCAAGCCCAATAATTCAGCCCATTTTATGTTTTTTTCCTCTTTATTTTGCTTAGCTGCATGGGCCTGGCCCAATAATTTGGCCTTTTATTTTCTAGGATGTAGCCTTTAGCAATACACTTTTTTTTCCTAGTCAACTATTTTTTTGGGCCACATCCTTTTTAGTCTAGTTCTTGTTTGGGCCTTGGCCTTTTATTTTCTGGGATGCAACCCTTTACAGACTAGGTTTTTTTATAGTCAACTCTTTTTTAGGCCCAAGCAATTTTAATCTAATTCTTGTTTGGGCCTCGGCCTTTTTGCGGTCCAAGTAAGGTCAGATCCCAATTCAATAATTATCCTGTGAACCAGGTGCTCAGCTTCACAAAATGGTCCAAACAAAACTCAAATAATTCACACAAAATGCATAACTTCACAGTTTCACAAAATGCATAACTTCACAGGTTCACAAACTGCATAACTTCACAGTTTCACCAGTTCAGCATCACCAAAATGAGCCATATATCTAAAACAGGTCCCACGACAGGTTCAACTTCGCAGGTTCTCATCCTATTCAACTTCACAGGTCCTACGACAGGTTCAACTGCACAGGTTCACCAAAATGAGCACAGAGCTTTGACGATGCTTCAGCCATCATAATGCTTTAGCTCCAAAGAGAGCCATCAAGTGGGCTAACTTCTCATCCTGTTCTTGAGCCTTCTTGCACAACAGCTCAAGTTCCTTGTCGCGTGCAGCTTCGACTTCTTCCGCCTTCATCTTTATTGCCGGCACTTCTTCTTGCATCAATTCATCTTGAAGCTCTGACCTCTCCAGCTTCTGCTCAAGATCACGAACATGAGCAGCCACAACAGCACTTGCTTTGGCCGATTTGTTCGTAGATGACTGTAGCCCAACATTCGTGAGGAATGTGCTTTGCTTTACTTCGGTCTTGAGCACTTCGTCAACAATTTCAATAGCAGACTTTGGCTCTTCACCATCTGGTACCGTCATGTCCTTCTTTTTTCCCATCTCAAGCTAGCATATGGAGGAAAATGATAGACATTAGTGGCAGATCTATTTCACATTTTGCAAGCGAAATCAAGCAAGAGAAACCAAACAACAATGCCACCAAACCAGCACACAAATTGAATTATTTTAAGTAATCAAACCAGCACACAAAATCTATAGGTAGATATTTTACCATATCATAAAAATGCAACAAATAGCTACAACAAATTATGTTATCTTTGTTTAGAACTATACAACAAATTCTGATATCTTTGTTGAGATACCAAACCTATCTTAGGCAGTAGCAAACATCATCAAAGCATGGGACATAGTTTGTGTTCTTGCTGGCTGTGACTCAAACAGTACATGAAAGAAGTTTAAACTGGCTGGACAAACCAGTCAAACAACATCAAACCTATCTTAGGCTCTAGAAGTTTGAACTGGTTGGACAAACCAGTCAAACGACATCAAACATGGCATGACAGAAGTTTGAACTGACTGTGAATCAAAACAGGGCATGACAGAATTGTGAATCAAACAACATCAAACCTATCTTAGGCTCTAGCAAACAGCCTCAAAGCATACCAAATCTAGACAAAAGTTTGAACTGGCTGGACAAAGCATGGAGTGACTTACTATAGCTTTCTTTACTGGCTCCAAAAACCCGTGCTTCTTGCTGTTGTGGGTGGCCTTGAACAAGTCAATCGCAGACAGCTCCTCACCCTTCCGCTCTTCTTTATGAAATGATTTTCAACAAAAATCAAAATGTTATTCGGCAAGAATCAAAAATGTTCTTCAACGAGGATCAAACGGCCAGGTCTCTGGACAAAAGTTCTCACAGTGGCAAAAATGTGTGTTGTGTAGTGCCCGGAACCAGTTGTCTGATGGTACACAACTTTTTCTCGATTCATCTTGTTTGACAGACAGATTTCCTAGAAAAAAAGCATACTGTCAGCATGATCTAGCACTAGCATATCATATGCAGAACATAAAGCAGCAAACAAAGCAGAGACAAACCTTGTGTCTTGGGGTAGACCACATCTCCACGAGAGCTTGCCATTCATGGTCTGTCAGATCCGGCACCGGAGACTTGATGCTGACTTAGTTTGCTGCTACAGTATAAAAATACTTCTTCTTGATCTGATGGTGTATGTTCTTTGAATTTTTCTGCAGAATATCTTTGCGAGCCGTCTTGATGGTCTCCGAGTCGGTGTTCATCTCAAAATTTGCCTACCAAGACAACAAACAAGGTAGGAACAATATTAGTGATATACATAGGTGTAACAGAAAAAAGATAGCACATCAACTACAAAACAAGTAGCTTACAACAACTTTCCCAATATAGTTCGCCATTAGATTAGAGTTTTTTTTGTATTCCTTGAAGTGAGGAAGAACTGGCAAATGGGTTCTTGCAACGAGTCCATACTTAGAAGCAAGCTTTGCTGCCTGCAGGGGCTTCTCTGGACGCTTCACCCCTTTGGCAATTTGGATAGGCACCTTGCTACCAAGCGACTTGGTGATTCTCTATAGCCCTTTGCCCTTTCTCTGTCTAAGGTGGGTAGTCAGTGCATCTGAAAATGAAATTGAACTCATAAATTTGAAGAGAAATCGACAAATGCAGGAATGGTTCTGCTAAACAGGTAACCATACATGATCACTTCCATTTGTAAAATGCACTAGTAAAAGAGAGCATTGCAAAGGTGAACTTGCCTGATTGAAGCACAAGCTGTTGTTCTTCTTCACTGATGAAAGCATTCCTGCCAATAGAAGGTGCAACAAGGCTGAGGTCTATGTGGACAGTTCCTACTTCATCCATGCAGATAGCTCCTCCTTCATCTGGGCAGATAACAAAAGCAAACCGTGCAAGTAGTGTCGGCATCGTCTGGCAAGCACAAGCACAAGCACAAGCAACTACAACGCCCAGTACTCGGGGTCATCCCAATTCTCCTCTGCCTCTTGCCATAGCTCCAAACCTTCCTTGGTGATTTCGATTTTCTTCCATGCCTCATAGGTGACATACGCATCTTTCGCTATGTACTCGATGAGGTGCTTTGGCAGTGGGCTGATCCCCCATAGTTTGTGGCCCTCTTCCCTCTTGATCTTCTGCTTCATTGTCCTGTAGGATGGGTGGATCAGGCTAGCTGCAAACTCAGACAAAGCTTGAAACTGCTTTCCATTGTTTGGAACTCTCCATTTGCGCTGCAGGTCGACGTACTTGTCGGGGTTGATCTCCAAACCAGACAACTTCAGCTTCTCCTTGTCACCTCCAATGCAGAAGCCGACAAAGGTGTATAGATTCTTCTCCCGCGGGAGCGGGCGGAGTTCCTTGGGCCTGCATCAAGTTTAGAAATTAATCTAGTGCATCTACTTCATAAATTAATCTGGTGCATCAAATTCATCTACTTCAGAAACTACACTAGTACAGCGGGCGACAAGAACCCTAATCCAATCCAATACAATCAACAGCGGGCGGCAAGAACCCTAATCCAATCCAATACAATCAACAACGGCGGCAAGAACCCTAATCCAACCACCCTAATCAAAACCTAATCCAACCACCCTAATCAAAACCTAATCCAATCCAATAGAAAACAACTTCAGAACTTCAAAACTAGTATTGCATCTACTTTAGAACTATTGCATCTACTTCACAACTATTGCATCTACTTCAGAAATTTCAGAAACTTCAGATACTACTAATTAGACAGATGCATGTTCAGATTGAATGAGTAGTATGGTTTACCGTTTTGTTGCCGCGGTGATGTGGTATACCAGGACGAGATCCTCAATGCATAACTGCAGAACTGCTGCCATCTGTGGAGGTTCATCTTCCCTAGTATACTCCACATCAACGCTGATGTTCCGCTTCACCATGCCGCCGAGCTTCATCCTCATCGCGTGGATCCTCTTGTCGGCGTCTTCTGGATTGCTGGTGCAGATGACATCCAGCGGCTCCTTCAGGTGGATTTCAACCTTGAGCTCTGTGGTGTAGTCCAGCTTCTGCCCGGCAGGGACCGGAACGTCGTCGTCGACCACCAGCGGCTCCTTGCCAAATGCCTCACCATGGTGATGCTTGGCAGACGGAGGGGAGTTGCTCCATGATGCCATTCTCATGCTAGACAAAGGGGAGTTGCTCCATGACGATTCCTCCGCCATTGCCCTCCTGGATAGAGCAGAGGGAGGGGAGGGAAGGGCTTGAGATAGAGCAGAGGGGAGTTGCTTGATGGTGGAGGCAGATGGAGCGGCAATGGAATGAGGAGGGAGGCAGAGGGAGCGGCAATGGAATGAGGAGGGAGGCAGAGGGGAGTTACCTGGAAGAAACCCCCCGACCTGGCATCATGGGGAGTTGCTAGTGGAGGGGAGACGTGGGGGTGATGTGCGCGTGGTTGCCTCGAAAACCCAACCACCCAAGCGTCTCGCCAGTGTGCCCTTTGGTTTCTCATTTAATGGCCTTCTCGCATGCTGCGGCCGTTTCTGAAACAAAAAAACAATATTCTGCTCCTTCAGCTCTGAAACAAAATAAAATAATATTTTGCTCTAAAATTAATGACCACTGTAGCTATATTTTGCTCAATCCAAAATAGTCACTGCAGCCATCCAAAAATGGCACCAGAGTCACCAAAACAACATTACAGCACAAAATGGCACCAAAATGGCACCAAAGTATCAGCCAAAATGGCACTAGAGTCACTACAACCATCTTCACCATCAGCCAAAATGGCACCAAAACTACATGATTTTGCATGGTATCTTCACCATCTGCCTCTTCATCACCAAAGTCTCATGCATTTTGCTACCTGGAGAGAATTGTAGTAGAAAACTACATCAGGATCACATCAACAAAAACTATAGAGAAGGTTGACCACCAATCAAAACAAGGAACATGCAGTAATAGTATTAGGTCACCAAGGAGACAAAATTTACCTTCATGTCCATTCGCTACTCATCGTCGTCGATACCAACCAAAGGAACTCTATGCCCACTCCTGTTTTCCTCATCATTACTACAATATTGCAGCATGGTATGATCAGTCCTGTTTTCCTCATCCTCATCCTTGCTCTCATGTCGATACGCTACCACCTTTCTTCTTTTCTTAATGCCTTCAACTACTGCAGCATCAACGAGCACACGTTCCCGGTCCCTTCGCACTCTGCTTTGCACCAGAACTTCCATAGAGTCATCATCAGCTTGCACCGGAACTTCCATAGAGTCATCATCCTGGTATGTTAGTCCACTACCACCGGGGCCCTTTTCCATTTCAGTTTCAGTCACACTCCACAAGTGTCTGTGCTGAAAGGTTTGCATAACTCGCCATTTTCTGTGCCAAAGAGTGTCTGGCAGATAAAACAAAATTGTTGCTTGTGCTGATAGAATATAAGGGATCAATCTTATACCAGCACCTTCCAGTGTTGATGCTTTTGAAGTGGCCATCATATTTGACAAAAGAGTTTCTCTTCTTCTTTCCACCAAGCTCAAACCAGTCACAGCGAAATAAGACAATCGAGCGATGGATGCCTCCACTAGAGTTGTACTGCAACTCTATTGTGCTTCTCAACCGACCATAGAAGTCAATGTTCTCACCATCATGTGACCCCTCGGTGACGATTCCACTATTCCGTGTCTTCCTTCTTTCCTCGCGGTCAACAGTGTGGTATCGGACACCGTCAGGAATGCATGCTGAATACACTCTCACTCGCTTATCCGGTAAGCATGCCAAAGCAAATAGATCATCACTGACCTTCTTCTCCTCATGCAACTTTCCAATCTGCACAAATAAACCATTTAGCAACAATGGTATTTAACAGTTGGTGAATGACATAGAAAACATAAAACATGTGGCTAAAGATCTCACATGGTTCTTAAACCATTTAGCAAATCCCTTAGCAACCCTTTTATCAACATGAATCTGGCTTCCTTCCTGATTTAACTCTTCCTTGCATTTCCTGCAATGCCAAAAAACATGTGAATTTAAACATTAGGCTGGTGCCAACCCAAGCAAAAAATTATAACGAGTGCACAAGATATAACGTACTCGATATATGGTAGAACCTCAGCGCAATTGTTGAGCTCATGCCAAACCATCTTGTCATACTCATCACCAGCCTCCAAGTATTTTGAGGCTCCAAGAAGTTTCACACCATGGTTGAAAACCGAGACATCACCACTTTGCAAATCAGACCGCTCTATATTTCTGGTCGACCGGTTCCATCTCGTTTCCACATCTTCAAAGTATCTAGAGCAAAATGTCAAGCACTTGTCAACGACATATGCTTCAGCAATCGAACCTTCAGGTCTTGCCATGTTTCGCACATAACGCTTACAAGTAAGCAACCTTCTTTTGATTGGGTACATTCAATCGTATTGCATAGGGCCTCTAAGCATTGCCTCTTTTGGTAAGTGCACCGCAAAATGGACCATCACGGTGAAGAAAGCTGGAGGGAAGATCTTCTCGAGCTTGCAAATAATAATTGGGATTTCCTTTTCAAGTCTTTGTAGAACAGTTACCTTGAGTGTTTTGCAGCACAGTTCTCTAAAGAAATTTCCCAGCTCAGCAACCGCTTCATATATATCCTTGTCCATGATTCCTTGGGGGCCCGCCGGTAAAATCCTTTGGAGGAGGATGTGGGAATCATGGGTTTTCAGTACTGAAAGCTTGAATCCATTAGAAGTAACACACTTTGCTAGGTTAGCAGCATAACCATCTGGAAATCTCACCGCTCTGATGAATTCACAGAATGCAAGCTTTTGTTCTTTAGTCATTGTATACCTTGCTCGTGGCATTTCAAATGAATCTTCATCTTCATCAGGCTGTAGATGCAAATCTTTTCTTATGCCCATGTCCTCCAAATCAATCCTAGAACTAACCGTGTCCTTTGTCTTCCCTTCAATTTTCAGAAACGTCCATAGAAGATTCTCGCATATGTTTTTCTCAATGTGCATTACATCGAGATCCCAGTATGGAAGGTCCCACAAATAAGACCTCCAGTCCCAACATTGACCTTCCTCACGCTTTATTTTCTTGGAAAGATTTCCTGGTCTCACATCTTTCACCTTTTCAAGTTACTGCTCCAACTCTTCTATAGTGAATTCAGCTGGCTTGTCACGGGTTTCATTCTCACCATTAAAATCTTTGCTTCTTCGCCAGCGATGGTTTCGGGGAAGAAAGCGGCGGTGCCCAATATAGCAAATCTTGTTCCTTAGTCTCTTTGAGCAAGGGTCTTTGTCACAATGGACACAGTCTTGATAACCCACCGTGATCCTCCCAAACAGAGTGTGCAGCGCCGAGAAATCATGGATGGACCATATGATTGCAGCACGTAGATTGAACTTTTCTTTCGGACTATCGACATCATATGTAGGTACACCAGTACAGAGTTGGAGCAGTTCTTCTATGAGGGGCTCCATAAAGACATCAAAATCCTTTCCTGGAGACTCTGGACCCGGGATAAGAAATGACATCATGAAGTTGGACTGATCCATGCATGCCCATGGTGACAGGTTGTACGACACCACAAAAACAGGCCACATGCTATAAGGCGTGCTCATGTTCCCAAATGGATTAAAGCCATCTGTGGCAATGCCGAGTTTTATGTTCCTTGGATCTACAGCAAAATCCAAATGTTTACTGTCAAATTCTTTCCATGCATCTCGGTCCGCTGGATGGCTCAGCTAATTGTCAACAGGTTGCCGCTTCAGCTTGTGCCATTGTACCTCCAGCGATGATTTCTTTGAGATAAACATCTGCTGCAGCCTTGGTATCAACGGAAAGTGCCTCAATACCTTATCCGGTATTGACTTCTTCCCATCAGCATCTTTCCACCTAGAGGCATTGCATTTTGGACAGTTGTCATGCTTTGCTAAATCCTTCCAAAACAAGACACAGTTATTTGGGCACACATGTATTGAAACACAACCTAGCCCCAGCCTGCGGATTATGCTCAATGCTTCATCGTAAGACATGGGAATATAGCTATCAGGGAATTGCAAGGCAAAAGGCAGAGTATTGAGTTGAATACAACATTGCTAATCTGGTAGAAAGACTTGATATGGAGTAACTTCACGGTGAAGGTGAAGGTGAATCTTGAAAACTTTGGCTCCTCTAACACCTCAGCAAACATCGACTTCTGTCCATCAGCACGGCCTTTAGAGTTGTACAGATCCTTCAACAGGTCAGGAATCCTATCATCTTCATGCCCATCCTCTTCCTCCAAACCAGCATTCTCTCGCAAAACCTTTTCCATAAAATAAATGCCATCATCACCACCACCCATCATATGAGGGGCCTATGTATCATCTTCAAAATGTTGAGGTTGTCCATCTAAAGGTTATCCATGATATATGCATCTATCATATGTGCTGGCCATCCCATTAAGAAGCAGATGATCTTCCACCATTACTTGTTCTTTTCTTTTATGGTTGAGGCATTCGCAACATGGGCAAAGAAAGGCAGCATCCTTGGCAAAAATTTCCCGAACAAATTGCATAAATTCATTAACTCCCTTCATATGTTCTTTGGAAAACCTTCTAACTCCTTTCGTAATCCAGCTTCTGTCCATATGCCAAAGAGAACAAATTGTTGCAACTTAGCAACCAATCTAAGTGCATCAACATTAATTAATGAAAATGGATGGAAGTAATGGCAGCTAAAAATCCAGAAAATTTTATATGCTAATTTCCTAACCACAACATAGAAACAAACCAATTTGTAAATCAAACCAATATTGAAATTGGAATGAATTTAAATTGCTGACAAGGATAAATCAAATCAAACAAAACCAACATTTTAGAAGGATCCTGTTTTAGGGAAAGACCAAGCTAGCTAGCTCCTAACAATTACTATGCAGACAAACAATCCACACACAAACAATCTGCAGACAAACAAGATGAAGAACACCTAACAGTGCATCAACAAAATTCAACTATGCAGTTTCTACCAGTGCGCATCTAGCTCCTAACTCCTAACAGTGCACATCTAGGGTTCTTTAACAGATTTATATCAGAAGAGAGGGGGAGTGGAGAGGTGGGAGAGCATACCGGGAGGCCTGCTTGTGGCGGCGGCGGAGAGTCCCCCATGCTTGGCGAGCCGCTCCTATCGAGCCAAGCGGCGAGGCCGCGGTTCCGCCGCCCCTGCCAGTTGCTTCCGTCGTCATGGGTGAGGCGTGTGCCGAGGCAACACCAGCATCCGTGGTCCACGGCCCTGCCTCCCCGTCGGTTGCTTTCTCCGCCGGCCCCAGCCCTACCACTCCCGCTAGTTGCTTCCGCCGCCGCCTACGCTAGACCTAAGAAATGAGAGGGGAATTTTTTTTGCTAAGTGTTGGAGACAGCTGCCGCTCTAGTCCCCGCTCGATGCTGCTAGTGGGTCACACTTGTCAGTGTGTTCGAGACAACTATTGTTTTTTTGATTTAAAGAAACATTACGACAAAGAATCAATAATCCCTCTCTAGACTAGTGGTTGTGCGACAACGAATTCAGCGCTCGGTCATGGGTTCGAGTCCCTGCTCGCGCATCCTTTTTACTAATTCAGCGCTCGGTCGAAATGATGCTGCCAATGGGTCGCACTTGTCAGTGTGTTGGAGACGGCCGGTTTTGCTGTCAAATGGGTCCTGCCTGTAAGCATAAATATACATCTCGGTCTCGCTGTCAAATAGGTACCATATGTAAGTGAATTGGTCCCACTTGTCAATGAGTTAAGACAGCTACTGGATATATAATAGATACAATACTATTGGTAGTTGAGCAACAGAGCTTCTCTAGCCCAGTGGCTGGGAACGCAGTCCCACTACCTCAGGTCGCGGGTTCGAGTCCCCGTTGCACTTCTTTTTTAACGAGCGAATAAACGAATTAAGGCATCTGTCAAATGGGTCCCGCCTGTCAGAGTGTGATACTGTCAGCAAAAATGACACATAAACACTGACACATAAACGAGATTGCAGAGGTGGCTGCCTAATCATCCTAATGCATTCGAACTCAAGTGTATTGACCTTTTATATTGGTCATGATCAGTTAGAAATAAGGCATCGGACCAGTGCCATCTGCTTTATGACCTTCTGGTGCAATGAAATTATGACCTTACTGGACCTAATGGTCATTATGGTTTAGGGTTTGGAGCCCCCCGAACAACTTACAACCAATTGGTCTCAAAAGGTCATAGATTTACGACCATTTTTTCCAAGGTCATTGACAGAAGGTCACAAGATAGCATATTTCTTGTAGTGAGAGTGGGCCACAATGGCGTAACGTGGGGGTGCCCACGGGTGAAGGCGGTGCTGCTGAGGCAAAGAGAGGTGAGGCAAGGCGGCACCCAAGCCGACCGAGGCATAACGCAACGAGCATGATGGCTGGAGGTAAGATGACGTGAGGCGGTCCCTAAGCCAGCCGGGCCGCAGTACGGTGAGTGCAGCAGGAGCAGCCATCTTGGTGGCGACCAGCAAGGCGGAGCCGGCTCGAAAAAGGTTATGAAAGAAGGCCGCCGCAGTGTTTCAAAGTTGGCGGCTCGAGGCGCAGCCAGTGACGTGGGCGGATGTTAAGTCCGCAGCGGCGGAGGGCCATCTCACGGCGAGGTGAAGTGATGGCGGCTCGGACACGGGGGGCGTGGTGCTGGTGGGCCATCTCAACGGCGGCTCAAGGCGCGAAGGAAGCCAGTGTAGCGATAGCTTGAGGCACGGCGAAACAGCAGGTGGGGTGAAAGCAACATGGCGCGGCGAGGCGACAAACACGCGAGGTGGATATGAGCAGCTGGCTCGATGGGGCCACAGTCGTGGAAGCGAAACATAGTGGCAATAGCGAGCTGTCTGCGCGTGCATGAGTCGGGGCTGTAGCGAAGGCGAGGTGAAGCACAGTGACGACAACAAGGTGAGGCCGGCTTGGAGCAGCAGAGAGCATGGCAGCGACCGGAAAAAGAAGCGGAAGGCGTGCACAGCGGCATCCAAGGGGCGACTCTAGGCGGAGGTGGCCGGGGCAAGGCCGGCTCGGACATGAGCTCAAGCGACCCTGCAGAGTCCGTGTGCATGTCCGCTTCGGGGCCTGCTCGAAACCTCCCGTCAATTTCCTTGTTCCTTCTCTCTCTCTATCTCTCTCTCAAACATTAATTTAAGGCCAAACAAAGCTTGTGCTTGACGTGAGGATTTGGCAGACTGCCCGGCCACATGTGGCAAAATTCAGACCGCCGTTGATCGCGGTGGCTGTAATATTCCTCTCTTCAACTTTAGGTTTTGGCAGATTACTCCAGTATGTGTGTGTGCCGAACGGGGCCAGTAGGCGCTGGTTTTCACCACATCTTTGCCTGGATGTACGTACCGACAATTTATTTTCCTCGGGGGTAGCAAATTGGTATGTAGGGCACCAGCAGATCGAATACGATTCCGTGTGCTAGTCTGTTTCCGGGACGAGGCTGGCTCGGTGTACCCGCCAGTCCATATCTTCCTCTAGACCATGGCCTTTCCTTTCTCTTCCTTGTTTTTTCTTCACGTGTAAGGCCATGGAATACCGCAACTAGCTAGCAATTAGTTTTGGTCTTTTTCCCTTGCTCTTGTTTCCATGATCATTGTACTCCGTATTGCTCGAGGATGGAAGGCGCACAGTAACAGTCGGATACGGCCATTTCACGGAAAAAATGCAACAAAAAAATTGGATGGTCTTGGTTTCGGCGAGTTGCATCGCATCACATACGCGAAATCCTAAGTCCTCTCATCTGATGCAGTTTTGACTGCTCGCCGACCATGCAGATCGAGCTTCTCGATCCATGAAAGAGTTCCCTCCAAGAACACAACACCATCGTGCGCGCGCCCCACGGTGGGTGCCAACTGTCATTGATTTGTCACGATAGATGTCCGGGTTAACGAACTTAGGTGTGATGCCAATCGCAACTATGTGGCGGCTTGAGAGGGGTTGGTTGGAATCGAGAGACGTGAGTTTACCCAGGTTTGGCCCCTCCGATGGAGGTAAAAGCCTACGTCCTGCTTGTCTTGTATTGATGATGATGATCATGAACTCATTTACAAGGGTGTTGTCTAGCCTCTAAAACTCGTGGCTTGTCTATTGAGACGTCTAAAAACTTGTTCCTCTAGGGGTGCTCTACCCCTCCTTATATAGGTGGAGAGGGTAGGTTTACAAATAGAGTCGTACTGGGAGTAGGATTAGGACTAGTCTCTCTTGAATCCTAATCTGGGTCTTGTTTCCTTTGTGAGGGAATCCTTTCTCTCCTTGGGCCTTCTCTTATGAGCCGCCTAGCGCCGGCTTACACGTTGGGCCTTGGACCTTGTCGCTCGTCTGACCCGCCTGCCGGGTTACCAATGAATCGTCAAGTCTCGACCGGGTCTCTAGTGAGTCGCTAAGTCCTTGCCGGGTCATACTTTCGACTGGGTTATACCGCGGGGTATATCTCCAACACGTTGCCTACGAGATTTCCACATATTGATCTCTGCTAAGTTACTTCTCCGTTGCTACTGTTACAATCACTACAAAACTGCTACTGTTACTTTTGCCATTGTTATCGTTGCTTCCATACTACCTTGCTACTAAATACTTTGCTACAAATATTAAGTCTTTCAGGTGTGGCTGAATTGACAACTCAGCGGCGAATACTCGAGAATATTCTTTGGCTCCCCTTGTGTCGAATCAATAAATTTGGGTTGAATACTCTACCCTCAAAAACTGTTGTGACCCCCTATACTTGTGGGTTATCAAAACCTTTTTCTGGCGCCGTTGCCGGGGAGCATAGCTCTATTCTCTAAGTCACTTGGTATTTATATGTGTTGATAACTATGAAGAATCTGAAAGATCCAAAAACCAAGATCTATCCCTCTACTATGAGGGGAGGTAAGGAACCGCCATCTAGCTCTGCACTTGATTCACCTTCTGTTATGAGTAAGTTTGCGACACCACCACCTGCTAGTAATTCTGATATGTCGCAAGTAATTGATGATGCCACTTTTGCTATGCATGATGCTTATGATGATACTTTTTCTTGATAATATTGTGCCACTGGGTGAATTTCTTGATGAACAAATTGCTAGAGCCAATGCTGAAAATTATGATACTTCTGAAACTGATGAAATTATTGAAACTGGACACTTTGAGACACCTGCTAGACCTAGCTCTCCTAGTTATGAATTGCGTGATATTCCTAAGGGTTATGTTATGGAAGGGATGTAGCTAGGGACTTTCTTGCTTGTAAGGATAGAGATGACCTTAAGAAATTACTATGCAAGTGGAAAGAAAAATCTTTGAATGCTGGAATGAAATATTATCCTAAGTTTGCTACTTTGCCTATCTTTGTTACTGATAAGGATTATGAATTCTCTGTCGATCCCGAGTTAATTACTTTGGTTGAATCTGATCCTTTCCATGGTTATGAATCTGAAACTGTTGTAGCACATTTCACTAAATTGAATGATATAGCCACCCTATTTACTCATGAGGAAAAAATTCGTTATTACTATATCCTTAAGTTGTTTCCTTTCTCGCTAAAGGGTGATGCTAAGATATGGTTTAATTCTCTTGCTCCTGGTTGTGTGCGTAGTCCCCAGGATATGATATATCACTTTTCTGAAAAATATTTTCCTGCCCATAAGAAACAAGCTGCCTTGCAGGAAATATTTAACTTTGTGCAAATTGAAGAAGAGAGTCTCCCACGAGCTTGGGGGAGGCTTCTCCAATTACTTAATGCTTTGCCTGATCATCCTCTCAAGAAGAATGAAATACTTGATATCTTTTATAACAGACTAACCGATGCTTCTAGGGACCACCTAGATAGTTGTGCTGGTTGTGTTTTTAGGAACGAATTGTTGAACAAGCTGAAATACTATTGAATAATATATTGAGCAATGATAATGATTGGACTATCCCTGAACCACCTCCGAAGCCAACTCCGAAGAAAAGAGGTATTCTATTTTTAAGTCCTAAAGATATGCAAGAGGAAAAGAAATCTATGAAATAAAAAGGTATTAAAGCTGAAGATGTTAAGAATCTACCACCTATTGAAGAAATACATGGTCTTGATAACCCGATACAGGTAGTAGAGGTAAATTCTCTTTGTAGATTTGATCAAAGCGACATCCCTTATAATAAGTCTGCTAGCCAATGCTTGGATGAGTTTGATAATTTTGTTGTTAAGAAAGAAATTTTTAATGCCTATGTTACTAGACAATTGAAACATAATGCTTTCATGCTTGATCGCTTAAGTGATTATATGAGTAGATCTATCAACGATCTTAAACTGATTAGTAAACATGCTTCCATGGTAACTACTCAAGTAAAACAAGTACTCAAAGCTCAGAATGATTTACTTAATGAGATGAATAGTAAGAACAATGATCATTCTGTTAAAGTTGTGACTAGAGGTGGTAGAATGACCCAGGAACCTTTGTATCCCGAGGGCCATCCTAAGAGAATTGAGCAAGATTATCAAAGGAGTAATAAGAGTAACAAGGATGATGATAGAAATTTGCATGCTGCTAGTGAACCTGTTGTAGATACACCTGAAAACCCAAATGATATTTCTGTTTCTGATGTTGAGACACAATATGGTGATGAACATGAGCCTAGTGATAATATTAATGATGATGTACATGTTGATGCTCAACCTAGTAATGATAATGATGTGGAGATTGAACCTGTTGTTGATCTTTATAACCCACATCCTAAGAATAAAAGATATGATGAAAGAGATTTTGTTGCTAGGAAGCATGGTAAAGAAAGAGAACCATGGGTTCAGAAACCCATGCCCTTTCCTCCTAAACCATCCAAGGAAAAGGATGATGAGGATTTTGAGCGCTTTGTTGAAATGCTTAGACCTGTCTTTTTGTGTATGCGCTTGATTGATATTCTGAAAATGTCTCCTTATGCTAAGTATATGAAAGATATTGTGACTAATAAAAGGAAGATACCGGAAGTTGAAATTTCCACCATGCTTGCTAATTATACTTTCAAGGTGGAGTACCAAAGAAATTAGGAGATCTAGGAATACCAACTATACCATGCTCTATTAAAGGGAATTGTGTTAAAACTGCTTTATGTGATTTGGGAGCTGGTGTTAGTGTTATGCCTTTATCTTTATATCGTAGACTTGATTTGAATAAGTTGAAATCTATTGAAATCTCCTTGCAAATGGCTGATAAATCAACTGCTCTACCTATCAGTATTTGTGAGGATGTACCTGGCGCAGTTGCAAATGCTACTATCTTAACGGACTTTGTTATTCTTGATATTCCCAAGGACGACAATATGTCGATCATCCTTGGTAGACACTTTTTGAATATTGCAAAGGCTATTATTGTTTGCAACAAGGGCAATGCCACTTTTCATATTAATGGTAATGATCATATGGTACACTTTCCAAAGAAACAACCTCAAGTTCATAGTATCAACTCCATTGAAAAAATTCCAACGATTATTTTTGAAGACTTCGAATTCCCTCTTCCTACCATTAAGAAGAAATATGATATACTTATTGTTGGGGACATGCATATCCCCATTGAGGTAACTTAGTGTTATTCAAAAATTCTTCGATTTCATGTTATTCAAAAGAAGTTTGTTAATAAGACTTGATCAACCTTATTGATGGATGCCTTTGGATGAGCATGAGATGGTTGAATTTAGAAAGCACAACTTTCTGTACCCAACCTTTATTTTCTGTTAGTTAGATTAAATTAAGTAAAAATGTTATTATTTTTCTGCTTTTTGAGTTTTCCGTGCGATAGAAAAATGACCTAAAAATAGAAGTTTTTCAAATACCATGAAAATGTAGTATGATTTTTTCTGGAATATTTCAAAATATCTGGCGCTGAGCACACTGTAGGGGGCTGCACCAGTGGGTCACAAGCCCACAAGGCGCGGCCACCCCCTGGCCGCGCCTAACAGGCTTGTGGGTCCCATGTGGCCCCCCTCCACTTATTCCAGCATCCATCCACTTCATCTTCATCCAGAAAGAACCCCACCATTGCTCAAACCCGTGTTCTAGCTCATTTTGCTGCCATTTTCGATCTCCTTGTACGAAGCTTCATTCGCAAAACTGTTTTGGGAGATTGTTCTTCGGTATGTGACTCCTCCAATGGTCCAATTAGTTTTTGTTCTAGTGCTTTATTTATTGCAATTTTTTTCTGCTATGGTGACCTTGTTCTTGAGCTTGCATGTCAAATTTGTATGGTCCCAAGTAGTTTTGATGTATGATATAGCCTCTAGGCACTTGTAGGAGTAATTGCTATGAGTTTTGTTGAATTTTGTTCACTTTTATTTTGTTCACTAAAAATTTCAGAATTTTTCAGAAAAAGAAATGCTAAGGAGATTGTTAATAGGCTCTTCAAGCCGGAGTTCTAAGGAAGGAGAAAATGAGATGAGGGATAAACCCAAGCATAATCTTCCTCGTGTCGCAGAAGTTCAACCATGTGACACATTCTTGAGGGCAACCGACATTTATGAAGTTTTTTATTATTTGGCTGAGAATGCAAGCCTCACCGACTTCCTCAACAATAAGTGTGACTAGTACCTCTTCCTTTGTGCAAAATTTTCATTTTCATGTTAGGGAAGACCCTCCTACAGTAGAATTTCACTTATATGATGTGCCTAAGAAAATGAACCTTTATGATTTTTGCAAATTTTGCAAAATACCCTATGAGGGCAGCACCAGGGAACCACGTCCTAGAGACATGGAAGATTTTATTGCCGCAGTCACTATAGGGGAAGAGAGAGGTGTGTCAAAGGCAAGGGCAGCTAGTTTACATTTTCCTGTCCTACGCTACTATTCATTATTTGCGGGGAGATGTTTAGTTGGTCGCTGGGAGAGTGGAAGTCTAAGTGCCCCTAACCTCGCCATTCCGCGCCATGCTTTATTTGCTGATAAAACCTTTAGTCTGGGCGCTATGGTGGCCCAACGGTTGAACACCAACCATTCGAGGGGCCCCATATTCGGAGGTATCTACGCATCTCGTTTGGCCAAACACTTTGAGATACCCATTAGGCTTAACGAGGAAGATGAGAGGCTGCTACCCTCGAAGTCCTTAGATTATGACCGTATGATAGCACATGATGTTATTAAGAAAAATGATGATAGGAGGCTGCTTTATAACTTAGTCTTTAGCCAAGGTACTTGTGAGATTATTACTCTGCCTGGTTCTGCTTTGTTCGATATTCGCTCAGGTAGGTACACCATTATGCCCGAAGACATTTATAGATATTGGGGTCTGACACAACCCACCAGCTCCAGAACCGACACCAGCCCTTGGTCCGTAACCGGAGCCAATTTTTCAGTGGGAGCCGGAGGAGTTCGCCAACCAATGGAACTTTGAGAACGCTCCTGAGTATCCGGGAGAGAGCTCTTTCCAGCCATGGCCATAGACCAACTTAGGCCAAAAGCCTAAGTTTGGGGGAGTACATATTTCTCACCTACATTACATTCATGTTTTCACACTCTAGTAGTCAGTGTTCATACTCTTTCATTTTACTGCCCATGATAATTTATTTCCTTGTTTCGCTTTCTTCTAGCGTGTTTAATTAACTTTGAGAAAAATACAAAAAAATTAGTTCTAGATTTACCTTCTAGTTGCTTAGTTGTAGCATTAAAAGAAAACCCAAAAAGATATTTCGTTCTTCTTTTGCTTGTTGGGGGCTTTCCCGTGTAAATAGTTTTTCTCGTTCTTGTTTTGATTTTTCTATCTTTGAGTCCTAAGGATAAGACCACAATGAAAATGTCGAGTGTCTCTCATATGCATTATTGTTTACCTATTAGAGAGAACATATTACCTTGTCTTCTCCTTTGAGTTATTGTTTGCAGATTCCAGCTTAGTCCAATGCATGTGCACTATTATTATTATCCACACCGTTCGGTCGTGCAAGTGAAAGGCAATAATGATGATATTTGATGAAAAGATTGAGATGAAGAAAAGCTGGTATGAACTCAACCTATCTTGCTTTTGTAAATATGATTAGCTCATTGTTCCGAATTCAGTTCATTATGGGTGAAACATATTTGCAATGACAATTAGAGATTATAGTTATTCATGCCATTCTTAATTAGCTAAGAGTGGATAATGGTTTGTCTTGGGTGCCAACATGCATATTAAAATGGTTGTGGTGTAGTATGATGGGATGGCATCCTCCTCTAAACGATTCAAGTGGCCCGACTTGGCACATGTTCATGCATGTAGTTGAAACAAAATCAACATAGCCTCTATGATATTTATGTTCATAGTGATTTATATCCTACTCATGCTTGCATTCAATGTTGGTTAATCTCAAAGCATGTTGATGACTGTGTCGCTCTCTAGTTGTTCACTCCCCAGTCTTTTTCTAGCCTTCACTTGTACTAAGTGGGAATACTGCTTGTGCATCCAATTCCTCAAACCCAAAGTTATTCCATATGAGTCCACCATACTTGCCTATATGCGGTATTTACCTGCCGTTCCAAGTAAATTTGCATGTGCGAAACTCTAAACCTTCAAATAAAATTTTTGTTTTGTATGCCCGAATCGCTCATGTGGCGACTGGGGGCTATCAGTATCTTCCATGCTAGGTGGGTTATTCTCACGATATGTGTATATTCACTATCGTTCACGAGAAAGTGGTTGGTAATCGGAATGCCCAGTTCCATGCTCAAAATAAAAGCAAAATATAATTAAACAGAACTCCCCCAGGATTGTGTTTTTATGGACTGTACCCGTGGATTCGGCTCGCCATGGAGTGTGATTGATTGGTGGAGGGGGGGGGGGTAAAAACCTTATCATTCTATTTGGGAACCACCTATAATGTATCTAGCATGGAAGATGTTGAAAACCTCTTGGTCGTTATGTGAGTAATGAAAGCATACCTCTCAAAAATATATTACTCATCTCTATTTAAAAACTCGAGCTCTGGCACCTCTGAAAATCAATGCTTCCCTCTGCGAAGGGCCTTTCCGTTTACTTTATTGTTGAGTCATCATCCTCTTATAAAAGGCACCCGTTAGAGAGCACCACCGTCATTTGTATGCTTTGCTGTTAATTGATATTGAGTATGAGCATGACTGGATCTCTCTCACCATGAATTACAATGTCTAGTCAGTCCTTGTTCTTTAGAGGTGCTCTGCATTTATGTTTTGCAGTCTCAGAAAGGGCTAGCGAGATATCATTTCATTGTATTGTATCATGATGGTTTTGATAAAAGTTATGTCATCCGAGAGTTATTATTATTGCTCGCTAGTTGATTATGTCATTGATATGAGTAAATGTGAGACCTAAATGTTATTGTGAACGTGGTTAGTCCATGATCTTTGCTTAAAATATGAACATCAGTTAGACGTATTTACAACAACAAGATCAAACAGAGTTTGTAAAAGTATTTCTTTATCACTTTCAGTTTATCAACTGAATTGCTTGAGGACAAGCAATGGGTTAAGCTTGGGGGAGTTGATACGTCTCCATCATATCTAGTTTTCCAAACTCTTTTGCCCTTGTTTTGGACTCTAATTTGCATGATTTGAAAGGAACTAACACAGACCGATGCAGTTTTCAGCAGAATTTCCTTGGTGTTATTTTTGTGCGGAAATAAAAGTTCTTGGATTGACCTGAAAATTCATGGAGAATATTTTTGGAATCAATAAAAAATACTGGCAAAAGAATCAACCGGAGGGGGCCACCCACAGGTGGCAAGCCTGCCAAGCGCGGCCACACCCTGGCCGCGCCTAGCAGGCTTGTGGGGCCCTTACTGCTCCACCAACCTCGATTCCACTCCTATTTATTCCTACTCGCGGAGAAAAAATCAAGGAGAAGAGTTCATCATGTTTCACGATACGGAGCTGCTGCCACCTCCTGTTCTTCCTCGGGAAGCCAGATCTGGAGTCCATTTTGGGCTCCGGAGAGGGGAAATCGACGCCATCGTCATCACTAACCATCCTTCATCACCAATTCCATGGTGCTCTTCGCCGTTCGTGAGTAATCCCATCGTAGGCTTGCTGGACGGTGATGGGTTGGATGACATTTATCATGTAATCGAGTTAGTTTTTTTAAGGTTTGATCCCTAGTATCCACTATGTTCTGAGATTGTTGTTGCTATGACTTTGCTATGCTTAATGCTTGTCACTAGGGCCCGAGTGCCATGATTTCAGATCTGAACCTATTATGTTTTCATGAATATATATGTGTTCTTGATCCTATCTTGCAAGTTGTAGACACCTATTACGAGTTATGATCTGCATCCCCCAGGTTGACAATAACTGAGATTCTTTCGGGTGATTACCGTAGTTTGAGGAGTTCATGTATTCACTAAGTGATAATGCTTTGGTCCGGTTCTCTATTAAAAGGAGGCCTTAATATCCCTTAGTTTCCATTAGGACCCCGCTGCCATGGGAGGGTAGGACAAAATATGTCATGCAAGTTCTTTTCCATAAGCACGTATGACTTTATATGGAATACATGCCTACATTACATTGATGAATTGGAGCTAGTTCTTTGTCACCCTATGTTATAACTGTTGCATGATGAATGCCATCCGACATAATTATCCATCACTGATCCATTGCCTACGAGCTTTCCACATATTGATCTCTACTAAGTTACTTCTCCATTGCTACTGTTACAATCACTACAAAACTGCTACTATTACTTTTGCCATCGTTACCGTTGCTTCCATACTACTTTGCTAATAAACACTTTGTTGCAGATATTAAGTCTTTCAGGTGTGGTTGAATTGACAACTCAGCTGCGAATACTCGAGAATATCTTTGGCTCCCCTTGTGTCAAATCAATAAATTTGGGTCGAATACTCTACCCTCGAAAACTGTTGCGATCCCCTATACTTGTGGGTTATTAGGCTTCGGCCCAGAAATTGTACCGAGATTTGAATTCTGCCATCATGGTCCTTGCTACGTCCATCAACGTCCGGTTCTTTCTCTCGGCAACACCACTTTGTTGTGGGGTATAAGGTGCGTGGTATTGGCAATTGATCCCCTCATCACTAAGGAACTCATTCAAGGTGTAGTTCTTAAACTCGGTGCCATTGTCACTTCTTATTATCAGAATCTTTGCCTCATGCTGTCGTTGAGCTTCATTTGCAAAGTCGATGATAGTTTGTTGAGTTTCATTCTTCCTCTTGAAGAAATATACCCAAGTGTATCTTGAGTAGTCATCCACGATCACCAAACAATACTTTCTTCCCCAAGGCTATCGAAAGATGGAGGACCAAAGAGATCCATGTGGAGGAGCTCCTAGGGCCTCTTTGAGTAAATGGTAGTCATGGGGGCGTTGAGCTGTCTCATGTAGCTTTCCTTCAATACAAGCACTACAAACACGATCTTTGGCAAAACTCACATTTGTTAGTCCAAGGACATGATTCCCTTTGAGGAGACTTTGCAAAGACTCATATTGACATGGGCTAGCCGACGATGCCACAACCATCCCACATCAACTTTAGCCATTAGGCAAGTCGCAGTCTTAGTGGGTCGCTTGGAGAAGTTAACCACATAGAGACCATTCTCAACATGCCCAACAAAAGCTACTTTAAGAGTCTTGCTCCACAAAAGGGCCATGGAGTCAACACTAAAGAAGGTACAAAACCCACGAGTGTGAGTTGATGAACAAAAAGTAAATTTTATGCAAGGGTCTCAACAAGTATAACATTCTCTATGGAGAGTTCTGAAGAGATTATCACCTCGCCAAGACCTAATACCTTTGAAATTGCATCATAAACAAATGAGACTTGAGTGACCACGGATGGGTCAGGATGAACGTCCACCACCAAGTCCTTGCTTCCGGTCATATGATTTGTCGCTCCACTATCAAGCAACCATGACACTCATCCGGAAGCAAACCCCTACGAGAGATCAATGTTTGGTTTTAGGTACCCATTCTTTAATGGGTCATTTCATGTTAGCAACAAGGGTCTTAGGAACCCAAATACACCATTCAATGTACTCATAAGAAGAACCAACATATTTGGCATAAACATGCCCATCACTATCACGACATAAAACATAAGAGGGGTTAAAGTCATCGGTCTTGTTGGGGTGGGTGGTCTTGCCCTTCTTGGCATTACCAACCACAACCTTGTATTTCTTCTTCTCATGAGGACCATCTCCTGCTCTTAAAAAGTTTCCTTGAGTGGTGGAACTTCCTTGGTTTTCACCTTCTTCTTCTTGTTGTTTTTGGGTGCAAACCCAACCCCTTCTTTTGCAACAACTTCCTTTTGATTGCTCAAAAGGTCATTGAGAGTCTTCTCGCCTTGGATACACGTCACCAGACCTTTTTCAAGCTGCTCTTTCAGCTTAGCATTTTCCTCCACAATATGTGCATGCTCACAACACGGGTTAGTAGCAGATGCATTATAAATTAGAACAAAAGGAGGACACGTTGCAATTTCCTTAGTGAGTTTTACTTGGAGTTGATCATGCGATTCCTTAAGAGAAGCATGAGCACACCTCAATGCCTTGTGAGAATTGTCAAGTGTGTCAAGCTCATCCTTGAGTCGATCATGGCCAACCCCAAGTGCAACCTTTTCAGACTTGAGCACATGGTTAAGAACGATAGCATGATCATAATATTTACGTAATTTAGCAAGGTCATCATTTTGTGACTCCTCAAGAGTCATACAAAGACCTTGCTCTTCCTCAAGAGCAATAGACAGATCCGCTATCTCGTCGGCATAATCACGACTATGTCCTCTCAACTCCTCAAGAAATTCTTCTTGAGACTCAATAGTGTCATTGGCCTCACCAAGTTGTTCCAAGAGAGCAATGAAATGCTTCTTGGATTCTCCCTTGAGTTTACACAAGAACTTGTCAAACTCATTTTGACCCTCTTTCGCCTCCTCATGTTCATCCACACAATCTAACAAAGACGGAGTGGAAGAAATAGAAGTCTTAATGTTTGAGGTTTTGGCGTTGGAGGTTACCTTGGTGATACCTTCTGCCATGAGGCACCTAGCGACGTGGTTCTCATTGGGGGCGTCGAAGAGAGACACCTTTGTTGGGGTAGAGGATGCAGTTGCCATAGATTCCATTGCCATTCCTTCACCACTTGTGTCTTCGTCATGAACATCATCATCCGAGGCATACTCTTCTTGAGCCACCAATACTTTGTGAGGAGCCTTCTTGGTGAAGTTGGTCTTGTTGGGGAAGGACTTGGCCTTATCTTTGCGAATGAGTTTGCCACCATTGTCTTCCCTCTTCTCATATGGGCAATCCACCACAAAGTGACTCACATTACCACAGTTGTAGCAGGTCCTCACACATTGCTTGCCCTTTGACCCGCTTGAGTTGTTCTTGGAGAAGTTAGGCCTGGTGTTTCTCTTGTTGCCCCAAAATTGCCTAGACGCTAGAGCCATGTGCTCATGGTAAGCATATTTGGTGACCTCGGGGCAATACTCTTCTTCTTCCGCTTCTTCTTCTTCCTCTTGACACACCTTGGCCTTCAAAGCAAGGTTGGGAGTTGATTTCTTTGACCGTTGCATGCGAGCAAGGGCATTGTCTGTGGTCGTGTTCAAGATGTTCATTGCAATAAATTCATCCAACACATCCCTAGAGGACAAGGTGTGAAAGTCCGGTCTTTGACGGATGACCAAGGACATGGCCTTGTTGTAGGGCATGATGGCCTTCAGGAACTTACGCTTGATCCAGATGTCATCCACATCCTTGCTGCCATGATATTTGAGGGCAACGGCAAGAGCAGTCACCCACCTATAGAGCTCATGCGGTTCCTCATCTTCTAGCATAACAAACTCATCTGACTGATCAAGGACAACTTCATAGTTTGACTGTTGAATGCTCGATCTGCCCTTGTACATGGAGACAATGTGTTCCCAACACCATTTAGCAACAGTGAAGGGACACATGTGAGGTAGGTCTTCAACAGGAACAACAGCTTGGAGAATGAACAATGTGGAGGAATTTAGCTGTTTATTCACTTCTTCTTTGGAGTGAGGTTGCGTGGATCACGAGGGTAGTATGCTTCTTCAATGACTCTCATGAGTTGAATTGAGCTGTGATCCAAATGAGACGTGATACAGAAAATCCAATTAGCAAAATCATTCTTAACAAGCTTAGGAGGAGGATCGTGATTAACTATATGAGGTGGGTGCACCGGTGTTGGAAATATGCCCTAGAGGCAATAATAAAATGGTTATTATTGTATTTCCTTGTTCATGATAATTGTCTATTGTTCATGCTATAATTGTGTTAACCGGAAACCGTAATACATGTGTGAATGCATAGACCACAACATGTCCCTAGTGAGCCTCTAGTTGACTAGCTCGTTAATCAATAGATGGTCACGGTTTCATGACCATGGACATTGGATGTCGTTGATAACGGGATCACATCATTAGGAGAATGATGTGATGGACAAGACCCAATCCTAAGCATAGCACTAGATCGTGTAGTTCGTTTGCTAAAGCTTTTCAATGTCAAGTATCGTTTCCTTAGACCATGAGATTGTGCAACTCCCGGATACCGTAGGAATACTTTGGGTGTGCCAAACGTCACAACGTAACTGGGTGGCTATAAAGGTGCACTATGGGTATCTCCAAAAGTTTCTGTTGGGTTGGCACGAATCGAGACTGGGATTTGTCACTCCATGTGACGGAGAGGTATCTCTGGGCCCACTCGGTAAGACATCATCATAATGAGCTCAATGTGACTAAGGAGTTAGTCACGGGATGATGTATTACAGAACGAGTAAAGAGACTTGCCGGTAACGAGATTGAACAAGGTATAGAGATACCGACGATCGAATCTCGGGCAAGTATCATACCGATAGACAAAGGGAATTGTATACGGGATTGATT
The DNA here is from genome assembly GCA_022496015.1 of Hordeum marinum. Taxonomy (NCBI): domain Eukaryota; kingdom Viridiplantae; phylum Streptophyta; class Magnoliopsida; order Poales; family Poaceae; genus Hordeum; species Hordeum marinum. Next base: position 116,966,215 of record CM039678.1, read on the forward strand.
GAATCCCCGACATCATGGTTCATCCGATGAGATCATCGTGGAGCATGTGGGAGCCAACATGGGTATCCAGATCCCGCTGTTGGTTATTGGCCGGAGAAGTGTCTCGGTCATGTCCACGTGTCTCCCGAACCTGTAGGGTCTACACACTTAAGGTTCGATGACGCTAGGGTTATAGGGAAATGGTATACGTGATTACCGAAAGTTGTTCGGAGTCCCGGATGAGATCCCGGACGTCACGAGGAGCTCCGGAATGTTCCAGAGGTAAAGATTGATATATAGGAAGTCCAGTTTTGGTCACCGGAAGGTTTTCGGGCTCATCGGTAATGTACCAGGAGTGCCGGGAGGGTGCCGGAGGACCCCCGGGAGGGGTGTGACGACCAAAGGACCACATGGACTGTTAGATAAAGTGTGCCAGACCTTATTGGGCTGGTAAAGACTTTTGCTAAAGGCCCATGCGGCTAGGGATAAGAGATAGGGCCAAAAAGGATTTAAAAGGAGGAGATCCACCTCCCTTGTGGGAGGTGGACTCTCCCTTTAAATCGGCCGAACCTCTCCTCTTTGGAGTAGAGGCCAAGCCATCCCTCCACGTCCCTCCTCCTATATATACTTGAGGTTTTGGCTGTTTTGAGACAAGATTTGATCTCTCTCTCTCTCACGGCGAAGCCCTACCTCTCTTCTTCCTCCTCCGCAGCGCTTAGGCGAAGCCCTGTCGGAATACCTTGCTACTCCACCACCACCACGCTGTCGTGCTGCTGTTGGAGCCCTTCCCCAACCTCTCCTTCCTCCTTACTGGATCAAGGCATAGGAGACGTCACCGGGCTGCACGTGTGTTGAACGCGGAGGTGTCGTCCGTTCGGCACTTGATTGGATCTACCGCGATCTGAATCGCTGCGAGTACGACTCCATCAACCGCGTTCTTGTAACGCTTCCGCTTAGCGATCTTCAAAGTATGAAGATGCAATCTCTCCCCTCTCGTTGCTGGTTTCTCCATGGATAGATCTTGGTGATCGTAGGAAATTTTTGATTTACTACTACGTCTCCCAACAGTGGCATCATGAGCTAGGTCTATGCGTAGAATATATGCACGAGTAGAACACAAAGCAGTTGTGGGCGTCGATTTTGTTAATTTGCTTACCACTACTAGTCTTATCTTGATTCGGCGGTATTGTGGGATGAAGCGGCCCGAACCGACTTTACACGTACGCTTACGTGAGACTGGTTCCACCGCCTGACATGCACTTGTTGCATAAGGTGGCTAGCGGGTGTCTATCTCTCTCACCTTAGTCGGATTGGATTCGATGAAAAGGGTCCTTATGAAGGGTAAATAGCAATTGGCATATCACGTTGTGGTTTTGGCGTACGTAAGAAACGTTCTTGCTAGTAACCTATAGCAGCCACGTAAAAACTTGCAACTACAAATTAGAGGACGTCTAACTTGTTTTTGCAGCATATGCCTTGTGATGTGATATGGCCAAAGGATGTGATGTGATGCATTGTGATGTATGAGATTGATCATGTTCTTGTAATAGGATTCACGACTTGCATGTCGATGAGAATGACAACCGGCAGGAGCCATAGGAGTTGTCTTATTTTATTGTATGACCTGCGTGTCAATCATAAACGCCATGTAATTACTTTACTTTATTGCTAAACATTAGCCATAGTGGTAGAAGTAATAGTTGGCGAGACAACTTCATGAAGACACAATGATGGAGATCATGATGATGGAGATCATGGTGTCGTGCCGGTGACAGTGATGATCATGGTGCCCAAGATGGAGATCATAGGATCAAGATGATAATGGCCATATCATGTCACTATATTGATTGCATGTGATGTTTATCATGTTTACATCTTATTTGCCTAGAACGACGGTAGTAAATAAGATGATCTCTCACTAAAATTTCAAGTAAAGTGTTCACCTTAACTGTGCACCGTTGCTAAGGATCGTTGTTCCGAATCACCACGTGATGATCGGGTGTGATAGGTTCTAACGTTCGCATACAACAGGTGTAAGCCAGATTTACACACGCAAAACACTTAGGTTGACTTGACAAGCCTAGCATGTACAGACATGGCCTCGGAACACGGAAGACCGAAAGGTCGAACATGAGTCATATGGAAGATACGATCAACATGGAGATGTTCACCATGGATGACTAGTCCGTCTCACGTGATGATCGGACACGGGCTAGTTGACATGGATCATGTGTCACTTGGATGACTAGAGAGATGTCTATCTAAGTGGGAGTTCATTAAATAATTTGATTATGTGAACTTAATTATCATGAACTTAGTCTAAAATTATCTTTACAATCTATATTGTAGATCCAATGGCCAACGCGAATGTCACCCTCAATTTCAACGCGTTCCTAGAGAAAACCAAGCTGAAAGATGATGGAAGCAACTATGCGGACTGGGTCCGTGGCTTGAGGATCATCCTCATAGCTTCCAAGAAATTGTATGTCCTTGATGCACCACTAGGTGACCCACCCCTTCTCCCAGCAGAGCAAGACGTTGCAAACGCTTGGCATTCTCGCTGCGATGATTACTCCATTGTTCAGTGCGGCATGCTTTACAGTTTAGAACCGGGGCTCCAAAAGCGTTTTGAGCAACACGGAGCATATGAGATGTTCCAAGAGCTGAAACTGGTTTTCCAAGCTCATGCCCGGGTCAAGAGATATGACGTCTCCGACAAGTTCTTCAGCTGTAAGATGGAGGAGAATAGTTCTGTCAGTGAGCACATCCTCAAGATGTCTGGCCTACACAACCGCTTGACTCAGCTGGGAGTTAATCTCCCGGATGACTCGGTCATTGACAGAATCCTCCAGTCGCTTCCACCTAGATACAAGAGCTTTGTGATGAACTACAACATGCAAGGGATGGAGAAGTCCATTCCTGAGTTCTACTCGATGCTGAAATCAGCAGAGGTCGAGATCAGAAAGGAGCATCAAGTGTTGATGGTAAATAAGACCACTAGTTTCAAGAAAGGCAAGGGTAAGAAAAACTTCAAGAAGGACGGCAAAGCTTTTGCCGCGCCCGGTAAGCAAGTTGTCGGGAAGAAGAAGAACAATCATGGACCCAAGCCTGAGACTGAGTGCTTTTACTGCAAGGGTACCGGTCACTAGAAGTGGAACTGCCCCAAGTACTTAGCGGATAAGAAGGACGACAACATTAAAGGTATATGTGATATACTTGTTATTGATGTGTACCTAACCAGTGCTCGTAGTAGCTCCTGGGTATTTGATACCGGTTCAGTTGCTCACATTTGTAACTCCAAGCAGGAGCTGCGGAATAAGCGGAGGCTGGCAAAGGACGAGGTGACGATGCGCGTCGAGAATGGTTCCAAGGTCGATGTGATCGCCGTCGGCACGCTACCTCTACATATACCTTCGGGATTAGTGTTAAACCTTAATAATTGTTATTTAGTACCAGCTCTAAGCATGAACATTGTATCTGGATCTCGCTTGATGCGAGATGGCTACTCATTTAAATCTGAGAATAATGGTTGTTCTATTTATATGAGAGAAATGTTTTATGGTCATGCCCCGCTGGTCAATGGTTTATTTTTGATGAATCTCGAACATGATGTTACACATGTCCATAGTGTGAGTACCAAAAAGTGTAAGGTTGATAACGATAGTCCCACTTACATGTGGCACTGCCGCCTTGGTCATATTGGTGTTAAACGCATGAAGAAGCTCCATACTGATGGACTTTTGGAGTCTCTTGATTTCGAATCATCTGAGACGTGCGAACCATGCCTCATGGGCAAGATGACCAAGACTCCGTTCTCCGGAACAATGGAGCGAGCAAATGACTTGTTGGAAATAATACATACCGATATGTGCGGTCCAATGAGTGTCGAGGCTCGTGGTGGCTACCGTTATGTTCTCACCCTCACTGATGACCTAAGTAGATATGGGTATGTCTACTTAATGAAACATAAGTCTGAAACTTTTGAAAGGTTCAAGGAATTTCAGAGTGAGGTAGAGAATCAACGTGACAGGAAAATAAAGTGCCTACGATTTGATCGTGGTGGAGAATATTTAAGTCACGAGTTTGGCACGCACCTAAGGAAATGTGGAATTGTTTCACAACTCACGCCGCCTGGCACACCTCAGCGAAATGGTGTGTCTGAACGTCGTAATCGCACTCTATTAGATATGGTACGATCTATGATGTCTCTTACCGACTTACCGCTATCATTTTGGGGATATGCATTAGAGACTGCCGCATTCACTTTAAATAGGGCACCGTCAAAATCCGTTGATATGACACCGTATGAATTATGGTTTGGAAAGAAACCTAAGCTGTCGTTTCTAAAAGTTTGGGGATGCGATGCTTATGTGAAGAAACTTCAACCTAAGAAGCTCGAACCCAAAGCGGAAAAGTGCGTCTTCATAGGATATCCCAAAGAGACTATTGGGTATACCTTCTACCTATGATCCGAGGGCAAAATCTTTGTTGCCAAGAATGGATCCTTTCTCGAGAAAGAGTTTCTCTCGAAAGAAGTAAGTGGGAGGAAAATAGAACTCGATGAGGTAATTGTACCTCCACTCGAACCGGAGAGTAGCGCAGCACATGAAGTTGTTTCTGTGGAGCCTACACCGGCTGGAGAGGAAGTTAATGATGATGATCATGAGACTTCAGATCAAGTTACTATTGAACGTCGAAGGTCCATTAGGAGACGTTCCGCACCAGAGTGGTACGACAACCCTGTCCTAGAGATCATGTTGTTAGACAATGGTGAACCTTCGAACTATGAAGAAGCAATGGCGGGCCCGGATTCCAACAAATGGCTTGAAGCCATGAAATCCGAGATAGGATCCATGTATGAGAACAAAGTATGGACTTTGGTGGACTTGCCTGATGATAAGCGAGCCATTGAAAATAAATGGATCTTTAAGAAGAAGACTGACGCGGATGGTAATGTGACCGTCTATAAGGCTCGGCTTGTCGCTAAGGGTTATCGACAAGTTCAAGGAGTTGACTACGATGAGACTTTCTCACCCGTAGCGATGCTGAAGTCTGTCCGAATCATGTTAGTGATTGCCGCATTTTATGATTATGAGATCTGGCAAATGGACGTCAAAACGGCATTCTTTAATGGCTTCCTCAAGGAAAAACTGTATATGATGCAGCCGGAAGGTTTTGTCGATCCTAAAGATGCTGACAAGGTATGCAAGCTCCAGCGCTCCATCTATGGGCTGGTGCAAGCATCTCGGAGTTGGAACATTCGCTTTAATGAAGTGATTAAAGCGTTTGGGTTTGTACAGGTTTATGGAGATCCCTGTATTTACAAGAAAGTGAGTGGGAGTTCTGTAGCATTTCTCGTATTATATGTGGATGACATACTGATAATGGGAAATGATATAGAACTCTTGGAAAGTGTAAAGGCCTACTTGAATAAGTGTTTTTCAATGAAGGACCTTGGAGAAGCTGCTTACATATTAGGTATTAAGATCTATAGAGATAGATCGAGACGCCTCATAGGTCTTTCACAAAGCACATACCTTGAAAAGATATTGAAGAAGTTCAATATGGATCAGTCCAAGAAGGGGTTCTTGCCTGTGTTACAAGGTGTGAGATTGAGTACGACTCAATGCCCGACCACGGCAAAGGATAGAGAAGAGATGAGTGTCATCCCCTATGCTTCAGCCATAGGCTCTATTATGTATGCCATGCTGTGTACCAGACCTGATGTGAACCTTGCCATAAGTTTGGTAGGGAGGTACCAAAGTGATCCCGGAGCGGAACACTGGACAGCGGTCAAGAATATCCTGAAGTACCTGAAAAGGACAAAGGACATGTTTCTCATATATGGAGGTGCCGAAGAGCTCGTCGTAAAGGGTTACGTCGATGCTAGCTTCGACACAGATCCGGACAACTCCAAGTCGCAAACCGGATACGTGTATATTTTGAATGGAGGGGCAGTCAGCTGGTGCAGCAGCAAGCAAAGCGTCGTGGCGGCATCTACATGTGAAGCGGAGTACATAGCTGCTTCGGAAGCAACAAAGGAAGGAGTCTGGATGAAGGAGTTCATCACCGACCTAGGAGTAATTCCAAGTGCGTCAGGCCCGATGACTCTATTCTGTGACAACACTGGAGCTATTGCCCTTGCGAAGGAGCCCAGGTTTCACAAGAAGACAAGACACATCAAGCGCCGCTTCAACTCCATCCGTGATTACATTCAGGAGGGAGATATAGATATTTGTAAAGTGCATACGGATCTGAATGTCGCAGATCCGTTGACTAAACCTCTCTCACGAGCAAAACATGATCAACACCAGAATGCTATGGGTGTTCGATTCATCACAATGTAACTAGATTATTGACTCTAGTGCAAGTGGGAGACTGTTGGAAATATGCCCTAGAGGCAATAATAAAATGGTTATTATTGTATTTCCTTGTTCATGATAATTGTCTATTGTTCATGCTATAATTGTGTTAACCGGAAACCGTAATACATGTGTGAATGCATAGACCACAACATGTCCCTAGTGAGCCTCTAGTTGACTAGCTCGTTGATCAATAGATGGTCACGGTTTCATGACCATGGACATTGGATGTCGTTGATAACGGGATCACATCATTAGGAGAATGATGTGATGGACAAGACCCAATCCTAAGCATAGCACTAGATCGTGTAGTTCGTTTGCTAAAGCTTTTCAATGTCAAGTATCGTTTCCTTAGACCATGAGATTGTGCAACTCCCGGATACCGTAGGAATACTTTGGGTGTGCCAAACGTCACAACGTAACTGGGTGGCTATAAAGGTGCACTACGGGTATCTCCGAAAGTGTCTGTTGGGTTGGCACGAATCGAGACTGGGATTTGTCACTCCGTGTGACGGAGAGGTATCTCTGGGCCCACTCGGTAAGACATCATCATAATGAGCTCAATGTGACTAAGGAGTTAGTCACGGGATGATGTATTACGGAACGAGTAAAGAGACTTGCCGGTAACGAGATTGAACAAGGTATAGAGATACCGACGATCGAATCTCGGGCAAGTATCATACCGATAGACAAAGGGAATTGTATACGGGATTGATTGAATCCCTGACATCGTGGTTCATCCGATGAGATCATCGTGGAGCATGTGGGAGCCAACATGGGTATCCAGATCCCGCTGTTGGTTATTGGCCGGAGAAGTGTCTCGGTCATGTCCACGTGTCTCCCGAACCCGTAGGGTCTACACACTTAAGGTTCGATGACGCTAGGGTTATAGGGAAATGGTATACGTGATTACCGAAAGTTGTTTGGAATCCCGGATGAGATCCCGGACGTCACGAGGAGCTCTGGAATGGTCCGAAGGTAAAGATTGATATATAGGAAGTCCAGTTTTGGTCACCGGAAGGTTTTCGGGCTCATCGGTAGTGTACCAGGAGTGTCGGGAGGGTGCCGGAGGACCCCTGGGAGGGGTGTGACGACCAAAGGACCACATGGTCTGTTAGATAAAGTGTGCCAACCCTTATTGGGCTGGGAAAGACTTTTGCTAAAGGCCCATGCGGCTAGGGATAAGAGATAGGGCCAAAAAGGATTTAAAAGGAGGAGATCCACCTCCCTTGTGGGAGGTGGACTCTCCCTTTAAATCGGCCGAACCTCTCCTCTTTGGAGTAGAGGCCAAGCCAGCCCTCCACGTCCCTCCTCCTATATATACTTGAGGTTTTGGCTGTTTTGAGACAAGATTTGATCTCTCTCTCTCACGGCGAATCCCTACCTCTCTTCTTCCTCCTCCGCAGCGCTTAGGCGAAGCCCTGTCGGAATACCTTGCTACTCCACCACCACCACGCCATCGTGCTGCTGTTGGATCCCTTCCCCAACCTCTCCTTCCTCCTTGCTGGATCAAGGCGTAGGAGACGTCACCGGGCTGCACGTGTGTTGAACGCGGAGGTGTCGTCCGTTCGGCACTTGATCGGATCTACCGCGATCTGAATCGCTGCGAGTACGACTCCATCAACCGCGTTCTTGTAACGCTTCCGCTTAGTGATCTTCAAAGGTATGAAGATGCAATCTCTCCCCTCTCGTTGTTGGTTTCTCCATGGATAGATCTTGGTGATTGTAGGAAATTTTTGATTTACTACTACGTCTCCCAACAACCGGTCCTCCATAGAACAAGGGAGGGGGAACCGAGGCAAAGCTCCCCAACCCATTAATTCCTTGAGAACAATTATCCTTATCAGCACTAGTCCCCTCCTTACCGGAGTTGACATCCGATGTCGAGTTAGTGGGATTAACCACTTGCACCGCATCGGTGGAAAGTTTAAGAGTATCAAGGAATTCTTTGAACATGGATTTGACCTCGGTCGTCATGGAAGATTTGAGAGAGGAAATGGCCTCATTCAAATCCTCGCGAGAGACCGTGTTCACTCCCATGGCCTCGGGAAGATCTATCAACCGCTCCTCTTCGCCATCCATACTCTTCGGGTGGTGAAACCCTTAATAAAGAAACTTGGCTCTGATACCAATTGAAAGGATCGATATGGTTGACTAGAGGGGGGGGTGAATAGGCAACTACAAAATTCTAACTTTTCTTTAACAATTTAGGCTTAGCAACAAATAGGTTGGTTAAATATACAACTAGGTGAACAATCTATATGATGCTAAACACAACAAGATAAGCAAGCAAGATAAACAATATAGGTAGCTTGCACAAAGTAAAGGTAAGAAGTAACCACAAGTGGAACCGATGGAGACGAGGATGTGTTACCGAAGTTCCTTCTTGGTAAAGGGAAGTACGTCTTCGTTGGAGCGGTGTGGAGGCACAATGCTACCCAAGAAGCCACTAGGGCCACTGTATTCTCCTCATGCCCTCACACAATGCGAGGTGCCGTGATTCCACTAATGGTGCTCTTGAAGGCGGCAACCTAACCTTTACAAACAAGGTTGGGGCAATCTCCACAACTTAATTGGAGTCTCCCAATGACACCATGAAGCTTCACCACAATGGACTTTGGCTTCGAAGTGGCCTCTTCCGTCTAGGGTGCTCAAACACCCAAGAGTAACAAGATCCGCAAGGGATTGATGGGGGAATCAAATATCTCTTGGTGGAAGTGTAGATCAAGGCCCTCTCCTCCAAACCCTAGAGCATCAACAAGATTTGATGGCTAGGGACGGAGAAGGAGCAATAAATAAGCTTAGGAGCAACAATGGAGCTTTTTGTGGGAAGAGGTGAGTCTCAATGGGGAAGAAGACTCACTTATATAGGTGGGGGGAAATGTGACCGTTTTCTGTCAGAATACGTGCATAAGTGGTAGTACCGTCCTAGGGGCGTTACTTCCACTTATACGTGTACTGGAACAACTGAGCGGTAGTATCGCTCTGGAGGGAGCATTACTTCCGCTTTGGGCGGTAGTACCACTCTGAGAGGAGCGGTACTTCCACTCAGAGATTCCACAAGTCCGGAAGAAAAAGGATGCTAAAAGAGCTCCAAAGTTCCTCGGGGTGGTAGTACCACCAGGAACTTCCGCTTAAAAAAAGTTAAGCGATAGTTTAGGGCGGTAGTACCGCTTGGAACTTCCGCTTAAAAAAGTTAAGCGGTAGTTCAGGGTGATAGTACCGCTCGAAACTTCCGCTTAAAAAATTTAAGCGGTAGTTCAGGGCGGTAGTACCGCTCGGAACTTCCGCTTAAAGAAGTAAGCGGTCGTTCGAGCGAACCTTCAAGGCAGTAGGACCGCTGGAGCGGTACTACCGCTCCGAAGAGCGGTACTTCCGCTTAGGAGACATCATGGAGCCTTGGGGCAGAGAAAGCTCCATCGTGCCGGGAAAAGGACGGGGGTGCAATGTGTACGTGATGATTCCTCCCAACCTTTCCGGACGCGGATACCCTCTTAATAGTACGAATTTTCCTACGACTCAGGTCCACCAACCTAACCTCGACAGGAAAAGACCCCGTCTTCTGATTTACTACTTGAGGGGAAGATAATTTCTCGTGCCACCTGATAATCTCTGAAAGCTTAATGCATACGGTTAGTCCGTAAACACACTGTCATCAACCACCAAAACTACTTAGAGAAAATTATGCTCTTACAACGGATCTGAAAAATATGTTTATTTTTGAGGAACACATACGACCTTGAAAAATCTACGTGGATTTGAAAAGAGTATGTGTTGAAAAACTTCATGGCTATAAAAAATTACGCGAATTTGAGTCCGCATGGGCCCAAACCAGGGTAAGTCGACACCAAGACCGGTCAAAACCGAGACCAGGGACGAACCTTGTCCGGTTTCGGTAGTTGTGGGTGCAAGTTGTCCGGTCTCAGTGTTGAGGGACCAAATATAAACTTTATCAAGAGTTGAGGGACGAAAAGTATACCTTTCTCAAAAATGTAACTAAAAACATAGCTAAAGCCCTTCGACCGGCAAGGGCCAGTGTCCACCATGCCTCCATGGCCCTAAGGCCACCGAAAACGAGGCGGACTAACGACGGCTCCGATGGGGGATAGGAAAACCGTAATCAGCTTTCTTTGTTGTTGGAATCAGAGACAATCTTTTTGCACAAGTTCTCTGGTATTTTCCAAGACGAGAGATCAACGTATCTCACGTTATCGTTATCGTACAACAGAGATGAATGTCAAAGAAGATGAGAGGGAATACCAATATTGAAAGGATCGAAGAGGTCGACTAAAGGGGTTGAATAGACGACTAATCGTTTTTTTAGTTTTTCTTGCAAATTCAAGGATGTGAGGATGAAGTAAGTTCTCTAACATGCAACTATGGTGATAACAACCTACATGACAAGGCCAGAGTAGCTACACAAGATAAGCAAGAGCAACAAGTTAGTTAGCAAGCACAAAGCACAAAATAAAAGAAGTGGGAAAGAAACAACCATATAAGCTAATGACAAAGACGTATATCGAAGTTCACACTCTTATAGAAGTGTTAATCTCCGTTGGTGAGATGAGGGCGCCGACCTCCCGAACACCACTGAGGCTTACCTTATTCTCGTTGAGCCTTCACAAACTTTCATTTGACCTCTACATTTCCAAAAAACAACTCAAAGTGCGCAATCCATGCCCGAGCACCATGCGTGCATCAGACGGCGGTCTCGGCCGGGACGGTCCCCATCAACATCATCATCCATAGTAGCAACTGTCAGTTCAGAGACCAGAGCAAGCAATCCCAAACTATTGCTAATAATTGACAACACAAAGAAAAAATCAACAAGCCGAATTTGCCTATTAGACTCTACTTTTCCAAACTAAGATACCTCCATACGAGAAACAAACAGCTGTATGTAAAGGATAATGGAGTTTGTCTGGTACTCTGCTCCGTGCTTTGGCCAGGTCGCTGGACCTGTAGCTTTTCAATTTTCTGCTTTGAACTCTAGTTTGTTTCCCTTTTTAGTTGTAATCCTCAACTTGTGTGACTGATGATTTCATGTCAATGGAAGCCTTCCTGATGATCCAAAAAAGTAAAAACGATATTGGACTGCAGAAGGGCAAGCAGTTAATGTAAAAAAAAAAGTTCATTTTTTCTCCAGCACAGGCCCTTGACCTTCAAAATCCTACTACTCTATCCAAACAGATGTAGCATGAACTGACCCCCAGCACTGGTTTCTGGTGCCAATTTTCCCCAACATGCTACAAGCAGGACAGATGTGGCAAACGCAGAATAAACTACTGAAACAAAGATTACTTAAGAACCAAAACTGAAATCCTTTCTAGTATTTCATACAAGAATCGGTGCCTGGCCCTACTCTTACAGAAGTTTACATCACAGCACTCAGAACTAGCAGTTACACAGTTCATCGACAAGATAGTAGCCATGCAATTCATAACAAAAGTGTACCATTGTGGGCACAGCTATCTGTGTTTTTCCGCATATGGGCACTGAAAGAATGATATTCAGCTGTATCTACACTTGCTGAATGCTCGCAAACCTCTGCATCTAAACTCTATCAAGTCTGCAGTTGCCACCTACAGCATTTACCGTCTCTTTCTATCTTCCTATAGAGTAGTCCGTGAGTCATTCTCTATGCCAGAGTAACTAACGTGACTGATCTTGGCAACCAGCTAAGTAAGGAGAAGCCAATTGGGAGCATTGAAGAATATCTCGGCCACCCCTGTCAGCAAACAACGCATGGCCAGTCGATGAGCAGCATCGTTGGATTCTTTCGTGATATGCTGCACTCTGCAACGTGAGAGATCCACTAAGGCCGCCAACTCTTCCGTATCTAGGGAGCATGAGCGCCGCCAAGTAGCAGGTCAACCAGATGGAATAGATGGGACTCCAGCACAATACTAGTAGGTTGATAGGCCTGAGCAACTTTGATCCCTTCACAACAAGCAGCTGCAAAAAGAACTGTCTCCTCCATGCTCCGCATCGGAAAACATAACGCGCAGATGAATTGACACGTTTCCTTCTTGATCAACAACCCTGCAGCACCTGTAGAGCCGTCATCTGCCATCAAACAAGCGACATGGACCCGCAGTTCTTGCTGGCTCACTCCTAATGCAGGTCCCTTTCCTTTGATATCTACTGCGGGCAGCACTGAAATATGACACAGAGGTTCATGCATGTCTACCTTCCAAGCGGGAAATGACAAGCGTTCAGAAAAATCTAACCTTCTCTGTTCTGCATCAGCCTCTGTAGAGTGAGTAGGGCTTGTCCAGGTTGGTGCAGAGATGGTACTCTCATTGCAGGTGCACCATAGCTGTTCTGCATCAGCTCCCGTGGAGCCATTTGCTGGGATCCCGGTTGGCCCAGAGATAGGTTTGCAAATGCCAGTTCTGGAGAAATATTAAAGGCCCACAAAGCATTAGATAAAGCATATCTTCTAATGCAAATACTGCCGCGATGTTATTGGTTTAATTTTCTTGAAATATTAATTAGAGTATTGCAACAGAAACCACATAAAAACGTAATCAGTTGCTCAGACATTATTTGGTGTGATAAAACCTCCATACATTTGCATGGAAGTACATTGCGATATAGAAATGAGAGGAGAGGCAGCAGAGGTGGACATCTGCAGTAGCATCTTATATTTGGCCGTATCTGGAACAGAAATATGTATTTCTTAACGAAACTAAAGAAAAACTTTCACTGGGTTCCCTTACTGTGAAAACTTAAGTTGGATCCCTTTTAATATATTGCAACAGTATACAAGTAGTGTTCTCTTAAGCATAGCTCAAAATATGTACAGGTTGAACCTGTCTGAACTGGAGCAATATAAACATGCATCTTAAAATAATAAAGTTGAATAGCACACTTTGGTGGTATGTTGGTATGTAGTTATATATGGCAACAATATATTATTATATTAAGGAAAAAAATATAGCATTGTATAAGGATACATGCCCATTGCCCAATGGCTTGTAGACTCTGTTAGTTAAGGGAAAAGATATACTAGAAGAATAGCAAGAAGTTGATCTGCTAATCACAAACAATCCAGGCTACATTGAGAGAGTTGAAACTTCAATCATAAATGCACTAGTGCTCTGTCCAGTATATGTTTTCTGAATAACCAAGTAGCCAACACAACATACAATCAAGACAAAAAGAACTTCTTGTATGGTACCCAAGTCAAGCAGGAGTAACATCACAAATTAATAAACAAATTAAGTGACCTATGCAGGGAAAACGTTACTAACCAAGAGTAGAATCAGCCCCCTGTGGAGCAAAATCTGAAGTATGAGTTCCCAAGTTAAAAGCAGATATTCGATTAAGCAGACTGGTACGTGTGATCAGAAAATTGATCACTACACACATGAGACATAATGATTAGTGTAAAGACATCCTTAAGTTATTTTTTGAGTAAGCAAACAGAAAGCATTTACTAACCATCTTTCTGTTGTGGAGAAAGCGTTGCAGTAGGACTGCTTGAGCTAGAAGCAGACAATTGATTAAGCATGGCAGCATTTCTGGGCACTGCAAACAGATGATATGATGAAAAGTGGAAAGACATTGTTCAGACAGAACCAAAGCATAGAACTTAGCTGGAGCATACTGCCAGTTTCATCGTATGTGTATATTGACTGCAGAATGCTGGGTGAACTAAGCAAGCGATGCTGTTGCTAACTTTGGTTTCTATTAGCAAATGTTCCATTTGATTTCAGAAACCCTTTTTTGGTAATACTTGATAGGAGTTGAAGAAACAATTACTAGGAAATATATTGTCACAAAAGATTGTACGCATCAGGCAACAGGCAGGCCTAATCTTGGATAAATAGGGTAGTAGAAATTTTTAATCCTTGTGACAATCATGTTTATCAGATAGTCGTGCATTTACAGCACAGACAGTATAGTGGAATAATGGTAATCTTGAGAAAAATGACAATAAAACAGGCCAAAAACTACATCTATGAGTCATATCATTCAAAAAAGTGCCAGAAAGAGGATCAGTTGAAGTTCTAAACCTGGATCTGGAAAATTGGATGGATTACCAGATATCTGAGGCGCACGAGGTCTGCAAACAACAGCAAAAATTAGATAGCTCATGTGCAGGGTTGAGCTCACATAATGTCATATTCAGTTAGTTCAAACTATTTTTTTTGTAAAATACAAGTGATGAATGGGTGAGGGCAGGCCTGGCGCAGTGGTGAAGTCCTCCCCACTTGTGCCAAGAGGTCCTGGGTTCGAACCAGTCTCTCTGCATTGCACTGTAGCAGGGGTAAGACTAGGTTCCTATAATTCCTCCCCAGACCCCACCTTGTGTGGGAGCTTCTATGCACTGGGTCTGTCCTTTCACAAGTGATGAATGGGTCAGGGATAGTCATGTTCCCTCCTGCTTCCTACAGCTTTTCTATTATTAGGCCGTAACTACTGCTTAAATTCCTACCAAATGGCAACATAGAAACAAATACTCTCTCTGTCCCAAAATAAGTCTCAACTTTGTACTAACTTTAGTGCAAAGTTGTACTAAAGTTGAGACACTTATTTTGAGACGGAGGGAGTATTTATCAAGTTGCCAAGTTGATGATGCTTGTTGCCAAGTTGTACTAAAGTCTTGATGATGCTTGTTGCCAAGTTGAAATACTAACTGTAACAGACAAAAAAAAACTGAATCCTAAGATAGAATATGGTTCTATTAAACTGAAAGGCAGAAAGACAATGGGTATTAAGTTGGCATAATTATAGTTCCTTCAGAAGAAGAAAAAAAAGAAATCCTGCATATAAGCTGGTTTAGAGAAAACAACACCAATCAGGAAGATAAATACTGCTACCAGAAAATATCAGGCTGACAAACTCTTGTTACTACCGTTTGTGTGTGTGTGTTTTCTCAAAGCATTTTTTTTCGTTAATCCTGTACTGTCTATATCCTTTCAACCAAGCAAATCATTGCCGCACTTGCCCACTGCTAAACTGTAAACAAAGCTTGGGTCTTGTGTCCAAGGTTTCACCAAATAAGCAACAGTTCTGAAAATAGAACTTTTGACCCTCTCTAGAAAATCTAAGCAGTGAGGATCAGAGCTTGATACTTAATTTTCTTCCACTTGACCAATATCATTTCACAATGTGATGCACGCCTTCCTACTTTTCCAGCATAGGAACTTCCAGAAAAAGAACCATAGACATAAAAAATGTGCTCTCTTACAGGACTGAACCAAATCTTTTAGGCCAAGAACAGCATTGGATAAAACTGAACAGACTGATTCATTCCAGTTACTATTGATCACTTGTATTTTCTTCGCATTATCGAAAACTCTAAACCAAACCATCTGTTCCAACAGCATGCAAATTCTGTACAGCAGACAATTAACCGAGAGCTTAAGCACGTAAAGGTAACTGACTCCAATAGCAACAATTCTGTGCACCATCATACTAAACCAAACCGTTCATTCCACCAGTAACAAATCTGCACATGAGACCAGAAGGAATTAACCAAGTGCCTGAAAACTTAACCATGGAAGCCTGATTACTTAAGATGCATCAGACTGTGAGCCCATTTCCTCGTGCACAAAACATCGAACAGATTGCGCGCGGGGGTCTCTGAGAAATCTCGAGTACCAACCTGATACAAGCTGCGTGAGCCCACGCGTAAATCGCCCAATACAGGGTCCAGGAGCTCTCCTCGGGCCACCAATTTCTGGAGTAATAGAGATACAAACATTGGAAGAAATCAGAGCAAGAACATCACCAAATTAGCACTAGGTGTAAGGTGAAAGAACCATCGCGAAAATCAGAGCAAGAACGCAACCAATTAGCCCCAGAGAAAGCGAAAGAACCAGTGCAGAAATCCGAACAAGACCGTATTCAATTACGTCCCCATAGGAAGGGAAAGAACCGGTGCGGAAATCAGAGCAAGAACCGCAACCAGAGAAAGGCCGAGGCCAAGCGGCCCCAGAAGGGGGGCAGAAGGAACCGCCGCAAGAATCTGAGCAAGAACGGGGCCAATTAGCCCCCGGGGAAAGCAACAGAAGAACCATGGCAAGAATCACAGCAAGGTCGAAAAGAACCGCTGCAAGAAGCGAGCCGATTAAGCGGGAGGTGGGCAGCGAAAAGCTCACCCCAGCCGCGGCGCCAGGAGAGCCGTCCCGGCGAAACTGACGAAGCGGCATCGCAGGTCCGCGGGCGCTCCGGGGATGGAGCGCAGATAGTTGAATAGGTCCCCCGGAAGGCGGCTCATGACGAGCGAGAAGACGCGCCCCGGGTCGAGATAGACGCCGGAGGGGGAGACGTAGCCGCCGAGGGAGCCCATCTGCACCGATCGAAGCGCGAAGCGGGAGCCCAGGGCAAGTCACTAAGCAGGAAATGTGGCAGCGACTTGGGTCGCAGTGCTAGAGGATGATCGCGACGGAGGGATCTCACCTCGACTGCGGTGGTCGGCGGCGCAAAGGCGAGCGAGCGGGCGGGAAGGTGGGCGGTGGCGGGAGAGAGCGGGGCGGGTGGCGCAAGAACGAAATGAGCGAGGCCCGGACGGCCGTGTGCCCCGTGCGTGTGAAATACTTTGCGGCGCCGGACGGACGGAAATGAGGGCGGGCTGCCTATTTGGGCCCAATCGGTTACTAGTGACAAGCGATGCGCGAGCATATGGACCGGCTCGGTTCACGGTAGTACACTGCCTAATTTTTTCCTGTGTTTTTTTCGCGTTTTTAATTCGTTTTTCTATTTCATTTCTTACTTTTGTTTACACTTTCAAATCTCTTAAACGTATATATCACGAAAAAATACTTTCCAAAATGTTTTGAAAATGTTAATCATGCATTTGAAAAATGTTGAATGTGTATACACAAAATATTGATCATGTATTTAAAAACTGATGAAATATTTTGATCATGTAAATAAAAATATTAATTAAGCATTTAAAAAATGTTAAATGTGTATGGAAAGAATGTTGACTATTCATTCAATAAAAGTTCATCTAGCATTTGAAAAAATGTTGATAAAACCATTTCAAAAATATTAAATGTGCATATAAAAATGTAGTACATGTATTAGAAAAATATTCATCCTGTATTTGAATTTTTTAATCAAGCATTTGAAAAGTGTTTAAAGTGTGTGTATGGAAAATATTGACTATGCATTAAAAAATGTTAATCTTGTAGTTGACAAATGTTAATCAAGCTTTTGAAAAATATCAAAAATGTGTATAGAAAAAATCTTGACTATGTATTACGAAATTTTTTATATTGAAAAATGGTGAATATGTGTTAGAAAAATATTGTTACATAAAGGAAAAATAATAATTATAATGAACCAAAAGAAACAAAGCAAACAAAAAAAATGGAAAACGATAAGAAAAGAAGAATAAAAGAAGGAAATGAGAAATAAAAGGAAACGACAAAAACCATGAAAAGACAAAGAGATGCCAAAATAAAACAAAAGAAAAAAATGAAGTATAATAACAGAAAAAAAGGAGACCGTGGAGAAATAAGAAAGCCAAACAAAGAACCAAAGAAAGAAAAAAGAAAGAAAAAAAGGAGAAATAAAAGAACTTTTGTCTTTTACCTCAAGTAGCATGCGCCTCCTATGTAACACGAAGTCAACAATAGTCGGTGGCTGGCGGCTCTGCGCGCTATCGAAACGACCCGTGTTCGAATCCCCTCGCACCCTAAATTTCTTCCTACTTTCTATTTCATTATGCCCTAGTGGGCCGACCCGATTAGTCAAGATGCTTCAGCAAGAGAACTTTCGGGCTCACTGAATGTAAGATATAGCACTCACGTTCTCTCTTCCATATTATAACCCTACTCGTCATATCTCGTATGAATATGCATATGAGTACTGCAATGGTTGTACACAAACACAAAGTCACTATTCACGGCTTTCGTATCTTCTTTTTCCTGTTTTTGATGCGTCAACACAAAAATACACACACTCAATTTTTAGATAACACGCTAGTCTAAGATAATACTCATCCAAGGGTAGAAGGTCTATTAGCTATAGTTTTTACTAAACTGATGACCTTCACTAGTTGTTTCCCACCACGACAATGGTGAATGCAGTGCAGCATAAGGCACACATATATTTGACTAGTCAACTTATCCTCTATGTGCAGCACTGTGATGGTCCGGCAACCTCACAATTTCTTCCTGCGGACGTCTAGGTCAGGATGCCTACTATGGCCTGATTTGACTCCGTGCATGTCACCATGTCGATCTTGAATGTGTGCCATCTGATGGGGCGATAAATTTACATGTTTCTCCTTGTATGGAGTTGCGCTCTCCACCTTTAATGCCTTCTCAGTGGCAGACTTCTTGAATATTTCACCAGCATACACGACGCATCACTCATCACATGCCTCCTTGACTGTGAGGCGATGGGAACACATCGTGGTTGATATGAGTTGTGTGGGTGAGTTTTTTCCTGTCGATATGGGATCTGCACGTAGTCATGCTTGACATCCCAAACAACATCTTATCAAAATCCAAGAACTCGGTAAGGAGGGCAAGATATCCTCCTATATCACAATCAATCCCAGTCCTCCTCAACGATGAGGGCGGCCTCTTCCTCCACCTGCTCCTCGTCCAGGATCAACTCCTCCTCCGAGAGTGACACCCAGTCTAGCCGTAGAGGAAGCGGCATGACGACGGGGAGAGAAGTGGAGATTGTGGGCGACGATGCTACGGACTATTCAGACATGGTGATGACCACTTTATAGTAGCGGGCAATGGGAAAACACGGACGCATGGAGGGAAAATGTGGCAGGAATGGTTGAGGTTGGCACACGATGATCGACATTAATTGGCATGATTCTTGGTGCCATGGGCATGTATCGTCTGAGCGATTGACCGGGCGAGGAGATGGGCCGTGCGGGATGCTGAGGAGGCAGGTGAAGCTTCCCTCCATGCACGAGTAGTTGGTGGGTAGAGTGCCCTCCAACCCAACACCCCACAACCTCCAAATATGGAGGCTCGTGGGCTCGATATGGAGGGCCCTTCATAAAATTTGATGACAAACCAGAGTCGAATGGACCTTGCTAGAGTGGTCTTTTTGGCCAAAATTACCATGTCAAGAGTTATTGTGGTGACCGAGCAGATATGACGACTGCTAGAATTGCTCTTAGGATGCCCCATTGCATCTTTCAAAAAAGGGAAAGGACGCAAGGGGACCTAGAGTAACTTCATTAATTTAACATCCTGACACAACTGGCCCAAAGACCCCAAAGAAAGAAATAGTACAACTTGGTCCAAACTACAAATGAACCCGCGAACTGAGCTTAGGTTAGATGGTCAAGTTCTTTGTTGTGGAACCAACCCATCAGGTTTCAAGTCCTAGACTTGACATTGATGCTCACATTTTGCAAAATTTATTTCAGGCCTCTCGGTGATGTTTGCTCAGTGCGAGACAATTTTCTTGTCGGCAATGATACACATATGGTGACTTTGTCGATCTCAAGATGTGCCAAGGGTCTGCCTCTCCAAAGGGCCACCCTTTAGTCTGAAGAGTCAGTGGTTGAACAATTGAGGCCGCCAATCAACTACCAAAGCCCGGAGGGCCGAGGGGTGTCGTAGCTCCACCCTCACAATGTTGTTGATGATGATCTCAAGGCGAAGCAACGGAACGTTCTCCAGATCTAACGTCGGAGACCCATCTTCAAGGAGATGGACGATATGAGGAGGTTGAAGCCGAGTCCATTGTCGTCCTCTCTTCCATCACCTCGCTAAAGTATGAAACGAAGGGAAGCCACATCCATATTCGCTAGATCTCGAGTCCAAATGAGATTATTTCATGAGCTCTATCAGTTTCACCTCGAGCGGTTACCTTTCACCATGGAAAACGGTCGTAGGCAGCGAATGACAGCCATCGAGTGAAGCTCACAAGCGTTGGTGAGAACCTCCGGTAGGATGACACCAGAAGCCCTTAAAGCAGACCCTAACCTAGACTTGGCCCTAATCCTATTGTCTACAACTTGGAGTCGGCCTCCTCCGCCATCTACA
Source organism: Hordeum marinum (assembly GCA_022496015.1). NCBI lineage: Eukaryota > Viridiplantae > Streptophyta > Magnoliopsida > Poales > Poaceae > Hordeum > Hordeum marinum. The sequence continues at coordinate 116,986,541 of CM039678.1, forward strand.
CGTCGAGCAGCGAGGCCACTGGAGGAGAAACAGGATGAAGCCGAGGCGCTGACATCAACTCTAAACGGGGGCAGGATAAGAAGACTGAACCGTTCATACAAACTCATGTGTCCTTTCATACTTGTCACGTCTACATATCTCTCTCCGGCTAAGATTCCTTTGTTTGTCTTCGCTTTGCTTATCGCCAAGGTAGCCAAATATCATAACCGGATGGTGTGGCCTCATCCTTCCTTTTGGGTAGGAGGCATGCTTCTCGAAACTTTGTCCTTAAATTTATGCTTACTTACTACGAGCCTCTTTGATTCGCATGATTCTAAAATTCACATGAATAGGAAAAGTGTGGGATTGAAATTTCATGCTCACTAGATGTCACCTCGCGCGTTGCTGCAGGAACTGTTAACAAATAATTTGATGTGTTTAAACATGAGAATGTTTATGAAACATAGCGTCAGGTGATGATAAATAATTTTGTTTGAAATAAATATTCTTTAGAGTAAGCATCTAAAGAAAATTTGATGAAAGCCAAAAATGAGTGTGACTTTCTTTTGTTAATTTATTACCTTGATAATATATTAGTGAGGCGATATGAGGCGAAAACAATGTTGAGTAGTGATTGTAGAGACATCTCAACCCTTGGGTAAATCTAAAATAAAAACAGCAACTACAGTTGTGCATTCATAAAAAAAAACATAGCTCACATTGGGAAATAAACACGAGTTCATGCTCATAATTTGATTTTCTATTAAAAAAATATGACAGCTTATAAATCATCGGTCCCAGTGTTGAGTAAATCATGCTTCTCACCGGACTAACCACGTGTAATGTACTGGAGCCATTCACCAGAACATACCCAGATAACTCTATTTTTTTGTTGTTGTTGTTGTGCAACCATTCATGCTTTCCTATAAGGCAAAGCTTAGTTTCGTGATAAAAAAGCCTGGTTAGCTAAGAAAAGGACTATAATCCACTAAATTTCCCATGAAAATTCTTTGAATCAAAGAAGCCTTACACATTTTTCCTTTCACAGAGTGATAAAAGAAAAGCTATACATAATAGATGTCGGTCCTTTTGTTGGATCGGCTTGAAAACTTCACCGATTCTCGTTGCCAATCTCTTGAGAAAATATTTTGTTCTGATAAGAAACATGGAAGTGTCGTCACGACATTATTCTTGGAGAGGATTGTCAATACAGACCTTCCCCTTCACCGTGCAGTAACTAAGGGCACCTCTAATCCCCAAAAGTGAGTGCCTAAAAATGTGCCCCCAAAAGTTAACTCCTTGGGCACTAGAGGTGGTCCAATCTAATCCATACCCAAAATAGCACCCAAATAACTCCAGCACTCCCCTCCGCCTGCCCTGCAAGAAAGCTACCATCCGATGGTTGTGCAGGTTCAAACCAGAGTTGGACCGGCCTTGCTTGGTTTCTATTGGGTTCAAACACAATGACATTGACCCGCCTTGGTTTACAATGTACGTCTGACAGCCGCTTTCGAACAGTGGGGACTCCCTTTGATTGAAATTTTCAACTTGCTTCATAGGTTGTCAGAGGCATTTTAGTTCAAAGTTTGTTTTTGAAAGTGTCTAATTCGTAGGAAATTTATGTTGGTCATTCGTCTCGTAACGTATTAACATATATGCAATTATTTTCTTTGATTTTTGCTACACTATATTTCATAGAAGAGAAGCGCTTCGGTACGCCCCCTCCCCCCCCCCCCAAGACGTATAAAGGGCAGGGGGTCATTTCGCACCGCGTATGCCCGACGTACGCCCGTGTCGACATACGGTTGCACACCCGCCCGACATACGCCTGCGTCGAACGTACGGTTGCACACCCGCCCGACGTATGCCCGCCCGCGTCAACGTATGAGGCGGTCGCGCGTGTGCCCGACAGCTGCCGTAGGCCCTGACGATTTGAGGAAAAAAAAGATACGGGTCGGCCCGCCGCCGCCAACAAGACCTAACCCTAGCCAGGCGACCGTCCGCCGCCGTCGCCGTTGCTTTCACCGGCAGTACCTCCCCGTCGACGCCGCTGCTTTCACCAGCAGTATCTCACCACCTCCGTCGCTGCTGAAGCTGCTTCCAGCAGCAGTACCTCGCCATCGCCGTCGCTGCTTTCACCAGCATCATCTCGCCGCTGCCACCGCCGCTGCTGCTTTCACCAGCATTATCTCGCCGAGGGTGAGCCCTGACTGCCCTGCCGCCGGCAACGAGGACCCTTGACGACCTATCCGCGGCGAGAAGATTGCAGGTTCGTCTTCGTCTAATAGGCCTCGTCGCCGAAACGCGTGGTGCATGTTGTTCTAACCTCCGACGGTGTGCTCACGTAATGATTAAATTTGCGTATATTTTACGTGATTTTTGAATTGATGAATGACTACATTTGCACGTGTACAGATGGATCGGGATAACGATTATGACAGAGATGATGGCGATAGCGAGGACGGTTCATTGTCGTTCAATGAGGACGGACATGCCACGGAGAACTATATGAGTTTGGATGAATCATACAGTGGTAATGTAAGTATTGTACATGTTGTAAAAAACATGAAACACAAACAACCATGTTGACATTAAAATGTAAGAGTGTAATTTTTTTGTCTTTGAACAAAGGTGAGGACGATGACAATGAGGATATGGATATAGATGATTTATATGTTGAAAGTGGTAGCCAGGTATATATAAAATTTAGGACGGTACGGAATAACATAACGGTCGCATCTAGTCTTACATGTCTTTTTCTAAATGTGCATAGATGGAAGTGGAAGGGTTTTATGAGCTGAACATATTCGATAATGACATGGACGAAAGCGATGAGTATGCATCAAATGATGAGAGCTCAAGCAAAGTAAGTTTCCAAAAGTGTTTATATATGAGAGACGCGCATACAACAACTTACTGACATGGAAGGTTCTATATTAATTGTTTTGTAGGGACACGAGGGTGGCCCAAGAGGGAACAAGGGGGATGCCGTTGGTGATGAGTGTAATTTTGACATTGGACACGATGAATACCAGCAAGAGTCACTGGACATGCATTGAAAGGTGATGACCATGACGTTCAGGTCAGAAGAGGAGGCATATGATTTCTATAATGAGTTTGCGAAAAACCGTGGATTCGGCATTAGGAGGGACAGGCGGAAATACGCGAAGGGTGTTGACGCACCTGTGCGCTTGAGGAGGTTTTTGTGTTCGAGGGCTGGAAAACGAGAAGCCAAGTTTTGTACCATGAAAGGGAGGAGTCGCAGGCTGAGGCCGGAGAGTTGATGCTATTGCGAAGCCCATTGTACAGTGAAGCTTGATAGAGAGCGCTCAATTCGGTATGTCAACAGTTTCAACGATGATCATAGTCATATTCTTGTTGTTGGAAATATGCCCTAGAGGCAATAATAAAATGGTTATTATTGTATTTCCTAGTTCATGATAATTGTCTATTATTCATGCTATAATTGTGTTAACCGGAAACCGTAATACATGTGTGAATACATAGACCACAACGTGTCCCTAGTGAGCCTCTAGTTGGCTAGCTCGTTGATCAATAGATGGTCTCGGTTTCATGACCATGGACATTGGATGTCGTTGATAACAGGATCACATCATTAGGAGAATGATGTGATGGACAAGACTCAATCCTAAGCATAGCACAAGATCGTGTAGTTCGTTTGCTATAGCTTTTCAATGTCAAGTATCATTTCCTTAGACCATGAGATTGTGTAACTCCCGGATACCATAGGAATGCTTTGGGTGTGCCAAACGTCACAACGTAACTGGGTGGCTATAAAGGTACGCTACGGGTATCTCCGAAAGTGTCTGTTGGGTTGACACGAATCGAGACTGGGATTTGTCACTCCGTGTGACGGAGAGGTATCTCTGGGCCCACTCGGTAAGACATCATCATTATGAGCTCAATGTGACTAAGGAGTTAGTCACGGGATGATGTATTACGGAACGAGTAAAGAGACTTGCCAGTAACGAGATTGAACAAGGTATGCGGATACCGACGATCGAATCTCGGGCAAGTACCATACCGATAGACAAAGGGAATTGTATACGGGATTGATTGAATCCCTGACATCGTGGTTCATCCGATGAGATCATCGTGGAGTACGTGGGAGCCAACATGGGTATCCAGATCCCGCTGTTGGTTATTGGCCGGAGAGGTGTCTCGGTCATGTCTACGTGTCTCCCGAACCCGTAGGGTCTACACACTTAAGGTTCGATGACGCTAGGGTTATAGGGAAAAGGTATACGTGATTACCGAAGGTTTTTCGGAGTCCCGGATGAGATCCCGGACGTCACGAGGAGCTCCGAAATGGTCCGGAGGTAAAGATTGATATATAGGAAGTCCAGTTTTGGTCACCGGAAAGTTTTCGGGCTCATCGGTATTGTACCGGGAGTGCCGGGAGGGTGCCGGAGGACCCCCGGGAGGGGGTGACGACAAAGGACCTCATGGACCCTTAGAGGAGGTGTGCCAGCCCATATTGGGCCAGCCAATACCTTCTAGAAAGGGCCCATGCGCCAGGGATCTGGAGATAGAGGCAAAAGGGATTTAAAAGGGGGGGGGGTCCACCTCCCGTGTGGGAGGAGGACTCTCCCCCCACTTCGGCCGAATCCCTCCTCCTTGGAGGAGGGGCCAAGCCAGCCCTCCCTCTCCTTCCTCCTATATATATGCAAGGGTTTGGGCAGGTTTGAGACGACGAACTCTTTCTCTCTCGCTGTAGCCCTATTCTGCTTCTTCCTCCTCCGCAGTGCTTAGGCGAAGCCCTGCCGGGATACCTTGCTACTCCACCACCACCATGCCGTCGTGCTACTGCTGGAGCTCTTCCCCAACCTCTCCTTCCTCCTTGCTGGATCAAGGCGTAGGAGACGTCACCGGGCTGCACGTGTGTTGAACGCGGAGGTGCCGTCCGTTCGGCACTTGATCGGATCTACCGCGATCTGAATCGCTGCGAGTACGACTCCATCAACCGCGTTCTTGTAACGCTTCCGCTTAGCGATCTTCAAAGGTATGAAGATCCAATCTCTCCCCACTCATTTGCTGGTTTCTCCATAGATAGATCTTGGTGACACGTAGGAAAATTTTGATTTACTACTACGTCTCCCAACAGTGGCATCATGAGCTAGGTCTATGCGTAGAATCTATGCACGAGTAGAACACAAAGCAGTTGTGGGCGTCGATTTTGTTAATATGCTTGCCGTTACTAGTATTATCTTGATTCGACGGTATTGTGGGATGAAGCGGCCCGGACCAACCTTACACGTACGCTTACGTGAGACCGGTTCCACCGCCTGACATGCACCAGTTGCATAAGGTGGCTAGCGGGTGTCTGTCTCTCCCACCTTAGTCGGATTGGATTCGATGAAAAGGGTCCTTATGAAGGGTAAATAGCAATTGGCATATCACGTTGTGGTTTTGGCGTAGGTAAGAAACGTTCTTGCTAGAAACCTATAGCAACCACGTAAAAACTTGCAACTACAAATTAGAGAACGTCTAACTTGTTTTTGCAGCATATGCCTTGTGATGTGATATGGCCAGAAGGATGTGATGTGATGCATTGTGATGTATGAGATTGATCATGTTCTTGTAATAGGGTTCACGACTTGCATGTCGATGACTATGACAACCGGCAGGAGCCATAGGAGTTGTCTTATTTATTGTATGACCTGCGAGTCAATCACAAACGCCATGTAATTACTTTACTTTATTGCTAAGCGTTAGCCATAGCAGTAGAAGTAATAGTTGGCGAGACAACCTCATGAAGACACAATGATGGAGATCATGATGATGGAGATCATGGTGTCATGCCGGTGACAATGATGATCATGGTGCCCCGAAGATGGAGATCATAGGAGCAAGATGATATTGGCCATATCATGTCACTATATTGATTGCATGTGATGTTTATCATGTTTACATCTTATTTGCTTAAAACGACGGTAGTAAATAAGATGATCTCTCAATAAAATTTCAAGAGAAGTGTTCACCCTAACTGTGCACCGTTGCTAAGGATCGCTGTTCCGAAGCACCACGTGATGATCGGGTGTGATAGGTTCTAACGTTCGCATACAACGGGTGTAAGCCAGATTTACACACGCGAAACACTTAGGTTGACTTGACGAGCCTAGCATGTACAGACATGGCCTCGGAACACGGAAGACCGAAAGGTCGAACATGAGTCGTATAGAAGATACGATCAACATGGAGATGTTCACCATGGATGACTAGTCCGTCTCACGTGATGATCGGACACGGGCTAGTTGACATGGATCATGTGTCACTTAGATGACTAGAGAGATGTCTATCTGAGTGGGAGTTCATTGAATAATTTGATTATGTGAACTCGATTATCATGAACTTAGTCTAAAATTGCCTTTAATATCTATATTGTAGATCCAATGGCCAACGCAAATGTCAACCTCAATTTCAACGCGTTCCTAGAGAAAACCAAGCTGAAAGATGATGGAAGCAACTATACGGACTGGGTCCGTGGCTTGAGGATCATCCTCATAGCTTCCAAGAGATTGTATGTCCTTGATGCACCGCTAGGTGACCCACCCATTCTCCCAGCGGACCAAGACGTTACGAACGCTTGGCAGTCACGCTGCGATGATTACTCTCTTGTTCAGTGCGGCATGCTTTACAGTTTAGAATCGGGGCTCCAAAAGCGTTTTGAGCAACACGGAGCATATGAGATGTTCCAAGAGCTGAAACTGGTTTTCCAAGCTCATGCCCGAGTCGAGAGATATGACATCTCTGACAAGTTCTTCAGCTGTAAGATGGAGGAGAACAGTTCTGTTAGTGAGCACATCCTCAAGATGTCTGGGCTTCACAACCGCTTGACTCGGCTGGGAGCTAAACTCCCGGATGACTCAGTCATTGACAGAATCCTCCAGTCGCTTCCACCTAGCTACAAAAGCTTTGTGATGAACTACAACATGCAGGGGATGGAGAAGTCCATTCCTGAGTTGTACTCGACGCTCAAATCAGCAGAGGTCGAGATCAGAAAGGAGCATCAAGTGTTGATGGTAAACAAGACCACTAGTTTCAAGAAAGGCAAGGGTAAGAAGAACTTCAAGAAGGACGGCAAAGCTGTTGCCGCGCCCGGTAAGCAAGTTGCCGGGAAGAAGAAGAACAAGAATGGACCCAAGCCTGAGACTGAGTGTTTCTATTGTAAGGGTACCGGTCACTGGAAGCGGAACTGCCCCAAGTACTTAGCGGATAAGAAGGTCGGCAACGTTAAAGGTATATGTGATATACTTGTTATTGATGTGTACCTAACCAGCGCTCGTAGTAGCTCCTGGGTATTTGATACCGGTGCAGTTGCTCACATTTGTAACTCCAAGCAGGAGCTGCGGAATAAGCGAAGGTTGGCAAAGGACGAGGTGACGATGCGCGTCGGGAATGGTTCCAAGGTCGATGTGATCGCCGTCGGCACGCTACCTCTACATCTACCTTCGGGATTAGTTTTAAACCTTAATAATTGTTATTTAGTACTAGCTTTGAGCATGAACATTGTATCTGGATCTCGCTTGATACGAGATGGCTACTCTTTTAAATCCGAGAATAATGGTTGTTCTATTTATATGAGAGAAATGTTCTATGCTCATGCCCCGCTGGTCAATGGTTTATTTTTGATGAATCTCGAACGTGATGTTACACATGTCCATAGTGTGAGTACCAAAAAGTGTAAAGTTGATAACGATAGTCCCACTTACATGTGGCACTGCCGTCTTGGCCATATTGGTGTCAAACGCATGAAGAAGCTCCATGCTGATGGACTTTTGGAGTCACTTGATTTCGAATCATTTAACACATGCGAACCATGCCTCATGGGCAAGATGACCAAAACTCCGTTCTCCGGAACAATGGAGCGAGCAACTGACTTGTTGGAGATAATACATACTGATGTATGCGGTCCAATGAGTGTCGAGGCTCGCGGTGGCTACCATTATGTTCTCACCCTCACTGATGACTTGAGCAGATATGGGTATGTCTACTTAATGAAACACAAGTCTGAAACCTTTGAAAGGTTCAAGGAATTTCAGAGTGAGGTCGAGAATCAACGTGACAGGAAAATAAAATGCCTACGATCTGATCGTGGCGGAGAATATTTAAGTCACGAGTTTGACACGCACCTTAGGAAATGTGGAATTATTTCACAGCTCACACCGCCAGGCACACCTCAGCGAAATGGTGTGTCTGAACGTCGTAATCGCACTCTATTGGATATGGTGCGATCTATGATGTCTCTTACCGACTTACCGCTATCATTTTGGGGATATGCATTAGAGACTGCCGCGTTCACTTTAAATAGGGCACCGTCTAAATCCGTTGAGACGACACCGTATGAATTATGGTTTGGAAAGAAACCTAAGCTGTCGTTTCTAAAAGTTTGGGGTTGCGATGCTTATGTGAAGAAACTTCAACCTGAGAAGCTCGAACCCAAAGCGGAAAAGTGCGTCTTCATAGGATATCCCAAAGAGACTATTGGGTATACCTTCTACCTACGATCCGAAGGCAAAGTCTTTGTTGCCAAGAATGGATCCTTTCTCGAGAAAGAGTTTCTCTCGAAAGAAGTAAGTGGGAGGAAAATAGAACTTTATGAGGTAATTGTACCTCCACTCGAACCGGAGAGTAGCGCAGCACAGGAAGTTGTTTCTGTGGAGCCTACACCGGCTAGAGAGGAAGTTAATAATGATGATCATGAAACTTCAGATCAAGTTGCTATTCAAAGGTCCACTAGGACACGTTCCGCACCAGAGTGGTATGGTAATCCTGTCCTAGAGATCATGTTGTTGGACAACGGTGAACCTTCGAACTATGAAGAAGCGATGGCGGGCCCGAATTCCGACAAATGGCTTGAGGCCATGAAATCCGAGATAGGATCCATGTATGAGAACAAAGTATGGACTTTGGTGGACTTGCCTGATGATAAGCGAGCCATTGAAAATAAATGGATCTTTAAGAAGAAGACCGACGTAGACGGTAATGTGACCGCCTATAAAGCTCGGCTTGTCGCTAAGGGTTATCGACAAGTTCAAGGAGTTGACTACGATGAGACATTCTCACCCGTAGCGATGCTAAAGTCTGTCCGAATCATGTTAGCAGTTGCCGCATTTTATGATTATGAGATCTGGCAAATGGACGTCAAAACGGCATTCCTTAATGGCTTCCTCAAGGAAGAACTGTATATGATGCAGCCGGAAGGTTTTGTCGATCCTAAAGATGCTAACAATGTATGCAAGCTCCAGCGCTCCATCCATGGGCTGGTGCAAGCATCTCGGAGTTGGAACATTCGCTTTAATGAGGTGATTAAAGCGTTTGGGTTTGTACAGGTTTATGGAGAACCCTGTATTTACAAGAAAGTGAGTGGGAGCTCTATAGCATTTCTTATACTGTATGTGGATGACATGCTGATAATGGGAAATAATATAGAACTCTTGGAAAGTATCAAGGCCTACTTGAATAAGTGTTTTCCAATGAAGGACCTTGGAGAAGTTGCTTACATATTAGGTATTAAGATCTATAGAGATAGATCAAAACGCCTCATTGGTCTTTCACAAAGCACATACCTTGAAAAGATATTGAAGAAGTTCAATATGGATCAGTCCAAGAAGGGGTTCTTGCCTGTGTTGCAAGGTGTGAGATTGAGTACGACTCAATGCCCGACCACGGCAAAGGATAGATAAGAGATGAGTGCCATCCCCTATGCTTCATCCATAGGCTCTATCATGTATGCCATGCTGTGTACTAGACCTGATGTGAACCTTGCCATAAGTTTGGTAGGGAGGTACCAAAGTGATCCCGGAGCGGAACACTGGACAGCGGTCAAGAATATCCTGAAGTACCTGAAAAGGACAAAGGACATGTTTCTTGTTTATGGAGGTGCCGAAGAGCTCGTCGTAAAGGGTTACGTCGATGCTAGCTTCGACACAGATCCGGATGACTCCAAGTCGCAAACCGGATACGTGTATATTTTGAATGGAGGGGCAGTAAGCTGGAGCAGCAGCAAGCAAAGCGTCGTGGCGGCATCTACATGTGAAGCGGAGTACATAGCTGCTTCGGAAGCAGCAAAGGAGGGAGTCTGGATGAAGGAGTTCATCACCGACCTAGGAGTGATTCCGAATGCGTCGGGCCCGATGGCTCTACTCTGTGACAACACTGGAGCTATTGCCCTTGCGAAGGAGCCTAGGTTTCACAAGAAGACAAGACACATCAAGCGCCGCTTCAACTCCATCCGTGATTACATTCAGGAGGGAGACATAGATATTTGTAAAGTGCATACGGATCTGAATGTCGCAGATCCGTTGACTAAACCTCTCTCACGAGCAAAACATGATCAACACCAGAATGCTATGGGTGTTCGATTCATCACAATGTAACTAGATTATTGACTCTAGTGCAAGTGGGAGACTGTTGGAAATATGCCCTAGAGGCAATAATAAAATGGTTATTATTGTATTTCCTAGTTCATGATAATTGTCTATTATTCATGCTATAATTGTGTTAACCGGAAACCGTAATACATGTGTGAATACATAGACCACAACGTGTCCCTAGTGAGCCTCTAGTTGGCTAGCTCGTTGATCAATAGATGGTCTCGGTTTCATGACCATGGACATTGGATGTCGTTGATAACAGGATCACATCATTAGGAGAATGATGTGATGGACAAGACTCAATCCTAAGCATAGCACAAGATCGTGTAGTTCGTTTGCTATAGCTTTTCAATGTCAAGTATCATTTCCTTAGACCATGAGATTGTGTAACTCCCGGATACCGTAGGAATGCTTTGGGTGTGCCAAACGTCACAACGTAACTGGGTGGCTATAAAGGTACGCTACGGGTATCTCCGAAAGTGTCTGTTGGGTTGACACGAATCGAGACTGGGATTTGTCACTCCGTGTGACGGAGAGGTATCTCTGGGCCCACTCGGTAAGACATCATCATTATGAGCTCAATGTGACTAAGGAGTTAGTCACGGGATGATGTATTACGGAACGAGTAAAGAGACTTGCCAGTAACGAGATTGAACAAGGTATGCGGATACCGACGATCGAATCTCGGGCAAGTACCATACCGATAGACAAAGGGAATTGTATACGGGATTGATTGAATCCCTGACATCGTGGTTCATCCGATGAGATCATCGTGGAGTACGTGGGAGCCAACATGGGTATCCAGATCCCGCTGTTGGTTATTGGCCGGAGAGGTGTCTCGGTCATGTCTACGTGTCTCCCGAACCCGTAGGGTCTACACACTTAAGGTTCGATGACGCTAGGGTTATAGGGAAAAGGTATACGTGATTACCGAAGGTTGTTCGGAGTCCCGGATGAGATCCCGGACGTCACGAGGAGCTCCGAAATGGTCCGGAGGTAAAGATTGATATATAGGAAGTCCAGTTTTGGTCACCGGAAAGTTTTCGGGCTCATCGGTATTGTACCGGGAGTGCCGGGAGGGTGCCGGAGGACCCCCGGGAGGGGGTGACGACCAAAGGACCTCATGGGCCCTTAGAGGAGGTGTGCCAGCCCATATTGGGCCAGCCAATACCTTCTAGAAAGGGCCCATGCGCCAGGGATCTGGAGATAGAGGCAAAAGGGATTTAAAAGGGGGGGGTCCACCTCCCGTGTGGGAGGAGGACTCTCCCCCCACTTCGGCCGAATCCCTCCTCCTTGGAGGAGGGGCCAAGCCAGCCCTCCCTCTCCTTCCTCCTATATATATGCAAGGGTTTGGGCAGGTTTGAGACGACGAACTCTTTCTCTCTCGCTGTAGCCCTATTCTGCTTCTTCCTCCTCCGCAGTGCTTAGGCGAAGCCCTGCCGGGATACCTTGCTACTCCACCACCACCATGCCGTCGTGCTACTGCTGGAGCTCTTCCCCAACCTCTCCTTCCTCCTTGCTGGATCAAGGCGTAGGAGACGTCACCGGGCTGCACGTGTGTTGAACGCGGAGGTGCCGTCCGTTCGGCACTTGATCGGATCTACCGCGATCTGAATCGCTGCGAGTACGACTCCATCAACCGCGTTCTTGTAACGCTTCCGCTTAGCGATCTTCAAAGGTATGAAGATCCAATCTCTCCCCACTCATTTGCTGGTTTCTCCATAGATAGATCTTGGTGACACGTAGGAAAATTTTGATTTACTACTACGTCTCCCAACACTTGCTAGACCGGACGAAGTTACCTACCTACGGTCTCATAATTAGATAAAGAAATATCAGAAGCTTGAGATCTTAGCTCTGGCCGGTGCTGGGATCAAAAAACATATGATTTTTGACAACTTCGTCAGTAGGTATGGATCATATGCGAAGACTGGTTTCAGCAGGAGGAAGCTTTATAACATGTGCTATAGAGAAAAATTGAAGTTGCTAGCGAAGGGTGATGCTGACACTGCGATTGGGATCATAATGACCATAAAGGCAAGGGATCCAGACTTTTTCTTTGAGCACACTGTTGACGCGGAAGGCGGGATGAAAAACCTATTCTGGTGTGATTCTCAATCACGTCGGGATTACCTTGACTTCGATGATGTAACTGTATTCGACATCACATATAAGATGAATAGGTATGGAATGCCATTCATACCTTTTGTTGGTCTAAACAACCATCGTTGCACCACTGTCTTCGGTTGTGCTTTAGTATTCGATGAGAACAAAGATTCATATGTTTGGGTGCTACAGACCTTCTTGAGAGCTCACTGTCAGAAGAAGCCCAGGTCTGTAATTACTGATGGAGACGCAACCATGATAAGAGCCATCAGGAAGGTCCTTGCGGACGTGTGGCATCGACTTTCTTCGTGGCATATTGAGAAGAACATGCAGGAACACCTTCATCACAAGTCCCTTAAGGAGTTCAGGTCTCTTATTTACTATGCTACCACACATGTAGTCTTTGAGCAGAGATGGGCAGCGTTCACATGTAAATGGCAGTCGGAGAAAACAGAAACATGGTTGTGTAGGATGTACAGGAAGAAAAGGCTGTGGGCTGCGTCATATCTGTCCGGTGGGTTCTTCCTTGGTATGCGAAGTAACCAGAGGAAGCGAGAGTCTGAACTCGTGCCTTCATATGCATCTGGACTTCGGCATGACCATTGTTGACATGGTTGTGCATTACGAGAACTATATAGTCCGACTGCGTGAAAACGAGTCATACGACGACTGCAGGTCCACACAGACACTCCCAGTAGCAGTAGTCAATGAGTTTGCTCACATTGAGAAAGCCGCAGCTCGTGAATTCACCGTGGCAAACTTTTACATGTTGCAGCAGGATATGAAGAAGGCAGAAGAGCTTTGTATCGTTGAGAGACTCAGAGGAGCCACCAGTCAGAGATTCATAGTGGCATGGAAAAAGGACAACGAGCTCAGATTCAAAGTGGACTATACTCCTGGTAACTCTGAAGAAACAGTGAAGTGTAGTTGCGAAAGTATGAATCGCAAAGGTCTTCATTGCAAGCATATTTTATACGTTTTGACCCGGTTGGACTTACGAGACATACCCAAGTGCTTAGTACTCCGAAGGTTCACGAAAAATGCTAGTGGCGGACTGCCCTGAAGCGCACTAGTGATCTTTTTGCCTGGGGTTGGGCAGGTGCCGAGCAGAGAAATAAGTACAGTGAGTTGAGTATCCTGTCTGCAGAAGCATCTCATGTCGTTAGTAATAACCCATTCTTATTTGACAAGTTGAAGGCTGCTCTACAGGATGTAATAGCGAACAAGGACAATGTCGAGAATGATTATGTGAGTCATAATAGGGTTAGTGCTGATGATGCATTTGAGCCGAATGGAGATCATGTGTTGGTTGGTGATCCAGTGAAGGTTTCTACAAAAGGTGCACCGAAGCAGAATAGTAAAACCCGGGGTAAGAATGGGCCAGACGTCAGTAAGAACGGTAGACCAAAGCTTTCTACGAGACAACTCAACGCTTATGCGGCCTATGCAGGACGAAAGGTCATTTTAGGAACAATTGTCTGGGAAATCCTAAGTATGTGTTATCGTTCATTCATTTTCTTCATGAAAACAATTATACATGTAAGCATTTACGAACGATTAACATGTATTAATGTCTTTGTATGCAGGAACATGGCATGACGATGGAAGCACGGACAGTGAACTTTTTTAATTTTCTTGTCATATATGGATACTGCAGTCACAGTGAAATATTTGATTTCTGTTGATGTCAGTTATTGGTATAACTTTATTTATGTTTTTATCATAAATGGCACTGAAGACTTATTGTAATATGTTTTGGGTGTAATATTGATGTCACTATAGCCTCTTATTTGTAATATTGATTGCACTATAGTTGTTATTTATGCTGTCATAAGTTGTTTATTGTTTGATGTTATTATTTGGAGGGGGAAAAAGCTCGCTGCTATTATTTGGAGGGAAAAAAACTAAAAAAGTGGCCGACAGTCGAAGCCTACAGTTAAGTAAGGCCTTCACCATCAACCGAGTTAACGTGACGTATATGTCATGTCAGGTCTCCGGCGGTCGAGTGAGCGAGCGATGACAGTGTAACAGCAGAGTTCAATGCCGTCGAGGGATTCAGCTTTATAAACAGGTAGTGGCCTACCTCGCCCGGCAACGTGCGACGCGAGGTGGCGGTGCAGACGGCCGCCACGGGTCGGCCCACTAGTCGGAGCGACGCGCCGTCGGTAATATGTATTTTTTATACGGGCCGGCCCACTAGTGCCGTCGCCTCGACTGCCCGACTGGTAATATATGGTCGGAGCGACGCGCTGTCCCTAATATGTGTTTTCTTTTATTTTAATATTGGGCGAAGGAATGCATTTTAGTACAGAATATTTTAAACATAAATAGTCAATAAAAATAAGAATTTTTGGAAGAAATAATTCACTGTCCATATGACATTTAAAACAAGTACATTATGCATTTTAATAGTACTAACGTTAGATGCGAATAAATTTAAATCCATACTTAAATGGCATGAAAGCGCATACACAATCTTCAACCACCCATTGTAAAATGTTTAACTAAAATGAAAGCATGACTAGCACTGCTGTGTGCGATACTTATTTCTTCTTCTTTTCCTTAATACGAATAACTTTGTTCATCACGTCCGTTAGCTTGTTCTTGGATGAGAAAATAATTGAAGATATCATTCGTTCTCTCGATTCATCAATTGATTCCTGAAATAAATACACGCACTTGTAATATACACAAGTGGATACATTAACAAAGATGATTTTTGCAAAATTAAATTTACCGACCTGCGAAAAAGAACCTCTGAACTTGTCACCGTCCCAATATCTGAAGCATCGAAGGAGGAAAAGGCTACATGAATTCCTGTTTTTCATAAATTAAAGAATTTTTTAGACCATGTTTTTTGGACAAGACGTAAGTAAACAATCTTCAGACAGTACATGTATGTATGTACTCACCCATCTTCTTGTTGGGGCATTTTGTACGAAACAATTGGCCATGCCGACACATCGGGAAACGAAATTATTAAACTAGCATTTGTATCTTGGATATCTCCTGATAGTTGTTCTCTCTATAATAATTCGCGAAACGATGGACAAACATTTAGTACAAAACATAAACTACTGTTAGGCTGAGCAATACTTACATGATAAGGAAACTTACAAAATCCTCAATGAGTTTAGTAGTACATTCAGAAAGTGCTTCTTTTTCTCCCATCAACGAGTCAAGAAGCTGAAACTCTTTCTTACTTGAGTGCAGGACAACCTGTAATCAAGTGGTTCTCATTCTTGTTAACAGGGAAATAAGCCTGCATAATAATTGAAACATGTTCGTCAACATTGGATTATGCATATGCTTCGCACGTATAACATTTTGCAGGTTGAAAAACTTACCTTTCGTTTCACAAAATATTCGCTCATGCATCTCTCCAAAGGTCCATCCAAATTTAATGGTCTGCCTAGAGTGGGCCGAGTGTGCAGAAGCCAGTGAGTCCTATGTGTTGGCACGAGATAACGATCTTCCTGATCGGTACCCGAAAGGTACGACGCGGTACCCGAAATGTACGATGCATAAGCGTCAATGACCTGAAATAAAGTAACAACTATGATAATGATATCGGTGATAAATTACTAGGAAGCACAAATGTTGGTACAAAAATTGCATACATCACCGGATAACCATTCATGATTCAATCTGGCAAGTTCTTGCCGCAGTTATTCCGTCGCCCATACCACTATTGAAAATTTCATGGTTCTTATGTTTTGGTGACTTCTCGTACGCTCGGACGTATTGCACAGCGGCACGGGCCAAATCGTTGACAGTAGTATCGTTCTCAGGGCTTTCTTCATTAAATAGTTCTGCAAACCAACTCACATAAATCAGAGGCACATTGTCAAAAAAACATGTTGGCGGCATATGTAAACATAGTTAACTTACTTGCTTTGGTGGTACGCCTCGCACGTTTTTTCGGTTTGCTCTGTATGTAGGGTGATTTCTGGTATTTTGACTGAGTCCTCCTTTGCTTTCTGAGAGTCTCCTCCTGCTTCTCTTCTATAGCGCTACAATCGTCTGACATGCCCTGTGACACTTCTTGCTCGTTTTCCTTCGTTGGAATTCTCGTCGATGATAATATTTCATTTGTCTTTAAAGATGATGCCTCCTTTTTTTCCGACTCTTCCGATACATGTATAGGATCATCCTTGTCACCCTTATAGCTACTTAATTGAAGAGAATTCTCTCGGCCATCAGAGTTCCGTCGGCCATCAGGGGTGTGCATCTCATCGTACGGGAATTCTTTTTCAGGAAAATTGTTTTCAAACCTCATTTCACTATTCTCTCCAAACAAATTTTCCTCCTCCCCTTCAATGTTGCCGGACTTGTATCGCACACCCCTTTGATTCATTTTCTCTATCAATCTTTGCAACATAACAAACTTAGTGCAAAAAAGAGCAATTTTTTATGCTATAGAAATGTTACCTGTGCGCATAACTCAAGAAGACGAGCAATTTCCCCACAAATATCCTTTAGGTCTTTCATGACCCGGTCCATAAAAGGCTTGAGGTTCTCGGGAACCTCCAAGCAACTATCCACTTTCCTCCTACCCGTAACAGACGACTTTCTGCTACTAGGTTTCTTATTACTATCGGCATGCTGTCGCGCAACTTTTTTCATTCTATACTCGTGTGTAATGCAGTCCTCGGTCCGCAACATGAATTTTTTATGCAATTACACTAATAATATTTTATGTAAGTCACTAATTGAATGCATAATGAACAAAATTTGTAGTACTGTCCCATGACCACGACCATTATCATCGTCGTACTTGTCTCTTCCCTCTGCACGTGATTCTCTCCGGTTTTTCATTAGGGGGCTCAATAGCGATAAAGGGTCATACTTGGGTCCGGTGGTCGACTGCACCTTCTCCCAGTATAAGTATTGCATACAAAATACATCATTTATGTAAGTAATATGAATTGATGAGTAGTACATAGCATTAAATACCATAGTTAATAATATGAAACTTACCTGTATTAGGGCTAGGTTGCCAGTTGGCCACTGCCTAACACGGCCGTCCCGCAAGACCTTACCGATCTCCGTCAAACACATTCGCAACGTGAATGCGTTCCAGTTAAACTTGCTGATGAGCTTCACATTATGCACCAATGCATAGTACTCCTTTGGGATGTAAACATCGGACGTAGGTGCAATAATAGTCCCTAGCAAAACTAGAACCGCTATCCAGAGAAACTCACCGTCCGCAACTTTATTCCTCGCAATTTTTTCAATCAAGTCGTCTATCATAATTTTTCCGGTTTTTTTGTTCACGAACTGAATTGGTATTTTTTTCACTGCTTTCTGACCTTCGGTACTAAAAACACCAAAAACGTCAATACCTTTGTTCTTAAATCCAAATATACTTGACACGTCATCGAGACGTAGTGAAATAAGACTGTTACTTCCCGCTGCTTCTTGTATCATAATTTTTTTACTATTCGGATTATAACCCTTTATCATGAAATGTAGCAAAAATTCTCTCATTCTTAATGGCGGTATCAACAACATTTCTTGCAGTTCTGTATCATAAAACCTAAATCGCTGATAACTTGTTAATTTTTCTGCAAGGCCGACCCACTTCTCTATTGAACATGGGATCACACCGTTGATGTCTATACTGCATGCAAGTTTTTTTATGTCACGTTCAGTTGTACAATTAGTTTACATCAATTACAAACTACACAGAGACGTTGGGATGGAAAAAAGACTCACCTCGACGATGCACAGCAGCAAGTATGGATGTCGGGGACACGCGCGTCGATGGGACGGGGGCGACCCACAGTGTGGCGTGCAGTCCAGCATCGACTGAAGGCGATCTACGTTGCCTGCCACACAACGAGCGCGTCGCGGCGTCGTGGTCAACGTGGGGGCGGCGCATGACGGGCGAGCGAGGCGTCGTGGAGCGGTCACGATGGACGGTCAACATGGGGCGGCGCACGACGGGCGAGCGAGGCATCGTGGAGCGGTCGCGATGGACGGTCAACGTGGGGCGGCGCAGGGCGAGCGCGTCGTGACGTCGTGGAGGGATCGCGATCGAGGGTCAATGTGGTACGTCGCATGACGGGCGAGCGACGATGTGTGAAGTAGGGTTGCACCGCGTGGGCCAACCCAATTAGTGACACGGTAATTAACACTCGTGGCCCCATCGTACGACGACTTTGCTTAGCCTCACCTTGCAACGGCAACGGGTCTTTGATCATTTAAAATATTTTCAGTACGCACCTATGACAATATTTCAAGATCGGGAATGCTGGATCGAGAGTTTGCACACGTTTTCATTCTGCCAAACGGGATCAATTTTTTTTCACGTGCTACAATGACCATGCAAAGCACGCACGTCGAAAATTGTCGCGTTTCGAGACTTTATGGATTTACTATGCTTTTTTGGGCCGGAAACCCCAAAAATAGTGTCCGCACGTGACACAATGTGCGTTCGTTGTCAGATTTTATTCATTTTTTGCGTGGGGTGCCCGGGTGGGCCCCACATGCCCTGCCAAAAGTTGGGTAGATTCCATGATCGCGCTCAGGTACATCATGTGCAAGGCGGTGGCTTTGGTATGGGCGGAATGGACCCTGGGTTGTATGTCTCTCCTTAGCATCCGCCAAACGGGCTCAATTTTTTTTTCACGTGCTAAAATGACCATATAAAGCACGCACGTTGAAAACTGTCGCGTTTCGAGACTTTATGGATTTACTACGCTTTTCTGGGCCGGAAACCCCTAAAATAGTGCCCGCACGTGACGCAACGTGCGTTTGTTGTTAAATTTCGTTCATTTTTTGCGTGGGGTGCCCGGGTGGGGCCCCACATGCCCTGCCAAAAGTTGGGTAGATTCCGTGATCGTGCTCAGGTACATCATGTGCAAGGCGGTGGCTTCGGTATGGGCGGAATGGACCCTGGGTTGTATGTCTCTCCTTAGCATCCGCCAAACGGGCTCAATTTTTTTCACGTGCTACAATGACCATGCAAAGCACGCACGCCCAAAACTGTCGTGTTTCGAGACTGTATGGATTTACTATGCTTTTCTAGGCCGGAAACCCCTAAAATAGTGCCCGCAAATGACGCAACATGCGTTCGTTGTCAGACTTCGTTCATTTTTTGTGTGGGATGCCCGGGTGGGGCCCCACACACCCTGCCAAAAGTTGGGTAGATTCCGTGATCGCGCTCAGGTACATCATGTGCAAGGCGGTGGCTTCGGTATGGGCGGAATGGATCATGGGTTGTATGTCTCTTCTTAGCATCCGCAAACGGGCTCAATTTTTTTTCACGTGTTACAATGACCATGCAAAGCAAGCACATCAAAAACTGTCACGTTTCGAGACTTTATTGATTTACTACGCTTTTCTGGGCCGGAAACCCCTAAAATAGTGCCCGCACGTGACGTAACGTGCGTTTGTTGTCAAATTTCGTTCATTTTTTGCGTGGGGTGCCCGGGTGGGGCCCCACACGCACTGCCAAAAGTTGGGTAGATTTCGTGATCGCGCTCAGGTACATCATGTGCAAGGCGGTGGCTTCGGTATGGGCAGAATGGACCCTGGGTTGTATGTCTCTCGTTAGCATTCGCCAAACGGGCTATTTTTTTCATGTGCTACAATGACCATGCAAAGCACGCACGCTGAAAATTGTCGCGTTTCGAGACTGTATGGATTTACTACGCTTTTCTGGGCCGAAAACCCCTAAAATAGTGCCCGCCTGTGACGCAATGTGTGTTCGTTGTCAGATTTCATTCGTTTTTTGCGTGGGGTGCCCGGGTGGGGCCCCACACGCCCTGCCAATAGTTGGGTAGATTTCGTGATCGTGCTTAGGTACATCATGTGCAAGGCGGTGGCTTCGGTATGGGCGGAATGGACTCTGGGTTGTATGTCTCCTTAGCATCCGTCAAACGGGCTCAATTTTTTTTCACGTGCTACAATGATCATGCAAAGTACGCACGCCGAAAACTGTCGCGTTTCGAGACTGTATGGATTTACTACGCTTTTCTGGGTCGAAAACCCCTAAAATAGTGCCTGCACGTGACGCAACGTGCGTTCATTGCCAGATTTCGTTCATTTTTTGTGTGGGGTGCCCGGGTGGGGCCCCACACGCCCTGCCAAAAGTTAGGTATATTCCGTGATCGCGCTCAGGTACATCATGTGCAAGGCGATGACTTCGGTATGGGCGGAATGGACCCTGGGTTGTATGTCTCTCCTTCGCATCCGCCAAACGGGCTCAATTTTTTTTCACGTGCTACAATGACCATGCAAAGCACGCACGTCGAAAACTATCGCGTTTCGAGACTGTATGGATTTACTACACTCTTTTGGGCCGGAAACCTCTAAAATAGTGCCCGCACGTGACGCAACGTGCGTTCGTTGTCAGATTTCGTTCATTTTTTACATGGGGTGCCCGGGTGTGGCCTCACATGCCCTGCCCAAAGTTGGGTAGATTCCGTGGTCGCGCTCAGATACATCATGTGCAAGGCGGTGGTTTCGGTATGGGCGGAATGAACCCTCGATTGTATGTCTCTCCTCCGCATTCGCCAAACGTGCTACAATGACCATGCAAAACACGCATGCCGAAAACTGTCAGGTACATCTTTTGGCCGTTAGGAAGATTAGGCCGTTACCGATGGGAATATGTGCCACGTGAGCATCGCGTACATTTTTGGTTTTTTTACCTTTTCTTTATTCATGAATTTGAATATTTTTTATGATTATAAAAATGTTCATAAATTTGCAAAAGGTTCCAAATTACAAAAAATATGCAGATAAAAAAAGCTCATGAATTTATTTATATTTTAATTTCAAAATTGTTCATGAATTTGGAAAAAGTTTGTAACTAAAAAAACTAAAAAAATCAATAGGAACGAATAATTTTTTAAAGTCACAAATATTTTTTAAATTTGTCAGCAAAATTTTATAACATTACATTTTTCCAAATTCGATGCATTTTTTAAAAATCCAAACATTTTTTGAAAAATGAGAGCACTTTGAAATTATTGACATTTTTAAAAGTGAATACAATTTAAAAAGAGAAAATTTTCGTAAATTTCAAATGAGTTTTCAGAACAACTTTGAAATTCCCTGAACATTTATTGAATGTGTGATTTTTTTATGAAAACATTTTTTTGTGAAACTCCGATGAACTTATGAGAATACGAAATTTGTCTGAGTCAGATTTTCGTTCGTTCTCGTGCGTTCTCAAATTTAGTTTGGTGTCAGATTTTCGTTCGTATGCCCGAACCTTACGACAGAATATTATTCATCCAAAATGCATTCAACAATAAGGATATTTCATTAAACCTTAAGACAAACGATTCATTTTACATTCAAAAAAACGAAAATTAATTATACATAATTTTTCTTCTTCTAAACCTAATCTACTCGTCGTCGGTCGACGAGAACCACGACCTCGTGGGAGTTAACGACATCACCGCCGTCATCGTCGTCACCGCCGTCATCGTCGCTGCTCTTGGCGAGGGCGTCCCAGTCGATGCCATCGTTCTCCTCCGTCGCCATAGCCGCCACATCCTCCTCCGCCACCATAGTCGCCGCCGCGCCCAGTGCCGCCTGCAGATCGGTCGCTTCTCTGGCTTCCATCACCGTGGCGGCCGCTGCCGCCTCTTCCTGCGACGCCCATAGCGCGAGGAGGTAGCCGGGGCAGTCCTCGGGGTCGTCGTCCTCGCGCAGCACGAGTTGCTCCGGTGGGATCTCGACGTCGGGAGGGGCGGAGGGCCCGGCGAGCACAGGTGGTGCCAAACGGCGGGAGGAGCTTGGGGACGGCGTGGTCGCCGGAACACGTCGGCGGGGGCGGCGCGGGGCGGACGACGAACCGCCTGCCTCCGATTCCCGTCGGATCTGGCGGACGACGGTCTAGTAGTCCTTCCCTTTCCAGAAGTTGTGACAACCAGTGATGTACCAATGGCCGCCCTCGTGCCGGCGGAGCTCATCCGGCGTCGCGCCGGGGCCTCGCGTCGGGTAGCTGTCGGCGATGATGCGGAAGGTGTGCGGCAGACGGCAAACCGGTGGGACCATTAATCCAACGCGGATGAGCTCGTCTGCCTCCGCTGTGTCTAGGCTCGTCGGCCACGAGCCGCCACGGCCGTCAGTGCCGCCGGACGCCATGGCAGATGGGATGGGGAGGTGAGTGCGTAGAGTGAGGAGCGCGTCGGTGGGTGGGGAGGTGAGCAGTGGTGTGACGAGGCAGATGGGATGACGGCTTAAAGGAGTGGCGGGGCGGCGGGGTAGGTGCCCGTCCAACCGGCTTAATGCCGGCCTTAATGGGGCGTCGGGAACCGTCGCCTTGACCGACGACATGCGCATCGATGACGGCGACGAACGCCTCGGGAACCGTCCCCTTGACCGATGCCACGCGTGACCGTCTGGACTACACATGCGTACAGTCAACGTACGTACAGCCGACGCGTGTACGGGCCCATCACCGTACCAGGGTCCGACACGGGTACAACCCCCCGCCGCGCGTATGCGAGGCTATTTTGTGCTGAGACAATCCTACCCTTGTTAACGAAGGGGTACGGATTTATCTCAGCCGTCCATGTGTTGAGGGGGTGTACCGAAGCAGAAGTGTTTATAAAAAAAAAATACACTACAATCTTTTAAAACATTTAGTTTTGTTTCTTATATGGTACTCCCTCCGTTCATAATATAATATGTTCTACCTTTTTTCTGATTTGGATGCATATAAACGCATTTTAGTGTGACTAGTATAACTGTCCGTGCGTTGCACCGGGCCGTCTTTTCATGAATTTCTCG
This sequence comes from Hordeum marinum, assembly GCA_022496015.1. Lineage (NCBI taxonomy): Eukaryota > Viridiplantae > Streptophyta > Magnoliopsida > Poales > Poaceae > Hordeum > Hordeum marinum. The sequence goes on from CM039678.1 coordinate 117,009,781, forward strand.
TTCTGATGGTGTAGCAACGCTTGCCTTTCTCCTGCTGCCACATGATCCCTGTGTTTGACAGTAAATGTAGAAGTACCAACCTCCTGTTCAGTTGCAACATATTCAGGGTTCTTCTTTGCAATTGAATCTTTGGATGGTGTGTTGTGTTTCAATTGACGGTGAGCTTCAATTTGTTATATTCTTGCTTTCTTCTGTTTTGGCTGCATATTTGCATTTTTTTCTGTGCACATTTTGCCGCCTTCTGTTCCGGTGTCTTTGTTGAATATTTATTTTGATGATAGGTTTCACGGTAATTTTTAAGTGTATCATGTCTTTGTTCATCGATCATGTGTTCATACCGCTCTATATCTCCCTTTCTTCCTTTTTCCTTAGCATCCATGATTTGAGATTATGGCCCAAATGTTTTCTTGCACAAGGGAAAGAAAATTCTTTATATATAATGTTATTCCTAGTAAAGTAAGAATGGTGAAATAGCAATGCAAAATAATCCAACATCGAGCAAACCATCTTCAGATTGCTTTTGTTGTGCAAAAGAAAAAGTTATCGATCTAAAGATCTTTACTCTTAATCCTAGATCTCATGCTTGATTTTTCTAAAGATCCGTACTCTTAATCCTAGGTCTCATGCTTGATTCTTTTGCATATTTTTTATAGGCCTAATGAGCATCAAATACCATGAGAAATTTAAGAATTTAATGTGAAGAACGGAAATAGGGATGACGTTTCTCGCATTCATGATTTTGAAAGATTGGCACTGTATATTAAGCTTGATTCTTTTCCTGTCCGAGTTGATATATAAGCTTGGTGACGAGGATATGTACCTAGGGTAGGGTCCTAGGTACGGTCCACATACCCTACCTAAGGACACCGCATGAGAGGACTTGAAGATTAAGCATTAACTTCCGAGTGGATCCCTGGAGACGTTCAAAGCCACTCGATAGTAATTCACTCGGAGACTCCCGCTCTCATTCGGCAATCGCGTGTCACTCGGAAGACCTCGCTTTCACTTGACGTCAGAAGACCAGGAGCCATCATCAAGAGCCCAACGGGCAGACGCTGGTTCAATGGTCATTAATAGCTTTTATTACGTACGTTACCTGTAACGGCAGACTTTAATCCCACGACCAGGCCCTTTGATGCGGGGCAATTATGAGGGGCAACGAACTATATAAGCCGCCCCTCCCCTCCTGCACAAGGGTTCGCAACCATTATAATATCTATACTCCACTCGACACAAAGCTCCCGAGCACTGAGACGTAGGGTTGTTACCTCCACGAGAGGGGCATGAACTCATACATCCATGTGTACACCCTCGTCGTAGCTAGGACTCTGCCCTCTCCCTTCGTACCCCTACCATCTACTGTTAGGCTCATTCCCACGACAGTTGGCACCCACCGTGGGGCAGGCGTCTAAGCGACTTCCGACGAGATTGCGATTTTTATCCTTCGACATGTCTTCCGGTGGTGTTTTTGCTCTGGGCCATGAGATCCGTTTCGGAGCGCTCACCTTCATCGCCGATGATTCGGCATGGCTCCAGGAGGCGCCTCTCGATGTCGAGGCGCTGCCGGTCCGCGGAGCCACGCGAGTCCCTGTGGCGTGTTGCTGCGACAGCCGTCGCCCCCTTACGCGTCGGCTCCTCTCGCCGTTCGCGGTTGCAAGCGGTCCGGCTGCTCATGACTCCAGTGGTGGGTCGAACACGCAGCGACGTGTCAAGCTTTTCCGTAGGTTGCAGCGCTCGAGCCCGCCGAGTCCCTTCACGGCGTGTTCGAGTCAGATTCCGATCCGTCCGACGTGCCTTCCGAGTGCGAAAGCTACGATCCCGCAGCGGAGGTTTTGATGGCGGGCTCTCATCAGAGTTCACCGCCTAGCTTCGGCCGTGTCAAGCGCGAGGCTAGAGGTCCGTCGAACGTGCAGCTGCATCATGATGAGGAGGTCCTTCATACCCCCATCATCGGTGCGACTGCCGAGGCCCAAGCTTTGGACGCCACGCGCATTCGTCTGGAAGAGCTCCAGGCAGAGATTGACGAGCGTGCTCGCCAGCGCCCGCCGCGCCCCAGTCGACGTCATCGGTAGCTGTTTCCGACTGGATCTCACGATGGCGTTGAGGTATACCGAACTCCTGTGCTAAATGTTGTTGCTACTGCTAGGATAGCGGATTCCATTCATTCGTCCCGATCATAGGCTGGTAGAGGGCTGTTGCAGATCAGAGCGCTGTTGGATGCAGCACAACGTCAGAATTAAGCAGTTTCTCAGTCCCGTAACAGGATATACAACAATTCACCCAAGGCACAGACCGTTCAGTCGACACACAACCCTGGATCACCCTTGCATCGTCGAGGCGGCGGTTTTCGTGAAGGGCAAGACAGAGATCAGCATCACCGCGAAGACCACCATCGAGTGCCCACTCCCCCGCGGAGTGGCCCGTACGCGCCCCGGCACCAAGGCGACAGGCACTCCATCGGTGATGAGCGGGACGCGGACTTTGACGCCCGTGCCTATCTTGTTCAGAAGCGGATCGACAAGAGCAGAGCCTACAGAGAGGGACTCGACAGAGATGTTCCGAGTGGAAGCTCAGTTGTGGTGTCTGGTCCAGAGTGTTTTAGCAGAGTTATACGTTCTGCAGAGATTCCCCCCAATTTCAGAATGGCGGCGGGGATCGGAAAGTTTTCTGGTGAAACAAAACCAGAGACTTGGTTAGACGATTACCGAGTGGCTGTGTAGATTGGCGGCAGAAATGACAATGTCGCAATGAAGCACCTGCCCCTCATGTTGGATGGTTCAACTTGAGCTTGGTTAAATCGTTTGGCTCCTTCTAGCATACATTGTTGGGAAGATCTTGCCCGAGTGTTTGTCCGGACCTTTGAGGGCACTTGCAAGCGCCCCGCGGGTCTGGTTGACTTACAACATTGCGTCCAGAAGCCCAATGAAACCTTAAGGGATTATATTCAGCAATGGTCCACCCTGCATCATACGGTGGAGAATGTGTCGGAACACCAGGCTGTTTGTGCCTTCAAGGCCGGTGTGATATATAGGGAGTTGTACCTGAAGTTCGGGCACACTGGTAACATTTCACTTGGCAAGATGATGGAAATTGCCACTCGCTACGCCAATGGCGAGGAACAAGATCACCTCCATAGCGGCAAAGGAAAAAACATTCACCAATGAGTCTGGCAGCGGCAACAATCAAAAACAAAAGCGGAAGGCTGAAGACCCGGCTCCGGCAGAGGCAGCAGCACTGGCGACTCAGTCGAAGAACAAGGGTAAAGCCAAGGCTTAGTATGCCCCCAAGAAGGGGAAGGGTCAGTCAGTAACTGATATCTTGGATTAGCCGTGTGTAATTCACACGAGGAAATATGCAGAAGGCAACCTGATTTTGCCCAAGCACACCACTCGATAGTGTCGAACCCTTATCCAGCAATTCAAGGGAGACCAGTCGAGTGCAAAATCTCCTGAAAAAGAAGATGAAGATGAGGAAAAGGAAACATTCTCGGATGTCACTGCTACACTGGTGATCTTTGCTGATGTCGAGAGCAAGAGTCGTCTGAAAGTCATCAATAGAGAAATCAACATGGCTATGTCCGACACCCCCACCTACCTCAAATGGTCTCTATATGCTGTCACATTCGACCAGACAAACCATCCTGCTCGTGTGGCCACTCCCGGTCGACAGGCTCTGGTAGTTGATCCGGTGGTGCAGGGGACTCGACTCAGAAAGGTCCTCATGGACGTCGGCAGCGGACTAAACATTTTGTATGTGGATACCCTGAAAGGGATGGGCATTCTGATGTCCCGTTTGAGCGAGAGCAGCATGCGTTTTCACGAGGTCATCCCAGGAAAGAAGGCCAAGTCACTCGGCCAGATAGCATTGGATGTGACATTCGGAGATAGCAAAAATTTCCGAAAAGAAAAGTTGACATTTGAAGTCGTGGATTTCAAGAGTGCTTACCACGCCATCTTGGGTCGACCCGCTTATGCACGTTTCATGGCCCAACCATGTTACATGTATCTCAAGTTGAAAATGCCAGGCCCTAAGGGCGTGATCACGGTCACTGGCAATCGACAGCGGGCCGAAGAGTGTCTCTAGCAAGGATCCAAGATCGCCGATCAACAAATGGCCATGGTCGAGCTGGAGGAGTACAAGAAAACCACTGACCCTGCTGATTTGCTCCGCGTAAAAAAGCCGGCTTCCGAGTCGGCCTTTTAGTCGGCAGGGGAAGTGAAGAAGGTGCACATCCACCCGACGGATCCAACTGCTGCCCCGATGAATATCTCAACAACACTCGACAGTAAATAGGAAGCCGAGCTCATCCAGTTCCTCCGTGAGAACTGGGATATCTTTGCATGGAAGCCTGCTGACATGCTGGGGATTCCGAGGGAGCTGGCTGAGCACCGTCTGCGAGTGGATCCGAAAGCCAAGCCCGTCAGGGAGCATTTGCGTCGATCCGCGGCAGAGAAGGGCAAGGCAACCGGAGAAGAAGTGGCCCGTCTCTTGCAAGCCAAGTTCATTCGAGAGATTTACCACTCCAAGTGGCTCTCGAATGTTGTGATGGTGCCCAAGAAAGATAAGTCGTTGCGCATGTGCATTGACTTCCAACATCTCAATAAGGTGTGCCCAAAAGACCATTTTCTGCTCCCCCGCATAGATCAGATTGTTGACTCGACAGTGGGGTGTGAGCGTTTATCGTTTTTGGATGCCTATTCTGGGTACCATCAGATCCGTCTGTATGACCCGGACGAAATAAAGACAGCCTTCATCACCCCGTTCGGGTGCTTTTGCTACATCACCATGCCTTTTGGTCTTAAGAATACCGGCGCTACTTTTATGCGCATGATTCAGAAATGCTTACTCGACCAGATCCCTCGGAATGTCGAGGCGTACATGGATGTTATAGTGGTCAAGTCCCACAAAGGTTCCGACCTGCTGGCTGACTTGGCCGAGACATTCGCCAATCTGAGGCGATTCAACATAAAGCTGAATCTGGCCAAATGTACCTTCGGTGTCCCTGGTGGCAAGTTGCTCGGTTTTCTCGTTTCTGAGTGAGGAATTGATGTCAATCCCGAGAAGATCAGTGCCATTACCCGTATGAAGACTCCCGTGCAAGTGCACGACATTCAGAAGCTCACAGGTTGCTTGGCAGCATTGAGTCGATTCATTTCTCGTCTTGGTGAGAAGGCTCTGCCCTTATATCAGTTGATGAAGTCCGACATATTCGACTAGACTCCCGAAGCTGAAGCAGCATTTGTTGAGCTCAAAGCCTTGCTCTCCACCCAGCCGGTGCTTACCGCTCCTGCCAGCAAAGAGCCCTTGCTCCTGTACATCGCGGCCACAAATCAGGTCATCAGTACAATGCTGACTATCGAGCAAGAAGAGGAGGGTAAAGCCTATAAAGTCCAGCGGACAATTTATTATGTCTCAGAAGTATTGTCCCCCTCAAAGCAAAGATATCCACACTATCAGAAGCTGGTGTATGGTATTTACCTGTCAGCGAAGAAGGTGGCGCATTATTTTCAAGACCATTCGATCTCAGTCGTCAGTGATGCTCCTTTATCCGAGATCTTCAATAACCACGACGCATCAGGTCGAGTGACTAAATGGGCAATTGAGCTTGGACACTTTGACATCAGATTCGAGGCCAAGAAGGCAATCAAGTCCCAAGCATTGGCAGATTTCATGGCCGAGTGGACTGAACAGCAACAACCCATCCAAGTTCACTCGGTGCATTGGACAATGTTCTTCGACGGCTCCAAAATGTTGAATGGGTCTGGTGCTGGTGTTGTTTTGATATCCCCCAGAGGTGACAAGCTCAGCTATGTCTTGCAGATTCATTTTGATTCCTCCAACATTGAGGCAGAGTATGAAGCACTTTTGTATGGGTTGCGCATGGCTATCTCACTCGGCGTCAAGCACCTGATGGTTTATGGCGACTCAGATTTGGTGGTGAATCAAGTGATGAAAGAATGGGATGTTAGAAACCCCGCCATGACCGGATACTGCAATGCAGTCCGAAAGTTGGAGAAGAAATTTGAAGGCCTGGAACTTCACCATGTTCCTCGATTGAAAAATCAAGCTGCTGATGAGCTGTCCAAGATTGGTTCCACTCGACGGCCTGTCCCCAGCGGGGTGTTCCTGGAGCATTTGCACGCTCCTTCGATTCAAGAGGATCCCTTCACCGAAGAGTCCCCACAAGCTTTAAGCTCCTCTGACTCGACTGAAGTTGATGTTCCTGCTGTGATTGACCTGGTCATGGAGGTGCTAGTTATCATACCCGACTGGACTGTGCCATATATTGCCTATATCCTCAGACAAGAGCTCCCTGAAGATGAAGCAGAGGCTCGACAGATTATGCGCAGGTCCAAGGCTTTCACTATGATGGGAGATCAGCTATTCAGAGAGAGTGTGAGTGGTGTCACCCAGCGCTGCATTTCCCCCGAGGAAGGTTGGATGATTCTAGACGAAATCCACTCAGGAACTTGCGGCCACCATGCATCTTCAAGGGCGATCATCGCTAAAGCATACCGAGCTGGTTTTTACTGGCCACGAGCTAATGATATGGCTAAGGACATCGTTGATCACTGCGAAGGCTGCCAGTTCTATGCGAATCTGTCACACAAGCTGGCGTCTGCTCTGAAGACAATCCCTCTCGCCTGGCCGTTTGTAGTTTGGGGACTCGACGTGGTTGGTCCCTTCCGACCTGGAAAAGGAGGATTCACCCACCTGTTGGTAGCAGTCGACAAATTCACCAAGTGGATTGAAGCCAAGCCCATCAAGAAGCTAAATTCCCGCATGATTGTCACGTTCATGAGGGAGATCATTATCCGGTACGGCATTCCGCACAACATCATCACGGACAATGGCACTAATTTTGACTCGAAAGAATTCAGGAGATTCTGTAACTCCCAAGGCACCCGAGTGGATTACGCTTCCGTTGCACATCCTCAAACCAATGGGCAAGTTGAGCGGGCTAATGGTCTCATTCTGCAAGGTCTGAAGCCTCGTCTCATGCGCGATTTGGATCATGCCGCCGGTGCGTGGGTAACTGAGCTGCCGTCTGTTTTGTGGGGATTGAGGACAACGCCTAATCGGTCGACTGGACGAACTGCTTTCTTCCTTATCTATGCTGCTGAAGCCATATTGCCGAGTGACTTGGCCCACAATTCTCCTCGAGTGGAGCTATATTCTGAGGCTGAAGCTGAATAGGCCAGACAGGATGGGTTAGATCTTCTAGAGGAGGAGCGTGAGATGGCTCTGATCCGGACCACTGCCTAACAGCAAGACCTACGGCGCTTCCATGCAAGGAATGTCAAAAGCCGAGCGTTCCATGAAGGAGATTTGGTGCTCTGAGTGAATCAACACCGACCTCACAAGCTTGCTCCTACATGGTAAGGTCCTTTTGTCATCACTAAGGTGCTAAACAACGGAGCCTATCACCTGCATAATCTCATGAAACAGATAGATGAGCCACGAGCCTGGAATGCAGACCTGCTCCAGCGTTTTTACCCTTGAGACAAGAGTTTTCTGATGTAATAAGAGTACTTCATCAATGCAATTCATGTTTCTGCGATTAATACTTCGTCGATTCCAACCGCGCAGTTACATTCTTGGGGATACTCCAAGTGATGAGCAATCCTCACACTCGGGGGCTTAGCTGCGAAACATGTTTCACCTAAGTTAAAAACCCTGTCGGGTGGATAGTAGTCCATTCACTCGACGACCTATTTGTGAATCCATCTTTGCTTGGGTTAAAAAAAACCTCGTCGAGACGATGGTAATCTATTCACTTGACAACTTAGCTGCAAATCGACATTCGCCTAAGTTCAAATATACTTCGAGTGATGAGCAATCCTCACACTCGGGGTCTTAGTTGCGAACACGTTTCGCCTAAGTTAAAAACCTCGTCGAGTGTATAATAATCCATTCACTCGACAACTTAGCTGCAAATCGACATTCGCCTAAGTTCAAATATACTTCGAGTGATGAGCAATCCTCACACTCGGGGGCTTAGCTGCGAACACGTTTCGCCTAAGTTAAAATCTTCGTCGAGTGGATAATAATCCATTCACTTGACAACTTAGCTGCGAATCGACATTCACCTCAGTTCAAATATACTCCGAGTGATGAGCAATCCTCACACTCGAGGGCTTAGCTGTGAAAAACGTTTTGCCTAAGTTAAAAACCTCATCAGGTGGATAGTAATCCATCCACTCGACAACTTAGCTGCGAATCGACATTCGCCTAAGTTCGAAAATACTTCGAGTGATGAGCAATCCTCACACTTGGGGGCTTAGCCCCGAACATGCTTCACCTAAGTTAAAAACAAAATCGGTCAAACAAACGATTGAAAGACAAATACAAACAAAATCCAAAGGGTAAACCACGGATAAACGTTTCGTATGAAAGCAAATGTGCTCAGACCCAAGGCCTGAACGAAGTTTTTAAGGATACAAATCCACTCGGCATACCGAGGCAAATTTAATGGTTTCTTTCAAAGACAAGTTTTTCAAGCAGGAGACGGACTGGCAGGCTCGACGAAAGTGTCCAGGTCGATGCCGTCGGCGATTCTGGTGGCCGCTTCGATGAAGGTCTCCATGAAGTCCTCGAACTGGAGTTTCTTTGTGTTGACCACCTGAAGCTCCTTCAGCCTCTCCTCCTTCACGTCCCTGCAATGGACCCTGACGAGTGATAACGTCATGTCGGCCCCACAACGAGCGGCAGATTTCTTTCAGGCCTGCACTCGACTTGGAAGTTCGTCCAGGCGAGCCATCATAGAGTTGAGGTCGAGCTGAAGAGTGTCCACAGGCCATAGCTCTTTGTCGATTCTCTCTATCGCAGACTTCAGCCGGACAAGATACGCCTAGACGCCCTGGAGCCGAAAATTGAGTCAGAGCATGTTCATGGCCACCGCGTTTGTGACAGGAGATTTGGTGGGATCCAGATTGGGCTCAACCTCCTCTGTCTCCTTCTCAAAGTCTTGGCAGAATTCTGTTGAAGAATGGGGAATGGGAGGAGAATTCGTGAACTGCGACCCTCAAAGATTTTACAAAGCTCAGTCGACAAAAATACTTACCGTCGAGCAGAATATACATCTTCCTCGAGAACTCACCCAAATGCTTCTCCAGGTCATTGCTCCTCTTGTTCAGCTGCTCGGCCCTTTTGACGAGGTTTGCGCGATCCTGCTTCAGCTTGGTGTTCTCCTCTTCCAGCTTCTGGGCGGCCGCGAGCTTCTCATCTGCAGCTTCAATTTTGTCCCTGGCCACCCGTTGGGCGTCGGCGAGTGCTTTGTCCTTCTCCTCCAGTGCCTTCTTCATGGAATCTAAAGAAACAACATTGTTGAGTCGCGCTTGGAGTCGACGGTTTTCATTGCGCACGTCTGTTCGAGTGAGAGCACTCGGTTCAAAACGTGAAAAGTGAAGATGGGAATGCTGTCAGTCGACAGTAATTACCTCCGAGAGACTTCAGCTCAGCACGCGCTCGCTCCAGGGCTTTGTTGGCGACCGCTAGATCCACCCGCAACCGGTTCCTCTCATCCTCCATGTCCTTGTACTGCGTCCCAAGTTCGCAAGCCGTCTGGAACCAACAAAAGACAGGAGTTCAATCAGCAAGTAGTTTCTGGACAGTCGACTGAGTTATGAACACCGGCGAATGACCATCTTGAAAGAAGTCAAGCAGAAAGTCCACTCGACATGTCGACTGGCTCTGGCGCTCCGCGCGCCATAAACAAATTCAAAAGTTGTCTCTATTAAGACCCCTGCCGATGCAAGCACTCGACAGTGGTCTCGGGGACTACACCATGTGGGTGCTCTAAGAGCGCCCCCACTGAGACGGTTAACTCTCGATCCGTCGAGTAACTCGTCAAGAAAAAAACACTCGACATGTCGAGTGACCCCAGTACCACGCGTATGACAAGTTTTCAAGCCTATTGTTTATCATCTGCGATGAACAGTAGCCTCGAGGACTACACCCAGTGGGTGCACTTAGCGTGCCCCTACTGGTTATTCAAACATTCGACAAGGTCAGCCCTGTCACGACACTCGACCCGTCGAGTGATGCGCCTCCCTACTCTATGAAGTGCAGTCTATCCTTATGCAGTGTCATATCATGGTTTGCCACTAATGTCCATGAAACCTGCAAGGTAGCTACGGAGTGGTGTGATTCAAAAGCAAAATGTATCCCGTATACAATAAACTCTAAAGACCCCTACCGACGCAAGCATTCGACAGCGGTCTCGGGGACTACACCCAGTGGGTGCGCTAAGAGCGCCCCCACTGAGACGGTTAATTCTCGATCCGTCGAGTAACTTGTCAGAAAATACACTCGACATGTCGAGTGACACTAGTACCACACGTACTATCAATCCCAATCCTACTCGACTACGATCCGATCTATTCGAGTGGAGAAAGTTCAAACATTCTACGGCAATCACCCAGTGGGTGTACAACAGCCAAGAAAAGACAAGAATTCAATCGACAATGGACTTACAATCGAACTTACTCGGACATTGGTGCGGAGGGCTGCGCTGACAACAAAAGCCAGTTTGCTGGCCTCGTACGTCTCCTTGGTCCTCAGCATGAGCTGCTCCGCCTGGATCATAGCTTCCTTCGCAGCCCCGGTTTGATCTTCCAGGGTGCGATGCAGAGAGAAGGCCGTCACAGGTGGGGTCGGCGTGGTCGCAGGAGTAGCTGAGGCAGTCTAAGGGGGCCCAGTTGGAGTCGACGCCACAACGGTCGAAACGGTTAGAGGAGCATGTGACAGAGGTACTGTAGGTTCAACCCTGGGTTGTGTCGAGCCACCTCCCCCCTGGGAAGACTCTGCAGTCGACCGTTGAAGTGCTTGCGCCGATGACGCTCCTTGGATGCGAGGGCGCGAAGGGTCAAGTCGCTCCTCGTCGTCCTCCACCTGAATGACCTCTGCATCGACAACCGACGGTGTTAACATCTGCATATGTCGAGTCCCATTCGGACGAACCAACAACTATCTAACCTCTATGAGAAGTGGCCGCGTCAGCAGTGTCGACATCCGTTGCATCCCCTCCATCTCGATGAGGCGAAGACACAGATGTAACAGCTCTGACGAATTGAGTGGCATTCGGTCAAATACAACTCCAGACTTCAGTCGACAGAACAAGTACGGAAGTAAACTCTTACATGGAGACGACAGGCACTGCCACCCTCATGCAAGGCAGAGCCTTGCGAAGCTTGGTGACGGCTTGCTTGGGCTGCTTAGCCAGTTTTTCGCTCGGCTCAGCGGTCAAGGGGCGGCTGCGCTTCAGGTTCTTCTCACTAGGGCCCGGAGCCCTGTCCTCAACAGTCGATGGATCTTGGCGGGACTTGGTGCGGCTTTCGCGGTGGGGAGGTGACTCGATTTCTTCCTCCTTGCCGGAGTCATCGTATTCTTCCTCGGAGTCGGAAGAACCATCGCCGTCCACGCTGCCGCCCTCGCTTACCACGCCGTCTTCAACATGGTTCCCGTTAGGAACGAGCGAGTGCATGTGCGTCCATTCCTACATGATTCAATATATCACTCGATAGTACAATACATCAGTTGACATCACACAACTCACCAGGTTCTTCGGTGGGTTTTCGGCCGAATATGGCCGGATCCTCTTGGCTCCCAAAGGATTGTCGGAGGCCCCGGTGATGCTACGGAGCCACTGCTCGACAGTTTTCTGAGGAACTTCCTCAGGATGCGTCCTTGTCGAGTCCTCAGGGCCCGCGTAGTGCCACATGGTGTGGTCTCTAGCTTGGAGCGACTGGATACGTCGACCAAGAAATGTCTCCAACAGATCCATATCGGTCACCCCACCGCAGATCAGCTGCACCACCGCTTCAACCAAGATGCCTACTTGGACGTGCTCCTCTTCAGTCACCTTCAGGGACTTGGGAACAGCCGGACGGTCGGGTGTATATGGGGGAAGGCCAGTCAACATATTGGGCGATGCTGCATCCTTGCAGTAGAACCAGGTCGACTGCCAACCCCTTACAGACTCAGAAAAGGTCATGGCGGGGAAGGAGCTACGAGCTCTTTTCTGAACTCCTAACCCTCCGCACAACTGGCGCACGTGGGTCTTCCCATCAGCGAGGAGGGCTTTTTTCACAGTCTGGGATCTGACCGTGAAGAGGTGTTTGAACAATCCCCAATGGGGAGAGCAGCCCAGGAAACATTCACACAGAGTGACGAATGCAGATAGATAGGCTATGGTGTTGGGCGAGAGGTGGTGCAGTTGGGCACCGAAAAAATTCAGAAAGCCCCTAAAGAACGGGTGGGGCGATAGAGAAAAACCTCGCTCGACGTGGGAGAGAAGGAGGACCGGCTCCCCGTCGCGCGGCTCCGGCTCGCGCTCCTCCCCCGGCAGCCTCCAGGCACCGTCCTCCATGAGACCGTCAGAGACGAGGCCCTCCATGTCTTCGCGGGTGACGACAGAGGGGAGAAAATCCCCCTGCATCCAGCCCGCCGGTGCGGTGAATCGGGCGGTCGAGGGCTTCTTGCCCTTGAGCTTCGCCGCCCCCTTCTTTGCTCGCTCCAGCTTCTCCGTCGGATTCTTCATCTTCGTCGCGGCGGCTCTCGTCGAGGGAGATCGGAGTTGGGCGCTGAGAGCGGAGGAAGCGGAGGAAAAGAGAGAAAGAACTGGCGGAGGTACTGTGCAAACCGCAGCGAAGACAACTTTATACGCGATTGTGGCGTAATCTTCGCGCGAGCGCGTGCGCTTCCCAAATTTTTGTATCCCGGAAAATTTGGGTCTGTCAGACCGACCCGTCGCCTCCCAAGATACTACCAACTCACTCGGACCAAAACAAATGTTGAACATCCACTCGGACACCTTTAAGGCTGAATGGATCCGGGCGAGCGGAGAGGAACTCAATTGACACAAGTTTCGTCAAAGCCCCGAATATCATTCGAAAGATTTTGCATGTTGACCCTGAATGAATGCTAATGCTCAGAGTTCAATCGACACAAGTTTCATGGAAATCTCAAATATCATTCGGAGGATCTGATGCACTAACTCAAGGCCCTCAAAGATACCTCTTTCCACCACTCAAACCCCGATCCATTCGGGGGCTAATGCCGAGGATATGTACCTAGGGTAGGGTCCTAGACACGGCCCACATACCCTACCTAAGGACACCGCATGGGAGAACTTGAAGATCAAGCATGAACTTCCGAGTGGATCCCTGGAGACATTCAAAGCCACTCGACAGTAATCCACTCGGAGACTCTCGCTCTCACTCGACAGTCGCGTGTCACTCGGAAGACCTCGCTTTCACTCGACGCCAGAAGACCAGGAGCCATCATCAAGAGCCCAACAGGCAGACGCTGGTTCAATGGTCATTAATAGCTTTTATTACGTACGTTACCTGTAACGGCAGACTTTAATTCCACGACCAGGCCTTTTGATACGGGGCAATTACGAGGAGCAGCGAACTCTATATAAGTCACCGCTCCCCTCCTGCACAAGTGTTTACAACCATTATAATATCTATACTCCACTCGACATAAAGCTTCCAAACACTGAGGCGTAGGGTTGTTACCTCCACGAGAGGGGCCTGAACTCATACATCCGTATGTACACCCTCGCCGTAGGTAGGACTCTGTCCTCTCCCTTCGTACCCCTACCATCTACTGTCAGGCTCGTTCCTACGACACTTGACACTGTATATTAGTTAATTTATATTAATACAAACTATGCTAGTCCGAGTTGGTGTATGTGTATGTATTGCTTCCGATTGGTTTTCCTCTTGCACGTCGTTTCTTTTTAGTTTGTGAGTAGTAATCAGTGAAGGACATCCATCCATCACCAGCACCACCAACCAACCATCTCTCCCGCCTACTCAAGCGCATTACCAGACATTGGGGTCGCGGGTGTTTGATCCCCCGCGCGCCTCCAACTGCTGCTGCACTTTCTCTCCCCGGTCAGAGCCCCTTCTCTTCTCTACTGCACTTATTGTCCCACGCCCCTGCTCCTCCTCCTTTTCCTCGTGATCTGATGCTGCTCCTCTTCCCCCACGCCTTTGCTGCTGCTCCTCTCTGAACTTTTTTTTCGAACGATAGCAGGAGAGCTGCTATATTCATTGATCAGAAAGAAATGATACAAGAGATCGCTCGGTTAATTAAGGAAAACCGGGCTAAAACCCTAACAAACAAGCAAAACACTAGTAAAAACTAGGTCTAGACACCGCAAGTCGTAAACCACCAGCCAAAGGCCAGCTACCAGCTACTCCCCTGACAACTACCCAAACCCAACCACCCCTTACAGACAAACACACCCTCGGAAGCCATCAACGAGGTCTCCAAAGTAACGCCTCCAAGGAGGAAGCGATGTCACAGACACCGCCGTCACCCGATCCGGCAAAGCCAAATCTTAGGTTTTCACCCGAGACCACTAGACCAGAGATGTCACAGAAACAACAAGGTCCACGACGACACCTTCAGGAAGGAAAACGACATCCGCAGATGCTGTTGCCGCCGACATCGACAAGGTCGATGCTAGATTTTCATCCGGAACCTAGCCATCCGACAGACCACCTCGACATCCAAGGTCGCCCAAACGCCGCTGAGCAAGAAGGAGGCCGAAAACGCGCACCATCGAGACCAATCTGAATGCAAAAGCTGGGCGGATGCCGCGCTAACTGGTCGCCCTCACCACCGCGCGCAGGATAAGCAGAGGACCTTGCTGGATCTGGCCGACCCACGCCACCGCATGCAGGCACTGGACGGAGAGAGTTCATGCCGCCGCACGCTGGATCTGGCCGGGACCGCACCGAAAACAGACTGGCCCACGGTGCCGCTCGCTGGAAACTGGTCGAAACGCACCAAAGCTGGCAGGCCCGCACCACCGCGCTCAAGATCAGGCCGAGGATGCGCACACACAGACTAGCCCGCGCCACCGTGCACGGGATCTGGGCGAAACCCCGTCAGGGAGGCCCGCCTGCGCCTCCTCCAGTCGCGAACGCGCACAAGGGCAGCGCCAGCCAAAAGGGGGAGCACCACCGAGCACTACAAGTCGGGGAGAGAGCACCGCTTGGCCCGCACCGCCGCCGCCGCCACCAGCCATCTGCCGTGCGCCGCAGCCGTCACGAGCCTCCCACCGCGCCGCCCAGGGCCGCAGCGTCGCGAGCCTCCCATCGCACCGCCCAAAGCCTCCGCGCCACCATGGCCTCGTCCCTCACCGTCCATGGCAGCCGCCGCGCCGACCGGCAGCCGCCGCGCCAAGAAAGCAGGCGAGAAGGAAAGAGCCCCGCCGCCACCTTCACAGGAACCGGCACGGACTTTGCCGACCGCTCCTCCTCCGACGGCGAGCCGAGGGGAGGGAGGTGAGAGGTGCGCTGCGCCTCGATCTAGGGTTTCCCCCGTGTCGTCAGGGAGGGCGACGCGGGGGACATACATCATTTCCTTTCCTCTCTGAACCTAAACTGTTGAAGCTCTGCTCTATCATGCCCCTGTTCTCTCTCTCTCTCCCTCCCTCCCTCCCTCCCTCCCTCTGTGTAATCCAGAAGTCTTTCGCACAAATTGAACATGGTAATTAATACCGCAATGCATATCCAATAATGAGAAGCTTCAGGAGAAATACAGATGAGATGTGATGCTTCAAACTAAAGGTCCGCTATTTATCTTTTGTCCCTCTTCCAATATACTTGGTAACTATCACAAAGTAAGACATGAGATGCATCCAGGTTTTAATTACCACATTAACTTGGGACAACCTTTACCCAGAATCACAAAAAACAATGGCCAACATCAGGTTTTAAGCTGCAGGACCCGGGAAGCACAACAAAACCCGCCCGCCCCCGCGTCGCCAACCCTAGGCGACACGGGGGGCGATTCTCCGCCGCCGGCCCTAGGCGCCCTCGCTCCTCTCCTCCCTCCTTCCATCGCCTGAGGCCGCGCCGGCGTAGCTTGGCCAGTGACGGCGACGACAGGGCTCTCCCCCTCGCGCGGTGGTGGTGTCCTCCTGGCGGCGGCAGCGGCTCATGGGTCGGCGGTTCACTGGCGGCAAGGCACAACAGGTAACCGGCGGCGAGTGCGTCGACGACGACTGCACAGGCGCCCTATCCGTGGCTGAGGAGAACCTGTGGCGGCGGCCCAAATTGCGGCCCTTGCCGTGCCCAGATGGGTTTCGGCGGGCTGGCAGATCTGGAGGTCGGTTTCAGGCGGGCATAGTGGGCCTAGCGGCGCCGGCCTAGGCATCGTGGTGGTGATGTGACCAATCAGGCGGCGACGGTCATCTTCTTCGTCAGAGGTGGCCGGCCAGAGGCTGGATGGTCGGATCTCGAGATCCGTCATCTAGTCCCGGCTGCGAGTTGGGGAGATAGAGTTGACGGTGAAACCCGAGCCGACGGCAGGCGATGACGGCGTTTTGCGACGTTACCTTGATGAAGGCATTGTCGTGTAACTTCTGTCGACCCACTCGTGCTGCTCCGGGGGAAACCCTAGGATCTGGTGTTCCAGATCGGACGATGGCGGCACTACGGTGTCGTTTCTCTCTTGGGAGCATCATTTGTGAAGCAGCGCTGGAAGACAGAGGCAAGAGGCGGAGCGGCTTCGTCTTGAACGGAGCTTCGGTGGAGATGTCAAGTCATGCCTGACCGACAGGTGCAAGGCTGTGTCATGCCTGGTCGGCAGGTACTACGCACGACAGATCTTCCAGAGTCTCCGCGTCGGGATGGACGAGCGCAGGGCGGTGGAGTCGTTGGGCACCATGGTGGCATCGACGGATGGCCGGAATGGAAGGATGATGCGGATTTCTCTCTTGAAGATGGGACATCGTTCGATGATGATGGCGGCTTCTAAAACGTGTGCATGTGATGTACGCTTTAGGTTTGCTACACCGGTTGTACGTTCCGATACGTTATATGGATGGATCGTCGACGACATCGGTTATAGATATGGGAGTGAGAGCACTCTACATTATCAAGTTTGTAGGTGTGAGTGAAGGCTTCAGGTGGCTTGATGTATGTTCTTGTCAGATCTTAGTGAAATAATTAATAAAGATGGCTGCATGCATCAATTGATGCAGAGGCCGGGGGTTTAACCTCCTTTTCTTAAAAAAAAACATCATATGATGATCCATTGCAAAGGACCCTCGCAACAACAGAGGCTGTGACAGTCTTAACTCCATTTCATAATTAGTTGATAACTAAATATGGTATGTGTACTTGTCCATATGATAGCTGTAGTAAGATACAAATTAAGAAGTTATACCATTCTATGCAATGTATGTACTCTAAAACTAAGGCTGGCGTATGTATTGTTTATTAGTCTACAGATTTTCTCACACTCTCACAAGTACCTGTGCTAGGCATAACATATGACAATATCTGATGCTCACTCATCACCATGAAATTAGATGAATTTGTAACATTTCTGTTGCTCTTTTGAACATGAAACACGGGCACCAATTCAGAAACAATAAACTCAAACAGAGGCTTCTATGAACTGATTATCTTTCAAGGGCATACATGCCTCTGGAATAATTTGATTATGAACAGATCATAGAAGGCAAAAACTGGTCTATTACAAAAGTAGAAAATGTTACACAACACTGAAATTTGAAACTGCTTAAGGTAACTAAAATTTTGTAACATAACACAGAAATTTTCAATCACTTAGTCTGTAGGTCAAAAATTGTTTGCGGCACCGCATAACACTAACCACATTGGTTTGAACGCCAACGATTTTTTATTGCAGTATACAACACTTAATTTATTTGTTTGCAGACCTAACATTTTTAATGCATGCCAACGATTTCAATTACCTCTAGTGGCTATAACTTTGCGTCAGAAACATGGTAAGATCCGAGGCGGCGGCATATGCGTTTCCGCCTTCCCCCACGGCGGTGCAGCTCTCCAAACTCTCCTCCATGGCAGTCTCTCTCCCTCTCGACAGTGCCGCTCGTCCATCAGACCCTCGTCTCCCTTGCATGATGCAGGAGAACTCAATCCCGCCTCGCCTCCTCTCTTTTCCTTCTTGAATCCCGCCTTGTTCATATGTATGTGCGGTTCTGGTGCCTATTTGCCTTGTCCCTCATCCATATATATGCCCTCAGTGGAGGTAATTCATTCCTGATGATATTTGTAATCAAACAGGACCCACTACACTCAGCTTATTGAACCTCAAGGTGGTTTATTGATTTCAAATCAAAGACATATATAAATTGGTCAGTTAGGGTTTAAGAAAGCAAGGAGGGACTATTTAATAGACAGACGAATCAGAACTTGGACACACCACCTGACGCTAGCTCGGTGGTAGCTGTTGCTCATAGCAGATCCCAGGTTAGGAGTTCGATCCCCTTGTCCCACACCTGACGGACGAAGGCACTTTTGATGTACGTGCTATTTCAGAATCTTTCTTGCAACTGTTTGAATTGAAGAGAAGAATTGCTTCGTTCTTCCCCATCAAAAACATGCTTGATATGCCTCAGAGAACAAGACTCTAGATTATTTTTACATGAAGATATAGTGTGTCCCCAATAGAAGACCAAATTACCTGTAGTAGAACGGACAGATCATGCCAAATATTTTCTTCTTTCTCGAGCCAGAGTGGTTTTGTGGGGCTGGTTTTAAGCTTTCCAATACTGCTTTTATCTCCTGTTTGTCCTATACAAACATGAATCAAGAAATCAAAATCAATTGAAATTGGAAAAAGCAATGATATTGGTATGTAAAATAATGACAGTAATGCTTCACGTGCCTTAGATTGAAAAACAACATAAAGCCTTGAGTAGCCCATATGTTAGGATATTATGAAAAGAGGCACCCTCATGCTTGCATTACCTCATAGTCTTGTTTTCATGCTCATTCAGAAAGATGGCTGCAATAACTGTCCACAATGATCCAAACTTCTTCTGCAACATAATAGAAACGCTGCTTGCACCCTGATCTTTATTGGAAAAAAGTATTCTGAAACATCATTTTAAATAGGGTCACCTCCATCATTTCCTAATGGATATATGTGCAGCTCATCCGCTTAAAATGTATAAGAATTCTGGAGAACAAAGCAAGTATCTATAACTGAAGTTGTGTATGAATCTAAGAAATTCTTCAAGTTCGTGTACATGGAGATGGTTGTTGGTATGGTAGACTGTCAGGCCATCCAAGTTCATCAGCTTCAGAACCCCCTTTCGAGTCACATCTGCAAGTGTTGGATGCCATGATAAAAGCAGTGACATTCCATGGAACATGCCAGCAGAAAATCGTGTTGGACGGTGCTCGTCGAAGATGACGAAGAAGCAGCCGCTCCGCCGACCCTCGATCATCTTCTTGCGGAGTCTCGAACAACCATGACTGCCCATGATGAATAAAAAAATATATTTGACGTGAAGTCAACAATGAAAAGTTTGGAGTGCAGGAACCATGCTGAATATATTTTCAACTGTCTTACTTCTATAATATACAGGCACCAATTTAGCTGCAAATTTCTCAAATAGACATTTACAAGAAACATGGTAATAATATTATTAATAGAAATCATAACTTCATATGGAACAAAAAGTTTCTAGAAAATACTGATCCATTGACCATTTGCTGAGACTGCACTAAATCATAATGCATATTCAAGTGTCGATAAAATAGTAATATTCAAGTGTAACATCAGTACATATTTTGATTTACTGAGAGCTTAAGGCAAGTGGAATTCTTCTAACAATAAAAATACTAATACCATGCCATTTTAGATGCAGTAGTTTTATGCATCAGTACCAACACTTCAGAACAAAACAAAACGCAATCTGTTTTAGAAACAAAACTCCAGAATACCCTAGGTAGTAAAATAAGTTGGCTAAGTAAATGTGAAATAATAAGTAAATGGGAAATAAAAAGAGAGCAATTTTTGACATACCTGACATTTACAGGGCTACGAAATATCACCTCACTGGAACTGTCGAGCTCAGAGCACAGACGGACGGCGACGTCGACCAGGGAGACTCACGGCGACCGTTGGGACCGTGCTAGTGGCGGCGACGGCGCATCCGTAACTGAGGGACGGGTGACTGAGAGCGAGCGAGACGGGATTTTGGAATTAGGCATCGACGGGATTAATAGATGGCTTCTAAATATCATGACAGAGACGGAGATAGAGATAATTGAGAGAGAGGCGTCCCCAGCAGCTAGATCAACCGACGCCGAACCCTGTCGTTGCTTGTCGATGACTCAAACACCTACAACATGTAGCAGAAAAATCAGAGAAGAAAGCGCAGCAGCAGTTCCTCTGATGCAAGCGTTGGCTGCCTTCACCGGAGGGGAGGGTGGGATGCAACAGAGCACGGATCAATTAACACATAAACCGTACCAAAAAATTAAGCTCAACCAGTAGCAAGTTGATGAGCACGGGAGGCACATGGACCTCAAATAGTACCAATTTTTTTCATCTTTCAGTAGCAGGTCCCTAAATTCAAGATTGAACAGTTCAACTAACAACAGCAGTTAAGTTATGCATCAATTCAACTAACAAATTCAAGGAACAATCAACACTTCAACAAAGTTGACCTCAAGCAGTATCCAATTGAGCCCAAACAGTGGTAAATCCTAACCAAGAGCAA
This sequence comes from Hordeum marinum, assembly GCA_022496015.1. Lineage (NCBI taxonomy): Eukaryota > Viridiplantae > Streptophyta > Magnoliopsida > Poales > Poaceae > Hordeum > Hordeum marinum. Next base: position 117,030,308 of record CM039678.1, read on the forward strand.
TGCCTCAATGGCCACGTACAAGAGCAGAGAGAGGAGGGGGCGAACTCATCTGAAGACAAAAAGGAGGAAGCTCCATGGGTGATGCATCCCGAGCTGCAGCAAGGCAAGGTCGACCCCTCCTTCCTCAAGCATCCAATACTTGCCCTGCACATTTACCATGGAGGATCAAACCAGATATTAGAGAGAGAAAGGGGGAGAGATAGAGAAGGGGATGAACTCACCCCGTGGCCACCAGGCGGAGGAGCAGCATCCTGAATACGGAGTTGCATGTGGGCGCGCGGTGGGTGTCGGAGAGGAGCCGCCGGAGGGGCCGGACCAACGCCAGTGTGGAGGCGCCCGAAACCCTAGCCATGGTGTGGCCTTAAGGTCATTGCTGGTGGCCGGGAGCGGAGAATCCCGCTGGGGTGGAAGACCCAGCGGAGCGAGGCGAGCTCGGGTCGGTGCTGCGCGGTGGCGGAATTCGCCGGAGAACGCCGGAATCGGCCGGAGAGAGCTGAGCTACCAACGGCGGGCGCGTCTGGGTCGCTGTATAAGAAGGCGTTGACCGCGGGCAGGGGTGCTATTGCAAAACTGAAACGTTTTTTCAACTAAAATAAGGACTGCGGGTTGAATACCGGAAAACCGAGGGACTTTTCTACAAATTTGACCACAACGTACGACCAGAAGGTATCGACGCTAAAAATTGTCCATTCGCTTTAGTTCGTATGTAGTCCATATTGTCAAAAGAGGGAGTACAATGTAACACCACTTTAATTCAAATAACCCTTATGTTACCAAATATAAGGTTCATTAATATTTTATAACATCAAACTTATCTATGTTTGACACTTTCATAGAGAAAAGTATCAATACCTATCATAGTATCATTAGATTCATCATGAAATATAGTTTCACTTTTTTGCTAATTTGGTATTATAATTGTTAGCATTTTTTTCTTCTATAAACTTGGTCAAACATGAGGATTTTAACCTGAAAAATTAATACACCTTATTTCAAAATGGATGGAGTAGCATTCGACATGGTGTGACATTATAGCCCTACACTTCCATAACACTGCAATTTTAAAATACAAACGTCCACTCTCAGTCCTACAACTTCAAAATAATGTAGAACAAACCCCTAACCTACAGAACAAATCACTTTTGGGTCTCGATTGATTTCAAAGCGTTTTGAACTTCGTAGGGGAGTTACTCCGCAAAACCCAGAATCTAAACGTGACAATGATAATAAATCATAATGCCGCCTCTCTCTTCACTGGAATAAAGTCTCACGGCACACATTACTAAGCAGCCCTTTGCTTCACTACCGAGGCCTCGTTTGGTTCATAGGGTAGGAAAATCATAGGAATAGGATGGAAAATAAGATGCCATGTTTCTCAAGAATAGAAAATGAGATGACAGGTATCTCAAGAATAGGAATAGGAAAGGAGATGCTCTTTGGTTAACATCATAAGATTTTTTTCATTGAGTCTATGCTAATGTTTATTTCCCTATGAAATGTGGAGGATAGGAAGAATTCCTAAATAGAAATAGAATTCTATTCCTACAAACCAAAGGGACCTAAAGGAATTTCTCCTAGAAAAATCCTATCCTATGGAATTCCTATAGAAATCCTCCGAACCAAAGGAGGCCAAACTTGGTCCAGAGGTGTATCATGCAGAAAGAAAAAGTTCACTAGTTGATGCTTAAACAGTACACATGTCACAGCAATTCAAAACGATTACAAGGAAATGATACAATCCAGGAAGTTCACTCCCTTTATTCTGCTTCATGGAGGTCGAAGTCATGTGGGCATATTGGCACAAACACACCCTCATCAACCGAGAGACCCTCGATTGTGCTTCGAAACAATCACGAGGTTTTATCAAAATTGTCGATCTTGATTGGAACAATGTTATCTGCCACCTTGAAGTGCCCCACCAATCTTGCAAAGAACATCATCTGCTGCTCCAAGGTAAACTTGATGTTCTCGGCCTGCTCCAAGAAAACGCGTATCAGCTATGAGCTTTTCATCTGTGATATTTGAGTTCATTTCTACTGGGCTTCCAATCCGCAAGGAGCCATCATTCATATATTCAACAAAAGAAAAACCAAGTTGGTCGAGTACATCGCTGTTTACTGGTCAGGGTGCAATGTAGTACATCGGAGGTGCCTTGTATAAGAACTAAAAAAAGGGTGACTTGTGATAACGAGATACGAAAACGATAATAATTGTTAACCTTGCGGAAACCATGTTGTTCCCCTTCATACTCAACCAAAGCAACAGGCAGACCTTTGTCCTTTATAGCCTTGTATATTGTTGTTGCCTGATCTGGTGATACAACCTGAGAATCATAAAAGTGTAAGTTGGCAAAGATATCTTGAAAAAAAACCTAACAGTTCAAAGGATAAGAATGTACACAACTGAAAAACTGCAGTCTTCCCTAGCAGAATTCCGTTCCATCCTCACTGTCTGGACTAATAGTTGCATTTGATTCATTAAAGACCGTTGATATTGTAATAAGAACATTGTCTTATCAAATTCTACAACCATACATATCTAATTACTATTAATTGTCTAGACAATTAGTGTGACATCACTTAATCTGCAATGATGACAACAAACACTTCAAATTCAAAGTTTACCGGGTCATCCAATCCTTGAAACAAAATGACTGGACATGTAAACCTCTCAACGAAGTTTATTGGTGACCTCTCAAAGTAAGCCTGCTTATTCCCTGGAATATTGAAGGTACATGGGTGTTATTTAGTAAATTATAAACAGATTCGAACATCCATATCCCAGTAAAGATGAGTACAAAGTTCCTTACCCACAAGGTTGTCAATATAGTACGCCTCAAACTTGTGCATGCCTGCCCTTAGTGAAGCTAAGTCAGCAATCTGCTCAACAAATGTATAAATTGTTAGCTAGTACTATTAGGCTGCAGAAAAAAGGAGAGGAAAAATTGTGATTTAAAACTTGCCCCATATAAAGAAGAACCGGCCTTGAACGTCTGTCTAAAAGCAAGGCAAGCTAAAGTTGTAAATCCACCAGCAGATTCTCCTGTTACACAGAGTCGTTGTGCGTCTACTCTTCCAGTTGCCACCTTACCATCAGTAAAAAGGCATATTCATTAATCTCATCTTATTATATGCACTGAATATGATGATCACAGCAGCCACATGAAATTGTTAAAAGGATCAGTCAGTCTGAATAAGCCACACCAGAAATGTAGCACAGCTGCAGCAATCATTTACATCCACAACACCCCATTGCCCTAAAAGCCTCTCTCGATACTCTCTCCCATAGCCTTCAAGAAAAACAAAGAGAATACTTATTAACACTTCCATGTTCTTCAAGAGATTAAGGCTTTTGTACATAAGAGAATGCAAATCATTAATTGATCCATGCATCAGATGTGCAAGTACATAGAACGCAGGATTTTTTTTTACTCATCAGATAGATAGCCGAGAAAGTTACGAGACAAATACCTGCACTTCCCCCATAGTTAACATCAACGAATGCCCATCCTCGGCTCGTCCAGTATTGCACACTAAGATCAAGAATCCCACTTGCTTCATCTGTAGGTCCACCTAAATAATTGCAGTAATACCAAGAGAAGTTGTCAGTTCTCTGTCGTGATACTTTGCCAACCGATTAGTGCATCATTTCACCGGCCTTAGCAATTTGATAAGTTGGTGAGTACAGTTAGGACCACTGTATGCTCTTTTTATAATGGTACGAGGACAAACAGTGTAAACAGAAAGTTAGCAGATAAGCAACAAATGTCAAAGACATTGACACCAAGAAAGAATACATAATCAACGAAATCAGGGGGAAATATTTTACAGAGGACAGCATGTGCTATGCCTTATCTTTGGAGAGAGGGCATATACAAGGCTTTTTGGTACCTTCAAGAAAAAGAGAGATAAGATTGATTGATTACCATGGGTTCTGACCAATAACGGAGGCTTCTCATCTGATGAACCTTGGAAAGTATGGTTGTATGGAGGATAGAAATAAGCGTAAGCATGCTGACCAGGGATTACGGTTGGGAACTCCATAAATTCAGGCAAACTAAAGTAGGGTGTATATTTCATTATGTCCTCTGAGGAGGACCAAACTATAGAAAAGTCAGTTGCCATTGTTCTCTTTTCATCTAGTGTCACCTGGTGAAAAATCATAGGATCAAGTTAGATTGCACACTGGAGGATCTCAGAGTAGTTATTTAGCACGAACAACCAATTCATGAAGGTAGTCTAATGAACCTTTGCTATCGATACTGGAAGACTAGCAGATGCACCCTCAACATAGAAAGATCCATCGGCAGAAACCTAACAAATCAACATGAAGTGATTTATAGCATCATCATATGAAAAAAAAAGGAAATATCAGTTAACTCTTAAGGTAAGTCATCAGAATTTGCACTTACTATGTTAGTTACAGCAGAGAAGGGAAGGTCAATTTTTGAAAATGACCCTGAATCATGGTCCAGCAACCCAACATATGACTTCCCATTTTGCCTGGATAAGAGAAAAATAGGCTTATCTTTATGAATCACATACAACCATAAAACAAATACGCTCAATACTGAAAACCGCGACAACCTGTAGCAGCAAACTATTTTCTGACTCCGGTTGTCATTTCCAAGGAAAGCATAGGAGCTGACACCAAAAACCCACATTGGCTTCGAGAATTCAGCATCAAGTGAGTACACTTGCACGACCACATTGCTCTGCTCATCCTGTCATACATGAATCGGCACAATAGCAAGACAAAACCAATTAAAGAATTCCCCAAACAAATGTTAATATGTGTGAAGAATCTAGTTCTTAGTTACCGCCCACCTAATTAGAGTGATTTGATAGTAGGTCCTCAACGTAATACTATTGTGGTAATACCAACCTAGCTAATGGTCTTGCCAAAATAAAAAAACTCAATAACAAAGTGATTTGTCACAATTGTTCCTGTGAATAGATACCGATGAAGGTAAAAAGCTGCAGTTATTTGTTAAAACAGGAAACTGAATTGATAAAAGATAGGTGCAAGTAATAAATACAGAGAGATGGCAATGGTAATAAGCAGTGGTGGAGGACGAAAAACATTTAAGGTGGGGCAACTCTAAAACGTAACAGAAATCAACGTAAAATCAAAATTGTCATATACATCTGTTTGTTTGCATCACCGTGTTGAACTGTGGATTTCGCCCGCGCGGACGAGATACAGGTGAACGAAATGCGTCGGCTGGAGTTGCCTTAATGACTTGGTATCGTGTGCTTTCTTTATATTTGAAAAGGGGTACTTGTTTTTTGGTGTCGTGCGTGTGCAGGAAAGGAACAGAGTTGTCGATGATTGGATGGTGCGTTAGCCCTCCTGGCCGCCTCTCATGCGAGTTGGAAGACACAGCCCAAAATTTCATTGTCCTGCTCACGGCCCAACAATGCACTAACCACCAGGCCTTTGCAGCATGCATTGGAAGACACAGCCCAAACTAGCGATCGATGTGCCTAATCCTATACGTATACGTCTACCTGGCAGGAAATTAAGGTAGGGCGGGCGCCCACCCTCGCCCTACCGAGAGCTCCGCCTGTGGTAATAAGGACACACACCAATTACCGGCTACTCTATGCTGTAACTAAATAGTTTAACAACTTGGGAACAAAGTTATTTCAATGGACAGCATACTAGAGATAAACAAGTTAGAAAAAATCATACCCATTTATAAATATTCCAAAATCCACTCTGTCGGTCAGTTATGAAGAACAGCTCACCTAAAGAAAAACTTGCCTAATTAAATGAGATATTCAAACATAATGTGTCTTATTTTGGTGAAGTACCTACTTAACAAGTTAAAATACCGAAAATCAACTATTCATGTGGAGACAAATATGGAATAAGTTTGAACACGAAGTTAGAGTATGCCAAGATGCAAACACCTTTTGAAGACCACTTGGGTTCAGTAGGAGATTCTACTATCGTTGGGTCTCCACCAGCAATGCAAATACGTTTTTCCACCTCTCTGCACAAATAACCATCATAATAAAAATGAAAACCTTAGAAGAAGCATTCATGCGTAACTGAATCAACATACAACTGAATCATTCATATGCTTCTCAGAATAAAGGATTGAAAAAAAATATCTGATCAAATTGATCATCTGGTGCTACAATAACCCACAAAATAAGTTTTAAATAAAACCTAAAAAGACAAGCATTTTCCGTGAACTGGCTATAGGTTTAGAGTGATCTAAAATGTGCAGTCGCACCGTGGTCATCCAAAAATACACTGATAAAAGTTCCAACAACATCCTTCAGTATATTGCGAAGAAGGATGTACCGTGTAACAGCAGCTGGTAAAGTAAATGTCCCTTTTTCACCGAAAAAAATGCAATAGAGAAGCATGCAAATAATTTGAAATAAACAAAGCATGCAAATAAGAGATTACCCTTTGCTGGAAAAATATCCAACCCATAGTTGTGCTTTATCCCATGACATGTTTGGGTTACTCCATTCAATCCATGCCATGCGTTTTTCAGTTGGATCAATGCGTGGAAAGGCATAGAAGTCATTCCCACTGAGCAGCACAATTGGTTCTAAGGTAAACATTGAGAACATTATTTATATAATCCTCAAGGATCTTAAGCCCAAATTAATGCAACAGGTGTATAGTTGTCGGTTCTTCTTACCGTTAACATCTTCAACACTTGTGCTGACAGCAGCAACTGTTGTGATGGGATTTGAGCTACTCTTGCGGTGATCTGTGGTCAAACTGGATTTATTTTCCTTCTTAAAAGAATGTATAAAGCACCATTGACATGCTATATATGGAGTACTAATCACCTTCCATTACAGTGACGTAACGACAGAAGTGAGGATCAAAGACACCGTCCGCATAGCGCACAACTGATTCACCATAATCCGGTGTCAGAGGTAGCGGCGAGTTATCTGAAACCAACAAAAAGGAGCCGTTTTGGAGCACCATAACAGGATACACTTATTTATTTATTAAAAAAAAAGGAGAAGCGGTGTACAGTGGCACCCCTCTGACCAATCACAATGTAGGCTAAAAAGATGCAGAACCACTTTTTTGCTAGTCAAATTGACGTTAAAGTTCAATCAATTATAATACAGCTATTTTAGTTCAGGTTTCTGGAGATGTTGCTCTGTATATCCGTCAAGTATGGAGTCACCAACATGACGCGCATAAATAGTTTGAAACTGATATGAAGGAACACTTGTCTGAAGAAATGCAGAAGTCAAGTCATTCTACAGCAAAAATAAATAAAATGCGAGGAGTGTCAAATGTGGTATGCAGAAGCAATCAGCAATACGCCTCTCCATGAAGATACGTATATCATAGCATTGCAAAAGCAAGCAATCAATAGCGAGATGCAAGCGCACCTCCAATGGTTTGCTTGTACAGGCGCTGGTCGCTGTAATTGGAGAACACGACGACATCCCCTTGCACGGCGAACGCGCCACCGCCGTACTCCTGCGCCAGCGACCGCACGGCGAACTCCTGCGGCGTCACATCCGAACCTCTGCCGTCTGGTCCCGCCCCTTCCTTCACGAGAACCGCGCGTCTGGGGAAGAGGGAAGTCAAAGCATCGGCGTCACGCGCACTGTGAACGATGGGGGCAGCGAGAGGGGGTGAGCGGGTTTGCTTTTTTTCCACGTACCCTCCCTCCTCGGGGCGCGTCTCGACCCAGAGGAGCCGGCCGTCGCCGGCTACGGCGAGCCCCTCGACGGCCTTCCCGGCGGCGGAGACGGCGGCGGCGCTGATCGGCGACTCCCAGGACCCGTACGACGCGGTCGCCTTCTCGACGCCCGCGGCGTGCGGGCGCATCGCGGCCGGGCGTGAGCTGGACTCGGCGAGCGGCGGAGCACTGCTAGCACTCAGCGTGGAAGTGTGCAAACCGGCGAAGTCGGCTTCGTAGGGGCTGTTTGACTGGCAGCACGGGATAGGATCATATAGGAAAACGTGAGCAGTACAAAATTCCTAGTAGTATAGTTTAATTCTCCAAAGTTCATGTATAGTTGACTTTCGAAGCCCTGCTCCCGAAACCAAACTCTTACTACAAAATTCAGCGTATTGGGAGTCTCATTTCGAATCGATCCTCAAATCAAAAGTTAAATCTCCAAAAGTTTTCTTTTGCAATTTCTCTCGCCCTATTGCACATTTACAAACCTTATTTCGACTTCATTTCAACAAATTAATTTGACTGGTGTGTCGAATGCATATTTCAACAAGGTTTTAAATGTCGATGTACAAAATCAAATTCAAGTCATGTTTGTGAATTGTATCGAAAGCAGAAACATAGTTCATGTGACAGTAAGATCATTGAGAATAAACGTGAGGCAACATGAGCATAGATCAAGCACCCGGACGAGCTTCTTCTCATAGACCACAAATTTTCTTTCCTTGGCAATTTGCCGTCACCTTAAACCCTTCCTCCTCCAATATGAAGTCCATCCACATTGTCATATTCTCTAGTTTTCGTTTAGTCGCCAAATCTTTGTTCTTCTCTAGTATTTCTTTGATCTCTTTTTTGACTAGATCTCTTTTTTGACTAGATGATCTTTCTTCTTATTTTAACTTCATTTCAAAAAATTAATTCGAGTGATGCGCCGAATGCATATTTCAACAAGATTTTAAATGTGTGTGCACAAAATCATTATGTTTGTGAATTGTATCGAAAGCAACAACATAGTTCATCCGACATCAAGGTCGTGAAAAAGACACGTAAGGCAACATGAGCGTAGATCAAGCACCCATATACGACTTACACTTTTCGGGTGCATCTATCACGGCAACATAGAGGATGGTGGTTTTGGCATGCCCAAGATCCGACGGCGAGGTTGCCCAACTTCTTTGTTTTTCCATGTCATACGATTATGAAACATCCATGGACACGAGTGCTTGCTCTTGATCCTTCCTCTTTTTCGTCTTTGCCTTGGCGGGGATCATCAATCTTGTCTCTTCGAGGACAAGCTTCTTCTCATGGGCCACTAACTTCCTCTTGGGGTTGCCGTTTGGTCCGTCCGCGTCTGTTTGGAGTGAAACGGATACAAATCGCGATTCAACGCGTGACCACAAATGAACGAGCATCCATTTTTTGTTCATTCTTGACCCATTTTCGGCCCATTTTTTGGTCATGTTTGTGCAGAAACGGATGGGCGCGGACGCTCCCTTTGTCCTCCTCCTGGCCCGCCCGTCGGGAAAAACATACCCCTTTTCCCTTCCTACATGGCTTGCTCATCCCCTCCCCCCGCCATAGCTGTCGTCCCCGTTTTCTGGCCCATCACCGACGGGTTCCAATGCATGACCGTGTGTGATTAATAGCTTGCGAAAATTAGCTTTCAAAACTCAAAACACGAAACAGAGTGTCAATCATGTGGGACCCATTTTTCTTACCAAATATTTACATTTTCTATCCAAATGTAATGCATGCGTGCCATTTGTGTTACGAAAGCAAGTCTAGTACTTTAACCACGACATCTTGCCCCCATGTCGGGAAATCATACAGATTTCCATGTACTTCAAAATATTTTTATTTTTATTTTTTTGAATTTAGTAACCTAGATTCTCAATGCTTGTGCCCAAACCATTACTTAAGATATTTGGAAATCCTTCAAATTTATTGCATGTGGGCATATATATATACAGAAGTAAGTAGTATGTAAATATGATTTTTTTCAACAGTTTTTGCTTCATCTTGCATGTTCGTTTGTCTCAGTTTTGAACTATGGCCATTAAATTTCTAGAAACTAACTTAATGTATAAAAATGCCAATAGAACGTCAGAAATCTTCAAATTTTAGGATGCCGGTCATATTCATACATTGTAACAATGAAAAAAACTAGGCCGAATGAGACAGCGATTGGTGGTTCATCGTCACACAAGGCCACACGTTCCCTCCCGGAACCACGCGCCTTCGTGTGATGCTCCGGTTTGTGAGAGGCATGTGTCTCAAGCTGGCAATGGTGATTACGTAGGCGGGTATTGGAGTCCCATCCCTCTCCCCATCACCACCCTCCCATCCCTGTCCTCGTCTCCATACCCGTGCGCGGGAAAAAAGTTTATCATCCACGTCCCCATCGGGTTCTGTCCCCGTCTTCGTACCTGTGCACAAGGCTCTATGTTCCCTCTCAGAACCACGACCCTTCATGTGATGCTCCAGTTTGTGAGAGGCATGTGTCAAAGCTTATCTTGAACAAGCCGTTACTTCAATCAAGACATCTTGGCCCATGTCGGGAAATCATGCAGATTTTCGTGTACTTCAGAGCATTTTCATTTTTTGAATTTAAAAACCTAGATTCTCAATACGTGTGTCCAAACCGTTACTAAAGATGTTTGGAACTCCTTAAAAATTTATTGCACGTGGCATATATAGTGAATTAAGTAGTATATAAATACGATTTTCAGCAGTTTTTGCTTCATCTTGCATGTTCATGTGTTTCAGTTTTGAATTATGGCCTTTAAATTTCTAAAAACTAACTTAATGTATAAAAATGACAATTGTACCCCGAATATTTCCAAATTTTAGGATGTTGTTCGTGCATTGTCATGGTAGGGATATTTTTCTTACAATTAAAACAATATTCATTAATGTTGTACCCCAAAATAGTTTTACAATTCAATACAAAAAAGTGAACTGCATACATATGATTTCATATAGAACTGTATGCGATGAAAATTCACGGATCTAATTATGGCTTATGAGGAAAGCTTCGTCTAGCTCAGATTATGTTCACCCTTGATCCCCATTCCCCAACAAACCCTTTCTGCGAAGAATGACGTCGTGGGAACGCTTCGTAAGGGTGCGTACGACCACCCTCTCGGCCCCGAGCGCTCTCGACTCTGCTAAGAACATGGCTGCCTCGACCGAGAGCGCAACCTCTTCCGCCTTAAGCATGGCCACATCCGTCGAAAGGGCTTCTGCGGTGGCCGAAAGGGCATTTGTAGCCACAGAGAAGGCAACTGCAGCTGCTACGATGACGGCTGCAAACGCCAAGAGCGCTCGAGTAGTGTACCATGCAGCGGAGGCCGCCCTGGCCTAGGTCGAGGCCATCCAGGCCAATATCAAGAACACCACGCCAAGATACTCCAGGCTTCGTCGAAATCCAACATGCACCACATGTACGAAGAGGTGGCTACTGCGGATGCCGAGATGCATGCTGATGATGAGGCGGCAGAGGCCATGGAGCCCCCTTCCCCATGAGATCTCCGAGCAAGAGATGGAGATGCGGGAGCCATCTGAGAGCGTCGAGAGTTGGGAGGAGTTGCACATGGCTGAGGAGGAGGTCGATAAGCGCCTATCCGTCGAGGAATCGGCAGTGGAGTACCAACGCGAGCTCTGGCTGCGCCACTACTATGAGTACTATAATGATGAGGGCGACGCCGATGATGAGGGCAATGCCGAGGATGAGGACGTCGCCGCAATCAAATTCATCTTGGGGGACGCAGAGTCCAGCACCGGCAGAATGTCGCCTTGACAAGTCGTCAACATCTCATCGAACATTGGCGAGGCATAAGGCGGCGTCTTATCGGCATCTTTATTAAAATTATATGTAGTACTAAGATCCTTTGTTCAGAGAGCCGGTCTTTTGTTACAGCTATGTCTAGTTCAAGCAGCTTGATTTTTTAGTGAACGTGCTCAGTTTAGTAACTGTGAGCTTTGTGTCCGCTAATTTGTATATCCAAGTTAGTAGTTTGATGTTAAATTATGCAATGACGTGTATGTACACTATAACCAGGGAATATGTGGGGAGGGGCAAAATTTTGTATGTTCTATATCATCACACACGATAAAAACAGAAACCATGTCTGATGAATCTTTGCGCGCCAAATTTCCCCGCAACGAGCGAAAAAAATTCGCCGACCGCTGAAATATATGCCTCTCCCCCTTCGAGGGGCACATTTCCCCTGCAACTCATCCCCTCGGCCGCCACCGCCACATATCTCTATCTAGAATTCGACCAACGCGGACACGCCATGGTCTCCTCGAATGACCCCTCAAGCGGTATCTCCGATGAATCTCAGGTATTCGTCTCTCTTCTCTCTGGCTCAACTAGGCTTAGGGTTTTGGTTCGAAATTGGGGATTTTAAAGTGGCACACCGATTTGAGCCATTTCTGTCAATTGTAGCTCCCTAGTACAATCACTTCTAAGGAATGGAGCGGGCTAGCTGAAGACCTTCCTGTTCATGGTCAACATCAATTTCCATCCATGAAGTTACGAGCTTTTGAATCTAGGTACAGTGGGAGGAAGTTTATGGGACGTGCAAAGAAGGTTAGCCTAACTCTCGTTGTTAGAAATCATTTGTTATATTAGGTGTGATTGAGACACTTCCCGTGTGTCTTTTTATTCTAGTTGTGGTTAAGACACTGTCATAGTTCTACGATTGTGAGTGCCATTTTAATTGATATCAGTAGTAATATGTTATAAATTTGTTCGGGTCACATGGTAGGAATCTCACAACATGACTATAAAACATAGCATTTATATTTAGCTTTCCAATAAAATTGACAATTTATTATTACACATGACAGAAATAGAGGAGGGATGAGAACCAAAGCATCGTACTACAAAGACTCTTCGAGCAGAACCATGGTCAATGAAGACCCATTTGAAGCACGTAAGTACAAGCATGGATAACCATTTCTTGTTGGCGAATATTTTGAGGAGTGCAGTTCTAGTTATCGGAAGTTACATAAATATTACATGGACAAAATGTCAGAAAGAGAAGATCATAACATTGTGGAAGTGCACTACGATAGTTGCCATTTCTCTCACCTTGCAGGTACCATAAGTGTGGAATTCGAGGACTTTCATCTCTTCTTCAACTTCGATGAGTTTGCTGCCACTCTTATCAAATGCATGATGTTGTAAGTACTTGACAAACTCTGATAAACTTCTCCATACTAGGTTGTAAATGAAAAAAAAGTTAATTGTATTGTATTCCTCTTAGAGGATTGACGGTGTAGAGATCATTAAGGGTGCATGCATATTTCATAGTTCCTAATTTAGCAAACGACATTTTGTTAAGTAATAATGACACACAAGGATTCCATTGATGATGTCGCCCATATCTTGTTGGACTTACAGATAGGAGAATTCTTCATGTGGCCATATGATGAAGAATAAGTTAAATATACAACCATGCATACATTGATCATCTTCCAGTTTTCGACATAGTTCGTAAGTTCAAGGTTTTCTTAAACTATAGACGTCATTGGATCTTGGTGGTCATTGTTCCAAAACGCAACACAGTTTACTACCTAGATTCTCCTACAGAGTCAAATAAACCTCAGGATCTAAATCATCATCAGGATATCATGGATATGTATTAAATTCTTTGATGTTAATATGATGCGTTCATATCTTGTTCAAGAATTGAGTATATGAAAATTCATCTTCATTTGCACTCAAATAACATAACTTTAGGAGGGAGATGGTTCGATCGCCAAATAGCTCTGCAGAACATGATCGTTTCTCTAGTAAGACAACAAAATCCATTATTTTCAGAAAATGCTAATCAAATGTTTAAGTTTCTAAGTAAACCTCTTTCTATTTCTCTCCAAAAAAAAGAAACAACTTACACCAGTTAGGTTGTTCCTAACAGGGAAAATACATGACTAATACTGTACACAAAATTTCAGTATCCTCAACAACAACAACAAGGGACCAACCTATGTGGATACTATGTTTGCGCACACATGATTAATCAATGCAGACATGTTGAATGTAGTGATGATGCTGACAAGATAGAATCAGTAAGTCTTTTTCTTAATTACTATCTTCTACTCCACATGTATGTCACATTCCGATCTAAAAGTCCTCCAGTTGATCTTCGGACCGATAAACTCTGAACCGCTCGCCGCAGATGAATCGATGTCTGTTAGAAAATTTATCAGCACCTTTTTAATGAAATACTATATCAAGCCCACTAAAGACGTCAAAGATTTCAGGCTTCGTACCCCCCACTAATAAGTACACATTCACAAAGTGTTATCAGCTAAATATATAGGCATGGATGCTTTGTTTTCCATGTGATCATGTCTTCGTATTTCATACACTGTGAGTATGTACTACGTATGTCGGTCTTACAGCTGTGGAATTTAGCTAGCATTTGCTCAATTGCATATTGCCGTGAATTATGATGAATGTTCTTCTTGTGGACACTATTCGTTCAATTGCATATTGTGACGAATTATGATGAATGTTCTTCATGTGGACACTATTTGTCGATTGCATATTCTGGCAAATTTGCTATTTGTAGGGTGATTCAAATGCGATATTTTACAATAAACTGGTCATTTCAACGCACACGATTCAAGCAACTAAGCATGTGTGATCCAGATTGGAAAGCACACACAGCCCATACCGCAACCACTTGTGATCTATAGGAAAATCACATGAGATATAAACTAAAACGTTGGTGATACATAAGAAAACACAAATGACTTGCAGCAGTTCTACGTGTGCGTAGGAGCTCCTCAATCGTTTGCAATAGCACCTTATCTCACACGTGAGCCAACATGAAACCGGATCGATGCAAAGATGATTCCATGCATAAATGTTCTGGAAACGTGTCCGGTGATATCATGCATGGCATACGGTTGCCAGGGAAATCTCATGTGCGATGATGAAGATATTACACACAGTTTATACCATGGCCCGTGTGGATTAGGTAACGTTTCGCAAACGGTAAAAGGTCAAACACCGTTTGTTCTTCATGAGCAATTAGACGCGTTTGACTCATGTTAGACGTGTGTGAATGATCCCAAATCCCACACGAACGCCCAAAATATAGTGTGTGCGATATGTTCCTGCACTGCACATGATTATGTTTGAAGATCGTTTGCATTCGTCGATCACCATCGCAGACGGGTTTTTCGTGTCGCGTGGAATGGACCCCCCTATCGCCCACACATGTCAGGTGACGGTTTAAAATAGCGTCACAGAAAGGGGTTAAAACCGTTTGTATAGCACGTTGCTGCACCAGACCCCTTGCTAGCTGAGATTCCAAAGGAGGCAGAGCTAGGTCTGACATCAAAAGGGGAGGCGCCTGCAAAGGGAAGAGTAGCGGCTCCGGTGGAGGCATGACGGAACGCTCCTAGGCAACTAGTTGCAACAATGGGGCGGAGGAGAAGAGCCCCATGATACGTCCATTTTGCTTCATGCTTTTATATTGATATTTATTATATTATGGGCTATTATTACACATTATGGTAGAATACTTATGCCTATTGTCTCTTATTTTACAAGGTTTACATGAAGAAGGAGAATGTCGGTAGCTGGAATTCTGGACTCGAAAAGGAGCAAATCTGAGATACCTATTCTGCACAACTCCAAAAGTCCTAAAAATTTACGAAGAATTGTTTTGTAATATATAAAAAATACCAGGCGAAAAATATACCAGAGGGGGCCCACCAGGAGGTGGAAAGCCTGTCAGGCGCGACCACCCCCCTGGCCACGCCTAGCAGGCTTGTGACCCACCTGGCAGGTCCCCGGCGCCCATCTTCTGCTATATGAAGGGTTTTAACCTGGAAAAAAAATCAGAAGCAAGCTTTCAAGACGAAGCGCCGCCATCTCGAGGCGGAACTTGGACAAAAGCAATCTAGAGCTCCGTTAGGGCTATTCTGTAGGGGAAACTTCTCTCCCGGATGGGGAAATCGAAGCCATCGTCATCACCAACGACCCTCTCATCAACAGGTGGTCAATCTCCATCAACATCTTCACTAGCACCATCTCCTCTCCAAACCCTAGTTCATCTCTTATATCCGATCTTTGTCTCGAACCTCAGATTGGTACCTGTGGGTTGCTAGTAGTGTTGATTACTCCTTGTAGTTGATGCTAGTTGGTTTACATGGTGAAGATCATATGTTCCGATCCTTTATGATGATTAATACTCCTCTGATTATGAACATGAACATGCTTTGTGACTAGTTATGTTTGTTCCTGAGGACATGTGATAAGTCTTGTTATAAGTAATCATGTGAATTTGGTATTCGTTCGATATTTTGATGAGATGTATGTTGTCTCTCTTCTAGTGGTGTTATGTGAACGTCGACTACATAACACTTCACCATTATTTGGGCCTAGGGGAAGGCATTGGGAAGTAATGAGTAGATGATGGGTTTATAGAGTGATAGAAGCTTAGACCCTAGTTTATGCGTTGCTTCGTAAGGGGCTGGTTTGGATCCATATGTTTCATGCTGTGGTTAGATTTATGTTAATTTTTCTTTTGTAGTTGCGGATGCTTGCGAGAGGGGTTAAACATAAGTGGGAGGTTTGTCCAAGTAAGGGCAGCACCCAAGCACCGATCCACCCACATATCAAATTATCAAAGTAACAAATATGAATGAAATGAGCATGATCAAAACTAGCTTGACAGAAATTCCCATGTGTCCTCGAGAGCGCTTGCTTTATATAAGAGTTTGTCCAGGCCTGTCCTTTGCTGCAGAAAGCATTGGGCTACCTTGCTGCACCTTTTCTACACTTGTTACTTGTTACTCGTTACAAATTATCTTATCACAAAACTATCTGTTACTGATAATTTCAATGCTTGCAGAGAATACCTTACTGGAAACCGCTTGTCATTTCCTTGCAGGTCTGCCCAAGGATCATGTCAAGAAGAAGGTATTTCCTTTATCTTTTAAGGAGAAGTCATTGACATGGTACATTCTATGTGATGATATTGGATCATGGAGCTACAACCGATTGAAGATGGAATTTCACCAGAAGTTCTATCCTATGCATCTAGTTCATCATGATCAGAATTATATCTATAATTTTTGGTCTCGTGAAGGAGAAAGAATCGCTCAAGCTTGGGGAGGCTTAAGTCAATGTTATATTCATACCCCAATCATGAGCTCTCGAGAGAAATTATTATTCAGAATTTTTATGCTCAGCTTTCTCGTAATGATCAATCCACGCTCGATACTTCTTGTGCTGGTTCCTATATGAAGAAAGATATTGACTTCAAATGGGATTTATTGGAAAGAATTAAACGCAACTCTGAAGATTGGGAACTCGACGAAGGTAAGGAGTCAAGTATGAACCTTAAGTTTGATTGTGTTAAATCCTTCGTAGACACCGAGGCTTTTCGTGAATTTAGCACCAAATATGGACTTGACTCTAAGATAGTAGCTTCTTTTTGTGAATCTTTTGCTTCTCATGTTGATCTCCCTAAGGAGAAGTGGTTTAAATATCATCCTCCCATTGAAGTGAAAGTAGTTGAACCTATTAAAGTTGAAGAGGAAACTATTACTTATAATGTTGATCATGTTATTCCTGTTGCTTATATTGAAAGACCACCTTTGCCTGTTAGAATAAAGGAACATGCTAAAGCTTCAACTGTGGTTCGTAAGAGCCGTGCTAGAACACCTACACCCCCTGAGAAAATTAAATTTGAGCCTACTATTTCTATGGTTAAGGATCTCTTGGTTTATACTATTGATGGGCATGTTATTCAATTTTGTGATGAAGCTGCTAGAATTGCTAAACCTGATGCTAAAGATAAACATAGACCCATTGTTGGCACGCCTATTGTTTTTGTTAAAATAGGAGATCATTGTTATCATGGCTTATGTGATATGGGTGCTAGTGTGAGTGCAATTCCCTTTACCTTATATAAAGAGATTATGAATGATATTGCACCAGCTGAGTTTGAGGAAATTGATGTTACAATTAAGCTTGCCAATACAGATACTATATCACCAGTGGGGATTATTAGAGATGTTGAAATCTTGTGTGGGAAAATAAAATATTCTACTGATTTTCTTGTCCTTGGCTCCCCACAAGATGAATTTTGTCCCATTATATTTGGTAGACCTTTCTGGAATACCATTAATGTCAGGATAGATTGTGAGAAGGAAACTGTTACCGTAAGTTTTGGGGATCCGTATCATGAGTTTAATTTCTCTAAATTTCGTAGACAACCCCATGATAAAGAATTGTCTATTAAGGATGAAATTATTGGTCTTGCTTCTATTGTTGTGCCTCCTATTGATCCCTTAGAACAATATTTGCTAGACCATGAAAATGACATGCATATGAATGAAATGAATGAAATAGATAAGATTTTCTTTGATTAACATCCTATTCTAAAACACAACTTGCCTGTTGAAATACTCGGGGATCCTCCTCCACCCAAGGGTGATCCCGTGTTTGATCTTAAACAATTACCGGATACTCTGAAATATGCTTATCTTGATGAAAAGAAGATATATCATGTTATTATTAGTGCTAACCTTTCAGAGCATGAAGAACTAAGATTATAGAAAACTCTAAGGAAGCACCGTGCTGCTATTGGATATACTCTTGATGATCTTAAGGGCATTAGTCCCACTCTATGTTAGCATAAAATTAAAATGGAGCCCGATGCTAAACCGGTTGTTGATCACCAATGACGGTTAAATCTTAAAATGAAGGAAGTGGTAAGAAATGAAATATTAAAGCTTCTGGAGGCAGGTATCATTTACCCTATTGTTGATAGTAGATGGGTTAGTCCCATTCATTGTATCCCTAGGAAAGGAGGTATTACCGTAGTTCCTAATGATAAAAATGAATTGATCTCACAAAGAATTATTACATGGTAAAGAATGGTAATTGATTTTAGGAAATTAAATAAAGCTACTAGGAAAGATCATTACCCACTACCTTTTATTGATCAAATGCTAGAAAGACTATCCAAATACACACATTTCTGCTTTCTAGATGGTTATTCTGGTTTCTCTCAAATACCCGTGTCAAAAGAGGACCAAGAGAAGACCGCTTTTACCTATCCTTTCGGTACCTTTGCTTATTGACGTATGCCTTTTGGTTTATGCAATGCACATGCTACCTTTCAAAGATGTATGACTACTATATTCTCTGATTTTTGTGAAAGGATTGTTGAGGTTTTCATGGATGATTTTTCCATTTATGGAACTTCTTTTGATGATTGTTTGAGCAACCATGATCGAGTTTTGCAGAGATGCGAAGAAACTAATCTTGTCTTGAACTGGGAGAAGTGCCACTTTATGGTGAATGAAGGTATTGTCTTGGGACATAAAATTTCCTAAACAGGTATTGAAGTTGGCAAAGCTAAAGTTGATGCTATTGAAAAAATGTCGTGCCCTATGGATATCAGAGGTATAAGAAGTTTCCTTGGTCATGCTGGTTTCTATAGGAGGTTTATTAAAGACTTATCTAAGATCTCTAGGACGCTCACTAATCTCTTGCAAAATATGTTCCATTCGTTTTTGATGATGATTGTGTAGAAGCTTTTGAAATTCTTAAGAATGCCTTGATTTCTGCACCTCTTGTTCAACCACCTGATTGGAACCTGCCCTTTGAAATTATGTGTGATGCTAGTGATTATGCCATCGGTGCTATTCTAGGACAAAGGGTTGATAAGAAATTAAATGTTATTCATTATGCTAGCAAAACTCTAGACAATGCTCAAAGAAACTATGCTACCACTGAAAAAGAATTTTTAGCAGTTGTGTTCGCTTGTGATAAGTTTAGACCCTATACTGTTGATTCCAAAGAAATTGTTCACATTGATCATGCTACTATTAAATATCTTATGGAAAAGAAAGATGCTAAACCTAGACTTATCAGGTGGGTTCTTCTGCTATAAGAATTTGATTTGCATATTGTTGATAGAAAGGGTGCTGATAACCCCATAGCAGATAACTTGTCTAGGTTAGAGAATGTTCTTGATGACCAACTACCTATTGATGATAGCTTTCCTGATGAACAATTAGCTATCATAAATGCTTCTTGTAATGCTCCTTGGTATGCTTATTATGCTAATTACATTGTCGCTAAATTTATACCGCCTAGTTTCACATACCAACAAAAGAAAAAGTTCTTCTATGGTTTAAGACATTACTTTTGGGATGACCCACACCTTTATAAAGAAGGAGTAGATGGTGTTATTAGACGTTGTGTACCTAAGCATGTACATGAACATATCCTACACAAGTGTCATTCTGAGGCCTACGGAGGACACCACGCTGGAGATAGAACTACACATAAGGTATTACAATCTGGGTTTTATTGGCCTACTCTCTTCAAGGATGCTCGTAAGTTTATCCTGTGATGTGATGAATGTCAAAGAATTGGCAATATTAGTAGACGTCAGGAAATGCCATGAATTACTCTCTTGTTATTGAACCATTTGATGTTTGGGGTTTTGATTATATGGGACCTTTTCCAACGTCCAATGGGTACACTCATATTTTACTTGCTTTTGATTATGTTACTAAGTGGGTAGAAGCTATTCCAAGTAGTAGTGCTGATCATAACACCTCTATTGAGATGCTTAAAGAAGTTATTTTCCCTAGATTTGGAGTCCCTGGATATTTAATGACTGATGGTGGTTCACACTTTATTCATGGTGCATTCCGTAAGTTGCTTGCTAAGTATGATGTTAATCATAGAATTGCATCTCCTTATCATCCTCAGTCTAGTGGTCAAGTAGAATTAAGCAATAGAGAAATTAAATTGATCTTGCAAAAGACGGTTAATAGATCTAGGAAGACTTGGTCTAAGAAACTTGACGATGCATTATGGGCTTATGGAACTACTTACAAAAACCCTATGGGTATGTCTCCGTATAAAATGGTTTATGGTAAAACATGCCACTTAGCTCTAGAGGTAGAGCATAAAGCTTATTGGGCAATCAAAGAGCTCAACTATGATTTCAAACTTGCTGGTGAGAAGAGGTTATTTGACATTAGCTCACTTGATGAATGGAGAACCCACGCCTATGAGAATGCCAAGTTGTTTAAAGAGAAAGTTAAGAGATGACATGATAAAAGGATACAAAAGCGTGAATTCAATGTAGGTGACCATGTCTTTCTATACAATTCTCAGTTAAGATTTTTTGCAGGAAAACTTCTCTCTAAATGGGAAGGGCCTTACATTGTAAATCCCAAGCTCTATGGGGACCTAGATCCTTATGGATTATTCTCGGAGGAGGAACAAGAAGACAAGTACGGGGAGGATGGCTCAGATGAAGAGGAGACTCCTCTGCCTCAACTGGGAGATATGCACGTGGAGTTCAGAAAATCAAGCCTCCCAAACACAAGAAGAAAACCTAAAGTTCCATTTATCCCGTATCGATTTCTGCACGAGAGCAAGGAAGAATTATGTCAAAGGATATTGAAGCTCGAGCAAGAAGTAGATGAGCCGAGGGAACAAAATTTTGTGCTCAAGAGGAAACTAGACAAGCTTCCAATCTCATCAACAACACCACCACCATCACCTCCGAAGAAGGACATCTAAGCACATGGGTATGGGCACTCCCCTTGGCTTGTTCCAAGCTTGGGGGAGGTGCTCCGATATCGTATCACCATCACACCCTTTTTCCTTTTTCTTTTTCTTGTTTCTCTTAGTTCGATCCTTTTTTTGTCTTGATCTAGTAGAATAAAGTTTCAGTATGATCTAGCTTTAAGTTTTTGCTTTTTGCTCCCCCTATGTAAGCGAGTCTGAGAGTTATATAATAAAGAGTAGTTTTGATGTGTGGGCTTTGCTAGCTTGATATGCTCTTGAGAGTAATAAATAAAATAAGAATATAATAAAAGCAAACAGTATACATAATGATCCAATGGGGAGTGATGACTTCAGATATAAGAAGTATGGTGACTGAAATTTGTTGGGAGTTAACAAGCATAGTGATTGGTCATTGGTGCAATTAAAAAGGAAGTGATAAAGAAAGAGAGATTCACATATAAGTATATTATATTGGACATCCTTTATGATTGTGACCACTCATTAAAATATTTCATGCTAAGAAGTTGATGTTGGACAAGGAAGACAACATAATGGGTTATGTTTGCTTGCTTCTGGATAGAAATTATATGGTTTTAGATCCTCCAACATGTAGTGCTTGCTTCTCCCTCATATTAGCCAAAACTTCCACACCAAGTATAGATACTACTTGTGCATCCAAACACCTCAACCCGGTTTTGCCATGAGAGTCCACCATACCTACCTATGGATTGAGTAAGATCCTTCAAGTAAGCTGTCATCAGTGCAAAAAGCAATAAGAATTGCTCCTAAATATGTGTGATCTTTTATTGTAAGGGAAATAAGCGTTGTACAAACTTGTGATAGTAAAGAAATAAAAGCAACAGACTGCATAATAAAGGTTGCTATCACAAAGGGCAATACAACGCGACGTTCCTTTGCACTAAGGGTTTCTGCATCCCAAAATCAAAAAGCGCATGAAAACCTCTTCTTCCCTCTGCGAAGGGCCTATCTGTTACTTTTACTTTTTTATCACTTACCTTTATGCAAGAGTCATGGTGATCTTCACCACTTCCTATATTTTGCCTCTCTCTTGGCAAGCATTATGTGTTGGGGAATGATCTAGACGCATATATCCATTCGGATGTGGGTGATCATGAGTTATTACTGTTGACGTCACCCTTGAGGTGAATAGTTAGGAGGAAAAACTATAAGCCCCTATCTTTCTCTATGTACGGTTGAAGCTTTGATCTCATGAGTACCGCGTGAGTGTTAGCAATTATGGAAGACTAAAAGATGATTGAGTATGTGGGTTTGCTTTACAAGCTCTTATATTGACTCTTTCCGATGTTATGATAAATTGCCAATTGCTTCAATGACTAAGAGCATAGTTTGTTAGTTGTCAATAGAATTCTTGGTTCATACTTTATCTTATGAATGAATTGTTACTCTAGCATAAGAAATCTTATACAATAAGTATTGCTATTCTAAAGATATTCATGATGCCCTCATGTCCGTATTTTATTTTATCGACACCTCTATCTCTAAACATGTGGACATATTTATCAATCTCGGTTTTCACTTGAGGACAAGTGAGGTCTAAGCTTGGGGGAGTTGATACGTCCATTTTGCATCATGTTTTTATATTGATATTTATTGCATTATGGGATGTTATTACACATTATTTTACAATACTTATGCATATTCTCTCTTATTTTACAAGGTTTACATGAAGAGGGAGAATGCCGGTAGCTGGAATTTTGGACTAGAAAAGGAGCAAATCTGAGATACCTATTCTGCACAACTCCAAAAGTCCTGAAAATTTACGGAGAATTGTTTTGGAATATATAAAATTATTGGGCAAAATAAACACCAGAGGGGGCCCACCAGGAGGTGGCAAGCCTGCCAGGCGCGCCCACCCCCTGGCCACGCCTAGCAGGCTTGTGGAAGGTCCCCGATGCCCATCTTCTGCTATATGAAGGGTTTTGACCTGGAAAAAAATTAGAAGGAAGCTTTCAGGACAAAGCGCCACCGTCTCGAGGCGGAACTTGGACAGAACCAATCTAGAGCTTTGGCAGAGCTGTTTTGCCGAGGAAACTTCTCTCCCAGAGGGGGAAATCGAAGCCATCATCATCACCAACGATCCTCTCATCGAGAGGGGGTCAATCTCCATCAACATCTGCACCAGCACCATCTGCTCTCCAAACCCTAGTTCATCTCTTGTATTCGATCTTTGTCTCGAACCTCAGATTGGCACCTGTGGGTTGCTAGTAGTGTTGATTACTCCTTGTAGTTGATGCTAGTTGGTCTACTTGGTGGAAGAGCATATGTTCAGGTGGACCCACTCGGTGGACTCCCGGAACACTTCGGGCGTCCCCGTCATAAAACCTGTAAGTCCCAGAACTTTTCTGGAACTCAAACACCAACTTCCCTTATATCAATATTTACCTCCGGACAATTCAGAACTCCTCGTGACGTCCGGGATCTCATCTGTATTGGAAATATGCCCTAGAGGAAATAATAAATTAGTTATTATCATATTTCCTTGTTCATGATAATCGTTTATTATCCATGCTATAATTGTATTGAATGGAAACACATTACATGTGTGGGTAAATAGACAACACTCTGTCCCTAGTATGCCTCTAGTGAACTAGCTCGTTGATCAAAGATGGTCAAGGTTTCCTAGCCATTGACATGTGATGTCATTTGATAATGGGATCACATCATTAGGAGAATGATGTGATGGACAAGACCCAAACTACAAACATAGCATATGATCGTGTTAGTTTATTGCTACTGTTTTCTGCATGTCAAAGTATGTATTCCTATGACCATGAGATCATGCAACTCACTGACATCGGAGGAGTACCTTGTGTGTATCAAACGTCGCAACGTAACTGGGTGACTATAAAGGTGCTCTACAGGTATCTCC
Source organism: Hordeum marinum (assembly GCA_022496015.1). Taxonomy (NCBI): domain Eukaryota; kingdom Viridiplantae; phylum Streptophyta; class Magnoliopsida; order Poales; family Poaceae; genus Hordeum; species Hordeum marinum. The sequence continues at coordinate 117,054,467 of CM039678.1, forward strand.
GAGGGTGTCTGTTGAGTTGGCATGGATCAAGACTGGAATTTGTTACTCCGTTTGACGGAGAGGTATCTCAGGGCCCACTCGGTAATACAACATCACAACAAGCCTTGCAAGCAATGTGACTAAATGTTAGCCACGGGATCTTGTATTACGGAATGAGTAAAGAGACTTGCCGGTAACGAGGTTGAACTAGGTATGGAGATACCGACGATCGAATCTCGGGCAAGTAACATACCGAAGAACAAAGGGAACGTTATACGGGATTGACTGAATCCTTGACATAGAGGTTCGACCGATAAAGATCTTCGTAGAATATGTAGGAACCAATATGGTCATCCAGGGCCCGCTATTGGTTATTGACCGTAGAGGTGTCTCGGTCATGTCTACATAGTTCTCGAACCCGCAGGGTCTGCACACTTAAGGTTTGGTGACGTTTCGGTAGTATAGAGTTATGCATGGTGGTGACCAAAGGTTGTTCGGAGTCCCATATGAGATCCCGGAGACAACGAGGAGCTCCGAAATGGTCCGGAGGTAAAGATTCATATATAGGAAGTCCTGTTTTGGTCGCCGGAAAAGTTTCGGGCTCATCGGCAGTGTACCGGGAGTGCCGGTAGTGTACCGGGAGACCTCCGGGAGGGGTATTTCGACCCAAGAGGCTTCATGGGCCATGGGATAGTGAATATCAGCCCTTAGTGGGCTGGTGGAAACTCCCACACAAGGCCCATGTGGCTGGAGAAGAAAACCCAAAAGGAAAAAGGTGGAAAAAGGCAAAAAGGCAAATTAGGGATGGAGTCCTAATCCTACTAGGAGTGGAGGAGGTGGACTCCTCCCTAGTTGGTTCGGCCGACTCCTATAGGAGCCTTGGCCCTTGCGCCAGCCTCCTCTCCTCTTCTCCTATATATACCAGTGGATTTTAGGGGTTTGCACTAGATTTTACGGCCACGTGCTACCCGTTCCACCGGTGCTCCTCCAGATCGGATTTCCGAAGTGCTTAGGCGAAGCCCTGCCGGAATTGCTCCACCACCATCACTGGAGCGTCGTCATGCTGCCGGTGAACTCTTCTTACTCTCCACTTCCTCTTGCTGGATCAAGACGGTGGAGATCGTCATCAAGCTGCATGTGTGCTGAACGCGGAGGTGCCGTCCGTTCGATGCAAGATCGGAAGGACTGTGATCAAGATCGCAAGACGGATCGTGATGAGTTCACGAGACGGATCGTGATGAGATCGCGGGACGGATCATGATGAGTTTGCGGGACGGGTCGTGATTGGATCGCAGGACGGATCGTGATTGGATCGCAGGATGGATCGTGATGTGATCGCGGGACGCTCGGCGATTTGGATCGCGAAGATGTTCGACTACACCAACCGCGTTTCTTAGCGCTTCCCGCTTAGCGATCTACGAGGGTACGTAGATCCACTCTCCCTCTCGTAGATGCTCATCACCATGGATAGATCTTGCGTGTGTGTAGGATTTTTTTTGTTTCCCATGCGACCTTTCCCAACAGTGGCATCATGAGCTAGGTCTATGTGTAGATGAGATCTCGTGTAGAACACAAAGAGTTTGTGGGCGTTGATGCTTAGATTGCTTCCTCCCTTGGTCGGATTTTGGTTCAGCGGTATTGTGAGATGAAGAGGCCCGGACCAACATTACTCGTACGCTTACGAGAGACCGGTTCCCTCGACTGCAACTTGTTGCATAGATGGCTTGCGGGTGCCAGTTTCTCTCACTTTAGTTGGATCGGATTCGACAAAGGCGGTCCTTGAGAAGGTTGAAAAGCAACTAGTGTATCACCGTTGTGGTTTTTGCGTAGATGATAATTGTTCTTGCTAGTTACCCGTAGCAGCCACGTAAAACATGCAACAACAATTAGAGGATGTCTAACTTGTTTTTGCAGGGTATGTTGTGATATGATATGGCCAATTACATGATGTGATATATGTGATGTATGAGATGATCATGTGATGTATAGATTATCACGACTTGCATGTCGATGAGTATGGCAACCGACAGGAGCCATAGGGTTGTCTTTAATTATTGTATGACCTGCGTGTCAATCATTAAGCGCTATGTAATGCTTTACTTTATCGCTAAACGGTAGCAATGGTAGTAGAAGCATGGTGGGCGCGACAACCCCGATGGCGACACGTTGATGGAGATCAAGATGATGGAGATCATGGTGTCATGTCGGTGACGATGGAGATCATGCCGGTGCTTTCATGATGGAGATCAAAAGCACAGGTTCATGGCCATATCATGTCACTTATGATTTGCATGTGATGTTAATCCTTTTATGCACCTTGTTTTTCTTAGGACGACGGTAGCATTATAAGGTGATCCCTCACTTAATTTCAAGATAAATTCTGTTCTCCCCGAGTGTGCACCGTTGCGAAAGGTCATCGTGTTGAGACACCACGTGATGATCGGGTGTGATAGACTCTACGTTCACATACAACGGGTGCAAGCCAGTGTTGCACATGCAGAACACTCGGGTTAAACTTGACGAGTCTAGCATGTACAGACATGGCCTCGGAACACAAGAGACCGAAAGGTCGAACATGAGTCATATAGTAGATATGATCAACATGACAATGTTCACCATTGTAACCACCTCAACTCATGTGATGATCGGACTTGAGTTGGTGAATTTGGATCATGTATCACTCGAATGACCGGAGGGATGTCAATTTGAGTGGGAGTTCTTAAGTAATATGATTAATTAAACTCATTATCATGAACATAGTCAGTAGTGTCTTTGCAAATTATGTTGTAGATTACTTGCTCGCGCTGTAGCTCCCTTGGATTTTTTATATGTTCCTAGAGAAATAGAGTTGAAAGATGATGGTAGCAATATTGCGGACTGGCTCCGTGATCTGAGGACTATCCTCGTTGCTGCACAGAAGGCTTATGTCCTTAATGCACCGCTCAGTGCGCCAACCCCTCTAGCATCGTCTATAGATGTTGTGAACATCTGACAGGCACGTTCTGATGATTGCTTGATAGTTCAGTGCGTCATGCATTACGGCTTAGAATTGAGGCTCCGAAACGTTTTGAACGTCACGGAACATATGAGATATTCTAAGAGCTGAAATTAGGATCTCAGGCTCATGCCCGTGTTGTGAGGTATGAGATCTCCAACAAGATTCTTTGCTGGTAATATGAAAGAGAATAGCTCAATCGTTGAGCATGTGCTCAGACTGTCTGGGTGCTACAATCGCTTGAATCGAGTGGGAGTTGATCTTCCCGATAAGATAGTGATTGATATTGTTCTCCAAGTCACTGTCACTAAGCTACTAGAACTTGGTGATGAACTATAAACGCCAGGGATAGAAATAATGATCCCTGAGCTATTCGCGATGTTTGACACCGCGAAGGTAGAAATCAAGAAGGAGCATCAAGTGTTGATGGTTAGTAAAACCACTAGTTTCGAGAAGGGCAAGGGCAAGGAGGGAAACTTCATGGATAGCAAGTCAGTGGCTGCTCCAATGAAGCAACCCAAAGTTGAACCCAAACCCGACACTAAGTGCTTCCATTATGAGGAGAGCGGTCGCTGAAGCGGAACAACCCTAGATACTTGGTAGATAAGAAGGCTGACAACGTCGACAAAAGTATATTTGATATACATGTTATTGATGTGTACCTTGCTAGTACTCCTAGTAGCACCTGGGTATTGGATACCGGTTCGGTTGCTAAATGTTAGTAACTCGAAATAAAAGCTACAGAATAAACGGAGAACTAGCTAAGGGTGAGGTGACGATGTGTGTTGGAAATGTTTTCAAGGTTGATGTGATCAACATCGCACGCTCTCTCTACCTTCGGGATTAGTGACAAACCTAAATAAATGTTATTTGGTGTTTTGCGTTGAGCATGAACATGATTGGATCGTGTTTATTGCAACACGGTTATTCATTTAAGTTAGAGAATAATGGTTATTCTATTTACATGAATAATACCTTCAACGGTCATGCACCCAGTAAGAATGGTTTGTTGAAACTTGATCGTAATAATACACATGTTCATAACATCGATGCCAAAGATATACAAAGTTAATAATAATAGTACCACATACTTGTGGCACTGCCGCTAAATGTCATATTGGTATAAAACGCATGAAGAAACTCCATGCTGATGGATCTTTGGACTCATTCGATTTCGAATCGGTTGAGACATGCGAACCATGCCTCTTGGTCAAGATGACTAAGGACCCCGTTTTTTGTTTTGATGAAGCGGGCAGGTAATTTATTGGAAATGATACATGTTGATGTATGCAATCCAATGAGTCTTGTAGCGTACGGTGGATATCATTATTTTCTTACCTTCACTAATGATTTGAGTAGATATAGTGTATATTTACTTAATGAATCACAAGTCTGAATCGTTTGAAAGGTTCAAGCAAATTCAGAGTGAAGTTTAAGATCATCGTGACAAGAAGATAAAAATGTTTGCGATATGATCGTGGAGGTGAATATCTGAGTTACGAGTTTGGCATACAACTTTAGACAATGTGAAAGTTGTTTCACAACTCACGCCACCTGGAACACCATAGTGTGATGGTGTGTCCGAACGTCATAGTCGTGCTCTATTGGATATGGTGCGTGCTATGATGTCTATTATCATTTTGTTACTATAATTTTGGGGTTATGCATTAGAGACAACTACATTCACTTTAAATAGGGCACCATCTAAATCCGTTGAGATGACACCGTGTGAACTATGGTTTGATAGAAACCTAATCTGTCATTTCTTAATGTTTGGGGCTGCGACGCTTGTGTGGAAAATCTTTTCACCTAATGAGCTCGAACCCAAAGCGGATAAATGCATCTTCATAGAATACCCTGAGAACTGTTGGGTGAACCTTCTATCTCAGATCCAAGCATAAAATGTTTGTTGCTAAAACTGGGTCCTTTCTTGAGAAAGGGTTTCTCTTGAAAGAATTGAGTGGGAGGAGGATAGAACTTGATGAGGTTATTGAACCTCTGCTTCAACCAGAAAGTAGCGCAGCGCATGAAGATGTTTCTGTGAAGCCTACGTCAGTTGAAGAGGAAGTTAATGATGATGATCATGAAGCTTCGGATCAATTTACTATCGACCTATGAGGAAAATAGAGCTTGATGAGGTTATTGAACCTTTACTTCAACCAGAAAGTAGCACAACACAGAAAGATGTTTCTGTGAAGCCTACGTCAGTTGAAGAGGAAGTTAATGATGATGATCGTGAAGCTTCGGATCAAGTTACTATCAAACTTCGTAGGTCGACAAGGATGTGTACTGCTACTGAGCGGTACGACAACCCTGTCTTGGAGGTCATGTTGTTGGACAACGATGAACCTACGAACTATGGAGAAGCGATGATGGGCCCGGAAACCAACAAATGGTTAGAGGCCATGAAATCCGAGAAAGGATCCATGTATGAAAACCAAGTATAGACTTTGGTAGACTTTCTCGTTGGATGGCAGGTCGTTGAGTACAAATGGACTTTTAAAATGAAGACAGACGCTGATGGTAAATGTCACCATTTATTAAGCTCGACTTGTCGCAAAGAAGATTCCGGCAAGTTCAAGGAGTTGACTGCGATGAGACTTTCTCACTCGTAGCGATGCTAAAGTCTATTGCAATTATGTTAGCAGTTGCCGCATTTTTCAATTATGAAATCTGGCAGATGGATGCCAAAACATCGTTTCCTTCCTTAAGGAAAGGTTGTATGAGATACAACCAGAAGGTTTTGTCAGTCCTAAGGATGCTAAAAGGTGTGCGAGCTTCAGCGATTCTTCTATGAACTGAAGCAAGCATCTCGGAGTTGGAATATGCACTTTGATGAGGTGATCAAAGTTTTTGAGTCTATACAAAGTTTACGAGAAACTTGTATTTGCAATAAAGTGAGTGGGAGCACTATAGAGTTTCTGATAAGTATATGTGGATGACATATTGCTATTCGGAAATGATGTAGAATTTCTAGAGAGCATAAACGGTTGTTTGAAAAGATTTTTTCAAAGGAAGACCTGGATAAAGCTACCTAATTGTTGAGCATCAAAATCTATAAAGATAGATCAAGATGTTTGATAAGACTTTCAATGAGTACATACCTTGACAAGATTTTGAAAGAGTTCAAAATGGATTAGTCAGAGAGAAGTGTTCTCGCCTGCTTTGTAAGGTGTGAAGTTGAGTGAGACTCAAAGCTCGACCACGGCAGAAGAAAGAGAAGGGACGAATGTCGACCCCTATGCCTTAGCCATAGGCTCTGTATAGTATGCCATGCTGTGTACCGCACCTGTGTGTGCCTTGCCATGAGTCCGTCAAGGGGTACAAGAGTGATCCAGGAGTGGATAACTGGACAACGGTCAAGATTATCCTTAGTAACTAAAAACTAAGGATATGTTTCTCGATTATGGAGGTGATAAAGAGTTCATCATAAAGAGTCACATCGATGCAAGCTTTAACACCAATCCGGATGACTCGTAGTAGCAATCGGGATACGTATAGTGGAGCAGCCATTTGGAATAGTACCAAGTGGAGTGTGGTAGCAGTGTTTACGGTTTGACATAGAAATTTGCAAAGTACACAGGAATCTGAATGTCGCAGACCCGTTGACTATAAGACCTCTCTCACATGCAAAGCATGATCGAGCCCCAGAACTCATTGGGTGTTAGATTCATAACAATGCAAATCACATGGTGATGTGAACTAGATTATTGACTCTAGTGCAAGTGGGAGACTGTTGGAAATATGCCCTAGAGGTAATAATAAATTAGTTATTATCATATTTCCTTTTTCATGATAATCGTTTATTATCCATGCTATAATTGTATTGAATGGAAACATATTACATGTGTGGGTAAATAGACAACACTCTGTCCCTAGTATGCCTCTAGTGAACTAGCTCGTTGATCAAAGATGGTCAAGGTTTCCTAGCCATTGACATGTGATGTCATTTGATAACGGGATCACATCATTAGGAGAATGATGTGATGTACAAGACCAAAACTACAAACGTACCATATGATCGTGTCAGTTTATTGCTACTGTTTTCCGCATGTCAAAGTATGTGTTCCTATGACCATGAGATCATGCAACTCACTGACATCAGAGGAGTACCTTGTGTGTATCAAACGTCGCAACGTAACTGGGTGACTATAAAGGTGCTCTACAGGTATCTCCGAGGGTGTCTGTTGAGTTGGCATGGATCAAGACTGGAATTTGTTACTCCGTTTGGCGGAGAGGTATCTCAGGGCCCACTCGGTAATACAACATCACAACAAGCCTTTCAAGCAATGTGACTAAATGTTAGCCACGGGATCTTGTATTACGGAACGAGTAAACAGACTTGCCGGTAATGAGGTTGAACTAGGTATGGAGATACCGACGATCGAATCTCGGGCAAGTAACATACCGAAGAACAAAGGGAACATTATACGGGATTGACTGAATCCTTTAGGGCATAATTCCAACAGTCCCCCACTTGCACTAGAGTCAATAATCTAGTTCACATCACTATATGATTTACATTGTAATGAATCTAACACGCATAGACTTCTAGTGCTAGTCATGTTTTTTGCACGTGGAAGAGGTTTAGTCAACGGGTCTGCAACATTCAGATCTGTTTGTACTTTACAAATCTTTATGTCCTCCTCCTTGATGTAATCGCAAATGGAATTGAAACTATGCTTTATGTGTCTGATCATTTTGTGAAACCTGGGGTCCTTGGTAGAGCAATGGCACCAGTGTTTTCACAAAAGAGGTTCATTGGGTCCAGTGCACTAGGCACAACTCCAAGATTCGTCATGATCTGCTTCATCTAGGCACCTTCCTTCGCTGCTTCCGAAGCAGCTATGTACTCGTCTTCACATGTAGAATATGCTACCATGCTATGCTTGGAACTGCACCAGCTTACCACTACACCATTTAGAATAAATACAGATCCAGTTTGAGACTTAGAGTCATCCAAATCTGTGGCAAAGCTAGCATCGACGTAACCCTTTACGATGAGCTCTTGATCACCTCCATACACGAGAAATATTTCCTTTGTCATTTCCAGGTACTTAAGGATATTCTTGACCGCTGTCTAGTGTTCCATTCCTAGATCACTTTGAAACCTCCCTACCATACTTATGGCAAGGCTGACATCCGGTCTTGTGCACAACATTACATACATGACAGAGCTTATGGCTGAAGCATAGGGGATGACACTCATCTTTTCTCTATCCTCTGTAGTCGTCGAGCACTGATTCTTACTCCACACCTTGTAAGACAGGAAATAACCCTTTCTTGGACCGATCCATTTTGAACTTCTTCAAAACCTTATCAAGATATGTGCTTTGTGAAAGTCCTATTAAGTGTCTCGATCTATATCTGTAGATCTTGATGCTTAATATGTAAGCAGCTTCTCCGAGGTCTTTCATTGAAAAACTCTTGTTCAAATATATCTTCACGCTTTCTAAAAGTTGTATATCTTTTCCAATCAGCAACATGTCAGCCACATATAATATTAGAAACCCTATAGAGCTCCCACTCACTTTCTTGTAAATACAAGCTTCCACATAAACTTGTATGAACCCAAACACTTTGCTCACTTAATCAAAGCAAAGATTCCAACTCCGAGATGCCTGCACGAGTTCATAAATGGATTGCTGGAGCTTGCACACTTTGTCAGCATTTTTAGGATCGAGAAAACCTTCTAGTTGCATCATATACGACTCTTCCTTAAGGAAACCATTAAGGAACGTTGTTTTAACATCGATCTACCAGATCTCGTAATAAAATGTAGCTATTGCCAACATGATCCTGACGGACTTAGGCATCGCTACGGGTGAGAAGGTCTCATCGTAGTCAACTCCTTGAACTTGTGTAAACCTTTTTGCAACAAGTAGATCTTTATAGACGATGACATTACCGTCTGCGTTCGTCTTTTTCTTAAAGATCAATTTATTTTGTATGGCGTTACGATCATATGGTAAGTCCTGCAAAGTCTACACTTTGTTCTAATACATGGATCCTATCTCGGATTTGATGGCCTCTAGCCATTTGTTGGAATCTGGGCCCACAGTTGCTTCTTCATAGCTCGTAGGTTCACTGTTGTCTAACAACATGACCTCCAAGACAGGATTGCCATACCACTCACGGGCGGTATGAGTCCTTGTTTACCTACGAGGCTTGGTAGTAACTTGATCCGAAGCTTCATGATCATCATCATTAGCTTCCTCTTCACTTGGTGTAGGCATCATGGAAACATCTTTCTATGTCGTGCTACTATCAAATTGAAGTGACGGTTCAATAACCTCATCAAATTCTACCTTCCTCCCACTCAATTCTTTTGAGAGAAACTCTTTCTCGAGAACGGACCCATTTTTAGCAACAAACACTTTGCCCTCGAATCTGATATAGAAGGTATACCCAGTTGTTTCCTTAGGGTGTCCTATGAGCATGCATTTGTCCTCTTTGGGTACGAGCTTATTAGGTTGAAACCTTTTCACATAAGTGTCGCAGCCCCAAACTTTAAGAAACCACAACTTAGGTTTCTTGCAAACCATAATTCATATGGTGTTGTCTCAACGGACTTTGATGGTGCCCTATTTAAAGTGAATGCGGTTGTCTCTAATGCGTAACCGCAAAACGATAGTGGCAAATTAGCGAGAGACATTATAGATCACACCATATATATAATATAGTATGATTACAACGGTGGGACACACCATTACGCTGTGGTGTTCTAGGTGGCATAAGCTGTGAAACAATTCCACACCGTCTCAAGTGCATGCCAAACTCATAACTCAGATATTCTCCACCACGATCATATCATAGAAACTTTATCTTCTTGTTACGTTGATTTTCTACTTCAGTCTGAAATTGCTTGAACATTTCAAACGTTTCAGAATTGTTTTTCATTAAGTAAATATACCCACATCTACTTAAGTCATCCGTGAAGGTAAGAAAATAACAATATCCACCGCGTGCCTCAACACTGATCGGACCGCACACATGAATATGTATGATTTCCAACAAGTCACTTGCCTGCTCCATTGTTCCGGAAAACGGGGTTTTTGTCATCTTGCCCATGAGGTATGGTTCACATGTATCAAGCGATTCAAAACCGAGTGATTCCAAAAGTCCATCAACATGGAGCTTCTTCATGCGTTTTACACCAATATGACCTAAGCGGCAGAGCCACAAGAAAGTGGTACTGTCATTATTAACTTTGCATCTTTTGGCATCAATGTTATGAATGTGTGTATCACTGCTGTCGAGATTCAACAAGAATAAACCATTCACATTGGGTGCATGACCATTGGGCGCATGACCGTCTCGTAATAAACAAGATCTAGATATAATGTTCATGCTCAAAGCAGGCACCAAATAACAATTATTTAGGCTTACTACTAATCCCGATGGTAATTGAAGAGCGAGCATGTCGATGGCGATCACATCAACCTTGGAACCATTTACGATGCGCATCGTCACCTCATCCTTTGCCAGCCTCCATTTATTCCGTAGTTCCTGTTTTGAGTTACAAATATGCGCAACTAAACCGGTATCAAATGCCCAAGCACTACCATGAGAGTTAGTGAGGTACACATCAATAACATGTATATCAAATATATCTTTGTTGACGTTGCCAACATTCTTATCAGCCAGGTACTTGGGGCAATTCCGCTTCCCATGGCCAGTCCCCTTACAATAGAAGCACTCAGTCTCAGGCTTGGGTCCATCCTTGGGTTTCTTCATGGGAGCGGCAACTTTTTTGCAAGCCTTCTTGAAGTTTCCCTTCTTTATTTTGCCTTTCTTCACACTAGTGGTTTTATTCACCATCAACACTTGATGCTCTTTTTTGATTTCTACTTCTGCGACTTTCAGCATCATGAATAGCTCAGAGATAGACTTGTCCATTCCTTGCATATTATAGTTCATCATGAAGCATTTGTAGTTAGGTGGCAGTGACTGGAGAATTCTATCAGTGACCATTTCGGGCGGAAGGTCAACTCCCAAATCATTTAAATGGTTGTAGTACCCAGACATTCTGAGTATATGCTCACTGACAGAACTATTCTCCTCCATCTTGCAGATGAAGAACTTATCAGAGGTCTCATACCTCTCGATCCAGGCATTTGCTTGAAATACTAACTTCAACTCCTAGAACATCTCATATGCTCCATGGCGTTCAAAACATTTTTGAAATCCTGAGTCTAAGTCGTACAACATGGCACATGATAATCCCCAAGTGCAAGGAATCATCGTAGCAATTTCCAAAGGTGGAAGTGATAAGTATGGAGTGTCGAACCCACAAGGAGCTAAAGGTAAGATCAATATTCTCTCAAGTCCTATCTGCCACCGATACGACTCTACGTACACCGTACGTTTGCTTCCATCTAGAAACGAGAAATAAAACTACATTGTGGGTATGAAGAGGACAACTTTGCATGATACGGAGACCTAAAATATAAAAATAGTTGCTGTTATCATAATATTACAATATATTACAAATAGCGAGTGTGGAATAATGATGGGCCGGTGTGTGGAATTATCCTAGGAAATTGTTAACAAGATCGGAAATCATTATTAAAATTTAATATGAGGGAGCGGCATAAGCTAACATACTTTCTCTACTTGGATCATATGCACTTATGATTGGAACTCTAGCAAGCATCCACAACTACTAAAGATCATTAAGGGAAAACCCAACCATAGCATTAAAGCATCAAGTCCCCTTTATCCCATACGCAACAACCCCTTACTCGGGTTTATGCTTCTGTCACTCAAGCAACCCACTATAAGCGAATCATGAATGTATTGCAACACCCTACAACGGGAATCCTTCATGTGTGGGCGACACGGAAGGCACCATAGGATAGCACCAAAATAAACATACAACTCAAACCAATCTAGATCATCAATCAACCCAAAGGACAAAAGTAATCTACTGAAAACATCATAGGATGGCAACACATCATTGGATCATAATATGTAGCATAAAGCACCATGTTCAAGTAGGTGATTACAGCGGGGTACGGGAGAGTGGACCGCTAAAAGGAGATGAGGATGGTGATGAAGAAGGTGATGTTGATGAAGACGATCACCGCGGCGATGGTTCCCACGATGGCACTCCGGCACCACTAGGAGAGAGGGGGAGAGGTTCTCCCCCTTGTGCTTCCTCCTCCATGGTGTCCCCCTCTATGGGGAGAGGTTCTCCCTCTGGTCCTTGGCCTCCATGGCGTTGATGGCCCCTCCGAGACGATGAAGATGGCCTCCGGTGATGGTGACCCCCTTCGGCAGGGTGCTAGAGAGGGCCAAGATTGGTTTTTCGTGGCTCTAGAGGTGTGCGGCACCAGAACTTCTGATCTAGGTTTATTTTCAATGGTTTATGGATTTATAGGAATTTTTGGCGTCGATCCCACGTCAAGGGGGTGCTTGAGGGGCCCACAAGCTTGCTAGGCACGACCAGGGGGGTGGCCACACCAAGTAGGCTTGTGGCCTCCTCATCCACTTCCTGGCCCAGCTCTTTGCCCCGTTATTTTTTATATTTTCCAAAAATATTCTCCGTAAATTTTCAGCCCATTCTGAGAACTTTTATTTCTGCACAAAAACAACACCATGATAGTTCTGCTGAAAACACCGTCAGTCCGAGTTAGTTCTAATAAAATCATACCAAAATCATATATAATTTCTGTAAACATGGCATGAATACTTCATAAATTATAGATACGTTGGAGACGTATAGCATCCCCAAGCTTAATTTCTGCTCGTCCTCGAGTAGGTAAATGATAAAAGAAATAATTTATGAAGTGTGAATGCTATTAAGTGCACAAGTTTGATCAATGATAATTCCAATCACTTTTTCTACCATCAATATGTATCATAAACAGTAGCTCATCTCATAAAATTTTTCATGATCAAGTAACAAGCTATTCACATGTTTAAAGTATAGTCCAGAAAGTTTCTTGAAAACTAGCAAACCATATTCCTAGTCATCGAACAATTGCAATTCATCTTATTTTTAGGAAGGGTCTATGTAATAGTTTTGATTTAGCAAATTCCACATACTCAACTATCATATAGTCTTCCATGATTGCTAGCACTCAAAGAATATTTTTAGAACAAATAGCATCCATCGAACACAGAGAAAGATAGGGGCTTAATGTTTCGCCTCCTAACTTATTTATCATATAGATAATTGTCAACAATAATAATTCATGATCAAATATATTTGAATGGCCATATATTCTTGGATCTTTCCCCACCACATGATGCTTGCGAAGAGAAAAAGGCAAAATATAGGAAGTGGTGAAGTCCACCATGACTCTTGTATAAAGGTAAGTACTAGAAAATAAAAGATAGGCCCTTTACAGAGGGAAGCAGAGGTTGCCATGCGCTTTTTGTTTTTTAGATGTGCAAACTCTTAATACAAAGGAACATCACGTTGTATTGCCCTTTGCGATAGCAACCTTTATTATGCAGTCCACCGCTTTTATTTCTTTGTCATTACAAATTCGTACAATGCTTATTTTCCCTTACAATAAAAGATCTTACATATTTAGGAGCAATTTCTATTGCTTTTTGCACCGATGACAACTTACTTGAAGGATCTTATTCAATCCATAGGTAGCTATAGTGGACTCTCATGGCAAAACTGGTTTAAGGGTGTTTGGATGCACAAGTAGTATTTCTACTTGGTGCGGAAGTTTTGGCTAGTATGAGGTGGAAGCAAGCACCATATGTTTGAGGATACAAAACAATATAACTTCTATACAAATATACCCAAGCATAACTCATTACATTGTCTTCCTTGTCCAACTTCAACTAATTTGCTCAAGTTTGAAAATAATTAATGTGTATTCACAATCATAGAAGATGTCCATGATACTATATTTATATGTGAAATCTCTCTTCCTTCAATATTCTTTCATCAATTGTTCAAGTGACCAATGCGGCGTTTGCTAACTTTCAATAAATTTCACCACCTATACTTATATGTGTGAAGTCATTACTCCCCATGGGATAAGTATATGAAGCATTTTTAATTTCAGATTTATGATGTTCAATTCATTCAACCATTACTCATAGGATATAAGTGAATCACAAGAGTGAATGACAAACTACTCCAAAAAGATATAAGTGAAGATCAATGCGTAGTTAATTAGATAAATATCCATGTGAGGACTCTCTCTTATTCAAAATTTCAGATCCAATGATTTTATTGAAACAGCAAACAAAATAAAAATGGCACTCCAAGAATAGCATACACCATGTGAACAAATAAAAATTTAGGCTCAACATAGGCTAACCGATAATTATTGATGAAGGGAGGTGGGATGTGTAGCATCCCCAAGCTTAGATACTTGAGAGTTCTTGAAATATTTTCTTGGGGTGCCTTGGGCGTCCCAAGCTTTAGCTTTTGTATCTTGTTCAATCCTCTCATATCCCGGTTTCACCTATTCTCAAAAACTTCATGCATACAAAACTCAAAAAGAACTCGTGTGATAGGTTAGTACACATAAGAACAAATCAACACTTCATGTACTGCCAAGAAAAGTTGCACAATAATTTTCAAACATTAGGTACTGTGTACTATCATTTCCACAATTTATATCTACCAATATAGGCTATGGAATCTATAGGATAAGTAGATAGCAAAACCATGACAACAATATGTTCAAACAAAACAGTCTGTAGTAATATAATAAACTAGTGTACCTCTGGAACTCTAAAAATTATGAAAATTTAGGACACTCTAAGGAATTTATATTAAAATATTTGTAAAAATTTCAGAAACTTTCTACGTTCCAGTAAAATATGAAAATTCAAGCACTAAAACAAAAGTTTCTGTTTTCTACACAGCACACATAAAACATGCAATGCAAGCATCCTAAGGCAATTCTTGGAATTTTTTATTGAAAAACAAGATTATAAATAACACCTAATATATAACAACAAAAATAAAATGATGCTCCAAGCAAAACTCATATTATGTGACGAATAAAAATATAGCTCCAAGTAAGATATACCGATAGTGTTGAAGACGAAAGAGGGGATGCCTTCTGGGGCATCCCCAAGCTTAGACGCTTGAGTGTTCCTTTAATATTATCTTGGGGGTTCCTTGGGCATCCCCAATCTTGTGTTCTTGTCACTCTTTATCCCCTCATATCGGTATCTCACCCAAAACTTGAAAACTTCAATCACACAAAGCTTAACAGAACTTCGTGAGAAGGGTTATTGTAATAAAGATAAATCATTCACTTAGGTACTGTTAAGACAAGATTCATAGTTGTTCCCCCATGATACCTAATGTATTATATCATTCCCATAATTTTCATTACTCAATATAAGCTATAGGAACACTTGAAACAAGCACACTATGCATGCAAAACAGAATCTGTCAAAAAATAGAACAGTCTGTAAAGATATGAATGATCACCATACTTCCCTGAATCTACGAATTCTGAAAAATTAGGACATACGACATAATTTGCATAGAAATGTTGTGTACAAATTTCAGGAATTTTTGATTCTCCAGTAAAATCAGACAATTCAAATACTGGACGCAAAAGTTTCTGTTTTTGCACAGAAGCAAACAAGCAAGTATCCACACTATCCCAAAGGCTTTACTTGGAACTTTATTGAAATGAAAGGCACAAAAAATGATTACAACAGCATTTTAATCATCTTAAAACATCAAAACAGAAAGTAAAAGTATTGGGTTGTCTCCTAACAAGTGCTTTTCTTTAATGCCTTTTTAGCTAGGCATGATATTACAATGATACTCTACCAAGCCAAATTCCGATGATCATTATATTCATACTCTAAAATATATAAGTGAAGCTCATAGACCATTCTTAATTAATATAGATTAAACAATATCCAAACTCAAAATATATAAGTGAAACACATGAAGCATTCTATAAAGACATACTCAAAAGGATTAAGTGAAGCACAAAGAGCATTCTACAAGTCCATGCTCAAAATATTTAAGTGAGGCACAAAGAGCATTCTACAAAGCCATCAAGGACTATCTCATACTAGAAGGGAGCATAAAGGAAAAGACAATCATTAAAGACACATATCATGTGAACACAACAAAAACTGAGGTATACCGATAATTGTTGAAAAATAAAGATGGGATGCCTTCCGGGGCATCCGCAAGCTTAGGTGCTTGAGTATCCTTGAAATATTTACTTGGGGTGCCTTGGGCATACCCAAGCTTGAACTCTTGTCTCTCCGTATTCTTCTTATATTGATACCTTTGTGATCTTCGAACACTTCATTCACACAAAACTTATCAAAACCCTCGTGAGATCCGTTAGTATAATAAAACAAATTACTACTTTAAGTACTGTTGTGAACTCATTCCAAATTCATATCAGCATTATATCTATTGTAGTCCCACTTCACCATGGTTCATACCCCCCGATACAAGCCATAGTTTCATCAAAATAAGAGAACAATGCATAGAAAAACAGAATCTTTTAAAAACATGACAGTCTGTAGTAATCTGGAAACTTCGTATACTTCTGTAACTCAAAAAATTCTGAAAATTTAGGAACAATAAAAAAACACATAGCAGTACTGTGTAAAAATTTCAGAAACTTTTGAGTTCCAGTAATAAAATGTAAATTCACGCACTACAACCAAAGTTTCTGTTTTTGCACTGCACACACCAAACAAGCAATCTAATCATCCTAAAAGCAAATTTTGGCACATTATTTTTATAATACAATGGATATATACAAAGTGATAATTATTTTATAGAATCTTCCATGAAAAATTCTACATTGTTTCCATGAGCATGAACACAAGTGTTCAAGGTTGACCCTCACTTCTCCAATGCACAACTTTCCAATCACTTCTCTTTTTGAAAAACTTCTTAGGCATAAGAGGCAAGTAACTCTTTTTGTATTTTTATTTTTTTGTTTGTTTCACCCACAACTACAGAAAGTAAAAAGGGAAAACAAAATCTATTTAGTGAAGAAAGCAAACAAGCATACACAAGAATATCAACCCCACGCTATTGCTCCCCGGCAACGGCGCCAGAAAAGAGTTTGATAATCCCCAAGTGCAAGGAATCATCGTAGCAATTTCCAAAGGTGGAAGTGATAAGTATGGAGTGTCGAACCCACAAGGAGCTAAAGGTAAGATCAACATTCTCTCAAGTCCTATCTGCCACCTATACGACTCTACGTATACCGAATGTTTGCTTCCATCTAGAAACAAGAAATAAAACTACGTTGTGGGTATGAAGAGGATTGCTTTGCATGATATCGGAGACCTAAAATATAAAAGTAGTTGCTATTATCATAATATTACAATATATTACAAATAGCGAGTGTGGAATAACGATGGGTCAGTGTGTGGAATTATCCTAGGAAATTGTTAACAAGATCAGAAATCATTATTGCAATTTTATATGAGGGAGAGGCATAAGCTAACATACTTTCTCTACTTTGATCATATGCACTTGTGATTGGAACTATAGCAAGCATCCGCAACTACTAAAGATCATTAAGGTAAAACCCAACCATAGCATTAAAGCATCAAGTCCCCTTTATCCCATACGCAACAACCCCTTACTCGGGTTTATGCTTCTGTCACTCAAGCGACCCACTATAAGAAAATCATGAACGTATTGCAACACCCTACGACGGGAATCCTTCACGTGTGCGTGGCACAGAAGGCACCATAGGAAAGCCCCAAAATAAACATACAACTCAAACCGATCTAGATCATCAATCAACCCAAAGGACAAAAGGAATCTACTCAAAACATCATAGGATGGCAACACATCATTGGAACATAATATGTAGCATAAAGCACCATGTTCAAGTAGGTGATTACAGTGGGGTACGGGAGAGTGGACCTCTAAAAGGAGATGAGTATGGTGATGAAGAAGGTGATGTTGATGAAGACAATCACCGCGGCGATGGTTCCCTCGATGGCACTCCGACACCACCGGGAGAGAAGGGGAGAGGTTCTCCCCCTTGTGCTTCCTCCTCCATGGCCTCCCCCCTCTGTGGGGAGAGGTTCTCCCTCTGGTCCTTGGCCTCCATGGTGTTGATGGCCCCTCCGGGATGATGAAGATGGTATCCGATGATGGTGACCCCCTCCAGCAGGATGCCAGAGAGGGCCAAGATTGGTTTTTCGTGGCTCTGGAGGTGTGCGGCGGCGGAACTCCCGATCTAGGTTTCTTTTCGATGGTTTTTGGATTTATAGGAATTTTTGGTGTCGATCCCACGTCAAGGGGATGCTCAAGGGGTCCACAAGCTTGCTAGGCGCGGCCAGGGGGTGTCCGCACCCAGCAGGCTTGTGGCCTTCTCGTCCACTTCCTGGCCCAGCTCTTCGCCCCAGTACTTTTTATATTTTCCAAAAATATTCTTCGTAAATTTTTAGCCCATTCCGCGAACTTTTATTTCTGCAGAAAAACAACACCATGGTAGTTCTACTGAAAACAGCGTCAGTCTCGAATTTCTGTAAACATGGCATGAATTCTTCATAAATTATAGATGCGTTGGAGACGTATCAGCGCACTGAACTATCGAGTAGTCATCAGAACACACCTACAGACGTTCACAACTTGTGCAAATGACGCTGGAGGGGGTGGCACACCAAGTGGTGCATCAAGGACATAAGCCTTTTGCAAAGCCATGGGGACAATCCTCAGATTATGGACCCGGTCCGCATAGTTACTTCGATCATCTTTCAGCTTAGCTTTCTCTAGGAATGCATTAAAATTCAGAGGAGCTACTGTGCGAGCCATTGATCTACAACATAAATTTGCAAAGACAACTTAGACTATGTTCATGATAATGATTTCAATTAATCATATTACTAAAGAACTCCCATTCAAATCGACATCCCTCAGGTTGTCTAATTTACATGACCCAAATCCACCAACCCAAGTCCGATCATCACGTGAGATGAGGTCGTTTCAATGGTGGACATCTCCATGTTGATCATATCTACTATATGACTCACGTTCGACCTTTTGGTATCCTGTCTTCCGAGGCCATGTTTGTACATGCTAGGCTCATCAAGTTTAACCTAGGTATTCCACGAGTATAAATCCGGCTTACACCTGTTGTATGTGAAAACGTAGAGTCCATCACACCCGATCATCACGTGGTGCTTCAAAACGATGAACCTTCGCAAAGGTGGATGCTTGGGGAGAACACCATTTTATATTGAAATTTTAGTGAGGGATCATCTTATAATGTTACTGTCGTCCTAAGGAAAATAAGATGCATAAAGGATAAACATCACATGCAAATTATATAAGTGACATGATATGGCCATCATCGTCTTGTGCTTTTGATCTCCATCTCCAAAGCACGGGCATGATCTCCATGATCATGATATCCATCATCGTGTCGTCACGTGGTTGTCGCACCAACTATTGCTTCTACAACTATTGCTAACTCATAGCGATAAAGTAAAGGAAAAAGGCGAAAATAATTAACTACAACCCTATGGCCCCTGCCGGTTGCCATACTCATCGACATGCAAGTTGTGATAATCTATACAAAACATGATCATCTCATACATCACATATATCACATCATGTCTTTGGCCATATCACATCACAAGATTCCCTACAAATACAAGTTAGACGTCCTCTACTTTGTTGTTGCAAGTTTTACGTGGCTGCTATGGGAAACTAGTAAGAACTGTTCTTACCTATGTAAAGCCACAACAGTGATAATAAAGTTGCCTTTTAACCTTCTACAAGGACTGCCTATGTTGACTCCGTTTCAACTAAAGTGGGAGAGACAAACCACCGCCAGCCATCTTTATGCAACAAGTTCCATGTCAGTCAATGGAATCGGTCTCTCGTAAGTGGATGATGACGCACAAGTATAGGGGATCAATTGTAGTCCTTCCTATAAGTAAGAGTGTCAAACCCAACGAGGAGCAGAAGGAAATGATAAGCAATTTTCAACAAGGTATTCTCTACAAGTGTTGTGAGTAACAGTAATTTTGTAGCAAGATAGTTCGTAACAAGTAACAAGTAACAAGTAACAATAGTAACAATAGTGCAGCAAGGTATCCCAATCATTTTTGTAGAAAAGGACAAGCCTGAAAGTACTCTTATATTAAGCAAGTGCCCCCGAGGACACACGAGAATTTCTGTCAAGTCATGTTCATCATGTTGAGTTGATTCGAGTTCGCTACTTTGATAATTTGATATGTGGGTGGACCGGTGCTAAGGTGCTATTGTTACTTGAACTAACAACCTACTTATGATTAACCCCTCTCGCAAGCATCCACAACTATGAAAGAAGAATTAAGATAAATCTAACAATAGCATGAAACATGTGGATCCAAATCAGCCTCTTATGAAGCAAGGCATAAACTGGGGTTTAAGCTTCTATCACTCTCGCAACCCATCATCTACTTGTTACTCCACAATGACTTCCCTTAGGCCCATAACATGGTGAAGTGTCATGTAGTCGATGTTCACATGGCACCACTAAGAGAAGTAACAACATACATATCATCAAAATATCGAACGCATACCAACTTCACAAGATTACTTAAACAAGACTTCCCTCGTATCCTCGGGAACAATAGTAACTACTCACACATCATCAACATGTTCAAGATCAGAGGTGTAATAATGGTAATTAAGATCTGGGCATAATCTTTTCCACCAAGTAATCCAACAAGCATCAACTACGAGATGTAATCAACACAACTAGTAACCCACAGGTACCAATCTGAGGTTTTGGGACAAAGATCGAATACAAGAGATGAACTAGGGTTGGAGATGAGATGGTGCTGGTGAAGATGTCGATGAAGATTGGTCCTCCCATGAAGGAGGAAGCGTTGGTGATGACGATGGCTTCGATCTCCCCTCCAGGAAAAGGATTTCCCCAGTAGAATCTGACTACTGGAGTGCAAAAGGGCCTCTGACCAGGTTTCCACCTCGAGACGGTGGGTCTAGGTTCCAAAAGGTTTCTTATGATTTTTTGAGGATAAAACACACCATATAGGAGAAGAGGGGCATCGGAGGACCAGCAGGGGACCCACAAGCCATCTGGACACACCACCAAGGGGCGCGGCCTGTTGGCTTGTGGCCTGCTGGCAACCCCTCTCCGATATATTTTTTCTCTAGAAATTCTTAAATATTTCAAAAATATTCTCCATAAATTTTCAGGTCATTCAGAGACGGTGATTTTTCTAACCTTTTCTCGGTTTTCCAGTCCATAATTCTAGTTTCAAGATATTTAACTCCTTATGATGTACCTTGCATATTCAGAGAGAAAAGACATAAGAACTGTGTGATAATGTGGAATAACACTACTAGGAGAAAGGCTAGTAGTAGCATTGGAAATAGGGGTAGCAGTAGCACGGGTGCCAGCACTACTAGCACGACGCTACAACTAACCTTTACCAGTAGCATTATTTTACCCGCGCTACTGTTGTCCTACTTAGCAATAGCGTTGGTCCAGTCCAACGCTACAGCTACTTAGCTACAGCTGCATAGTGGTAGTGCTGGCTACCTGTGCTAGTGCTTCCTCCTAAAGAGCGCTAATGCTATATTTACGCATTTGTGTTTTTTTTCTGCTACATATTTTCATTGTATTTGTACAGGTTTTTTATAGTATTATAAACATATCAGAGACATGCAATATGCTCATAATATCATACTCATAATAGTCTCATCATATGATCCCATCATCCAACAGAAATCATATTGTCTCATTATAATAACGATATATATAGCGATACAAGTTAAGTGTCGACATGTCTCATATACAAGCAACTACATGGTCATCACATACACATGTCTCATCATCTATATCTAAACAAAGATATAGAAGAGAAGAGCGATCACTATGAGCAAGAGCGCGATAATGTAGTTTTTGAGGCGTCGGTTCCGATCCCTCTCTCGTGCTAGCGTGCACCACCTCAAGTAACTATCTTCTGCTTCGGCTCTGCTATCGAACCCTCTGTGGCTACCACCCGGAAACTGGTGCACTTGGGTCTAACACTCAGGCCACTTGTCGTACACTCCTTGAACCTTCCCTACATACATGGCGTAGCACTTCTTCGCCATCGATGATCTATGTACCTGCATCGTCACATGAGTCGATAATATGCAACATCATATATAGTTGAGCAAAAGACAGAGACATAGTTAGCAGAAATAGAAGCAACATATCATAAGCATAAATAACAAAGTTTATCGTACCCAAACTACCCTAACTAGAGTGGTCTTTGCTAGTTGAGGAGGACGTTCTAATTACATCACAAAGTTTCGTCGTGCATAACTCAAGTTTCATCATAGAGAAAGTAGTGAGTAAAACAAACACATTGTCATATATTGTCAATCAATACAACATGTCATGCCATCCTTCCAAATCAGGAAGTCCCCGAGCGAAGTGAAAGGCTTCAGGTCGAGACACTGAGCGGCTACACGTGTTCGGACGTCTTCCTGCGACATTTGTCCTTCTTCGTGGAACATCCCTGTTTTTTTGACGACCTCCTTCATGATGACGTGGGAAAGTTCACGATGGATGTAATATAACTCAGCTTGGTGTCGATGATCTAGTACATTTCCTAGTTTCTTTGCCCGTTGTAGAATATTGGCATCGCCGAATTTAGGTGACATGCAAAGGTTCTGACAATCCCGTGTGTACTCCAGCATGTGGTGGAGTACATTAAATCCATAACTAATAGTACCTCTTGGTTGCTGGATGCAGCAGAAGTCAATCTGATGGCTAAAGCAGGGCACACTCTTCCTTGTCTTCTTGACCGTGATCTCTCCACCTTGTTGGTCGTAGCTTAAGATAGCACTGTCGAGAATAGCCTTGATGGGGGCATAATCCTTTTTATTTATGTTCTTCGATGAGTCCAAGTAAAGAGCATGGGAGAATGGGGGTTAAAAATGATGAGGACAGTGCACCCCTTGCTGCTCAAAATAAGAACACCTCAAATTAGCCTCCATGCGTGCAAATGAATTATTAAAATCGAAGGAAGGATATCCACGGATGACTTACATGGGATGATAAGGCAAGAGAATCGACTCCTTGTCCTTATTGGCGACCATGAAATCGACTATGTAGTTCCTCGCATATTCATGATGCTTTTTGCAGACTGCCAAGAAGCCCTCGTGCATAATGTATGGGTCAGCGACACAGATATAAGATATTTGCTCGCGTTTGATGATGTAGTTCATGTACATGGCATACAACGGTCGAACGTAAAATCCAACCTTGTCATGTGAAACATGTCGAAGATGTAATCGAATCGAAGAAAGAACTTATCCGCGGGAAATGTTTGGACGTACAACCTTTGTTGCGGCATGTTAACCACGTAGAGCAGGTATCCTAGATTTGTCGAGGTGATAAGGTTTTTCTCTCTCACCATCACATCATCATGAAGTCTCCTTATCTTGTCGTCTATGGCCTCTACCTCTTCCTTAGGTAGGATCGGATCACCGATGATATGGTATTTGGCCACACCTTTGATAGGGTCTTCAACCCGAGGTTGCAGAGGCGGCTGGCTCATAGAAGCAATTCCGTGTCTTCCTTGTCCCATATGTGCCTCTTCCCGAGTAACCACGGCTTACGAGGCGGTGCTACCCCATGTTCCTTTCTTGAAGCCCCTTCATGTACTCCGACTTTTCTTTGACATCTTCGGCAATGCAAGCAGCCTTGAATATTTCGAACTGCTCTTCCGTAATTGTCGGATTATCCTTTACAATCTCGGAGTAGGGTTGCTTTTTGACGATGATCCGATGTTTCACCCTAATTTTCCAGGCATACAATGTGTTGCTAATATTTCCCATGGCTTTGTTGTTTATCTTCTTCATTGTCGGGTCTTGCCATGGTCTAGGATACTTGGATTCATCCCGACCCGAGAACAAGAAACTCTGGTCCAACTTCGTTAGGAGGAAGTGCTCCATATTTGGTATCTTCCTTAATTTTCCATCGGTGATGGTGGCAGTTGCCCATAGGATGCAGCCTATTCGATTGCCGTAGCACATGTTCACTTCCTCAGACTGTTTTGGCTTGAAATTGCCTGGGGTCCACCTTCGTGACCACCAGTCTAGCAGTGTTGAGCTGGTTTGGGCATCGTATCCTCTTCGGTTGTGGTTCTGTACCGGCTAAATTGCCATCATCAGTGCCGGTCTCGGTGCTGGTGTCGGTGCCACCCTCAGATGTGACAGGGGGTACGACAACTGTTGCTCATCTAGATATCTAAAATAATTGCTTGCCACCTCGTAGACATTGCAATTACCACAATGCCCTCCTTCATCGTTGTTATCCATGTTTCCTACGCTTAAGTCTAGTCAATTAATTCTAGATCTAATAAAATGAATAATGACATAAAAAGGCCTATGTTTTACGGGAATGTTGATCCATTCCCGTTGCAGCAAATCCCGGGCACTCGATATGTCCTAGTTTCTAGCACAAGTCATGCCGAAATTTCGGCATGACCTTTGCTAATAAGTGGACATATCGAGCGCCCGAAATTTGCCAGAACAAAAATGAATCAACACTCGGGCAAAACATAGGCCACTCGGAATCATTCCATCAAAACAAATGAAAATAATGTAATACATAGTGAAATGGATTAACAAACCTAACTATAGCTAGCTAGGGTTCTAACTAGCCTAGCTAGGAATCTAACTAAACTAGGAAGAGAGAGGAGAGAGAGAGAGGATGGGCGGGTGCCTTACAGAGGGGCAAGGGATAAGCCGGCGTTGAGGGGGGAAGGGGAGATGCCGGCGACGGACGGCGACGTGCGGTGGCGATGATGGAGGGCGACGATGGCGACGGAGGGCGCGTGCGGAGAGGAGGGCGATGGCAGAGATGGAGTGTGCGCGGGGAGAGAAGGCTAACGACGATGGTGTGTGTGTGGGGGGGGAGAGGAGGGCGACGGCGGCGGTGTGGGGGGATTTGGGGGAATTGGGGGAAGAAGCGCACGAGATAGGGGTTCCAAACCAG
Source organism: Hordeum marinum (assembly GCA_022496015.1). Taxonomy (NCBI): domain Eukaryota; kingdom Viridiplantae; phylum Streptophyta; class Magnoliopsida; order Poales; family Poaceae; genus Hordeum; species Hordeum marinum. The sequence continues at coordinate 117,079,391 of CM039678.1, forward strand.
CGCTACCGCTATTGCTTTCCCTTTTTCATTTTATTTTTTACCTTTCTCCTTTTTATTACATTCCAATTTTTTTATCTTATTTTTCATTTTGTTTTGTTTTTCTCACTCTAAAAAACAGCCGATATATATGCATGATGTGAAGGGAGATATATATTATATCATTAGACCGAAATGGTTAATTAAGTGCGTATACAAAATAGGAACATATATATAAATGATGGTTTGCTTCTTGTTCGTCGTCGATAACGGTTAAGTGCGTCGACGCTTTCCTTTTTGAGTGAGCTTCTTTCCTTTTGTGTTCGCTGCCGAGTAATTGAGTCCCGCGTTATGACTTTTCGTTTTCCATGGAGTGTGATTTTTCTTAGGTAATGTAGTCTTGCTTCTTCTTGTGACATATGCTTCATCATCATCGTCATCTTCCCTCATCGGGTCGCCATACTCGTCGTAGTCTTCCTCGTTAGCGACCCCGTCCATTTCGGCGATGCTCCTTTTGCATCTCCTCACCACAACATGGCTTAGATTGCTCGGGTCGGTTATGAAGAAGCATTGTGTCACGTGCTTAGCGTGTACCCAAGGCTCAGTTTTGGCAATGTCATTAACGTTCATGATAGCACTCTTCACGTCGGGTATATACATGGTAGTAAAATAATTGTTTTCTCTGACGACGCCTTAGCCCATCTGACACGGAACATCGTCGCACTATGCAGTCCAGGGTAGTCAAACTCCCAGATCTCTTCGACCCTTCCGTAAAATCTTTCTATTGCGCCTTTGTCGCCGGTCATGAATTCCATCGTCACCCTTGTGTTCTGGTAATCACTATTTATGTCTTTGGCCTCTGTGTAAAACATGTATTCATTGATATCATATGCCTGATAGGTCTTGAGGTTGGTCACATGGCCATGTGCTAAGGCGTGTATGAGCAATGTGTCTTCACTGCCCTCTTCCGAGGGATTAGCAAGAACATGCTCTTTGAACCAACGCAAGAAAGTGGACTTGTGCTCTCTAGTAACTTCGGCGTCCGTCTTTTGTAGCCCCTGGTCATGATACTTCTTTACGATGGTTTATTTGTGCAGTTCCATGAAAGAATCTGCCACGTCTAGGTGCTGTAGCACTACTAAGTTTGCTATATCCAAGTTGTTGTGTCGACCCGAGTAGTTCACATGCAATTCCCTCCAAACGTTCATGTGACCTTCTCCTCTGAGCCTGCCAAGGTGCTTGTTAACAGGCAAACCAACAGCAGGGTTTTCGTCACTTAGATAATTCTCGCAGAAGGAGATGCACCCTTGGGTTAGATAGCCCTGCATGATGCTTCCATCCGAACGGGACCTATTACGAACGAAACCTTTGATGACCCCATTCATCCTCTCGAACGACATCATGCTGTGAAGGAATGATGACCCAAGGTTGATGATGTCATCCACAATGTGGACACACAGATGCACCATGGCGTCAAAGAACGAGGGCAGGAAGTAAATCACAAGCTCATTTAGGATGACAACGATCTCTTCTTATAACATTCAGAGCTGCTTCACACTGATCGACTTGTGAGAGATAACATAAAAAAGTTGCACAAACCAATAAGAGTTTCATGGATGTGCTCGTCCATTATACCTCTAAGGGAAACCGGAAGGATCTGCGTCATCATCACGTGACAGTCATGAGAATTCATCCCACTGAACCATTTCTTCTTGGTGTCTAGAAATCCGCTTATTTTCCCACAGTAACCGGAACTAAGTTTGATTCTGGTAAGGCACTTGAAGAATTGATCGATCTCCTTTGGACTTAAGGTGAAGCAAGAAGTGGGAAATAATTCTCGTCCGTCTTGTTGACTTTTCTGCCCCTGTCCTCCGCCTCCGTCTCCATCTGTGTCTCCATTGACTTTTTATGGGGAGGCATGTGTAGATCTACCATGATTTTCAAATCTTCCAAGTCTCTTCTTGCCTTCGGCCCATCCTTGGTCTTATCGGGCATGTTCATCACTATCACAAGCAAGCTCAAAAGGATATTCTTCGTGATATGCAATTGATCAAGGCAATGAGGCATGTCGAGTTTGGGCCAGTACGACAAGTCCCAGAAAACAGAACTCGTCTTACATACCTTCAGCAGTGGCTCCGACGCCTTTTATCGTCTTTCCTGGCGCGAGGCACTGTTCCCAGTTTTTTAACATCTCATGGATTTCGGCGCCGCTCCGCTTACATGGAGGTCCTCAATGCTCAGCCTCACCATTGAACAGATCTCCACGGTTTCTCCACAGGTCGTCCTGCGCGATCCACCTTCGATGCCCCACGTACACGATTTTTCCAGACCCGCCTTCTTTTGTTGACTTAGCTGGTGAGACGTTTTATGATCCATGCACCGCATGCATCTGCAATATCTCTAGCACACCTATCCTGATACATATCCGTAACCGAGATACTCGAGCACCGTCTTCATCAGCATGGCTCTCATATAGAAATACTCGGCTTTACTGGTGTCCCATGTATTGGCCGGTATTTTCCATAATGTGTCTAACTCCTCTTGAAGTAGCCCTAGATACAGATTAATATTATTTCCCGGTTGTCTTGGCCCTTGAGTCAACATGCTCATGTGTATGTATTTTGACTTCATGCACAACCAGGGGGGAGGTTGTACATCCATACAAACACGTGCCATGTGCTATGATTGGTGTTCTAGTTGCCAAATGGATACATGCAATCGGTACTCGAGCCAAGTACAATGCTCCTTGCATCATCTGCAAAATATCCATATTCCACGTTGAATGCTCGCCACTGGCTAGCATCCGTGAGGTGTCTTAGCTTTGAATCATCTTCGTCGTCAGGCTTCACCCTCTCCGCGTGCCAACGCATGAGCTTTGCTTCCTTAGGATCTACGAAATAACACTGCAGACGGGGAGTGATTGGTAAGTACCATACAACTTTTTGAGGATATTTCCCCCCGACCTTGTATCGAGAAGCATTGCACACCGGACAACTAATTTTTTCTGCGTGCTCCCTCCGATAAATGATGCAATCGTTGATTCATGCATGGTATCTAATTTGGGGTAGATCAAGAGGGCATACGATCTTCTTGGCCTCATTAACGCTAGTAGGACACAAGTTCCCTGAGGGAACAACTTTATCATGTAGATACCTCAAATGCTCAACGAGGCTTGTGTCTATCCATTTGTTTTTGGACTTCGTCTTTTGAAGTTCGAGCATGAAACTCAAGCGTGTCACCTCGGGATCGCAACCGTCATACAATGGAGTATTCGAGTCTACCTCGAGTTGCATGAGCTTGGCCTCCTATCTTGAAGCGGCTCTGTCGCTAGTCGTGCTCTTGTGAAGAAGGTCTTGAACATGAGGGTCCTGCACGACTGAACTTAGTCATGTTGAAGACTGCGGCGTATCCGCCTCTTCTACATCGTGTCCGGCCTCTTCTCCGCCATGTACGCCATCTTCTCCGTAGTGTACAACGTCCTCTCCTCCACCATGTACATTGCCCTCAAACTCTTCTTCGGTTCCATCATCATCAACCATCTCTTCTTCTACCCCCATGTCGTTATTGTCTACCATGTGGACATCCTCATCATCTTCTTCAGTTATCCACCGAGTATAGCCATCCATGAAACCATACATGAGCAGGTGCACCTTCAAACTACCATAGTCAAAGGGGGTCCAATATGGTGATTAGTTTGCATCTTCTACATGGACATATAACCCAGTCCGGTTATTTAAACACATGTCCTGCACCGCGGATTGCAACCATCTTTCCACCACCCTTCCACTGACCTTCATGATTGCCTACACGGTATAATAAGCAAAAGAATTTTAATCATGCATGCATATCAAAGTCATACAAAATTTTGACATGACCTTCCCTAAATATATGTCATATAGAGTTTACCTGAAATTCACCGAAATGGAAATAAATCAACATTTCGGCAAAAAATAAGCAACTCATGTCAAGCACGATCCGACAAACACACATAGGCGGCGGCAACTCATGCCACACGCACATATTCCCACCATCATAGCAAAAACACACATATTTCCATTAATTTTTGCAAAGCACAACTTTTTATTCACCTTTCGTCCCGAGAGAGGGCCATGATTGGTCAAGCCAATGTTAACGCATATGGTAGATGGCCGGTACGGTGTCGCTATCTAGCTAGCAAGGGATCGAAAGAAGTAGGACAAAGATGTGTGGTAGATATAGTTGGAAGGAGATGCTCTACCTAATTAACTAGCTAGTAGAGAGGGAGGGAAAGCTAGCTAGTGAGACAAAATGCAAGAGAGATCGAGACCGGAAGAGAGAAGGACAAAGAGAGAAATGATCAAGTGAGGGAAAGAAGCCATTAATTAATGGAGGAGATGGTGGATGGGGGCACTAATGGGGAGAGAAGAGAGGTAGAGAAGGAAGGACTAAGTGAGGGAGGTAGAAGGAGGGATAGGGGAGGGGATGTGAGAGGAATAGGTGGCTGCTACGAGTAGCAGTAGCACTGGACAAGAAACACGCTACTACTAAGTGCCATAGCAGTAGTGCTAGTCTGGGAACGGGCGCTGCTGCTAATTGGGGCCCACCTATGTTGGAAATATGCCCTAGAGGCAATAATAAATTGGTTATTATCATATTTCCTTGTTCATGATAATCGTTTATTATCCAAGCTATAATTGTATCGATCGGAAACTTAGATACATGTGTGGATACATAGACAACACCATGTCCTTAGTATGCCTCTAATAGACTAGCTCGTTGATCAAAGATGGCTATGGTTTCCTAATCATGGACATGAGATGTCATTTGATAATGGGATCACATCAATAGGAGAATGATGTGATGTACAAGACCCAAAGTACAAACGTAGCATATGATCGTGTCACTTAATTGCTACTGTTTTTTGCATGTCAAGTATCTGTTCCTATGACCATGAGATCATGCAACTCACTGACAATGGAGGAGTACCTTGTGTGTATCAAACGTTGCAACGTAACTGGGTGACTATAAAGGTGCTCTACAGGTATCTCCGAGGGTGTCGGTTGGGTTGGCATGGATCAAGACTGGGATTTGTTACTCCATGTGACGGAGAGGTATCTTAGGGCCCACTCGGTAATACAACATCACAATAAGACTTGCAAGCAATGTGACTAAGTGTTAGCCACGGGATCTTGTATTACAAAACGAGGAAAGAGACTTGCCGGTAACGAGGTTGAACTAGGTATGGAGATGCCAACGATCGAATCTCGGGCAAGTAACATACCGAAGAACAAAGGTAACATCATACGGGATTAACTGAATCCTTGACTTAGAGGTTCGGCCGATAAAGATATTCGTAGAATATGTAGGAACCAATATGGGCATCCAGGTACCGCTATTGGTTATTGACCGTAGAGGTGTCTCGGTCATGTCTACATAGTTCTCGAGCCCGCAGGGTCTGCACACTTAAGGTTCAGTGACGTTTCAGTAGTATAGAGTTATGTATGGTGGTGACCGAAGGTTGTTCGGAGTCCCGGATGAGATCCCATACATCACTAGGAGTTCCCGAATGGTCCGGAGGTAAAGATTGATATATAGTAAGTCCTGTTTTGGTCATTAGAAAAGTTTCGGGCTCATCGGTAGTGTAACAGGAGTGCCGGGAGGGTACCGGGGGACCATCGGGAGGGGTGTCATGCCTCGAGGGGCCTCATGGGCTGTGGGAGGAGACAAACCAGCCCCTAGTGGGCTGGACGAAGCCTCCACTAAAGCCCATGAAGTTTGAGAAGGAAAAAATCCAAAGGTGGAGAGGTGGAAAGACTTTCTAAGTGGAAAGGAGGAATCCTACTCCTAATAGGATTGGAGTAGGACTCATCCACCTCCAATTTCGGCCAACTCTTGAGGGTTTGAGGCTGCCTCCTCCTCTCCCTTCCTCCTATATATACTAGAGGATTTAGAGGGGAAAGCTAACCCTAATTGCCACGTGCTACCCTCTCCTCTAGATCATAGTTTCTCCTCTAGATCATTTCAACGGTGCTTAGGCGAAGCCATGCTGGAATTGTTCCACCACCATCGCTGCCATGCCGTCACGCTGCTGGAGAACTCATCTACCTCTCCGCTCCCTCTTGCTGGATCAAGAAGGCGGAGATCGTCATCGAGCTGTACATGTGCTGAATGCGAAGGTGCCATCCGTTCAACACTAGATCGGAAGGACCGTGATCAAGATCGCGAGACGATTCGTGATGGGATTGCGGGACGGATCGTGATGGGATCGCCGGACGGATTGTGATTGGATCACGATATGGATCGTGATGGGATCATGGGACGCTCGACAATTTGGATCGCGAAGACGTTCGACTACATCAACCGCGTTTCTTAATGCTTCCCGCTTAGCGATCTACAAGGGTATGTAGATCCACTCTCCCTCTCGTAGATGCTCATCACCATGGATAGATCCTGCGTGTGCGTAGGAATTTTTTTGTTTTCCATGCAACGTTCCCCAACAGTGGCATCATGAGCTAGGTCTATGTGTAGATGAGATCTCGAGTAGAACACAAAGAGTTTGTGGGTGTTGATGCTTAGATTGCTTCCTCCTTTGATCGTGTTTTGGTTCAGCGGTATTGTGGGATGAAGCAGCCCGGACCAACCTTACTCGTATGCTTATGAGACACCGTTTCGATCGACTGACGTGTAACTTCGTTGCACAAATATGGCTAGCGGGTGTCTGTTTGTCCTACTTGAGTTGGATCGGATTCGACAAAGGCGGTCCTTGAGAAGGTTGAAAACCAATTTATGTATCATCATTGTGGTTTTGCATAGGTGAGAATTGTTCTTGCTAGATATCTGTAGCATCCACGTAAAATTTGCAACAACAATTAGAGGATGTCTAAATTGTTTTTGCAGGGTATGTTGTGATGTGATATGGACAATTACATGATCAAATATATGTGATGTATGAGATGATCATCTATTGTATAGAATATTACGACTTGTATGTCAATGAGTACGACAACCGGCAGGAGCCATAGGGTTGTCTTTAATTATTGTATGACCCACATGTCAATCATTAAGCGTTATGTAATGCTTTACTTTATCGCTAAGCGGTAGCAATAGTAGTAGAAGCATGGTGTCCGCGACAACCCCGATGGCAACACGTTGATGGATATCAAGATGATGGATATCATGGTGTCATGCCGGTGACGATGGAGATCATGCCGGTGCTTTAAGGATGGAGATCAAAAGCATAAGTTCATGGCCATATCATGTCACTTATGATTTGCATGTGATGTTAATCCTTTTATGCACCTTGTTTTGCTTAGGACGATGGTAGCATTATAAGGTGATCCCTCACTAAAATTTCAAGATCAATTGTGTTCTCCCCGAGTGTGAACCATTGCGAAAGTTCATCGTGTCGAGACAACACATGATGATTGGGTGTGATAGACTTACATTCACATACAACGGGTGCAATCCAGTGTTGCACATGCAGAACACTCGGGTTAAACTTGACGAGCCTAGCATGTACAGACATGGCCTCGGAACACAAGAGACCGAAAGGTCGAACATGAGTCATATAGTAGATATGATCAACATGATGATGTTCACCATTGAAACCACCTCAACTCACGTGATAATCGGACTTGAGTTGGTGAATTTGGATCATGTATCACTCGAATGACTAGAGGGATGTCAATTTGAGTGGGAATTCTTAAGTAATATGATTAATTGAACTCATTATCATGAACATAGTTAGTAGTGTCTTTGCAAATTATGTTGTAGATTACTAGCTCACGCTGTAGCTCCCTTGAATTTGTATACGTTCCTAAGAAATAGAGTTCAAAGATGATGGTGGCAATATTGCGGACTGGGTCCATGATCTAAGGATTGTCCTCATTGCTGCATAGAAGGCTTATGTCCTTAATGCACCGCTCGGTGCGCCACCCCATCTAGCGTCATCTGTAGATGTTGTGAACATCTGACAGGCACGTTACGATGACTACTTGATATTTTAGTGCGTCATGCTTTATGGCTTAGAATTGGGGCTCCAAAAACATTTTGAATGTCATGGAACATATGAGATGTTCTAAAAGCTGAAATTGGGATCTCACGCTCGTGCATGTGTTGTGAGATATGAGATCTCCAACAAGATTCTTTGCCTGCAAGATGAAGAAGAATAGCTCGATCGTTGAGCATGTTCTCAGATTGTCTAGGTGCTATAATCGCTTGAATCAAGTGGGAGTTGATCTTCTAGATAAGAAAGTGATTGATATAGTTTTCCAAGTCACAGTCACTAAGCTACTAGAGCTTCGTGATGAACTATAAAATGCCAGGGATGGAAATAATGATCCCTGAGCTATTCGCGATATTTGACGCCGTGAAGGTAGAAATCAAGAAGGAGCATCAAGTGTTGATGGTTAGTGAAACCACTAGTTTTGAGAAGAGCAAGGGATAAGAGGGAAACTTCAAGGATGGCAAGACAGTTGTTGCTCCAATGAAGAAACCCAACATTGAACCCAAACTCGAGACTAAGTGCTTCTATTATGAGGAGAACGGTCATTGAAGTGGAACAACCCTAGATACTTGGTAGATAAGAAGGCTGGCAACTTCGACATAAGTATATTTTATATACGTGTTATTGATGTGTACCTTGCTAGTACTCCTAGTAGCACCTGGGTATTGGATACCAGTTCAGTTGCTAAATGTTAGTAACTCGAAATAAAAGCTACGGAATAAACGGAGACTAGTTAAGGGTGAGGTGATGATGTGTGTTGTAAATGTTTCCAAGGTTTATGTGATCAACATCACATGCTCTCTCTACCTTTGGGATTAGTGACGGACCTAAATAAATGTTATTTGGTGTGTGCGTGGAGCATGAACATGATTAGATCGTGTTTATTACAATACGACTATTCATTTAAGTCAGACAATAATGGTTATTTTGTTTACATGAATAATACCTTCAATGGTCATGCACCCAATGAGAATGGTTTGTTGAATCTTGATCGTAGTAATACACATGTTCATAACATTGATGCCAAAAGATGCAAAGTTAATAATATTAGTACCAAATACCTGTGGCACTGCCGCTAAATGTCATGTTGATATAAATCGCATGAAGAAACTCCATGCTAATGGATCTTTGGACTCATTCTGTTTCGAATCGGTTGAGGCATGCAGACTATGCCTCTTGGGCAAGATAACTAAAGACCCCGTTTTCAGTATGATGGAGGGTGCTAGTAACTTATTGGAAATAATACATGTTGATGTATGCGATCCAATGAGTGTTGTAGCGTGCAGTGGATATCGTTATTTTCTTACCTTGACTCATGATTTAGGTATATATGAGTATATTTGCTTAATGAAACACAAGTCTGAAACGTTTGAAAAGTTCAAACAAATTCAGAGTGAAGTTTAAAATCATCGTGACAAGAAGATAAAAATGTCTACGATATGATCGTGGAGGTGAATATCTAAGTTACGAGTTTGGCATACAACTTTAGACAATGTGAAAGTTGTTTCACAACACACGCCACCTGGAACACCATAGTGTGATGGTGTGTTCAACATCATTGTCGTGCTCTATTAGGTATGGGGCGTACTATGATGTCTCTTATCATTTTGCCACTATTGTTTTGGGGTTATGCATTAGAGACAACTACATTCACTTTAAATAGGGCACCATCTAAATCCGTTGAGATGACAGTATATGAATTATGGTTTGATTGAAACCTAAGCTGCCATTTCTTAATGTTTGGGGCTACGATGCTTATGTGAAAAAAGGTTTTCACCTAATGAGCTCGAACCCAAAGCGGACAAATGCATCTTCATGGAATACCCTAAGAACAGTTGGTTATACCTTCTTATCTCACATCCAATCACAAAGTGTTTGTTGCTAAAATAGGTCCATTCTCGAGAAAGAGTTTATCTCGAAGGAATTGAGTGGGAGGAAGATAGAACTTGATCAGGTTGTTGAACCTTTGTTCAACCAGAGTAGTGCAGCGTAGAAAGATGTTTCTGTGGAGCCTAAGTCAGTTGAAGAGGAAGTTAATGATGATGATCATGAAGCTTCAGGTCAAGTTACTATTGAACCTCGTAGGTCGACAAGGACGCGTACTGCTCCTAAGTGGTACGACAACCCTGTCTTGGAGGTCATGTTGTTTGACAGCGATGAACCTACGAGCTATGGAGAAGCAATGATGGCCCCGGATTCCAACAAATGGTTAGAGGCCATGAAATCTGAGAAAGGATCCATTTATGAAAACCAAGTATAGACTTTGGTAGACTTGCTCACTCGACGATAGGTCGTCGAGTACAAATGGACCTTTAAGATGAAGACAAACGCTGATGGTAAATGTCACCATTTATAAAGCTCGACTTGTCGCAAAGAAGTTTCCGACAAGTTCAAGGACTTGACTGTGATGAGACTTTCTCACTCGTAGCAATGCTAAAGTCTGTTGGAATTATGTTAGTAGTTGCCGCATTTTTCAATTATGAAATCTGGCAGATGGATGTCAAAACATCGTTTCCTTAATGATTTACTTGAGGAAAGGTTGTATGTGATACAACCAGAAGGTTTTGTCAGTCCTAAGGATGCTAAAAGGTGTGCGAGCTCCAGCAATCCTTCTATGGGCTGGAGCAAACATCTCGCAGTTGGAATATATGCTTTGATGAGGTGATCAAAGTTTATGAGAAACTTGTATTTACAATAAATTGAGTGGGAGCACTATAGAGTTTGTTATAAGCATATGTGGATGACATATTGTTGATCGGAAATGATGTAGAATTTCTGGAAAGCATAAAGGGTTCTTTGAAAAGATTTTTTCAAAGGAAGACCTGGATAAAGATACTTAATTGTTCGGCATCGATATCCATAGAGATAGATCAAGACGTCTGATAAGACTTTCATTGAGTATATACTTTGACAAGATTTTGAAAGAGTTCAAAATGGATCAGTAAAAGAAAGATTTCTTGCCTGATTTGTAAGGTGTGAAATTGAGTGAGACTCAAAGCTTTACCACGACAGAAGAAAGAGAAAGGATGAACGCCGTCCCCTATGCCTTAGCTATAGGCTCTCTATAGTATGCCATGGTGTGTACCACACCTGTGTGTGCCTTGCCATGAGTCCGTCAAGGGGTACAAAAGTGATCCAGGAGTGGATCACTGGACAACGGTCAAAATTATCCTTAGTAACTAGAGGACTAAGGAAATGTTTCTCAATTATGGAGGTGATAAAGAGTTCGTCGTAGAGAGTTACGTCGATGCAAGCTTTAACACCAATCTAGATGACTCTTAGTAGCAATCCAGATACGTATAGTGGAGTAGCCATTTGGAATAGCTCCAAGTGGAGAGTGGTAGCAATGTCTACAGTATGACATAGAAATTTGCAAAGTACACACGGATCTGAATGTCGCAGACCCATTGACTAAAAGACCTCTCTCACATGCAAAGCATGATCAAGCCCCAGAACTCATTGGGTGTTAGCTTCATAACAATGCGAATCACATGGTGATGTGAACTAGATTATTGACTCTAGTGCAAGTGGGAGACTGTTGGAAGTATGCCCTAGGGGCAATAATAAATTGGTTATTATCATATTTCCTTGTTCACGATAATCGTTTATTATCCATGCTATAATTGTATTGATCATAAACTTAGATACATGTGTGGATACATAGACAACACCATGTCCCTAGTATGCCTCTAATAGACTAGCTCGTTGATCAAAGATGGCTATGGTTTCCTAGTCATGGACATGAGATGTCATTTGATAACGGGATCACATCATTAGGAGAATGATGTGATGGACAAGACCCAAACTACAAACATAGCATATGATCGTGTCAGTTTATTGCTACTGTTTTCTGCATGTCAAGTATCTATTCCGATGACCATGAGATCATGCAACTCACTGACATCGGAGGAGTACCTTGTGTGTATCAAATGTCACAATGTAACTTGGTGACTATAAAGGTGCTCTATAGGTATCTCCGAGGGTGTCTGTTGGGTTGGCATGGATCAAGACTGGGATTTGTTACTCCGTGTGATGGAGAGGTATCTTAGGGCCCACTCGGTAATACAACATCACAATAAGCCTTGCAAGCAATGTGACTAAGTTTTAGCCATGGTTTCTTGTATTACGAAACGAGTAAAGAGACTTGCCAGTAACGAGGTTGAACTAGGTATGGAGATGCTGATGATCGAATCTCGGGCAAGTAACATACCGAAGAACAAAGGGAACAACATACGGGATTAACTGAATCCTTGACATAGAGGTTCAGCCGATAAAGATCTTCGTAGAATATGTAGGAACCAATATGGGCATCCAGGTACCGCTATTGGTTATTGACCGTAGAGGTGTCTCGGTCATGTCTACATAGTTCTCGAGCCCGCAGGGTCTGCACACTTAAGGTTCAGTGACGTTTCAGTAGTATAGAGTTATGTATGGTGGTGACCGAAGGTTGTTCGGAGTCCCGGATGAGATCCCATACATCACGAGGAGTTCCCGAATGGTCCGGAGGTAAAGATTGATATATAGTAAGTCCTGTTTTGGTCATTAGAAAAGTTTCGGGCTCATCGGTAGTGTAACAGGAGTGCCGGGAGGGTACCGGGGGACCATCGGGAGGGGTGTCATGCCTCGAGGGGCCTCATGGGCTGTGGGAGGAGACAAACCAGCCCCTAGTGGGCTGGAAGAAGCCTCCACTAAAGACCTTGAGGTTTGAAAAGGAAAAAAAATCCAAAGGTGGAGAGGTGGAAAGAGTTTCTAAGTGGAAAGGAGGAACCCTACTCCTAATAGGATTGGAGTAGGACTCCTCCACCTCCAATTTCGGCCAAAACTTGAGGGTTTGAGGCTGCCTCCACCTCTCCCTCCCACCTATATATACTAGAGGATTTAGAGGGGAAAGCTAACCCTAATTGCCACGTGCTACCCTCTCCTCTAGATCGTTTCAGCGGTGCTTAGGCGAAGCCCTGCTGGAATTGTTCCACCTCCATCGCCGCCATGCCGTCATGCTGCCGGAGAAATCATCTACCTCTCCGCTCCCTCTTACTAGATCAAGAAGGCGGAGATTGTCATCGAGCTATACGTGTGCTGAACGCAGAGGTGCCGTCCATTTGGCACTAGATCGGAAGGACCGTGATCAAGATCGCGAGATGATTCGTGACGGGATTGCGGGACGGATCATGATGGGATCGTGGGACGGATTGTGAGTGGATCGCGAGATGGATCGTGATGGGAATGCGGGACGCTCGGCGATTTGGATTGCGAAGACGTTCGACTACATCAACTACGTTTCTTAACGCTTCCCGCTTACCGATCTACAAGGGTATGTAGATCCACTGTCCCTCTCGTAGATTCTCATCACCATGGATAGATCTTGCGTGTGCGTAGAATTTTTTTTGTTTCCCATGCAACGTTCCCCAACAACTTGCTGGCAACGTACATCCATAGCAGTAGAGGTGGACCACGTACATGCTCTAGTGCTATGGAATTAGTAGTAGCGCTGGTTTTGGACAACTTCTACCAATACATGTAGCCCCTGGCGGTGTAGACAGGACCACTTAGCAATAGTTGTGGTCTAGTGGACCGCGCTACTGCTACTTTTGTACTTGTAGCGCTTGTCGACTGCCTGCGCTACTACTACATAGCAGTAGCGCTTGTCCTCTTTCCAGCACTATTGCTAAAATCCTATCTATAGGATTTCTCCTAGTAGTGTAATGAAAAAGAATGAGGTAAATGGTAGTAAAAATTCATTATGCGGAATTGATGAATCAGTGGATGAGTAAGGTTGGTCCGGGCCGCTTCATCCCACAATACCACCAAATCAAGATAAGACTAAGGAGGTAAGAAATCTTAACATCAAGGCCCACAAATTCTTTTGTGTCTACTCGTGCATATCATCTACGGATAGACCTATCTCATGATGCCACTGTTGGGGAACGTTGCATGGGAAATGAAAAAATTCCTACGAACACCTGCCACTTCTTGAGCTTGCGCTGGTTTTCCCTTGAAGAGGAAAGGGTGATGCAGCAAAGTAGATAAGTATTTCCCTCAGTTGTTGTGAACCAAGGTATCAATCCAGTGGGAGGAACAAGCAAGGCCCCAATTTATGCACCTGCACAAACAATCAAACACTCGCAGCCAACACTATAAAGGGGTTGTCAATCCCTTCACGGTTACTTGCTAGGATGAGATCTGATAGAGATAGATATAAAAGATTGCTAGAAGTAAAAGTAAATAAATTGCAGCAAAGTATTTTTGGTGTTTTTGGTTTATAGATCTAAAAATATAGTATGGAAAATAGACCCAAGGCCATATGTTTCACTAGACGCTTCTCTCTTGAAGGAAAATAATACGGTGTGTGAACAAATTACCGTCGAGCAATTGATAGAAAAGAGCATAGTTATGACAATATCCAAGGCAATGATTATGCATATAGGCATCATGTTTGTGTCAAGTAGACCGAAACGATTCTCCATCTACTACTATTACTCCACACATCGACCGACTCCTGCCTGCATCTAGAGTATTAATTTCATGAAGAACAGAGTAACTCATTAAGTAAGATGACATGATGTAGAGGTATAAACTCAAGCAATATGATGAAAACCCCATCTTTTTATCCTTGATGGCAACAATACAAGTACGTGCCTCGCTACCCCTACTATGTCACTGGGTGAGGACACCACAAGATTGAACCCAAAACTAAGCACTTCTCCCATTGCAAGAATTATCAATCTAGTTGGCCAAACCAATCCATCAACTCGAAGAGACTTGCAATGATACGAAATTATGCATATAATGAGTCAGATAAGATTTAAATAATATTTGTAGATAATCTGATCATAGACCCACAATTCATCGGATCTTGACAAACACACCGCAAAAGAGTATTACATCGGATAGATACCCATGAAGATCATGGAGAACATGGTATTGAAGAACATAGAAAGATAAGAAGCCATCTAGCTACGAGCTATGGACCCGAAGGTCTATGGTGAACTACTCACACATCATCGGAAGGCCAATGGAGTTGATGTAGATGCCCTTCGTGATCGAATCCCCCTACGGCGGATTACCGGAAAAGGCTCCAAGATTGGATCTCTCGGGAACGAAGGCTTCCGGTGGCGGAAAAGTATTATCGTGGCTCTTTATGGTATTGGGGGAATATTTCTGAAATTATAGGTGGAATATTAGGGTTAGAGGAGCTACGGGGGGCCCACAAGCCAGCCCCCCCGTTGTGCTTGGGTGGCTCGCGGCCCACCCTGTTGATGTCAAAACTGGTGGATCTCGGGTAGGGGGTCCCGAACTATGAGACTGGGATCGACGGTAAAAGGAGACGAAGGGGACACGAGTTTACCGAGGTTCGGGCCCTCCAAGGAAGGTAATACCCTACGTCCTGCTTGATTGTATTGATGGTGTAAGGGGTTACAGAGTTGATCTACCTCGAGATCGTATGTCTAACCCTAGATGAGTTACTCTCCCTCTACGCCCTAAAACCCTCCGGCTTATATAGATGTCGGGGGTGTCCGGGGTTTACACATGGTCGGTTACATGCCGAAGAGATAACTTGCCTAACTACAAATAATAACTTGGAGAACACGTCTTGACTCCTTGAATCTTTCATCCTAGCACAGGTGGTCCTCGATCATCCGATGCCTACCTTGCAGCCCATACAGTTCGGCCCATGAACAGTAGGTCAGCTATCCGAGGACCCCTTAACCAGGACTCCCTCAGTAGCCCCCGGACTGGCCTTCAACACTGTTATATATATTTAGTTGATTTCTCCGTGTTGTCATCTTCGGCTTGCAAGGCGAGCCCCTCATTCTTCTTTGTTCAGTAACGGACCAGTCTTCGGCAAGATCCCAAACGTCGCGGGCATAGATTTATTATAATAAGTGCACAAACTCCTCTACTTTCGCGTGTCGTGGGGAGGTGAGTGGTTAGCGATTTTTATGATCTTACCCTCTTGCAACGGAGGCATCGACCCATTTAATCAAATACAACTGTGGCTTAGACCACATTCCTCTCCTCTCCATCGCAAGAAACTCCCAGCGGAAGCTCTATGCCAAACATGGCCAACGCCCCCAGCTCCTCCACACGCCCCTACGGCACATGCCCAGGGGACTGGACTAGCTGTTCCGTCACTCTTCCGCGGCTCCACAACTTGGAGACCCAGGGATATCTTCCTTCATCATATCTGGCGGTGACCCGCGCAGGTCTGCTTACTTACGGCGACGAGGTTTTCAACGAGCGCTTCCCCAATCCCAACAAGGGGGAGCGAGTATGCTTCGTTCCTTTCCTCCTACGGGGCCTCGGGGTTTCCAATCCACCCGTTTCTAAGGGGGCTGCTAGAGTTCTAGGGATCCAGCTCCACCACTTCACCCAGAGTCAATTTTACATATCTCAGGCTTTGTCGCTCTCTGCGAGATGTTCTTAGGATGCGAGGCACATTTCGATTTGTGGAGAAAATACTTTTGCCTCGTCCCCCGAACTCAGGACAAGGCAATTTTGGAGGTCGGCGGAGCCAAAGTGTGCCGCATAGCAGGGACAGGGTATCCGGTGGGCATGCCGAAGAAATCCGAAGAATGGTTTTACATTTAAGATGTCCCCCCTGTTCGAGCCAACTCAGACAGGTCTTCCCGAATACCCCGATATCCTCCTAAAGAAGAGGTACAACTGGCGACCCAGGAGCTCATCCTAGGAGGAAAATGTCGAAGTGCAGTGCCTCGCCACTTAGGTGCGAATACTCGCCAACCACGGACTAACCATGGACGATGTCATGGCCGCCGCCATCTCCCGGGGTGTGCTACTCCATCAACAGAGGGTACACACCCTATGGAAATACAACGAGACAAGCGACGACATGCACTCCCAAAAACAAGGGCCCGTCGATCCAACGACATTGGCCGTCGTTCTTGCCGACCTATACAAAGGGGAGCAAGAGGACTTCATCCGGCGGGCAACCAAAGAAAGGTATTCGGCCCACAATCCTATCGAACGAGTAAGCCTTTCTTCAAACATGAATATAGTTTGGGGTTTTATTTCCGCACTCTTCTTGACCGAAGTCTTTTCATGAACAGGAATGGAGGAGCTTCATCGAGACAGTCAACTGTCCGGCTCCCAGCCCGAGAACCATGCTCGTGACAATGATCCGAGCTTCAATGAGGACCCAGATCTTTTCCTCAATTTCGAAGACGGAGTCTATTTCCAGGACAGCATCACCCAGTCCCCGGCGGCTATCATAGTTGATAACCCCGGTTCATTCTCCCCTCCTACAGCGGGTAAGAATAAAAACTCCTCCCGCAAGAGGACGGCCAAGAAGAGCGCATCTGACGCACCGGTCCCAGCTCCGAAATGACGTCGATCCATGCGCCATAAACTGGCAGCCGAAGCTATGGCTGAGTCGGAGGCCCACAAAGATCCTGCAAAGGAACTGGCGATGAGGGACAACCCACCTGCCCGCTCATCCCGAAGGTACATTGTTCGATTATCCACATATAATTGTGGTTAACAGAGTCTTATGTCAGTTAGTCTTTTGATATATTTAGGCAAAACACCCAACCCTCTCCTAATGAGGGGGTTACCCCAGTGTATGAAGATGCCCGAAGCACCTGAGCCTCCACCCATGCGACTTCTGCTACAGAAGCCCCCAGGGCTAATTCGGTGCCCGCCGAATCTAGTGATGGTGTATCTGTTATGAAATCAGAGGTAGAGAGCGCCATGCATCATCGGCACCAATAGGAGGCCATATGGCACCCAATTTTCTTCGACCAGGAGTTCGATGCCCTATGCTCGGCGGATGCACACCTTGGGGCTGCCCGAGCTGGGTTTGGCAAAGCTATGAAGATGATAACAACCAACCTATAGGTAAGTGATCGGTTTTTAAAGAATCCGAATACTTGTGTAGGCCTAGTAGCCCCCGAGCCTTAATATGTTTTAGAACAAACAAATTAAGGTTCCCTATGCTATTTGGCAGCTAACGTAGGCCTCAAAGCAACATGCCGAGCAATTAGCCAAGGAACTCGAGGAGAGCCACACGGAAGTTCAATCCGTTAAGGCCGGACTAGCACAAGTGAAGAGCTTCACTCGAGAGGCCCATTGTGAGTATGCATGTACTGCTAATCCTTTTATATCATCGTGCCTGACATACGGAATCCGTGTAGCAGCCGAATCAATAGGACATATGGAAAGGTAGCTGGAAGAATCCCGGGATTCACAAAGGTATGCGCAATCCTAGCAGCAGGCCGACTGTCTTGTTGTACAAAAACAGGCCGAAGAGATAAAGAGTTTAAAAACTCAATTGGCCTAGACTCAAGAAGAGAATCGAAAGCTTCAGAGGGGCATATTTGGTAAATACAATTCCGCTATGAGTAAGTATTTCCGATGTATAGAACGATAGTAATCATGCTTGTTATCTTGTGTGCAGATCTCCTGACCGGACATCCCAAAGAGGAGATTGAATTGTACCAAGGGGTCCTGCTGAAGGAGCTGACCTCTCTCCATAAGCGCGTGCAAAAAGCGATGAAAGGGATGGTGAAGGCACTATGGCCCACCGAACAGCCACCTGAAGGGCTAGCCGCACTTGCAGATCGATTTAGGGGGGTTCGAGATAGGCTCGAGATGTGGAAGACTTTGGCTTGCCGTGAGGGAGCACGGGAGGCGTGGGCAATGGTCAAGACCCGTTTCATCGGACTTAACCCTGAGCATATGGCACGGGTTGGTCCAGTGGGATCGGATGGAAAAGAAGTACCACTCCACTTGGTATATGACCAGGTGATGCCAGCCGCCCGTCTCTCACAAGCAGACTACCCCCTCAACACAATAATTGATGATCTCGATCAGCAGCCACATATGTAATTTACATATACATGTGTAAAACAATCCTTGTAGTAAACTTTGTCTTAACCGACAATCGGCTTCTCCCTCCCATGCGAAAAGCTCGGGAGTGTTCCTCCTTATTATTCCTTCGCCAAAGAGCGAACTGTATTCGGGGAACCAAGCAATTCGGCCATGTGGTGCGAACAAACAGAAAGCACACAGAAAGATATGTTATATTACGATGTAGCGTAAGAAACATCTTCCGATGAAAATAGTACCTCTATCGATACCTTTCGCCGGGGTTGTATGAAGAGCGTAGATAGGAAATCCGCATAGTTGTAGTACGCGACTAAGTGTCCTTTGGGAATAAAAGACCTAAACAACAGAAATAGCAACTAGAGCCGTATAGGGTGTTTCCGTCAGAGCCGACCAATTGTCTACGTAAGATAGCTAGCTTTAGGCTTCACCCGTCTGAGGTACGTGTCCGGATGACCCGGTCGTAACAATCGCAGAGGTGCTCCCTTTACTATCTAGCCGAACAATCGGGAATGTAGAGAGTAACCACAGGAGCGAGGCAACCCAGCTTGGCAAAGTCTTAGTTCGAATTGATGCATATGATGGCTAAAACATGACAAAAGAAACATGCGTGCCCGATAAGTATGAACAATTAAAATCCTGGCTATTAAAAGAAGCCCCCATGTGCCATGTTCGGATTTAACAGTTTATGGTGTATCCCGATTATCCGTAGTACAAGATTGGTTCAGCCGAACATAGGGTAGGAAAAGAAATTTTCCCTATCGAACAACAAGGTGGGAAAGGAAATGCCGAAAAGGGCAAAGAATTGTGGAAAAACAAAAAAGTGTAGCGGAGTTTAGACAACACCGGTTAATCCGTAGAAACGCCGAGGATGAGTTGCGTTCCATGGGTTTGGTTCAAGGCAGTTATCGGATGAACTCCGCAAACCATAGGTCCCTCCCGCGAGCACTTCGTCGATGATGAAAGGACCCTCCCACTTGGGGTTGAGTTTGTGCTTCTTCTTATCCAAGAGCCGGAGGACGAGTTCTCCTATGTTGTATGCTTTTGCCCTGACCTCCCTATTTTGGTATCGCCAAGCTTGCTGTTGGTAAAGAGTGGATCGAGCTAGAGCTATGTCCTGCTCCCCGTCCAAGGCATCTAAGTCGTCTTGCCGATCTAACTCGGCCTCCTTTTCCTCGCACATGTGCACTCTTGGTCCGTCATGGATAATATCACAGGGGAGAACTGCCTTTGCCCCATAGACCATAAAAATGGTGTATAACCCGTTGACCTGTTCAGGGTAGTACGTGATACGTCTCCAAAGTATCTATAATTTTTGCTTGTTTCATGCTGCTATATTATCATTCTTGGATGATTTACAATCATTGTACCATAACTTTATATTATTTTTGGGACTAACCAATTAACCTAGAGCCTAGTGCCAGTTCCTGTTTTTTCCCGTGTTTTTGGGTTTTACAGAAAAGGAATATCAAACGGAGTCCAAACGGAATAAAACTTTACGGTGATTTTTTTTGGACCAGAAGAGACCCACATAGCACCAGAGTTGGGACAGAAGGTTCCCGAGGAGGCCACAAGCCCCAAGGGTGCGACCACCCCCTGGCCGCGACCACCAGGCTTGTGGGCCCCTCAGGACTCCACCGACCTCCCTATCAGCTCTATAAATTGTCAAATATTCCAGAAACCCCAATGCAGAACCTAGATCAGGAGTTACCCCACCGTAAGTCTCCAGAGCCACGAAAAACCAATCGGGAGCCCGTTTCGGCACCCTTCCGGAGGGGGAAACCATCACCGGAGGCCATCTTCATCTTGCTGACGCTCTCCATGACGAGGAGGGAGTAGTCCACCCTCGGGGCTGAGGGTATGTACCAGTAGTTATGTGTTTGATCTCTCTCTTTTGTGTTCTTGAGATGACATGATCTTGATGTACCGCGAGTTTATTAATAAAGATGAATCATATGAAGTGTTTCCCCTCTCTATCTAGTTGTGATGAATAGAGTTTTCCCTTTTAAGTTTACTTATCAGATTGAGTCTTTAAGGATTTGAGAACACTTGATGTATGTCTTGTGATGGGATATCTGTGATGACAATGGGATGTTCTATTGATTCACTTGATGTATGTTTTGGTGATCAACTTGCGGGTTCCATGACCTTGGGAATCTATGCATAGGGTTGGCACACATTTTCGCCTTGACTTTCTGGTAGAAACTTTGGGGCACTCTTTGAAGTTCTTTGTGTTGGATTAATGAATCTGAAATTATGTGATGCATATCGTATAATCAAGCCCACGGGTACTTCTGATGACATTGGAGTATCTAGGTGACATTAGGGTTTTGGTTGATGTGTATCTTAAGGTGTTATCTTAGTACGAACTCTAGGGCTGTTCATGACACTTATAGGGATAGCTCATAGGATTGATCAGAAACGATAAATTTGAGGTGGTTTCGTACCCTACAATAATTTCTACGTTTGTTCTCCACTATTTTTAACTTTGGAGTGAACTCTTTGTCGCACGAGAGGTATTTACATATGATTCAACTATGCCAATATTGTTGAGAGAAATTGCACTAGTGAAAGTATGGACCCTAGGCCTTGTTTCCATGCATTTATACAACGTTTTGATCACTGTTCACTATTTGTTACCTTGCTGTTTTTATATTTTGAGATTACAAAAAACTATATCTACCATCCATATTGCACTTGTATCACCATCTCTTCGCCGAACTAGTGCACCTATACAATTTACCATTGTATTGGGTGTGTTGGGGACACAAGAGACTCTTTATTATTTGGTTGTAGGGTTGCTTGAGAGAGACCGTCTTCATCCTACACCTCCCACGGATTGATAAAGCTTAGGTCATCCACTTGAGGGAAAATTACCGCTGTCCTACAAAACTCTGCGCTTGGAGGCCCAACACGAGTCTACAAGAAGAAGGCTGTGTAGTAGACATCAAGCTCTTTTCTGGCGCCGTTGCCGAGGAGGTGAGTGCTTGAAGGTATATCTTTAGATCTTGCAATTGAATATTTTATTTTATTGTTTTCACTAGTTTGGTTTTATAAAAGAAAACTACAATTTTTTTTGGAATTGAGGTTGCCTCATATGCTTCATCTTTTTAATGTCTTCCGTGAAAATGATGGAAAGGAAAATTGTGCTCAAGTGTTAGAAGAAGAAGTTATTAAAATGTTTGGCACTAAATATTTGAATGATGAGCATGATAGTAATATTGTTAATATGAATTCTCTGAATATCCATGATGCTAATGGTATGCAAAGCCACAAGCTTGGGGATGCTATGTTTGATGAAGACGGTATTTTTAGTCCCCCAAGTTTTGATGAGCAAAACTATTATGATTTTTACATGCCTCCTATCTATGATGATTATTGTGATGACACGTATGATATAAAGAGTAATGGTAACCGTGAAACTTGTCATCATGATTCTAATATTCAGTGTGGTTATGTCAATCAAGTGTCACATGATAGTTATTTTATTGAGTTTGCTCCCACTATTTTGAATGAGAAGGAAATTTCTTATGAGGAGAGTGAAAAAATTTCTATGCTTGTGCATCATCAAAATAATGATTTATATGCTGGTTATATTGTGGAATTCCTTCATGATGCTACTGAAAATTATTATGAGGGAGGAACATATGCTTGTAGGAACTGCAATAATATCAAGTTTCCTCTCTATGTGTTCAAAGTTTTGAAGTTATGCTTGTTTTGCCTTCCTATGCTAGATGATTCTTGTTCCCATGAATTGTTTGCTCACAAAATCCCTACGCATAGGAAGTGGGTTATACATTAATGTGCTTGTCATGAGATTCATGATGCTCTTTTGCATGTTTCAATTATTATTCCTATACGAGCATCACTGAAATCATCATGCCTAGCTAAAAGGCATTAAAGAAAAGCGCTTGTTGGGAGACAAACCAACACTTCTACTTTCTGTTTTTTGTGTTGACATGATTAAGATACTGTAGTAATCATGTTTTGTGTGTTTTATTTCAATAAAGTGCCAAGTAAAGCCTTTGGGATAGCGTGGATACTTGTTTCTTAGATTCTGTGCAAAAATAGAAAGTTTTGCGTCCAGTATATGAATTATCTAATTTTACTGGAGTGTCAAAAAATTATGAAATTTTTACAAAAAATTTACATGCAAATTCCTTGAGTTTTCTATTTTTCAGAATTTTTAGAGACAAGTAAGTATGGTTACACTACAAATCTTCACAAACTGTTCTGTTTTTGACAGATTCTGTTTTGCATGCATAGTTTGCTTGTTTTAGTGTTCCGGTAGCTTATATTCAGTGGTATAAATTATGCGAATGGTATAATACAGTAGGTATCATGTGGGAGCAATTATGAATCTTGTCTTGATAGTACCAAAGTGAATAATCTATATTTACTACACTCACCCATCTCACGAAGTTCCGTTAAGTTTTATGTGATTGAAGTTTTCAAGTTTTGAGTGAGACACCGATATGAGGAGAACAAGGAGTGACAAGAACCTAAGCTTGGGGAATCTCAATCCACTCCCAAGGTAATATCCAAGGAAGACTCAAGCGTCTAAGCTTGGGGATGCCCCGGAAGGCATCCCCTCTTTCATCTTCAACACTATCGGTATATCTTACTTGGAGCTATATTTTTATTCGTCACACAAATGTGCTTCACTTGGATCATCATTATATTTTGTTAATTTATGTTAGGTGTTATTTATAATATTGTTTTTCAATAAAATTTCCACGAATTGCCTTTAGTATGCTTGCATTGCATGTTTTGATGAGTGATGTGTAAAAACAGAAACTTTGGCTGTAGTGTTTGAATTTTCATATTTTACTGGAACGTGGAAAGTTTCTGAAAGTTCGACACAGTACGTTCATACAAACTTTATATCATGTTCTAAATTTTCATAATTGTTTGACTTACATAAGTACACTGTTTTCATAAATTTCTATAGACTGTTCTGTTTAGACAGATTGCTGTCATAATTTCGTTATCTACTTATCCTATAGTTTCCATGGCCTATATTGGTAGATATAAATTGTGTAAATGATATTATACAGTACCTAATGTTTGAAAATTATTATGCAACTTGTCTGGGAAGTACATACAGAGTTTATTTACTATTATGTGTACTAACCTATCTCACGAGTTCTTTTTGAGTTTTGTGTGGATGAAGTTTTTGAGAATAGGTGAAACCATGATATGAGAAGATTGAACGGGATACAAAGGCTCAAGCTTGGGGATGCCCAAGGCACCCCAAGTAAATGTTTCAAGAAGTCTCAGGCATCTAAGCTTGGGGATGCTACGCATCCCACCTCTCTTCATCAACAATTATCGGTTAGCCTATGTTGAGCCTAAATTTTTATTCGTTCACATGATGCGTGCTATACTTGGAGTGATTTTTTTCTTTTGTTCACTGTTTAATAAATTACTTAAGATCTGAAAATATTTATTGAGGGAGAGAGAGTCCTCATATAGCTACTTAATTGTTTGACTACTCATTAATCTTCACTTATATCTTTTGAGAGTAGCTTGTCATTTGCTCATGTGCTTCACTTAAATTTGTTTGAGCTTGTTGAAAAAACAATGGAAATACATGAAACTAGTCCCAAAGTGATAGATATCCAAGGAGGATATAATAAAAACTTTCATGAAGATAATGGGAAAAATTAAACTTGATTCTTTGTAATAGTTTTGAAACATGATGATAGTAATATGTGAGTCATGTTAGTTAGTAATTATGCTTAGTAAGAATATTGGTGTTAAGGTTTGTGATTCCCTATGCATGCACAAAAGTCAATAGTTATGCAATGAAGTTATATCCTACTTGTGGTGCATTATTCGGTGTTAGTTATGACTCAATGCTCACTTATGTTAATTTTCGTTCCTCGGTTTGGTTGCTTCCCAATCTATTTGCTAGCCTTCATTTGTACTAAGTAGAAATACTACTTGTGCATCCAAAATACTTAAACCAAGCTTTGCCTTATGATTCCACCATACCTACCTATATGCGGTATTTCCATGCCGTTCCAAGCAAATTTGTATGTGCCATCTCTAAATCTTCAAAATAAAATTTCTCTTTTGTCTGCCCATACCGCTCATGAAACGGTGGGGAGTATCCAATATTTTTCCATGCTAGGTGTGTTATTCTCACAATATGTGTTGATTTACTATCATTCACGATAAGTGGCTGGTATTCGGGATGCCCAGTCCCATGCTCAAAAATCAAGTCAAAATATAATGAAAAAAACTCCCCCAGGAATGTTGTTGGTATGGACAGTACCCGTGGATTCGGCTCACCATGGAGTGTGATTGATTGGTGGAGGGGGAGTAAAAACTTTACTATTTTTCTTGGGAACTGCCTATATTATATCTAGCATGGAAAGTATGGTGAGATACTTCATCGTTTTCGTGGACAGGAAAAGCATGCCACTCAAAATATTTTTCTCTCTCAATATAAACCTTGAGATCTGGCACCTCTACAAATCCCTACTTCCCTCTGTGTAGGGCCTATCTATTTACTTTATGCAATTTTTATTTTTGCTTTGAGTCTCATCTTCTCTTATAAGCACCAACTAGAGGGCAATATGACCGTACTTGAGCATTGGGCATAGCCAATATTCAAGTGTGTTTCATGAATGGATCAATGATTGAGCATGATGGGCTAGGGATAACTTTCTTTAGTGTTGATATTTTGAAAGACATGGTTTCTTGTTGACATGCTTGAGTATTGAAGTCATTATGTTAAAACTAGACTATTGCTTTGAATCATTTACTAGTCCAAATGTCCATGCTATACATAGAAGAAAAGAATATGATGAACATGTTAGTCAGCATTCCACATCAAAAATTATGTTTTTATCATTTACCTACTCGAGGACGAGTAGGAATTAAGCTTGGGGATGCTGATATGTCTCCAACGTATCTATAATTTTTGCTTGTTTCATGCTTCTATATTATCATTCTTGGATGATTTACAACCATTTTTTACCACAACTTTATATTATTTTTGGGACTAACCTATTAACCTAGAGCCTAGTGCCAGTTCCTGTTTTTTTCGTGTTTTTTGGGTTTTACAAAAAAGGAATATCAAACGGAGTCCAAACGAAACAAAACTTTATGGTGATTTTTTTGGGACCAGAAGAGACCCACGGAGCATCAGAGTTGGGCCAGAAGGTTCCCGAGGAGGACACAAGCCCTAGGGGCGCGACCACCCCCCTGGCCGCGGCCACCAGGCTTGTGGGCCCCTCGGGACTCCACCGACCTCCATCTCAGCTCTATAAATCGTCAAATATTTTAGAAACCCCAATGTAGAACCTAGATCGGGAGTTCCGCTGCCGTAAGTCTCTAGAGCCACGAAAAAGCAATTGGGAGCTTGTTCCGGCACCCTTCCGGAGGGGGAAACCATCACCGGAGGCCATCTTCATCATCCTGACGCTCTCCATGACGAGGAGAGAGTAGTCCACCCTCGGGACTGAGGGTATGTACCAGTAGCTATGTGTTTGATCTCTCTCTTTCGTGTTCTTAAGATGGCATGATCTTGATGTACCACGAGCTTTATTAATATAGATGAATCATATGGAGTGTTTCCCCTCTCTATCTAGTTGTGATGAATAGAGTTTTCCCTTTGAAGTTTACTTATCAGATTGAGTCTTTAAGGATTTGAGAACACTTTATGTATGTCTTGCGATGGGATATTTGTGGTGAGAATGGGATGTTCTATTGATTCACTTGATGTATGTTTTGGTGATCAACTTGCAGGTTTCGTGACCTTGGGAATCTATGCATAGGGGTTGGCACACGTTTTCGTCTTGACTTTCCAGTAGAAACTTTGGGGCACTCTTTGAAGTTCTTTGTGTTGGATTAATGAATCTGAAATTATGTGATGCATATCATATAATCAAGCCCGTGGGTACTTGTGGTGACATTGGAGTATCTAGGTGACATTAGGGTTTTGCTTGATGTGTATCTTAAGGTGTTATCTTAGTACGAAATCTAGGGCTGTTCGTGACACTTATATGGATAGCTCATAAGATTGATCAGAAAAGATAATTTTGAGGTGGTGTCGTACCCTACAATAATTTCTACGTTTGTTCTCCGCTATTTGTAACTTTCGAGTGAACTCTTTGTCGCACGAGAGGTATTTACATATGATTCAACTATGCCAATATTGTTGAGAGAAATTGCACTAGTGAAAGTATGGACCCTAGCCCTTGTTTCCAAGCATTTATACAACCTTTTGCTCACCGTTCACTATTTGTTACCTTGCTGTTTTTGTAATTTCAGATTACGAAAGACTATATCTACCATCCATATTGCACTTGTATCACCATCTCTTCGCCGAACTAGTGCACCTATACAATTTACCATTGTATTGGGTGTGTTGGGGACACAAGAGGCTCTTTGTTATTTGGTTGCAGGGTTGCTTGAGAGAGACCATCTTCATACTACACCTCCCATGGATTGATAAACCATAGGTCATGCACTTGAGGGAAAATTGCCGCTGTCCTACAGAACTCTGTGCTTGGAGGCCCAACACGAGTCTACAAGAAGAAGGTTGTGTAGTAGACATCAGTACGCAGTACCCATAGAACGGAGTCGAGTTCCTCCACCCAATGATAGTCGGACTCATGAAGAGATCGGACCAAACGTCGCTTTATGCCACTCATAATGAGACCGTTGGCTCGCTCGACCCGTCCATTGGTCTGCGGATGATAGACCGATGCATAATCGAGCTTTATGCCCATTTTTGCGCACCAGTCCTTGAACTCTTGGGCAGTGAAGTTGGATCCATTGTCCATTATTATACTATGCAGGACACCGTAACGGTGTACTATGCTAGATATTAATTCAACCACTAGTCCGGATTTAGCCGATTTAATAGGCTTTGCCTCTATCCATTTGGTGAACTTGTCAACCATGACCAGTAGGTATTTATTTTTCTTGGTTCCCCCTTTGAGGGGTCCGACCATGTCCAGCCCGTAGACCGCTATTTGGGGCATGTGTCTTTGATTTGCGAAGAGTTGACACCCAACGCAATATTGAAAGAGTGACTAGGCATCTGTCCGAGCTGTGGGCCAAAAGAAGCCAGCTCGGAAGGCTTTGCCGACAAGAGATCTTGTCGCGACATGATTCCCGCCCATGCCTGCATGGATTTCGGCGCGGAGCTCCCGTACCTCTTCCCTAGATATACACCTCTGTAATACTCTAGTGGTGCTTTTCTTGTATAACTCACCCTCATGTACTTCGTAGGCCTTGGATCGCCGAACTATGTGTCGTGCCTCGGTTTGATCGTCGAGGAGTTCCTTGTGAAGGAGGTAAGCGAGGAAGGGTTCTGTCCATGGCGCAATTAATGCCATTACCTCATGAGCCGAAGGCGTCTCATTCATTGTTGAGCCACCGATGATGCCATCATCTGGTTCATTTATGGGGGGAACGATTTCGTCCATTGTTTTTGGGCCGGTGCCATTTGCGTCATCCTGCCACACTACAGAGGGCTTGAAGAGCTGCTCCAAGAAGGTGTTTCTCGGGACGGGATTGTGCTTGGCTCCCATACGGGCCAATATATCGGTGGCTTGGTTGTTATCTCGAGCAACATGGTGGAATTCCAACCCCTCGAACCGAGCAGATATCTTGAGGACGGTGTCTCTATATGCCACCATCTTCGGATTTTTGGTGTCGTACTCGCCGTTAATTTTAGAGTAGCAAGGTTTGAGTCTCCTCGTACCTCTAGCTGTCGTATGCCCATTGACACCACCATCCGAAGATCATGAAGAAGAGCTTCGTATTTGGCGGCATTGTTGGAGTCGGCATACATGATTTGCAACATGTATCTTACGTTGTCGCCTGTGGGGGATGTGAGGATAACTCTAGCCCCTAGACCGGCCAAGGTCTTGGATCCATGAAAGTACATTGTCCAATGAGAGTATGCACTATACTCCTTCGGGAGCTTGGTCTCTGTCCATTCAGCCAAGAAGTCCGCCAGTAACTGAGATTTAATGGTGCGACGTGGCCTGTAGGTTATCGAAGGGAAACAATTTGGCTATGCGACCAGTGGCGTCCCTGTTATTGATTATATCATTCAAGGGGACTTCCAACGCCACCGTTACCGCGCACTCCTAGAAGTAATGTCGGAGTTTCCTCAATGCCATGAATACTGTATAGGCTATTTTTTGATAATGTGGGTATCTGGACTTGCACTGTGTTAGCACCTTTGACACATAATATACCGGCTTCTGAGTTCGGAATTTATGTCCCTCCTCATCTCCTTCGACGACGAGCACCGCACTAACGACCTTGGTGGCTGATATGTATAACAACATGGGCTCGCCGACGCCTCGTGCGGTGAGTATGGGGTTGGTTGCTAGTATTGTTTTGATTTCTTCCAACGCAGCCACTGCTTCATCGGTCCATTCAAAATTGTTGGTTCGTTTCAGCAGCCTATAGAGCGGCAAAGCTTTTTCTTCGAGGCGGGAAATAAAGAGGGTTAACGCGGCTACGCACCCGGCTAGTCTCTGGACAAGCTTCAGCTTTGTGGGGATTGCAAGTTCCGATAGAGCACGAATTTTGGCTGGATTTGCCTCTATTCCTCTATTGGAGATAATGAATCCAAGCAGCTTACCCGAGGGAACTCTGAATACATATGTTTCCGGATTGATTCGTATATCATATTCGCACAAATTAGCAAAAGTTTGACGGAGGTCGTTGATACGTCTCCAACGTATCTATAATTTATGAAGTATTCATGCTGTTATTTTATCATTCTTGGATGTTTTATAATCATTTTATAACTTTATATCATTTTTTGGGACTAACGCATTGACCCAGTGCCTTGTGCCAGTTGCTGTTTTTTGCTTGTTTTTATATCGTAGGAAATCAATATCAAACGGAGTCCAAAAACCACAAAACTTTTGGAGTTTTCTTGGACCAGAAGGAACCCAATGGGCCAGAGCTGCACCTGGGGGGTGCCCCGAGGGGGGCACAACCCACCAGGGCGCGCCAGGGCCCCCTGGCGCGCCAAGGTGGGTTGTGCCCACCTCGGTGGCTTCTCGCACCCCCTCTTTGCACTATAATTTCGCAAATATTCTGAAACCCTTCGGGGCATCCCTAGATCGGAAGTGCCGCCGCCGCAAGCCTCTGTAGCCACCTAAAACCAATCGGGAGCCCATTCGAGCACCCTGCCGGAGGGGGAGATCATCACTAGTGGCCAACTTCATCCTCCCGGCGGCCAACATGATGAGGAGGGAGTAGTCCACCCTCGGATCTGAGGGTTTGTACCAGTAGCTATGTGTTTAATCTCTCTCTCTCTCATGATCTTGAGATGTCACGATCTTGATATATCATGGGCTTTGTTAACATGGATGGATCATATGATGTTTCTCCCCTCTATACTCTTCTTGTGATGAATTGAGTTTTCCCTTTGAGATTTCGTTGTTATCGGATTGAATACTTTAATGGATTTTAGAACACTTGATATATGTCTTGCAATTGAATACTTGTGGTGACAATGGGGTATCATATTGATTCACTTGATATGTATTTTGGCATTCAACTTGCGGATTCCCGTGGTGACATTGGGGTAATCTATGCATAGGGGTTGATGCACGTTCTTGTCTTTGTTTCTCCGATAGAAATCTTGGGGCATTCCTTGAAGTTGGATTGAGTATTATGAATCTGAAATTATTTGGTGTTCTTTTAGTACGAACTCTTGATTAGATCGATAAGAAAGAATAGCTTCTGTTATTTTAGTACAAACTATAGGATAGATCGAACGGAAAGAATAGCTTTGAGGTGGTTTCGTACCCTACAAATAATTTCTTCTTATGTTATCCTCTAGATAAGAACTTTGGAGTGATTCTTTGTTGCACGTTGAGGGATGGTTATATGATCCAACTATGGTAGCATTGTTGAGAGATCGCACTAGCGAAAGTACGAACCCTAGGCCTGATTTTCAATCATTGCAATATCGTTTGTGCTCACTTTTGTTATTTGCTACCTTGCTGTTTTTATTTATTAAGATTATAAAAATATATTTCTACCATCCATATAACACTTTGCCGAACTAGTGCACCTATACAATTTGCCATTGTATTGGGTGTGTTGGGGACACAAGAGATTTCTTGTATTTGGTTCCAGGGTCATTTGAGAGAGACCATCTTCATCCTACACCTCTCAAGGATTAATAAACCTTAGGCCATACACTTGAGGGAAAATTGCTACTGTCCTACAAAACTCTGCGCTTGGAGGCCCAACACGTGTCTACAAGAATAAAGTTGCGTAGTAGACATCACTCCCCCAAGCTTAAACCTTTGCTTGTCCTCAAGCAATTCAGTTACGTAGTAGACATCAAGCTCTTTTGTGGCGCCGTTGCCGGGGAGGTGAGTGCATGAAGGTATATCTTTAGATCTTGCAATCTAATATTTTAGTTTCTTTTTTATCACTAGTTTGGTTTATTAAAGAAAGCTACAAAAAAATGGAATTGAGGTTGCATCATATTATTGATCATCTTTATAATATCTTTCTTGAAAATGATGGATTGGAAAATTGTGCTCAATTGTTAGAAGAAGAAGTCAATAAAATGTTTGGCACAAAATATTTGAATGATGAGCATGATTGCAATGTTGTTAGTATGAATTCTTTGGTTATCCAAAATGTTAATGATGATTGCACAAGTCATGACAAAAATGTTTCTTATAAGCATGTCTATTTTTGCGGAGTGAATTGGGAGTGCAAATGCACACCAAAAAGGGAAGATAGATTTTGTAAGAAGCAAAAATATTTAGAAACAAAAAAGATGCAAGAGAGGCTAGATGATTGTGCTGAAAGATGTAATTTCTTTCGCCATCCTTGTGAACTTTGCAATGAACATGGTCATTTAAATCTCCAATGCAAATTATTTCATGATCTAATCGTGTCAAAAAAGTGTGACAACTTGATTACCCTTGAGCATCATAAAGAGCTTAGTCTACTTTTGGGGTATGAAGAAATGAAACGTATAACTAAGAGTTTTCCAAATCCCGAGAGATTTCTTAATTTTGATCTAGAGGAAATTTATATGTTTTGTGAGGTAAATTGCATTGAGAATCATTATATTGCCATCTATCTAAAGACAAGAAAACAAATAGAATATGAAGAGAGTACTAATGAAAGGGAAAATATTTCCCAATACCCTCCGAGTGTTTATTATGATGAATCAGGTAACGAGGAGGAGCTTCCTATCCAATAAATCTCTTCAACAAGAAGCTTGAAAAAATTAATTAAACCCACGCATGATGTGGTGAAGAAGAAAAGAAGAAACAATAGAGGTAAAAAGGTATCTCTCCCAAATAATGTTGCTCCTATCACCATTCTGCCTCATGAAAGTGCATCAAATATGTTGATGGAGGATGATGATAATGAGTATGATTTTGTGATACCTACTACTTGTTGTAATGATTATGATTGGCAAGGCAATGCTGTCCCTTATGATCTTGAGAATCTTCTTAGCACTTGCTTGGACTAATATGATAATAATGTTTGCTATACTATTGGTGCCATTCATGCTATTGATAAAAATTATTGTGATCATATGCAAAACCACAAGCTTGGGGATGCTATGTTTAATGAGTATGATATGTTTGAAGATTTATTTTCTGGAAATAATGCTTGTCCTAAGCTTGTGTATGATTTGCTTAATGAATATGATTCTTTGATTCCTTCTACTTTCGATAAGAAAATTTATTATGATGATAGCATGCCTCCTATTTATGATGATTACATTGATGAAAGTGGGTTTGGAAGAGTGTCAACTCTAGGTAGTAGTGATCCAACTATTTTGGAGGATGCTGAATCTTATTACAATATTGATGAAAGTGTATTTGGAGAGGTCATGACTTTATTTAGTGATACATCCACTATTTTGGAAGAGGTTTGAATTAAAGTTGCTATCTATGATGATTATTATGATGACATGTATGCCATAAAGAGTAATAAATTTTCTATGCTTTGTGCATCATGAAAAGAGTGTTGTATGTGATAGTTATATTGTTGAATCCATTCATGATGACTCTGAAAATTATTATGAGAGAGGAACTTATGCTCTTACATATCTCAATAATATCAAGTTTCTTCTCTATGTGTTGATTGTTTTGAAGTTGTACTTGTTCTGCCTTATTATGCTAGTTGGTTCTTGTTTTCATGGGTTTCTTGCTCACAAAATCCCTATGAATAGGAAGTGAGTTAAACTTAAATGTGCTTGACATGTGTTTCATGATGCTCTCTTCATGTTTCAATTCTTTTCTTTTATGCGAGCATCATTGAAATCATCATGCCTAGCTAAAAAGCATTAAAGAAAAGCACTTGTTGGGAGATAACCAAACTCTTTTACCTACTGTTTTTGTGTTCTCACATTATTAGGATACTATGGTAATCATTTTTTATAGTTTTTGTTTCAATAAAGTGCCAAGTAAAGCATTTGGTGTAGTGTGGATGATAGTTGACTTGATTCTGTCCAAAAATAGAAACTTTTGCACCTAGTCCAGGAATTTCTATAATTTACTGGAACGTGATTTTGACCTGATATTTCTACAGATGATTGATACACAAATTACCTACGCTTTCCTAATTTTTCAAAAAAATTAGAGTTGCAGAAGTATGAGAACAATTCAGATCTTTACAGACTGTTCTGTTTTTGACAGATTCTGTTTTCAATGCATAGTTTGCTTGTTATCTAGTTTCTATGGCTTATATTACTCAAAATAAATTGTGGAAATGATTATGATACAGTAGTAATTGTGTGATAACAATTATGGATCTTGTCTTCACAGTACGAAAGTGAATGGTTTGCTGTTTATCATACTAACTCATCTCACAAAGTTCCGTTAGTTTTGTGTGATTGAAGTTTTGAAGTTTTGGGTGAGATATCGATATGAGTAGAATACGGAGGGACAACGACCTAATCTTGGTGATTCCCAAGGCAACCCAAGGTAACATTCAAGTAATATCCAAGCAAATAAGCTTGGGGATGCCCCGTAAGGCAACCCCTCTTTCGTCTTCAACATTATCGGTAACCTCACTTGGAGCTATATTTTCATTCGTCACATGATATGTGTTTTGCTTGGCACGTCATTTTACTTTACAAGGATTTTCTTTATGTTATTTAGAATAATTTTTTGCATCTTTATTTTCAATAAAATTTCAAGGATAGCCTTTACCATACTTATTTTGCAAGTCTACATGTTGCTGTTTGAAAACGGAAAGTTTATCGTTGTTGCAAAAATTCCCTAGAAAAGTCAGACTGTACTATTTTGGAAGATTGCTGTTATGTTTGCATTGTTTGCATATGTTTGCTTGTTTAATGATTCTATTTGAGGATAGAGTATTAAATATGCAAAGGCATTTAGTATGAAATGTTGAATATTAATTTTAGTCATTTGCTACAGTAGAGAATGATAAGGTTTTTGCATTAGTTTATACTAACTTATCTCACGAGTTCTTGTTGAGTTTTGTGTGGATGAAGTTTTTAGTATTAGGTAAACCGTGATATGAAAGGAATTAAGGAGAAACAAAAGCTCAAGATTGGGGATGCCCAAGGCATCCCAAGATAATATTTAAAGAAGTATCAAGCATCTAAGCTTGGGGATGCCCCAGTAGGCATCCCACCTTTCTTCATCAACAATTATCTGTTAGTATCGGTTGATCCTAAGTTTTTGCTTCTTCACATGATGTGTGCTATTCTTGAAATGTTATTTTGTTTTGTTTTGCTTGCTGTTTTAATAAAATAATTATATCTTAAATTTTTTAAATAAAATGGCGTCCTCAAGTAATTGCCAGGGAGGCTAAGTAAGCGACATTCACATCCCGTCAACGAAGCTCTCTTCTATGTCATATACTCTTGTGCTTCACTTATATCCTATGAGAAAATTGTTGAATAAATCGAATGTCATGAAGTTGAAACCATAGCATGCCTAGTGGTAGCTTCACATTGGGTTTAGAAAGTGAAATATTTTGAGGCTTGACAATCACTATATTGGTCATACAAGCAATTCACGAATAATTAGTATAAGGAAGAGAACTTTCACATGCAGATACACTATCCTGGAAATCTTCCGTGATTGTGAGCCCCCATTCAAATATTGTATGCCAAAATTGTTGACGTTGGACAAGGAAGACAATATAATGATTTATGTTTGTTCATATTCACATAGAAGTTATATTGTCATAGATCCTTCAACATGTGGTGCTTGCCCCCCATCTTTGCTAGCCAAAAATTCTGCACCAAGTAGAGATACTAATTATGCATCCAAAAACCCTTAAACCCAAATCTTATTTTCAAGAGTCCACCATACCTACCTAAGGATTGAGCAAGATCCTTCAAGTAAGTTGTCATCGGTGCAATAAGGCAATAAAAATTGCTTTTAAAAGTGTTAGATCATTTAGTGTAAGAGAAAATTGAGCGTTGTATGAAGTTGTGATGGAAAAATAATAAAAGAGACGGACTACATAATAAAGGTTGCTATCATAAGGGGCAATATAACGTGATGTTCTTTTGCACTAAGGGGTTGAGCATACAAACAAATAAGCACATGGAAACCTCCGCTTCCCTCTACGAAGGGCCTATCTTTTACTTTTCAATATTTACTTTTATGCAAGGAGTCAAAGTTTTCTCTCTATTCCTTTTTATTTTTCTCCTTTGGCAAGCATCATGTGGTGAGGAAAGATCTAGGCACATATGTCCAGTTGAATATGGGTAGCATGAGTTATTATTGCTAACATCACCCTTGAGGTGAATACGTTGGGAGGCAAAACAATAAGCCCCTATCTTTCTATGTGTCCGGTTGAAACATTTTGCTCATGTGTACACGGTGCGTGTTAGCAATCATAAAAGACTATATGATGGTTGAGTATGTGGAGCTCTTACTTAAACTCTGTTGAATAAGTTGAATTGCAATTGCTTGGTGACTGAGAACATAGGTTGTTGAGTTTCAAGAGAATTCATGGTTTGAACCTTAACATGTGAATTGGTTGCTACTTTAACATGAGAAGTTTTATAAGAAATAATTGCCATTATGATGCTAGGAAATGTGATTAAAATTATCATTGATCAAACTTATGCACTTTGCTAGCATTCACACTTCATAAATTATTTCTTTTATCATTTACCTGCTTGAGGATGTGTAGGAATTAAGCTTGGGGATGCTGATACGTCTCCAACGTATCTATAATTTGTGAAGTATTCATGCTGTTATCTTGTCATTCTTGGATGTTTTACAATCATTTTATAGCAACTTTATATCATTTTTTTGGGACTAACCTATTGACCCAGTGCCTAGTGCCGGTTGCTATTTTTGCTTTTTTTACACCATAGGAAATCAATATCAAAAAGAGTCCAAACACCACAAAACATTTTGGAGATTTTTTTTGGACAAGAAGGAACCCAATGGGCCAGAGATGCACCTGGCGGGTACCCCTGAGGGGGGCACAACCCACCAGGGCGCGTCAGGGCCCCCTGGCGTGCCCAGGTGGGTTGTGCCCACCTCGGTGGCCTCCCGCACCCCCTTTTTGAACTATAAATTCCCAAATATTCCTAAACCCTTTGGGGCAGCCCTAGATCGGAAGTTCTGCCGCCACAAGCCGAGCCCGTTTCGGCATCCTGCCGGAGGGGGAGATCATCACCGGTGGCCATCTTCATCATCCCAGTGGCCACCACGATGAGGAGGGAGTAGTCCACCCTCGGGGCTGAGGGTTTGTACTAGTAGCTATGTGTTTAATCTCTCTCTCTCTCGTGATCTTGAGATGTCATGATCTTGATATATCATGGGCTTTGGTAACATAGATGGATCATATGATGTTTCTCCCCTCTATACTCTTCTTGTGATGAATTGAGTTTTCCCTTTGAGATTTCGTTGTTATCGTATTGATTACTTTAATGGATTTGAGAACACTTGATATATGTCTTGCAATTGAATACTCGTGGTGACAATGGGGTATCCCATTGATTCACTTGATATGTATTTTGGCATTCAACTTGCGGATTCCCGCGGTGACATTGGGGTAATCTATGCATAGGGGTTGATGCACGTTCTTGTCTTTGTTTCTCCGATAGAAATCTTGGGGCACTCCTCGAATTCTTTGTGTTGGATTGAGTATTATGAATTTCAAATTATTTGGTGTTGTTTTAGTACGAACTCTTGATTAGATCGATTGGAAAGAATAGCTTTTGTTATTTTAGTACGAACTCTATGATAGATCGAATGGAAATAATAGCTTTGAGGTGGTTTCGTACCCTATAAACAATTTCTTCTTATGTTCTTTGCTAGATAGGAACTTTGGAGTGATTCTTCGTTGCACGTTGAGGGATGGTTATATGATCCAACTATGTTAGCATTGTTGAGAGATTGCACTAGCGAAAGTACGGACCCTAGCCCTCATTTTCAATCATTGCAATATCGTTTGTGATCACTTTTGTTATTCGCTACCTTGCTGTTTTTATTTATTAAGATTATAAAAATAAATTTCTACCATCCATATCACACTTTGCCGAACTAGTGCACCTATACAATTTGCCATTGTATTGGGTGTGTTGGGGACACAAGATATTTCTTGTATTTGGTTGCAGGGTTGTTTGAGAGAGACCATCTTCATCCTATACCTCTCATGGATTGATAAACCTTAGGTCATCCACTAGAGGTAAAATTGCTACTGTCCTACAAAACTATGCGCTTGCAGGCCCAACACGTGTCTACAAGAATAATGTTGCGTAGTAGACATCAAGCTCTTCTGTGGCGCCATTGCCGGGGAGGTGAGTGCATGAAGTTATATCTTTAGATCTTGCAATCGAATCTTTTAGTTTCTTGTCTTATCACTAGTTTGGTTTATTAAAGAAAACTACAAAAAAATGAAGGCCCAACACGTGTTTGGTTTTGATTACCACATCATCCACGTATGCCTCGACGGTCTTTCCGACTTGTGTAGCGAGGCATGTCTGGATCATGCGCTGGTATGTGGCCCCGGCATTTTTTATCCCAAAGGGCATTGTGTTGAAGCAAAATGGCCCATAGGGGGTGATGAATGCAGTAGCCTCGTGATCAGATTCCTTCATCTTAATTTGATGGTATCCGAAGTAAGCATCAAGGAAAAACAATAAATCGTGTCTGGCTGTGGCATCAATGATCTGGTCTATGTTAGGTAAGGGAAAAGGATCCTAGGGGCATGCTTTGTTGAGGTCTTTGAAATCGACACATAGCCGCCATGATTTGTCTTTCTTAGGTACCATCACCAGGTTTGCTAGCCACTCGGGGTGTTTAATATCCCGTATAAATCCGACCTGGAGCAATTTTGCTAATTCTTCACTCCTGGCTTGTCGTTTGGGCTCGGAGAAGTGGCACATGGTCTGTTTGACGGGCTTAAAGCGTGGGATAATTTTCAAGCTGTGTTCATGAGCTGACGTGGGATTCCGGGCATATCGGAAGGATGCCAAGCGATAATGTCCTAGTTTTCGCGGAGGAAATTCCGCAATGCCTCGTCCATAAGGGGATCAAGCTAGGTTCCGACGGACGCTGCTTTATTGGGGTCCGTTGGATGCACCTAAAATTTGACGATTTCCTCTGCTTGTTTAAAGGACGTGGACTTGGGTCTTTTACTAAGGATCACATCGTCCCTATTGACTATCGACCGTAAAGTTGTCAACTCCTCGGTGGCGAAAGTTTCCGCTAATGCCTCGAGGGCGAGCATTGCCGTTTTGTCGGCCTGAAGGGCTATATTCGGATCACTGGCGAGGGTGATCACTCCATTTGGCCCTGGCATTTTGAGTTTCATGTACCCGTACTGGGGTATAGCCTGGAACTTTGTAAAGGCGTCTCGTCCTAACAGGGCGTGATAGCCACAAGGGAAGGGGACGATGTGGAAGAGAAGTTCTTCGGATCAGTAATTTTTGGGGTGCCGACCACAACGTTTAGGATGATACATCCGGAACAACGCGCCTCTTTCCTTGGGATAATTCCTCATAAGGTTGTGTTGCTATGTTCGATGCGAGATCGGTTGAACTGCATTTTCTCTAGAGTGCCCTAGTAAATGAGGTTTAGGCCACTGCCGCCGTCCATGAGCACCTTATATAGTTTGTATCCATCAATGATGGGATTCAAGACTAGAGCGGCCGGTGAATGATCGGGAAGGATGGGCGGCCGGTCCGTGTCCTCGAAAGTAATTGGTACGTCTGCCCATGGGATAGTGGCTGCCACGTGGTAGAGTTTCTCGTGCTCCCTAAGAGCTCTTTTGCGCCTCCTCCTCAAGGGGAAGATCTCATAGACCGTCAGGACTTCATCATCGAATCCATTTGGCGAAGGAGAGCGCATGTTCGATGGGTGTGTGTCGAGAATAACCTCACCACTTTTTGCGACTTGCCTGATGACCCAGCAAGCTCTAAGGCTATGAGTAGGGTTTGTGTTCAACAACACTCAATGAATGGGGCAAGGTTTATCTAAAAGTCTGTCGAGGATGGTGCTGGTCCCAGAAAGGGACTTGTTTATTTTTTCGACGGGTTCATACCTGGCTGGCCGATTTGGAGGTATCCTCTTTCTTCGAATTCCTCTAGGGTGTTCGGAGAATTTTGGTTCCGAGAAGAATTTCTCAGATTGCCAGAGACTCTCCATGGCATAGTACTTCTGTACCAATTTGGATAACTCTGAAAAGTCGCTTATGCATCG
Source organism: Hordeum marinum (assembly GCA_022496015.1). Classification (NCBI taxonomy): domain Eukaryota; kingdom Viridiplantae; phylum Streptophyta; class Magnoliopsida; order Poales; family Poaceae; genus Hordeum; species Hordeum marinum. Next base: position 117,118,871 of record CM039678.1, read on the forward strand.
TCGGGCCCGGGCATTAAGAATCCCTTCATCGTGGCAATTGCAGATAAAAATTGCCATTATGTCTTGGTCGCTAAGACCTTTCACTCTGCTCCTAGTGAGAAGGAGTCTTGCCCAGAAGTGGTGGACTAATTCTCCTTGTATTTTCTTGATATCCCGAAAGTCCGAAGACACGGGCTTTGGCACGGTACTTGGATAGTCGTTTTGGGCGGTGGATGGGAAAAATTCTGTTCCCTGTCGCAACGGGTGTTCGGAACTGCATTTCCCGAATCACGCAATGGATCCTGGACCGGTGATGGTCCGGTTTTAAAGCGTTTCCCCGCCTCTGATTCTCCGACGGGGTCTTGGAGATCATGGACTGGGGTATAGATGGTTTTCAATTTCGACCGCCAGGAAGAATTCGTGGCCGGACACTCGACGATGCTGACAAGGTGGGTGACCGGAGGGACGTGAATCTCCCTGTCATCGGGTCTGATCCCGAGCCGATCATAGATCTGAACCTGGTCATCCAATAAACGCATAGCCTCGATCCGATCGAACAACTCATTGAAGAACGAGGCGATGGTAGGATGTGTGTTGCTGATACGAGTGTTTTCGTCAAGCGGTGTGACGGTTCCAGAGTTATGCCAAAGCAGATCCATGTTCTATTCCACCGTGGGACCTGATGCGTCGGATGCCAAAGCATCTGGATTTATAGGTTTTCCTTCTGAGGGTACCATTGGAACGAGTGTTTCCCGTGAATCAGCCACGAACTCTAGGGTTCCAAACTTAATACACTGATTGGGGGGAACCTTCCAGTCAGGTCATGATGGCCGACCAGACCGGCATGCGACAGGATGTCGTTGCTGATGAAATTCTGATCGGGGGCGAGAGCCCCCTCGATAAAGATCTCGCTACTTGTGACGGGGCGAGCCACTGATTCCTTCGGCACTCACAGAGGAACTCTCAATGAGAGCACCAATGTCGGTGTCAAAACCGACGGATCTCGGGGGGTCCCGAACTGTGAGACTGGGATCGACGGTAACAGGAAACAAAGGGGACACAAGTTTACCCAGGTTTGGGCCCTCCAAGGGAGGTAATACTCTATCTCCTGATTGATTTTATTGATGGTGTAAGGGGTTACAGAGTTGATCTACCTCGAGATCGTATGTCTAACCCTAGATGAGTTATTCTCCCTCTACGCCCTAAAATCCTGCGGCTTATATAGATGCTGGGGGTGTCTGGGGTTTACACATGGTCGGTTACATGCCTAAGAGATAACTTGCCTAACTACAGCTAATAACTTGGAGAACACATCTTGACTCCTTGAAGCTTCCATCCTGGCGCAAGTTGTCCTCGATCATCCGATGCATGCCTTGCAGCCCATATAGTCCGGCCCATGAATAGTGGGTCAGCTATCCGAGGACCCCTTAGTCTAGGTCTTTCTCACACCCGTAGACCTTTTGGCCTCTTCTCCAAGTCTCGTAGGTTGCTTCTGGTCCAAGAAAAGTCATCGTAGAATTTTATTCCGTTTGGACTCTGTTGGATATTTCTTTTCTGCAATACTCAAAAACAAGGAAAAAATATAAACTGCCACTAGGCACTAGGTTAATAGGTTAGTCCCCAAAATAATATAAAATAGCATATTAATGCATATAAACATCCAAAACAGATAATATAATAGCATGGAAGAATCAAAGAGTATAGATACATTGGAGACGTATCAGCATCCCCAAGCTTAATTCCTGCTCGTCCTCGAGTAGGTAAATGATAAAAACAGAAATTTTGATGTGGAATGCTACCTAACATATTTATCCATGTAATATTATTTATTGTGGCATGACTGTTCAGGTCCATAAGACTCAAAACAAAAGCTTAATGTTGACAAAAAAACAGTAATACTTCAAGCATACTAACAAAGCAATTGTGTCTCTTCAAAATAACATGGCAAAAGAAAGTTATCCCTACAAAATCATATAGACGGGCTATGCTCCATCTTCCACACACAAAGTATTTATATCATGCACAACCCCGATGACAAGTCAAGTAATTGTTTCACACCTTTTATGTTCTCAAACATTTTCAACTCTCACACAATACATGAGCGTGATCCATCGATATAGCACTATAGGTGGAATGGAATATGGTGGAGGTTGTGAAGAAAAGGAGAAGATAGTCTCACATCAACTAGGCGTATCAACGGTCTATGGAGATGTGATACGTCTCCAACGTATCTATAATTTTTGATTGTTCCATGCTATTATATTATCTGTTTTGGATGTTTTATATGCATTAATATGATATTTTATATTATTTGGGACTATACCTATTAATCTAGAGCCTAGTGCCAGTTTCTGCTTTTTCCTTGTTTTTGAGAAATGCAAATAAGGAATATAAACGGAGTCCAAACAGAATAAAATCTTAAAAATGATTTTTTCTGGACCGAAAGGAAATCGCCAAGCTTGCAGACCAAGGCAGGAGAGCCACCGTGGGGCCACAAGCCCTAGGGGCGTGCCCAGGGGGGTAGGGCGCGCCCTGTGGGCTTGTGGTCCCACTACAGCCCTCCTAACCCTAATCTTTGGCCTATAAATTCCCATATATTCCCTATATATCAGAACGAGCCACAAAAACACTTTCTCGCCGCCAGAAGCCTCCGTTACCGAGAGATCCAATCTTGGAGCCTTTTTCGGTAATCTGCCGGAGGGGGATTCAATCACGAAGGGCATCTACATCAACTCCATTGCCCCTCTGATGATGCGTGAGTAGTTCACCACAGACCTTCGGGTCCATAGCTAGTAGCTAGATGGCTTCTTCTCTCTCTTTGCTCTTCAATACCATGTTCTTCATGATCTTCATGGAGATCTATCCAATGTAATACTCTTTTGTGATGTGTTTGTCGAGATCCGATGATTTGTGGGTTTTATGTTCAAATTATCTATGAATATTATTTGAGTCTTTTCTGAATTCTTATATGCATGATTTCATATATTTGCAAGTCTCTTTGAGTTATTGGTTTGGTTTGGCCAACTAGATTGGTAATTCTTGCAATGGGAGAAGAGCTTAGTTTTGGGTTCAATCTTGCGGTGTCCTCACCCAGGGACAAAGTAGGGGTAGCGAGGCATGTAATGTATTGTTGCCATCAAGGATAAAAATATGGGGTTTTCATCATATTGCTTGAGTTTATCCCTCTACATCATGTCATCTTACCTAATGTGTTAGTCTGTTCTTCACGAACTTAATACTCTAGATGCAGGTAGGAGTCGGTCAATGTGTGGAGTAATAGTAGTAGATGAAGAATCGTTTCGGTCTACTTGACACAGACGTGATGCCTATATGCATAATCATTGCCTTGTATATCTTCATAATTATTCGCTTTTCTATCAATTGCTCGACAGTAATTTGTTCACCCATAATAATACTTGCCATCATGAGAGAAGCCTCTAGTGAAACCTATGGCCCCCGGGTCTATTTTCCATCTTATACTTTCAGATCTAAAACCAAAAATACCAAAAATAGTTTGCTGCATTATTTTTACCTTTTTTTTACTTTCCGTTTAAGCAATCTATCTTTATCAGATCTCATCCTTGCAAGTAACTGTGAAGGGATTGACAACCCCTTTATAGCGTTGGGTGCAAGAGTTTGATTCTTTGTGTAGGTACACCTATTGGAGACTTTTTTGTATCTCCTACTATATTGATACCTTGGTTCTCAACAACTGAGGGAAATAATTATCTACTTTGCTGCATCACCTGTTCCTCTTCATAGAAAACAACGCATGCTCGAGAAGTAGCAAGAAGGATTTCTGGTGTCGTTGCCAAGAAGATCCACATCAAGCCTACCAAGTACCTATCACAAACTCATCTCTTGCATTTACATTATTTTCCTTTTGCTTATCTTTTTCCTCTCCCCCACTTCACCAATTTGCCGTTTTATTCGCCCTCTTTGTTGTTTGCCTTTTTCTCGCTGGATCTCTTTTCTTTGCTTGTGTTGCCATGTGCTTCCTATTTGCTTGCATCTTCACTTGCTAAAAATCTATTGTTATGGATCCTCATCCACTTGCTAATCTTTTCAAGATACCAAATTATGATTAACCAATTGCTAGTGAGTTGAGTGTACTTGATTATCTCTATGAAGTTTTGCTTGATATTCGTGAATCTGAAAATTACAATGAAGGGATTCACGATGTTTCCTTCAATGAAAAGCATGATTGAAATATCGTTATAAATTTTATTAATGTCAATTATGTTAATTATATGCAAAACTACAATCTTGGGGATTCTATATTTGATGAGTTTGCCATGACCACTACTTATTGCAATGATCATGATTGGGGTGATAATGCTTCTTATGATCTTGATAATTTATTTAATACTCACGATGAATATAATATGAAAGTGGGTTTCGAAGAGTGTCAACTTTAGGAATTATTGATCCCACTATTTTGGAGAGTGTTCAATCTTATGAATTTTTGATAAAAGTGGGTTTGGAGAGGTCATGACTTTAGTTAATGATAATCCCACAATTTTGGAAGAGTATCAACTTTACATGCATGTGGATCATGAAGATAAAATTTTATATGATAGTTATATTGTTGAATTCCTTCATGATTCTTCTAAATTTATTATGAGGGAGGAACCTATGCTTGTAGGAATTGCAATAATATCAAGTTTCCCCTCTATGTGTTCAAAGTTTTGAAGTTATGCTTGTTTTGCCTTCCTATGCTAGTTAATTCTTGTTCCCATAAATTGTTTGCTCACAAAATCCCTATGCATAGGAAGTGGGTTAGACTTAAACGTGTTTTAATGCTATTCATGATGTTCTTTTGCATATCTCAACTACTACTTTTTATGTGAGCATCATTGAAATCGTTATGCATAGCTAGGGGCGTTAAACAATAGCGCTTATCGGGAGGCAACCCAATTTTATTTTTGCTTTCTGTTTTTGGTTTCTATTTTGGCGTGTTTTCCACATTATTAATTCTGAAATAATTGTGTTGTCTTGTTTGAATTAGTGTTTGAGCCAATTAAGACCTTTGGGATGGTCTACGGTGTTTGCAATTTGATTTTGCTGAAAAACAGAAACTTTTGTGCTCAGTCCAGAACTTTTATAAATTCACCGGAATGTCCTTTTGATCTAAAAGTTTTACACAATATTTATATACAAATTTACCTGATTTTCCAAATGTTTCTGAATTTTTAGAGTTTCAGAAGTATTCGAAGTCTACAGATTGCTTCAGACTGTTCTGTTTATGACAGATTCTGTTTTCTTTGTGTTTATTGCTTATTTTGATGTATCTGTGGGTCGTATCAAGGGGTATTAGCGATGAAGAAGTAATAATACAATAGGTATTAAATATAAATAATGAATTAGTTCACAATAGTACCTAAAGTGGTAATTTATTTTTCTTACACTAACAGATCTCATGAGTTTTCTATTGTGTTTTGTGTTGTGAAGTTTTCAAGTTTTGGGTGAAGATTTGATGGACTATGGAATAAAGAGTGGCTAGAGCCTAAGCTTGGGGATTCCCAAGGAACCCCAATCCATAATCAAGGATACCAAAAAGCCTAAGCTTGGGGATGCCCTAGAAGGCATCCCCTCATTCGTCTTCAATCTATCGGTAAATTTACTTGAGGCTATATTTTTATTCACCGCATGATATGTGTTTTGCTTGGAGCGTCTTGTATGATATGAGTCTTTGCTTTTTAGTTTTACATAATCATCCTTGCTTCACACATATTTTGAGAGAGACATGCTGAATCATGAATTTATTAGAATACTCTATGTGCTTCACTTATATCTTTTGCCTAGCTCAAAAGATATAAGTGAAGCACATGGAGTATTCTAATAAATTCACGGTTCATGCATCTCTCTATAAAAAGATGGGTGCATAAAGGATGGTTGTGTAAAACTAAAAAGAAAAGACTCATATCATACAAGACGCTCCAAGCAAAACACATATCATGTGGTGAATAAAATTATAGCCTCAAGTAAATTTACCGATGGATTGAAGACGAAAGAGGGGTTGCCTTCCGCGGCATCCCCAAGCTTAGTCTCTTTGGTATCCTTTAATATTCCTTGGGGAGACTTGGGCATCCCCAAGCTTAGGCTCTTACCACTCCTTATTCCATATTCCATCAAATCTTTAGCCAAAACTTGAAAACTTCACAACACAGAACTCAACACAGAACTCGTGAGATTCGTTAGTATAAGAAAAATAAACCACCACTTTAGGTACTATTGTGAACTCATTATTCTATTCATATTGCTATAATATCTACTGTATTCTAACTTCTCCATGGTTCATACCCCCCTATACAACCCACAGATACATCAAAAGAGAACAGTCTATAGCACTCTGTAAACTTTGAATACTTCTGTAACTCCAAAAATTCTGAAAAATTAGGACAACCTGGGAAATTTGTATATCAATCTTTTTTAAAAATTTCAGACTCATTCGTTGCTCTGGTAAATTTATAAAATTCCCGGACTGGGCACAAAAGTTTCTGTTTTTCAGCAAGTTCAAATCAACAATCACCATAGACCATCCCAAAGGTCTTACTTGGATCAAACACTAATTAAAACACCAAAACACAATTACTACAGAGGTAATAATGTGTGTAAAACTCAAAAACAGAAGCGAAAAACAAAAACATAAAAATAAAATTGGGTTGCCTCCCAACAAGCGCTATTATTTAGGGATTTTTATTTCTTTGCCCGTGGTTCCTTAGTTGTACTCATTCATCCCCACGCTCTTAACTTTTGCTCACTTTTCCCCACTCCCTTGCCCAAAACCCTCAGAACTGGTCATAGGGATGTTGCTGTCAGGTCAATGTCTTGACCGTTAACTCTGACGAGTGGGGCCGCACTGGACTGTGTCGCCCGTTGGACTTGCCAAGTGGCGCAGTGTTGGACCATGTCGCCCTCCTTTGACCATTTTGATGTGTGGGGTCGTGCTGGACTGTGTCACTCGTTGGACCTGCCAAGTGGGTCGCGTTGGACTATGGCGCTGGTTGGACCGTTGGGCCGTGGTTTCGTTTGGGCTGTTGCATTAAACGCCCATGTGCATCATGTGCTGATGCACGCCACCACGATAAGCCTGCTATGCATGCACGGCATGAACCAGCCAGCCTGCCTGCATGCGCCGACGCGCGCCACCAGGGACGCAGCCTTCCTATGAGCCGCCATAGGATGCAACGGTTGTCGATGCTGCCGATTCTTCTCTTCATGCAAGCACCTCCTTGATCGATTCACGGTTCACACCATCTCAGCCTTTGACGTACGCAACATTAATTCAGCGCGACCATTAAAGTCTAGGGCATACCGATCGACGTGCGCCGCCACGATACAGAAGCCTACTATGCATGCCATGTGATCAAGCTAGCCAGCCTAGATACGCACTGCCACGGACACAACAACGGTTGTTGTCGCTGGTTCCTCTCTTCTCGCACGCGTCTCAAATTCAAATTTCTTTGACCTCCTCTCCTTGACTGTCGAGGCACCTATGTGGCTCCCCGTGATTATCCGTAGACAACTATTTAAGCCGGACGACGTCCCCCAACCCTAGCACATCTGCTTGCTCCCTCTCCCCTGCGGGGACCCGAGAACTTCCCTCTCCGAGCCCATCAGCCATGCCACCATGCCGCAAGTACTACACAATCGAAGATCGTCTCTTCCTCCTTCGGCAGGCCCAAATCCGGAGGCAAGTGAGGCTACCTCTGGAGCCAAAGGAGGATTTCGAGGAGGGGTCGGTGATGGGGGGAGGAGGTAGAGGTGCAGGTGCAGGAGCCGAAGGTGGAGGCGCCGCCGCAGGAGCCGAAGGTGGAGGCGCCGCCGCAGGAGCCGGAGGAGGAGGCGCCACCGCAGGAGCCGGAGGTGGAGGCACCGTCGCAGGAGCCAGAGGTGGAGGCAGCATCATAGGAGCCAGAGGTGGAGGCGTCATTGGAGGAGCCAGAAGTGGAGGCACCGCCTGTCTACTCTATGTGGCCCGATCAGGTGGTGATCCTCAACTCCATTCGCTCGGAAGCATCTGCGCAGGACTGGCATCTTCATCAGCAGCAGATAGAGCCAGCGCGGGCGGCACAGGTGGCGGGCCAGGCAGACCAAGGTCCGGCGCAAGCGAATCAAGCCATCTCCGACTATGAAGACGTGTAGTGAACTAGGAAGTATATTGTATGCTTTCCCTATTATGCTCTTTGAGCTATGTTTAGCTAACTCTGGTTGCTGGTTATTTTCTCTAGTGTCATGGATGATTGTAGGGCACCCTATGTTTTATGTAAGAACTATGATATGATTGCTACTTTCTATGTTATGGATGTATGCTTGCTACGTGATATGTTGGTAGATGGATATGGTGCCGTAGCCGGGCTGTAGACATGCTCTCTAGATGGATATGGTGCCGTAGTCGAGCCCTAGACATGCCACTGGACTATATTTTAGACGTGCCACCGGACTATATCATGATGTACATAATTAAATCTGACATGCTCTTAATATTAAATTTGCCATGTTCTACAAAACAATCGTGTATAAAACAAAAACAAAAAACAAAAAATCATGTATACAATATTTTTCTTGCAACAATAACATGTTTTATAATACCCGCATGTCAAAAAATCGAAGTGTTGTGCCATAGGCTATATATAGAAGGAAATTGCCACGATATGTATAAATAAATTTGACATGGGCAAGTTCAATAAAGAATTTGTCATGGTATCTACACTAACAATGACATGGAAAAAGTTATTCTTTAGTTTTCCATGGCAATTATCTGTACAAAAATGGCATGGGACAAAAGTTGTACTGCTAAGAATAAATCGATTTACCATCATGCACTATTTTTGTTTGGCATGGCAATAAATGGATTTACCATGGCAATAATCAAGAAGAAAAAAACAGAACCAGCACGTGCACTATTTTCTAGGCCTCTTTTATCTTTGTGGGCCTTCGACACTCAACACAATGCGATGGCCGAACCAGAGATTAGTTTGAATTTGGGCACTAGAACTATGTTTTTTTCATCAGCGGTTGGTGTTGTGTGACGAAACTAAAGAAACTGAAAGTGTACAAAACTAAGGAAACTGACATGATCCAAAAATTAAGCAACACGGAGTATAAAGCACATGATCCACAAATTTAAGCAAATCCTAGAGCACATGATCCACAAATTTAAGCAAATCCTAGAGCACATGATCCACAAATTTAAGCAAATCCTAGAGCACATGATCCACAAATTTAAGAAAATCCTAGAGCACATGATCCACAAATTTAACAAAATCCAAGAGCACATGACACCACACTAATAACATCTCTAAAGAGTGATGGCCAGCAAGTAAGCAAATCCTAGAGCAACCATACAAAAATAAAAATCTTAAAGCTATCAGATTCGCCTGCTTGTTCAATTGGATCATCTACTTCAATTGTTTGTTCATCTTCTTTAATTTCCCCTTCAGATCTGCATCCCCAACTGTCGGAGCAGCACTTTCAGAGACCAAATTTGTTGGTGCTGATGGCAGATTGAGCTCCCGGGTTGGGGCCCCATTGCGTTGAATCTGCTGAACATAGTCATCCAGCCATTCAAAATGTGTGCTTTTCTTCACGATCTGAAACGAAAACATAAACCCTAAATCCCAGATCCAAGGAAAAAGAATTAAAAGCAAATAGAATAAGAAATCAGAGAAAAATCATGAGATCTAACCTGCCCCTCTAGCTTGCTCTCGCATTTCACGAACTCGCCCCCATAGTTGCCATTTTTGACCACTGTAGGATCGAAAGTATGTCTAGACGGGGGTGATTAGACTGCTTGACCAATTAAAAGTTTTGCCTATACCAAGTTTTAGGGTTGACAGTTTTTAGCATTTCATGGCAACTCAAGTACACCCTACACATTCAAGTCTAAGAGTATATAGGAGCGGAAAGTAACAACAAGCATGTATACAAGGGATAGGGTAGGAAGATCAAACTCAATTGTAGACACGATGTTTTTTCCCGTGGTTCCGATAGGTGGTGCTATCATACATCCACGTTTACGGAGTCTTCAACCCACAGAGGGTAACGGTCGCGCGAGTCCATGGAGGGCTCCACCCAAAAGGGTCCACGAAGTAGCAACCTTGACTATTCCATACGGGTACCGTCCACAAAGGACTAGCCTCACTATGGGTAGATCTTCACGAAGTAGGCGATCTCCTTGCCCTTACAAACTTCTTGGTTCACTCCACAACACGAAGTAGGAGGCTCCCAAGCGACACCTAATCAATCTAGGAGGCACCACCCTCCAAAAGGTAATAGGCTCGGTAATGACAATGAACTCCTTGCTCTTGTGCTTCAAGATGATAGACTCCTCAACACACAATCTCTCTCACACAGGTTTGGCTTGGTAGAAGAGATGGTATTGGTGGAAACAACCTTGGCGAGGCTAGAAATCAAGATCCATATGATTGGAGTGGAAGATCTTGACCTCAACACAAGGGTAGGTGGTTCTCTCTCAGAAAATCTGATAGGATATGTATGGAATAGTTCTGAGTGCTTCTCTTTCGAGTAGGTGGCGGTGAAGGGGTATATATAGGCATCCCCAAAAATCCAACCATTACACACAAAATGACCAACTCGATGACACCGATGTGTTAATCTCGGTGGTGCTGAAGTGACCAAAAGGTGGCAACTTTTGAATCTCGGTAAGGCCGATATAGGAAACTCGGTTGCATTGATAAGGTGACCAACGATCAGATTTCCAATCTCGGTGACACCGATCAAACATTCTCGGTGGGACCGAAAATGTGAATTTGCGTAACAGAAAGTTGGCAACCTAAACTCGGTGGCACCGGTATAGAATCAGTTGCACTGAAGTGGCTAGGGTATGGCTTGAGTCTGTCTAGGTTCTGGAACCGGTGGCACCAAAGTGGGAAAGTTGGTTGCACCGATTTTGAGTGATAGGTATAGAACATACTTTGGTCGGAGAGTTTGTGGATGTTTTTGGCGACTATCACTTGTGCACGTTTGAGCATATTGTTCACCAACAAAACCTTACCCCCTTTTAATAGTATTGGCTTTCCTATGACTCAAAGTGATTTGTCACAAATATAAAATGTAGAGTCCTCTTGCTTGAAGCTTGGCCAACCTATTTCCTTGCATCTTGGGGTTTCTCCACAATCTCCTTTTGCCACTCCTATCATTGAACATTTCCTGAAATATAATTAGTCGAAACATTAGTTCAATGAATTATATGTTGTTATTCCAAAACCACTAAGGGAGCAAATGTGCTTTCAATCTCCCCCTTTTTGGTAATTTATGACAACATATAGATCAAAGCTTCGCCATATGATAAAATCAATGAAATTAATCGTTGCTTTGAGAGGGATGTGATAAGCAAGAGCTCCCCCTAAATTTGTGCATTATTTTGAATTTGCGTTTGAATGCAAATGCACAATCGATTAGGTATATGGGGCACTTCTTCCATGTCACATACAACTTGGTGGTGTGCAAGAATAATTAGAATGAATAACAAAGCACAACACAATCAAGCAAAGGTGAATGATCATCTCATGAGCTTAAGATGATAGGAAATAGTAGCATCACCCATAACATAGTAGCATAACACACATGTATCTCACATCAAACCAAAAGAACCGAATGCTTTGAAAATCAATAAAAAACAAATCGCTCTCTCGCTCGAAGCCTAAAGATCTATATACACTTCTCCCCCTTTGGCAACAAGTTACCAAAAAGTTCAAAGGCATATATCTAAACGTTCTTGGGCATATCTCCTCCGGTTGTTAATGAAGGAGTCGAGATGACAACGTCGGCGAAGATCTCTACAGATGTCGTGGATGGAGCTGGAGTGGTCACTGATGGAGCAGATGATGATGGAGCTGAAGGAGCTGGCAGAGTGGCTGATCTAGCCTGAGTGGTGAACTAAGTGCCTGGCCCTAGAGGTGATTCATCCTCCTCCTCCTCATCATCCTCATCTGAAGTAGAAGAGACCCGAGGGATGTTCACGGAGTCAACATCATGCTGAAGCTCTGTGACTATCTTAGTCAGCCCGTCCACCTTATCACTAAGGGTCTTGATTCTGGTCTCAAAGATCCTGACAAGACTGTTCTTGTTGTCCAGAATCCCCTTAATGTCCTTTTGCATGCCCTGAACTAATGTAATCAATAGATACATTTGCTCATTCTTGGATTGTGGGACTTGAGCACTAGTGGCTCTAGCTGCCTCTACCTCTGCCTGAGCTGCAGCTGAGGTGGGATGATCAGTATCCATCACCACAACATTGTCCTCAAGATCTGGCAGTAGGGGCAAATGTGGGTGATCTAGGGCAAAGATGCTCTTCTGCAGTTTTGAGTTTATGAGCATCTGGATGTAGGGTGCATAATAGCATGAACGCTTCTGATCAGCAGCAACCCTCTTGATTGTCTCTACAATCACGTCCATGACTCTGATCCTGGTGTGAGTGTCAAGGTGGATCAACATATTGATGGAGTGGCCTCGGATCATCTTGTCATCTCCTGACTTGGGCATCAGGCTATGCCTCAGAATGGTGTTGATAGTGGGGAGGCCAGCCTAGAGAAAGTAGATTGATCCTAGCTTGTGAGTCTTCACATTGGCAGCAGGGGTCTCCTTTTACATGTTAGCCATAGCATTGTGACTAGCCTTGGATTCTGAGTAGACATCCAGGTCACCATCCTGTGCTGCAGGAACTCCTAAGATATCAGCCCATTCTTCAACTGTTGGTTCGTATCTCGCACCTTCAGTCATCCACACAATTCTACCATCTCCGTAGAAGTGTGCAGTGGAGTAGAACTGCATGATCATTTCATCATTCCAGGCAGTGAATTCTCTACCAACGAACTCATCCAGACCTATGCAATGGAAGTTCTCCTAGACACTTGGAAAGTAGTCCTCATTCTCCTTGATGTACTTCCAATCAACGTAACGCATGTCACTAATAGCTTGACTCTTGTCAAAGAGCACAGTCTCATAGAAGTCCCATTGCTCCTTGGTATAGAACATGTAGTCCACAGTTGTTTTCTTCCTGTGGGCATAAGGTTCTATAGCTCTCCATGCCCTCAATCCCGAGTCCTTCCTCTTCTTCATGTCCTCAGCTAGTGGGTAGCTGGCATTCTGAACTAGAAGGTGTGGTCTGAGTTTCTTCAGTGTTGTCAAGTCATCCACATCATCAACTCTGGAAGCAGTTCCTTTGTCCTTCTTAGAAGCTGGAATCTGCCTAGTTGTCCTCTTAGGCTTCTCAGCAGCCTTCTTGGATGTGCTGGTCTTAGGCATAGCATCAGACATCAGTTTATTTGCCTTCTTCTTGGGAGTAGACTTTGTAGCTAGCTCAACCTCCTCTTCCTCAGCAGCAGCAGCTTCTTTTGGATCCTCAAACATGGAGGTAGGTCTGCCAGTTACATGAATGATCCTCTTTCTGGACTTCTTTTCCCCTGCCTTCTTAGGCATAGCTCTCTTGGGGATCTCAACAGACATTGTTGCTCTGGCAGTCTCATGAGCCTTGAAGGTAGAAGCTGGTGCATATATTTTGGTGACAACCCTTGTAGAGGAAGTAGCTTCAGTTGCAGCCTTCTTGGCAGCCTTCTCTTGCTTCTTAGCAAGAATCTCCTTAGGCACAAAGTCTGAATCTTCTTCATCTGAGTTCAACTTCTTCCTGGTTCTGGTGGCAGCCTTGGGCAACCCATGAGAGCTGGGGGTGCCTGGATCTGAGAATGAACTAGGCTATGGGCTTGTTCCAGAACTCATGTCTGATCCCTTCTCTGACCTGTTCTGACTGTCTTCTGAACTGGAGTCTGAAACTTCTTGGTTCACTCCACAACACGAAGTAGGAGGCTCCCAAGCAACACCTAACGAATCTAGGAGGCACCACCCTCCAAAAGGTAATATGCTCGGTAATGACGATGAACTCCTTGCTCTTGTGCTTCAAGATGATAGACTCCTCAACACCCAATATCTCTCCCACAGGTTTGGCTTGGTAGAAGAGATGGGATTGGTGGAAAGCAACTTGGGGAGGCTAGAAATCAAGATCCATATGATTGGAGTGGAAGATCTTGACCTCAACACAAGGGTAGGTGGCTCTCTCTCAGAAAATCTGATAGGATATGTATGGAATAGTTCTGAGTGCTTCTCTTTCGAGTAGGTGGTGGTGAAGGGGTATATATAGGCATCCCCAAAAGTCCAACCATTACACACAAAATGACCAACTCGGTGACACCAATGTGTTAATCTCGATGGTACCGAAGTGACCAAAAGGTGGCAACTTTTGAATCTCGGTAAGGCCGATATAGGAAACTCGGTTGCACCGATAAGGTGACCAACGGTCAGATTTCCAATCTCGGTGACGTCGATCCAACATTCTCGGTGGGACCGAAAATGTGAATTTGCGTAACAGAAAGTTGGCAACCTAAACTCGGTGGCACCGGTATGGAATCGGTTGCACCGAAGTGGCTAGGGTATGGCTTGAGTCTGTCTAGGTTCTGGAATCGGTGGCACCGAAGTGGGAAAGTTGGTTGCACCGATTTTGAGTGATAGGTATAGAACAGACTTTGGTGGGAGAGTTTGTGGATGTTTTTGGCGACTATCACTTATGCATGTTTGAGCATATTGTTAACCAACAAAACCTTACCCCCTTTTAATAGTATTGGCTTTCCTATGACTCAAAGTGATTTCTCACAAATATAAAATGCAGAGTCCTCTTGCTTGAAGCTTGGCCAACCTATTTCCTTGCATCTTGGGGTTTCTCCACAATCTCCTTTTGCCAATCCTATCATTGAACATTTCCTGAAATATACTTAGTGGAAACATTAGTTCAATGAATTATATGTTGTTATTAATTATCAAAACCACCAAGTGAGCAAGTGTGCTTTCAACCATGTGCGAAGTCAATCATACCAGTGGCACGCTGCGTGCGGAGTCAGGACATCGCTCCATGGGATGTGGATCATAGCTGGTCCACGAGGGGCGGGAGGCTGAAGTGGAGCTCAACATATCGCCCAAAGTCATCGGAGAAGAAGAAGCAGAGGAGTGGATCATGTCATCGTCGAAGAAGAAGAAGCAGAGTAGTGGCTCCTATCGTCGCCGTAGAATAAGCAGCAGAACAAAGGGGAGGCAAGGGTGGGCGAGCACAACCAATAACTCTCGCGGATCACCTCTCGCAGATCGCCCCACGATCCAACGATGCGGAGCCGTCCACGTGATCCAACGACGCGGAGGGCTGTCGCTGGGCGCTATGGTATGATCAGATGGCTGACCCTTAGCCGCGGGGTTTAGAGGGGTTTTGAGCTGGTCAACGGGGTTTCCAAGGCTTTGACTGAGCATAACTAATTTAAAAAATGAAACCTTTGTCGTTCGTCGTTTTATAAGACACACTAACAAGGAAAAATACTAAACTTGGTATACGGACATTTACAAAAAAAACTAGCTGGCACGATCAAGGTCAAATGAGCACCATTAATTTAAAAAAATTCAAAAAAATATAAAACTGGCGCATAATGTTGTCTTGTGTGACATGTTACAACCCAAAAATCATAAACTTTGTCTTTGGACATTTTCATGAAAAATCCGTCACACATATGAGCTATCATGCACAACATTTCATAGAGTGCAAGGAGAGGAGGTAGGGTTCCCTTCGGTTTTTGAAAATTTAAAAAAATCAAAAACATCACCAAAGCTTGATTTCAAAGTGAATAAGAAGGATCTGAACTTATTTTTCCATTTTCATAGTTTACACGTGTTTTTCATGGTTATCTAGTAAAGTATATTTTTCAAAAAATGTAAAAATATGAAGATTAATTCAATAAATAGTGATACTTTGAATCTAGGCTATATAAATTGAATAGGTGTTAATAATAAATATTTGGCTCATTTAGAGTAGGTCCAAAAAAGCTTGATTACAAATGGGGTTGTTTATCCTAGCTTGGGAGCTCATTTGGAGCACATTTCTCATGACTACAAGTTTTACCACGCAAAAGAGATCGAATTGATCACCTAATGTTTATAATAGTTCAACAACCTTTGCAACTCACACCACATGGCATTGGACTTCAAGTGTTGATTCAAATTCAAAGTTTTCCTAAAATTCAAATTTTGCATCAGTTTTGTATTCTACCTCAAAATTCACATCAAATTACAAATAGAATTATTACACCTTAGAAGTTTTCATAGTAGTTCAAATTGATGACAGAATCCTTATTACAAATCCTTAAATTTCAAAGTTTATGACTTGCATTCAAGTTCAAATTCAAATATTTCCCTTACTCCTTGTGTTCCGGGATGGGTTAACCGTCTTGCTCCTGGTTTCCCTAGCTGGGATATTTTGTGCTTTTGAAAGCTTAATCTTGTTGCTTCTGATCTTCACTTATGGTGGTGGCGGTTTTGTTGAGCTTTGACTGACCGAGCAAGTGATGACCAGTTGACGGCCATCTGTGGGTTCACTAATCCTTAAAGGAACTTCAGACAAAATAACTTCCTCCTCTCTTATAGCTTCAAAACCTTCATAAGCCATGGTTTAAAATTCTGCATCAGATGATGGTTCAACCGAAGTTTCTTCCTCTCTAGTTATTTTCTGTCATGTGCCTCCATCGATAAAAAAGATAACAAATACAAAAAAGTGAAAGGTTGCACACATACCAAGCTGCTACTTCAGTTGCTTCATTCTCCTCTATACTTGCTGCATTCTCCTCTGCTACTTCATTCTCCTCTAAACTTGTTGCATTCTCCTCGGCTACTGCATTCTCCTATGCATTTGCTGCTGACCATGGTTCCTCTTCTCCAAATGATGCATCAACTGGATTGGTACAAATCCTAACAATATACCCTAGGATACCACATTTTTTGCACTTACGCTATTTTTGACACGACCCTGTTCATCAGCTCATATCCTGTTTTTCCTTGGTCTTCCTGGTGGTCTAGTCAGTACAGGAGAATGGAGTTTGATCCCTAGGTCTACTATGTTCCATTGGTCTTTTCCCAAGAGTGCAGGCACATTTTCAGCATAAGCATCCCAAAATTTGGCAACAGAGAAATATTCAGAGCAATACTGATCAACTTCACCATCTTTACCTCCAATAACAGTCATGAGATGTAGGCCATGTATGCACGGCTTCCCGCGGATCTTCCATTGCCTACAATTGCATTCCTTAGTTGCAAGATTCATCGAATATCTCCATTCCCTATTTTTACTGTCACTGTATGTCACCTCAGCCTCGTATTCCGGCGGTTGAATGCATCTCATCCTTATTCCTCTTGCCTTGGCATGGAATGCCTTAATCAAAGACGGGAGCATAAGATGGCCAACATATTGTGTTTCTGCAATTCTTTTACGAAGAGCCATCTTTATCATGATCATCTACCTGATCTTATCAAATGCTTGCCACAACAAAAGCCCTTTCACTGACTTGAACTTTGCATTGAAACACTCACAGAGGTTACTGGTCACATCGTCTACTTTGCATATTTCACTGAATTTGCTTCTTAACCACACCTTTCCACGATGTTCATCCATGTACTCCTTCACCATAGGATTGTGAGCATACGACACTCTCAAATGGTGCTCATGCTTCCTCAAGTTGCATGTGTATGATGTTGGCCATAGGTTCTCATCATAAACTTTGCCTTTGAATTTCTTTTTAAAATTCCGCGCTAGGTGTCGCATACATTCCCTATGTTCCACTCACGGGAATAAAATTTCTACTGCACTAAACCCTTGCAAGCATCTGTGTGTATAACTAAACCTGAGGGTGTACCTATAATGTTGCACAACTGCCACAGAAACCAGAACCAACTCTCCTCGGACTCTATGTCCAACACACCAAATGCAACTCGGAATAGCCAGTTGTGTTCATCAACTGCAGAAGCTGCTGCTAGCTGTCCTCTCCATCTTCCATTCAAAGCAATTGCATCGACCTCCAAATAGGGCCTACAACCATTCGGAAACCCCTGCCAGCAAGCCTTGAAACAAACAAAAGCCCTCCTAAAGCACTCCTTATCCATTGTATTCCCTTTTAATTTGTACTGAACTATATGCTTGTCAATCTCTACAACACTCCCTGGACTAGCCGTCTCCACTTCAGCTTTGAAGGCGTAAAGCAACTGAAAACTCTCATTCCATGGACCATTAATCCTATCAATAGCCCTTTCCTTAGCATAGAAAATCTTCATGTAATGTATATTAATCTTGTACTTGTCAAATAGCTTCCCATGGAGTGTTGTTGGACCAATTGTTGGTGTTTCCCTCACCCAATCCAAGATTGCATCTACCACCCACCTAGTATTTGCAAGCTTCGGTTTGTCCTTTCCCCTTCCCCTCCAGGTGGACAAGTGTGCGGGTGTTTTTTTATCTGAAATAGAACAGTACACATGATCTGAATATAGAATGGATAAATAATCTGAAAAAAGATTCAGTTGTAATACCTAAATCAATTTTCTCTTTAGAATAGTGGATGCATGCAACCTCCACCTGCACCTATCATAAGGGCAATGAATAGTGAATCTGGTTGGCTCACTCCAATCAACCTCATAGGAGTTTTCAGTGAGAATGCAATATGTAGTCACTGCATTATGACAATCCACCATCGATTCGAATATGGTTCCTGGAGTAAGCTGAGCATTCTCCTTGTTCCACTCAATTGTTGGCATGTCCTCACCATCGTATTATTGTAAAACTAAGGAGTGGATGTTCTCCTCCCTCTCTTCATCGTCAGTGTCATCCAATCTAGCACGACTAGTAGGCTACTCTGGGTATTCATCTTCCATTGCCTGTTCACTGACAAAATTAGCGAGCCGACATGTTGTGGCTTTCAAAACCACTAGGTTTACTTGGTCTCGACCTACAAGGAGTGCAAGGACGCTCGCTATTAGCAGAGACAAATGATGTCTGAACACCCTTCCCCTTTAGGATATGTTGTTTGCGTGCCTGAAGCACACTGATATGGATTTTACAGAAACAGCTATCAGCATTCAAACTAGAAAGCAATTCCATATGATCATCACAAGTTAATGGGACAAATCTCTGCTCGGTACTATAGAAACATCTCGCTTCAACAACATCGGCAGGGCTCCACGGATACTCACAACAGAGTGCCCCACAGAAATCTGTTAGCGAAATGCTTGTTTCTACCACATTTGGATAGAAAAATCCAGAAATCAGATACGGTTTAGTTCCATGCAACTCGCTAATTTCCATTCTAACATCCAGCCGAAAAGTAAGTGCAGGATCAACCCTATTCTATCGAAATAAAGGGCGCAGTTAGGCCGAAAATTGTCAGAAAAATTGTACTTATTCACGCCAACGGTGGTCAAATACAACCTAATTTACGGATCTCCTAATCAATTTTGAGAGGAAAACGATGCTTACCGAGGTGGAATCCATGAACTATCCGCTTGTTATTCGACCCAATCATCTCCACGGTCGATGGGCCGGATGGTGTGCTCCCCCAACATCGCTTCCTAATCCTAGATGAGGAGAGAGGGTAGTGCGGCTGAGGCGGCACGACGGCGGTGGAGGGGGCGACGCAGAGGTGACTCGATCTTATTCAGGTTACACCAAGTGTTAGTTTCGTGGCCCCACTCGTTAGCACGTAACGGTCAAAATGTGGACAAGGCCCAAACTGGTCCCACTCGTCAGAGTTAACGGTCAGAGGCATTGACCCGACGGCAATGTCCGTTGTAAACTGTTCTGAGGATGTCGGGCAAGGGAGTGGGGAAAAGTGAGCAAAAGTTAAGAGTGTGGGGATGAATGAGTACAACTAAGGAACCAGGGGCACAAAAATAAAAATCCTATTGTTTAACGCCCCTAGCTAGGCATAACGCAATAGATCTAGGTATTGTCATCTTTGGTATGCAATCCCTCAATTGCACACTTCTAAACCCTAGGAGCTTCTTTGCTCTTATCAATAATAATGCTCCTAGGAAAGAAGTCAAGAGATTCACTTGTGGCAATAGGTTCGCTAACAATATTGATAAAGCTCGGGTGAATACTTATCATCTTAAGATCTTCATCCTCTATTCTAGAGGATCCACCCTTATTTTTAGGGACATAAACAAACTTGGCAATCTTAGAAGGAGGATAATTTGGAGTAGATTGAACCGAGGCAAAAGTCGAACCCAAGTTGGTAATAATGTCCTCTAGCTTGCCAATTCTAGAGGAATCTTGATCCAATTTTTCATTAACTATGGGTTCTTTTTCCCTAAGATTCTTTAAAGTAACTCCTACCCTAGATCCATATTGAGTAATCTGATTATGAATCTTTTTATCCAAGTTCTCAATAAACTCATGGCAGATGTCCGGGTGAACGGACTTGGATTCGAGGCCATCGCTAAGGTGATGGACGCAAAGGGATTGATTGGGACAAAGGAGACGGGTTTACCCAGGTTCGGCCCCTCAAGTAGAGGTAACAGCCTACGTCCTGCTTGTGTTTGTATTGCTTGGTGTATCGATTACAAGGGAGCAGATTGCTTAACCTAGTTCTCGATCCCTTGGTTCCTGTCTAAGTCACCCCGGGTCTCGCCCTTATATAGGAGGTCAAGACCACGGGTCATACAAGTCGTAACCGACTCTCACAATGTGTCCGAGTCTATCTCTACATTGTCTTGCCTTCCTGAGCAAGTTGTCTTCGGGCGCCTCACCCGCCCGGGTCTTTGTATCTTCCCCGTCCGGGCCACGTCTTGGCCCATCTTGGCAAGCCGGCCAACATCTTGGGCTTGAGTCTTCAAGGCCCATCCTTGGGCTGGTGTATGAGCCGCCAGGTGTGACCCGGAGCCTCCGGGGCGTGTCTCACCGCGGGATTATATCCCCAACATTAGGCCCCCAGGTTGATTTGAGCTTGCTCATTTCAGCCTCTTTCTTAACTAGCGGCGAGTCTCGCTTATGTCACCTGAAAGTAAGACGAAATGACCTGCCATGACGTCATATAAAATACGTCAAAAAGATCCTCTGACGACCACAATGAATCTTTCCCTTATTAAATGGACGGTCCGAGAATCGAGGCGTCCGCCTCAGTTAATCAACATCTGTCGCCTGGATTCTAGCGCCCATTTCCATCCTTGCCTATTAAATAGGACCGCGAAGGGTGGCATTTGTTTCCTCCCCACTTCGCTCTTCTTCATTCTTCTTCTGACGTTGTCGCTCTAGCGCACCTCGCTCTGGTGACATCTTCACGCCGTCGTCGTTGAGGCTGCTGCATCAACCTGCTCGCTCTAGAGTTCAACCCGCGTCTGCTACGCCATCTCCGGTAAGTTTTTCCCCTCCCCTGGATCTGTAGTTTTCGGTACGGTTTTCATGGAGTTCCTCCGCCGCTTAGAACACAAGCTTCTCCCCAATGTTAGCCATGCATAGCCCATAAAACTCAATGATATCCTTTTCTCCATTGCGGTATACTATAGGAAACTGATAGCAGCACTTCACAGATCTATAATTGCCCTGCTTGCCATCTTCAAAACTTCCGCTGGTTCGACAGTTCGTCGCTAGGTTTAAAATAAAACCATTTTTCTTTGTTTTGTAGATCCTCAACTGCATAGATATGTTGTGAAACCTGTTTTCCATACTTGACCAAATTTTGCTTCATCTTCTTATAAATTTGACCCGCCGTGAAATTCCGGCTCTCGTGCCGGCTCTTGGCAGCTTAACTTTCTAGAGTCTTAGATCTTTATCCGCCCTTAGCCGCCTGGCATGTTCTGACCCACCGCACATTGTTACCTTGCGCAGTGTTGAACCACAGCCATGTCTCGTGCATCCAACTCGTGCAACTAGGTCGGCTCTGCTATTACGGAAGAGTCTTTGACAGACTTTGTAAATGCGGGGACCCTTCCAGCCAAAAGTGTTATTCATTGGCGGGATCTGGGCAATGAATTGAAGCCCCGTCCTTAGGAGGGTGAGGTAGTCATATTTAAAGATCACCTCGTGCGCGGGTTTAGCCCACCCGGCTCAAAGTTCTTCTAGGATGTCCTTCACTTTTTCAAACTGCACCCTCAAGACCTTGCCCCCAATTCTGTCTCCAACATATGCAACTTCCAAATACTCAGTGAGGTCTATTTGCAAGAGGAACCATCCGTGGATTTATTCCACGAGTTCTTTTATGCAAATCGTCGGACAGAGGTGAAGGCTGGCCCAAGCTTAGAGCTTGGTGGAATTTCCATTCATAGGCGGCGGGACATAACTTTCCCGGCTCTTCAATTGCTAAGCCATCCTAAAGATTGGAACAAAACTTGGTTTTACTGTAAAGTTACCTCCCCCGAAGGAGAGCATCCCCTGCCTGGTTATCATCCATCCCAGCTCAAAACAACATCTGAACTCCCTGGCCGGCTATCAGATTCTAAGCGTGCACAGTACGCTCCGGCTCACGCGAAGATCAAAGCTCTTATGGCCAACGGACTGACAGGCCTGGACTTAACTCGTTGCTGGATTTCTTGGAGGGTCATGCCTCTGAGTCGGTGAAGCCGTCTCATGCATGAATACACGGGCCAACCTGATGCCCCCCTCTGCTTTAACTCGACGAAGTTATCAGAGGATACTATCATAGCTGTCATCAAGAGCCTCGTCCATGAGTCTTCAGAAGCTTGCGGTGCCATCGAGTTAGCACCTTTCTGTGCCACGAACCAGGCTCCAGACGTAAGGGTGGCTCTTAGTATTCTCTTCTCTGTATTAGCTATATTTTGGCAATCTCTTCACCTTTTGTCGGCTTATATTTTCAGGCTAATTCCGATTTCTAGAAGAAGAAATACGTTCCTCCTCCGAAGAAGTGAAAGAATAAAACCACGAGCCGGAGGAAGAAAACCACACCTCAAGAAGAGACGGAAGAATAGCCGGAATCTGACGACTCAGAGGTATAACTTTACTCTCTTTGCTGCCACTTTATTCACCTTATTGACAACAATTATTCACAGGATGAGACAGAGACAAGCCACACCAACGCTCCTAAGGTAACTTATGTTTCGTCCGACTCAGACTATTTTGTACCCCAGAAGATACGACGGGTCGTTCGAAAAGTCCCACTTTCTCATCCTCTTGCTTACTTAGACCCCCAATTTCTTTTGAAAAAGCAACAGCAAATCTCCCGACACAGACCCAGAGCGCCGACTCTACCGTTCTCATGGCCGGGTTATCTAACTCTCTGGCTCAGAAGAAACGTCCGGCTGAGGTATCTATTACACTTTGCTTTATTTTACCGATATTTCCTTTGTAATTCGAAATTGCCTTATATTTCTTGCACTGCTTTTCAGGAATCACCTCCTTCGTCTGGCGACTCTACGGCAACTGCTCTGCCGCCTCCAAAGATTAACCCGTTGTATGTGTTTTTCAGGCATTACATCCGAGTCTTTGGTGGTTGTAAACTTTGGGCTCTAACCTTTGTGCTCTTTAGGGCTCAAGCCAAGCGAAGGAAAACCAACAAGTCCTCCCCTCGCCCTAATGCTCAAGAATCTGAGCCCGCCAAGCCGGATGCTCCCATGCCGGATGTTGAACCCTCGGAGGCTTCCAAAGAGGCGCCTGACGATATAATTCCTGAGAGTCCTCCGAGGGACCATTCCAAGCCGCCAAGCCCTGCAAAGGTTGCTGATGAAACAACTACTCTGGACGTCCTTATTACTGGCGCCGGCTTCCACTCTCCTCAACCTAAGCATAGTGAGATGACTGAAACCTCCAAGAAGCTGGATTTTGAGCTCCCCATGCTAGAGAAGTTGACAACTGATGAACTTCATGTTGGTTATTTGAACCGCCTCTCTACAAGCCGGGACCTGGACCTTAAGCTTGTCAATTTGATGAATAAGAAATATGAGGTATTCCCACTTTCCATATACCATTACGTAGCTCCCAAGAGCCGGGTTAACATTAGGTGATGATAATCCGGGTCTTCAAAACTTGATAGAAGTAGAAATGCTTAGCCAGTAGGCCTCAACTTCTTTAGAAGTAAACGCAAATCATTGTTTGTAGCCCCCAAGGGTCGGCTCAAATTTTATAACATTGAGACGAAGCTTTATTGAAGGTAGTTAATAGAGCCAATTGTAGCCCCCAAGGGCCGGCTCAATCTTGTTAGAGTTGAGTCGGATCTTTCATTGTAAACAACTTGAAAAGCCAGCCTGTAGCCCCCAAGTTTCGGGTTAAGTTGAGAAAGATAATCCGGAACTGCATTGTAATCTTGGAGATCAAATAGACATTAGCCCCCAAGTGTCAAACATATTGCTTGCAATCTGCTTGAGACTTGCCTAATATTCATTATCTAGAAAATTCCCTCCTGTCGACTCATTCCGTATTTTGATATGTCACAGGAAGCTTTAAACGAAGCCGGGTCAGAAGTAGCCGGCTTAAAAAATAATCTAGCCATGCAGCAAGACGCCTGAAGCGAGGCTGATGAACAGTGTCGGCTCCTTTCCGAAGAACTGACTAAGATCAAAGCCGACTTTGCTGCTTTCAAAGAATCTGCTGAAACTGAACAAGACGCCCTGACTCAACGAGTGGATGATGCTGACCAGCGGTTGGTAATTGTGTCAGATGAGTTGCAATCTTTGAAGCGCCATATCAGAAAGATGTCAGCCACCATATTTGGTAAGTATTTAACAACTTAAACCAAATTGTGTATGTGTACTTGTATTGGCGACTTATGACGAAGAGTCCATCTTATGCAGGTCCAAAGAGCCACCAACTCGCTTTTGACAGCTTGCTGCCCCTGAAAGCTATTTATACTCTGACGAAACAGATTTATTGTGGAGTTGTCTACACGATAAAGGCTGTGCTCTACAAGGATACCACCCCTTCAACTATGAAAGGGGTCATAGAACTATTCTCCACCCTGCCAAAACAGATTGTAGAGCTTAAAAAATCAACCGCCCGCCAGGGAGCTATTGCAGCTATAAGCCGGGCATTGGCATTTTCTCCTGAGTTAACCCTTGAAGACATGATGGATGGATTTCCATCCAAAAAAGATGACGGCTCAAAATTCAGTGATGCTGATTATGCCAACTGTGTGAAGGCTTCCAAGATTCTCGCCTCCATGTTAGCTGAAGAGGTGAACTTATCAACTTATCAAGCGACTTATGATGCTGATTAGAAGAGAATTCGCGGCCCCCTCTTTGAAGCCAAGGATCTGACACCCACCCGCAGTAAGCACCTTTTTGCTTCTAAACTTGACCCGTCCCCCTCTTTGAAGAGGGAAAATTTGCAGCTTTAACCCACTACAACTGGGACTTGAACAATCTTCAGATCAAGGAGGTCGAAGATCCGGAGCAGGGTGACCCGCGAGCCAGCTAATGGAGTTGTGAACGCCATTCATAAGCCGGCTCTTGTGACCCGCCATGAGCGGTGTAAAACACTTTGAAATATTTTTGGGCTCTACAAAGAGCATATGTAATGGGCTTGTAGTAACTTTGCCTTTGCCTGAACTGTGCCATCGTGCACATGTTTGAATAGTCCGGCTTAATACCTAACATCTTCCTTGCACTTCACATTGGATGCTTTGCCAACTCTTGGCGGTTTAATTTACCTGCAAGAATAGATGTATGTTGACATTGTTAGGAGGGCGGCCTAAGATAGCATAACCCAAAGATGATGTATCTTCCTAACATGTTTTCCAAAAACAACTCATGTGCCGGTTCGACTGGGTTGACTCGCCACTTAAAACTCCTTAACAGTACAGGGTCTCTGTGGAGATTGGTTGTTAAGTTTTTGAACCGGCTCAAGGTCTCTAAGCGAGATTAACTGAAAGGAAGTGTGACATCCCAGAAGAGACACGGCAGGGCATGAGTACCCTGATAGCCCAAAAACTGCCTCTCACGTGACATAAATTCGTCGTTTTAACCTTAAACAGTACAGGGTCCTCAAGGACTAACTGTCTAAGAGTACGAACAGACCACATAGCAGAGAGTCAGCAGTAAGTGGGAGAGTTTATCCTTGCTTTCTGTAAGCCGGCCCTCACGTGACAAGAGCCGTCATTTTAACCTTAACCAGTACAAGGTCTCTGTGGAGGTTGGCCGTCAATTGCTTTGATCCGGCTCAGGGTCTCTAGGCGAGACTAACTGGTAAGAGTTCAGCGGGTCACCTAGTGGAGTAGCATCAGCTTACAGGCAGGTTTAACCCTGTTTGTCTTAAGAGCCAATCAAGAGGGCGTGTAAGCTACACCCGGTGGGTGGGAAGCCCCCAAGTGACCTTTGTTGATGGAATCAACTGTTTGTCTTAAGAGCCGATCGATAGGGTTTGATAAGCTACACCCGGAGGGTGGAAAGCCCCCTGGACGATCATGTTGACGGAGTCAACTTTTTTGGCTTGAGAGCCGACCGATAGGGTTTGATAAGCTACACACGGAGGGTGGGAAGCCCCTTGGACGATCATGTTGACGGAGTCAACTTTTTTGGCTTGAGAGCCGACCAATAGGGTTTGATAAGCTACACCCGTAGGGTGGGAAGCCCCCTGGACGATCATGTTGGATCTTTCTTGCATAGATGAAGATATGCAAAACGGTAGAGGCCCTGGCTTGCAGGGATGCCAACTTTATTCATATATAAATATGATATGTACAATGATAGTGTACAATATTGAGTCTCAACAACTAAGGTGTAGTAGGGCCGTAGATGTGCTATGTTCCACGGCCGGCGGGTCTCCTGCCCCGAGGTATCTGAATCATCTCGGATGTCAATGAGGTAATACGACCCGTTGTTGAGATTTCTGCTGACCACGAAAGGTCCTTCCCATGGAGGAGACAATTTATGCATATTTTTCTGGTCTAGAATCAATCGCAACACTAAGTCGCCTTCTTGAAACGTTCGGGTCTTAACTCTGCGGCTATGATAGCGGCACAAGTCTTGCTGATAAATCGCCGAACGAGCCGCTGCCAGATCACGCTCCTCCTCCAGGGCATCCAACGCGTCTTGACACACCGTCTCATTATCCGTCTCAACATAAGCCGCCACTTGTGGCGAGTCATGCTGGATATCACTTGGTAATACGGCCTCTATACCGTAAACCATGAAGAAAGGTGTATAACCCGTTGATCTGTTGGGGGTAGTCCTGATGCTCCATAAGACTGACGGCAATTCCTCCACCCAACAACCCGGCGTTCGCTGTAAAGAAACCAAAAGCCGGGGCTTGATACCTCTCAGGATTTCTTGGTTAGCATGCTCCGCCTGACCGTTGGATTGTGGATGAGCAACTGCAGAAACATCAAGCCGGATGTGCTCAGTATCACAGAATGTTTTCATAGCCCCCCTGGATAGGTTCATGCCATTGTCCGTGATGATACTGTGAGGGTAACCAAAACGTTAGATCAGCTTCTTAATAAACTGAACCGCCGTAGACGCGTCGCACTTGCTGACCGGCTCAGCCTCTACCCATTTGGTAAACTTGTCAACCGCCACCAAGAGGTGGGTCTTTTTGTCTTTGGATCTCTTGAAAGGCC
Organism: Hordeum marinum; assembly: GCA_022496015.1. Classification (NCBI taxonomy): domain Eukaryota; kingdom Viridiplantae; phylum Streptophyta; class Magnoliopsida; order Poales; family Poaceae; genus Hordeum; species Hordeum marinum. The sequence continues at coordinate 117,146,227 of CM039678.1, forward strand.
CAACCATATTGAGCCCCCAGACTACAAACGGCCAAGTGATGGAATCATGCGCAATTCTTGAGACGAAACATGAGCATGTCGGCCAAACTTTTGACAATCGTCGCACTTGTGGACCAGATCCTCTACATCCTTGTGAGCCGTCAACCAGAAGGAACCATGCCTAAAGGCCTTGGGCACCAGAGATCTTGAGTCGGCGTGATGTCCACAATCACCGACATGAATTTCCTGCAAGATTTCCTTGCCCTCCTCGGGTGAAACACAACGTTGAAACACGCCGGTGACGCTGCACTTATGTAACTCGCCGTTGACTATCGTCATAGACTTTGACCGCCAGGTGACCTGTCTGGCCAGATTTTCATCAGCAGGTAACTCGCCCCGAGTCAAGTACGCCAAGTAAGGCACAGTACAATTTGGAATAGCATGTAGAGTCGCCACCAGTTGTCCCTCCGGGTCAAGAATAGCCAAATCTTCCGCTGAGGGTAACTTGACTGACGGGTGATGTAAGACGTCCAGAAAGACATTAGGCGGCATCGGCTTTCATTGAGAGCCTAACCTTGACAGGGCGTCAGCCGCCTCATTCCTACGACGATCAATATGATCCACTTGATAACCCTTGAAATGACCAGCTATGGTATCCACCGCCTGACGATAAGCCACCATCCGCGGATCCTTGGAGTTCCAAGTGCCTAAAACTTGTTGACCTACAAGATCTGAGTCGCCGAGGCACCTAACCCGGCTTAAATTCATCTCCTTAGCCACCCTGAGGCCATGAAGCAAGGCTTCATGCTCAGCTGCATTGTTAGTACAAGGGAGCATCAGTTGTAGCACATAACAGAACTTGTCACCTTTGGGGGAGGTTAAGACAACTCCTGCCCCTGATCCTTCCAGTTGCCTGGACCCATCAAATTGTATTGTCCAGTATGTGTTATCCAGCTTTTCTTCGGGTGCTTGACACTTTGTCCAGTCGTTTATGAAATCCACAAGGGCTTGAGACTTGACAGCCGTACGGGGTACATATTTCAGATTGAGAGGTCCCAGCTCCAATGCCCACTTAGCAATTCTGCAAGTGGCTTCTCCGATTTGAATTATACCCCCCAACGGGGCAGAGCTGACCATGGTGATCTGGTGCCCTAAGAAGTAGTGCTTTAGCTTACGGTTAGCCATGAACACCCCATATACTAGCTTTTGCCAATGTGGATACCTCTTCTTGGACTCTGTCAGGACCTCACTGATATAATAAATCGGCCTCTGAACCGGATATTCCTTCCCTGCCTCCTTGCGCTCGACCACGATTGCAGCGCGGACAGCCCTGTTGTTAGCCGCCATGTACAAGAGCAAGGGTTCTTTCTCAGCTAGAGCGGCTAAGACCGGCGGCTCAGTGAGCTGCTTCTTGAGTGCCTCAAACGCTTCACCCGCCATCGTACTCTAGACAAAATTGTCTATCTTTTTCATCATTTGATATAAAGGGATGGCTTTCTCACAAAGGTGGCTTATAAACCGGCTCAATGCGGCGATCCGCCCTGCCAGGCGTTGAACATCATTGATACAAGCCGGCTCAGCCAGGGAGGTGATAGCCTTGATCTTATCCGGGTTAGCTTCAATACCACGCTCAGAGACTAGAAATCCTAAGAGCTTGCCAGCCGGAACACCAAAGACACCTTTGCCAGGTTAAGCATCATCTTATAGATCCGTAGATTGTCAAAGGTTTCCTTTAAGTTGTCAAGTAGAGTCTCCTTCTTCCTTGACTTGATCACAATGTCATCCACATAAGCATGAACGTTGCGCCCAATTTGGTTGTGAAGACAATTCTGCACACAACGTTGATAAGTCGCCTGGGCACTCTTGAGCCCAAAAGGCATAGATACGTAGCAGAAGGCCCCAAAAGGTGTGATGAAAGCCGTCTTCTCTTGGTCCTTAACCGCCATCTTGATCTGACGATGTCCCGAATAAGCATCCAGGAAGCATAAACTTTCACAACCCGCCGTAGCATCAAAGATTTGATCAATAGGAGGGAGAGAAAAATTATCAGCCGGACAGGCCTTGTTAAGATCTGTATAGTCCACACACATACGCCATGTGTCGTTCTTCTTGAGCACAAGCACTGGGTTAGCAAGCCACTCCGGATGAAAGACCTCGACGATGAAACCCGCCGCCAAAAGCCGGCCGACCTCTTCCCCGATGGCCTTGCGTCTCTCCTCGTTGAATCGCCATAAAAATTGCTTGACAGGTTTAAACTTAGGATCCACATTAAGGTGGTGCTCAGCAAACTCTCTCGGTACACCTGGCATGTCAGAGGGCTTCCATGCGAAGATGTCCCGATTCTCATTGATGAAATCAATGAGCGCGCATTCCTATTTGGGATCCATATTGACCCTAATAGTGAACTGTTGAGATGAGTCACCCGGAGTAAGATCCATCGCCTTGGTATCATCTGCCGAAAATTTGAGGGGCGGCTCAACCTCTGTCGTAGCTTTTTTAGCAGGGTCATGTCCTCCGGGTCAACATTTTCCTTATAGAACTTGAGCTCTGCCTCAGCACAACTAGATTCCGCGTAAGCCGCGTCCCCTTCTTCGCACTCAATAGCCGTATTCCGATCACCATGAACAGTAATCGTACCTTTTAACCCAAGCATCTTGAGTTGTAAGTAGACATAACAGGGCCTAGCCATGAACTTGGCGTAAGCCGACCGCCCAAATAATGCATGATAAGGGCTTTTGATCTTGACTACTGCAAACCACAAGGACTCCAACCTGTAGTTGTACTCGTCACCAAAGTCAACTTCCAAAGAAATCCTACCCACTCGGTAAGCTGACTTGCCCGGCACTACACCATGAAAAACTATCGATGAGGGCTTAAGGTCATTATCAAGCAGCTTCATCCGCCGGAAGGTGTCATAATATAGGATATTGATGCTGCTACCACCATCCATAAGTACCTTATTCACCATATATCCTCCCACTTGGGGGGCAACTACCAGGCCCAGCCGCCCCGGGTCATCAACACGCAGCGGGTGATCTTCTCGGCTCCATGTTATGTCATACTCAGACGACTTCAAGTATTGCGGTAGAGTCGGCGCGATTGCGTTAACCGCCCACTAGCGCAACTTCTGATCCCTCTTGTTAAGGTAGTCGTAAAAACATGATACTGTCTCATACTGAGCTGCTTTGGATTACTCTGATACCCAGACTAATTATGCTGCTGCTGATTGTTGCTACCAGAGTGTTGATGATGTCCTCCTTAGTTGCCTTGGCCATAATGACCGGATCTTGAGCCGCCGTATCCAAACCCGGTTCCTGACCCGCCTGGTCCTGAGCCACCGGGCGGGCCACCACCATTGTTGTTGTGTTGATGCATGTTGTAGTTCTTAAAGTTCTGCATGATGTGGCAATTACCCCATGTGTGACCCGCAGGTCTATCGGCCGGCTGTGCTCCAGACAAGATTTATTGAGCATTTCCTCCAAATTGAAAGGAGTCTTATTTTTGTTAAAAGGCGGTCTAAACTTCCCATTGCCCTTAGGACGGTTATGGCTGGTGCTGGCATTGGCCACCAATTCTAACCCGCCATACGGGTTCTTCTGCTTGCCTTGGTTACCATTACCTGTCGCACCCTTGCAATGATTGTTCTTTTTACCTTGGCCAGTCTTCTCCTCATTAGAACCTGGATCCTTCGTATTATCAAAGTCGGCGTATTTAGTGAGAGCCGTCATGAGCTCCCCCATATCCTGACACATACGTTTAAGCTGACCAAGCTTCTGCTTCAAAGGTAAAAAATGGCAATTATTTTCTAGGATCAGAACCGCTTGAGCCGCTATGATCTGCTCAGACGAGTGGATGATAGTTGAAACCCGCCGGACCCAATGATGAGCCGACTCATTTTCCTATTGCACACAATGATCTAGATCCATGATCATCATGGGCTGCTTGCACGTTCCTTGAAAAAAAAATTGATGAATTTCGCCTTTAACTCGGCCCAAGAATTGATTGTATTGGGTGGCAAACCCTTCAACCACGTGCGAGCCGGCCCTTCAAGCATCATGATGAAATACTTGGCACACACCGCGTCATTGACATCCAACATCTCCATAGCTAGCTCATAGCTTTCGATCCAGGCCTCCGGAGGTAAGTCGGCAGTGTCATTCGGGACCTTGCGAGGTCCTTTGAAATATTTGGCAGCCGCTCGTTCCGTAGAGCTGGTACCAAATACGGCACTCCCACGGCCCTGGTGGTCACTCCCACTCCCACTGAGATGAAGGGTGCAGGCTCCTAGTGAGCCGCCACTGCCAAAGGCACCGCCTCTTGCTGGTTTCTTGCCTGGTCTACGAGCGCATATTCATCTAGAGCCGCCTGATCATCCCCTGGAGGGCCCCGGTGTCAACTGCTGCTAGAAACCGTCGGCGACTCATAGCACCGGCTAAAGCTATGGCTGGGGAGGGGGTTGAGTGAACGCGACTCCACCTATAAGCATATTTCTCCTGCTGGGCCATCGCCGTCTGAAGGTATCCAATGGCGTTCCGTACCTCTTTTGCAAAGGGTGCCTCATCAGGAATAGGGATCGTTTCGAGCCGGGTTGCTGCCGCGACCATATTCTCCGCCGGGTTGGAATAATGACCCACCGGTGTTGGAAAAACCACTGGTGAGGCCTGGTTTCGTCGAGGCGGGTTAAGCTATTGTCGAGCCATCGGCCGACTTCCAGGCGCATCCACTTCCCATCCCATTCCTGGCATGTTAAATAGATTCCTAGCCTCATACTGTTCTGGTAAGCGGGATTGATGCCTCATCCACTGCACTGCAGCTGCTGACTGCTGCTCTAGCTCAAGGCGGAAAGCATCTGTTTTAAGGTGCTCTGCCTCCACATCCATCTGAGCTTTTAACTCCCCAATCCTTTGCTGCACCTCCGCCATCCGGTCCTTAAGTCTTGTGGTCTCCAAGTTTCGGGCGGCTTGATTATCTGGTGTGACTTTGGTGGTCATCAGGGTTGCGAGCTCATTCATCAGATCCAGAAGAACTTGAGATAGTGGTGGCGGGTCAGCCCCCCTGTCTGCTGCTCCGGCGGCCGTGCTGCTCGTGCCTGGCGCTGACCCCACCATGAACACGGCCGTATGAACTGGCGACCTGTGATCGTCTAGCTCAGAGTGCTTCGACTCAGGGTAAGGCTCGTCGTAGCCCCCGAGCCCGCCATTGTGAAGCTGGTAGATTGGCTCTGCTTCTCCGCTCGAAGATCCTCCTCTGAATAGATGAGAATATCCTGCGACATAGAAGCTTCAAGATCCATACCCTGAGTAAAGCCCACAAAGACGTGCTTCTGACCCGGGTTAACATGGGCGGGTCACACATATTGGGCGGGTTGTACGCGCCAAGCCGGCTCGACGATGTTGGTGCAGATGTCCGGCCCGGGTGTAGATCTGTCAACTTTGCCGATGAAGACGTGGATTCCACCGAACGGAACCTGAAATCCATATTCAACAGAGTCAGCCTCAGGACCCCAGCTGGCGTCGGCGATGTAGGGCGGCCGCGGTGAGTCTTGCTCATCCTTCCGACACGTATCCCTCGAACCCTGGGAGAGAGCCCTTTGAGAACTCAACACCATCGAGCGCTGGCCCGAGAGCCCTTTGAGAACTCAACACCACCGAGTGCTGACCCCACGATGGGCGCCAACTGTCGTGGTTTTGTCACGGCAGATGTCCGGGTGAACGGACTTGGATTCGAGGCCATCGCTAAGGTGATGGACTCAAAGGGGTTGACTGGGATGAAGGAGACAGGTTTACCAAGGTTTGGCCCCTCAAGTAGAGGTAACAGCCTATGTCCTGCTTGTGTTTGTATTGCTTGGTGTATCGATTACAAGGGAGCACATCGCTTGACCTAGTTCTCGATCCGTTGGTTCCTGTCTAAATCGCCCCGGGTCTCGCCCTTATATAGGAGGTCAATACCATGGGTCATACAAGTTGTAACCGACTCTCACAATGTGTCCGAGTCTATCTCTACATTGCCTTGCCTTCCTGAGTAAGTTGTCTTCGGGCAGCTCACCCACTCGGGTCTTCGTATCTTCTCCATTCGGTCCATGTCTTGGCCCATGTTGGCAAGCCGGCCAACGTCTTGGGCTTGAGTCTTCAAGGCCCATCCTTGGGCTGGTGTATGAGCCACCAGGTGTGACCCGGAGCCTCCGAGGCGGGTCTCACCGCGGGGTTATATCCCCAACAAACTTTATTTTCAATAATATGAAGCATTCGCATCACATGTTCCAAAATTAAGATTGTCTATTAACCATGAGTAGGGGTGAACCTACAAGATTTATCGTAGCACTATAAGAATCAAAGGCATGGCTTCCCAAGAAATTTCCTCCCATAATGGTATCCAAAACATATCTATTCCAAGGAGAAACACCCACATAAAAATTGTGAAGGAGAACGGTAGTAGATTGCTTACGAGTAGATCTATTTTAAGCATTGCAAATTCTATACCAAGCATCTTTTAAGTTTTCTCCCTCCCTTTGCTTAAAATTAATAACTTCACTCTCGGTAGTACTAACGATAGTAGTAAGGCTAGCCATGAGTTCAAGCGATCTAACACACGAGCAAACAAAAAGCAAACAAAAAGACAAACGGAAGAAGGGCGAATAAAAAGGCAAATCTTTTTGGTTTTTCTGAAAATCATTTTAGAAGTGGGGGAGAGGAAAACAAGAGGCAAATGGAAAACAATGTAAATTCAAGAGATGATTTTGTGATGGGTACTTGGTAGGCTTGATGTGTATCCTCCTTGGCAACGATGCCAGAAATCCTTCTTGCTACTTCTTGAGCTTGCATTGGTTTTCCCTTGAAGAGGAAAGGGTGATGCGGCAAAGTAGATAAGTATTTCCCTCAGTTGTTGATAACCAAGGTATCAATCCAGTGGGAGGAACAAGCAAGGCCCCAATTTATGCACCTTCACAAACAATCAAACACTTGCACCCAACGCTATAAAAGGGGTTGTCAATCCCTTCACGGTTACTTGCAAGATGAGATCTTATAGAGATATATATAAAAGATTGCTAGAAGTAAAAGTACATAAAAATTGCAGCAAGGTATTTTTGGTTTATAGATCTGAAAATATATTATGGAAAATAGACCCGGGGGCCATAAGTTTCACTAGAGGCTTCTCTCTTGAAGGAAAATAATACGGTGGGTGAAAAAATTACTATCGAGCAATTGATAGAAAAGCGCATACTTATGACGATATCCAAGGCAATGATTATGCATATAGGCATCACGTCCGTTTCAAGTAGACCGAAATGATTCTGCATCTATTACTATTACTCCACACATCGACCAACTCCCGCCTGCATCTAGAGTATTAATTTCATGAAGAACAAAGTAACGCATTAACTAAGATGACATGATGTAGAGGGATAAACTCGAGCAATATGATGAAAACCCCATCCTTTTATCCTTGATGGAAATAATACAAATACGTGCCTCACTACCCCTAATATGTCACTGGGTTGGAATACCGCAAGATTGAGCCCAAAACTAAGCACTTCTCCCATTGCAAGAATTACCAATCTAGTTTGCCAAACCAAACCAATAACTCGAAGAGACTTGCAAAGATATGAAATCATGCATATAGGAATTTAGAGAAGATTCAAATAATATTCATAGATAATCTGATCATAAACCCACAATTCATTGGATCTCGACAAACACACCGCAAAAGAGTATTGCTCCCTCCATTCCCTTATACAAGGCCACTATGGAAAATAAATTTTGCATCTATATAAGGCCACTAACATTAATCGAGGCAAAAATTAATGGTGTTTCCTCATAGTAGCAACTTATTTAATACTTGCATGCATGTAGTCATAATGACATTTAGCTACTTTCCTCTCATTCCTTCCTTGCATGCATCATATTAATGATCCCAGTTAACAAGAAGAAAAGTTGGCTTCCAAAACACTCATTAAATTTTACCTTGGTACCTGTAATATGAGTTTGTGGCCTTGTATAAGGGAATGGAGGGAGTGCATCGGATAGATTCCCATGAAGACCATGGAGAACATGGTATTAAAGAACATAGAGAGAGAAGAATCCATCTAGCTACTAGATATGGACCCGTAGGTCTGTGGTGAACTACTCACGCATCATCGGAAGGGAAATGGAGTTGATGTAGATGCCCTCCATGATCGAATCCCCCTTCGACAGATTACCAGAAAAGGCAAGATTGGATCTCTCGAGAACGAAGGCTTCCGGCGGTGGAAAATTATTATCGTGGCTCTTTTTGGTATTGGGGGAATATTTCTAAATTTATAGGTGGAAGATATGGCTTGGAGGAGCTACGCGGGGGGGGGGGACAAGCCAGGGGGTGCCTGGGTGTCTTGTGGCCCACCCGTAGACCTTTTGGCCTCTTCTCGAAGTCTCGTAGGTTCCTTCTGGTCCAACAAAAATCATCATACAATATTATTCCGTTTGGAATCTGTTTGATATTCCTTTTCTGCAATACTCAAAAACAAGGAAAAATAGAAACTGGCACTAGGCACTAGGTTAATAGGTTAGTCCCAAAAATAATATAAAATAGCATATTAATGCATATAAAACATTCAAAACATATAATATAATAGCATGGAATAACAAAAAATTATAGATACGTTGGAGACATATCAACACCCAAGATCTATGTATGGAGATGTATATCTACGAGTGGGAGTAGATCCACATACGCTTGTAGATCGCTAAGCGGGAAGCATTAAGAGACGCGGTTGGTGTACTCGTACGTCTTCGCGATCCAATCACGATCCATCACGATCTAGCGCCGAACGGACGACACCTCCGTGTTCAGCACACGTACATCTTGATGACGTTTCCTCCTCCTCGATCTAGCAAGCAAGGTTGGAGTAGTAGATGAGTTCTCCGGCTACACGACGGCATGGCAGCGATGGTGGTGGAGTTGTCTCGGCAATGCTTCACCAAGCGCTACCGCGGCACGAATGAGGGAGAAACCAATCTAGAGGGAGAGGGAGGGCTGCGCGGTGGCTTGTGTGCTATTGCTCTCACTTTCCTCTCATATATATAGGGGAGGAGAGGGGGTTGACCGCCCTAGGGTTTCCCCTAGGGTTAGGGGTGATGGACAAGGGCTGCCTTGGCCCCCAAGGAAGGGGTTACGACCACCCTTGGGCCAGGCAAGCCCTTGGCTGCATGTGCCTTAGATGGGAGGGGAAGCCAACCCACCAGGGCTGGTGCACCCCCTCGCACAGCACATGGGGGCCTCCAGGGCAGATGGACCCACCTGGTGGACCCCCGAAACACTTCCGACATCTCCGTCACAAAACAGGTAAGTCCCAGAACTTATTCGGAACTCGAACACCAACTTCCCATATATCAATCTTTACCTACGAAGCATTCCGGAACTCCTCGTGACGTCTGGGATCACATCCGGGACTCCAAACAACTTTTAGTCACCATCATACATAACTCATTAATACCAAATCGTCACCAAACATTAAGTGTGCGGACCCTGCGGGTTCGAGAATGATGCACACATGACCAAGACACTCTCTGGCCAATAACCAATAGCGGGACCTGGATGCCCATATTGCTTCCTACATATTCCACAAAGATCTTTATCGGTCGAACCACGATGTCAAGGATTCAATATATCCCGTATGCAGTTCCCTTTGTCTATTGGTATGTTACTTGCCCAAGATTCGATCAATGTTATCTCCATACCTAGTTCAATATCATTACCGACAAGTCTCGTTACTCGTTCCGTAATACAAGATCCCATGACTAAATCCTTAGTCACATTGCTTGCAACCTTCTTGTGATGTTGTATTGCAGAGTGGGCCCAGAGATACATCTCTGTCATACGGAGTGACAAATCCCAGTCTAGATCCATGCCAACCTAACAGACACCCTCAGAGATACCTGTAGAGCACCTTTATAGTCACCCAGTTACGTTTTGAAGTTTGATAAACACAAGGCATTCCTCCGGTGTAAAGGGGTTCCATGATCTCATAATGGCAGGAACAAATACTTGACATGGATAAAGCAGTAGCAATAAACTAACATGATCAAATGATATGCTTACGGTTGGGTCTTGTCCATCACATCATTATTCTAATGATGTGATCCCATTATCGGATGACAATTCATGTATATGGTCAGGAAACCTTGACCATCTCTGACCAACGAGCTAGTCTAGTAGAGGCTCACTAGGGACATAGTGTTGTCTATGTATCCACACATGTATCAGAGTTTCCGATCAATACAATTAGAGCACAGATAATAAACGATTATCATGAAAAAAGGAAATATGACAATAACCACTTTATTATTGCCTCTAGGTAATAATTCCAACAATTGCTTCTACTGCCTCACTAATTTTTCTTCTATCTGCTGTAGCCTGTCTTTTTGTTGTTTCTTTTTTCCCTCGGCTTCTATAAGTGTCACTGCAGTTGGGAAACCCAATCTTCCAAGGAACAGAGCCTAATGAGCCTCGTGTCCGTCCATTGTTTTCAGCATTCTCGAGGGCGCGTGTCAGCTCGTTGTTCTCTCTGTCAGGAATGAACTTCTCTTCCTGCACGTCCCTCATTGCAGCTTTAAGGGCTTTGAGGGGTGTTGTAAGTTGATCTTTTGTAAAAATATACTTACCTGTTTCTGGGTTCAAATTTCCCCCATGCCCGTAGAACCATGTCTTTGCCCATTTGGCCCGCTGCAATGTCACTAGATTGATCCCTTTATCAATCAGGTCATTCTTAGTTTTCTCCCACTTAGGCCTGGGAACCTTGTAGCCACCTGACCCCATAACATGGTGATATTCCTTCTTTGCAGCATTGTTCTTATTTATTTTTGACCTTTTCTTAGCTTCATCTGATGTCGAGTACTTCACAAATGCATCTAGTGATCTTTTATCTTCTCATATGCTTCGGTGAATGTTGGACTCTTGTTTTTCAGGATATAGTGTTGGTGCAATCTTTTCTTCCATTTGCAGAATTGTGCGGCCATCTTATTGAGAGTCCATGCCTTGACTTTTTGCTCTATAACTTTTTTATTTGGATCCACCTCTGGCGGTAGGCTGAAATTTGTCATGGGCGTATTCCAAAGTATTTCCTTGGATCTATCCTCGACATAAGTAACTCCATCCACCTCTGGGTTATTCCATTCTCGAATGGTGATCGGGATGTTGTCCCTCACAATAACTCCGCACTGACTTATAAATGCTTTTGCGTTCTACGCGAGACCAATTGGTTTTCCATCTTTAGCGACTTCTTCGATCTTGAACCTTTCATTATCACCCAACCTTTTTTCCGGGCCTCATTTTTTATAGAAGATTGGCTCGATCCGGAGGGCTAAAATAAGAAAGATGCCTTAATATATGTATATAAAAATCAATTAGTACATCTAGTCAGGAGAGGCTTAATTAATATACATCACTTCATTCCCTTCATTCCCTCACCGAAGTTATCATCTTCTCCCTCCATTCCCTCACTGGAGTTGTTCAGAAACTGTGAGGTGATATCATCTCCGTCGCAGATTATTTCCCTCAACATGTATTTTTTTCATCGTATGTGTCGTGTTCCATAGTTTTTGCAAAGACTTGCAAGTTATTTCAATGCTATAAACAAATTATAAAAACAAATTCCCATTTCCATGTCGATTTGCATCTCGATTAAAAAGATCACATTATTGAAAAAATCACATAATATCACTAATACATCTCGAATCGTTCGAGACGCCTCCGACGATCGTCGGGGACTCTTCACCGGAGATCGTCGAGGACTCCTCCGATGATCGTCGGGGACTCCTATGCATTTATTTATTTTTTCTGAACCGTGATGAACATTTTCTTACACATGTATGAACATTGTTATATACGCACGTCAATATTTTCTTTATTTGCATTAATATTTTTTTCTTATTTTGACAAAACATTAAACACGAGCGGGGAGGGGCGTCGTAGCGGCGCGGGCGGTGAGCAGGCCAGTGATGCCAGGAGCCGAGCGCGAGCAGCCTGCCAGCACGGTCGTGGCGGGGGCGAGCAGCGAAGAATGATGGGGACATGGAGGGGGAGGCGTGGGCCTTACTAGCATTGCCAAGGAGAGGAACAGCAAGGCTTGGAGGAGACCGGTGAGGAGTCCCCGGCGAGTGCGGCGACAATGATGAGTGGCGATTGCGATGAACGACGACGACAACAAGGAGAGCAACGACAAGGAGACCAACGAGGAGTCCCCCACGAGAGGGGCAACGGTGATGAGGAGAGCGGTAATGGCGACGAGTGGTTTGGCATCGGGGTCAGGCAGCCTGGCGACGTTGATCTTCTCCTGGGCGGTGGCTGGCACCGGGACGTCGCGTGGAAGTTTATATAGGCGCTATCTTTAGTCCCGCTTCCAGCCCTAAACCGGGACAAAAGGTCCTTTAGTCCCGGTTTGTGGCTGGCATCGGGACTAAGGCGGAATTTTCAGTGGCCATTCCGCACGGGAGAAGGGACCTTTAGTCCTGGCTGGTTGCTACAAGTGTGAATAAAGGACCAATGCTTTTTCTTTTCTGTTTTAAATAGAACAATTTATGTTTTAGATTTTGAATAACTTTTAGAATATTTAGAGTTTTTGAGTGAACATTTTAGCTTTAGGTCACAATAATTATAAATTTTCTGTTAGTGCTAGTAGTTTTCAAATTTGAATAGTTTAAATCTGAATTCTTTGAAAATTGTGTGAATCGGTTTGTGAATAAATTTAGTTTGAAAATATATTTTTGAGTGATTATTTTAATATTGAAACAAAGGAATAATCGGTTTGTTGTTTAATATTAATATGGTTTATCAGTATGGTCAATTCGGCAATTTTTAGGATATTTTAAATAGGTTTTTTAATCAAAAACAGATTTTGTTTAGCTCTTATAGTTTTATACCTTTTTCCTTTGTTTTAATTATTTTAGTTTTTGTTTTCTTGTTATTCTTTTCTTTTTCCAAATTATATTATGTTTCTATTAGTAAACATGAGGGGTTTTAATTTTTGTTTTGAAGAAATTATTTGAGAGATTGAAATTACTTGTAAAATGCATAACAATTTGAAAACTAAACCAAATGAGTTGATTCAAATTTCTGTGGATTCATCTTGAAGATTTCTATCAACTAGTATCATTTTGACAGTAAGTTGCATAATTAATTTTGCACTTATTGGTTAAATATTGTAATTTAACACATTATAATAAACTTTAAAATTTCATACCTTTAGTTCTGTTAAGCCAAATGGTGCAAATAAGATGTTAAATTCTTTTTCTTAACACAACCTACACATCCATATTTTGTTTGGTCATGATTGCATTGATTAAGTCCTCAAAAATCATGTTCCAAATGCCAAAATTCCCAAGCTCTTACAAAGATTTTGGCATCAGAAGGGGGTAGCAAAGTGAAACTTATTGCTTGCTTGTGTTAGGATAACCCCTAGGAACACCCAAAACACATGTATACCCTAAAGCTTACAAATATTCCCTCCGGTTTGTCCGAAGTGGGTCTTTCCAGCTATAAGTCCTGAAAATCACTAGAGAGAAAGTGATGACGGTGAATCCGATCACATCCTAGAGTGGGCTCTTGGGGTATAAGACTTTTTCTTCACATATGTCCCTTGCTTATGATTGCGTCATAACCATGGAGAATCTTCATCATTTAACAGGATCATTGGGTCATTCTTCACTGTGAAGGGAGGAATTTCATCAAACTTATTATAATCTTTTGACCTATCTGTCTTGTTCTCCACTCCCACGATGTTTCTTTTCCCTGAAAGAACTACTACCTCCTTCTCGGTTTATAGGGCTTATCTCAAAACTTTAGTTTTTCTGTTTTATAAGTCTCATTTCCATTGTTTACCATCACACACTCATATATCGAGGTGCATTAAATCACTGCATGCAAGGATTAAAATAACACTCACAAATGCATGTAAAAGTTCTTCGTTTTTTATTGGACATGCATGCATGCTTTGCAATTAGTGCATTGGTAAACACAATTGTTTGAGTAAAACGAGCGTATTAATTGAGTACTTTTGCAAACTACCAAAAGTATTCCTCCACTCATCTTCTACCTTGGTTGATGAGATTTTTAAGTTGAGACCTATAAACCGGAAAGGAGGGAGTATGTGGCTCTTTGGCTCATCGTATGATGTATTCTCTTCCTTATCTTTTATTTTTCTCGGTTTGGTAGACATGTCCTCCACATAGAAAGCCTGAGCCACATCATTGCCTAGGACGAATGGTTTGTTTGTGTACCCAAGATTGTTGAGATCCACTATTGTCATTTTGTACTACGGGTCTACCTTTACCCTGCCTCCTGTCAGATTGACCCATTTGCACCAAAACAAAGGGAACTTAAAAGAACGTCCATAGTTAAGTTCCTATATCTCCTCTATGTAACCATAATACGTGTCCTTTTCCCTATTGGTGTTTGTTGCATCAAAGCATACACCACTGTTTTGATTGGTGCTCTTTTTATCTTGGGCGATCGTGTAAAATGTATTCTCATTTATATCATTCCCTTGGAAAGTCAATACAGTCGAAGATGGTGTCCTGGCCAGCAAGTACAGTTGATCTCCAACAGTGGTGTTATTCGTGAGATGTGTTTGCAACCAACTGGCAAAAATTGCTATCTATGCACATGTAATCCAGTCGTCAGACTGTCCTGGGTGTTGGGAGCGTGTAATATTCTTGTGTTTATTGATATAGGGGCCACCAAGGTAGAACTTTGTAGAACTGCATAGTGTGCTTGGGTGAAAGATTGCCCGTCCCTACATATTATTGCTTTCTTTCCTAGCGTGCCTTTTCCACTCAGTCTCCCCTCATGTTGCAATTGAGGAACACCAATCGGCTTAAGGTCAGGAATAAAGTTAACACAAAACTCAATAACCGCCTCTGTTCCATAGCCCTTGGAGATGCTTCAAATACAAGACCCAGAATGGTAATCTCTTTGACTAGGTGAACTAGGACGTGTGTCATAATATTGAACAAGGATGGTGAGAACACTGACTCGAAACTGACAAGACATTGGACCAATTCTTTCTGTAAACTTGATAGGATTTCTGAATCGATTACCTTTGAATAAATTTCATTGAGTAATGCACATATCTTCACAATGGCTAATCGAACATTTTCTGGTACAAGCCCCCTCAATGCAACCGGAAGGAAATTGCGTCATAATCACGTGGCTGTCATGAGACTTTAGGTTTAGGAAGTTTTTCTCTGCCATATTTATTATTCCCTATATATTCGACGAGAAGCCATACAGGACCTTGATACTACTCAGGCATTCAAAAAATATTTCCTTCTCTGCTTTGGTAAGAGTGTAGCTGGCAGGACCTTGATAATGATTTGGATGCATGCCGTGTTTTTTGTTTATACGTTGATAGTCATGCCGTGCCTCCGGTGTATATTTTTTCTTCCCATACACGCCCAAGAAGCCTTGTAGGTTCACGCAAAAATTCTTCGTCACGTGCATCACATCGATTGCAGAGCGGACCTCTAGGACTTTCTAATAGTGTAGCTCCCAAAATATAGATTTATTCTTCCACATGGGCGCGTTTCCGGTAGCGTCATTCAGAATAGATTGACCACTAGGAACCTTTCCAAAGATTAATTTTAAATACTTGACCATATCAAATATATCATCACCAGTACGGTGGCCAGGCTTCTTCTGGTGATCTGCCTCACCTTTGAAATGCTTGCCTTTCTTTCTTACGGGATGCTTGGTCAGAAGAAATCGACGATGCCCCAGGTACACAACCTTCTTACATTTATCCAAATATGCACCTTCAATCTCATCTAAATAGTGTGTGTATGCATTGTATCCCTCGTTTGTCTGTCCTAAAAGGTTACTAAGAGCAGGCCAATCATTGATGGTTACAAACAACAACGCTCGTAGGTCAAATTCCTCCTGTTTGTGCTCATCCCACGCACGTACACATCAATGTTGTTACCAGGTTGCTTAGTGCCTTGGATGAGCACTGGCATCATAATGAACTTCCGCTTCATGCACAACCAAGGAGGAAGGTTGTAGACACATAGAGTCACAGGCCAAGTGCTATGACTGCAGCTTTGTTCCCCGAAAGGATTCAAGCCATCTTTCTTCTTCCAAAATATGGATTTCTTCTTCCACATGGGCGCATTTCCGGTAGCATCATTTGTAACAGATTGACCGCCAGGAACCTTTCCAAAGATTACTTTTAAATCCTTGACCATATCAAATATATCGTCACTAGTACGGTGGCCAGGCTTCTTCCGGTGATCTGCCTCATCTTTGAAATGCTTGCCTTTCTTTCTTATGGGATGCTCGGTCGAAAGAAATTGACGATGCCCCAAGTACACAACCTTCTTACATTTATCCAAATATGCACCTTCAATCTCATCTAAATAGTGTGTACATGCATTGTATCCCTTGTTTGTTTGTCCTGAAAGGTTACAAAGAGCAGGCCAATCATTGATGGTTACAAACAGCAATGCTCGTAGGTCAAATTCCTCCTATTTGTGCTCATCCCACACACGTACACCTTTTTATCCCACAACTGTAAACATTCTTCAACTAATGGCCATAGGTACACATCAATGTTGTTGCCGGGTTGCTTAGGGTCTTGGATGAGCACTAGCATCATAATGAACTTCCGCTCATGCACGTCCAAGGAGGAAGGTTGTAGATACATAGAGCCACCGGCCAGGTGCTATGACTGTAGCTCTGCTCCCTGAAAGGATTCATGCCATCTGTACTTAGAGCAAACATAAGTTCCTTGCATCACCTGCAAAGTCCGTGAACTCTCTCTTGAATTTTCTCCATTGCGACACATCGGCAGGTACTCTCAACATCGCCTTTTTCTTACGATCTTGTTTGTGCCATCGCAACAACTTGGCATGCTCTTTGTTTTGGAAAAAACGTTTCAACCATGGTATTATAGGAGCATACCACATCAACTTGGCAGGAACCCTCATCCTGGGGCGCTCGCCCTCAACATCACTAGAGTCATCTTGTCTGATCTTATACCGCAATGAACTGCATACCGGGCATTCATTCTTGTTCTCGAACTCCTCACCGCGGTAGAGGATGTAGTCATTAATGCATGCATGTAGCTTCTCCACCTCTAATCCTAGAGGAAAGAGAACCTTCTTTGCTTCGTGCGTATTGTCAGGCAATTCTTTATCCTTTGGAAGCTTCTTCTTCATTATTTTCAGTAACTTCTCAACTCCCTTGTTAGATAAACCATTCTTTGCCTTCCATTGCAGCAATTCCAATTTGGTACCAATCTTTGTGTTGCCATCTTCGCAATTTGGGTACAACATTTTTTCGTGATCCTCTAACATGCACTCCAACTTAAACTTCTCCTTTTCACTTTTGCATTCTACCTGTTCATCAACAATGGTCCGGCGAAGATCATCAGCAGGCACATCTGGTGCCTCTTGATCTTCAACTTCCCCCATTGTAGTATCACCGTATTTAGGGAACATATGATAGTTGTCATCATCCTCTTCTTCTTCATTGTCTTCCATCATAACCCCTATTTCTCCATGCTTGGTCCAACAATTATAGTTGGGCATGAAACCGGACCGAAGCAGGTGGGTGTGAAGGATTTTCGAGGAAGAGTAATCCTTCTTATTCTGACAGTCAACACATGAACAACGCATAAAACCATTTAGACTGTTTGTCTAAGCCACATGGATAAAATTATGCAGGCACGTAGTGTACTCGGTAGTGCGTCGGTCACCGTCTATCCCTTTTTGGTTCATATGTATTATATAATTAAGTATATAAAAAACCATTACAGCATAAATACATAATACAAAATTAAATGTTACTACAAGTTCATCACATTAAAACCAAATTAATAGAGAAATGACCAAATTAATACAAGTTCATCACATTAAAACCAAAGTATAGTAGTGATCAAATGTTACTACTACAAAAATAAATACATAAAGTTCATACATAGTTCTCATAAAACAACATACAACTATCTAGAGCATCTAAAACATACATTGAAACTAACATACAACTATGTAAAATATTAAAATGCAACAACAAATGCGATCAAAATCGCAACTAAGGTAATAATTGATCCAACAGCATAATGATACCAAGCCTCTTTATTAATGGCATATTTTCTAATCTTTCAAATCTTCAAGTGCATTGCATCCATCCAGATCTTGTGTAGATCGACGACATAGGTAGCATGCAACTCCAATTTCATCTTCTCTTCTTCAATTATTTTCAATTTTTATTTCAAATAATTGTTTTCCTTTTCAACTAAATTTAACCTCTCGACAAGAGGGTCGGTTGGAATTTCCAGTTCACATACCTCCTACATAAAAATATCTATGTCAAGTTGGTCGACATAATTGTCATAAATACTAAATGAAACAAATAGTTATAATAGATAACATACCACATTCGAATCATAGACCGGACGAGACCTGATGGGGGCGGTTATCAAAACCATGGCACTATATAATAACAAACAGTAATACAAGTAAGAAAATTATACAAGTAACTATCTAAATCTTACAAGTAAGAATTGTTTAAAAAAATAAGGCCAAGAGGCTCACCACGGTGGTGCCGGCGACGAGATCGACACGAGCGATCGGCGGTGGTGAGGACGGGGACGAGGACGGGACGACACCCTAAACCACACCTACACATATGCAAACTAAGAAGTTAATTTGAGCACACACTAACACACACAGACTAATACTATTCCACTAAGACACATCCTAGCACACACTAACACACACTAGCTAATAGTAACACTAGCTAACACACTAACTCACTAGTAGTACCACTAACCACAAAATTGAGATACCTAAATAAAAATACCACTACACATGTGTAAACTAAGAAGTTAATTTGAGCTCAGATTGCATCTAAATCAAATAAACTCCCACAAACACTCCTCCGATAAAACCCACAAATCTCTCTACTTCTAGAGCATGAAATGAGCTAAACTAGCAATGAGATATGAAAGGATGAAGTTGCTAACCTTTTAGAACACTTGGATAGTTGGTGCACTGTCAAATCTACAAATCCTGGGGAAAATGGAGCTTAAAGGTCAAGCTTGGAGGAAGAACAGAGGAGAAGAATTGATTGTGTGGCTCGGGCACGATGACATATATGCAGGAAACCTTTACTCCCGATTAGTCCCGATTAGTTTAGGTCGAGACATGCATTGTATCAATGATAAATGAAATGATAAAGTTGCTAACCTCGATCGAGGAGGAAAGAAAGAGGAGAGAGCATAAGTGTGGCTCGTGCACCTCATATCATGTTTTTTGTGTGTGAACTTAAGTGTCATCATGCTCTCAGGCATTTCACCGAGAACCTCTTGTGCATAGGAAGGGGAAAAAACTAGCACACACCTCCCACCTTCTATGAGGAAA
The DNA here is from genome assembly GCA_022496015.1 of Hordeum marinum. Classification (NCBI taxonomy): domain Eukaryota; kingdom Viridiplantae; phylum Streptophyta; class Magnoliopsida; order Poales; family Poaceae; genus Hordeum; species Hordeum marinum. The sequence continues at coordinate 117,165,594 of CM039678.1, forward strand.
AAACAGAGGAGAGGGCGGGTAGGTGTGAGTATATATAGGAAATTTTTGAGTATCGGTTGGATCTAAAACCGGAACTGAAGACAAACCTTTAGTCCCGGTCGGAGACACCAACCAGGACTAAAGGGTATCGCGCTTGCCGCAACCCCTTTAGTGTCGGTTGGTGTCTGCAACCGGGACTAAAGGTCCCATTCGAATAGGGACTGATACCAGCCGAGCCCCGTCCGGCGTCCTAGCCGCTCGAATCGGGACTAACGCTCGGTTCGTAATGCGAACTGGACTATTTCTCCAATTGGGCTAGAACGAAAGCATTTTTTCTGCCAGTGTCGACCTCAGAACAGTGCATGCAGTGAGCCGCAGTGTAATAGGTGCCTCTAGCTGTAGGACCGAAAGTATGTCTAGAGGGGGGGTGATTAGACTACTTGACCAAATAAAAGTTTTGCCTATACCAAGTTTTAGGGTTGACAGTTTTTAGCATTTCATGGCAAGTCAAGTCACCCTACACATGCAAGTCTAAAAGTATATAGCAGCGGAAAGTAACAACAAGCATGTATAGAAGGGATAGGGTAGGAAGATCAAACACAGTTGTAGACATGAAGATTTTTCCCGTGGTTTCGATAGGTGGCGCTATCATACATCCACGTTTATGGAGTCTTCAACCCATGGAGGGTAATGGTCATGAGAGTCCACGGAGGGCTCCACCCAAAAGGGTCCACGAAGTATCAACCTTGACTATTCCATAACGGCTTCCGTCCACGATGGACTAGCCTCACTATGGGTAGATCTTCATGAAGTAGGCGATCTCCTTTCCCTTACAAACTTCTTGGTTCACTCCACAACACGAAGTAGGAGGCTCCCAAGTGACACCTAACCAATCTAGGAGGCACCACCCTCCAAAAGGTAATAGGATCGGTAATGACGATGAACTCCTTGCTCTTGTGCTTCAAGATGATAGAGTCCTCAGCACCCAATCACTCTCTCACAGATTTGGCATGGTGGAAGAGATGGGATTGATGGAAAGCTACTTGGGGAGGCTAGAAATCAAGATCCATATGATTGGAGTGGAATATCTTGACCTCAACACAAGGGTAGGTGGTTCTCTCTCAGAAAACTGAGTAGGATAGGTATGGAATAGTTCTGAGTGCTTCTCTTTCGAGTAGGTGGTGGTGACGGGGTACATATAGGCATCCCCAAAAATCCAACCATTACACACAAAATGACCAACTCGGTGACACCGATGTGTTAATCTCGGTGGTACCGAAGTGTCCAAAAGGTGGCAACTTTTGAATCTCGGTGAGACCGATATAGGAAACTCGGTTACACCGATAAGGTGGCCAACGGTCAGATTTCCAATCTCGGTGATGCCGATCCAACATTCTCGATGGTACCGATAATGTGAGTTTGCGTAACATAAAGTTGGCAACCTAAACTCGGTAGCACCGGTATGGAATCGGTTGCACCGAAGTGGCTAGGGTTTGGCTGAGTCTGTCTATGTTCTGGAATCGGTGGCACCGGTATGGGAAAGTTGGTTTCACTGATTTTGAGTCTTAGGTATATAACAGACTTTGGTGGGAGAGTTTGTGGATATTTTTGGCGACTATCACTTGTGCACGTTTCAGCATATTGTTCACCAACAAAAACTTACCCCCTTTTAATAGTATTGGCTTTCCTATGGACTCAAAGTGATTTCTCACAAATATAAAATGTAGAGTCCTCTTGCTTGAAGCTTGGCCAACCTATTTCCTTGCATCTTGGGGTGTCTCCACAATCTCCGTTTGCCAATCCTATCACTGAACATTTCCTGAAATATACTTGGTGGAAACATTTGTTCAATGACTTATATGTTGTTATTAATTACCAAAACCACCAAGGGAGCAAATGTGCTTTCAATCTCCCCATTTTTGGTAATTGATGACAACATATAGATCAAAGCTTCGACATATGATAAAATCAATGAATATAGTCGTCGCTTTGAGAGGTATGTGATAAGAAAGAGCTCCCCCTAAATTTGTGCATTATTTTGAATTTGCATTTGAATGCAAATGCATAATCGATTAGGTATATGGGGCACTTCTTCCATGTCACATACAACTTGGTGGTGTGCGACAATAATTAGAATGAATAACAAAGCACAACACAATCAAGCAAAGGTGAATGATCATCTCATAAGCATTAAGATGATAGTAAATAGTAGCATCACTCATAAAACGTAAAATAGTAGCATAACACACATGCTCATACGCTCAACACAAGCAAACAAAAGACCAAATGTTTTGAAAAGCAACAAACACCAAAACGCTCTCTCGCTCGAAGCCTAAAGATCTATATACACTTCTCCCCCTTTGGCAACTAGTTACCAAAAAGTTCAAAGCATACATCTAATCTTTACTGGGCTGATCTCCTCCGGTTGTTGATGAAGGAGTTGAGAGAACAGCGTCGGCAAAGATTTCTGTAGATGTCGTGGATGGAGTTGGAGTGGCAGCTGGAGGAACTGGAGCAGATGGAGCAGGAGCTGATGTGACATCAGCAGGAGCTGATGAAGAGGGCCTCAAGTCTAGAGCTGGCACAGTGGCTGATCTGGCCTGGGTATGAAACTGTGTGCCTGACCTGAGAGGTGATTCATCCTCATCATCATCATCATCATCATCTGAATAAGTAGTCTGAGGAAGAGGCACTGAGTCAACTTCCTTCTTGAGCTCATTGACTGTCTTAGTCAGCCCATCCACCTTATCATTAAGGGTCTTGATCCTGTCAAAGATCCTCACAAGACTGTTCTGGTTGTCCAGAATCCCCTTAATGTCCTTCTACATACCCTGAACTGATGATATCAACAGATCCATTTGTTCATTTCTGGATCTAGGGACTTGACCACTAGTGGCTCGAGCTGTCTCTGCTTCTGCCTGAGCTGCAGTTGAAGTGGGATGATCTGGGTTCATCACCACAACATTGTCCGCGAGATCTGGCTGTAGGGGTAAATGTGGACGATCTAGAGCAAAAATGTGCTTCTCCAGCTTTGAATTGATAAGCATCTGGATGTAGGGTGCATAACAGCAAGAGCACTTCTGGTCAGCAGCAACCCTCTTGATTGTCTCAACAATCAAATCCATGACTCTGATCTTGGTGTGTTTGTCAAGGTGGATCAACATATTGATGGAGTGGCCTCGGATCATCTTGTCATCTCCTGACTTGGGCATCAAAGTATGCCTCAGAATGGTGTTCATTGTTCGGAGGCCAGCCTGAAGAAAGTAGATAGATCCTAGCCTATGAGACTTCGCATTGGCAGTAGGGATCTCCTTGTACATATTTGTCATAGCATTGTGGCTCTCCTTGGATTCTGAGTATACATCCAAGTCAACATCCTGTGCTTCAGGAACTCCTAAGATAGCAGCCCATTCTTCAATAGTCGATTCATACCTTGCACCTTCAGTCATCCATACAATTCTACCATCTCCATAGAAATGTGCAGTGGAGTAGAATTGCATGATCATCTCATCGTTCCAAGCAGTGAATTCTTTGCCAACAAACTCATCCAAACCTATGCAGTGGAAATTGTCTTGGACACTTGGAAAGTAGTCCTTGTTTTCCTCGATGAATTTCTAGTCAACATACCGCATATCACTCACAGCTGGACTCTTGTCAAAAAGCACAATCTCATAGAAATCTTGTTGCTCCTTAGTATAAAATCTGTAGTCTACAACTGTCTTATTCCTCTGGGCATATGGATCTATAGCTCTCCAAGCTCTCAATCATGAATCCTTCCTCTTCTTCATATCTTCAGCTAGTGGGTAGCTAGCATTGTGTACCGGAAGGTGTGGTCTGAGCTTCATCGAAGTTGTCAAGTCGTCATCATCTTCAACTCTCGAAGCAATCCCTTTGTTTTTCTCAGAAGCTGGAATCTGCCTAGATGTCCTCTTAGGCTTCTCAACAGCGGTCTTCTTGGATGTGCTAGTCTTTGGCATAGCATCAGCCATAAGCTTCTTTTCCTTTTTCTTGGGAGGGGCCTTCTCAACATGCTCTTCCTCCTCTTTAGCACTAGCACCAGCAGCTTCTTCTAGATCCTCATACATGGAGGTTCTTCTGCCAATAACATGAATAACCCTCTTTCTTGCTTTCTTCTCTCCTGCCTTTTTAGGCATAGCTTTCTTGGGGACCTCAACTGAAATGGTTGCTCTGGCAGTCTCATGAGCCTTGAAGGTTGAAGCAAGTGCATAGATCTTTTGACAACTCTCCTGGAAGAAGTGGCTTCAGTAGCAGACTTCTTAGTAGCTTTCTCTTGCTTCTTAGCAAGAATCTCTTCTCGAACAAAGTTTGAATCTTCTTCATCAGAATTCAGCTTCATTCTGGTTCTTGTAGTAGCTTTGGGCAACCCATGTGAGCTGGGGGTGCCTAGATCTGAAAATGAACTGGACTCTGGGCTTGTGCCTGAACTCATGTCAGCACCCTGCTCTGGCAAGTTCTGACTGTCCTCTCCATGTGACATACTGACCCTGTGAATGGAATATAGATGAGAAGAGGTAGATGAGTCATCACAAAATTATCAGCTGGTTTTTGAAATTTTGAACAAAAGATTTTCAAAGTTTTGCATTCTGTCAGAAACAAATCGGTAAGGCCGAAGCAAAAAATTTGGTGACACCGAGACTGACTGTCCCTTTTAACAGAAAGTTGGCACCCTTTTCGGTGAGACCGAAAAGGAGTGCTTGGTTTCACCGAGACAGTTCTCAGCAACAAAGAAACAAAAATCGGTGGTACCAATTTTCTTGATTCGGTTCTACCGAGTTGCGTCGGGCAGAAGGCAAAACCCTAGAAAATCAATGGTTCGCTAGCCTATGGGATTTTGTGTGGATAGGAATACGTCCAATGAGTGGCTTATAGATAAAATCAAATCCAATGTGCAAGAATCAGAAGGGAGCGCAAAGGTCGAATCCGTACCCTAACTTGGTGTGGATCCGCTACGGCGGCAACGATGGAGCAGATTTCGTCGATAGTGGCGATTCCCAGCGGTGGAGGAGCATAGGACGACAAGGGCGACGACCAGGGGTCTCGAAGCAGCAGCTTAGGGTTCTGAGGTGCGATGATTCTGAGGATGAATTTCAAAATGTCGGGGTCCACAGTATATATACCCTCCACTGTCGGTGATACCAATTTTATGTTTTTGGTGTCACCAAGTTCCATTACTGTCAGCTAACAGGGAAACTCGGTGTAACCGAGAATATGAAATCGTCAGTACCGATATTGAAAAACAGATCAAACCTAGGCATTCGGTGAGACCGAGATTGTGGGGTTGGTTCCACCAAGATGCACTTAGGAGGTTTTAATGGTCAGTCCTTGTCGATACGGAACTCCGAGTGCTCCACACACAGAGGGATCGAAAAGCACTTGTTCAAATTTTGTTATGCAACACGAATGGAATATGAGGTGAGAAAGCATAGATAGCTAAAGAGTGGTCCTAGGCATTCTTGTCCATCCAATTGGCAAAAGAGAAAATCAATAACCAAATAGCAACAATTGGATGTCCTCAAATGAGAAAATAAATGTAAACCAACATGCTCACACAATAATATGTCAAAAGAAATAATGACAAACATTCACAAACACACTAGCATCTAACAAGCACTTTGGGCGATGACGAAGTCATCTATATATGAGTATTTGACTTAGGAGCCAAGTAAGAGTACTTGATCATAGGTCATACTCGTCGTTTAAGCACAAGTACCACTTTTACATAAAGCATTTAATGTTGTCACATACTAAGAGATGCTTTGACTCAAGTCTTAGAGTAAAGCTCCCCTTAATGTGACATCCCCCCATAAGAGAGATAAACTAACCTTGGGTTTTGTCGATGAAGACTTCATGTTGGTGAGGTAGTTGTGGATGCTCAATGTTGATGAAGATCACCAAGAGTTGGGAGCATCCTTGTTGTTTCCTTACTCCTCTCACCTACATGGGTTAGTCCAACACACAAAAGACAAATACAAGGATATCTATGGACATGGAGTGCAAAGCATATGTTATGATGTCCATTGATTAGTTGATTACCTTGTCCCTTGCTTACCTTTGAGGGAATGTGTGACTCCTTGAACTATTGCATTGAGTTGATGTTGAGTGCAAAAAGTCCTTGCCAATAATAAATGTGAGTGAATTTCATTGGCGGAGTCACCCCTCAAGAACTTACTAGTTCCTATTCTTGGGGACCCACATCAAGTTGATGGGGATCCTTGGTGTTGAAGTAGACTTTATAGTAGTTAAGCTTGAAGTAGCCTTGGGAACCCACTCCACCAAAGCTAGGGTTTCATATTCATATGAGTCAATGTCCTCTTTAAGCTTGTTCTTGCCCTTGAGCTTGTGGTCTTGTGGTGGAAGGTCATCTTGAGTGTTTGTCCCCTTGTGAAGAGTATTTTCATACTTCTCCTTTTGAGGAACAAACTTGGGCTTGGGATATTGACCTTCTTCCCACTCAACTCCATTAGCGTCGAAGTAGCCAACACCACGATTCTTCCGGTATCCTCCGTGCTTGCGTACAATTTCCTCAAATTGCTTACATTCGACAAGACTCTTGTAGATAACTTTTTATATAATTCCTTTCAATAAAGCATTTTCTTGCTCAAGTGTAACTTGGCTAATAGAATCATCATTAGTGGAATCAATAGAACTACTATAAGCAACATCATTGGGTTTAGCATTTTTATTGTTGCTACTAGATGAAGAACCTTTCTTGCCTTTGTTACTAGATTGCTTAGTTTTAACTTGAGGCATGAAAGTAGACAAGAGTAGTCGTTTGGCTAGATAAGATGAAGTCTTCTTTCGGAGATCGTCATTGATAGCTTTGAGAAACTCATGCTCTTGCTCCAAGTTGAGCTTCTCGAAGCGTAGCTTCTCATGAGTTCTCACATGCTCTCTATGATCTTCGAGAGTAGATTCATGAGATAACTTAAGAGTGTTTAGTTCTTTAGTTAGTTGTTCTATTTTCATCTTATCATCATCAAATGACTCATCTTGACTAGCATGAGAATTATAAAGTTCATTTTGATCAACATCACTAGTTTTATCACAAAGCAAGTCATCATCACAAAGCAAATCATCTTCATCACTATCAAAATCAAGATACTCGGGGTTTGATACCTTGGGGCCTTTAGCCATGAAGCAACTTCCACTCCCTTCGTTTGGTGAATCAAATAGATCATAGGAGTTGGTAGTTACTAGAGAAATTCCGTCAACACCATCATCTTGACTATAGTCGGAGTCGTAGTGATAGCTTCTCTCAGAGTTGTGGTCGAAGTCGGAGCCGAAAACCCATTCACTAACATGAGCTTGATGTTTTCTTCTTGTGTAGCTCTTGGTGTACTTGTCCTTCTTCTCTGAATCTCTACTTCTCCCTGAGTGTCTTCGTTCATAACGATCATCTCTACTCCTTCTCTATCTTTGTGGTGATTCATTCCTTGAGATTCGTCTTCGAGGTGACTCTTCTCTTCTTTTGTAGGGAGCCGTGCACTCATTTGAGTAATGTTCGGGCTTCCCACAATTGTACCAATTGCGGTCATTACTTGACGAACGCTTCTCATCATATCTTGAGTTGGAGTTTCTTTCTTTGCCTCTATTCTTGTAGAACTTGTTGAATTTCTTGACCATGAGGCTTATCTCTTCATTGGTGACAAGGTTGTTGCTTGAAGTTGCAGGAGCATCACTTGTGTATTTGTAAGCACCGCTAGACTTGTGATGAAGTTCTTCCTTATCTTTGAGTGTCATCTCATGAGCAACAATCCTTCCAATGACTTCCGTAGGCTTGAGATCTTTGTAGTTTGGCATCATTTGGATCAGTGTGCACACGGTGTCATATCTCTCATCCAAAGCTCTAAGTATCTTCTTGATGATGAATTTGTCGGTCATTTCTTCGCTTCCTAAGCCTGCAATCTTATTTGTGATGAGAGCTAGCCTAGAGTACATCTCTGAGACTCCTTCACCATCCTTCATCTTGAACTTGTCAAGCTGACCTTGAAGAACATCTAAATTGGATTCTCTCATGGACTCAGTTCCTTCGTGCATATCAACCAAAGTATCCCAAATCTCTTTTGCATTCTCAAGATGGCTGATTTTGTTGAATTCTTCAGGGCATAAGGAGTTGAAGAGAATGTCGCATGCTTGAGCATTGAGTTGCAACATCTTCAACGCATTCGCGGTCGCTTCACGATATGGTTCCCATCCATCCGCAAAGAACTCACCTTGCAAGCCAACACGAACAACAGCCCAAACGGCGGGGTTATGACCAAGAATATGCATTTTCATTTTGTGCTTCCAACTAGAAAAGTTAGTGCCATCAAAGAACGGACCTCTACGGTGATAACTTCCCGCACTAGACGACATACTCTCCTAGGTTGTGAGACCTAAGCAATGGAGATCAAAGCTCTGATACCACTTGTAGGACCAAAAGTATGTCTAGATGGGGGTGATTAGACTACTTGACCGAATAAAAGTTTTGCCTATACCAAGTTTTAGGGTTGACGGTTTTTAGCATTTCATGGCAAGTCAAGTACACCCTACACATGCAAGTCTAAGAGTATATAGCAGCGGAAAGTAACAATAAGCATGTATAGAAGGGATAGGGTAGGAAGATCAAACGCAGTTGTAGACACGAAGATTTTTCCCGTGGATCGGATAGGTGTCACTATCGTACATCCACGTTTACGGAGTCTTCAACCCACGGAGGGTAACGGTCGCAAGAGTCCACGGAGGGCTCCACCCAAAAGGGTCCACGAAGTAGCAACCTTGACTATTCCATAACGGCTTTCGTCCATGAAGGACTAACCTCACTATGGGTAGATCTTCATTAAGTAGACGATCTCCTTGCCCTTACAAACTTCTTGGTTCACTCCACAACACGAAGTAGGAGGCTCCCAAGCGACACCTAACCAATCTAGGAGGCACCACCCTCCAAAAGGTAATAGGCTCGGTAATGACGATGAACTCCTTGCTCTTGTGCTTCAAGATGATAGACTCCTCAGCATCCAATCACCCCCTCACAGATTTGGCATGGTGGAAGAGATGGGATTGGTGGAAAGCTACTTGGGGAGGCTAGAAATCAAGATCCATATGATTGGAGTGGAATATCTTGACCTCAACACAAGGGTAGGTGGCTCTCAGAAAACTGAGTAGGATAGGTATGGAATAGTTCTGAGTGCTTCTCTTTCAAGTAGGTGGTGGTGAAGAGGTATATGTAGGCATCCCCAAAAATCCAACCGTTACACACAAAATGACCAACTCGGTGACACCGATGTGTTAATCTTGGTGGTACCGAAGTGACCAAAAGGTGGCAACTTTTGAATCTCGGTGAGACCGATATAGGAAACTCGGTTGCACCAAGAAGGTGACCAACGGTCAGATTTCCAATCTCGGTGACGCTGATCCAACATTCTCGGTGGTACCGATAATGTGAATTTGCGTAACAGAAAATTGGCAACCTAAACTCGGTGGCACCGGTATGGAATCGGTTGCACCAAAGTGGCTAGGGTTTGGCTGGGTCTGTCTAGGTTATGGAATCGGTGGCACCGGTATGGGAAAGTTGGTTGCACCAATTTTGAGTGTTAGGTATATAACAGAATTTGGTGGGAGAGTTTGTGGATATTTTTGGTGACTATCACTTGTGCACGTTTGAGCATATTGTTCACCAACAAAACTTTACCCCCTTTTAACAGTATTGGCTTTCCTATGGACTCAAAGTGATTTCTCACAAATATGAAATGTAGAGTCATCTTGCTTGAAGCTTGGCCAACCTATTTCCTTGCATCTTGGGGTGTCTCCACAATCTCCTTTTGCCAATCCTATCATTGAACATTTTCTGAAATATACTTGGTGGAAACATTAGTTCATTGACTTATATGTTGTTATTAATTACCAAAACCACCAAGGGAGCAAATGTGCTTTCACTAGCGTGCGACCTCATACCCCTGCTCGTAGCAAGCTCCACCAAGTCTTTGTAGCAGTTGCGTCCAGGAGATCTCACATCAGCTGCATGTCGTCGTTTTCTCATGACAGATGCCATAGGGTGGCTTATCGTAGGTGGTTGGGGCCGGAGGACGCCGACGGGCTCTGGGTGCGAGATTGGGCACAAGCGGTGATGACACACGATGTACCCAGGTTCAGGGCCCTCCAAGGGAGGTAAACCCCCTAGTCCTGCTTGGTTTAGTTGGATGGGTGGATATGTGTACAAGGGTGCTCTTGGAGCTGTGTCTAGAGGAGGGAGAAGGAGCAGCCGGCTCATCTTCCTCTGCTACTAGAGGGGTTTGGGGAGTTCTACGGGTGTGCGGGTGTGATCGATCGTCCCCGCTGCATGGGGGGCTCGGGGGGTTTTATAGGCCAACCCCCCGGCTTTACAATATATCTAAAGTACAGGGGTGGGGGACCCGGCTGGCAGTCTCTCCGGCTGGCCAGGGGGTCCATCCCTTTGCGCCGTCACATCGTCCATGGGGTCCACTGGTTGAGCGGTCCTGTCCCCCGCTGGGGCCCGCCAGCCGGCTCTATGATTGTCTCTCGCCTACCTGCCATGGTACGGGTCGCCCGTGAGGCGTCGTCTAGCACCAGCCGGCCGAGGTCTTCGGTACAGCCAGTGGTATTGTAGCCACGCTCAGGTAGGTAATCGAGTGGGCGAGGGCGTGCCGGTACTGTTCCCTCGCCCGGTCGCGCTCGCCGAAGTCAGCGGCCGGGATGGCCGGACTCTAGCCATGCGCTGTAGTGCATTAGCGACCACTGTAGCCACAGGGCCGCCCGTCGTGCCGGTCGCGTCATGTCGCCGTACCTGCGCACAGAGGGACGGGACGTCGCATGTCCATCCTAGGGTCAAGGAGGCGGCGGCACAGAGGCAGTCGGCCGCGCCCAGCCGGCCACAGGTCGAGCCGGCTCCTTGACCAGCCGTTCGGAGCACCAGTCGGCGTCGGCTCGAGCTGGACGTCCTCCAGCTGGCCACGACCAGCCGGTCCGCGGTGTTCTTCTTTGAAGTGGGAGGGGAATGACCCCGTTGCTTTGGCATACCTGGGGGTAATAACCCCGTCAGTAGTCCCCGAAGCCGACGGGGGCCCACGTCCGACGGACGGAGGGGAGCCGGCGGCTTCCCCCCAGCGATACCCACCTTCGGCGCGAAGCCGAAAGGGTAGCCGGATCGGCCGTTGGATCCGATGCCTCGGGTACCGGTGCGTTGCCCCGGGACCCGCTTCGGCTCGCCGCGCGCCACGCGACAAGTAATGATGCGGCAGGCCCCGCGCACACGGGGGAGATGGGACATTGGCCTAGGCCTAGCCCGCTAGGTCCCGGTCGTAGCCTAATAGGCCTCGGGGCGCAGGTCGGGATCCTCTGCGCCCCGAAGCGGTCGTTACTGCGTGGGGCCACCCATGCACGCGGAGTTTCCGAGGAAGTGGGCGCAGTTAATCCCACGTCCCCCGGTCATGGCCTCCCCTATAAAAGGGGAGGGAGGGCGGCGAGCAGAGACACCCGCATCCCGATTGCTCTCTTGTTGTTCATCTTCTTGCTTTTCTTCATTCTCCTCCCCCCCCTCGCGAGTCACCGTGCCCGAGCCTGCATTCGTGCCCGCGCGCCGCCCCACTGCCGAGATGGCTGATGGATGTGGAGGGAGCTGGGCCGGCTCCATCATTGGAGAGGCCAATATTGTGAAGCTCCAACGCGCGCGAGCTGACGTCGGCAGAGTGGGTGGTGGGGCGCGCGCCAGGCGACGAGATGGCACCAACGCCGTAGCCAGGGGAACACATCGTGTTCCTCTCGCACTTCTCCCGGGGCTTCGGGCTCCCGGTGAGTCTCTTCTTTCGCCTTTTTCTTGATACCTTCGACCTCCAGCCGCACCATCTGGGCCCCAACGCGATCTTGTATCTCTCTGCCTTCGTGACACTGTGCGAGGGGTACCTCGGCGTTCTTCCCTTCATTGATTTCTTCAACGCGCTCTTCTATGTCAACCCGTTGAAAGTCAGTGCCTGCGGGGCCACGGTTGTGTGCTGTCGCGGCGTCGCACGCTTCCCCCCTCTTTCTCTCATCGACTCCGTCAAGGGGTGGCACCGAACATTCTTCTATGTGAAGAACGTCAACCCGAACACGGACTACAACCGGCTGCCGCCGTTCGCCGACGTGCAGTCCAGCCAAATGAACTGGCTGGGGTCTGCCCCGCGCGTTGTGGCCCTGGAGGAGCTCGGCCGGCTCGTGCTGCTGAAGAGCTCCGAGCGGCTGGTCACCGCCGATCTGGTGGAGGCGTTCATCTCGCGCTGGGTGTTGCCCCTCCAGCTGAGGCCGCACCGGATCTACAACATATTCGTCCAGCGCGACCCCTGCCAGCTGTCCACCGTCGACCTGACGCCGGCTCAGGTGGCGAAACGGGTGAACGCTCTTACGACATTCAAGCTAAAGGCCGCGTCATGGTCCTTCGGCATGGAGCCGTATGACCACATCAACCGCCCCCCTGGTAAGTCCTTCGTCGAGGCGGTCCTTCCTTCATTTGATGCTTCCCAGTCGATAGCCGGCTGGAGAACTTACTTAGTCATGCTGACCGCAGCTGCTGGTGCGATAGAACACGCCGAACGGCCCGCACCCTCAGATCTTCGAGGCGGAGCGTGAAAACTCCGACTCTGAAGACTATGAGATGGGAGGCCCTCCGGAGGAAGAGGTGGACAACTCGGGAGGAGCTGACGAGCCGGCGGACCCGCGAGCCGGCACCCCTAGCAGAGCCGGAGGATCCGGCACGGTCGGGGAGCCCAGCAGAGCGGGTGAGTTCCCTCTTGCCCCTTCGATCAGTGACTGGACGGACGACGACGATGACGATGACATAATGATTCTGAACGAGCCTTCTCTCTCAACGCGCCAGGGTCGGAGGAGCGACGAGCGGCCGGCTCAAGACCTGACAGCCGGAGCAGCCGGCCGAACGAAAAGGCCGGCCCAGGAGGGGCCAGCGGCCCCACCGCCAGTCCCCAAGCGGGTGAAGGTGGTGGCGCAGAAGCCGCCGGCGCGCGGCAAGCGGGCCTTTCCCCTTGTCACCGGGTAAGTCTTCCTTCCGTTTGTTTGTTCTTTTTCTGGGTCGCGAGCCGATAGGTAACCGGTCCTTGGGCGTTGCAGGGATCCCATCGAGCTCCACGAGGGGGAGCCGGCAGGGGATGCGGCGGACGCCGCTAGCAGGCTAGCCCGCGAGCACGCGGCCACCCAGCAGGAGGAGAAGAGGAGGCTTGCGGAGCTGTGAGCCTCCAAGTCCGGGACACGAGAAGGAGCCTCGCACTCCGAAACCTCAAGCATTCGGAGGCGGAGGGGATCCGTGGATCCCCCGCGGGCCTCTGACTCGGCGGCAGAGTCGACCCGGATGTCGCGGCCTCCGTCGAGCGAGCCGTGAGGGGCGGCCACGGAACCGCCGGGGCCTCGGTCCGCGGAGGAGGCGGCCCAAGAGAGGGCGGCGACGGTGGAGCCGGCTCCCGAGGCGGCCCGGACTGAGGTGCCGGTCGTGACCCCGCCAGCGACCGAGCCGGCTCGGGCTGACGTGCCAGAGGCCCCGACGGCCTCAAAGGCGACGTCAGAGGTGGCTGCCATGAAGGTGGAGGCGCCCTCCGTTGCGATCGTCACGCCGGAGCGGCAGGAGGCTGAGGCGGCGATGGCATCGGGCGGAGGGCCAGTGGGAGGCTACTCCCGAACCCTTGCCATCATCAACCCGCCCCCGGCGGCCAGCACCGCAGCAAGCCCAAGTGGCAATGGCGGACGAGCCCGAAGGACCCTACGAACAATGCAGGAGGTACTCCAAGATTGGGAAGCACTGGCGCACGTGTCGGCCCTGCCGGCTCCCCAGGTAGGCGGACCGGTCCCCTCCTTCAGGGATTTGGGGAGCGTCCTGGACCGGTGCCGGTAGGAGCTGGCCCGGTTCACGGAGGCAGCAGACGCCACCCTGCAGCGTGCCGAGGTAAGAACGGTCATTTTGCATTGTCTTAGGATTCTTAGTGGGGGCGTGCAAGCGCAACCACTGGGTGTAGCACCCGAGATGCGGGCCGGCTGACCGGTTGACGGGCAGCCGGGCCGGATCTCTTTTGAGCATGCCCTGATCTTTGCCTCCTCATGACCGGAGGGAACCTCCCTGCAGCAGAAGCTGTTCGAGGAGGTGGACGCCATCCACGACCGTCGCGAACACAGCCTCCGCCGCTTGGAGGAGGAGCTGACACGCGTGCGAGATCAGTTGAACTTCGTAGGAGGGGAGTACAGCCCCCGAGAGCCGGCTGACGCTTGCAACTTTGCCTCGCAGGTGACCTCACCGCCCTTCAGGACAAGAAGACTGGGATTGTCTCCGAGCGGGACCGTATGGGGCAAGACGTCCAGGCGGTCATGCAGGAGAAGGACCGGCTGGCCGTGCTGCTGGCGGATGGGGAGGCGGCCCGGGACCACCTCAAGGCTGAGGCGGCGAAGGAGGTGGCTGGCCGGGAGACGGCCATCAAGGAGGCGGTTGATGCCGCCCGGAGGACCACCGCCCTCCAAGACGAAGTGACCCACCTCGAGAGGATGCTCGAGGAGGTCCGGGGCTCCCTTGCCGCGTTAGAGGCGGCTGTGGAGACGGAGCGGACGGCGGCGCTCAACTTCGCCCTTGGGGTGGACGACGCCATTGAGGGTAAGTGCCTTTCTATCTCTTCTCCAGCCGGTCGATGTTTCCTTTGCTGGTTCTTGTGTTTTGATTTGTTTTTCTTTCTTCTTCTTCTTCTTCTTCTTCTTTCCCTTAGGGCGCTTCCCAGAGACTCAGCGTCGCGCTGCGCGCGCCGTCGAGGAGCATCGGGAGTACCTTCGGGAGCAGGGTCGCTGCATTGAGCAGGAGACCCCGTGGGACGTGGACGAGATTGGGGTCGCCATCGAGTACTGGCTAACCCATCTCGAACGAAGCTTGGACCGGCTGGGCCGCGGGGGAGCTCCAGCAAACCGCGTGACCTTGTGGCTGGCGCAAGCCGTGGCCCGGCTCGAGGCCTAGAAGGCGGCAGCGGCCCGGGCCGGTGCACAGATGGCGCTCCGGTTCATCACCTCGTGGTATTGAGGTGTTGATCTGGACCAGCTGGCCACCATGCGCGACGAGCCGGCCGCAGAGCGGGAGGCCCGTGAGCCGGCCCTCGTCCTCCGGGCTAACGAGCTCGCATCATACGTCGATGCGGACGAGTTCCTACCGATGCTTGGCGAGGACAGCGAGCCGCAGCCCGATGACTCCTTCAGCATCCCTCAAGGCCCAATAGACGAGGAGGTCGCCGACGAGAGCACCGACTCGAGCGGTGAGACAGTGGGACCGTGGAGGCCTCTTCGAAGGTCGCGACCACCTCCGAGGCGAGAGTCGAGCCGCCTAGCGATGCGCTGGTTGGGGGCACGCCGTCTGGTGACACGCCGGTGGCTTGAGCCCCTGGGCGTTTTTGTCTATCCTTTTTTTTCCTACAAGTTATGCTCAAGTCCACCCACTGGGGGTGTTTATGTAATGAACCATGCTGGCCGTGGGCCACTTTTGTCTTAACGTTTGTGTTGTGAAATCTAGTGTGTTTGCCTTATTGCTCCTGCCGACTTGTCCTTATCCCTTTTCACCCTCTTGGTTTTTTTGGTCCTTCTCCTTTTCCCCTTAGGTTTCGGCCCCGCCAGACCGACAGCCAGGGGCCGGTCTGTAGATGCGTCGGGGAGTCCGCCTCGAGGGAGCCAGTTCGGGACTTAGGAACCGCGAGGGTTCTTTGGGATAAGTAGAGTGGTAGAGGCGAGGCGGTGGTCTGGCTGGGCCTAGCCGGGATCCCCTTTCGTTTGACTCTTCATGTGAGTGAAACCTTGCCACCCCGAGGCCCCGTCAGTCGGACAGCCGGGAGCTGGTGCTGTAACTGGTAGGGGTGGGGAGGTTTGGCCGGCTCACACTACTTAGCCAATTTCTGGGAGAAATGACCTAAGACCAGCCAGCGAGCCCCCGGGCCCAGGAGCCAGGTTGGGGAGCCGGTGAGCGAGGAATCTTTTGGAGGAAACGAAATAGGGCATGCCCCAAGAGCCGGCCTGGGGCACCCATTGCATTCATAAGCCCAAAAAGGGTAGGGATACATACATACATCATTTTTTCAGCAATAGAATGGGCGGAGGAGCGCCGCGTTCCATGGGCGCTCTGTCTCCTCGCTGGAGGTGTCTCTCTTGCGTTTCTGTGGCTTCTAGGCATCTATCAGGTAGTACGCGTTGTTGTGTAATGCCTTGCTGATGATGAACGGGCCCTCTCATGGGGAGGACAACTTGTGTTGTCCGGCTATTCATTGGATCCGCCTAAGGACCAGGTCCCCTTCGTGGAAGGAGAGTGGCCGGATCCGCTTGCTAGGGTAATGCCGGAGCTTCTGCTGGTAGATTGCCGTCCGGCTCAAGGCCAGCTCGCGAGCCTCCTCGAGTAGGTCGACACTATCTTCTCTTGCCTCCCTTGCGTCCTTCTCCGTGTATAGGGCGACCCGAGGCGAATCGAACTCGATGTCGGTGGGGATGATCGCCTCAGACCCGTACACAAGGAAAAAGGGAGTGTAGCCGGTTGAACGGTTCGGGGTGGTCTTGAGACTCCAAAGGACGGACGGCAGCTCATCGATCCAGCAGTCGGCCGACCTTACCAGCGGTGTCACGATCTGGGCTTGATGTCGGACATAATGAGGCCGTTCGCCCTCTCGACCTAGCCATTTGACTATGGATGAGCGACGGAGGCCAGGTCGAGCCGGATTCCTTGCTTGGAGCAGAAACGCGCGAGTGCGCCCTTGGTGAAGTTCGTGCTGTTGTCGGTGATGATGCTGTAGGGGACGCTGTAGCGCACCGTGATGTCGTCGATGAACCGGACGGCCATGGGGCCGTCCAGCTTCTTGATTGGTCGCGCCTCGATCCACTTGGTGAATTTATCGACAGCCACCAACAAGTGTGTCATGCTGCCTCGAGCGGTCTTGAATGGGCCCACCATGTCCAGCCCGCAAACGACAAAGGGCCACGAGAGGGGGATGGTTTGGAGGGCTATTGCCGGCAGGTGGCTCTGCGTGCTAAAGCGTTTGCAGCCCTCGCACTCGTCGACCAACTTCTTGGCCGCCTCGAGGGCAGTCGGCCATAAGAAGCCGTGGAGGAAAGCCTTGGCCACCAGGGTCCTGGAGGCGGCGTGGTGCCCGCACTCACCCTGGTGGATGTCGAGGAGGATCTCCAGACCCTTTTCCGGCTCGACGCATCGCTGGAAGACGCCGATGGTGCTGCGGTGGACGAGCTCGTTGTTGATGATGCCGTATGCCGTGGCCCGGCATTGGATTTGCCTTGCCAAAGCCTCGTTTGGAGGCAGCTTGCCACATAGGAGAAACGCCAGGATGGGTTGGGCCCATGACGGGGGCCAGCTCAGGAGCCCTCGGAGCGGCTCGCCAGCCCCCGAGACCGGCTCGGGAGCCCCCGGGACCGGCTCGGGAGCCCCCAGGACTGGATGATCAGTCCCTGGGACCAGTTCGCCAGCCCCCAGGGCCGGCTGGTCGACAACCATCATGACGGACGTGTCATTGGAGCTGGCCGCCTCGAACGCCGCCAGCTCGATTGGTGCCGGCAAGGAGGCTGATGGTTCGAGAGCCGGTGGTGAAGGTGCCGAAGAGGCGGCCGGGGCCATTGATGGGCCGGCGACGCCCGCCGGCACGAAGATTGACTCTGATTCTGAGGAAGGCTTGATCGGCGGCTTGAGCAGCCGCTCGAGGGAGACGCCGGCTGGGATGGCCTGCCGGGTGGAGCCGATCTTCGCCAGCGCGTCCGCCACCTCGTTGTCCGCCCGTGGGACGTGATGAAACTCACAACCCTCGAAGGAGCCGGTGAGCTATTGTACGAGGAAGCGGTAGCTGGCCATGTTGGCATCCCTGGCATCCCATTCGCCGGAGACTTGCTGTACCACGAGGTCGGAGTCGCCGAAGCAGAGGATGCGCCTGATGCCGATCTCCTTGGCGAGCCGGAGGCCATGGACGATGGCCTGGTACTCGTCCACGTTGTTGGAGGCGGCAAAGTGGATCTGGATGGAGTATTTGAGCTGGTCACCCTTCAGGGAGGAGAGGACTATGCCGGCACCCAGGCCGGTCCTTATTTTCGAGCCATCGAAATGCATGCGCCAATGCGTGGAGTCTGGGGGAGGTGGTACGAACCCCGTCTCCGCCCAGTCGACGAGGAAGTCAGCCAACGCCTGTGACTTGATGGTGGTTCTTGGCTCGTACCGGATCTCATGATCGGCGAGGGCGATGACCCATTTAGGGATCCGTCCGGTGGAGTCCCGGCTGCTCATGATCTCGCCGAGCGGGGCCGTGCTTACCACGGTAATGGTATGCTCCTGGAAGTACTGCTTGACCTTCTTGGCGGCGAAGTATATGCCATAGCACATCTTCTGGTAGTGGGCATAGTTCTGCTTGGACGCGGAGAAGACCTCGCTGAGGTAGTAGACGGGTCGTTGGACTGGCAGGGACTTGCCCTTCTCTGGACGCTCAACCACCAGGACGACGCTGATGACGCGTCTGGTCGCCGCGATGTAGGCGAGCAGGGGGTCCTTTTGAGCCGGCGCGGCCAGGATGGGCGCGTGGGTGAGAGCCTTCTTGAGGCCGCGGAAAGCCTCATCCGCCTCGTCGGGCCAGTCGAACATGCCCGACTTCTTGGTTTGACCCGACTCGATTAGAGCCGTCTTGCGAAGGAGCCCATAGAGGGGCAAGGCCTTCTCCCCTAGCCGGCTGATGAACCGGCTGAGCGAGTCAAGGCAGTCGGTGAACTTATGGACGTCGCGGAGTCGGGTCAACTTGGGCATGCGTTCGATCGCGCTGATCTTCTCGAGGTTAGCTTCGATACCATGAGCGGACACGAAGAAACCCAAGAGTTGACCGGCGAGGACACCGAAGACACACTTCTCTGGGTTGAGCTTGATCTTGTACTCGCGCAAGTTCGCGAAGGTCTCCCGGAGGTTGTCGAGGAGGCTGAAGTGCTTCTTGGTTTTGATGATGATGTCGTCGACATAGACGTGGACATTCCTGCCTATCTGAGGCAGGAGTCACTTCTGCATGCACCGTTGGAAGATGGCGCCTGCGTTCTTCAGGCCGAAGGACATGTTCATGTAGCAGTAGGCCCCAAAGGGCGTGATGAAGGAGGTCTTGAGCCGGTCTTCTGGGTCCAGCTTGACCTGGTGGTAGCCGGAGTAGGCGTCCAGGAAGGACAGCAAGTCGCAGCCGGCCGTGGAGTCGATGACTTGATCGATCCGCGACAGAGCGAATGGGTCCTTGGGACATGCCTTGTTCAGGCTAGTGTAGACGATGCACATGCACCGGGTCTTGTTCTTCTTCAGCACTAGGACTGGGTTGGCCAGCCAGTCCGGGTGGAACACTTCCATGATGAACCCGGCTGCAAGCAGCCGGGCGATCTCTTCGCCTATAGTACGCCGCTTCTCCTCGGAGAAGCGGCGCAGGGGTGGCTTGACCAGCTTGACGTCCGACCGGACATGGAGTTTGTGCTCAGTGAACTTCCTCAGAACACCCGGCATGTCCTTGGGGGACCATGCGAAGATGTCGCGATTCTCATGGAGGAAGTCGACGAGCTTGCCTTCCTATTTGTTGTTGAGGCGGGAGCCGATGGTGACGCACTGAGCCGGGTTGGCCGGGTCGAGCGGTATTTGCTTGGTGTCTTTGGACGGCTGGAAGGAGGCCTCACCGACAGATTGCGAGGGAGGAGCCAGCACGGCCGGCTGGCTGGCAGCAAGGGCCACGAGTCGGTCGAGCTGCCGTTTCTCATTGGCGATCTCCAGGGCCTCAGCCAACTGGCTGCCATCTCGAGCGCACTCGAGCAACATCTTGTAGTCACCCGTGATGGTGATGATTCCCTTACGGCCGGCATCTTGAGCTTGAGGTAGGCGTAATGGGGGACCGCCATGAAGCTGACAAGGGTCGGCCGGCCCAACAGCGCGTGGTAGGGGCTTGCGAGGTCCACGACCTCGAACAGCACCGAATCGCGGTGGAAGTGGCCGGATCTGCCGAAGAGGACGTCGAGCGTGATCTTGCCAACAGGGGAGCAGGACTTCCCAGGCACGATGTCGTGGAAGACCGTCTGGATCGCGTGCAGGTCTTCTATCTTCAGCCTCAGCTTGTGCATTGTGTCGAGGTAGAGGATGTTGATGCTGCAGCCACCATCTATCAGCACCCGCGAGAAGCGGCAAGTTCGTTCCTTAATGGTGATGGTGGGGTCGAGGACCAGGGCATAGCTGCCGAGATTCGGCATCACTGCGGGGTGATCAGCCTAGCTTCAAGTGACCGGCTTCTCCGACCAGTGCATGAACTAAGGAGTTGCCGGCATGGTGGTGTTCACCTCACGTCAGAGCTGGCGTTGAGCATGTTTGCCTGTCTCTTCACTGGTGAAAACGACGTAATAGTCGTCTTGGTTGGGAACTGGACGATCAAATGACCGTCATTCTGGGCCGAAGCCGGAGCCGGCACTGGGGCGGCAACTTGGGCCGGGGCCGGCGCATGGGCTGGCGCCCCGGGAGGAGCCGGAAGGCTGTCCCCCCGGGCCAATCGCTGTGAGAAGATGCACTACCGGAGCGTGTGCGTAGAGGGTTTGGCCCCTGAGTGGTTCTTGAAGGGGAGGTCGAGCATTTGCTCGAAGGTGAGCTTCGGCTGCCAGGCAGCCTTGCCAGTGCGTTGGCGCTGGATGGAAGGCTGGGCAACCGGCTCCTGCTCTTTGATGGTATTGACCTGCCGGCTCCCGTAGCGGGGATCCGGATGGTCGTTCTTGCGTTTGTTGTTCTGTGGCTGCCGGTTGTCGGCAGCCGCCCGGGACGTTGCTGGTGTCGTCGTTGCCTTGGCAAGCGGGGTCGTCTTGACCCAGATGGTCGAATCGGCCGTGGCGTACTTGTCCGCCTTGGTCATGAGCTCGGCAAGCATGGCCGGCTCAAAGCACAGAAGCTTGTGCTTGAGGGGGGTGTCGTCTCGGCAGCCTTCAATGAAGTACTGCACGGCTTGTACCTCGTGCACCCCCTTGCAGGAGTTGCGAAGCTCGGTCCATCGAGTAAGGTAGTCGCGGAGGGATTCGTTCGGCCCCTGAACGCACATGGCGAGTTCGCGGGTGCGGCTGGGCCACTTGTAGGTGCCGATGAAGTTGCAGAAGAATGCCTTCTCGAAGTCTATCCACGTGTTGATGCTGCCGTCCGCCAGGCTGTTGAGCTAGGTGCGGGCCGAGCTGATCAACAACAGGGGGGCGTAGCGAACAGCTACGCGCTTGTTCCCCCTGGCGATGCCGACCGCGGTGGTGTAGTCGATCAGCCAGTCCTCGGGCTTGGCAGCCCCATTGTACTTCGGAGTGTCTCGGGGGAGCGTGAAGCCGGTCGGGAACGGCTCGTTGCGGATCCGAGGGCCGAAACATGTCGGCCAATCGAGCCCTCCTCCTCAAGGAGGGCGGACTTCGTGAGGTGGTTGATGCGGTTGCGGGCGTCGTTCTGGCTGCGGGGGACACGCGGCCCGATCCAGGCCGAGAGCTCTGGGCGGATGACGGGCGGAGCCATCCGTTCCCACTCGCGTCGCGGGGGTGGAATGTGCCCGTGGCTGCGCCGGCTGGTGGATGCCGGCGCTTTCTTGGTGGCGATCGCTGCGAGGCGGGTCGTTGGTGTACCGGCTGCTCGCTCCCCGGCATCTGGGAGTGCCGGGGGTTGTTTGTTCCAGTGCGGCGGTTGGAGACGCGAGGGGAGCTGGAATGTTGAGCCGATTGACGACCTATAGTCCCCGTGCCCTCGCGCTCGAGCCGGGGGCCTCCGGTGGCGGCGCTGCCCGACGCGAGCAGGCGCTGCTGTGCGTCGGCGGCGTCAGTGAGCTCCTCGATGTGGCGCTCGTGAGCGGCACGCTCTTCACCCTCCAAGGTGGCAAAATCCGCGTAGGCCACCTTGAGGGCCCATAAGTTGGCTGCGGGGGTGACGTAGACGGGCATCTTGCCGCCAAGGATTTCGGCAACCACGCGGCCGCGGTCACACACGGCCCCACGTTGGCTGGGCCCGGTGCTAGCCGGGGTGAGACCGTAGGCGGAAGCATATTCCCGTTGGGCGGCCTCCATGCGACGCCGCGTGGCCGCGAGGGCGTGGCATCCTCGAACAGGACGCGACGAGCCGCCTCGAGGTCCGTCGCAGCGGCATCGGGGTTTCTCGTCGGGGCGATAGGGGTGCTCAGGCCCCAGAGGGCTGCACCAAACGGATCGGAGGTGCCGTCGCGGGCCGTGGCGGCAGCGGCCGCGGTCTGCGCGCGTCCGGAGGAGGTGGAGGAGACGACGACCAACACCCTCACGTGACTGTGGGAGCCGCTGGGCTGGGTCGCAGTGAGTGCTCCCAGGGCCGTGGGAGGATCGGCGCAGACGAGCACCTGCCCGGGGTACTCATCCGCGGTCGGAGCCTCGGCGAGGCTGAGCCTGTCGAGGAGCTCGGTGAGCGCGTCGATATCGACCGTGAGGTCGACGGAGTCGCCCGCAGGGCGTGCCGGAGCAAGCCCCACGAGCCCGTTGTTTCGCCTGGACGTGCGGCGACGACGGGGAGTGGCGAGCGGAGCATGAATCCGGCCGGCGTCCCGTACGGCCCCACGGTGGGCGCCAACTATCGTCATTTTCTCACGACAGATGCCATAGGGTGGCTTATCGTAGGTGGTTGGGGCCAGAGGACGCCGACGGGCTCCGGGTGCGAGATTGGGCACAAGAGGTGATGACACACGATGTACCCAGGTTCAGGGCCCTTTGAGGGAGGTAAAAACCCTAGTCCTGCTTGGTTTAGTTGAATGGATGGATATGTGTACAAGGGTGCTCATGGAGTTGTGTCTAGAGGAGGGAGAAGTAGCAGCCGGCTCGTCTTCCTCTGCTACTAGAGGGGTTTAGGGAGTTCTACGGGTGTGCGGGTGTGATCGATCATCCCCGTTGCATGGGGGGCTCGAGGGGGTTTATAGGCCAACCCCCTGGCTCTACAATATATCTAAAGTATAGGGGTGGGGGGACCCGGCTGGCAGTCTCTCTTGCTAGCTAGGGGCCCCCACCCTTTGCGTCGTCGCATCGTCCATGGGGTCCACCGGCTGAGTGGTCCTGTCCCCCGCTGGGGCCCGCCAGTCGGCTCCGTGATTGGCTCTCGCCTACCTGCCACGGCACAGGTCGCCCGGGAGGCGTCGTCTAGCGCCAGCCGGCCGAGGTCTCTAGTACGGCCGGTGATACTGTAGCCACGCCGAGGCAGGTAATCGAGTGGGCGAGGGCGTGTCGGTATTGTTCCCTCGCCCGGTCACGCTTGCTGAAGTGAGCGGCCGGGACAGCCGGACTGTAGCCATGCGCTGCAGTGCGTCAGCGACCACTGTAGCCATAGGGCCGCCCGTCGTGCCGGTCGCGTCGTGTCGCCGTACCCGGGCGCAAAGGGACGGGACGTCGCATGTCCTTCCCAGGGTCAACGGAGGAGGCGGCCTAGAGGCAGCCGACCATGCCCAGCCGGCCGCGGATCGAGCCGGCTCCTTGACCAGCCGTCCGGAGCGCCAGCCGGCGTCGGCTCGAGCCGGACGTCCTCCAGTCGGCCACGACCAGCCGGTCCGCGTTGTTCTTCTTTGAAGCGAGAGGGGAATGACCCCGTTGCTTTGGCATACCTGGGGGTAATAACCCCGTCACTGCACCTGGGAGGGCTCGCAGTAGCTCGGGGCCGGTGTGGAGCACAGAGAGCACCTAGAGTCTCACACGTGGGAGACCGAATGATGTTGGGATGGACATGGAGAAGAGGGAGATGCTCTCATTGGATTTGTAGCAAAGATGAGGAGTGGCTGAGCTCATCGGTGGACGGGTGTGAGAGAGAGGCGAGGGTCGACGACGTCGAAGAAGAATAATTGCAGAAGGAAGGAGACTTGGAGAGGATAAGGTGCGAACCTCTGGGTTCACATGACACATGTGTGGCATACGACGCAACTTATGTAAAGTGAGAGATCAAACGGTTGGAAAGAAAACTTTTCCCAATTCAAAGGGAACCATGCGCCAAATATAACTGCTAGGTCCACCCAAGAAGTGTACCTGCTCATGCCCCCCAATAAATATCATGTCACCACCCATGGGCCGAGTTTTAACTACGAAAAGTCAAAAAAGCTATAAAAAAGTCCTCAAGTGAGAAATAGAGAATTTAGTGTATGTATCTCATTGTCCGTTACCTGATCAAGGGGCCTTCACTCCGCCGGTCGATTTTTGACCGACAACGATGAGGATCAATGACCCGCTTCATAAAAAAATATAAGGTCCGGTCTTCTACTAGTGATTGTATGTTTTTTTTTCATTTTTTCCCTTTTTGTGTTTAATTAGTGTTTTCTTTCTTTTTCTTATTTTCAATTGCATGTTCGCCAAAGTAAACTAAAAGCATTTGTTTACATTTGCCGTATATTTAAACAAGTGTTCGTGCATTTTTTTTAATCTTCATTTTGTATTTTGAGAAAAAATCATTGTGTAATTGCAAAAATAACAAATATTGTTTTAAAATATTTTTCATGTATTTTTTAAACATACAAACTATATTTAGATGTTTATATGTATTTGGAAAAATATTAAGGATGTATGGAGTGGCTAGTTGTCATGCTACATCGTGCAGTTGCAATCGAATTGCAATGTGTACAGTTGCAAGTCCTATGTGGACACGCAACTGTCGCACAATTTTATTTTATTTTGAAAAATCTACTATAGTTAAATACTTCTCATCGCTTGGCGGATCTTCGTCTTATGATGTAGCTTTGGAGTGATGGAGGAAAAAAGATAAAACGGGGAGAGAAAAAAGTCCTCGATGTTTTATTTTTTTGATTTCAAAATCATTTTGTGTTTATAAATATAAAATAGTGGTATACATGCAATAGCCCCCTCCTCGACAAAACATCACAAAGTTGCATTGCATTGAAGACGTGTAATTGTAGTTGGGGGCGACTCCTGTAGTTGCATGCTTAGTGGTGGACATGCAACCATCATCCCTCCCTCAAAAAACATTAATGAGTTGCAGTTGTGTGAAAGACATGAAATTACCTAGCCCGGGCAACACTTGTAGTTTGCAGTTACGTCTCTGGTGATAGTCATGCAAATGCAAGCCCCCACCCCGTAGAAAATACCACAAAGTTACAGTCAAAGGTGATGTTTGTAGTTACATGCTTAGTGGTAGACATGCAACAGTCATCCTTTAAAACATAACAGAGTTGTAGTTAGACACGACACTTGCAGTTGCATGCGTAGTGATAAACATGCAACTACTCCCTCCCCGAGGAAACATCAAAAAGTTAAAATCGCATTGAAGTACAGTCGGGACATGCCACAAGTAGCATGTAGTAAGACTACTTTACAGTTCGTGAGACGAGTGGTAGAATAAGAAAATAAATGATTTATTTGCCAGTTGTTTGAAAAATGATATTGTTCTCACTCTCCGGGTATGTCATATATGCAAATAAGTTGAAGAAATCAATGGAATAAATGTAGAATGGCCACCAAAGGTAGAGTCAGGTGAATGGGTTTTTCACAGATTTTGGGCCTGAAGAAACCCTTTGCTTGGGCCGCTCTCTCCCCAAATCTCCTTTAACTAACTACTCCCTCCGTCTCATAATGTAAGACGTTTTTTAAAAAAATTTAAAAAACATCTTACATTATGGGACGGAGGGAGTGCTACTTTTCTCCCGGCTCTAAATAAAAACTAATTTTCTCTATTGTCATTTATCTCAAAACAATCCCTCAAAATAATATATCTCAAAACAAATTTATTAATGAAAATTAATGAAAACATTGAATGTGGGCCAATTCCTTGATCTTCTGAAGTGTTCTCAGATTGTCCATTGTCAGTATCTTTATTATATCTGTATATTAAGCTATGTAGCTTGGGGTTTGTTTTTTGTAATGTGTTCTATCGGAACAACTCTGTTGACATGTACATCAAAAGCAAACAGAAAGACCAGTTGATGCATTATATGTAAGGCGTCTTTTAATGATGGTATTGTACGTCTAAATGCATAAGTTCAGGTAATCAAGAAACTCTCTCATTTAAAAAAACTGTATTCTTTTTTTTAACTGCCGCGCGTGAGGTGCTCTGGCAATAGCCAGGGCGACCCCCACAAGGGAGACGGTGGCGGCGCCGTCGCGGGCGGCCGTGATGGCTTGCTGCGATTGGCAGCAGATGGTGGGTGGCCTCTTCACTGAGGACTGGAGCACCTTGAAGAGGCGTGGAAGGGAGCTTCTGTGCCGCGCTAGGAACCCGGAGAGGATAATGGGGCACATGCGGACGAAAGCCGCGGTTTTCTTCAAATCGGAAGCGAAAGTGTTCAATTTGGAGAGGGAGGAGATCACAGGGGGTGAGGTGGTCCAAGTCCCGGCGATTTCGCCGGCCGATTTAGGGTTTGGTGTACTTCTTTCGAGTGATTATGGGGAGGATTTGGGGGCCGTTTCTGCTGAGGCCGATCCTGATTTCTAAAGGGGATCGGGATTTAGACCAGAGGAGGAAGAGGAAGTTAATACGGGAGTTAATCTTGATAATATGGAGGCGAGATCTCAGGACCTGCACATGTATTTCAAGGGACAGAATCTGCTCTGTTTTCTTCATCCTACTCTGGTGTTCATCGGTATCTTTTTTCCTTCCTCGTCGTACCTCTGTTGCTCTTTGCAAATGGCAGGTCAGGGCGAGAACAAGGGCCAGAAGGGCTCAGGCGCTGAGGCGCTCGCCGGCTCCTTGAGACCCGCTGAGGGGGAGTCCGCCAAGAGGCTGGAATGCCCGGCCACTCCCGCGCTAGGAAGAGGAAGAAGCGATGTGGGAGGGCCGTCGGGTCTTGCTCTGACCACTACTACGCTTCCTTCTGTGGGTTTCTCTGCTGCTCCAGCGCTTCCTCCACCCTTGCGCAGGCACGGCAAGGCTAAGGCGGTCGAGTTCGACGAATCGCCAATCGTCATCAACATGAAGGCGTTGATGTCTGCGGTCAAGGGCAAGCTGGTTGTGGGACGAGTTCTCTCCCCATACCCGGTCAATCCCTCGACAGTCGTCAGCGAGCTCAAAGGACCTTGGCGGCTTCGTGGTGATGCCGTGGCCCAGCGGGTGACGAGCAACGACCGCCACTTCGTGGTGTCTTTCACGGAGGAGGGGGACCGGCAACATGTGCTGGATACTGGTCCTTGGCATTTCCGCAATGACGTTGTCATCTTCACCGACTTCGACGAGCAAGGCGACCCTACGGAGGTGCATCTGAACTCCATCAGATTGTGGGCACAAGTTCACAAGCTGCCGTTTCTGCTGAAGACCGAGGAGATGGGGTGGACTTTTGGGAAAAAACTTGGCAAGGTCATCGTGGTGTCACACAGGAACAAGAGGATCATTGACGAGCATCTCTGTATCTGTGTGGAGCACCTGGTGGACACACCACTAAGGAAGCAAGTTGGTTTCACTCCGGTCGGCGCCAACGATGAGAGCATGTTCGAGGTGAAGTACG
Organism: Hordeum marinum; assembly: GCA_022496015.1. Classification (NCBI taxonomy): domain Eukaryota; kingdom Viridiplantae; phylum Streptophyta; class Magnoliopsida; order Poales; family Poaceae; genus Hordeum; species Hordeum marinum. Next base: position 117,193,028 of record CM039678.1, read on the forward strand.
AGAAACTTCCTAATTTCTGCTTTTGTTGTGGCATCTTGGGCCACACTACGGAAAGGTTCTGCAGCATGCCGAAGGAACTATGGAAGCTGAACTTCTCCAACAACATGAAGGCGCCTCCGCACTGGAAGCGCTTCCTTAACTTCGGGGGCACGGTGGAGGGTGCTGAAGGCATGGACAATGCAAGGCTGCCGGACAAGGTTATTTCGGCAGTGTCTAAGGCTGTTCGTAGCCTGTCAGTGGCTGCGGCAGGCTCGCTACCTCCGTTGGACGCCTCAGACAAGACGCCGGGGGCTGTGGGTGCCCAGGAGGGGACTCCCGCGGCCACGGACCAAGGAATGGAGTGCCAAGATCTTCAGGCGCGAGACGATGGGGGCGACCTCTACTTCAACCCAGTTGCCCCTGGGTCGTCTCGTCCGGACGAACAAATGGACGGGAACGTTGCTGTTCTACTGGAGAAGGCTCAGGATCTGGTGGCAGCCACTGTCCAAGATGGAGGCGAGGGGGATACTGATGCTGGTACACATCGTGTGGCTCTGGTTGCTGCTGGAGTTAGGCGATGGAAGCGTCTTCATCGTCAAGAACAGGAAGAGAAGGCTATGATGCAGGCTGCATGTGTTACTCATGCGATTTTTGGTGTCCCAACTCCGCCAAATAGCGGTAGTGACCTCTCCAGCCGTAAGATGACCTTTGCTGCCATGCTTGAGAGCACGGCTGGGAGCAAGAAGCGCGCAGCTGATGATCAAGACCTCCTTCTTAGCATGCATAGCAATAGTACTGATAGTGTAGATGGCTGGGAAGCTACATATATGAGTAAAACAGGTAAAAAAGTGTGTGTGGGCAGAGTTGGAACTGTAATAGGCATAGATGGATCCACTGTGCATGTTACGAAAGAATTAGATGAGGGTGAGGAAGAGGTCCAGAATAGGAGGAGAGAGTCTGTAGGGGATGGAATTGAGGTAGGGGATACTACCAAGGAAGCTACCGGACATGGGGTTGCCGGTCAACTGACGGGCGCGAATGACGTCGCCCATCAGGAGCCATGAAAATGATCTGTTGGAACTGCCGAGGTTTGGGTCAGCCTCAGACAGTCCAAGAACTGGTGTGTTTGTCTAAGACACACCGACCAAATGTTATCTTTCTATCTTGAAACAACAACAAAATAAAGAGTATGTTGAGGGTGTGCGTTATCGGTTGGGCATGAAAAATTCTTTTACTGTTTCCCTGCCAGGTAAAGGAGGTGGATTAGCAGTTTTTTGGGATGAACTATATACTTTGGAGCTGAACAAATATGGTGAGCATTTTATTGACATGTACATCTCTAATGGTGCTGGTACTAAGTGGAGAAGTACTTTTATCTATGGGGAACCAAAGGCTAGCCAAAGGTATGTAATGTGGGATTTGTTAAGGCGGTTAAAACCGCTTGGATCTGGGCCTTGGTTTATGGTGGGAGATTTCAACGAGGCAATGTTGAAAAATGAGCACCTATCTCGGAATAAGCGGTTTCCAAAACTCATGGCTAATTTCTGTGAGATTCTTTCTGAATGCAACTTATTTGATTTGGGTTTCTTTGGTGTTCCTTGGACTTATAACAATAAGCAGGAAGGTAATAAAAACGTGAAGGTGCGGCTTGATCGTGCAATGGCATGTCCGCTGTGGTCTTCTATTTTCCCGGAATGCAAGGTATCACATATTATCAGTTCCAGGTCAGATCATTGCCCTCTTCTTATTGATTTGCTGGGAGCTCCTCATACTGGTACATTTGTAAAACATTTAAAATATGAAGCGTACTGGGAGAGGGAGGAGGCGGCTTTGAAAGCACGGATTGATTCATGTTGGAATAATAGTTTGCATGTTAAGGATTTGGGAGATGTGGCAAATAATTTGAACAAATTGATGAAATCTCTTCATGGGTGGAGTAAGGAATACTTTGGATATCTTCCAAAAAAACTTGATAAGGCTCGAAAAAGATTTAATGTGTTATTTAAAAGAAATGATCATAATGCAATGGTGGAGAGGAAGAAAATCCTTATGGAGATGGATGAACTTCTGATTAAGGAAGAAATCGTGTGGAAACAGAAATCTTGTTTGGACAAAATGAAATGGGGGATAGAAACACAAAAAATTTCCACAGGCAGGCCACTTAGAGAGCGAAGAATAATAATATTTCGGCTATCAAAAGAAATGATGGATCTCTCTCTCATGATATGGAAGAAATTAAAGGTATTATAAATTCTTTTTTTAAGGATCTTTATACCTGTGATTCTGTGGCAAATCTTGCCCGTATTATATCCCTTGTAAAACCGTTGGTAAGCAATGAAATGAATGAGGATCTTTGCAAGGATTTTTCTGAACAAGAAATCAGTGATGCCCTTTTTCAAATAGGGCCATTAAAAGCCCCGGGGCCAGATGGTTTTCCAGCCGGATTTTTTCAAAGGAATTGGGGCTTGCTAAAGGATGATATTGTTCGTGCTGTACAACTTTTTTTGCCTCAGGAAGTATGCCGGAGGGGGTAAATGATACAACTATTGTTCTTATTCCTAAGGTAACAAATCCAAGTCAATAAAGGATTTTTGACCGATCAGTCTATGCAATGTTAAATACAAAATTATCTCCAAGTGCCTTGTCAAAATTATCTCAAGTCTAAGTGCATTTTTAAATTTCCAGCGTCACTTTGTGATGACTTATCCCAGATTATAAGAAATTTTTGGTGGGGCGATGAGGAGAATAGGAGGAGAACTCATTGGCTAGCTTGGGATAATATGACGAAACCAAAAAGTGAAGGAGTAATGGGTTTTCGTGACCTCCATCTTTTTAATCAAGCACTTCTGGCTAAACAAGCTTGGCGTTTATTGATTTTTCTAGATTCTCTCTGTGCAAAGGTTATGAAAGCTAAATATTATCCTCATGGGCATCTTATTAATACAGTGTTTCCACAAGCGACATCTCTTACTTGGCAAGGTATTATGCATGGCCTTGAGCTTCTAAAAAAGGGCATCATTTGGAGAGTTGTGGATGGGACTAGTATAAACATTTGGAGGGATTATTCTATTCCTAGGGAAGCTGGTCTAAAAATTTCTGCAAAAAAGAATAGAACAAGGATTAAATGGGTGTTTGAATTATTCATGACTGGATCTAGGAGGTGGGATGAAAATTTGACAAGACACCTATTCTATACGCATGATGCAGAGGAAATTTTAAGATTGAGTACTCTCAATTTGGGTGAGGGAGATCTTATGGCATGGCTTATGAGAAAAGTGGTTTATTCTCGGTAAAGAGTGTGTATAGACTGGCACTGCTTCTAAAGCAACCGAATGGTGTTTTAGGGAATTCCAGTGCTGCCTTGAATGGGGAACGGAGGCTATGGAATATTATTTGGAAGATGAATGTCCCTCAAAAAATAAAAATATTTGCGTGGAGGGCTGCCTCTAATAGTTTGGCGGTTCAAGTCAATAGGGTTAAAGACCATCAAACTATTCAAGGTACGTGCTCGAATTGTGGTATGGAAGATGAATCTATTTTTCACGCACTGATAATTTGTCCCAAGGCTCGAGCTTTCCGTATGGCTTTGAAGGAAGTGTGGAATTTACCGGCCGAAGAGATTCTCAAATACTCTGGGCCTTACTGGTTTCTTATTCTTTTGGATCAATTAAGCTCAGTCATGCGCGAGCAAACTATTTTCATGTTCTGGACAGCTTGGCATTTGAGGAATGATTTGATTTTCGGTAAGGGAAAAGAATCCATCGCGGCCTCGGTAAGCTTTATTCAAAACTATTGGGCTTCTTTTTCGTCTTGTCATGTAAACTTGCAGGTGACAGTGTGCAACAAAGGTAAGCAAGTGGCGCAAGAAATTCAAGCAACCACAAATATGGAGAGAAATGTTGTTGCTTGGAAGCCTTCATCAGGGGATTTTTTCAAGGTAAATGTTGATGCAAGTTTTGTTGAGGTCATCAAAGTGGCGAGCGTGGGGTGGTCGTTAGAGACCATTATGGACAAGTTATAATATCCTCTTGAGATTATATTGGAGCTTGCCATAGTGTCGAGGAAGCAGAACTAATAGCGACCCTCTCTGGCATGTACATTGGTATCACTCTTCATAAGCCTATCATTTTAGAAACTGATTGTGCCGCTGTTGCTTCTGTGTTCGGGAAAGAGTGTCTGGATAGGTCAGCTATGGTGGACCTTAAAATGAAGGCTGTGAATATCTCTAAGCTGATGGTGGGTATTCAAATTGTTAAGATTAACAGATTGACCAATAAGGTGGATCATGAGATTGCAAAGTTCGGTTTTAATACTAGATCCGATGGTCTTCTTTTAATTCTGTTTCGCCCTGCGTGGCAAATTTTATAATGAATGATTGTATGAACATGTTAAATTAATTAATATATGGTGGGGTTTTCCAAAAAAAGAAACTCTCTCATTTCTTGGCGTGGAGTAAGTATACCATAGAAGCAAAGGGCATGCTACACGTGGGCAGACGAATCTTTCTAAAAGATCCGATGCCTTGATAGTCGTTAGATCAGCGGCCGGTCGCTGTTTTCACAATTGCGACAAAGGTGATGTTGCAGAATTTCTTTTGCAACAGAGGCCTTGTTGCAGAAACATTTATAACAAAGGTTGTGTGTAAAATTTTATTGTTATCTTTTTTTTACAACAAGTATGTTGTTGTCGAATGATTTTCACAATAAGAATGATGTTGCATAAATTTTTGGTCATGAGAATAAGTATTGATGATAACTAGTTGTATTGCAGGATATTTTTATCATTGATGTTGTTATGGAAGGAGTTTTGCAACGAGAATAATGTTGCAGAAGTTTTTCCTCGTGAGGATTGAGATTGGGGACGAAATGGTGATGAATGGATAAGGCTGCTTGTCCTATGAGATGTTTCTAGATAACTTTTGAGCACCGTACGATAATTTTCATCAACAATTTTCTCTAATAATCCTATATTCTGGAGATAGATGTAGGGAAACCAGAAGAACACAGCCGATCCTCGTGATAGCAAAGCAGAACCATTCACTTCACTTGGAGATCTAAAATAGCATATGATTTGGACTGTCGAAACAAATGGATCTACAGGTCTACAGAGATTCAGATATCGACACAAACAGCTAGGCAAAGATGGATCGATCAGTCAGGCAACGCAGCCGATCCTCGTACCGGCGGCCGCGGCGGTGAAGAAGTCGACGGGCTGGCAGGACACCTCGACGTCGTACGGGCGGGAGTAGGCAAGCCCGACCTTGAACCGGACTTGGGCCCTCACCAGCACGACCATGGGAGGCGCCTGCTGGGTACCGTCGCCCTTGATGCCGCCGGAGTTACTAACCAAGAAACGCTGGTCGAAGAAAGCCGACGCGCGGAAGCTGCTCGAGCTCGCCGACGCCTGGAAGAGCGGCATGGCCTGGTGGACCACCGTCTGCACCCACGCGGCCGCCCTGTGTCTCGCGCTGTACACCCGCAGCCTGGCCGTGAGGGAGCTGTACTCCACCCCCGCGCGGCCGCTCGGGTTGGCGGCGTCGACGGTGAAGTTTAGGATCAGCACCGGCGCGCCCTGGACAAGGTTGGTGGAGGTGGCGGTCACGGAGAAGACGATGCGCGCGGGGCTGAGGATGACGGAGGTCACTACGGCCACGGCGCTCACGGCGATGGCCGCCAGGATGTAGTGCTTCGGGCCCCACACGCCATCAGTGAACTTCGCAGTGCTGGTCGCCATAGACTTCTCCCCTCCTATCTAGAAGCTGTCGATGTGTGTATGGACTTTGTATGGTGCATGCGCACAAGTCAGGATGGTGCGGGGTGAAACCAGGCCGGGTATTCCCATGTTATCCCGATCCGTTGTCGCCGGGGTTTTGCCCATCCACGTTCCCCGCGGGGATCCCTTCCCAGCCCTGTCCCCGTGAGCTGCTCCAGCACAACGCACAGCATATACCAGGGTAAATTTCCCCGCTGTGATCACCGTCTCGTCGTCCAGCCAACGAGCGGCAAGAGCTCAGTACAACCATCTACTCGCCGGTGCTAGAAAATGAAAATTGAGCAAGAGGAGCACATCAAATCTCAAACATTCAGCAACATCATAAATTGTGGCTTAGAAATCAGACGCAATTCTTCCATATATAAATGGGAAAATAGATACCCTCGCTAATTTATTTATTTCACCATGCAACCATGCAACATGAATGTCTTTTACTCCCTCCGTTCCTAAATATAAGATCTTTTAGAAATTACACTAGGAACTATATACGGATGTATGTAGACATATTTTAGAATATAAATTCACTCATTTTGTTTCGTACGTAGTCTTATAGTGAAATCTCTAAAAAAGTCTTATATTTAGAAACGGAGGGAGTATTTGTCTTTGGAAATATTCAACTACGTTCTACACACGGAGCAAAATGAATGAATTTACACTTTAAATTATGTCTATATACATTCGTATGTAGTTCGTAGTGAAATCTCTAAAAAGACAAATATTTAAAAACGGAAGAAGTATATTACAAATACCAATCCCTCACACACCCGCATCATTCCTTCCCCACGAGGCACCGGCCCTCCCTCGCCTTCGTCCCGTTCCCTCCGCCCTCTCCCTTGGCATCGCCGGCGCCCACCTCCGGGCAAAGCCCGGAGGAAGCCGTTGGCGGTCGGCCTTGCTTCTTCGACCGGGGGCGGTCAACCTGCAACGACTTGTGGTGGTAGCTTGTGTGGCGCCGCTCGGATCAAGGGTGTCAAATTTAACGTGGGAAGATTCAGAGGGATGAAGGAGGGTTGTGGCTCAAGATGGGCAGGACGGTGAGGTGTGTGTAATACCGTCGCCCGTTGCCGTAGCGAGGGACGGCGGTTCATCCCATGGGAGTCGAGATAAGGGGGAAATGGTTGGATGAAGAAAAATGGTTGCTAGTCGTGGATTCACTGTGAGAGAGTGGCTTTTCAATTTTTATTTTCACGCAACTGAATTACAAATAGCATGTCCCGTACAAATAGACATTATAAGTGTGCGCGTATAATTAAAGGGACCCTCTATTTACCTAGAATTGGAAAAACATCTTGTGTAATTCACTTTTTATCTATGGCTATTAGATCTTCATCCAATGACTGAAAATAGATCGGTGTTGTTTATCTGCAATCTCCAGCATCTCCTTCCTCACGCATCCGCCGACCAATACAGGCCTAACAGCTTGCCTCCGCCACTGCGGTCGGTGGCTATTATCGTCGAACTCTCCCTTCGTTCTCCTCCGCCACCGTGCTGGCCGCCTTCCCTCTAAGCCCCATCACACCACGGAAGAAATTGCCCCGACCCCCCCCCCCCCACACACACACATCACACCACCCCTAAGATAGATAGTGAGGCAATAGCTTCCTCCTAAGGTAAATATGGGGTATGGCTTCCTCCCTAAGATAGACAGTGAGGTAATGGCTTCCTTCTAAAATGGATAGTGGGGTTGTCTTCTCTGGCGAGGTTTGTTGTTCTCAGACGAGGTCTGGCGTGGCAAAAGGAAGGCGGGAAGGAAGGAAGGAAGAAGGTGACTAGCGCGAAAAGGAAATTCAGACACTTGAGAAATAGCAAAACCAACAATAATTAAAGGACCCCGATAAATTCTGAACATTTGGATTTTAAGCATGTCATTCCGAACGTTTATTCATGGTAAGTTTAATTGAGACCAGGTGACAACTTTAGTTGTTAAAACCTGGTAATTTTGCCCCTCTTTATTTATTTATTTTAAGAAAATTATCATGTTTGTCAACCTCGCATGAACTAAAGTTGACATAAAAAAAATTCGGGTTACCATGCTTAAAATCTGAACATTCGGATTTATCATTTCAGTAATTATATCGGTCGCCGGAAGCAAATTACCTATAAATAGAGACCTGAAGTGGATCTCGTTCACGAAGACGTACGCAGTGGTAGCTAGCTAATTGATGCATGCTAAGTGTGCATCTCTGACGACTGTAGCTTAGCCAGTAGTTGCCACTTGTACGCGCACATCCAAAGTTCCAGACTGATGCAAATGGCAGCCGCCGACCAAGGCAAGACGGCGGCCAGGAGGTTCGGATGGCTGTACGTGGCGCGGTGGGCGGTGGCGTCCGTGGTGACCGTGCTGGCCGTGGCGGTGATCGTTCGGGCCGTGGTGGTGATGCTCCGGCCCGAGAAGCTCCAGTTCAAGCTCTCCGGCGGCCATGTGGCAGTCGGGTGGATCCCGTCGATGCCGCCGCCTGACAACGCCGTGACGCTCACCTTCGTCTTCGTGGCCTACAACCCCAGCGGGCGCGCCTCCGGCGAGTTCAACAACGTCACAGTCCGGCTCACGGACATCAAGAGCGCGTCGTCGGCGTCGCCGACGAAGATCGCCGAGTTCGACCTGACGCAGTCAATCGCCGTGCCGCAGAGGACGGCACACGAGACGATCGTGAGGGTGACGTTGACGCCGGCCGAGGATGTGCCGATGCGGTACGTGCGGGCGCTCTTCGAGGGACGCAGCGTCGACGGCGTGGAGATGATGCTGAGCGGGGTCTTCGTCAGCCACGTAACGATGATGGCGAGCGAGGAAGTCACGACCAGGTACCCCGCCACGTACTACTGCTGGCCGGTGACCATCGCCGTCGATGGCTCGTCGTCGTCGTTGGACTACGCCAGCTCTGTCGTCGTCACTGACGCTCCGTGCATGGACGAATCGGAGGCCCCAGCCATCGTGTGATTTGAGGCTAGCTCCGACGGTAGCAAGCTAGTTGGTGTGGATCAACCAAGCTAGTACTTCTATGTCCGAGTGATCAATCTACCTACCTGCAATATTTTCAATAAACTAATGTAAGAATTGATCATCGATCCATGCATGCATGGCTGCCCGCCTTGCATGCCTGTCAGTGTGAGTTTAATTTGAGACAGTACGTACACCTTTCAGTTAATGGTGCATGTTTCACGACTGACGACGAGCAGCAGCAGTGCAGAGAGGCGTGCAGCAGCGCGACCTACCGAGTCTTTCGCCGTGGCAGGTTTACGATTTACTACCCGCGACGCTAGCTGTCTCGCTTCGTATGGCTAGACTCGGGCTATCAAGCTACGTGCAGTAATAAGTTCTGCCCTAGAAGCGGGACATGTCCTTTGAGAAAGTTAATGGAAGAAACAGGTACTGTAGGCTTTAGGGTTTAGGGAGCCAAGATGCATGCATCGGCAGCCAGCACAGGTGGTAGACGAGCAGTAACTAGGTGCTGGAGCATGCATGTGTTCGGTGCAGGGATGTCGCGCACGGCAGCAAACAGCATTGAAGTAGTTAACGACGATCGAGAGGAAGGTAGATTTGGAGGCAGAGGCACCTGATCGACCTGCCTCTCACCAATCATACAGTATTATCCACTGCGCCTTGGTTGCTTTTCTTTTGACCTAAATGCTCCAGCTACGGCTGCTGAATGACTTAGACTAAAAAGAGTAAAAGCATTGTTAATAATAAGCTTTTTCTTTGGCTCGCGATAACGTCTACATGTGTAGTGGGAGCAACATCCGTCCATACGTCTATAACACACAAACTGTGTTCACGTCATCACATGCATGCATGTGTATGTGAGAACTTTTTTGGACTTTTAATTTTTAAAATGTTTTATCTCATAAATGAAAAATCCGATTGAAGGTTCGTTTTTACCATTAAATCCATCGCAATGAGATCTTTGAAACTAGATCTCATGTTGATATGTTTCGACGATTTTTTGGGGATTAAAAGTTACCATGTCTAGTGCACATGAATTGCCACGTTGTTTATACTGAAGTTGCCATGATATGTTTCAGCTATTTTTTCTTCTGCTTTAAATATAAATTTTGATATACTATAATACGGGGAATTAAGAAACTAGACTTGTCATGAACCATAAACTAAAATTGCCATGGTGAATTACTTTTACTAAAAATTGCTATGGTCAATTAATAAAAATTGTCATAAAAGGTAGTTGAAAATATAACGGTAGCTTTAAATCGGGAAGAAAAAATAGATAGAACATGTCATCTGTTGTGACGTGGCAAAATAGATGGTGTTACTTCGTACCACAGTGTGACGTTAGTATTTCCCTTTTCTTTTGTAAAATGGTTAATAACGAGCTCTACTACACCTACGTGCGGCTACGTGCAAAGGAGCCTTACGTAATGGTGTGGCGGTATTTAACTGGACATTAGTGGGTCGCGGGGCCGTCCTGAAAATCAAAGGGGCAGTTGGTTAATGTGAAAGAGAGTAACGTAATCTTATATGTTGTACCTAAGTATAGCAAGATACGTTTTTATCGACGATGAGGTGTTTACGGTAACTACGTAAATCACAAGATGATATGCCAACTCAGCTTTTTGGGCTGCGTATGTGCGTTTATAGGTGTGAGTGTATGCGCGTGTATGTGAACGCTTGCGTCTGTACTATGTTAAAAAAACAATGCTACTCGCTTATAAAAAGTTGTCATGTCATTTAAAGCCAATGTAATAACCGGTATGTACAATAGTAAATTTTAAATGTGTACTAACTCCGTCCTGATAACGTGAAAGAGAGTACCGTAATCTTATATGTTGTACCTAAGTGTAGCAAGATACGTTTTTATCGATGACGAGGCGTCTACGGTGACTACGTAAATCACAAGATGATATGCCGACTCGGTCTTTTGGGCTGCGTGTATGCGTTTATAGGTGTGCGTGTATGCGCGTGTATATGAGCGCTTGTGTATGTACTATGTTGAAAAAAACAATGCTACTCGCTTATAAAAAGTTGTCATGTCATCTAAAGCCAATGTAATAGATATGTACAATAGTAATTTTAAATGTGTACTAACTTCATTTATTGGTTCCATTATATTTTGTGTCAAATGTTAACCAAAGATTTAATAAAAAAATAATTGGTGACATGCATTAATATTTTATTAGTTAAATATTTGGTTAAAATTTGACACAAAATAAAATGAGGACCAATAAATCAAGACAGAGGTAATACTACTTTACTAATAGTTGGCTTAACTTACAATCTCACAAAGCGTCTTGGAACAAAACTACATCCCTTGGTTTATAGGGCTCAAATCAAAAATGTAAACTAAACCTAAACTAAACTAAGCGACGTACCAAATAATGACCTCGTAGGCATGGCCTCCAAGCCCACCGGCACCTCCGTCGGCGACGGCGGCCTTCAAGTGGATGTACGCCTAAGGTGTCGTGACACACCAGATCGGTCGCCATTGCACACTTGCAACACATCTACTCGGTCGTGTCCGCCTAAAAGTGAGGATCGGGCGCAGAATCCGTCCCTCACTACCCACCCTTGCCCTTGTCGGCAAGGTGTCCGGCCAAAGCGCTCGGATTTAGCCAATCCCGAGAGTTGGTCACTGATCTGCCGTCGGGGCAGGCGGACGTATATGCGACTGTCCTGGACCAATCCTCGCCCCAGGCCAATGCGAGGTCTGGGTGGCTTGGTGCCAGGTTCAACATTGCGCATGTTGCCAGACATGCCACCCCCGCTACGCCTCCTTGGCTACCACCATGTCAGTCGTCATCATTGTGTGCGAGGATGTGCCACCCCTACCGCGACCGAGGTAGTGAAGGAGGCAGCCACATGTGTTGGCGATTACCAAGGAGGGTGCATCCTTCTCCTTCAAGCTGGCCATAGTGGGGGTAACTTAGAGCAAGTACAATAAGGTGACATAAGCAGGCTATAAGGACTCAAATAATATATCATTGCTTAGTTGGAGGAGAGAAAAGAGAAGGGGGAAGAGAAGCGAGCTCTTGGTGAGTAGGCAGCTGCAGCACGAGACCCAAGACACTTTATGAGATTGTAAGGTCGGCCAATTATTAATAAAGCAGTACACATTTAAAACTTAATATTGTATATGCCTGCCATTAGGTTGACTCTATATGACATGACAACTCCTTATAGCCCATTGTTGGCTGCTATTAGGTGATATCATGTACTACTTGGGAATAGCAAACATGCTGATGTGGCAGGAAATTAAAAAGAGAAAGAGGGTTGGAATAAGAGGTAATATCATCGGTGATGTCTAAACTTGTCACATATGTTTATTTTAGTGCCTGAAGTTGAATAATACGTTGAACTGGTTCTAAAACTTGGCGTTGACATGCAAATACGATGCTAAATCCATTCATACACGTAAAGAGTGCTGACGTGATACCGCATTTAGCCATTGGTTCTAAAACTTGACGCTAATGTATAAATACAGCGCTGAATCCATTTGTACACGTAAAGAGTGGTAGCGTGGCACCGTATTTAGCTGACATGAAATGGGTCGGCACCGTATTTAGCTGACATGAAATGGGGTCCATTTGTAACAGGAAACATGATTTTAGTTGAATAACTATGTCTCTATGACTACTGGATCATGTTTGTCAATATGCATGTAAAACTAAAATGAAAAATAGGCTCCGACAAGGAGATTGCATCTAATGTACAGTCGATCAAACAACTTTTAACGTAGAACATGGCCCCTCATTCTCAATATATTGTAAAAGAAAAAAGCTTGTGCTACCTAAATGCACCTTGGCGCGACCCATGTAACACTGTTTATTTTTTTAAACAATCTGTAATTTATAGTAACACTAATACACACGCTAGTACTCTGAATTTTGCACACACTGTTTTTTAAAGAAATGTGAAAATGTTTGTACAATACATTCACAATAAACAGATGTATTATTTAAAAAAATCGATAAACCATGCCATGGCATGCCATGTTGTGGGTTATAAATATTTCCCGTACACAAATATTCGTGTGCACACAAACTAAATACAAAGATGTGTGCATGTATTATTCAGAAAATACTATTTTAAATGCAATCCATTAGTTTTTAAAAATGTTTAGTAACTACAAGAATTTTATATATACAGTCATGGATTATATTAAAAAATTATTTATTTATATAAATGCATAGTGAATACAAACATTTATATACACGTGTGGTTATATTTAATTTATAAAAAATTATAGTTAACAACATTTGTTAAATATTTACACATGTTCATAACTTATGGATAACAACATTTGTTAAATATTTACACATGTTCATAACTTATGGATAACAACATTTATGGATTATATTCCTAGTTTTTATATAATTTAAATACAATCCAGTACTGAATAATCACATATACATTATTATTATTATATTCCTAGTTTTTATATAATTAAAATATACTTCAGTAAAACATGCATTTTGTAGAAAAAAAATAGGTTTTTACTTCAGGGTTACATGATGTCCGTGAGGCTAAGTTTACACTTGAAATTGTCTATTGGAGTGGTTGGCACAGGTCACTCACACGTTTTAGATCGTATAGTCGATACTTGTTGGTCATTCTTTTCGTGTCAATTTTCCTTTAGGCCTGACAGGCGGGACCAATAGTCATAATATTTAACTAAAAACATGTTTCATTGTTAGATGTGGACCCATGCCATGTCAACCAAGTACGGTACCAAATCAGCACATTTTACATCTATAAATAGGATTAGGACCGTATTTGCACACCCAGGGCAAGTTTTAGAACCACTTCGACGTATTTTTCAAGTTTAGGCACTAAAATGAACACCCATGTCAAGTTCAAGCACCACTGACGATATTACCTCTTGGAATAACATAGGTATATACCGTAACATGTTAGATGTTATGTTACTTTGTGTTATGCATAATAATAAATATAATCTTACATGATACTACTCTATTATACTTTATACTATGAAAATAGATGATACTCTCCACCACGAACAGCCTCACTGAGTCACTGGCCCCAGACCGTCGACGGGGCGTTGTGGTGGCAGAAACTTCCTTGCCGCGTCGGAATCGGTGTGACGGACCGCCAGCTGGACGGCGGGACCGTTGGCTCTTCCTTGACACGTGGCGTGGATGGCCGCTCCTCCTTGACGCAGCGTCCAATTTGGACGCCGATGTTGGCCTCCGACGGTCATCATTTAGACTTCAACAAGTCTTAGTCATAGTTAACTGCTTTAACAAGTAACACAGTGCAACTACACGTTGAGGTGATGAATGCATATGTAGAGCCAGATAGGGTGGAGACGGCGACATCCCCACAGAGGAAGCCATGGCCACTGCTTCTAGCCCCCCGCTAGCAGCACTCGGCGTGCTCCTCCTCCTCCTGTCCATCAGTTCCGCCATTGTGCATGGCGGAGGAGTAGATCAGGAACGCCGCCAGCGCTACATGGTGGTGCAAACCAGCCACCTGCTGGAGCCAAAATCCATCTGCTCCGGCCTCAAGGGTACGTACGTGCATAGGTAGACGAGATGATGAAGATGTGTTGCGAGAACCATGGCCGTGATGCATGCATGCTCTCTTTTTCTTTCGCAGTGACTCCATCCGCGAATGGTACGTGGGTGCCGCTGCACCGGCCGTACGGCCCGTGCTCGCCGTCGAAGGGCACGCCGCCGTCCCTGGTCGAGATGCTCCGGTGGGATCAGTCCCGCACGGACTACGTCCGAAGGAAGGCCACTGGCGATGTGGACGACGTGCTCGAGCCAGCCAGGCCGCACGTGGACATGATGCAGATGGACTTCATGCTCCGAGGGACCTTCGGCATCGGCTCTGGCTCTGGCTCCGGCGCGGCGATCGACGGCGACGACGACGACGACCCAATGATCCTGTCCCAGTCCATGGCCATCGACACGACTGAGGACGTCCCGTGGATCCAGTGCCTCCCTTGCCCCATCCCCCAGTGCTACCCGCAGCGGAACGCCTTCTTCGATCCCCGCAGGTCAACAAAGCACCACCGGCTTTTTTTTTTTTACTACTGACCTTCTTCTTGATGCAGTAGTGTAACATCCAATTATCCATTCCATTGTACAAAAAGTATAGGTCGAGCACCGGCGCGCCCGTCCGCTGCCGCTCCCGCGCATGCCGAACCCTCGGTGGCTACGCCAATGGCTGCTCCAAGCCCAACTCGACCGGAGACTGCCTGTACCGGATCGAGTACAGCGATCATAGGCTAACTCTCGGGACGTACATGACCGACACGCTGACCATCAGCCCCAGCACCACCTTCCTCAACTTCCGGTTCGGGTGCAGCCACGCCGTGCGCGGCAAGTTCAGCGCCCAGGCCTCCGGGACCATGTCGCTCGGCGGCGGGCCGCAGTCCCTCCTCTCGCAGACGGCCCGCGCCTACGGCAACGCCTTCTCCTACTGCGTTCCGGGGCCCAGCGCCGCCGGCTTTCTCTCCATCGGCGGGCCGGTCGACAGCGACGGCGGCGGCTCGGGCACATTCGCGACCACGCCGCTGGTCAGGAGCGCAAACGTCATCAACCCGACCATCTACGTGGTGCGGCTCCAGGGCATCGAAGTCGCCGGGCGGCGGCTCAACGTGCCGCCGGTGGTCTTCTCCGGCGGGACGGTCATGGATTCGAGCGCAATCATCACGCAGCTGCCCCCCACCGCGTACCGCGCGCTGCGGCTGGCGTTCAGGAACGCCATGAGGGCGTACAAGATGCGCGCCTCGACGGGGAACCTCGACACCTGCTTCGACTTCGTGGGGGTCACCAACGTGACGGTGCCCACGGTCTCGCTGGTGTTCGACGGCGGCGCCGTCATTGAGCTTGGCCTTCTGTCCGTCCTGCTGGACAGCTGCCTCGCCTTTGCGCCCGTCGCCGCAGATTTCGCCCTCGGCTTCATCGGCAACGTGCAGCAGCAGACGCACGAGGTTCTCTATGACGTCGCCGGAGGGGCTGTGGGTTTCCGCCGTGGTGCGTGCTAGCTGACCCTGAGCTAGCGCGCGGCGGCCGGCGCACACGTCACTGGCTTGCTAGTTCCCATGTAATCCTAATTAAACTCTTAATAGAACTCTTAGATAAATTCTAGCAGGGTCGTCATATTGGCAGCATCCATATTTATCGAGTCAAACCGCAAACACATTATCGTCGTAATACGAGCTTCATGTTTGCCCTGCAAGTAATACTCACCTGTCATTGAGTCACGGGTTCTTCCCAAAAAATTCAGACGAATACATGGAATAGGTTCAAAAGCAACAACTTCATTTATAAACGAGGGCAAAAAATTAGCCACCGTGTAACACCTAATAATTAGTTAAGGAAAAATCTAATCTACAGCGTGCGCACGGGGGCATCCTGTGCGACGGCTCACAGGCCACCTGATTTCTTCCGTGTAGATAATGCAGTTGCTACAATAGTATATAGTGGGTAGAGGTACTCTAGTGAGCAGCCTTTTCTCACTGTAGCTGGCTCAGCTCGTTAAGAGCCATGCGCATTTGCACTCTGTAGCAGTCCGGGTTTTTTTTTTCTTCAGCCGCTGTTTTCCACCTACTAGTCTGCTATAGTGCATAATCAGACTTTTTGAAATAACAGGCCTCTAGATAATATTTAAGCGGCAAGCTTTGTATTAATGTGAGAACTAGTTTTATAACGACTTACAAGCTTATATGAGACAACTGAGTATAATTAAACTGGTAAACATAACAAAACAACACGACAATTAGGTTTCAGAATAATCGACAAGCTTTTTATGAGACAACACGACAACTGGGTAGAATTAAAACTGATAAATACAGCAAAGCATCGTAACAACTAGTTTTTTTTACAACAAATGACAAACATTATGAGACAATAGGCCAACTAGGTAGAATTAAAATGACAAGTACAACAAAACATTTGTGACAAGTGGATTTTATAAAGCACCGACGAAATTTATGAGACAACATCGCAACTATGTAGCATTAGAAATGACAAGCACATCAATTTTTTTGGAGACAAGTGGATTTTATAAGCATTGACAAGCTTTATGAGACAACATGGCAATTAGGTAGCATTAAAATGACAAGCAGATCTAAAAAATTGTGGCAACCAGATTTATAAGCATTGACAAGCTTTATAAGACTACATGGCAACTAGGTAGCATTAAAAATGACAAGTACGGAAAAATGTGCCAACTGGATGTAAAAGCACAAACAAGCTTTGTACGAAACAACATTATAAAATGACAATTAAATTATTTTTCTCAGGCAAGTAAGGGGTTAATAATATGGCAAGTAGGTCAAATAATGTGGCAATACGGATAGAAAAAAGTTGTCGAAACATGTCGATATGGGATCTAATTTTGAAGTACTCGTCGCGAGAAAGTCAACAGTGAAAACGGATCATCGATTAAATTAACGGTTTTATAGATAAAACTTTTTAAATTTCAAGCATTGGAGAGAATCTTAATAACATCATTGCATGGATGCATGGGGTGGAGAGAGGGAGAACTAGCGGCAGCATGGCAATACATATGGCAAACACTAGATGCATGTGCATGCAGTCTGCCGGCCCGTTTGTTTTACTTCTGCAAAGTATTTGTGCGTGCATATAGCAGCCGCCGCACGGGAGTACCTAGGTGCGGCGCCGCTACCTAGTTGGGTCCATTAGTTAATCTGTAATACTTAGTTAAACTACTGTCATATGGCCACGGCCATGCCCACCGCCTAGTTGTGGCCACCGCCATGACTACCTCCACCACCGCCACCCATTCCCCCATCCCCACCGTCACGGCCGCATAGAATGCGGCTATGTTGGCCTGGATGGTTTGAAAATACGCCTCAATGATGTTGTTTCAGACTGACCATTTGTCCACGACGGCACGCATGGCGACCCAAATATATCGCTTCATATGCATGTCCATTTGTGCACCCTCCCGAGGGTGACGTCCATATGCTCCCAAAATGGGGCCAAAGGATTCGTGGGTGCACCGTGGATGAAGAACTAGGACGTGGATTGAAGGCGGGCAAGATTGAAATGGGAGGCACCAAAGATAGGATTAAAGTGAGAGAGTGGCGGGCACCGTATTTTACAAGCAGTTGTGGGTGCCATTAAGGAGGTAGTTGGGGAGGCGACTAGCGAGGGGGGGGGGGGGTCGAAGAACGCATCTTTGGTGAAAAACACACGCCTCTTGCTCGCTCTCATATATACCTCCCAGCCTGCTCACATGCTAGCAAGGAGATGACGCCGGGTGACGGCCATCCAATGAGCGTCCATGGGAATTCCAGGGCGCGGGAGTACCATTCTTGGTTTTGTGGCTATCGTGGGTGGTGGGGGTGGGGGTGGGGGGGTCAGACTACTTCAAACTAGGTTGTGGCATGAGGAGTAAGAAGGTGAAACTTCCCTCGAAGCAGACCTCGCCTGTAAGGGTCTAGTCGGACTGTGAATCCCGCTTGACAGTATAAAAAATGGCTATGTGTGTATTACGCTTTGTCGTTCTTTTTTTTCAATCGGCTTATCAATGGTCTTTTTATTTTGCTCGTTCTTCTAATAAAATATTTTTTTAAAAAGGAGGATTGCAAGCAAACGCGAGTCCATAGTGCATGTAACATTGGCAATTTTTTTGCCTGGTTATTTTAAACGATTTTAACTTTTCTGAAAACATTAAGAAGGTTAGATTTTGTTTGTGAATTTCAAAAATATTCATAAATTTGAACAAAGTTCCTAAAAAACAGAAGGATCATCCTACATGACCGGCCCAATAGCTCTCGTGGGTCCGCGTTCCTCGACCGCCTACATAGTATGTGCAGAATAACAATTACTAAACTTCACAGGACTAGAGTCCTATGAGAACTCCAATGTTTTTCCTTGAGTTGGACACCACCTCTAAGGTGTGATCGGATCATGGGTTCTGCATAACAGTATCGGAACCGGCTAGTTGCATACTATGCTAGCCGGGTTTTTACTCGGCCAGTTTATCAACCGATTGTTTTACATTTTCTTAGATTTTCTATTAGAATAATTCCAATTAAAAAAAGAATAGATTGCGAGCAAACACGTATTCCGTGGCCCATGTATTGCTGTGTGCGTATTAGGTTGGCAATTTTTCCTTTTGGTTAGTTAGCCGATTTTTTATAATGTATATGTTTTTCTATTAAAACATTTATAAAATATTCTAAAATATTCATGAGTTTCCTTTTTGGGGGATAATTTTAAAAAATATTCACAGATTTTAAGAAACGTTTGGGGATTTAATTAGTCATCCTAAAACCAGAAGGATGGTCCTACGTACATGACCGGCCCAATAGCGCCCATGGAGTTCCAGCTTTGCTCTATCAACTCCACGGTATGTGCAGAGTATCAATTTCTATAATAACCTCTGGGAGAGAAAATAGAGTTAATTCTACAACTGGAGGATGCCGCGGCAAAACATGCCTTACCCCTCTAGTATACATGAAACATGAAGGAAAAGATAGATAAGATATAAAATAAAATAAAATAGAATCTAGCTAACGCGTTTAAACTAAGAGAGCTCGAGAATGAACTCATTCCCAGCTAATGTTAGAAGAATCCCGCTATCTTTATATAGAATAGAGAATCAACTTTTTTACACGGTGATGCCAAAAAATTTCATCCTCATGTTATACCCACATTCTCTCCCACTTGAGTCAAAAAAAATAAGGGGAGAGAATCACGCTTCAAGATTCACTTGGGGGGCCTAGGGTCGAATTGGAGGAGTATGAAGTAACTCGAATAAACTTCAAGGAAGAGAAGTTGTGATTTGTCCGAGAAGCATCGCCCGCCTCAAGTGATTGAACAAGCCTCCCTTGATGCCTTCCTAACATAGGATTATGCACGTCCTCGCCAGATGAGCAAACATATTTAAAAGAGAACCAAAGTGTCAAATTTGTCGGTGTATGGCTACACTCACTATAAGGTCAACACACACACACACACGCCCACCCTTGCTAAGTATTGTTGTGCCTAAATTGCTAATGACACATCATAAACGCTTGTTGCCTCAATCTTCTCCATCTGGTCAAGATCTCAAGGAAAGTATAATTCAGCTAAAAGTATATATGAATCAATTGATCATATAATGATTCCGTGAATTGATCGTCGTTTGGGCGACGAGCATATTACTTATTATGTTTGCAATTGTGCTTTCTCAAGGAGAATAATAGTTGCATTGTACATGACGAGACCCATCATCGTGTAAAACCAAAGAAGCTAGATGTCCGGCCTAAACCGAAGCTTCATACTAGAGCATCTCAGATGGCTTCTATGTTAGTTTGTTGGTAAAATAAGTCATGTATCAACCAACAACTCTACATACAACTACCTAATAGAGTGTCTCTGCTTTCCAATGAGGGGGGGGGGGGGTGAGGAAATTACTTAGGCTGATTTTCTTGACTTGCCAGTTTTTGGGGTAAGTCAATTTTTATTTAGACTGGATTTTTCACTTGCCCCTGTTTGGGGTAAGTTGATTTTTTCTTAGGCTGGCTTTTTGGCTTGCCCTTGTTTGGGGTAAGTCAATTTTTTATTGTGCTTGAAGGCCGTTACACATTGCATTTTCTTTTGGTTTGTCTGTGTTCTTGGTTCTGCTTTTCTTTATATTTTTAGTTGGTTTTTCTTTTTCACATGGGTGTTTTTGGCATCACATTTAGCTATATAGAAGTCGCCTAAAATTGATTTTTGGAAGGTCTGGCTTTTGGCCTTTGATTTCTGCTTTCAGATTTGTGCTCCTTTTTTGTTATGCTATTTGAGTTGTTTCGGGATGTTTTTTTGACTTACCATATATTTGGGCGAGTCTATTCTTTGGTGGGTTGATGCCATTATTTGCGAGCCCTACCCTCTCCCACTTTATTCTTTTATGTTTTTTTTTCTTTAGTACTCAATTTTTCTCCTTTTGTGGGCATTTTTGGGATGTTGGGCGAGCGTATGCAAAAATTGCACTGTTATATGATTATTCTTAGCACAATATAAAAAAGTTCGATTTTAGTGTAAAGTTGTCTGCAAGTTTTTTTAATAGTTTTTCATTTCTTTTGTTATTAGAGGGTAATACGAACGCAAGTAATTCATTATTCCTTATAAAACTTCATTAGTTTAATTTTATTTTATTTATTGTTTTTATTATTTAATGGTAATACCAATTCTACTAATTCATTCTTTCTATGGAAACTTGTTTTGCAAAATTTCACTGTTACTCCATGTGTAAACAAATATAAAATGTTTTAGAGACTTCTCTAAAATGTCTTATATTTATTTACAGAGGTAGTATATGTTTATTCTTGAAAATTTGAAAAAAAACATTTTATGTGTATATTGTGCGCAAATTGTGCCGTTGTTTGTTTTTAGTTTTTATTTCATTTTCTTTGTTTCAAAGAGTAACATCGATACCAATAATTCATACTTCCTTAGAAAGCCACATTATTTATTTATTTTATTCTTAAAATTTTATACCAATGCCACTAATTCATTCATTCTTAGGAAAATTATTTTTGTGTGAAATTTCGATATTATATGCTTATTCTTGCATATTATAAAAAAGGCATTTATGAATAAATCGTTAGTAATTTTTTCATTATTTTTAAGAAATATTCTATCTTTTTAGAAGGTAGTAAAATGCCATTACTTCATTATTTCTTAGAAAACTTCAATATTTTCATTTTTTTAATTTTAATTTCTTCTTCTTAATGAGTGATACCAAAGCCACTCATTCATTCTAGACCAAAAATGATTATTTTCATTTTGATTTAGTGCTTATTTTATTTTATTTCTTTTTTAATGATAATATCAATGTCACTAATTCGTTCTTCCTTAGAAAACCTCATAAATTTGATTTTTTTAGTTTATATTTCATTTTGTGTCTTCTTAAAGGGTAATACCAAGGCCACTCATTCATTCTTTCTTAGAAAACTTTAGTTTCTCCTTCTTATTTTTTGATAGTAATACAAATGCGGGTAATTCATTCCTTTGTAGGAAACTTCCCATTGCACCATTATATGCTTACTAGCTAATTGTACATGCATCGCAACGTGGGAATACATATTATCTATTTTAGTTTATTTTTATTTTCTTTGTTCTTTGAGAATAATACTTATGCCACTAATTCGTTGATCCTTATAACACTTTTCTATTTATTTTTAAATTTTATTTCATTCTCTTTCTTCTTTAAGGTAATACCAATGCCATTAATTCATTCCTCCTTACAGAACTTCATTATTTTGATTTTATTTCATTTTATTTCTTCTTCAAGGGTAATAACAATGCCACTAATTCACCTTTTTGGAAAATTTATTTTGATCAAGTTTTCACTATTATTTGCTTATTCTTGCATATGAGTAAACCAATTCAAATTGTGAGTAAATTGTGTGCAATTTTTGACATTATTTGATTTAATTTTTATTTGTAATTGTTTTATTATAAAACTATAATTAATACCATGATAATTAAAAAAATATGGTATTCTAAGTATACTTAGAAAATAGGGAGGAGTTGTATGGTTGGAAGTAAGCCATGTCTCAATGTAAACACAATTGGCAACAAATATCTGTGTAGGTGCAGTATTTTTTGAGAAACACTCCCGACCGTGGTCATGTTTTTGACCAACAAGACTGGAGATTGATAGCAATATCCATATAGGTGTACATTTTTAGAGAAACACTCCCAGCCGTGGCGATGTTTTTACCAACGAGGCAGGATTTGCTCACATGAGCATCGCTATCGCGTGTGGTTGCGCATGCCGGTAGCTCGTCAGCCAACAAGTAAGACCCCGTTCGGTATACAGGTTAGAGAAGCAAAGGAATATAAAAAAGTACAAGAATGGAGTTGGATGTATAGTGTAATCCTGCTTGACCCAATGCAGACGAATGGGAAAAGGAAAGGCGTTCGTTTTATTGGAAACATGTCTGAGGTGTTCGTACTAGTAATGCAACAACACATATTATTTTATTCGTTGCATGCTGGTTTAGCTTTTCTCACTGCCATGTGAAAGTAATTTTTTATTCAGCTTGTCCTTGGCTGCCTCGGGCCTTCGCCCAGAAAAGAGACCAGACCAGATTTACATAATCCTTTGGAATGATCATTGTGAGCGAACCGTTTTAGAGGAATACTGTAGATGTTTCCTTCGATCCGAACGCTACGAAGGGAAAGAAAACTGTGGAATGGACATTTCTTCTGGAAAGTTTCAAAAACCTGTGAAGCGAACAGAGCCTAAAGGTAGCTCATGTGTAAATATGTTGGGAACTACTCCCTCCGTCTTAAAATAAATGACTTAACTTTATACTAAAATTAGTATAAATTTGAATCATTTTTGAGTCACTTAATTTGAAACGGAAGGAATACTATGTGGGAGTACTAGTGTAGGAACATGATTGTGTAGAATTCCTATGTACTTATCGGCAGTCCGAGAGTAGCCTAAGCGTATTGCGGCGCTGTCCAGGCCAATGACCGTGTCCGTGATGGCAAGAATGGAGCGGAGGAGTGTTCTGGTAGTGATGTCGGCCTCACTTTGCTCAGTACGAAGCTAGAGCAAGGGTTGCGATGGAGGTAGGGACGAGCAGAGGCGGACGAGGGAGAAAAGAGGAGATAAACAAGGTCGATTGGGGGGGGGGGGGTTAGTGCAATTTGAGGTAGGGTCCGACTATCTAATCCGATGTGTCTCAGATTTGGGCTGGATATGTGGGATGCTAGTTAGTCTAGGCGTTTGGAGCCGATATGAGGGATTCATCTGGGTTTGATTCAGAGGCGAAACTAGGCCTGGGGCAATTGGGGCTACAGCCCCAGGCATGGCCCAGCTAGTACATGTACGCATAGTAGAAAAAAATTCAGATTTTGGAATAGATAGAAGCCCAGCCCCAGGCGTTACATACACGTAAAAGCCTACAGCCCATTAGCCAACTCCATCGATGGATCAGACCAAAACCAATTGCTAGGTAGACGGCCGACGCTTCGATCTCCGATGCATAACCCGATCATTCGTCTTCGTCAATCACGGAAGAGAAGAAACATCCCTCGAGGCCTCGACCCTGGCCAGATCGCAGCAACAGCCAACGGAGAGTCCAAGTGTTGCGCCGTCGCTGTCATCAACCAGCGATTGGCAGTTCGCCGCCGCGCCGGCCGCCGGGTCCGGCGTCCTGACCAGCCGCTTTCCTACTGTTCTTCTCCATCTATCTCTGAATTGCACGCACTGACGCACCCAGACCCACATAATCTGAATCCGGGCCAAAATCTGAATTTTCTGTGTCCGCAACATCTTTCAAGTGGCCAACGCACAGGTATGTAATCTGCATCTAATTATGTTTCCCCTAATTCCTTTGTTTCAGCCAAACTTCGGTGAGTTATATTTACCTTGTCAATTTTATTTCATTGTTGTCAGGAAATAATGATGAAGAGGACCCGTACAATTGAATCTTTCTTTCAGTCAACATCTAACCTTGTCAATTGAATCTTTCTTTCAGGCACACACATTTTCCGTTGGTTTATTGTCTCCTTGAATTGGCCTTGATTCTGCCCGTCGCAACGGCAACCGTAGAAAGAGCCTTTTCAGCTATGAGCATTGTCAAAACTGATTTGCGAAACAAGATGAATGATGAATGGATGAATCACCGTTTGGTGTGCTATATTGAGCGTGATGTATTTGCAAGCATTGATGATATTAAGATTATACAGTGCTATCAAAAAATGAGGAAACGCAAGGGTCTACTACCACGTGGACTTCATGTTAATGGTATAATATGTACTCTCTTTTGTGTAAAATTTCATATGAACAATTGGTTTAGTCTATGCCCAGTGACTTGATTTTATGTTTGCAGATCCAGGCCCGTCCACTTGTGAAGAAACAATGGCCATGGATTAAGCAGTCTTCACCAATTGGGTACTAAATCATGTTTGCACCGTTAGGCCAGCCCTCTTTCGATTGGTTGCCTGCTCTTGCGACGCTTCAATGATTGTTGCCGAGCTTCTTAGCCTACTCGTTGCTCGCGCGTGCCGTCGCCGGGCTGCCTGCCCCGATGTTGCCTAGTTTACGATTCACCTCAAAATCGGCTCGAAAATTACATATATGGGGTATGTGGGTGATAATATGCGGGGACCTTTAAATTTTCTATTATGATCTATCATTTTACGAGACCTATTCAGTGCGTCTTTTTTAATCTATACCATACATGTAAAGGTTTAACCATTTTTTATGAGATCTGATGCTCTAAATCCATACCGTTCATTGCATCCTACATAGATCAGATCAACCAAGCTAGGCGTACCGATCAACAAAGCTAGGATTATTAATTAATCCGTTCCAAGAAAAATAGTGATGAAGATTGCATCGTGACAGGCCAACTTGTCTAATTGTTCATTTACCCCTGCAAAAATAATAATCATTTACCATTCTACCACCTTCGTCCTTAATATAAGACGTTTTAACAATTTAAGTTAAACTCTTAGGACGTCTTATATTAAAAAATGAAGGTAGTATTTATTTATTTACTTTAGCTGGACGTCAATTGCCTGAATTTAAAACTTAAGCCAGTCGTTCTTTTGGGAAGGAAGGAATGGGCTCTCTGGGGAAGAAGATTGGGGAGGCAGGAGGTTTGAGGAGGTCATCCGGCCGTTGATTTTGCATCCCACGGCTGAATGAGTTTTCAAGTCGACTGAACAGGGTTTAGCGAACCGAGCAACTGAGAGAAACGAGCGCTATGACGTAGGCGATATGACGAGACGCGTGACGTCAGGCACTGCATGCGGGTAGCTAGAGCCTCTTTACGTCGCCGTACGAACACACTGCATTTGGACAGTCACACCGATTTTGAGTGTTTTTTCTCTTCCTTCATTTGCGACGACATGTCGTGTTGCTGCTGTCTGCCGCCACCTTTCCTCCATGGCACGACTCGAGCCAGCTGCACGAGTCCACTTGTCCGCAAGTCAGACAGCCGGTCCCTCACCGGATAAATGCACTTGCTACGTGACGACGGTAGGCTGCCTGCCTGCACGCCAGGACTGAAGCGCAGCGCTGCTGATCACTGTCTCACTGCCCACAGCGTCCGATCCGAGTAATGGCGGTGCAGCAGTGGTAGGAGTAGTACCCACGGCCCCTACCTATCCCTGTCGGCTCCGGCGGCCTCTGAGCGACCTACTGTTCCATGTCCGGCATCTACCCTAGTCTTCTACAGTGAAAGGATAGGAGTAGCTGTAAGCATCAATTGCTCTCTGTTCTCCTCTTCCTGTGGCTGTGGGTTCTGGCCTGAGTCATCACTCACCTACGGTTGCACTTACATCTGATCTACACTGCGCAATCAGCAACTGCTCACAGTTTCCTACTCATACAGGGGGAAAAAAAGACCAAAAGAAGTCAATGCCACTCCTCCATGCATGCGTCTGTATCGATCAATGAAGTCTGCTCGATCGTCCACACTCCACAGTACCCGCACACGTACAATCGGACCTCGATCCCTCCGCAAAATGCAGAAAAGTAAGACATCACTTTTCGGTTAGTAACTACTCACTCCGTCCCAAAATAACTGTCTCAACTTTATACTAACTCTAGTACAAATTTGTACTAAGCTTGAGACACTTATTTTGGGACGGAGGGAGTACGTGGTACTATCATTAACGGCGCAGCCGAATGATTTACCTTTCTCTAAGGGGCTAATGCGAAAGAAGGTATCTTTTCAATAGGACCAAATTCGTTGTAGGAAATGATAATAATACTAGATTCTGAAAGATACATGGCTTGAGGAGACGTTGTTGGTCATTCGGTATCCAGACCTTTAAAACATACGTAAAGATGCTTTCATAAGTACAATACTAGGATCCATTCCTTTAAACATTCAGTTTCGGAGGTCCCTGGTTGGGGTCAGATGGGATAGCTAATTACATTTTGTACATAGGTTGATGGAGGTTAACTTTTTTGATGAGTTAGATAAACTGCACTGCAATCTCTCTGTGTGAGGGGTTGTGTCGGGGGTTTTCTCAATGAAATCTATGTATTTAGATTTGATAAAACTCCGGTCCAATCCTAAAATCGATGCATATCTGAAAAGTTAAGGTGCCTTTAAAGATAAAGATAGTTATGTGGTTTGTTCAAAAGGAATTACCTTTGGCTGAGGACAACTTGGCAAAATGTTGTTGGGAGGATAGCAAACGATGTTGTTTTTGCAATCAAGATGAGACTATCCAACATATATTTCTCAAATGCCCACTAGCCAAACTACTATGGCGTGCATTACATCTGACCTTAAGGTCAATCCTCCTAATAGTATTGCCACGTTATTTAGTACGTGACTAAATGGAATAGAGTCTAAAATGGCGGAGCATATTTGCATCGGAGCGTGTGCATTTATCTGGGCTATATGGAACTGTCAAATTGATGTGATCTTTAACAATCCAACCATTACAAAAAAAATGCATGCCATATGTAGGGCAACTGGTTGGATCCGTATGTAGTCGTCACCCAGTCATGCGGAAGTCAATGACCATATGGCTTATGCGTGTAATAGGTGGGTGACGGTATCATGGGATACATACAACCGATTTGGATGACGATTCAATAATGGTCATCTTGTCCTATTTGTGCTGGTTGTGCCATTTGTTTCGCCTCCAGTTCAGCTCATCTTGCGAGCTTGTAACGAACTACATACTTGTGGACTACTTGGTTTAATATAATATGCAAACGTTAGGGGTAATCCTTCTTTTCCAGTAAAATCATTAACAACACTTACTTGGAATGGGGGGAGGGGGGACACAAAATCGCTGCAGCCTCCACAGTTATTTTTGGCATTGGATTTAATTGTGTAATATCAGTTTAAGGGACAATTAAGCCATTTAATCCAATCAAATAGTGACAAAACATAATCAAACACGAGCACTGTCTTATCAAAAGAAAGGTCTTCCCTTCTGAACTTCCATTAAGAGAAATCAAACGGTCTTTATCCATTACACAACTCTACTTAAACCCCACAGAACAGAAAATAACCGCGCATCAACCAAACCAACGATGTCACAACTATCCTTCAAGGCCCGCAAAAAGAGCTACGACCCGGAGGAACGCCGACCACAAGTCGCAAGTTATCACAACATAACATTCAACAAACAGACGGAAATATTCAACTACTACTACGAAAACGTCAAGGGATCTCGGGAACAACATCCACTCAAAATAAAAAGCACCATAAATGGAACAGTCGTCGCATCACTCAACCACCAATGAGAGGAACATTATATCTCCACACCTGCGAAGACTTGTAGACCTCACCGCTACTCGCTTGAGTAGCCTTGCTCCCAGCTCTAGTACCTCTTTGTTTGCAACCGTATATCTGCAATATAGACCATCCCACGATCGGGTAACACATCAATTTGACAAGAGTCATAGCATCACTATAAATTTTATGCTCATAGCTGACATTGTTTCTACGTTTCCACATGGTCCATAAAATAGCTGAGACCACCATAGCACTAGTTTCTTATAATTTTTACAGAAACGTTTGATCCAATTTCCAAAAAAAATTACACATAAGTAGGAGTACATCTTAAACTGAAAGCACATTTAATCAAACTCCATATTGCAGAAGCAACAGAGCAACCAAAGTAAGTGATTAACAGTCTCATCTTTGCCACAAAACACACATAATTTGCTACCGTTCCACACCCTCTTAAGCAGAGAGTCTTTGTTGAATATACTTTTTTTTATTAACCAACCACAAAAAACCTTGATTGTAGCAGGAACTTTAACTTTTCACAAAAAATGACATGAGTTGAAACCTTCAGCTATGAACGTCCTATACACAGATCTGACAGTGAATTTTTTGTTTGTAGTGAGGGACCACTCTACAGTGTCCTTAGCAGATCCCATTTCTACATACTCACATCTATTTTTCCGGTTTCTCCATAACTCTAAAGTTTCTCTGCATAAAGTTCTTATGAATCTAAAATCTCTTTGTTCTTTCTGGAAGCCTTAGCAACAGTAATATTATGATCAAAACATAAAGAAATACAACATGGGATAGTCATCTATAAGTGACCTATCATTCACCCAAATGTCCTCCTAGAACCTAGTACTACAACCTGTTGGAGAACGTTGCATCGGAAACAAAAAATTTCCTACGCTTCACCAAGATCAGTCTAGGAGATGAGCATCTATGAGAGGAGAGATCGGATCCACATACCCTTGTAGATCACTAAGCGGGAAGCGTTAAGAAATGAGGTTGATATAGTCGAACGTCTTCGCGATCCAAATCACAAGCCGTCCCACGATTCAATCATGATCTAGTGCCGGACGGACGACACCTCCGCGTTCAACACACGTATAGCTCGATGACGATCTCCGCCTCCTTGATCCAGCAAGCGAGGGCTGAGAGGTAGATAAGTTCTCCGGCTGCACAACGGCGTGGTGGCGGCGGCGGTGAACTAATTCGGCAGGGCTTCGCCAAGCTCTACCGAACTAATCTAGAGGATAAAGGCGATCTAGAGGGGAGAGGGTAGCACGTGGCTTTTCAGGTGAGGGCTGCCCTAAAAAAACCTCTCTATATATAGGAGGAAGGGGAGGGGGAGGCAGCCCTAGGGAAACCCTAGGGCCTTGGCCGATCGGCCCAAGGGGGGAGAGTCCTCTCCCCACAAGGGAGGTGGAGTCTTGAGAGGACTCTCTCCCTCACTTGGCCTCCTCCCACCTCCTGCGCACAGGACCTTAGGGGCTGGTTTCCCAGCCTACCAGGGGCTGGTGCGCCACCTCCTAGGCCCATGTGGCCCCTGGGGTGGGTGGGCCCCTCACGGTGGACCCCTGGAACCCTCCTGGCACCCCGACACGTTACCGGTGACGCCCGAACTTTTTCTGGTGACCAAAACGGAACTTCTTATATATCAATCTTTACCTACGGACCATTCCGGAGCTCCTCGTGACGTCCGTGATCTCATTAGGGACTCCGAACAACCTTCGGTGACCAACATACATAACTCAAAGATACCAAAACGTCACCGAACGTTAAGTGTGCAGACCCTGCGGGTTCTAGAACTAAGTAGACGTGACCGAGACACCTATATGGCCAATAACCAATAGCAGGACCTGGATGCCCATATTGGTTCCTACATATTCTACGAATATCTTTATTGGTTGAACCTCTATGTCAAGGATTCATTTAATCCCGTACGCTGTTCCCTTTGTTTATCAGTATGTTACTTGCCCAAGATTCGATGGTCGGTATCTCCATACCTATTTCAATCTCGTTACCGGCAAGATATGGTACTAGAACGAGAGTTGGTATGGTACGCATCAATAACATCAATAACATCAATAACATGTATATCATATATACCTTGTTTGGCGTTGGCCGCCTTCTTGTCGGCCAGATACTTGGGGCAGTTCCGCTTCGAGTGACCAGTTCCCTTGCAGTGAAAGCACTCAGTTTCTGGCTTGGGTCCAGCCTTGGGTTTCTTCACGGGAGGGACAACTGCTTTGCCACTCTTCTTGGAGTTACCCTTCTTGCCCTTGCCATTATTCTTGAAACTAGTGGTTTAATTGACCATCAACACTTGATGATGCCCCTTCTGGATTTCATACTTAATGACTTTTAGCATCGCAAACAGCTCGACGACTGACTTGTTCATCCCATGCATGTTATAATTCAGCACAAGGCTTTTGTAGCTAGGTGGCAGTGATTGGAGAACTCTATTAGTGATCGCCTCTGGCGGGAGGGGCATCCCTAATTCAGCCAGACGGTTGGAATACCCAGACATTCTGAGTATGTGTTCACTGACAAACCTGTTCTCCTCCATCTTGCAAGCATAGAACTTATCGGAGGTCTCATACCTCTCGATCCAGTTACTATTCTCAAAAATAAACTTCAATTCCTGGAACATCTCATATGCTCCATGACGTCAAAAGGCCTTGGAAGTCTCAGTTCTAAGCCATACAACATATCACATTCAACTACTGAAGAATCATCAGAACACGCCTACCAGGCGTTCACAACGTCTACAGACGATACTCGAGCGGGTGGTTCACCGAAGGTGCATCAAGGACATAAGCCTTTTGGGAATCCGTGAGGATAATCCTCAGATTATGGGCCCAGTCTACAAAGTTACTTTCATCATCTTTCAGCTTGGATTTCTCTAGGAACACATTGAAATTCAAGGGAACTACTGCACGAGCCATTGATTTACAACATAAATTTGCAAAGATTATTGAGACTATTGTTCAAGATAATGAGTTTAGTCAATGGTATTACTTATAAAACTCCCACTCAAATTGACATCCCTCCGATCATCCGAGTGCTACATGACCCAAATTCACCAACCCAAGTCCGATCATCACGTGAGATGAGGTGGTTTCAATGGTGAACATCTCCATCTTGATCATACCTACCATATGACTCATGCTCGACCTTTCGCTATCTTGTTTTCCGAGGCCATGTATGTACATGCCAGGCTCGTCAAGTTTAACGCGAGTGTTCCACATGTGCAACACTGGCTTGCACCCGTTGTATGTGAACATAGAGTCTATCACACCTGATCATCATGTGGTGCTTCAAAACGACGTACTTCTGCAATGATGCACACTCAGGGAGAGCACAATTTTATCTTGAAATTTTAGTCAAGGATCACCTTATAATGCTACCGTCGTCCTAAGAAAAATAAGATGCACAAAAGTATTAACATCACATGCAAATCATAAGTGAGATGGTATGGCCATGAACTTGTGCTTTTGATCTCCATCTCCAAAGCACCGACATGATCTCCATTGTCACCGAAATAACACCATGATCTCCATCATCATGATATCCATCATTGTGTCACCATCGGGGTTGTTGCGCCAACCATGCTTCTACTACTATTGCTACCGCTTAACGATAAAGTAAAGCATTACAAAACGCTTAATGATTGACACACAGGTCATACAATAATTAGAGACAACCCTATGGCTCCTGCCGGTTGCCGTATGCATCAACATGCAAGTCTATATGAACTATTACAAAACATGATCATCTCATACATCAAATATATCTCATCATGTCTATGGCCATATCATATCATAACATACCCTGCAAAAACAAGTTAGACGCCCTCTGATTGTTGTTGCATGTTTTACGTGGCTGCTATGGTTATCTAGCAAGAACGATTCTTACCTATGCAAAACCACAAGAGTGATACACAAATTGATATTCAACCTTCTACAAGGACCGCCTTTGTCGAATCCGATTCAACTAAAGTGGGACATACAGACACCCGATAACCATATTTATGTAACAAAGTCACACGTCAGTCGATGGAACCGGTCTCATATACGTGGACATGTAAAGTTGGTCCGGGCTGCTTCATCCCACAATACCGCTAAATCAAGAAAAGACCAAGGGAGGAAGCAATCTGAATAGCAATGCCCACAAACTCATTTGTGTTCTACTCGTGATCTCATCTATGCATAGACCTAGCTCATGATGCCACTGTTAAGGAACATTGCATGGGAAACAAAAAATTCCTACGCTTCACCAAGATCAATCTAGCAGATGAGCATCTACAAGAGGAGAGATCGGACCCACATACCCTTGTAGATCTCTAAGCGGGAAGCGTTAAGAAACGTGGTTGATGAAGTAGAGCGTCTTTGTGATCCAAATCACTAGCCGTCCCACGATCCAATCACGATCTAGCCCCGAACAGACGACACCTCCGCGTTCAGCACACGTGCAACTCAATGACTATCTCTGCCTCCTTGATCTAGCAAGCGAGAGCGGAGAGGTAGATGAGTTATCCGGCAGCACAATGGTGTGGTGGTGGTGGTGGTGCACTAATTTGGCAGGGCTCCGCTGAGCTCTACCAAACTAATCTAGAGGAGAAAGGCGATCTAGAGAAGTGGGGGCAACATGTGGCTTTTAGGTGGGGGCTGCCAACAAAAACCCTCTCTATATGTAGGATAAAGCGGGGAGGCAGCCCTAGGGAAACCCTAGGGCCTTGGCCGATTGGCCCAAGGGGGGAGAGCCCTCCCCCCACAAGGAAGGTGGAGTCTTGGGAGGACATTCTCCCCACTTGGCCTCCTCCCACCCCCTGCACACAGGCCCTTAGGGGCTGGTTGCCCAGCCCACCAGGGGTTCGTGCGCCACCTCCTAGGCCCATGTGGCCCCAGGGGTGGGTGGGCCCCTCCCGGTGGACCCTCGGAACCCTCCCGGCACCCCCGTACGTTACTAGTGACGCCCAAACTTTTTCTGATGACCAAAATGGAACTTCCTATATATCAATCTTTACATCCGTACCATTCCGGAGGTTCTCGTAATGTCCGAGATCTCATCCAGGAATCAGAACAACCTTCGGTCACCAACATACATAACTCAATGATACCGAAACGTCACTGAATGTTAAGTGTTCAGACCTTGCAGGTTCAAGAACTATGTACACATGACCGAGACACCTCTGCGGCCAATAACCAATAGCGAGACCTAGATGCCTATATTGGTTCGTACATATTCTATGAAGATCTTTATCGGTTGAACCTCTATGTCAAGGATTCAGTTAATCCCGTACTCTGTTTCCTTTGTTTATCGGTATGTTACTTGCCCGAGATTCGATCGTCGGTATCTCCATACCTAATTTAATCTCATTACCGGCAAGTCTCTTTACTCGTTCGTAATACAAGATCCCATGGCTAACTCTTTATTCACTATGCTTGCTAGCTCGTTGTGATGTTGTATTACCAAGTGGGCCCTGAGATACCTCTCTGTTACATAGAGTAACAAATCCCAGTCTCGATCCATGCCAACCCAACAGACACCCTCAGAGATACCTGTAGAGTACCTATATAATCACCCAGTTAGGTTTCGATGTTTTATACACACAAGGTACTCCTCCGGTGTCAGTGGGTTGCATGATCTCATGGTCATAGGAACAGGTACTTTGACATGCAGAAAACAATAGCAATAATCTGACACGATAATATGCTACGTTTATTGTTTGGGTCTTGTCCATCACATCATTCTCCTAATGATGTGATCCTGTCATCAAATGCCATCTCATGTCCATGGTGAGGAAACCTCGACCATCTTTGATCAATGAGCTAGTATACTAAAGGCATACTAGGGACACAGTGTTGTCTATGTACCCATACATGTACTTGAGTTTCCAATCAGTACAATTACAACATGGATAATAAATAATTATCATGAACAAGAAAATATATTAATAAGTATTTTATTATTTCCTCTAGGGCATATTTCCAATACAACTAACCCCTAACTTTTTCTTAGCAAAATTATAAAATATGTCCTTGACTTCTAGTAAACTAGACCAAAACTGAGAGTCCCCCCACTTTGGGTTTGACCCTAGAGATGCATCCACCATGCACATACTTTCCCAACAACACTGATTGCCATAACCCAGTTTCACCTTCTAATTCCAAAACCACTTCACTAACAAAGCTTTGTTCATAATATACATGTTTTAAATCCCTAGACGCCCAAAATCTTTAGGCATACAGCAATTTTTCAAATTCACCAGATGGGACTTTTTTTATCCTCATCTTCTTGCCAAACCAATATAGCCATATAGAAATCAGATTTTTTGATTATTCCTACATGGATAGGATAAAAAGACACCATGAAGAGAGAAATGTTAGTCAAGAAAATTTGAACAAGACTAATCCTATCATCAATAGAGCCAATGAGTTTCCCTTGCGAGCAACTACACCTTTTGTCAATCTTATCCACCACACAACTCGAGTGCTTATTTCTAATTATAACATGAGGATCATGCATCCCCAAATATTCCATGTGAAAGTCCCCCATTTTGCAAGTAATTTTTTGCTCATATATGTCTTTCTTCTTAGTTGCCACCCCCAAAAGGAACAATTCACTTTTATGAAAATTGATTTTGAGCCAAGACATGTGCTCAAAAGAACATACAATAAATTTCTGATTTTTTGCACTCTCTACATCATCCTGCAACAAAAAGATGGTGTCATCAGCATATTAAAGCCCATTGACCTCTTTATCTAGATTCTCATTCAACACCCCTTTCACAATATCATTATTTGTTATCACAACTAGATCACCAGCTTCTAAATCAAACACTAGGGGAGACAGAGCATCTCCTTGCATAAGCCCTTTATGTGTCATGAAGTAAGGTCTAATTTTATCACTAACTCTAACCCCTGCATGTCCCCCTCTCACAGTCATCATCACCTAATCACACCAATTGTTAGATCGGAAGCCCACTTGATTTTGTTATAGGCTTTCTCAAAGTCTAATTTGAATAAAGGGATTTTTATTTCCGTGCACCTGGTTCCTTACCTCTACTCATTCATTCCCACGCCCTTAACTTTTGCTCACTCTAATTTGACGAGTGGGACCGTTTTCGGTGGACTGTTGGGCCGAAGCACGCCACTCCCTCCATCCCGTTTTGCAAGCGTCTTTTTAAAGGCGCCCGCCATGTCGGGCTGACAGCATGGCCCCACGCGGACTCGTCGGGAAACCCAACGGTCCGATGGGCGTCTCGACCATCGGCATGATGTGAACGCTGCATGGTGCCACTTCAAAGCACCGCCCGAGGCCATTCCCCGGCTATTTAAGCCGGACGTCGTCTCCTAGCCCTTGCAATCCTCCTGCTCCCTCCCCGCTGTCGCCCGAACCCATACGCCTCCTCTCGCACTTCCGTTGCCATCAGGATGGTCCGGCACCTCATCACCACGTACGTGCAGCTCACTCCGGAGCGGCGCCTACAAATCAGGCGGAAATGCAAGCTTCCCGCGCCACCCGCATCGCTGCGAGTGTCCCTACGGATTCGCCGGAGATGGAAGAGGAGGAGGAAGAGGAGGAGGAGGACCAGGAGGAGGAGAATTAGTCGGCGCCCATGGAGGAGGACGACCTAGAGGCGGAGGCAGAGGTCGCCGTCGACCAGCCGGAGGAGATGGCGGAGCAGCAGGCCATCTTGGATTCCATCTGGGATGAGGCCGAGGTGGAGACCAATCGTCGGATCATCCGGCAGAGGCAGGCAGAGACCGACGCCATGTTCAACGAGCTGGAGGCGGAGATAGAGGTAGAGGAGGTGACAGCGGAGCAGGCGCAAGCGCCAGAGAGGGCGGAGCCATAACAGGCGGCCATTTATCCATCAGAGGGCACGAAGATCATCGACATCTGTGACGAAGAGTAGATAGGTTTTATTATGTAGTAGTATGTAGGTTTTACATCCTGCATGCTTTTGTATGATTTTTTCCTTTCTCAATATGAGATATCCGGTTGTGTAATGATGTTTTCAATCTAATATGAACCATGGTGATGTTGAAAAATAAGAAGGAAAAGAAACTAAAAAAAGAGAAACAAATGGTGCAATTCCCCAATAACAAGGTCAAATGTGAAGTGGCCCGTTTTCACACCCATCGCGACGTCGGGAGTGTACACGCGTGGGAGGAGGAAGAAGAAAAAAAGAAGCTAATTGCATGCATGGGAATCCGTGGTCATATATATGAACAAAAAGAGACAATTTTTGAATAGTTTGTGGCCATTTTGCATGATAAAAATAACTTTGGTCCTTATAAATTTGGTCATTTTGCATTTGTATCAAACAAAAAAAACTAATTTTTCTAGGCAATGTCAATAGTTGTGTAATTTCAAACGATGCAAAAAACAGAGCCAACATGTTCACTAAAAACAAAGCAAATGATGCAAAAAAAATGACGCAATTTGATGGCCGAGCCAGATCTTGTTTTCCTTTTGGATCCAATAACTACTTTTTTTCGCACAGTCAATTGTGGGCGAGCAACCGAGCACAACCAATAGGATCACCTCTCGCAGATTGCCCCATGATCCAACGTTGCGGAGCCGTCCATATGATCGGACGACTGACTTTCGGAGCTAGGATTAGGAGGGGTTTAGAGGGGTTTTGAGCTGGTCATCTGGGTTTCCAAGGCTTTGACTCAGCATAACTAATATAAAAAATCAAAAAAATATGAAACCTTTGCTGTTCGTCGTTTTATAAGACACACTAACTAGGAAAAATGCTAAACTTGGTATACGACATGTTAAAAAAAACCTAGCTAGCACGATCGAGGTCAAATGAGCACCATTAATTAAAAAAATCAAAAAATATATAAAACCTGCGCACAATGTTGTCTTATGTGACATGTTACAAACCAAAAATCATAAACTTAGTCTATGGTCATTTTCATGAAAAAAACCTTCACACACATATGGCTACCACGTACAACATTTCATAGAGTTCAAAGAGAGGAGGTAGGGTTACCTTCTGTTTGAAAAATTAAAATAAAATTAATCACCAAAACTTTATTTCAAAGTGAATAAGAAGGATCTGAACTTAGTTTTCCATTTTCATATTTTAAACGTGTTTTTAATAGTTTTTATATTAAAGCATATTTTTTCAAAAGAAATGTAAAAATATGAAGATTAATTCAAAAAATAGTGAGACTTCTAATCTACACTATATAGATTGAATAGGTGTTAATAAAAACATTTGGCTCATTTAGAGTAGGTCCAAAAAAACTTGATTACAAATGGGGCTATTTACCCTAGCCTGGGAGCTCATTTGGAGCACATTTCTGAAATTCTTTTCACGTAAGCTACCATCCCCAAGTTCAAATGAGAAGAACAAATTAAAAAATAATCAAAAAATGGAAGACCTACGCACAATGCCATTGTATGTGACATGGTTATGACAAAAAAAATCTTGGTTTATATTGGGAATGGCATGTTTACCCTAACTTTCGGGAGCTCACCAACATAGGCTAACATGATCATTTGTTTGTATTTTTTTTGTTAGATCATTGCAACCTAGTATAATATGATCATTAAAATCACAGAGGTTTAGGGTTGTTTAATCATTGCTTATAATTCAAATGTCAGTCAAAATTCAAACATCACATCACAGTCGAAACATCATATCGAATCACATCAACCTACGTTAACATTAATTATACATGAATGGCGGCCACAAAGGCCAGCGAGAGTTCACAAGTGTGCCAGGTGAGTGTTCACAAGTCTGCCATGCATTAACTAAAAACATTAAAACTAAAAATTAAAACAAGGAGGTGCGCTGCCCCTAGGCGTCCTCGTCGTCGTCGTCGGAGCCGGTGAGGTCGACGATGGTCGGCATAGGGCCAGCCCAGGGGAACACCATCTCCCAGGCGGTGGCAACATCGTCCACCAGTGGCTGAACCACCGCTGTGTGTGCTTCGGCACAACGCTCCTCCTCCTCTGCCTTGGCGTCCTTCTCCAACTCCTCGAGCCGCTGACCCTCGAGACACTCCGCTCGCAGGTGCCATTGTCGCCAGAACTCAAGGTAGTCCCGCTCCTGGTCCGACGTCGCCAGCATCCATATGGGTGGCATGCTCACCCACTCATGCACCACCCTCTCCCACACATACTCGTGGGACATGAGGGCGGTCGACGCCTGCTCGAGCCTGACAGGGGACGTCGGTGCTAGCGGCGGCACGACGCAGTCGCCAGTAGCATAGAGCACAATGGCCTCCGCCATTCGTGCCTAGTAAGCCGCCTCCTCCTCCTCCTCCTTGCGCTGATCTTCGTCCTCGCTTTCATAGAGAAGAACTTCCAACGCCTCCTAGTATGCGGCATCCGCCTCCTGGTCCTCATTGCGCACGACGAGGGGCGGCGGGGTGCAAGCCCGCACATCGCGGACGCCACGCCGATGCTGCTCCGCGTGCTCAAACGCAAACCATACCTCTTAATTGGGAGAGTCTGCAGCATAGGCTGGATCGAGCCGCTGTTCGGGCGTGAGCTGCTGCACCGGTGCCTCACCTCTTCCGCATGCACCCACGCCGACCATGGAACCGCCGACACTGGGATCCTCTCCGGATCCAAATGCTAGTCTTGTGGCAGGATCACATTGGCGCAGGGGAGAGGGACGATGTGCTCCTAGTGCCGCAGCGCTTGGTGCACTGGGACACGAATCCGCTGCCGAGGCGGACGGGAAGAGGACAGTGGGGGTAGCATGCACCTAGGGACAGCAGGGGCCTTTCCCTTCTTCTTGTCGGAGCTCGAGCCAGCCCCTGAGAAGATGCCCATGGTGGATATTGGCTAGGGTTTGGTTTTGTTGCCGGCAGACTAGGGTTTGTATGCTACCGGGGGTTGAGGGGGCAGGCGCGGCTCTGAAGGGATGGAATGTGCTGTGGATTGGCTGGTTTCCATTTAAATAAGGACGACGACCCGAACATGGGTGGCTGATGATCGGGGCCCTCTGCCCGTGCACATTTACTTTTGGCTGTGGGGCTAGTTGGAAGGCCGCCACGCGTCCCCGAGGCGGATGAGTAGAAAGCGAGTGCACGTCCGTTTGGCGTCCGTGTGGCTGGAAATGGGGCGGGACAGACTCAGCATGGCCCCACTCCTCAGAGTTAACAATCAAACCATTGACCCGACGACATCCTCCTTTATGACCTTTGGTGAGGGTTTCGGGCTAGGGAGTGGGGAACAGTGAGCAAAATTTAAGGACATGGGGATGAATGAGCACAACTAAGGAACTACGGGCACATATGTAAAAAAACATTGAATAAAAGGGCACTCTGTTTAAAAAATGAATGGAATTAGGGGGGTCATATAGCGCCACCACCCCCTTCATTATTTAACTCCCTTTGAAAAAAGTAGTCCGGGTGGAAGAGATGATAGGAGAAACAATATTTCTCAATCTATTCATGAGTACCATGGTGATGATTTTAAAGCTTACATTCAACACACAAATAGGCCTGCAATTATGAATTTGTATGTTTTTGGAACAAGAGTAATTATCCCGTAATTCAGTCTAGTAATATCTTAAGTTGATCCCCTTGGAAAAATCATCCACTGAGACCTTAGATCCCAAAATTCTTGGCAAAATTCTGCAAGGAAACCATTAGGCTCTAGAATTTTGGTTTTCTCTATCCCGAAGATCACATCATAAATCTCTTGTAAAGTAAATGGTTTAGTCAATCCTCCACAACTTACCTAGAAATTTTGGGTAAATTCTAGTGAGCCAAAGAAATGTTGGAGCTTATAGGATGACCAAAATGAATATCTGTTGTTGTAAAAATTAGTTATATAGCTCATCGGGTGTTTCTCTCCTTCAATAATCTCTTTATCTTGCCAAGTCCACCATTTGATCCCCCAGGCATAACAACAGTTCCTCAGGACAAAGATGTCCCGCCACTAGAACCCTTTTTATTACTTTCAAAACCTAAAACCAAGGTATTTAGGGGCTCCAAACCTACTCCAACTAACATAGATTGTATCAGTTGAGATAATAGAGCTCCCAACAACTATTGTTGCTGAGAGGGAATAAGTGGCATAACATCAAGATCT
Source organism: Hordeum marinum (assembly GCA_022496015.1). NCBI lineage: Eukaryota > Viridiplantae > Streptophyta > Magnoliopsida > Poales > Poaceae > Hordeum > Hordeum marinum. Next base: position 117,233,002 of record CM039678.1, read on the forward strand.
TTTAGCTCCACCAGAACTCTGACCATCACTTGAGGTACCCAGATCTGCATTTGGCCCATTTAACCCCTCCATATTTGTTGCTCTTCTTGCAAATCAAATTTGTTGCCACCACTATCGCCAGCTCCCACAACAAAATTATTGTTCAAACCATCCCCCTGATGACCCACAAGTATAGGGGATCAATCGTAGTCCTTTCGATAAGTAAGAGTGTCAAACCCAACAAGGAGCAGAAGGAAATGATAAGCAGTTTTAGCAAGGTATTCTCTACAAGTGATGTGATTAACAATGATAGCTAGTTTTGTAGCCAGATAATTCATAACAAATGACAAGTAACATTAGTAGCAAGTATGCAAAAGATTGACCAATCCTTTTTGTAGCAAAGGACATGCCTGAAAGTACTCTTATGTGAAGTAAGGGCTCCCTAGGACATGTGAGAATTTATGTCTACTCATGTTTGTCATGTTGAGTTGATTCACGTTCGTTACTTTGATAATTTGATATGTGGGTGGACTGGTGCTCAGGTGCTATTCTTACATGAACAAGCAACCCACTTGATTACCCCCTCTCGTAAACATCTGCAACTATGAAAGAGAATTAAGATAAATCTAACCGTAGCATGAAACGTGTGGATCCAAATCAGCCTCTTATGAAATAACACATATAATAGGGTTTAAGATTTTGTCACTCTAGCAACCCATCATCTACTTATTACTCCACAATGTCTTCCCTCAGGCCCATAATATGGTGAAGTGTCATGTAGTCGATGTTCACACGACACCACTAAGAGAAGCAACAATATACATATCATCAAAATATCGAACGAATACCAACTTCACATGATTACTTATAACAATACTTCTCCCATGTTCTCAGGAACAAAATTAACTACTCACACATCATCAACATGTTCAAGATCAGAGGTGTAACGATGATGATTAAGGATCTGGACATAATATCTTCCACATAGTAAACGAACAAGCATTAACTACAAGATGTAATCAACAGTACTAGTAACCCACAGGTACCAATCTGAGGTTTGGAGACAAAGATTAAATACAAGAGATGAAAGGGTTTGAGATGATATGGTGCTGTCGTGATGGTGAAGATGTTGATGAAGATTATCCCTTCCGCAAAAGAGGGAGCATTCGTGATGACGATGGCTTCGATCTCCCACTCCTGGAGGGAAGTTTTCTGGGTAGAATCGCTCTGTCAGAGAGCAAAAGGGCCTCTTCCTAGGTTTCTACCTCGAGATGGCGGCGCTTCATTCCGAAAGTATCGTCTTGATTTTTTCTAGGTCAAAACACATCTTATAGAAGAAGAGGAGGGTCAGGGCACCTGTAGGGGCTCCACAAGCTAACTACATGCCATGTTGGCTTGTGGACAGCAGGTGGGCCCCCTATGGTGTATTTTTGGCACAATAATTCTTATATATTCTATAAAAATTCTCCATGAAGTTTTAGGTCATTTGGAGTCCAGTGGTTTTTCAGCCTTTTTCTTGCTTTTCAGGTCCAGAATTCCATTTTTTGGCCATTTCCCTTTGTGTGATGTACCTTGTAAATTCAGAGAGAAAAGGCATAAGAATTATAACATAATAAGGAATAATGGACAGTAATAGCATAAATGTCAATAGGAAATCATGATGCGAAATGGATGTATCACGCCCTCACATCACCCTGAGGAGGAATGGGGAAATTGTTCCTAAACATATCAAAATTGTTGTCCGGGCTATAGAAATTCTTATTATGGTTTTGAAACCTATTCTCTACCTCCTCTATTGAATCTCCCCTCTCCATAATTACCCCCCAAATCCATAGACGTATTCTCCTAGTCAACTAACGGTGGGGGACGGAACCCTATTTACCAGCAATCTTGCAAGGGCACGACACCAACTATGTGGGTGTTTATATATACTCATGTTCCAAGAAGGGAAACAAGTGCCACATATTTGGGCTTCCAGGCCTAACCTTTTGAAAATCCGGATCAGTTTTAGGATAAGAGGCTGCCCAATTGAGTCCTAAAAGATTCTAGTATCCTCAACTTCACGTACATCTCCTCACTCCCAAATTCCATTGACTTCCCCTCCCCAATTCTCCAATGTAACAAGCAAGGAATTGATTTCCATTTTGCCATACTCCACCATATTCTCCACAATTTTTTTCTAATGGGTGAGAAAGTCCCCATCCTTAAGGGATTTTCAACCAAGACACCATTAGCCACATACGCCAATCCAGAATGATTGTACATGTTGTCTCGTGCTCTAATCATCTCTGCCCCATTGATATCTACTAAATCCCTAATACCCCCCTCCAAATCATAAGGACGGGCATTATTTGACGTATTAACCTTTTTGATTTTCAACCTCTCTCCCCCGTTCATGATATTAATTTCATCCCAACTAATAAGTGAAGTAGAAACAAAATATTTGCAAGGTTCATGAGAAAATACCCGAATAAAATGACAGCGGACCCTCTTCCTCATCGTTGGTATCCACCAATATAATATCTAGAAGCGACTGCGAGCCGGAGAGATCCTTACTGTGCACAGGAGAGGGCCTGGATCGATCCTGGAGGAGAAGCAAGGGAAGCGAGGGGTCAGCGGCGATAAAAACCCACTCCATTTGTCTTCATCCTCCTCAGAACCATTTCCTCCTCATTGGAAACTTCAGTTGGCATTGCACTGGTTCGCAGAACACCCATCACCACCTGCATCAATGCCACATGAGGTGGAAGCAGCCTGAAGATGTGAGATCTGAACACCACCTACTTGAACTGCTTCGCTAGATTTGGATATTCTACTTCTAGAATTCCCCATGGGATAACTTCCATGGGGTGCTGGGCATGGAAATCTGGGAAGCAGCATGACAACTCTTCATTGTACATCACCGCCCGTGTTGCAAATGACTCGTCGTTGACCTCCTTTGTAATCAGAAACCACAAATTGATCTCCCAACGGCCACCCAGCTTCCCGTTGTCTTCTCCTGCGATCTCCAACACCTTCTCCTCCCTCCTTGACATCGATCCTTGGATGGAATGAAGAATCACTCCCAACAGGAAATGGATCTGGACTACTAGTGCTAGATGGGGAGTGTGGAGAGGTGGAGGGAGTTGAGTAGCGGTTGGAGTGATGAATATGTAACCTCGTGTCATGTGGTCAGTAGCCATTACTGATCTTGGAAATAGTGACGTGCCCATTCGAGCATCCTGGCACATCTTGCTTTAGAGTATCCAGAGATGTCTAATACACAACTTTATTCTTGTAGACTTTGTTGGGCCTCCAAGCGTAGAGTTTTGTAGGACAATAGCAATTTCCCCTCAAATGGATGACCTAAGGTTTATCAATCCGTGGGAGGTTAGGATGTAGGTGGTGTTTCTTGAACAACCCTGCAATCAAATACAAGAAATCTCTTGTGTTCCTAACACACCCAATACAATGGCAAATTGTATATGTGCACTAGTTCGGTGAAAAGATGGTGATACGAGTGCAATATGGATAGTAGATATAGGTTTTTGTAATCTGAAAATATAAAAACAGCAAAGTAACAAGCAGTAAACAATGATCAAAATGTTATATAAATGCGTGGAAATAAGGCATAGAGTTCATACTTTTACTAGTGCAATCTCTCATGCTAACATGATAGAATCATATGATCATCCCTCAACATGCAACAAAGTATCACTCCAAAGTTCATATATAGCAGAGAATGTAAGATGAAATTGTTGTAGGTTGTAGAACCACCTTAAAGTTATCCTTTCCGATCAATCTATTGAGCCATTCCTATAGGTGTCACAAATATACCTAGAGTTCTGATACGTCTCCAACGTATCTATAATTTTTTATTGTTCCATGCTATTATATTATCATTCTAGGATACTTTTTGGGTGTTTATTTACTAATTAATATTTTTTGAGCACTAACCTATTACCACTATGCCCAATGCCAGTTGCTATTTTCTTCATGTTTTTGGCTTTTCGAGTTTACAATACCAAACGAAGTCAAATAGCCCCGAAACATTAATATGATTTTTTCTGGACCAAAAGAAGACCTGGAAGCTTTGGGTGAAGATCGGAGGCTGCACGAGGGAGGCACGAGCCAATAAGGCACACCCTGTTGCCTTGTTCCCCCCTTGAGTGTCTCATGGTGCCCCTCTCTACCCTATAAATTCTTAGAAATCTGAAAAACCCTAGAGAGCCTCCCGAATCTCTTTTTCCACGGCCGCAAGTTTCTGTTCTGCCGTGTGCCCATTTGGAGCCCTGTTCCGGTGCCCTGCCGAAGGGGGGATCTATCACGGAGGGCCTCTACATCAACCATGCGACTCCCATGGTGATGTGTGAGTAGTTCCCCACAGACCTACAGGTCCATAGTTAGTACCTTGATGGCTATATCTCTCTCTGTTACCCTTGATATTCAATACAAGGATCATCACATCTTCACATTGATCTATCCGATGTAATTCTTTTTTGCGGTGCGTTTGTTGGGATCCGATGAATTGTGGGTTTATGTTCAGATTATTCACAAAAATATTCAAGTCTTCTCTAAATCTATTATGATTCTTATGTGGACATTCATTATATCTTCGTAAATCTCTTCAATCAATTGATTTGCTTTGGCCAAGTAGATTGACCTTTCTTTAGTGAGAGGGGTGCGTTGTAGTGGGTTTAATCCAACGGGTTTCTGTTTCCTAGTGATAGAAGAAGACAAGATACGTCTTTTTATTGTTTCCAGTAAGGATAAAATGATGGGGTTAGTTCATATTATTTGAATTCTCTTTGTATACATCATGTAATTGTTCTCCAAGCATTACTCTGTTTTACTTAATATTCTAGATGGATGCTGGATAGTGGTCGATGGGTGGAGTAATAGTAATAGGTGCAGGCAGGAGTCAGCCTATTTTCTTATGGACGTTATGCCTATATACACATGATCATTGTTGTGAATATGACATAAATATGCACTTTTCTATCAATTTCCCAACAGTAATTTGTTTACCCAATGTATGCGTATTTTCATGAGAGATGCCACTAGGGAAAAGTATGGCCTCGGGGTCTTTTTCACTTATATATTTACAAAAACTTCAACATCTTGATATCATTATTTACTTTTTATTTTATTTTGCAATTTACAATTATATAATACCAAGCACACTACTTATAAGCTTGCAAATAACGAGTAAGGGGATTGACAACCCTGTTGCCCGCGTTGGGTGCAAGTGTTTGTTACTTTGTGTGCAGTCGTTGAAGATGGGGGTTAATTGTTACTCATGTTGGTTCGATAAACCTTGGTTCTCTACTGAGGGAAATACTTACCTATATTTTGTTGCATCGCCCGTTCCTCTTCACGAAAACCCAACGCAGATCACAAGTATCAAGTTCGTACTAGAATAACACCTATGATACACATCAATCAACCATAATGTCACCTAGATATTCCAATGTCAGCTCAAGTATTCGTGGGTTAATCATTCTACATACATTAATTTTTTGAAATTCATCATATTCAACCCAACAAAAAGAACTTCAAAGATTACCCCAAGATTTCTATCGGATAAAGTAGGACAAGAACATGTAACAACCCCTATGCATAGATTACCCCAATGTCACCTTTGAAATCCGTGAGTTGAGTACCAGAACATATATCAAGTGAATCAATAGAACACCCCATTGTCACCACGGGTATCCACGTGCAAGACTTACATCAAGTGATCTCAAGTCCAATATTGAATCCGACATAACAAAATCTCAAAGGGAAAGATTCAATAATTCATCACATAAAGATAGCAAGGGACAAACACCATATGATCCAACTATGGTAACAAAGCCCGTGATACATCAAGATTGTGACATCTCAAGAACAGGAGAGAGAGAGAGAGAGAGATCAAACACATAACTATCGGTACATACCCTAAGCTCCAAGGGTGAACTACTCCCTCTTCGTCATGGTGACCGCCGGGATGATGAAGATGACATCCGATGATGATTGCCCCCTCCGACAAGCTACCGGAAAGGGCCCTACATGAGATTTCTTCTATACCGAGAGTTCCAGCGGTGGAGCAGAAATTCTAGGTTAACTTCTAGGGTTTTCCCAATATATAGAATTTTTCCACGTTGGAATCACGTCAGACGGAGCCACGAGGTGGTCCCAAGCTATCAGGGCGTGCCTAGAGGGGTCACCGCCTACTGAGGTTTGGGGTCACCTAGTGTCCCCACTCCGATGGTTCTTCTCTCCAATATTTCTTATTTCTTCCATTAAAATCGTCAAAAACTTTCGGGCGGTTTCGAGAATTTTATTTTCTGCACAAAAACAACACCACGGTAATTCTGCTCAAAACAACATCAGTCCGGGTTAGTTCGAATTAAATCATATAAAGTGCGTCAAAAGCATATAAAATATTGTAAACATAGGTAAATATGGCATGAATACTTCATAAATTATCAATACGTTGGAGACGTATATGCATCCCCAAGCTTAATTCCTACTCATCCTCGAGTAGGTAAATGATAATAGAAGTAATTTATGAAGTGTGAATGCTACAATAGTATATAAGTTTGATCAATGCTAATTGCAATCACGTTTTCTTGCATCATAAACATCAAAACTTTTCTCGTAAAACTTCTAATGACAAAGTAGTAGTCAATTCCCATGTTATGGTTGAAACAATGCATTCTCTTGAAACTTAATAACCTATGTTCTTAGTCACGAAAAAATGTAAATGCATCTTATTTCCAGTGAAGTCTAGGTAAGAGCTCCACATACTCAATTATCATATAGCCTTATATGATGGCTAATACTCAAAGCATATTTTTAGAACAAACAACATCCATCAAACACATAGAAAGATATGGGCTTAATGTTTTGCCTCCCAACACACTTATCATAAAGATAATTGCCAACAATAATGAATCATGGTCAAATATATTTGACTGGATATATATGCATGGATCTTTCCGCAACATATGATGCTTGCCAACTAATAGATTGAGGTTGGAATAAGAAGTTGACTCAACATGAAAAGTAAATAACATGAAAGTAAATAAAATAAAAGTAAATAGATTGTCTCTTGGCAGATATAAGTGAAGCACAAGAGTAAACATCAAACTACTCTCAAAAGATATAAGTGAAGATCAATGAGTAGTCAAACAATTAAGTAGCTATATGATGAATCTCTCTCAATAAAGATTTTCTGATATGATATTTATTTAAAATACCAAATAAAGCAAAAATACATTCCAAGAAAAGCACATATCATGTGAATAAATAAAAACTCAGGATCAACATAGGTTAATCGATAGTTGTTGACGAAGAGAGGTGGGATGCGTAGCATCCCCAATCTTAGATGCTTGAGACTTATTGTAATATTTACTCGAGGTGACTTGGACATCCCTGAGCTTGAGCATTTGTGTATCGTTCAATCCTCTCATATCCCGGTTTCACCTAAGTCAAAAACTTCATCCACACAAAATTCGAAAAGAACTCATGAGATAGGTTAGTACACCTAAGAATAAATCAACATTTCATGTGTTGCCAAGACAAGTTGCATAATACTTGTAAAATATTAGGTACTGCATGGTATCATTTCATAAATTATATCTATCAATATAAGCCATGAAAACTCTAGGATAAGTACATAAGAAAATTGTGACAGCAATCTGTCCAATCAGAACTGTTTGTAGCAATTAATTTTAAAAGTGCACTTATGTAACTCAAACAATTCGGAAAATTTAGTAAATTATAAATAATTTTTATTACAGAATTGTGTAAAAATTTCACAAACTTTCCACATTCCAGTAAAATCATAATTCAAATACTACAACAAAAGTTTTTATTTTTGTACAACACACATCACACATGCAATTCAAGCATTCTAAAGGCAATTGGTGGATTTTTTTACTGAAAACAGGATTATATATAAAAAGAATCAAATACTAACAAAATAAAATGACTCTCCAAGAAAAACACACATTATGTGATCAATAGATATATAGCTCCAAGTAAGATATACCGATAGTATTGAACACGAAAGAGGGGACGCCCTCCGGGGCATCCCGTGCTTAGATTCTTGAGTCTTCCTTGGATATTAGCTTGGGGGTGCCTTGAAATACCCAATCTTAGGGTCTTACCACTCCTTATTCTCCTCATATCGATATCTCACCCAAAACTTGAAAACTTCACACAGAACTTAACGAAACTTCATGAGATGGGTTAGTGTACTAAAGACAGATCATTCACTTAGGTACTACCAAGACAAGATTAAAAATTGTTATCACATAATACCTATCGTATTGTATCATTCCCATAATTTATATCACTAAATATAAGCTATGCTAACATTAAAACAAACAAGCTATGTATGAAAAATAGAGTTTGTCAAAAAAAGAACAATCTGTAAAGATCTGAACTTAAACCAAACTTCCCTATCTCTCAAAATTATGAAACCTCAGAACAATGCATAGAATTTGCAGAGAAAAACTATGTAAATATTTCAGAGTTTATGCTCTCGTAAAATCACACAATTAATATACTAGAGGCAAAAGTTTCTGTTTTTTCATAGAATCAAATCAACAAGTATCCACACTATCCAAAAGGTTTTACTTGGCACATTATTAAAATAAAAGATACAAAACATGATTACTACAGTAGATTAACCATGTGAACCCACAAAAGCAGAAAATATAAGTGTTGGGTTGTCTCCCAACAAGCACGTTTCTTTAACGCCTTTTATCTAGGCATGATAATTTTAGTGATGCTCACATAAAAATAGTAAATGAAACATGCAAGGGAGCATCATGAATCACATGGAAAGCACCTTTAAGTATAACCCACTTCCTTTACATAGGTATTTTGCAAGCAAACAATTTGTTGTAGCGTCATGACTTCAAAACGTTGAACACATAGGGAGGAAACTTGATATTATCTCAATACCTACAAGCATATGTTCCTCCCTCATAATAATTTTCAGTAGCGTCATGAAGGAATTCAACAATATCACTATCACATAAAATATCATCTTCATGATCCAAAAGCATAAACAATTTATCACTCTCCACAAAACAATTTTCTTCTCATGAATAATAGTGGGAGCAAACTCAATAAAATAACTATCACGAGACACTTGATTGACATAGCCATATTGATCATTAAAATCATGATGAAAAGTTTCATGGTTACTATCACTTGTTATAGCATAAATATCATCAACATAATCATCATAAATAGGAGGCATGCCATCATCATAATAAATTTGCTCATCAAAACTGGGGGACTAAAAATACCATCTTCATCAAAACTAGCATCCCCAGGCTTGTGGCTTTGCATATCATTAGCATAATAGATATTCAAAGAATTCATACTAACAACATTGCTATGTTGCTCATAATTAAAATAGTTAATACCAACCATTTTATTAAATTCTTCTTCCAAAACTTTGGCACGATTTTCCGAACCATCATTTTCACGAAAGACATTATAAAGACAAGGCGTTTGAGGCCACCTCAATTCCATTTTTTCTTTAAAAAACAAACTAGTGATAAGCAATAAATTGAATAATTCAATTGCAAGATCTAAATATATACCTTTAAGCACTCACCTCCCCGGCAAGAACGCCAGAAAAGATCCTGATGTCTACTACACAACTTTATTCTTGTAGACTCTGTTGGGCCTCCATGCTTAGAGTTTTGTAGGACATTAGCAATTTTTCCTCCAGTGGATGACCTAAGGTTTATAAATCCGTGGGAGGTGTAGGATGAAGATGGTATCTCTCAAACAACCATGCAATCAAATACAAGAAATCTCTTGTGTCCCTAACACACCCAATACAATGGCCTATTTTATAGGTGCACTAGTTCGGCAAAGAGATGGTGATACGAGTGCAATACGGATAGTAGATATAGGTTTTTGTAATCTGAAAATATAAAACCAGCAAGGTAGGAAATAGTAAACTATGAGAAAAAGTTATATAAATGTGTGGAAATAAGTCCTAGGGTTCATACTTTCACAAGTGCAATCTTTGAACAATGCTAACATAATAGAATCATATGATTATCCCTGAACGTGCAACAAAGAATCACTCCAAAGTTCATATCTAGAGGATAACATAAGATGAAATTGTTGTAGGTAGTAGAACAACCTCAAAGTTATGATTTCCGATCAATCTATCGAGCCATTCCTATAAGTGTCGCAAACAGCCCTAGAGTTCTTACTAGAATAACACCTATGATACACATCAATCAACCCTAATGTCACCTAGATACTCCAATGCCACCTCAAGTATCCGTGGGTTAATCATTCGACATCCATCAAACAATTTCAGATTCATCATATTCAATACAACACAAAGAACTTCAAGAGTACCCCAAGATTTATATCGAAGAAAGTAGGCCAAGTACGTGTATCAACCCCTATGCATAGATTACCCCAATCTCACCTCGGAAATCCATGAGTTGAGTACCAAAACATATATCAAGTGAATCAATAGAACACCCCATTTTCACCATGGGTATCCACATGCAAGACATACATCAAGTGATCTCAAATCCAATATTCAATCTGACTTAACAAAATCTCAAAGGAAAAGATTTAATTCATCACATCAAGATAGCAAGGGACAAAATCCATATGATTCAACTATATTAACGAATCCCGTGATACATCAAGATTGTGACATCTCAAGAACACGAGAGAGAGAGAGAGATCAAACATATAGCTACTGGTACATACCGTCAGCCCCAAGGGTGAACTACTACCTCCTCGTCATGGTGACCGCCGAGATGATGAAGACGACCTTCAGTGCTGATTATCTCCTTAGGAAGGGTACCAGAAAGGGCTCCAGAAGATATTTCTTCTATATAGAGAGTTGCAGCAGTGGAGCGGAAGTTCTAGGTTAACATTTTGTTTTTTTCCAATATATATATGATTTTTCAGCTTTGGAATCACGTCAATCGGAGCCACGAGGTGGTCCCAAGCTATCAGGGCGCGCCTAGGGGGTGGCCACGCCCTGATCGCTTGGGGGCACCTCGTGGCCCACCTCCGGTGGTTCTTCGCTCCAATATTTCTTATTTCTTCCAGAAAAAACCATCAAAAAGTTTTGAGCGATTTCGAGAACTTCTATTCTCTACACAAAAACAACACCACGGTAATTCTGTTGAAAATAACATTAGTCTGGGTTAGTTCCAATTAAATCATATAAAGTGGACAAAACAGTATAAAAATATTGTAAACATAGGTAAATATGGCACGCATACTCCATAAATTTTTGATATGTTGGAGACCTATCACCCACATAGGCTAGATGGCATGGAAAATGTATGTGCTCTCCCGACGCGAAGCCAGTCTCACCGCGCCAGCCACGTGAATCCACAATGTGGTTGCCATCCTCCCTTGTTACGAGCCTATCTACTTGCGACACGACAAGCCGGAATTGGGGACGGCTTGCCATGTGGAAATTTGGCATGAACACACATGGTAGCCATGCGTCGCATGAAATTTGCTTGTGGCACGATATCCTCAAACATGAGTACTTAATTAGAAATTATATTAGTTATCAAAATTCGCCATATTTACCTTTATTTTGCGACTTGAAATGTCATTAAGAGACGTTTTCACAATATGCAATGTTGATATTCTACACTGCTAGCTACTACTATGGCTAGTTACTCTGTCGTCGTCGTTTAGTTGTCGTCCTCCTCCTCGTCCTGCTCCTCGATCTCGTCGAAGTAGTCAAGGGTGTGGTCATCGAGCGATAGACCGAGCCTCCAACAGCGGTCATGCTCTACCTTCCCGTCATTGCTGTTGGGTCGAAGCGCTCATAGATGTGCTCGGTTGCTCAACTATGGTCCTCAGCTTTGCAGATGGACAGCTCCACAACAACTCGATTGGATCCTTAGGCTTGGCTATGGCTTCGACAGGGATGAGAGAAGCATCAAGGGAGAGCGTGATGATGAGTCTACCAACCGGCACGGCGCAGATCGGGTTTTTTATAGTGACGGGGTGATGAGACTCGAAGCGAGTGCTTGGCCACTATGGTAGACGCTAGCGGCTCACAAGCCATGCTAGGAGGATGCTCCGATGGCTACTACAAGTGTAGCATTGGGGGGACCGGCATGTTGCATCTGCAATGTCATACTCTCACTGTCAATAATGTTTAGACAACACCTTGCGGTTTCGTGCATTATCGATGAAAGGAATGTAGGAGGTGGTGTCTAATAGATTAAGAGAAGGAGGTGTTGGCGGAACAATGACTATGTGTTAGATTATGTCACGTGGCATCCATCACACGGACCACCACGAGAATACAAGGGAGCGATAGAGATAATAATGGGACTGGTGTTTAGCAGTCATGTAGCCCCCTTGATGATGATTATGTGGCGGTGGTGCCTTTACAAGCGACATGGACCTTCCAAACCTGATCGTGGCATGAGGAAGAAGAAACTTCCCTTCGACACGGGCGGTTCGGAATGGGGCGTGCTGGAAACTTGGCCTCCACAACAGCCATATTTGGAGGTTATGAGCTTGTTTTTTAGAGAGCTCCAAAATATATGGCAATCATGATGCATAAACCAATTTTGCTAGAATGCATTTTATGTGTTGATCATTATACTAATGATTATTATGGTGATCGACCACAAATGGTGAGTCTTCTAGGGTTGCACTTAGCCTCATGACCTCAGAGATTCATAGCTAACTCTTTGTTTTAAGATATGGACTCTCCTTTATTTGTTAAATAAAATACTAATACATTTAAGGAGTGCATGTTATTTGTAGTTTCATGGAAATACTTTTTTGTCATGAAAACAATTTTAATACTTGATTTGCTAATCCTCAGTTGCTTCAAAACAATTCGAATAAGTCAATTTCAGAGAGGAGAGGGGAGTTGGCCTAAGGGTTGGAAGGGAGTGGTTTGGTTGGTCATGAAATCCCTCGTGAAATGATGAGTCCGAGCCATGACCTAGATGGGAACGGAGACACCAGAACTTCCCCAGTGCGGTTGAACACATACGAGCCCATTTTCATTTTTGCTTGTCTCTCAAATTATATACAGGGGGAGACTTGTATTAGATCTCACATTTAGGTGAAATTGTGAGATCAACCCACAAAAACACATTTAGACATTTTCAATAAATCTAAAATTATTTGATAACATCCATGTGGGGTATGTCTACAACTCAAAATAAATCACCTCAATACTCAAAATAACATCCATGTGGAGACTCGAAAAAACAAATTTGAATGTGAATAGTAGTAGCTTTGGGTGAATAGTACTTTGGTACTATTCACATCCAATTTTTTGTTTTTTGTTTCTATTTAAGACTGCCTATACGACTGCCCCCACAACGCCCCCCGCTAGTGCGGGTTGGTTAGAAACCCTAACCCTCACCGCCGGGAGCCTACATCCCCATCCTCCCCTCCATCACCGTTGGAGGAAACCGTCTGGCAATCCCAGGCACCTGACGGCGGCGACGGAGGATCTCTTCCCTCCCGTGTCGGAACGGGTGAGGTAGGTCACCCCATGACATCGGGGCGCTTCTTCCCAATCTATGTCACGGCGGCACGGCGGATCACCTCTGGCGATGGTGCAAGGTAGCGACGTTGTGCTAGGCGAAGGCAGCAGAGCTGCAGGGCGTCATGGAAGATCGGGTGGTGCTGGCCGCTCGGCGCCATTCGCGAGGTCACAACGCACAAGGTTTCGGTGGTCTGCGGCTCGGCGAGTCGGCAACGACGAAACGTGGTTGGTGGAAGCAGCGATGTTTGGCCTGGATCTCAGAGCGGCGGCCCTCGAAGGTGGCGGCATGTGAAGCTTGGGCTTCCTGCGGAGGCATTACATGGTGCCGTCACTTTCCAAGGCGGATATGTGTCGGCGATCTAGTGATTTTTTCTATGGATTGGTTCGGATCAGAGACGGTGATGAACATGTGGGATCCATCTCAATCGCTCTCACGGTTTGGCAAGGTGGAGAGGGATCCCTTCTCCGAGGCTCCAATGGAGGCACACTCAGACAGTGGTCGGTGCGCCAAGGCTCCTACGGTGGCTGTGCTGTCGTGGATGATCATCGGATCTAGGCCGGTAGATCTGGGGCTTTGAAGGCAGTCGGGATAGTGCATAGGTTGTCGGATGAATTTCTTTGGGACGGATCTAGGTGAAAACCTCTTCTTCGGTCGGTGGCCGGAGCTGGTGATGACGATGCCCTTATCGTCGTTTCCTTCACGAAGGCATCATCAAGGTGAAGCTTCCAACTACATCCAATACCTCCACGGGAAACCGTAGATCAACAAATCAGATGACGGCGGCACTCTCATGTCGTTTCCTGCTACTTCTTGAGCTCGCGTTGGTTTTTCCTTGAAGAGGAAAGGGTGATGCAGCAAAGTAGATAAGTATTTCCCTCAGTTGTTGAGAACCAAGGTATCAATCTAGTAGGAGATACAAGCAAGTCCCCAATCTTTGCACCTACACAAACAATCAAACACTTGCACCCAACGTAATATAGGGGTTGTTAATCCCTTCACGGTTATTTGCAAGGATGAGATCTGATAGAGATAGATATACAAGATTACTAAAACGAAAAGTAAAACAAAAGTAAAAATATTGCAGCAAAGTATTTCTGGTATTTTTGGTTTATAGATCTGAAAATATAATATGGAAAATAGACCCGGGGGCCAAAGGTTTCACTAGAGGCTTCTCTCATGAAGGAAAATAATACGGTTGGTGAACAAATTACTATCGAGATTGATAGAAAAGCGAATAATTATGAAGATATCCAAGACAATGATTATGCATATAGGCATCATGTCCGTGTCAAGTAGACCGAAATGATTCTGCATCTAGTACTATTACACCATACATCGATAGACTCCTGATTGCATCTAGAGTATTAAGTTCATGAAGAACAGAGTAATGCATTAGGTAAGATGACATGATGTAGAGGGATAAACTCAAGAAATATGATGAAAATCCCATCTTTTTATCCTTGATGGCAACAATACAAGACGTGCCTCGCTACCCCTACTATGTCACTGGGTGAGGACACCACAAGATTGAACCCAAAACTAAGCACTTCTCCCATTGAAAGAATTATCAATCTAGTTGGCCAAACCAAACCAATAACTCAGAGAGACTTGCAAAGATATGAAATCATGCATATAAGAATTCAGAAAAGACTCAAATAATATTCATGAATAATCTGAACATAAACCCACAATTCATCGGATCTCGACAAACAAACCGCAAAAGAGTATTACATGAGATAGATCTCCATGAAGATCATGAAGAACATGGTATTGCAGCACAAAGAGAGAGAAGAAGCCATCTAGCTACTAGCTATGGACCCGAAAGTCTCTGGTGAACTACTCACGCATCATCGGAGGGGCAATGGAGTTGATGTAGATGCCCTTCGTGATCGAATCCCCCTCCGGCAGATTACCGGAAAGGCTCCAAGATTGGATCTCTCGAGAAAGGAGTCTTCCGGTGGCGGAAAAGTATTTTCGTGGCTCCCTTTGGTATTGGGGGAATATTTGAGATTTTATAGGCCGAAGAATAGGGTTAGGATACCTGCTGGGGGGGCACAAGCCTGCCAGGCGCAGCCAGGGGTGGTGGTCGTGCCCCTAGCTTGTGACCTCCTGGCAGGTATCTTGCCTTTGCCTCCAAGTCTCGTAGATGTATTCTGGTCCAAGAAAAATCATCACGAAGATTTTATTCCATTTGGACTCTGTTTAATATTCCTTATCTGCAATACTCAAAAACAAGAAAAAAACAAAAACCGGCACTAGGCTCTAGATTAATAGGTTAGTCTCAAAAATAATATAAAAAACATATTAATGCATATAAAACATCGAAAATAGATAATATAATAGCATGGAACAATAAAAAGTTATAGATAAGTTGGAGACGTATCAACATCCCTGAGGGAGTCCTGGATTAAGGGGTCCTCAGCAGGCCGACCTATTTCTTATGGGCCGGACTGTATGGGCCATTTGCCGGACTATGGATCGATCGAAGGCCCTATCTCTAGGAAGGAAGCTTCGGGAATTATGGCTTGTCCTCCATGTTTGATGTAGCGATTAGGCATGTTTATCCCTACGGTGTGTAACCGACCATGTGTAAAACCCTAGGTACCCTTGGCGTCTATATAAGCCAGAGGGTTTTAGGTTGTAGATAAGAACAACTCATCTAGGGTTTAGCTCTTTGATCTCGAGGTAGATTGACTCTATGACCTATAGACCATCAATACAATCAAGCAGGATGTAGGGTATTACCTCCACGGGAGGGCCCAAACCTGGGTAAACATCGTCTCCCTTGTCTCCTGTTACCATCAATTCTAGCCTCACAGCTCAGGACCCCCTACCCGAGATCCGCCGGTTTTGACACCGACATTGGTGCTTTCATTGAGAGTTCCTTTGTGATCTCCCAAGGAATCGATGGTTCGCCATGTCATCAACTAAGAGGTCCACAATACAGACACTTCCGTCCCTGGACAAATCTTCTCCTTTGGCAACGTGGTGCTACACGTTGATCTGGCCAGCCATCTATGCCGTGTCGGAAGTTTTGCCCCTAATCAAGAGGTCAGATTCGGTAACCTGGAGTTCTCCATAGACTCTCAGGGCGACCTGTCATTAACCGGGCTCGCAGTCTCGCCTGCCAGACCCGAATACTCCGAGGCCTTAACTTCGGATTCCTCTTTCGGTCACACCCGTGGGGTTAGCCCCGCCAATGACCTGACTCGTAGTCCGAATCAGGCCATAGCGCTTGATGCCTGAATATTTGTTCTTGCCGAAGACTCCACTCCCCCGGGCGCGTCGGAGGTGAGATCCGAAGGCTCCGGGCGGTTCGGCCCGATCAAGCTCTCGACACTCAACGAGGCCCTAAATTGGATCTCGTCGATGAGGATTATCGACGATCCAACTCTGATCTATGATCAGATCGGTCACATGGCGGTTATGATGAATTTTTTGTCCCACCAACCACCCACTTGGTAGCCACAATCGAAGATTTAACTGACATGCTAGATTATGCCTCCGAGGAGGCAGATTACCCGGATGATGAGGATTGCGCTCCCACCCCCATTAACACCGGGCGATGGGCCTCCACCTCCACATACGACGTCTACATGGTGGACACTCCTGCTGCTAATGGTGAGAACACGCCCAATAATGACGACGACAAGTCGGGCGAAGTGCCGTCAAGGCACCGGAAGCCGCATAAACGGTCAAAAGGCAAGAAGGGGAGGAAAGCTATTATCGGCACCGGGGACGGAGTTACCCCGGAAGACCTCGGCGATCCTGATATCCCCGAAAACCCACCAGAGGGTCACGAGGCGTCCCCGATGACCTCAACAATTCTGAGGATGACAACTACCTCCCCCTATCGAGGAGGACATCCCGTAAGCCGATGACTTTGACATCCCTGATAATATGGAAGATCAGGAACTATTCAGGCAACAACTTATAGCAACAACCCGCAGCTTGAAAGCAAAAGAATGACAACTTAAAGCGAAACAAGATAACCTCAATGATCGATGGACAAGTGTCCTCGCAGCTGAGGAAGGATACGGTACCGGTCTCTCAGACCAACCTAAGATTTATCCACGTAGAAGGTTGCTGCCGCAATTTGACGACGAGCTCACTGATACGCCGTCTCCTAAACATACCCCATATGGTAAGCCAGACCGACCTCCTCGAGGACGAGACAGGATGCCTAACGACACCGGTTATAGGCTGGCGATGCCTCGAAGACATGGAACGGATACACTAGAGCCCTATGATGGGTTTGACCTACGACATGACCAGGACTGCAGAACAGGTCGTACGAGATCCATCTATGGATCCAGAGGGTACTCACCCGATAGACAGGACGGGCACATGCCCTGGCTTGACCGCAATGATAGAGGCCGGGAATTCAACCGGGCTAGAACAGACGCCGAATACCAGCACGACATAGCTCGGGTCAGAGGCGCCGCCCACCCACTGTGTTTCACAGACAAGGTGATGCAGCACCAGTTCCCAGAGGGGTTTAAACCCGTGAACATATAGCAGTATGATGGGACAACTGATCCAACAGTATAGATTGAGGACTTCCTCCTCAACATCCACATGGTGCAAGAATCTCCATGCCATAAAATATCTCCCCATAAAACTTAAGGGGCCAGCTCGACACTGGTTGAGCAACCTCCCCGAAAACTCCATTGGATGCTGGGAAGACCTAGAGGATGCATTCCGATCTAACTTCCAAGGCACCTATGTTTGGCCGCCGTATTCCTCTGACCTGAGAAACGTCATTAAGAAGCCCGGAGAGTCGGCATGACAATTCTGGAATCGGTTCTTGACCAAGAAAAACCAGATTGTTGACTGCCCGGACGCTGAGGCAATAGCCTCCTTCTATTACAATATTCAGGATGAATGGTTGGCCCGCTAGCTCGGCCAAGGGAAACCTAGAACTATGTACGCCCTTACATCACTCATGACCCGCTTTTGCATGCGAAGATAACTGGCTAGCAAGACGCAGCCACAACTCCGAAGATCTCGGAACCTCCGAAGTTCAGGACGACAACGGGAAACCAAAACGCAACAAGAACAAACGCCGGCACAACAATAGTTATGCCGATGATACGACCGTTAACGCCGACTTCTGCAATTCCCGACCTGGGCAGCAGAAGAAGCCTCCTAAAGGCAATCGTGACGGATCCACCCCACTGGAGAAGATCATGGAAAGGCCTTGCCAAATCCATGGCACTCAAGAGAAGCCGTCCAACCATACAAACCGTAACTGTTGGGTGTTCAAACAGGCCGACAAACTCATGCCTGAGGACTAAGGAAAGAGCCCTCACAGCAAGGATGAGGATGAACCTGGGGGTCCGGTGGGTGGCGGACAGAAGAAATTCCCTCCAGAGCTGAAAACAGTAAATATGATATACGCTGCCCATATACCCAAGATGGAGAGGAAGTGTGCCCTTCGTGAGCTCTACACTGTAGAGCCTGTAGCCCCGAAGTATAAACCATGGTCGGCATACCCGATCACCTTCGATCGATGTGATCACCCGACCAGTATCGGTCATGGGGGTTCGGCAGGCCTCGTCCTCGACCCCATTATAGACGAGTATCTCCTCACGAAAGTCCTAATGGACAGAGGAAGTAGCCTTAACCTTATTTACTCACACACGATGAAAAAGATGGGTATAGATCCATCAAGGATCAAACCCAGCTACACTACCTTTAATGGAGTGATTCCAGGCGTCGAGGCTCGGTGCACGGGCTCCGTAAGCCTGGAAGTAGTGTTCGGTTCACCCGACAACTTTCAAAGCGAAGACTTGATCTTCGACATTGTAGCCTTCCGTAGAGGCTATAATGACCTGCTCAACGGAACAACATTCACTCGCTTTAACGCCGTCCCGCACTATGCATACCTCAAACTCAACATGCCTGGCCTAAAGGGGTCATTACTGTCAACGGCAATACAGAGTGCTCTCTCCGAAATGAGGAACATGCGTTGGCCCTAGCGGCCGAATTCAATTACAACGATGATCGGCAAACACCGACATCTCCAGTAAAGGCATGCAAGGTTGGGAAACAAGCACGATCTCATCCGGAGCTCTCAGAACCCTCCTCTACCCTTAAATAGGGACTTGCCCCCCATCACACAGCCCTAGGAGCAGCAAAGCACGTGCCAAGAAAGCACAACTTTATACTTAAAATTCGATGGGCGGCGGTGGGGAAAAAGGGCAAGTGTTCGGCTGAACCGAACTACTACCATCAAAATGTCTTTAGACACATTGCAGGTACCGTCAAGGGCCTGCTAAAGGCGTAAATCTTATCAACACTTCGGCGACTTCTCCAGACCTTCGTTTGCAAGATCCGTTCGCTGAACAATACCACCTCTCGAGGTGCACCACTCCCTAGGAGGCGCAAGCATAGACACGCGATAGGGCACATCGATGACGTTAGGTCACCAATCAACGACCCCTGGTACAAACACTCTTGTAAAATTTGTTTTTTCAAATACTTGTAACCAATTGCTTCAGCAATCCGAGCAATAAAGAGTTGTTGAGATAAATACAACATCACTATACGTGTTTGTCTTGTTGTCCTTTTCGGCGCATATTTTCTCCCTCTCCTTGCGAAACTGTTCGGTATATGACGATGCAACCGGCTAATAGACCCGGGGCTCGAGTTTTAAAAAAATCGCCTTATGCGCAATTGATTTTGCGTTCGGCGTCTTGGAATTCTCTTTATATGCATTGGTTCCAAACTATGCCTTGGGTCAATAGTTGGGTTACTCGGCTCATGTGCTTGACCCTTTACGTTTCGCTCATTCGGCTAAAAGGGCAAAGGGAGATAATCAGCGATTGTGTTTCCCGCTAGTCTAGTCAAGCACCTCACGGGAAAAAGGCGAAAACTGACTGTCATAGTATGCGAGAACCGGTCTGTGAATCCAAGCTTAAAGTGTTATATTCAAATCCTCATCAGAGGATATTCCGTGTCATATGAGGTGTTTTGTTTTTCATACAAACCATGTGATATTGGCTTCAGCCGCGGTTCATCCGAACATCACAAAACACCGGGGGCTAGTCATCATCCCCCCGCAGTCCTTTTTGTGCCCCTACGGCTAAGTGAAAGCAATAAAGCATTATGGTCTGATTTCCTAGTCCACCGCACTCCACTGCCTTCGGGTTCCGGTAGCTTGGCTAAGGGACATAGTGCATTGGTTGGGACACCCCATGTAGTATCTATATGGGGGCTGAAGCCAACGACTCGCAGCTTTCAGTTTCAACGGCCACGCAGGAGTTATAAGGAACGCAAAACATTGAAAGCATGATAAATTACAACCTCAAAATGTTAAGTTGTCTTCGGACACATTAAAATATACTCACACATGTTCTCTTTCGAACACAACGTCTCTATCGCCCGAGCATCCTCCATTACTCGGGAGAAGTACAACTTGGGGCACCGATGTTCATTTCCAGGAGGCGGAGGAGCAGTGGATATCTTCATCGGATCAAGCCCTGGCCAGTGCACTTTGGCCTTTACAAAGGCCATCCGAGCTCCTTCGATGCAGAAGGAGCGCTTAAGTGCGGCAATCTGGGGCGGGGCGTCGACCAGCTTCTGTACCAGTCCGAAGTAGCTGCCCGGTAGTGGCTCGTTGGACCATAGCCGGATACAGAGATCCTTAATGGCTGGTTACACCATCCGATGCATCTCCATTAGCTGCTTGAGCTGCTCAATAAGGAGAGGAGAGCGCTCGGGGGCTTCAAACAGCGCCCAGAATAGACGAGCTTCATCTCCTTCTTCCCGCAAAGCATAGAGCTGATTCGCGTCGCTGCACTCTTCTGAAGGTCAGAGCAAGCGCCTGAGGCATGCCACACCTTGGTAAGCAACTCGAACTTGCTATCCCCGAAGTCTCATTGCAATAAGTATGGCTTACCATCCTCTATAACCTTCGCCTGGCTAACTTGCTCTTCAAAGAACCTCCTATCCACCCGCTCCTTTTGGAGTTCGGTTTCCAGGGTGGATAGTTCGGCGGCCTGGTCCTTGCCTTTCTGCTCAAGGGCCTCGCACTTGTGGCTGGCGTCCTTGAGGTCCTGTTGGATCTCCTCCACCCGAGCCTCGTGCTTGTCACTGGTGTCTCTTAAGGCTGACAACGCGGAAGCCGCTTGTTCGGCCGCCACCCTCTCAACCGAAGCCTCCTGCTTTGCATTTTACATCTCGGCCCTGAGCTTCTCCATTTCCTCCGCCGAGGCTGTGTAAGCATCAAGAATAAGAATACTGCATTGACAGTAGGATAACCACAATTTTTTGGATACCGAGTAAGGCTTACCTTGCGCCTCGTCGAATCTCTTGTTAAGAGCATCAAGCTCGTCTTCGGAGCTTTCGAGCTTTCGATTCAGATCGTCTAGCTCAGCGGCATTCACAACCGCCACCGATGATGAAGCCTGCCAAGAACAAATCCTTATCTGGTTACATAGGCTCAAAATTACCGAACTAACGTCAATCTGATTCTATGGCCGGTCTTTGAAAGGGCTGGTTACAACATTTCGAACATATAATTCGGTATATAGTTCGGACAATGATCCATGATTGACCCCTAGGTAAGTTTTTTCAAACTCGTCTAGGGCTCGGGGGCTGCCATGTATACAATGATAACACAAAGAAATTAATATTTTACAAATAAAGCGTCGTGTGGTTCACCTGAAAGCCCGATAGGAGACCCTTGAATGCCTCCTTCAGTCCGTTGTCGACAGACTGAATGCTTTGCAATACCAGACCCATAAGGTTGCACTACTCCTCGGAGATGGAGGCGCTCGATAGAGCCTCCCCCATGACCGGCCACCCATTGGTCGGTAGTGTCGGTTGTGATCGGACAACCCGATCACCGATCGGGGATTGAACCGGAGCCATCGGAGGCGTGTCGCGCTCTGGAATGGTCCTCGGAAGAGACTGAACGTCTACACGTTCGGTCTCCTTAGTATCCCGGTGAGGTCCCGCCCCCAGTCTTTAGTGGCCGAGGGGTTAGCCTCAGCCATGATATCATCTCCCCCATAGCTGGTGCTTGGCTCCATAGGACCATGCTGGGATGACACCTCTGCGGTGTCCTTTGCGGAGCTAGGAGGAGTGGGATGCGACACATTCTAGCTCTTCGCTAGATCGGTGGTCGGTGTCTCTCCGTCTGAAATTTGGTTGGCGGGGAGGACACGCGGTGGGCTGCATAATCAGTAAATACTCGCATTTTGGTAACCCTCAACGCCTATCAATGATAGCCGAGGGAGTATTCGGATCCTTAAAGCCGAGCTAGGGGCTTGACCCTCAGGCTCCTTCGTGGAACCCGCTCGAAGTCATCGGACTCGGTATCCGAGTCTGAATTGTTGTCGGACAGAATTACCTATGTCCGACACGCTTTCTTCGGGACAGGATGGGGTACCTCCTCCGCGGCATCCGATGATGCCACCCTCTTTCTTGCGAGAGGGGAATCACCCTCCCCCTTGCCTTCGTCCTCATCCTCATGCCCCTCTTGATTCGAGGAGGCATGGGTTTCTTCGGACACAGCCTCTGGCTTGTCCCTGATGCGCAGGCCTTCTTGGCCTGGTTTCTTCTTCTTCTCTTTCTTTGCAGGCGCCTCGTAAGGAGCCTCGATGAGCATCTCCGCCAATAGCCTGGACCTTATGTCTTTGGGCTGAGGCGCTGGGCAGTTGATGCCTGTCGCTTTGCTCAACCATTTCTGCAAAGGTGATCGGGAGTATGTTTTAGATTTTCTTTAGGGAAAGTGAAACCGATCATACAAAATTATATTATACCTCAGTAGGAGGCTTGTCGGCGTGTAGACCCCGTTCCTCCTCCTCGGTTGGCCAATCTTTCTGCGCCTTGAAGAGCGCCTTCCACAGCTTCTCCCGAGTAGTGAGGAAGAGATGATGAATCGTGGGCTCATCATCGAGCCGACGAGCCCACATGGGAGAATCTCGATGCTAGCAGGAAAGGATGCGCCACCGGAGCATAACTTGGACCACGTTGGTCAGCGCAATGTCGTTTCTGACCATGCAGGCGATGCGCTTCTCTAGGAGGTCCACGTCCTTATCCGACCCCCAGTCGAGGCCCTTTCGGAGCCACGAAGTCAATCTGGTGGGGGACCGGATTTGAATTCGGCCGATGCAGCTTGGCCTTCCTCCATTGGCTCGGTGATATAGAACCACTCTTTCTACCACAGTTTGACAGTGTCGATGAAGGTGCCGGATGGCCATCCGACACGGGAACGTTTGCTGATAAGAGCCCCGTCGCAGTCCGCGTGCTCGCCTGCGACACACTTCGGCTTGATATTAAATATCTTGAGCCAAAGTCCGAAGTGTGGCTTGACTCGCAGGAAGGCCTCACAGACGACGATGAAGGCCGATATGTGCATAGAGGAGTTCGACGGGAGGTCATGGAAGTCAAGGCTATAGAAGAATAATAACCCGCTGACGAAGGGATGAAGAGAAAAGCTTAGTCCCTAGATGAAGTGGGGAATAAATACCACCCTTTCACCTGGCTTGGGGGTGAGAATCACCTGGCCCTTCTCCCGCGCACGGTGGAAGATGTTGGCGGAGTGGTAGTCGACATCCTTAAGGTCCCGTATGTCCCGATCGGTGACTGTGGAAGCCTCCCACTTGCCGTTGGAACCAGAAATCACCATGGATTAGCTCGGAGGAGGTTTCGTGGAAAACCTAGATCTACACTAAGCTCAGAAGGTAGCGGAAGCAGAGGATGCGAATGGGAAGCAGGGTTAGGCCTTGGGGTTTTCTTTCCTTTTTATCAGGCTTATCACTATGTGGCCTTCCTTTGTTACGCCGTGAATCCCTCCGCTTCTCGAGATGTGTGTGCCATTGAACATGCATGATTAAACATATCCTGTGTAAAACGGGGCATGATCTATGCATTGATGGATCGTGCTGATGAAAACGGTCTCGAACCGCGAATCGAGTTTTTGCAACTGGTGTAGTGGTCATGGTGGGCCATGACCTTTCATTAGAAAGGTCGTCAGGGGACATTATTCTACTCCGTGATGCTTGGACTTCAAGGCTGACCTATTCATGGTGTACGAACGCACCTCTAATCGGAAAACTACATTGAAGGCCGAACTAAACTTGGCGGGAAGAACTCGCCTCGCAAGCCGGTGACTCTAATTATATGAAGTAGACGAAGCTAATACCCTTGGCGTTGGAGGCAAGTTAGGGGGCTACTGAGGGAGTCCTGGATTAAGGGGTCCTCAGGAGGCCGACCTATTCCTTATGGGCCGGACTGTATGGGCCGTTTGCCGGACTATGGATCGATCGAAGGCCCTGTCTCCAGGAAGGAAGCTTCGGGAATTGTGGCTTGTCCTCCACGTTTGATGTAGTGATTAGGCATGTTTATTCCTACAGCGTATAACTGACCATGTGTAAAACCCTAGGTACCCTTGGCGTCTATATAAGCCGAAGGGTTTTAGGTTGTAGATAATAACAACTCATCTAGGGTTTAACTCTTTGATCTCGAGGTAGATCGACTCTATAACCTATACACCATTAATACAATCAAGCAGGACATAGGGTATTACCTCCATAGGGGGGATGAACCTGGGTAAACACTGTCTCCCTTGTCTCCTATTACCATCGATTCTAGCATCACAGCTCGGGACCCCCTACCCGAGATCCGCTGGTTTTGCCACAGACAATCCCCGAGCTTAATTCATGCTCGTCCTCAAGTAGGTAAATGATAAAAAAAGAATTTTTTATGTGGAATTCTATCTAACATATTTATCCACATAATATTCTTTATTGTGGCATGAATATTCAGATCCATAAGATTCAAAACAAAAGTTTAATGTTGACATAAAAACAGTAATACTTCAAGCATACTAACAAGGCAATTGTGTCCTTTGAAAATAACATGGCCTCAAAAAGTTATCCCTACAAAATCATATGGTCTGGCTATGCTCCATCTTCCCCACATAAAGTATTTAAATCATGCACAACCCCGATGACAGGTCAAGCAGTTGTTTCACACTTTTTATGTTCTCAAACCTTTTCAACTCTTACACAATACATGAACATGAGCCATGGATATAGCACTATAGGTGGAATAGAATATGGTGGAGGTTGCGAGGAAAAGGAGAAGGTAGTCTCACATCAACTAGGCGTATCAACGGGCTATGGAGATGCCCATCAATAGATATCAATCTGAGTGAGTAGGGATTGCCATGCAACGGATGCACTGGAGCTATAAGTGTATGAAAGCTCAAACAGAAACTAAGTGGACGTGCATCATGATGAAAATTCCACTAGTTATATGAAAGTGACAAAATAGGAGACTCTCTATCATAAAGATCGTGGTGCTACTTTGAAGCACAAGTGTGCAAAAAGATAGTAGCATTGTCCCTTCTCTCTTTCTCTCATTTTTTGGTGGGCATCTATGGCCTCCTTTATTATTTGTGAAGTCCGAAGACTCATCCCAACTTGTGAGGGAACCATATCTTACAGCATCCTTTCCCTCACGGGACAATGCTCTAATAATGATGATCATAACACTTTTATTTACTTACAACTCGATACCTAGAACAAAATATGACTCTATATGAATGCAATATGAAAGTGATGGTGCATGTCATGAAAAACGGAACAATGGAAGTTGCATGGAAATATATCTCAGAATGGCTATGGAAATGCCATAATAGGTAGGTATGGTGGCTGTTTTGAGGAAAGGTATATGCTAGCTGTGTTGAGGAAGGTGGGTTTATCGCACCGGCGAAAGTTG
Source organism: Hordeum marinum (assembly GCA_022496015.1). Lineage (NCBI taxonomy): Eukaryota > Viridiplantae > Streptophyta > Magnoliopsida > Poales > Poaceae > Hordeum > Hordeum marinum. Next base: position 117,259,230 of record CM039678.1, read on the forward strand.
CGCGGTACTGGAGAGGCTAGCAAAGGTGGAAGGGTGAGAGTGCGTATAATCCATGGACTCAACATTAGTCATAAAGAAATCACATACTTATTGCAAAAGTCTATTAGTTATCAAAGCAAAGTATTAGACGCATGCTCCTAGGGGAGAGGTTGGTAGGAGTTAACCATTGCGCGCTCCCGACCCTCACACAAAGGATGACAATCATTAAACAAATCATGCTCCGACTTCTTTACATAACGGTTCACCATAAGTGCATGCTACGGGAATCACAAACTTTAACACAAGTATTTCTACTAATCCACAATTACTCACTAGCATGACTCTAATATCACCAGTTTTATATCTCAAAACTATATGCAAATAATCGAACTTCTCATAGTATTCAATACACTTTATATGAAAGTGTTTATTTTAATCCTCTTGGATGCCCATTATATTAGGACTAAATTCATAACCTAAACCCATTACCATGCTGTTTAAAGACTCTCAAAATAAAGGTACGAGAGTTAAATTATTTCTATGAAATAAAACACCACCATGCTCTAAAAAGATATAAGTGAAGCACTAGAGCAACATTGCCTCGCTCAAAAGATATAAGTGAAGCACAAAGAGTATTCTAATAAATTCATGATTAATGCATGTCTCTATCAAAATATGTGTGCATCAAGGATGATTGTGGCAAACTAAAAATCAAAGACTCATATCATACAAGACACTCCAAGCAAAACACATATCATGTGGTGAATAAAAATATAGCCTCAAGTAAATTTACCGATGGATTGGAGACGAAAGAGGGGATGCCTTCCGGGGCATCCCCAAGCTTAGTCTCTTTGGTATACTTTAATATGTCTTGGGGTGCCTTGGGCATCCCCAATCTTAGTCTCTTGCCACTCCTTATTCCATACTCCATCAAATCTTGACCCAACACATGAAAATTTCACAACACAAAACTCAACAGAAAACTTGTGAGATCCGTTAGTATAAGAAAAATAAATCACCACTTTAGGTACTTTTGTGAACTCATTCTTTATTTATATTGCTGTAGTATCTACTTTATTCTAACTTCTCCATGGTTCATACCCCCCGATACAACCCATATATACATCAAAATAAGCAAACAACACAAAGAAAACGGAATCTATCAAACACAAAATAGTCTATAGGAATCTGTAAACTTCGAACACTTCTGTAACTCCAAAAATTCTGAAAAATTAGGAAAATCAGGGAAATTTGTATATAAATATTTTGTAAAAATTGCAGACTCACTTGATGCTCTTGCAAATTTATAAAATTCCTGGAGTTGGCGCAAAAGTTTCTGTTTTTCAGCAAGATCAAATCAACAATCACCATAGACCATCCCAAAGGTCTTACTTGGCTCAAACACTAATTAAAACACCAAAACACAATTACTACAGAGTTAATAATGTGTAGAACACTCAAAAACAGAAGAAAAAACATAAACATAAAAATAAAATTGGGTTGCCTCCCAAGAAGTGCTATTGTTTAACGCCCCTAGCTCGGCAAAACGCAATAGATCTAGGTATTGTCATCTTTGGTATCCAATCCAAAAGTATTTGTCATAATAGATTCATAAGGAAATTTTATTTTATTTCTAGGAAAGTGTTCGATGACTTGCTATTTGGGATATAACCCCGTGGTAAGACCCGCCCAGGAGGGGCCGGGTCATACCTGGCGGCTCGCTAATAAAGTGGGTCGACTCCTGAAGGTCGGGCCGTGTGACGGCTTGCCAAATGGGTCAAGATGGAGGCCTGGAGACAGAAGATGGTGTTATACCCGGGCGGTTGAGCCTCTCGAGGACGGCTTGCCAAAGAAGGCAAGGCGGCTTAGAAACATGATTGAATACGATGTAAGAGTCGGTTCGAGATTCGTGTAACCCGGGGCCTTGACCTCCTATATAAAGGCGAGACCCTGGGCAGCTTAGAGAGAGACCAACAGATCTAGAGCTAGGTCAGTCGAATACGCTCCCTTGTAATCGAGACTTCAATCAATACAACACAAAGCAGGACGTAGGCCTTTACCTCTTCTCGAGGGGCCGAACCTGGGTAAACCCGTGTCTTTTGTCCTGATCAACACCTTTGAGTCCATCGCCTTAGCGATGGCCTCGAACCTAACTCTTCGGACATCTGTCGTGATAAATTCACGACACTTTCCTTAACGTAAATTGGAATCTAATGTTTCCTTCTTTCATATCAATAATTGCACCAATCGTTCTAAGGAAAGGTCTACCAAGAATAATAGGACATGTAGGATTGCAATATATATCAAGAACAATGAAATCTACGGGCACATAATTCCTATTTGCAACAATAAGAACATCATTAATCCTTCCCATAGGTTTCTTAATAGTGGAATCCGCAAGATGCAAATTTAAAGGTCAATCATCAAGATCATGGAAACCTAGCACATCACAAAAAGTTTTTGAAATCGTGGAAACGCAAGCACCCAAATCACACAAGGCATGGCACTCATAATATTTAATTTTAATATTAATAGTAGGTTCCCACTCATCACAAAGCTTTCTAGGTATAGAAACTTCCAACTCAAGTTTTTCTTCAAAAGATTTCATCATAGCATCAACGATATGTTTAGTAAAAGCCTTATTTTGATTATAAGCCTGTAGAGAATTTAACATGGATTGCAACAAGGAAATACAATCAATCAAAGAACAGCTATCATAATTCAAGTCCTTGAAATCCAAAATATTGGGTTCATTGATATTTAAAGTTTTGACCTCTTCAATCCCACTTTTATCAATCTTAGCATTAAGATCTATGAACTCCGAATCATTGGGACACCTTTTAACTAAAGTTGAATCATATCTAGTCCCATATTTATCAAGATTCACATTATAAAACAAAGATTCAATTGGATTCACATCAATCACTTCAATACCTTCATCATTATTATCACGAGAACACACCTTTTCAAGCCATTCACGCTTAGCACGCATTCTAGCGGTTCTTTCCTTACACTCATCAATAGAAGTTCTCATAGCTTTTAAGGACTCATTAATATCACACTTAGGTGGAGTAGATCTAATTTTCAAAGAATCAATCTCAAGTGAAATTCTATCAATGTTCCTAGCCAAATCATCAATCTTGAGCAATTTTTCTTCAATCATAGCATTGAAAACCTTTTGGGAACCAATAAATTCTTTAATATCATTCTCAAGATGACAGGGAATCTTATTATAATTTCCATAAGAATTTTTGTAGGAATTACCATAATTCTTAGAGGAATTACTAGGAAATGGCCTAGGGTTGAAATTACCTCTATACGCGTTATTACCAAAATTGTTCCCACCAACAAAATTCACATCCTTAAATTCATTATTATTTACAATCAAAGAAGACAAAGGCATATCATTAGGATCAATAGGAGCACTCTTACTAGCAAACAATTTCATCAATTCATCCATCTTTTCACTCACAGTATTTATTTCTTCAACAACATGCACTTTTTTACTAGTAGGAGATCTTTAGGTATGCCATTGAGAGTAATTTACCATAATATTATCTAGGAGTTTAGTAGCTTCTCCTAATGTGATCTCCATAAAAGTACCACCGGGGGCAGAATATAGAAGATTCCTAGATGCAAAATTCAATCCCGCATAAAAAATTGTATAATCATCCATAAACTCAAACCATGCGCGGGGCAATTTCTAATCATTAATTTCATCATGTCCCAAGATTGTGCAACATGCTCATGATCAAGTTTCTTAAAATTCATTATATCGTTCCTAAGGGAGATGATCTTAGCGGGTGGAAAGTACTTGGGAATGAAAGCATCTTTACACTTATTCCATGAATCAATACTATTTTTAGGCAAAGGTGAAAACCAACTTTTAGCGTGATCTCGTAGTGAGAACGGAAATTGCTTCAATTTAACAATATCATTATCCGCATCTTTCTTCTTTTGCATATCACACAACTCAACTAAAGTATTTAGATGGGATGCAACATCTCCACTAGGAAGTCCGAAAAATTGTTCTTTCATAACAAGATTAAGAAAAGAGGCATTAATTTCATAAGATTCTGCACTAGTGGCGGGAGCAATTAGAGTACTAATAAAATCATCATTATTATTATTGGAAAAGTCACACAACTTGGTATTCTCTTGAGTCATCGTGACAAAGCAAGCAATCAAGCACACAAGCAAACAAAAAGATGAATGGAAGAAGGGCCAATAAAAAGGCAAATCTTTTTGGTATTTTCTGAAAATCATTGTAGAAGTGGGGGAGAGGAAAACGAGAGGTAAATGGCAAATAATGTAAATGCAATAGATGAGTTTGTGATGGGTACTTGGTTGGCTTGATGTAGATCTCCTCGAGAACGGCACGAGAAATCCTTCTTGCTACTTCTTGGGCTTGTGTTGGTTTTCCCTTGAAGAGGAAAGGATGATGCAGCAAAGTAGATAAGTATTTCCCTCAGTTGTTGAGAACCAAGGTATCAATCTAGTAGGAGATACAAGCAAGTCCCCAATCTTCGCACCTACACAAACAATCAAACACTTGCACCCAACGCTATAAAGGGGTTGCCAATCCCTTCACGGTTATTTGCAAGGATGAGACCTGATAGAGATCTATTTAGAAGATTACTAAAACGAAAAGTAAAAAGATTGCATCAAAGTATTTTTGGTATTTTTGGTTTATAGATCTGAAAATATAATACGGAAAATAGACCTGGGGGCCATAGGTTTCACTAGAGGCTTCTCCCATGAAGGAAAATAATACAGTGGGTGAACAAATTACTGTCGAGCAATTGATAGAAAAGCGAATAATTATGAAGATATCCAAGGCAATGATTATGCATATAGGCATCATGTCCGTTTCAAGTAGACGGAAATGATTCTGCATCTACTACTATTACTCCACACATCGACCGACTCCTGCCTGCATCTAGAGTATTAGGTTCATGAAGAGAAGAGTAATGCATTAGGTAAGATGGCATGATGTAGAGGGATAAACTCAAGCAATATGATGAAAACACCATCTTTTTATCCTTGATGGCAACAATACAATACGTGTCTCGCTACCCCTACTATGTCACTGGGTGAGGACACTACAAGATTGAACCCAAAACTAAGCACTCCTCCCATTGCAAGAATTACCAATCTAGTTGGCCAAACCAAACCAATAACTCAAAGAGACTTGCAAATATATGAAATCATGCATATAAGAATACAGAAAAGACTCAAATAATATTCATGGATAATCTGAACATATACCCACAATTCATTGGGTCTCGACAAACACACTCAAGAGAGTATTACATCAGATAGATCTGCATGATGATCATGAAGAACTTGGTATTGAAGCACACAGAGAGAGAAGAAGCCATCTAGCTACTTGCTATGGACCCGAAGGTCTGTGGTGAACTACTCACACATCATCAGAGGGGCAATGGAGTTCATGTAGATTCCATCCGTGATCGAATCCCTCTCTGGAAGATTACCGAAAAAGGCTCCTAGATTGGATCTCTCGGGAATGGAGGCTTTCTATGGCGGAAAAGTATTTTCATGCCTCCCTTTGGTATTGGGGGAATATTTTGGAATTTATAGGCCGAAGAATAGGGTTAGGAGACCTGCTGGGAGGGGGGGTCACAAGCCTACCATGCGCAGCAGGGGTGGTGGCCGCGCCCCCTGGCTTGTGACCTCCTGGTAGGTCTCTTGCCTCCCCCTCCAAGTCTGGTAGATGTCTTCTGGTCCAAGAAAAATCACCGCGAAGATTTTATTCCGTTTGGACTCTGTTTAATATTCCTTATCTGCAATACTCAAAAACAAGGAAAAAAAGGAACTGGCACTAGGCTCTTGATTAATAGGTTAGTCCCAAAAGTAATATAAATGTAGCGACCCGACCTGAAAGGTCGAATCTCTGGTGTTTCCGTACAATCCCAAGATCATGCTGGTACACACACGGCACATCAATGTATATATCAAAGGGAAATCACACAACATTACATTAATCGAAATCTCATATCGAGTCCTTTATTACAATAAAAATTACAATAAAGTGGCTAAAAGCCAACTCATGAGAATATCTAAATCTTGCGGAAGCGTCGAAGGTAGATGAGTCCATCTGACTCCAAGGGCATCTCACTGAGCATAGAACGTGTCCTCACTCCTGGTCGGAAAAGTACTCTGCAACATGATACGTTGCAGCCATGTAGGTCAGCATATGGAATATGCCGGCAAAGTCACAAGAGAGGGGTGAAAAGATAATCATCTAGTCTATATGCTTATATGGCAGGTGGGGTGGTAAGTTTTTGCGTAAAGCCAAGTTTTTCCTACATCAAGAGAGGGATAAGCAACAATATTACTAAGTTGGTTGATTAATGAGATGGTTCCACCAACCAATTCTCATTCCCAAATTATTAGTACCCACATCATCATATTAATTGTGTTGAGAGTTCCGGAAGTTTCAGTACCTTTGGCTCAAGTCGTCCATGACCGTGGACACGGCTAATCGATTAGGTTTGAGTACTCTGCAGAGTTTTGCACACGTTCCCCACAAGATTTTGTCGCCTCCGTTTGATTCTCGCACTTCAGGGTGTTTGAGAAACGGATGACCAAAACATGGTCTTCCAAAGGGTTTCCCTGCGACTCTGTCGGTGCCCATCCTTTCCTACCGTTCTTCTACATCTCGTAGCACCGCCTGTCCAGGGTCACCACGATATCCAACCAAGCCAGAGCCCATAATGACTTGTGGCTGTGCAGGTAAGCCTTGGGTCTTGAAGCACCCATCCATCTCTTTGTGCCTGGGTGGACCTTTCCGCATGAATACTGGCCATCTCCAGCATCACCTAGGAAAATCCACTGGTTTCTCCAGGGTGCCGTTCAACCATCATCCACCCAGAGGTATGTTGAAAACTCGGAGTCTTAAATCTTGATCATTATGTAGGTCTTGAAATTATTAACTCTCTCAACTCTCATGAATCACACAACCAACCCCGTCTACTAATAGCATAGCAAAAAGTAAAACAACGTTTCCCGGGGCCAATGTGTCAAAGAGTTTGAGGGGGGTACCTACCACATGATACTACTACAATGTAACCAAGTGTCCAACTAACCTATCTTGCATGAAATTTGGGGAGATGGTAGAACTAATGCATATAAAACATGGGTAAACATGATCAAAGTGACTTGCCTGGTTGATGATCTTCGTACGTGAGTGACTCTAAGTAACAAGCTTCGCACTCCGGATAATCTAACGAAGCAAACAAGAGCACTCAATAAGCATACAACAAAATATGTTAACTCACAACCATCAACCAAGAACTAGTAAACAATCAAGACAAAACAAAGCACAAATCACAAGTAAGAAAAACACACAAAGTTTTGTTTACTAAAAAGATGATTGATAAAACACTTCTAACATAATAAACTATTTTGAAATAACCAAAACAATTGTTGACAGCAAGGAAACAATAAAATATTTTTATTAATAAACAGAAGAAAAATCAATTTAAGTTTGTTGAGAAAACTTTTGTAAAGTTTGTAAAAGTTTTGATAAGCACTAAATGGAACAAATATAGTTTTACTAACAAGAGAGCAAAACCAAACTTATTATTTATTAGTAAAACATGTTCTTAACAGAAAAGAATTTACAAATAAACTTGTTTTAGAAAACAAAATTAAATTATATAAAACTTTGTTTGAAAGCAAAACTATTAATAACTAGTTGTTTTAATCAAAATAAACCTATTTGAAAAGAAGTTGTGATTCCTACATTAACAAAGAAATAAACTAAACACTTTTTATATTTTTATTAAGAATAAGTAAAACACTAAATGTATAAACAACAGAACCTACTAGACAAATTAAAACTAAATCTAAATTGAACTAACTAAAACTAAGTAAATAAAACTATATTGTAATACTAGGCAGATTCTGTTTATAGCTAGAACACTATTCAAAATCATCCTAAAAATCCTCAAACTAAACATGATGATAGTCCTAACCAATATCAAACAGTAGCAAAAAGATTCATATCAAAATCTATTATCAAACTCCAGTTATTCAGATTTGAAGATTCTGAGCAAATTTGATTCAATTCAAATTTTATAGCTCAAATTTGAAATTTAAAAGTACAGGGTGAAACTACATGAAAAATGTGAGCTATTGCAAAAAGAATCAACTCAAAACATTAAATAGATTAAAATATATAACCAAAACAAAATTTGAAATCATTCTGTTAATTAAAACAAAACTGAAAAGAAACCTGACTTGCAACGGCCAGGGGGGGTTACATGGCGCTGTCTGATTGGTGGCTAGGGTGTGCGCGTGGGAGTTTGCAGGCGGGCGACCGGTCGGTAGAGGATACCGGTTCGGGATTTTAGTGGTTCTAATCATGGCCGTTGGATCTAGATCGAAGGGAGGAGAGAGCTCACAGTGAAAAAGGTCGCCGGCGAGGGTCCTCCGGCGAGTCCGAAACGGTGACGTTGCCGGTGTTGGTGCTCCGGTGGTCGAGGAAGGCAGCGAAGTGGTCCGGGCGACGGCGACGGGTCTCCGGAGTCGACTGGTGGCACGTGTGGGTGGAACGGTGGTCGGAATCGACGGCTATGGTCGACGGGAGCTTCGGTGGGGGTGGCTACTCCGGCGAGCAATTGGGCAGCGCCTCGGCGAGGGACAGAGGGGGTTTGGGGAGAAAATGAAAGGCGGGGCTGGCAGGTACTTATAGGGTGCTCGGGGGGTGCGGGGGAGGAGAGGGGAGAGAGATCCGGGGGAGAGGGAGTAACTGTCGGCGGTCCGGCGTCGCGGGAGGGAGGTGAGTGACGACCGAGCGAGGCTAACAGTCGGTCGGGGTGGGGTCCAGTGTCAGTGAGAGAGAGAGAAGTGAATGCGCGTCGGTCGGCCGACCGGTAACGGTCTCGGCTTTTAAAGCCGTTGGGCCGGCCCGTTTATTACAGTAACTGTTACCGTTTCCTTTTAATAATTTACCAGAGCGTTTCAAAAACATTTAAAGCATTCAAATCGTTTGTAAATATAGGGGTATTATATATCAAAATTAACAGAATAATAAATTCTATTTAATGAACATTTCTATTCTGTCATTTGAACACTTTACAAAAAATAATATTTTCAGAAATTGCCTAATTGTTTTTTAAACCCTTTTTGCAAATATTTTCAAAATAACCCCTCGTTATTATTGTTCAAATATATCACCAATTAGTCCCTGGTGTGGAGTGTCATGTTCCTCCTCTCTTATTTGAACTTTTTAACCAAAATTTCAAATAGGTGAAAGCAACTTAGGGAAAAATAGAAAGGGCTTTCAGAAGTTTAGAAAGGGCATTTCAACAATACATGTATTCAAGCAATGATGCAGATGAATGCATAGCTATATTTCATAACATTCCAAAATGAAATTTTGGGATGTTACAATAAAATAGCATATTAATGCATATAAATCATCCAAAACAGATAATGTAATAGCATGGAACAATCAAAAGGTATATATACATTGGAGACGTATCAATTCCCCCTTGGCAGCGTCATTCTTGTCGGGATACGCGGGCTCGGGGGACCAGTGGACGTCATCTTTGGTGGAACGGTGCTTCATCCTACATATTCATGGTGATGAATCTCGGTGGCGTTGAGCACTAGAGGCTCGACGTCCGATGTGTGGCGATGGACTCATGCGGCAGGACGATGATGTCCGGCGTCGTGGTGGCATTGATGGCAGAGATGCCTAGCAAGGTCGATGTGTTAGTAGCTGCTTTGAAGATGAGTCGATGGAAGACGGAGGTAATGGCCCTTGCAGCGTCCACGTGTGGTGCCTGCCGGGAGTGCACCGGACCGGTGTGTCACCCAGTCCCGGTGTTGTACCTTGGATGGGACATCCAGACTTAGATGTTAGTTTGGTGATATGTATGTTTGGTATTTGGCCTGGACATTCGACACAGCTTTATCAAGGGCATAGGAGCACTAGTAGAAAACGGGCCACCAGTCCCGATTCCAGAGGCCCTTTAGTGTTGGTTCTGCAACCAGGACTAAACGATCGGGACTAATGCCCTTCGTGTTACTAACCGGGCCTAAAGGTGCTCCACATGGCCGCTGCGGGGCGCCGAGGCAGGAGGATCTTTAGTCCCAGATCGTGAAACAAACGGGGATAAAAAGGTAGCCATGCGCCAGCACCTGCTAGGCACTGTTTTTTTTGTTTTTTTGGAAGGAGGGGTTATGGGTTTTGGAGGGTTTATAGGGGTTTCATATTGTGTTTCCCCTTGCCTTTTTATGTTTACTCTTCAATTCTTTTACATTTAGGGTTTCATTTTTATTTTATGTTTTCCATTCAACTCGACACTAGGTACTCCATATACCAATGAAGGAACCATTAATTACACAACATTGTCATAAGCATTGTATATATATTCGATGCTACTACATATAGTACATGATCATGCATATATAAAATATAAAATATCTTACGATCCCTAATATCTAATTACCAAGATCGCATCGTAAATCCTGATGGTATTCTCCGTCTTCAGGTATGACGTGGTCAACAAACAATCCCGCCAATTCCTCTTGAATTGCTCATATGCGATCAGTTGGTAGGAGTTCGTCCCGCTTCTGCCAGATCTAATTTAAAGTAGGGGTCAATATATATATGAATGAAACTGAACACAATTGATGGTAATAAAATAAAAATGGTAATATTGTTTACGTACTTCAAATTGTTCTAAAGATATGCCCCGCTCAAAGGTCGAGTGGCGAATGAACTCGCAAACGTAGTATGCACATAAATTAGGCTCGGGTGCCTGCCACAAGCACTTTACGAGAATAGAGTTCAATCAAAATGGTAATCAAGCATGATAATGGTATTGAAACTAGAATCAATGAGAGATGCGCGATACTACAATAGTACTTACTTTGGGGTGTAAAATCGCAGCTCCTCTTTCCAGCAGCCACCCCTAACCTATTTGGTGAACTTTTTCCAAATGCTGTCCGACAAAGAAAATGATTACTTTATATCAAGAAATGAACGTAAGTTGTCGATATGGTGTGATAATGATTGAACTTACTTCTGAAGCATTTGAATCATGTTCACCCACTCCTTCGGGTCTTTACGTCTTGAGTCTAAGACAATTTGTCCCTCTTCAAGCTGAATAGCTAGCAGAATAAAGTGGAAACTATGCACGCATAGCTTATTAATTGCACTTAACATCGAGTAAGCAAAACAGAATGTGCACAAGATAGTAACACTCACTTGAAGTTGTAAGGAAATAGTATTTCCCTTCTGTTTTGTTATCCAAGTAACGCCTTTAGCAAGTTTTCCTCTATATTAGCGGGAAATTTTGGTAACGTATGTTCATTTATGTTATCTGGGTTAATGAACCCAATGTCATAGATTTGTAGTTTTTTTGCATTCGAGGATCTTCAATCTGCATAATATAGTGTGTGAGGATAATTATACATGCAATGAACGAGCTGAGCTAGAGACTTAATTACAGAAAAAAAATACTTACAAACAATATCATCTGGCGATAGTTTTGTCAAGGGCAACTTGATTGTATAACTGAAAAAATCTTCAAATTCAATTAACAACGAATGGACTCCATTGAAGAAGTGCTCATTTTTATTGACAAGAAGATATTGTCGGTCCCATCCATGCAGGTTTTCAAGTACCCTTCGTGCAATTGTCGCATTATCGTTGGTAGACGGGGGAGCTCCTCATGTTTGACGAGAGGCTTCCCATGCTCGTATCTTAAGGTTGCTACTACCTCGGCATTTTCGAACTGTACCAAATCGTCTAAGTAATCACCAAGAGTGATAGCGAGACCACCGAACGCTATATATGGATCATTAGCGATATTGGTAAACACCTTGAGTGGAGGGCACGATTGCTTTTCTTGTTCCCCGAGCTGGGGAATTGGTTTCCCACTTCTTGCACCACTACTACTTAGGCTTCCCGACCGCTATGCTTGATCAAATTTCCTTGCAATATAGTGGTCATAGTTTGATTGTGGCGGAGGCGGTGGTGGTCTCCTAAGGGCATCCATAAATCGCTTCGCTTTTACCGAATCTACTTTCTCCTTTGGAGGTGGATGTTTCGGTGCAAGTTGGTGTTTCACATCGGCAACAACGATATCGCCGATTTCCTCATCAGTCCTGTCATAGGGTAACTTGGGAGGAGCCTTCTTGATGCTTGGGACTGCTATAGATTATTCGTTGTTGTACTGCTGCTAGTCGGTGGAGTAGCGACAACTCTCTTCTGCTGTTGCTGAGGCGACGGAGTTAGCTGACGCGATAGAGAAGGCGGAGTCTGCTGACGTGATGGAGGTGGCGGAGTCCGCTGATGCAGCGGAGACATGAGCTGAGGCGAAGGAGGATTCTGCTGAGGGGCCTCCTCCGGCTGAGTCTGCTGAGGGGCCTCCTTAGGCTTAGTCTGTTGAGGGGCCTCCTCCGGCTGAGTCTGCTGAGGCGACGTCTAGTTTGGAAGCATGATGTTTTCCTTTCTCCATAGAATTGTAGTCCTTAGGGCATTTATCAGACGAGTCTCCCTTCACCTGTAGGATACTCAAGGTCCAGATCCTCAAATCTGTTGGAAACTTCATCCACCCCGACAGCAGCATAGCCATCTGAAATTCGATTGCAATGGAAAGTTCCATTAGGTGCAGGAGGTAAGACATAGCCGATAGCCACCTTCAAAGTTAGGTTATGACATTTCACAATTAGCTCACAATGTTCCCTCTCTGTGATACCATCCACGGGGTAGCGAGGAGCTGTGATATCAGGCTGAACGAGCTCCATGGAATCCACACTGCTTTTCCGTTGAGATGGTGGGGTAGCTTTGTTGGCAGTATCGAATGAAGGATCTTCGTGCTACTGAGATGGTGGGCCGGTAATAGCTTGCCAACTTGCCTATAGCAACGCTAATGTTTCTTCCATATCCTACATCTGGTTTGCTTCCTCTTTCTTCTTTCTCGCTCGGCTTCTATAATCAGTGTTGTCCAGAAACCAATACTTCCATGGAACGGAGCATGATGTGCCTCTAGTTTGTCCAGGATGTTTAGGATTCCCCAGGGCCTTTGACAGCATGTCCTCTCTGTCGGGATGGAACCTCCCTTCCTACACTTCCTTGATTGCTGCCTAAATCTTATTGATGGGTGTCTGAAGTTGAGCTTTCATGAAAACACATTTCCCTATTTCTGGGTCCAAAGTCCCCCCATGCCCGAAGAATCAAGTCCTACATCGATCGGGCCAGTTCATTGTCGCTGGTTGGACCACTTTTGCAAGCAGGTTGTTCTCAACTTTGTCCCACGTAGGCGGGAAACATTGTAGCCACCTAACTCCATAACATGGCGATACTTCTTGTTTTTAGCATTTAAGTTATTTGTATGTGACCTTTTCTTAGCTTTCTCCAATTTCTTGTACGCCACAAATTCGGGCCACTGATCTTTCATCTTTACATATTGACCGATGAATTCTGGAGTCTTGTCTTCCTCGAAAACCTTTTTGTTCAATAGTTCTTTCCAGTTCTTGAATAGTTCTGTCATCTTTTTAAGAGCAAACGCCTTGACTTTTCGCTGTATAACTTGGTTATTTATATCCTCCTCTGGCGGTAGGCTGAAATTTGTCATAAGCAAGGTCCAAAGGTCATATTTTTGTCTATCAAAGACATAAGAAACTTCACCGTCCTTCTTATTACATTCTTGGATGCTAATCGGGATGCTGTCCCTAACAATAACTCCACACTGATGTATAAATTTTTCTTTGGTCCGCCTCGGAGCAATCGGTTGGCCATCTAGAGCGACTTCTTTGATCGTGAACCTTTCATGGTCATCCAACCTTTTCTTCGAGCCTCGTCTCATTGTAGAAGTTTGTCTCGATCCGGAGGACTAAAGGAAGAAAGAAGTGTTAATATATGCACATACAAAACAATTAATGCATCTAGTCAGTAGAGGCTTAATTAATATATATATACCTCGCCGGACTTTGCAAAAGTTAAGGCTCCAACACCGGCGGAGCCGTCATCTCCTTCCTCCTCCATTCAATCACCGGAGTCATCATCTCCTCCCTCCTCCATTCGATCATCAGGCCCATCATCCTCTCTTCCCTCACCATCGGTGTCGTTGAGAAACCCCAAGTTGGGGATATCATCACCTCCATTGCAGATTATATCCCCCAACAACTCTTCTTTTTCTAAGTCTCTGTCCATAGTTTTTGCATATATCACAACATGGCAATATACAACCATGACAGATGGATTAGTGGCAAACATACACCTAATCACAACAAGTAATCCTATGCATATCACATAATGCAAAGTTGAAAAGTTTTATAACTATCAGTTTCAGATGATCGTTGAGGACTCCTCCCCCCTCATGTGTGATGAGTCATTCTATCTTTCATATGCCTCAAAATCAAAGTTACCGAGGTTATGTTTTAGCGACCCCCTCATGTCGAAGTTATCGGGGTTATGTTTTAATGACCCCCCCTCATGTCAAAGTTATCGGGGTTATGTTTTAATGACCCTCCTCATGTCAAAGTTATCGTGGTTATGTTTTAATGACCCCCTCATGTCGAAGTTATCGGGGTTATGTTTTAATGGCCCCTTCCCCATCATGTTGAAGTTATCGGGGTTAAGTTTTAATGACCCCCTCATGTCAAAGTTATTGGGGGTTATGTATTAACAACCCCCCTCATGTCAAAGTTATCGGGATTATGTTTTAACAACCCCCCCTCATGTTGAAGTTATCGGGGTTTTGTTTTAATGGCCCCTCCCCCCTCATGTCGATGTTATATTCATGTTACAAACTAAGTGTCACACATAACAAACTTCATGCATGTTACAAATTAACTAAGTGTCGGGGCAGCGGCGTCTCACAACGGGGGCGATGAGGGCTTGGGGACGGCGTTGGGGCATGCACGGGGACGGCGTCGGGGCAGGGCATGGGAAGGACACTGGGGGCGGCGACAAGGGCGACAATGACAAGGAGCGGGCTTGGAGGTCCGTCCGGCGATGAGGCCGGGCTCGGGGATGGCGTCGGGGGTGGCACGGGCCGGGACGACGTCGGGGCAAGGCACGTGGATGGCGTTGGGGGCGGCGATGGGGGTGGCGACGACGAGGAGCAGAATCGGAGGTTCGGCCGGCGACGAGGGCGGGCTCGGGGACTGCACGGGCCGGGATATCATCGGGGGCGGCGATGGGGGTAGTGACGAGGAGCGGGCTCGGGGAGGCGACGACGAGGTCCCATAGCCTGGCGGCATCAGGGTGGTCGTCGGCGTCGGGGAGAGGAGGAGTCGAAGAAAGCAGTTTGATTTGGAAATTTTGCTAAGTGCCGCTTATATACCCCACCTTTTAGTGCCGGATGGTGGCTCCAAACGGGACTAAAGGCCCCCCTTTAGTCCCGGTTGGAGCCACCAACCGAGACTAAAGGTGAATTTTATGAGGCGAAAGGGCGGGAAGCCCAGGCCTTTAGTCACGGTTGGTGGATCCAACCGGGACTAAAGGGGGCCCTTTAGTCCCTGTTGGAGCCACCAACCTGGACTAAAGTCCTTTTCCTGGCATTGGCATGGGGCGGTGACAGTTTAGTCCCACCTCGCCAAGCGAGGTGCGGTCACAGTGGTTTATAAGCCCCGCTGCGGCTACAATCTCGAGCTCCTCTCTTAAGCAGGCAATAGGCCTACAGTTCCTCTATTCCCTGCCTTGTTGGGCCTACCTGCCTCGCGGGCCTACAACGTGGCACATGTATGGTTGGGTTTCTAGTCGTATGTAGGCCGTGGTGGCCTAGTAGGCGGTTTTTTTATTTTTATGTTATTTTTTGCATATTAAATTTTTTGACAAAAATACTTTATGAAAGGTTTTGCTATTACAATTTTTAACAAGAAAAATATGGAAATTATTTTTGCTATTAAAGTTTTTAACAAAAAAATACTTTGATAAATTTAAGTTTTTAGTTGACTCATTTTGCTATTGAAAAATATTATTGTTTTGTTCTATTTGATCATAACAAAATATTATGGTTGATTCTTTTTGCTATTAGAGTTTATAAAAGCTTTTTGGATGATTATTTTAATGTTTTTTCAGCTAAATAACCATGAAAGTAAAAGGCACTACAAATGAAGAATATTATAAAATAGTTTTCGTTAACCTAATAATGTTATATTTTATTTTCGGTGAAGTAATTAGTATTTGCTATTTTTCATGCATTTAATGATATATTTTTAGCTAAACGACCATGAATTTGAAAAGCACTGCAAATAAACTCTCAAAAGGTTGAAACTTGGCATGGTATCATAATTTCACCCACATATGCTAAAAACTTTAGAGAGTTATGATAAAAACCGGATGCACTTCGTGTACAAACTGGACAATCTCTATTAAAGTATCGCGGTTTCGGACGGAAACTCATCTACTAAAAAGAGATTTTATTTTTTTAACATATTTTAACTCCAGATTTTTTCTGCATTCAATATGCACCATTTAAAGCCACATCATAAATTTTCAACCTTTTCTGACTTCATTTGCTATTTTTCATGCATTTCATGATTTATTTTGAGCTAAATGACCCTGAATTTGAAAAGCATCGCAAATGAACTCCGAAAAGGTTGAAACTTGGCATGGCATCATAATTTCACCCACATAGCATGTGCCAAAATGTTTAGAGGGTTACGACAAAAACTGGATGCACTTCTTGTACAAACTGGACAATCTCTTTCGAAGTATCAGGGTTTCAAACGAAAACTCATCTATTGCAAAGAGATTTCATTTTTTAACATACTTTAACTCCAAACTTTTTCTGCATTCAATATGCACCATTCACAGCGACACCATCAATTTTCAACCCGTTTTCCGATTTCATTTGCTATTTTTCATGCATTTCATGATTTATTTTGAGCTAAATGACCCTGAATTTGAAAAGCACTTCAAATAAACTCTGAAAAGGTTGAAACTTGGGATGGTATCATAATTTTACCCACATAGCATGTGCTAAAAAGTTTAGATTGTTACGGCAAAAAATGGATGCATTTCGTGTACAAACTGGATAATCTATTTTGAAGTATCACGATTTTGGACGAAAACTCATTTATTACAAATGGATTTTATTTTTAAAAATATATTTTAACTCCATACTTTTTCTGCGTTCAATATGCACCATTAAAAGCCACATCATTTATTTTCAACCAATTTCTGACTTCATTTGCTATTTTTCATGCATTTCATGATTTATTTTTAGCTAAATGAACCTGAATTTGAAAAGCACTACACATGAACTGTGATGAATTTGAAAAGCACTACACATGAACTCTGAAAAGGTTGAAACTTGGCATGGTATCATAATTTCACCCACATAGCATGTGTTAAAAAGTTTAGAGGATCACGGAAAAAACTGGATGCACTTCATGTACAAACTGGACAATATTTTTCGAAGTATGAGGGTTTCGGACGGAAACTCATCTATTACAAAGAGATTTCATTTTTATATCATATTTTAACTCCAGACTTTTTCTGCGTTCAATATGCACCATTCAAAGGCACATCATCAATTTTCAACCCTTTTCTAACTTCATTTGGTTATTTTCATTGCATTTCATGATTTATTTTGAGCTAAATGACCCTAAATTGGAAAAGCACTGTAAATGAACTCCGAAAAGGTTGAAACTTGGCATGGTATCATAATTTCACCCACAAATCATGTGCTAAAAAAATTAGAGGGTTACGGCAAAAACTGGATGCACTTCATGTATAAAAACGGATTGTTCGTCAAGACCCTTCCCAAAGATTACTTATAAATCCTTGACCATATCAAGTATATCATAAAAATTTATTACTGAAAAAATAAATACATAAAGTTCATATATATAGTTCTTATAAAACAACATACATCTCTTGAGAGTATCTAATTAAAACATACATTGAAACTAACATACACCTATGTAAAGCATTTAAATGCAACAAAAAATGCGATCAAAATTGCAACTAAGGTAACAATTGATCCAACATCATAATGATACCAAGCCTCATTATCAATGACATATTTCCTAATCTTTCTAATCTTCAAACGCATTGCATCCATCTGGATCTTGTGTACATCGACGATATCGGCAAAATGCAACTCCAATTTCATCTTCTCTTCTTCAACTCTTTTCAATTTTTCTTTCAAATAATTGTATTTTTTCACCTCAATTTAACCTCTCGATAATAGGGTCGGTTGGCATTCCCGGTTCACATACCTCCTAGATAAAGACATCTATGTCAAGTTGGTCGGCATAATTGTCATAAACATTGAATGAAACAAATAGTAATAAAAGATAACATACCACATCGCAATCATAGACCGGACGAGTGTCGACGGGGGCGTCTACCAAAACCATCGCACTATATAATAAAAAACAATAATACAAGTAAGAAGTTAATTTGAGCTCAATTTTTGCGTGTAAATCAAATAAACTCACACATACAGTTCTCCACTAAAACCCACACACCACACTACTTGTAGAGCATTTGAAATGAGCTAAACTAGCAGTGAGCGATGAAAGAATGAAGTTGCTAACCTTTTAAAACACTTGTATAGTTGGTGCACTGTTAAACCTAGACAAATCTTGAGGAAAATGTAGCTTGGAGGTCGAGCTTGGAGAGGAGAAAACTTAAATGTGGCTCAGGCATTTCATCAAACACCTCATATGCATAGAAGGTGAGAACAGAGTAGCACACACCTCCCGCCCTTCCACAACCAAAAAACAGAGGAGTTGGGGGGGGGCGTGGATATATATAGACAAAACTTTAGTCCCGGTTTGTATCTAAAACCGAGACTAACGGCCACACCTTTAGCCCCGGTTCCAGACATCAACCGGGACTAATGTGCAGCAACCCCTTTAGTCCCGGTTGGTGGCTGGACCCGAGACTATAGGTCCCAGCCGAACCGGGACTGATGCCTGTCGAGGCCCGGCCGATGTCCTATCCTCTCGAACTGGGACTGATGATGCCAGTAGTCCCGGTTCGTACCACGACCGGGACTAGTGATGTGATCTGGTCAGGACCAAAGCCCTGTTTTCTACTAGTGGAGTAGCGACATCTATTGCCAAGATGGTGACTTTTCACACGTACTGATGTATTATTTTATAATGTCTTGATGAATAATTAATAAAATGACTGCATGCATCCCAGATCCAGAGGCCGGAGATATGTCCTCCTTTCCTAAAAAAAATTATGTGTCTACAGATTTTTTAAGCATGTTTGGACATGTATTTTTTTTTCAAAAAAATTGATCTCATAGATCCCACCTAATATGTTATCTCATACAAGTCTCCCCCGTTATATACCGGGTGACCTTGAGCCCCGGATGCAACGTTGCTAGCAAGGGCTCGTTAAATTGTTCAATACCTCAATAATCTGTAGCTAACATTTTGGTGCAATGGTGTTTGCTAAGCACCCTGTCTTTCAAAGGAAAAAAAAAGGCCACAAACGGAAAAAGCCCCATGGATATATGAAGCACCCACGATGGGAATGAAAAGCCTCACGTGCGGGAACATTGACCAAAAATTGCGTTTGTTTCATGTTGTACCGTGGGGCTCAGTATGCATAACAACGCGGTGCGTTAGGCTGCTTACAAAGTTCTCGTATTCTGATCCCTTGACGACACACCATATCTATAGGTACACACAGTAGTGCGCTGTGCTAGGCTGCTTGCAATGTTTTGGTATTGCGATCTTTTGACGATACCCCACATCTGGGTGTGTCTTTCTTGTGAACGAACCATCTGTGCGTTAGCTAGACTTGCCTTATACAGAGATTATTTTTCTATCTTCTTCCTTCACTCTTGCTACATGTATGGTTTCCACCCAGTTTCCCTTGTAGACAAGGCCAACTTGTTTAGACATGGGATCTGGATTTTCTTATAAACTAGATCAGCGAAAGCCTAATAGATGGCTCTTAGCTTTGGCCATATTTTAGCAATATATTTATGTGGGAAACTCTCCCTAGGCACAAAAACACACACATACACACACGGAGTACATATGGTTCTAATTTTTTTCTAATCACATGTGAAAGAAGAGAAAAACATGCTTTGACCCCTCAAGTTCCCAAAAAGTATAGATTTGGTTCCTCAAGAAGAATTGGTAGACATTTGCTTCTTCAAGTCCTAAAACCTGATAAATTTCATTCAAAACTAGATTTTGTTCACTTTGACCTAGTTTGACCACCACGTAATCTGCTTTGGATGAACAACACATTCGAAAAATTATATGATTTTTTTTGGCATCTATTATGCTCAGGTGCGCAAGATGCGTGCAAAATTTTATGGCATTTGGACACTCGAGGGTGAAAAAGGAAATCTAATCTGGGTGAACAATAAATTCAAAGAAAATAGCAAATCATTTTCTAAAATTCTGATTTTTTTGGCACCCGCCACGAGCTCTGCGAATGTCCAAAGAAAAAAATAAAATAAAATTGCACGCCTCATGGGCATTTTGATCATCTTAAATACCAAATCATTTCTGACTTTTTGGCTATTTGTTTCAAACTTACAGTTTGTTTTTCTTTTGCAATAAGCTCTGTGAATGTCTAAGGCCATAGAAAATTTGCACGCATCTTGCGCATCGGAGCATCTTGAACGCCAACACATTTCTGTTTTATTTACTTTTGGCTATTTGTTTTGAACTTATTGTTCACACAGAGTAGATTTAATATTTTCTGCCACAAACTCCTCGAGTGTCTAAAGACCGCGAAAACTTGCATGCATCTTGCGCACTTAAGCATATTGGTTGTCCATAAAATTCTAGTTTTCTAAAACAGTCTTATAGTTATCTTGAATTTACTGTTCATCAAGAGCACGCGATGATCAAACGTGGTCAAACATGGTCAAAATATGGTTTTGGACGAAACTTATCCAATGTTTAGACTTGAATCCAAGTCTGTACTTTTCACATACGAATAGAAAAGTCAATGTGATGCTCTTGCTCATGCATGCATGGCAGCCGTAACTAGAAAGTTTACAACTCATGCATACAGAGAGAACCTTTCCGCTAGATAGCCGAGCAGAAAATCCACACGCACTCCGCCGGCGTCGGTGACCATGGGCGTGTTGGCCGGAGATGGCGGAGGCGGTGGCGTTAGCTACAACGCGAGCTGCGGGAAAACCAGCGGCCTGGTGTGGAACCTGACGTCCTCCTACGCGGACCAGAGCAACGAGGCCTCCATGCTCTCCGCCACCGTCATCATGTTCCTCCTCGCCGCGCTCTTCTTCAACCTCAACCTCTTCAGCGGCCTCTCCGACACCAGCGCCATCCTCGACCCCAAGGTCCGCGTCATTCTCTCCAAGGCACTCTCCCTCTTCCTCCCCGTCATGTCCTACCTCTTCTCCGAGGCTAAGAACGCTGGCGGCCTCGCGTGCGGCGGCGCAGCCCCGGCTGAGCTCCCGCTGCGGGCCCGGCTGATCCTCACGTGGATGCTCCTCGTGGAGCTCCTCCGCAACAAGGTGGAGGAGATCCGCATGCAGCGGGGAGACGACGGCTGGCACAGGGGCACCGTGGAGCGCGCCGGCCGCGTCGTCTGGCTCGGGAGCCTTGTCTTCTTCAACCTGCGCGGCGCCGGGCGCAAGTCCGTGCTGGGCATCCTCTGGCTCCTCTGCGTGGCCAAGCTGGTGCAGAGGGTCACCTTCACCTTGGTGGGGAAAAACTCTCTGGCCTACGGGAAGAACGCGCGCCTCATCATCTCCTACATGCACGCGCCTCGTCACCACCAGCAGCAGCATGGAGACGACGAGGACCACGACGACGAGCTCTTGAAGGGGTGTCGGTACGCGGTGATGGGAGAAGACAAGCTGGTGAATAGGCCAACCCCGGCTGGCTACAGCGTCAGAGGTGACATCACCACCGCCGCGACGACGACGACCGTCGGGAAAATCTGGCAGCTTGCAGAGACTGACCCCTTCCTTGCCTCCGTCGACCAAGACGGGCGGCTGAGGAGGCTCTGTCTCTCCTTCGCGCTCTTCAAACTCCTTCGCCGGAGCTTCGAGCACCTGCCGCCGATGAGCGAGGACGAGACCCGCGACTGCCGAGGCCTCATCTTCTTCAAAGGAGGCTTGTACAGCAGCAGCAAGAGCAGCAGCCGGAGCAATGGCCGAGGCGAAGTCGGGAAGGAAGTAGCAGCAGCAGAGGAACTGTTCCAGGTGATGAAGGACGAGACCATCTTCCTGAGCGAGTACTACCACTCCGTCGTCCCCGTGGCCTTGGCGAGCCCCTTCTTCCTGCTCGCCAACTACCTGCTCCTGCCGGCCATGGTGTTGCTCCTGTGCTTCGTCATCGTCGTCCTCTGCGGGAACGGCGACGTGTTCTTCGCCTTCGACAGCCTGAAGAGCGACAACTACAGCGTTTCCTTCGGGGTGGTCAGGATGGCGAGGTGCCTCTTGATGAGAGTCCTCAGCTCGCCGTCGGTGTTCTTCTCCACCATCGACCTGTCCATCACCTTGCTCCTCTTCCTCGTGCTGGTGTACGAGCAGGTGTGGGAATTTGTGGTCTTCCTCTTCTCCAACTGGTTCCTCGTGTCGATGCTCCACGGGTACGCGGCCAAGCTCCACTGGCGCCGGAGCGCCATCTTCAGCTGGGCCATCCGCCGCATGCTGTGGGTGCGGAGCAAGATGAGCCACCCGGACATCACCATGAAGCAGTTCTCCGCGCTGAGGTCCTGCCGTCTCAGCCGCCAACTGAGGATGATGCCGACCGTCTCGCTGACGCTGCCGACCATCGCCGTGCCAAAGGAGGTGAAGCATTCCATCGTGGAGTACTTATCAGCGACGTCGCTGCAGGAGGAGGACGGCTACGACCCCACTGCCAGTCGTCGTGGTCTTCTCAGCAACGGCCAGCTCGCGGTCGCCGAGTACGGGGAGCTCCGGCGTGCGTGCAAGACCGAGAGCATCGCCGAGGTGATCCTCGCGTGGCACATCGCCACCTGCCTCTTCGAGGAGAAATTTTCATCACCGTCGGCCTCGCGTGACATGGTTGTGGCGACGACGCTGTCCAAGTACTGCGCCTACCTGGTAGCCTTCCACCCGGAGCTGCTGCCTGAACACGAGGAGAGCGCAGAGCGCGTCTTCGAGATCATGGAGGAAGATCTGAGGCGTACGGTGGGTTTCTGGCGCTACCACCTCCCGGCGGCGGTGGCGCCGCTGCTGGGCTCCGGGTACGAACAGATCATGCGCCTGGAAGAGAGGCCGAACCTGGCCCAGGCGCTAGAAATGGCGGAGATGTCGGCGCTGCAGAGGGGGGCCATCCTGGAGCATGCGCTGGAGAAGGAAGCCAAGGGCGCCGCCGGCGTGGAGGTGATGTGGAAGGTGCTGGCTGAACTGTGGGTGCAGCTCATGGTGTACGTGGCGCCGTCGGAGGACGAGGAGCACGTCATGGGGCACGCCAAGGTGCTGCCGGAGGGCGGCGAGTTCGTCACCGTGCTCTGGGCGCTGGCCATGCACACCGGCATGCGCCGCGCGGCGCCGGTGGCTGTCGGCAGCATGGAACATGTTTAAGAGGGTTATCTGCGAATTCGTTGTAGATGATGTACTAGGTGTTACGTTTAAGTGTTGTATCAGTCAGTTGTGTGATCAGAATGATTTCCCTAAGTATGTGATGGAATCACCAGCTAGCGCATCTACGCTTTGGTTTGCACTGTATTTTGCTTCTGAATTCTGATGTGTGCTCTGCTTTCATGTGGCCATGGTCGAACCTGGGACGTGACTGTATACTGTACACTTTAGCTACTGGACGGCTCTGAATTTCGGCCAGTCACATTTTTCCTTTGACAAGATACGTGTTCCGTTCCGACCCCGGGCGCCTTCCGTCCGGTCTCCCTGCGGAACGGCGACATCAAAATTCTCCTCAGGGTTTGACGGCGAGGCTTCAGCGGCAGATCACTCAGCTGATCGACAAGGACCAGTCGGGCTTTATGCGGGGCAGGAGTATCTCTAAAAACCTTCGTCTACGTCACGGAGCTCGTTCAGTGTTGTCACCGCCGCGGCGCCCCCGTCGTGGTGCTGAAACTGGATTTTACGAAAGCGTTCAACTCCATCAACTGGAGGATCTTGCGCACGGCCTTGGAGGTCCGTGGGTTCCCACGGCAATGGTGCAATTGGGCCGACCTCATCCTCTCCTCTTCCCGCTCGGCTGTCTTGCTCAACAGGGTGCAGGGGTGGTGGTTCCACATCAAACGTGGGCTGCGCCAGGGGGACCCGAGTTCTCCCTACCTCTTCCTCATCGTCGCCAACGTTCTCCAGCAACTCATTCGCTAGGACCAAGTCATTCGGCACCCCGTGCTGCCGGACAGCCCGGCCGTGGTGCTCCAGTACGCGGATGACACGCTGGTTATCATGCGGGCGTGTGTGGAGGGCGCGGCTCGCCTCCGCCAAATCGTGGATCAATTCACGGACGCCACGGGGCTGGCAATCAACTTCACCAAAAGCACACTCACTCCCGTGCATGTCGATGGCGCGGCCCGACATGATGTGGTTGCAGCGCTGGGTGTACGTAGGGGGTCTTTCCCCAGAGCGACCTCGGGCTGAACCTGTCGTGGGAGAAGCTTCAGTTCGCGGACTTCTTGCCCATGATCGCGAAGGTTGATAAATACCTTGCTGGTTGGGCAGCACGTCTTCTGTCGCTGGCGGGGCGCCTGGTGCTTATCAATGCCGTTCTCGATGCCCTCCCCACCTACGCCATGGCCGCCATGATCCTGCCGCCGACGGTAGTCCACGCTCTCGACGGCCTGCGACATTCCTTCCTGTGGAACGTAGCAGAGCGCGCGTCCGGGGCGCAATGCCTCGTGGCGTGGGATCGGGTGTGTCGGTCCAAGGCCGAGGGCAGCCTCGGCGTCCGTGACCTTGCTACACAAAACAAGTGCCTGTTGCTGAAGATGGTGCACCGCTTGCACCAAGTCCCTCGCTCGCGGTGGGTGGACTGGGTCTGGACCTGCGCCGGCGATGGCGCGCTCGTCGCTCGAGCCACATCCGCGGATGGGGTGCACCGGCGCGCCCTGGGTGCACTGATCCCTCTCTACAGCGGTTTTGCGAGGTGGACAATGATACGCCTCCAACGTATCTTTAATTTATGAAGTATTCGTGCCATGTTTACAATAATTCTATATGATTTTGGTATGATTTTATTAGAACTAACCCGGACTGACGCTATTTTCAGCAGAACTACCATGGTGTCGTTTTTTGTGCAGAAATAAAACTTCTCGGAATGGGCTAAAAATTTAGTATGATTTTTTGTGGGCCAAAAGAGACCCCCGAAGCATTGGAGCTGGGCCATAAGAGCCATGAGGAGGCGGCAAGCCTGCCAGGCACAGCTAGGGAGGGGGGCTGGCTGTGCCTAGCAGGCTTGCCACCGCCTTGTGGCCCCCCTTGACGTGACGCCAAAAATTCCTGTAAATCCAGAAACCACTGAAAAGAGACCTAGATCGGGAGTTCCGCCACCGCACACCTCCAGAGCCACGAAAAACCAATGTTGGCCCTCTCTGGCACCCTGCCGGAGGGGGTCACCATCACTGGAGGCCATCTTCATTGTCCCGGAGGGGCCATCAACACCATGGAGGCCAAGGACCAGAGGGAGAACCTCTTCCCATAGAGGGTGGAGGCCATGGAGGAGGAAGCACAAGGAGGAGACCCTCTCCCCCTCTCTCCCGGTGGTGCTGGAGTGCCATCGGAGGAACCATCGCCGCGGTGATCGTCTTCATCAACATCACCTTCTTCATCACCATCCTTATCTCCTTTTAGTGGTCCACTCACACGCACCCCGCTATAATCCCCTACTTGAACATGATGCTTTATGCCACATATTATGATCGAATGATGTGTTGCCATCCTATGATGTTTTGAGTAGATTTCTTTTGCCCTTTGGGTTGATTGATGATCTAGAGTGGTTTGAGTTGTATGTTTATTTTGTTGCTGTCCTATGGTGCCTTCCGTCCCGCGCACACGTGAAGGATTCCCGCTATAGGGTGTTGCAAAACGTTCATGATTCGCTTTATGATTTGCTTATAGTGGGTTGCTTGAGGGACAGAAGCATAAACCCGTGTAAGGGGGTTGTTGAGTATGGGATAAAGGGGACTTGATGCTTTAATGCTATGGTTGGATTTTATCTTAATGATCTTTAGTAGTTGCAGATGCTTGCTAGAGTTCCAATCATAAGTGCATATGATCCAAGTAGAGAAAGTATGTTAGCTTATGACTCTCCCTCATATAAAATTGCAATAATGATTTCCGATCTTATTAACAATTGCCTAGGATAATTCCGCACACCGACCAATCACTATTCCACACTCGCTATTTGTAATATATTGTAATATTATGTTCACAGTGTTGGGGAACGTTGCATGGGAAACAAAAAATTTCCTATGCACACGCAAGGTCTATCCATGGTGATGAGCATCTAGGAGAGGGAGAGTGGATCTACATATCCTTGTAGATCGCTAAGCAGGAAGCATTAAGAAATGTGGTTAATGTAGTTGATCGGCTTCGCGATCCAAATCGCCGAGCATCCCGCGATCCCACCACGATCCTGTTGGGGAACGTTGCATAGGAAACAAAAATTTGCCTACGCACACGCAGATCTATCCATGGTGATGAGCATCTACGAGAGGGAGAGTGGATCTACGTACCCTTGTAGATCGCTAAGCGGGAAGCGTTAAGAAACGCGGTTGGTGTAGTCGAACGTCTTCGCGATCCAAATCACCGTGCGTCCCGTGATCCAATCACGATCCGTCTCGCGATCCAATCACGATCCGTCCCGCGAACTTGATCACGATCCGTCCCACGAACTTGATCACGATCCTTCCGATCTAGTGCCGAACGGACGGCACCTCCGCGTTCAGCACACGTACAGCTTGATGATGATCTCCGCCGTCTTGATCCAGCAAGAAGGAGCAGAGAGGAAGAAGAGTTCTCCGGAAGCGTGAAGGCGCTCCGGAGATGGTGGTGGAGCTGTTCCGGCAGGGCTTCGCCTAAGAAGTGTAGAAATCCGATCTAGAGGAGAAACTATGGACTAGAGGGTAGGGTTGCACGTGGCTGAAAATCTTGTCCAAAAACCCTAAAACCCTCTAGTATATATAGGAGGAGAGGAGGAGAGGAGGCAGCCTTGGCTTCCAAGCCAAGGAGTCTCGACCGAACCAGGAGGGAGGAGTCCACCTCCTCCACTCCTAGTAGGATTAGGACTCCTTCCTTTTTTTGCCTTTTTTTGCCCTTTTCCACCTTTTTCCTTTTGGGTTTTTCTTCCCAGACGCATGGGCCTTGTGTGGGACTTCCACCAGCCCACAAAGGGCCGGTATTCACTCTCCCACAGCCCATGAAGCCTCTTGGGTCGAAATACCCCTCCCGGTGGTCTCCCGATACACTACCGGCACTCCCGGTACACTACCGAGGAGCCCGAAACTTTTCCGGCGACCAAAACAGGACTTCCTATATATGAATATTTACCTCAGGACCATTCCGGAGCTCCTCGTGACTTCCGGGATCTCATCCAGGACTCCGAACAACCTTCAGTCACCACCATACATAACTCTATACTACTGAAATGTCACCAAACCTTAAGTGTGTAGACCCTGCGGGTTCGAGAACTATGTAGACATGACCGAGACACCTCTACGGTCAATAACCAATAGCGGGACCTGGATGCCCATATTGGTTCCTACATATTCTACGAAGATCTTTATCGGTCAAACCTCTATGTCAAGGATTCAGTTAATCCCGTATGATGTTCCCTTTGTTCTTCGGTATGTTACTTGCCCGAGATTAGATCGTCGGTATCTTCATACCTAGTTCAACCTCGTTGCTGGCAAGTCTCTTTACTCGTTCTGTAATACAAGATCCCGTGACTAACACTTAGACACATTGCTTACAAGGCTCATTATGATGTTGTATTACCGACTGGGCCCTGAGATACCTCTCCGTCACACGGAGTAACAAATCCCAGTCTTGATCCATGCCAACTCAACAGACACCCTCGGAGATACCTGTAGAGCACCTTTATAGTCACCCAGTTACATTGCGACGTTTGATACACACAAGGCACTCCTTCGATGTTCGTGAGTTGCATGATCTCATGGTCATAGGAACACATACTTGACATGCAGAAAACAGTAGCAATAAACTGACACGATCATATGCTACGTTTGTAGTTTGGGTCTTGTCCATCACATCATTCTCCTAATGATGTGTTCCCATTATCAAATGACATCACATGTCAATGGCTAGGAAACCTTGACCATCTTTGATCAACGAGCTAGTTCACTAGAGGCATATTAGGGACAAAGTGTTGTCTATTTACCCACACATGTAATGTGTTTCCAATTAATACAATTATAGCATGGATAATAAACGGTTATCATGAACAATGAAATATAATAATAAACACTTTATTTATTGCCTCTAGGGCATATTGCCAACAGTCTCCCACTTGCACTAGAGTCAATAATCTAGCTCACATCACTATGTGATTTACATTGTAATGAATCGAACACCAATGCAGTTCTGGTGTTGATCATGTTTAGCCCTTGTAAGAGGTTTAGTCAACGGGTCTGCAACATTCAGATCCGTGTGCACTTTGCAAATATTTATGTCCTTCTCCTCGATTAATCGCGGATGGAGTTGAAGCGTCGCTTTATGTGTCTGGTACTCTTGTGAAACCTTGGTTCCTTGGCCAGAGCAATGGCACCAGTGTTGCCACACAATAGGTTCATTGGATTCAGTGCACTGGGCACTACTCCAAGATCTGTCATGAACTGCTTCATCCGGACACCTTCCTTCGCCGCCTTCGAGGCTGCGATGTACTCCACTTCACATGTAGAATCGGCTACCACGCTTTTCTTGGAACTGCACCAGCTTACCGCTCCCCCGTTAAGAATAACTACGTATCCGGTTTGTGACTTAGAGTCAGCTGGATCAGTGTCAAAGCTTGCATCGATGTAACCTTTTCGACGAGCTTTTCATCACCTCCATAAACGAGAAACATTTCCTTTGTCCTTTTCAAGTACTTAAGGATATTCTTGACCGCTGCCCAGTGTTCCATTCCAGGATCACTTTGAAACCTTCCGGCCATACTTATGGCAAGGCTGACATCGGGTCTTGTACATAGCATTGTATACATGATAGAGCCTATGGTTGAAGCATAGGGGATGACACGCATCTTTTCTCTATCCTCTGCAGTCACTGGGCATTGAGTCTTACTCAACTTCACACCTTGTAACACAGGTAAGAACCCCTTCTTGGACTGATCCATTTTGAACTTCTTCAAAACTTTATCAAGGTATGTGCTTTGTGAAAGTGCTATTAAGCGTCTCGATCTATCTCTATAGATCTTAATGCCTAATATGAAAGCAGCTTCTTCTAGGTCCTTCATTGAAAAACTCTTGTTCAAATATTCCTTCACGCTTTCTAGCATTTCTATATTGTTTCCAATCAGCAATATGTCATCCACATATAATATTAGAAATGCTATAGAGCTCTCACTCACTTTCTTGTAAAAACAAGCTTCTCCATAAACTTGTATAAACTCGAACGCTTTGATCACCTCATCAAAACGCTTATTCCAACTCCGAGATGCTTGCACCAGCCCATAAATGGATCGCTGGAGTTTGGAAACTTTGTCAGCATTATCTGGATTGACAAAACCTTCTGGTTGCATCATATACAACTCTTCCTCAAGGAAACCATTGAGGAACGCTGTTTTGACATCCATCTGCCAAATTTCATAGTCGAAATAAGCAGCTATTGCCAACATGATTCTGACAGACTTAAGCATCGCTACGGGTGAGAAGGTCTCATCGTAGTCAACTCCTTGAACTTGTGAAAAACCCTTTGCCACAAGTCGAGCTTTATAGACGGTGACATTACCGTCCACGTCTGTCTTCTTCTTAAAGATCCATTTGTTCTGAATGGCCTTTCGCCCTTCAGGTAATACTTCCAAAGTCCATACTTTGTTTTCATACATGGATCCCATCTCGGATTTCATGGCCTCTAAACATTTCTCGGAATCCGGGGCCATCACTGCTCCTCCATAGCTCGTAGGTTCATTGTTGTCCAACAACATGACCTCCAAGATAGGGTTGCCGTACCACTCAAGAGTAGTACGCGGCCTTGTCGACCTACGAGGTTCAATAGTATCTTGATCCGAAGCTTCATGATCATCATCATTAACTTCCTCTTCTACCGTCGTAGGTTCCACAAAAACATCTTTCTGCGCTACGCTACTTTCTGGTTGAAGTAAAGGTTCAATAACCTCATCAAGATCTATTTTCCTCCCACTCAATTCTTTCGAGAGAAACTCTTTCTCAAGAAATGTTCTGTTCTTAGCGACAAACACTTTTCCTTCGGATCTGAGATAGAAGGTATACCCGACTGTCTCTTTCGGGTATCCTATGAAGACGCATTTTTCCGCTTTGGGTTCCAGCTTTTCAGGCTGAAGCTTTTTGACATAAGCATCACATCCCCAAACTTTAAGAAACAACAACTTTGGCCTCTTGCCAAACCACAGTTCATATGGCGTTGTCTCAACGGATTTCGATGGTGACCTATTTAAAGTGACTGCAGCTGTCTCTAATGTATAACCCCAAAACTATAGTGGCAAATCAGCAAGAGACATCATAGAACGCACCATATCTAATAAGGTTCGATTACGACGTTCGGACACACCATTACACTGTGGTGTTCCGGGCGGTGTCAACTGTGAAACAATTCCACACTGTCTTAAGTGACTGCCAAACTCATAACTCAGATATTCACCTCCTTGATCAGATCGCAGGAATTTAATCTTCTTGTTACGATGATTCTCAACTTCACTCTGAAATTGCTTGAACTTTTCAAACGTTTCAGACTTGTGTTTCATCAAGTAAATATACCCATATCTACTTAAGTCATCAGTGAAGGTGAGAAAATAACGATATCCACCACGCACTGTAACATTCATTGGACCGCACACATCAGTATGTATGATTTCCAATAAGTCACTCGCCCGTTCCATTGTTCTAGAGAACGGCGTTTTAGTCATCTTGCCCATGAGGCATGGTTCACATGTGTCAAGTGATTCAAAATCAAGTGACTCCAAAAGTCCATCAGCATGGAGCTTCCTCATGCGTTTTACACCAATATGACCTAAACGGTAGTGCCACAAGAAAGTGGTACTATCATTATCAACTCTACATCTTTTGGCATCAATGTTATGAACATGTGTGTCATCGCTATCAAGATTCAATATGAATAAACCCCTAACATTGGGTGCATGACCATAAAAGATATTACTCATATAAATAGAACAACCTTTATTCTCTGATTTAAATGAGTAACCGTCTCGCAATAAACAAGATCCAGATATAATGTCCATGCTTAACGCAGGCACTAAATAACAATTATTCAGGTTCATCACTAATCCCGATGGTAATCGAAGAGAGAGCGTGCCGACGGCGATCACATCAACCTTGGAACCATTTCCCATGCGCATTGTCACTTCGTCCTTTGCCAGCCTTCGTTTATTCCGTAGTTCCTGCTTTGAGTTGCAAATGTGAGCAACTGAACCGGTATCAAATACCCAGGCACTACTACGAGAGCTAGTAAGGTACACAACAATAACATGTATATCATATATACCTTGTTTGTCGTTGGTTGCCTTCTTGTCAGCCAGGTACTTGGGGCAGTTCCGCTTCTAGTGACCAGTTCCCTTGCAATGAAAGCACTCAGTTTCTGGCTTGGGGTCCATGCTTGGGCTTCTTTACTGGATTAGCAACTGCTTTGCCATCCTTCTTGGTTTTACCCTTCTTCCCTTTGCCCTTGATCCTTGCCATTTTTCTTGAAACTAGTGGTTTTATTGACCATCAACACTTGATGTTCTTCCTGGATTTCAAACTCAGCGACCTTTAGCATCACGAACAGCTCGGTGACTGACTTGTTCATCCCGTGCATGTTATAGTTCATCACAAAGCTCTTGTAACTAGGTGGCAGTGATTGAAGAACTCTGTCAGTGATCGCCTCTGGCAGAAGGGCAATTCCCAACTTCGCTAGACGAGTTGAATACCCAGACATTCTGAGTATATGTTCACTGATAGACCCGTTCTCCTCCATCTTGCAAGCATAGAACTTATCAGAGGTTTCATACCTCTCGATCCGGGCATTCTTCTGAAAGATAAACTTTGACTCCTAGAACATCTCATATGCTCCATGACGTTCAAAACGGCTTTGAAGTCCCGGTTCTAAGCCATACAATATTGCACACTGAACTATTGAGTAATCTCCAGTACATGCCTCCCAAGCATTCTTAACGTCTTCGGAGGTCATGTCTTCTGGTTGGTCACCAAGCGGTGCATCAAGGACATATGATTTCTGGGAAGCCATGAGGATAATCCTCAGATTACGGGCCCAGTCAACAAAGTTACTTCCA
Source organism: Hordeum marinum (assembly GCA_022496015.1). Classification (NCBI taxonomy): domain Eukaryota; kingdom Viridiplantae; phylum Streptophyta; class Magnoliopsida; order Poales; family Poaceae; genus Hordeum; species Hordeum marinum. The sequence continues at coordinate 117,291,600 of CM039678.1, forward strand.
TCATCTTTCAACTTAGCTTTCTCTAGGAACACATTAAAATTCAGGGGTACTACTGCGTGAGCCATTGATCTACAACATAAATATGCAAAGTTTACTTAGACTATTGTTCAAGATAATGAGTTTAGTTAATCAAATTACTAAAGCTCCCACTCAAATCGACATCGCTTAGGTCATTTGAGTGTCACATGATCCAAATCCATCAACTCAAGTCTGATCATTACGTGAGTTGAGGTGGCTTCAATGGTGAACATCATTATGTTGATGATATCTACTATATGACTCATGTTCGACCTTTCGGTCTCTTGTGTTCCGATGCCATGTCTGTACATGCTAGGCTTGTCAAGTTTAACCCGAGTGTTCTGCACGTGCAACACTGGCTTGCACCCATTGTATGTGAACGTAGAGTCTATCACACCCGATCATCACGTGGTGTCTCAACATGACAAACTTTCGCAACGGTGCACACTCGAGGAGAACACAATTTATCTTGAAATTAAGTGAGGGATCACCTTATAATGCTACCGTCGTCCTAAGCAAAACAAGGTGCATAAAAGGATTAACGCACATGCAAATCATAAGTGACATGATATGGCCATGAACTTGTGCTTTTGATCTCCATATTGAAAGCACCGACATGATCTCCATCGTCACCGGCAAGACACCATGATCTCCATCATCTTGATCTCCATCAACGTGTTGCCATCGGGGTTGTCGCACCTAACATGCTTCTACTACTATTGCTACCGTTTAGCGATAACGTAAAGCATTACATAGTGCTTAATGATTGACACGCATGTCATACAATAATTAAAGACAACCCTATGGCTCCTGCCGGTTGCCGTACTCATTGACATGCAAGTCGTGATAATCTATACATCACATGATCATCTCATACATCACATATATCACATGATGTAATTGGCCATATCACATCACAACATACCCTGCAAAAACAAGTTAGATGTCCTCTAATTGTTCTTGCATGTTTTACGTGGCTGCTACGGGTATCTAGCAAGAATAGTTCTCATCTATGCAAAAACCACAACGGTGATACACTAGTTGCTTTTCAACCTTCTCAAGGACCGCCTTTGTCGAATCTGATCCAACTAAAGTGAGAGAAACTGGCACCCGCAAGCCATCTATGCAAAAAGTTGCGGTCGAGGGAACCGGTCTCTCGTAAGCGTACGAGTAATGTTGGTCCGGGCCGCTTCATCTCACAATACCGCTGAAAGAAAATCCAACCAAGGGAGGAAGCAATCTAAGCATCAACGCCCACAAACCTTTTGTGTTCTACTCGAGATCTCATCTACACGTAGACCTAGCTCATGATTCCACTGTTGGGGAACATTGCATGGGAAACAAAATTTTTCCTACGCACACGCAGATCTGTCCATGGTGATGAGCATCTACGAGAGGGAGAGTGGATCTACATACCCTTGTAGATCGCTAAGCGGGAAGCATTAAGAAATGCGGTTGGTGTAGTCGAATGTCTTCATGATCCAAATCGCCATGCGTCCCGCGATCCAATCACGATCCGTCCTTCGAACTTGATCACGATCCGTCCGACGAACTTGATCATGATCCTTCCGATCTAGTGCCGAACGGACGAAACCTCCGCGTTCAGCACACGTATAGCTTGATGACGATCTCCGCCGTCTTGATCCAGCAAGAAGGAGTTGAGAGGAAGAAGAGTTATCTGGTAGCATGACGGCGCTCCGGCGATGGTGGTGGAGCTGTTCCGGTAGGGCTTCACCTAAGCACTGCAGAAATCCGATCTAGAGGAGAAACTATGGACTAGAGGGTAGGGTTACACGTGGCTGAAAATCTTGTCCAAAAACCCTAAAACCCTCTAGTATATATAGGAGGAGAGGAGGAGAGGAGGCAGCCTTGGCTTCCAAGCCAAGGAGGCTCGGCCGAACAAGGAGGGAGGAGTCCACCTTCTCCACTCCTAGTAGGATTAGGACTCCTTCCTTATTTTGCCTTTTCTGCCTTTTTCCACCTTTTTCCTTTTGGGTTTTTCTTCCTAGCCGCATGGGCCTTCTATGGGACTTCCACCAGCCCACAAAGGGCTGGTATTCACTCTCCCACAGCCCATGAAGCCTCTTGGGTCGAAATACCCCTCCCGATGGTCTCCCGGTACACTACCGATGAGCCCGAAACTTTTCCGGCGACCAAAATAGGATTTCCTATATATGAATCTTTACCTCCAGACCATTCCGGAGCTCCTCGTGACGTACGGGATCTCATCCGGGACTCCAAACAACCTTCGTTCACCACCATACATGACTCTATACTACCGAAACATCACCAAACCTTAAGTGTGCAGACCCTGCGGGTTCGAGAACTATGTAGACATGACCGAGACACCTCTACGGTCAATAACCAATAGCGGTACCTGGATGCCCATATTGGTTCCTACATATTCTATGAAGATCTTTATCGGTCCAACCTCTATGTCAAGGATTCAGTTAATCCCGTATGATGTTCCCTTTATTCTTCGGTATGTTACTTGCCCGAGATTAGATCGTCGGTATCTTCATACCTAGTTCAACCTCGTTACTGGCAAGTCTCTTTACTCATTCCGTAATACAAGATCCCGTGACTAACACTTAGAAACATTGCCTGCAAGGCTCATTGTGATGTTTTATTACTGAGTGGGCCCTGAGATACCTCTCCGTCACACGGAGTAACAAATCCCAGTCTTGATCCATGCCAACTCAACAGACACCCTCGGAGATACCTGTAGAGCACCTTTATAGTCACCCAGTAACGTTGCGGCGTTTGATACACACAAGGCACTCCTCCGATGTTCGGGAGTTGCATGATCTCATGGTCATAGGAACACATACATGACATGCAGAAAACAGTAGCAATAAACTGACACGATCATATGCTACGTTTGTAGTTTGGGTCTTGTCCATCACATCATTCTCCTAATGATGTGTTCCCGTTATCAAATGACATCACACGTCAATGGCTAGGAAACCTTGACCATCTTTGATCAATGAGCTAGTTCACTAGAGGCATACTAGGGACAAAATGTTGTCTATTTACCCACACATGTAATGTATTTCCAATTAATACAATTATAGCATGGATAATAAACGATTATCATGAACAATGAAATATAATTATAAAAACTTTATTTATTGACTCTAGGGCATATTTCCAACAGATCGATCTCGCAATCCATTCATGATCTGTCCCGCGATCTCATCACGATCCGTTCCGCGAACCAATCACGAATCGTCTCGCGATCTTGATGACGGTCCTTCCGATCGAGCGCCGAACGGACGACACCTCCGCGTTCAACACACGTACAGCTCGATGAGGATATCCACCTTCTTGATCCAGCAAGAGGGAGCAGAGAGGTAGATGAATTCTCCTGCAGCATAACGGCGTGGTGGCAGTGGTGGTGAACTAATCCTGCAAGGCTTCGCCTAAGCACCGCAATACTAATCTAGAGGAGAAACAGATCTACAAGAAGAAGAGGGCAACACGTGGAAATTAGGGTTAGCTCTTCCCTCTAAATCCTCTAGTATATATAGGAGGGAGGGAGGGGTGGAGGTAGTCTCAAACCCTAAAGGTTTGGTCGAAATTGGAGGTGGAGGAGTCCTACTCCAATCCTGTTAGGAGTAGGATTCCTCCTTTCCACTTGGAAACTCTTTCCACCTCTCCACCTTTTGGGTTTTCCCACCCCTAGCCATATGGGGCTTACTGGGGGCTTAGTCCAGCCCACTAGGGGCTGGTTTGACTCCTCCCACAGCCCATGAGGTCATTTGGGTCAAGACACCCCTCCCGATGGTCCCCCAGCACCCTCCCGGCACTCCCGGTACACTACCGATGAGCCCGAAACTTTTCCGGCGACCAAAATAGGACTTCCTATATATCAATTTTTACCTCCAGACCATTCCAGAGCTCCTAATGACATCCAGGATCTCATCCGGGACTCCGAAAAACTTTCGGCCACCACCATACATAACTCTATACTACCGAAACGTCACCAAACCTTAAGTGTGCAGACCCTGCGGGTTCAAGAACTATGTAGACATGACCGAGACACCTCTACGGTTAATAACCAATCGGGACCAAGATGCCCATATTGGTTCCTACATATTCTACAAAGATCTTTATCGGTTGAACCTCTATGTCGAGGATTCAGTTAATCCCGTATGCTATTCCTTTTGTTCTTCGATATGTTACTTGCCCGAGCTTCGATCGTCGGTATCTCTATACCTAATTCAATATCGTTATTGGCAAGTCTCTTTACTTGTTCCGTAATACAAGATCCCATGGCTAACACTTTAGTCACATTGCTTGCAAGGCTTATTGTGATGTTGTATTACCGAGTGGGCCCTGAGATACCTCTCTGTCACACGGAGTAACAAATCCCAGTCTTGATGCATGCCAACCCAACATACACCCTCAAACATACCTGTAGAGCACCTTTATAGTCACCCAGTTACGTTGGGACGTTATATACACACAAGGTAATCCTCCGGTGTGAGTGAGTTGCGTGATCTCATGGTCATAGGAACAAATACTTGACATGCAGAAAACTATAGCAATAAACTGACACGATCATATGCTACGTTTATAGTTTGGGTCTTGTCCATCACATCATTCTCCTAATGATGTGATCCCGTTATCAAATGACATCTCATGTCCATGGCTAGGAAGCCTTAACCATATTTGATCAACGAGCTAGTCCATCAGAGGCATACTAGGGACATGTTGTTGTCTATGTATCCACACATGTATCTGAGTTTACGATCAATACAATTCTAGCATGGATAATAAACGATTACCATGAACAAGGAAATATGATAATAACTAAGTTATTATTGTCTCTAGGGCATATTTCCAACAGTCTCCCACTTGCACTAGAGTCAATAATCTAGTTCACATCACCATGTGATTCACATTGTTATGAATCTAACACCCACTGTGTTCTGGGGCTCGATCATGCTTTGCATGTGAGAGAGGTATTTTAGTCAACGGGTCTGATATATTCAGATTTGTGTGTACTTTGCAAATCTCTATGTCATACTGTAAATACTGCTACCACACTCCACTTGGAACTATTCCAAATGGCTGCTCCACTATACGTATCCAGATTGCTACTAAGACTCATCCGGATTGGCGTTAAAGCTTGCATCGACGTAACTCTTTACGACGGACTCTTTATCACCTCCATAATCGAGAAACATTTCCTTAGTCCTTTAGTTACTAAGGATAATCTTGACCACCGTCCAGTGATTTACTCCTGGATCACTCTTGTACCCCTTGATACACTCATGGCAAGGCACACATAGGCGCGGTACACAACATGGCATACTATATAGAGCCTATGGATAAAGCATAGGGGATGACCTTCGTCCTTACTCTTTCTTCTGTCGTGGTCAAGCTTTGAGTCTCACTCAACTTCACACCTTACAAATCAGGCAAGAACTCTTTCTTTGACTGATCCATTTTGAACTCTTACAAAATCTCGTCAAGGTATGTACTCATTGAAAGTCTCATCAGGTGTCTTGATCTATCTCTATAGATCTCGATGCCCAACAATTAAGTAGCTTTATCCAGGTCTTCCTTTGAAATACTCTTTTCAAACAAGCCTTTATGCCTTCCGGAAATTCTACATCATTTCCGATCAACAATATGTCATCCACATATGCTTATTAGAAACTCTATAGTGCTCCCACTCACTTCATTGTAAATACAAGTTTCTTGTAAACTTTGTATAAACTCAAAAACTTTGATCACCTCATCAAAGCGTATATTCCAACTCCGAGATGCTTGCTCAGCCCTTAGATGGATTGCTGGAGCTTGCATACTTTTTAGTATCCTTAGGAGTGACAAAACCTTCCCGTTGTATCACATACAACCTTTCCTCATGGAAACCGTTAAGGAAACTATGTTTAGACATCCATCTGCCAGATTTCATAATTGAAAACCACAACATCTGCTAACATAATTCCAACAGACTTTAGCATCGCTAAAGGTGAGAAAGTCTCATCACAGTCAACTCCTTGAACTTGGCGAAAACTCCTTTGCGACAAGTCGAGCTTTATAAAGTGTCAATTTCACCATCAGCGTCTATCTTCATCTTAAAGGTCTATTTATCCTCAACGACCTACCATCCAATGGGCAAGTCTACCAAAGTCCATACTTGGTTTTCATACATGGATCCTTTCTCGGATTTCATGGCCTCTAGCCATTTGTCGGAATCCGGGACCATCATCGCTTCTCCATAGCTCGTAGGTTCATCGTTGTCCAACAACATGACCTCTAAGACAAGGTTGTCGTACCACTCAGGAGTAGTACGCGTCCTTGTCGGCCTACGAGGTTTGATATTAACTTGATCCGAAGCTTCATGATCATCATCATTAACTTCCTCTTCAACTAATGTTGGCTCCATAGAAACATCTTTCTATGCCGTGCTACTTAGTGGTTGAAACAAAGGTTCAACAAACTCATCAAGTTCCATCTTCCTCCCACTAAATTCTTTCGAGAGAAACTCTTTCTCGAGAAAGGACCCATTTTAGCAACAACACTTTGTGCTTGGATCTAAGATAGAAGGTTTACCCAACTTTTATGTTAGGGTATTCTATGAAGATGCATTTGTCCCTTTGGGTTCGAGCTCATCAGGTGAAAACCCCCTTTTCACATAAGCATCGTATCCCCAATCATTAAGAAATAACAGCTTAGGTTTCCACCAAACCGAAATTCATATGGTGTCACCTCAACGGACTTAGATGGTGCCCCTTTTAAAGTGAATGTAGTTGTCTTTAATGCATCACCCCAAAACAATAGTGGCAAATCAATAAGAGGCATCATAGTTTGCACCATATCCAATAGAGCACGACTACAACGTTTGCACACACCATCACACTATGGTGTTCTAGGTGGCATTTGTTGTGAAACAACTTTTCACATTGTCTTAAGTCGTATACCAAACTCGTAACTCAGATATTCACCTCCACGATCATATCGTAGACATTATATCTTCTCGTCCCGATGATCTCAAACTTCACTTTGATTCTGCTTGAACTTTTCAAATAATTCAGACTTGTGTTTCATTAAGTAAATATACACTATATCTACTCAAATCATCAGTGAAGATAAGAAAATAATGATATCCACTACACGCTACAACACTCATTGGACCGTATACATCAACATGTATCATTTCCAATAAGTCACTTGACCATTCCGGAAAATGGGGTTTTAGTCATCTTGCCCAAGAGGCATGGTCTGCATGTCTCAACCGATTCAAAATCGAATGAGTCCAAAGATCCATCAGCATGGAGTTTCTTCATGCGCTTTACACCAATATGACATTTAGCGGAAATGCCACAAGTATGTGGTACTATCGTTATTAACTTTGTATCTTTTGGCATCTATGTTATGAACATGCGTACTACTACGATCAAGATTCAACAAACCATTCATTGGGTGCATGACCATTGAAGGTATTATGCATGTAAGCAGAATAACCTTTATTCTCTGACTTAAATGAATAACCGTATTGCAATAAACACAATCTAATCACGTTCATGCTCAACGCAAACACCAAATAATTTTTATTTAGGTTCGTCACTAATCTCGAAGGTAGAGAGAGCATGCCACGTTGATCACATCAACCTTGGAAACATTTCCAACACGCATCGTCACCTCACCCTTATCTAGTTCTCCGTTTATTCTATAGCTTTTAATTCGAGTTACTAACATTTAGCAACCAAACCGGTATCCAATACCCAGGTGCTACTAGGAGTACTAGCTAGGTACACATCAATAACACGTATATAAAATATACTTCTATCGACGTTGCCAACCTTCTTATCTACCAAGTATCTAGGGTTGTTCCGCTTCGGTGACCACTCTCCTCATAATAGAAGCACTTAGTCTTGGGTTTGGGTTCAACTTTGGGTTGCTTCACTTGAGCAGCAACTGTCTTGCCATCCATGAAGTTTCCCTCCTTACCCTTTCCCTTTTCGAAACTAGTGGTTTTAATAACCATCAACACTTGATGCTCCTTCTTGATATCTACCTTCGCGGTGTCAAACATCGCGAATAGCTCAGGGATCATCATTTCCATCCTTGGTCTAATTATAGTTCATCACGAAGTTCTCGTAGCTTAGTGAAAGTGACTTGGAGAACTATATCAATCACCATCTTATCTGGAAGATCAACTCCCACTCGATTCAAGCGATTGTAGCACCCAGACAATCTGAGCACATGCTCAACGATTGAGCTATTCTCCTTCATCTTATGGGCAAAGAATCTTGTTGGAGATCTCATATCTCACAACACGGGCACGAGCCTAAGATCCCAATTTCAGCTCTTAGAACATCTCATATGTTCTGTGACGTTCAAAACGTTTTGGAGCCTCAATTCTAAGCCGTAATGCATGACGCACTAAACTATCAAGTAGTCATCGGAACGTGCCTGTCAGATGTTCACAACATCTACTAACGACGCTAGAGGGGGGTGGTGCACCGAGCGGTGCATTGAGGACATAAGCCTTCTATGCAGCAATGAGGACAATACTCAGATCATGGACCGAGTCCGCAATATTGCTACCATCGTCTTTCAACTCTATTTCTCTAGGAACATATAATAATTCTAGGGAGCTACAACATGAGCTAGTAATCTACAACATAATTTGCAAAGACACTACTGACTAAGTTCATGATAATGAGTTCAATTAATCATATTACTTAAGAACTCCCACTCAAATTGACATCCCTCCAGTCATTCGAGTGATACATGATCCAAATTCACCAACTCAAGTCCGATCATCATGTGAGTTGAGGTGGTTTCAATGGTGAACATCATCGTGTTGATCATATCTACTATATGACTCATGTTCGACCTGTCGGTCTCTTGTGTTCCGAGGCCATGTCTGTACATGCTAGGCTCGTCAAGTTTAACCCGAGTGTTCCGCACATGCAACACTGGCTTGCACCCATTGTATGTGAATGTAGAGTCTATCACACCCAATCATCATGTGGTGTCTCGACACGATGAACTTTTACAACGGTGCACACTCGGGGAGAACACAATTTAACTTGAAATTTAAGTGAGGGATCACCTGATAATGCTACCGTTGTCCTAAGAAAAACAAGGTGCATAAAAGGATTAACATCACATGCAAATCATAAGTGACATGATATGGCCATGAACTTGTGCTTTTGATCTCCATCTTGAAAGCACCGGCATGATCTCCATCGTCACCGGCAATACACCATGATCTCCATCATCTTGATCTCCATCAACGTGTTGCCATCGGGGTTGTCGCACCCAACATGCTTCTACTACTATTGCTACCATTTAGCGATAAAGTAAAGCATTACATAGCGCTTAATGATTGACACGCAGGTCATACGATAATTGAAGACAACCCTATGGCTCCTGCCGGTTACCGTACTCATCGACATGCAAGTCGTGATAATCTATACATCACATGATAATCTCATACATCACATATATCTCATCATGTAATTGGCCATATCACATCACAACATACCCTGCAAAAACAAGTTAGACGTTCTCTAATTGTTGTTGCAAGTTTTACGTGGCTGCTATGGGTATCTAGCAAGAACAATTCTCACCTACGCAAAAACTACAACGGTGCTACATAAGTTGCTTTTCAACCTTCTCAAGGACCGCCTTCATCGCATCCGATCCAACTAAAGTAGGAGAAACAGACACCCGCCAACCATCTTTGTGCAACAAAGTTACACGTCAGTCGATGGAACCAGTCTCTCGTAAGCGTACGAGTAAGGTTGGTCCGGGCCGCTTCGTCCCACAATACCGCTGAACCAAAACACGACCAAGGGAGGAAGCAATCTAAGCGTCAACACCGACAAACTCCTTTGTGTTCTACTCGAGATCTCATCTACACATAGACCTAGCTCATGATGCCACTGTTGGGGAACGTTGCATGGGAAACAAAAAATTTCCTACACACACGCAAGATCTATCCATGGTGATGAGCATCTACGAGAGGGAGTGTGGATCTACATACTCTTATAGATCGCTAAGCGGGAAGCGTTAAGAAACGTGGTTGATGTAGTCGAACGTCTTCGCGATTCAAATCGCCGAGCATCCCACGACCCCACCACAATCCATCTCGCGATCCAATCACGATCCATCCCGCGATCTCATCGCGATCCGTCTCGCGATCCAATAACAAATCGTCTTGCGATCTTGATCACGGTCCTTCCGATCTAGCACCGAACGGAGGGCACCTCCGCGTTCAGCACACGTACAGCTCGATGACGATGTCCGCCTTATTGATCCAGCAAGAGGGAGCGGAGAGGTAGATGAGTTCTCTGGCAGCACAATGGCATGGTGGCGGTGGTGGTGTTCTAATCCTGCAGGGCTTCGCCTAAGCACCGCTGAACTAATCTAGAGGAGAAATAGGTCTAGAGGAAGAAGAGGGCAGCACGTGGCAATTAGGGTTAGCTCTTCCCTCTAAATACTCTAGTATATATAGGAGGGAGGGAGGGGAGGAGGCAGCCTCAAACCCTCAAGGTTTGGTCGAAATTGGAGGTGGAGGAGTCCTACTCCAATCCTATTAGGAGTAGGATTCCTCCTTTCCACTTGGAAAATCTTTCCACCTCTCCACCTTTTGGGTTTTTCCCACCCCTAGCCGCATGGGCCTTACTGGGGGCTTAGTCCACCCCACCAGAGGCTGGTTTTAATCCTCCCACATCCCATGAGGTCCTTTGGGTCGAGACACCCCTCCCGATGGTCCCCTGGCACCCTCCCGGCACTACCGGTACATTACCGATGAGCCTGAACCTTTTCCGGTGACAAAAATAGGACTTCCTATATATCAATCTTTACCTCCGGACTATTCTGGAGCTCCTAGTGACATTAGGGATCTCATTCGGGACTTTGAACAACCTTCGGTCACCACCATACATAACTCTATACTACCGAAACGTCACCGAACCTTAAGTGTGCAGACCCTGCGGGTTCGAGAACTATGTTGACATGGCCGAGATACCTCTACAGTCAATAACCAATAGAGGGACCTAGATGCCCATATTGGTTCCTACATATTCTACAAATATCTTTATTGGTTGAACCTTTATGCCAAGGATTCAGTTAATCCCGTATGTTGTTCCCTTTTGTTCTTTGAAATGTTACTTGCCCGAGATTCGATCGTCGGTATCTCTATACCTAGTTCAATATCATTACCGGAAAGTCTCTTTACTCATTCCGTAATACAAGATCCCATGGCTAACACTTTAGTCACATTGCTTGCAAGGCTTGTTGTGATGCTGTATTACCGAGTGGGCCCTGAGATACCTCTCCGTCACACGGAGTAACAAATCCCAGTCTTGATCCATGCCAACCCAACAGACACCTTCGAAGATACCTGTAGAGCACCTTTATAGACACCCAATTACGTTGCACGTTTTATACACACAAGGTACTCCACCGATGTCAGTGAGTTGCATGTTCTCATGGTCATAGGAACAGATACTTGACATTTAGAAAACCGTAGCAATAAACTGACACGATCATATGCTACGTTTATAGTTTGGGTCTTGTCCATCAACTCATTCTCCGAATGATGTGATCCCATTATCAAATGACATATCATGTCCATGGATAGGAAACCTTAACCATCTTTGATCAACCAGCTAGTATATCAGAGGCATACTAGGGACATGGTGTTCTCTATGTATCCACACATGTACCTGAGTTTCCAATCAATACAATTCTAGCATGGATAATAAACGATTACCATGAACAAGGAAATATGATAATAACTAATTTATTATTGCCTCTAGGGCATATTTCCAACAAACAACACCTACTTTTATATTTTAGTTCTCTGTTATCATGCAAAGCTATCCTCTTCACACCCACAACATAGTTTTATTTCTCATTTCTAGATGGAAGCAAATGTTTGGTGTACATAGAGTCGTATCGGTGGAAGATAGGACTTGAGAGAATATTTATCTTACCTTTAGCTCCATGTGGGTTCGACACTCCATACTTATCACTTCCACCTTTGGAAATTTCTACATTGATTCCTTGCACTTGGGGATTATTAGACGTCGGGGACGGGCGGTCCTGCTCGTTCTAGCACGACTGCTGGCTCCCCTGTGGCGCTGTGGCTGCTGCCTTCCTTGCCCACTTCTCGCACTCCACCGATGGGGAGGCCACTATTCAGGGTGTGGGTGCAGCTGGGCTTGTCCGCTCCCTCGTTCCCCGCCTCACGAGTGTGGGGGTGCGCAACCTTGTCATCGTCTCTGCGCTCTGGGAAGCGCTCCCGGTTACGGGCGTCTATGACATTCGTCGCCTTCATCGAGCTGCCACCCCTAGGGGCGTCTTGTCCTCCAACTTGGCATACCAGATGCTCCATTTTGGTGGGGTGGAGGTGAGCTTCGCCGTTGTGACCTGGGGGTCATGTGCTCCCTCGCAGGTGAAGTTCTTCTTTTGGCTCCTGGTTCAACGCCGCATCCACACACTAGACGTGCTCGCGTGCAAGTGCATTATAGCCACCAAAGACGCGGGATGTCTATTGTGTCCAACACATTTGGAAACTGCGGTTCATCTTATGTTTGGCTGTCCCTTCGTGTTGTGCTTCTAGAGAATCATGGAAGTGGATGTGGAGGGGCTCTCGGTTGGGGGGATGGCCTCTCTAGCAAATACTGCTTCTCGGGTGCTCGACTCCACCATGGAGTTTGCGCTCTTGTGTTGCTGGCATCTGTGGAAGCACATGAACGCCGTTGTGTTCCGGCGCCTGCTTCCGTTTCTTGGGCATGTACGTGGCGGTTTCAGGGAGGATGCGGTGCTGTGGCGAGAGCGTTTGCCGGACGTGAGGCGCCACCATTTTGATTCCTAGATCGTTGTGCTCTCGCCGTATCCCCCCTCTCCCATGGTTGTAATTTGGTGTACACATATCTTGGATTTTAGCCCACTTGAGCAATATATTCAGGTGGGGGAAGCTCCCCCCCAGTGAAAATTCAAAAAAAGATGCGTCTTCCTCGTCTCACAGCGTGTTTGGTGTCGGTGTCAAATCCGGCATATCTCGTAGTAGGGGTCCTAAGCTAGGAATCTTGGAGCGATGGTAACATGGACACAGGATTTTACCCAGGTTCGGGCTCTCTTGAAGAGATAATACCCTACGTCCTGCTTTTGATTGTATTGATATGGGGGATAGTACAGAGTACATGTATCTACCACGAGATTATGAGATGTAATATAATCCTCTATTCACTAGCCTGGCCTTTGTTTATATATGCACCGTAGGCCTAGGGCTTAGAGGAGTCCTTGTCTTGTGCGTCAAATCTTGTGGAATCCACCTTGTATTCGGCATGGGCTTCCCGAAGTGGCCCATTAGTGAATCTTCATGGGGGTCCTCGGCCCGACCCACTAGTCGGGAGACGACGTGATGAGTACCCCTTGTCCAGGACACCGTCATTTGGTAACTCGCATCCACCTTAAACAGACATTGGACAAAGAAGAACGCGCTTGTTGCATACATAGTGGACTGGTTCGCATAGTCACAAATCTTAAAAGCAGCTCATAGCCTTGCTCGTTGAAAACCCACATACAACGAGCTAGGATGAGTGCGACGCAAAGGCGATGCAGTTCACACGTGAGGAAGCAATTCGAAATCGAGTGGGGATGATGGGAGATGGAAATCGGGCTCGGTAGGATGCCGTCAAATCTAGCCCCCTCGCCCCCTGTTTACTCGGTCACCACTAGCTCTAGGAGACGCACTTCCTCTGGACTCACCACAAGCAGTGACAACGACGACTCATATCTGTGCTAGCAGCAGCGGAAGTGATGGATGTGATAGCAGCACTCTCCAGCAGCAGGAGCTGCTACTCCCCTCCCTGTTGGCGAGCGTTTGGTCATCCTTGACTCAACCATGGCCCTCCTTTGTCGTTGTTGTCTTCGATGTCGGTAAGCAACACCCCCTTCCCGTTATGTTAGGTTGGTTGTTAGGTGATACGTCCATTTTGCATCATGCTTTATATTGGTATTTATTGCATTATGGGCTGTTATTACACATTATGGTACAATACTTATGCCTTTTCTCTCTTATTTTACAAGGTTTACATGAAGAGGGAGAATGCCGACAACTGGAATTCTGGACTGGAAAAGGAGAAAATCTGAGATACCTATTCTGCACAACTCCAAAAGTCCTGATAATTTACAGAGAATATTTTTGGAATTAATAAGAAATACTGGCACAATAATCAACTAGAGGGGGACCACTAACAAGCCACAAGCCTGCTAGGCGCGGCCACCCCCTAGCCATGCCTAGCAGGCTTGTGGGGCCCCGATGGCTCCTCCAACGCCCATCTTCTCCTATATGAAGAATTTTGACCTGGAAAAAATCAAAAGGGAGATTTTGGGATGAAGCGCTGCCGTCTCGAGGCCGAACTTGGGCAGAACCAATCTAAAGCTCCGGCAGGGTTGTTCTGCCGAGGAAACTTCCCTCCCGGAGGGGGAAATAGAAGCCATTGTCATCACCAACGATCCTCTCATCGAGAGGGGGTCAATCTCCATCAACATGTTCACCAGCACCATCTCCTCTCCAAACCCTAGTTCATCTCTTGTATCCGATCTTTGTCTCAACACCTCACATTGGTACCTGTAGGTTGCTAGTAGTGTTGATTACTCCTTGTAGTTGATGCTAGTTGGTTTACTTGGTGGAAGATCATATGTTTAGATCCTTTATGATAATTAATAATCCTCTGATCTTGAACATGAACATGCTATGTGAGTAGTTTTGTTTGTTCCTGAGGACATGGGATAGGTCTTGTTATAAGTAAACATGTGAATTTGGTATTCGTTCGATATTTTGATGAGATGTATGTTGTCTCTCCTCTAGTGGTGTTATGTGAACATTGACTGCATAACACTTCACCATTATTTAGGCGTAGGGGAAGGCATTGGGAAGTAATAAGTAGATGACGGGTTGCTAGAGTGAAAGAAGCTTAAACCTTAGTTTATGCGTTGCTTCGTAAGGGGCTGATTTGGATCCATATGTTTCATGTTATGGTTAGGTTTACCTTAATTCTTTTTCATAGTTGTAGATGCTTGCGATAGGGTTAATCATAAGTGGGGGGTTTGTCCAAGTAAGGGCAGCACCCAAGCACCGGTCCACCCACATATCAAATTATCAAACTAACGAACGTGAATCAAATGAGCATGATGAAAACTAGCTTGACAGAAATTCCCATGTGTCCTCGGGAGTGCTTTGCTTTATATAAGAATTTGTTCAGGCCTATACTTTGCTACAAAAAAGGATTGGGCTACCTTGCTGCACTTTTTCTACATTTGTTACTTGTTACTCTTTATGAATTATCTTATCACAAAACTATCTGTCATCGATAATTTCAGTGCTTGTAGAGAATACCTAACTGGAAACCGCATGTCATTTCCTTCTTCTCCTCGTTGGGTTCGACACACTTACTTATCTAAAGGACTATTAAAGATCCCCTAAACTTGTGGGTCATCAAGACTCTTTTCTGGCGCCGTTGCCGGGGAGTGAAGCGCCTTTGGTAAGGAAAACTTTATATAGTATGCTAAAATTTACTGGCACTTGTCACTATGGAAAGTAATCCTTTGAGGGGCTTGTTCGGGTTATCTTCACCTCAACTGGAAAGACAAAGAGTTATCCCTCAACCTACTAAACCTACTTAAAATATTTATTATGAAATTCCTTCGGGTATGATAGAGAAACTGCTGGCTAATCCTCACGCAGGAGATGAACACTACATCGTGATTTACATCTAATCTATGTGAATGAAGTTTGTGGATTATTTAAGCTTGCAGGTCTGCCCGAGGATCATGTTAAGAAGAAGGGTTTTCCTTTATCTTTGAAGGAAAAGGCATTGACATGGTATAGGCTATGTGATGATATTGGATCATGGAGCTACAACCGATTGAAGATGGAATTTCATCAGAAGTTCTACCCTATGGATCTAGTTCATCATGATCGGAATTATATTTATAATTTTTGGCCTCGTGAAGGAGAAAGAATCGCTCAAGCTTGGATGAGGATTACGACAATGTTATATTCATGCCCCAATCATGAGCTCTCGAGAGAAATTATTAT
Organism: Hordeum marinum; assembly: GCA_022496015.1. Taxonomy (NCBI): domain Eukaryota; kingdom Viridiplantae; phylum Streptophyta; class Magnoliopsida; order Poales; family Poaceae; genus Hordeum; species Hordeum marinum. Next base: position 117,307,702 of record CM039678.1, read on the forward strand.
TCAGAATTTTTACGCTCGGCTTCCTCATAATGATCAACCCATGCTCGATACTTCTTGTGTTGGTTCCTATATGAAGAAGGATATTGACTTCAAATGGGATTTATTGGAAAGAATTAAGTGAAACTCTGAAGATTGGGAACTCGACGAAGGTAAGGAGTTAGGTATGAACCTTAAGTTTGATTGTGTTAAATCTTTCGTAGACACCAATGCTTTTCATGAATTTAGCACTAAATATGGGCTTGACTCTGAGATAGTAGCTTGTTTTTGTGAATCTTTTTCTGCTCATGTTGATCTCTCCAAGGAGAAGTGGTTTAAATATCATCCTCTCATTAAAGTGAAAGTAGTTGAACCTATTAAAGATGAAGAGAAAACTATTGCTTATAATGTTGATCCTGTTATTCCCACTGCTTATATTGAGAATCCACCTTTCCCTGTTAGAATAAAGGATCATGCTAAAGCTTCAATTGCGGTTCGTAAGAGCTGTGCTAGAACACCTACACCACTTGAGCAAATTAAAGTTGAACCTAGCATTTCTATGGTTAAGGATCTCTTGGTTGAGAATATTGATGGGCATGTTATTCAATTTTGTGATGAAGCTGCTAGGATTGCTAAACCTGATGCTAAACATAAACATAGACACGTTGTTGGCACGCCTATTGTTTCCATTAAAATTGGAGATCGTTGTTATCATGGCTTATGTTATATGGCTACTAGTGTGAGTGCAGTTCCCTTTTCCTTATATAAAGAGATTATGAATGATATTGCACCAGCTGAGTTAGAGGTAATTGATGTTACAATTGAACTTGCTAATAGAGATACTATATCACCAGTTGGGATTATGAGAGATGTTGAAGTCTTGTGTGGGAAAATAAAATATCCTACAGATTTTCTTGTTCTTGGTTCCCCACAAGATAATTTTTGTCCCATTATATTTGGTAGGCCCTTCTTGAATACCCTTAATGCCAGGATAGATTGTGAGAAGGAAACGGTTACCATAAGTTTTGGGAATACGTCTCATGAGTTTAATTTCTCTAAATTTTGTAGACAACCCCATGATAAATAATTGCCTAGTAAGGATGAAATTATTGGTCTTGCCTCTATTGCTGTGCCTCCCACTGATCCTTTAGAGCAATATTTTCTAGACCATGAAAATGACATGCATATGAATGAAAGGAATGAAATAGATATGATTTTCTTTGACCAGCATCCTATTCTGGAACACAAATTGCCCGTTGAAATACTTGGGGATCCTCCTCCACCCAAGGGTGATCCCATGTTTGAGATTAAACAATTACTAGATACTTTGAAATATGCTTATCTTGATGAAAAGAAGATTCATCCTGTTATTATTAGTGCTAACCTTTCAGAGCATGAAGAACATAGATTATTGAAAACTCTGAAGAAGCACCGTGTTGCTATTGGATATACTCTTGATGATCTTAAGGGCATTCGTCCCACTCTATGTCAGCATAAAATTAAAATGAAGCCTGATGCTAAACTAGTTGTTGATCACCAACGATAGTTGAATCCTAAATGGAAGGAAGTGGTAAGAAATGAAATACTAAAGCTTTTGGAGGCTGGTATCATTTATCCTATTGCGGATAGTAGATGGGTCAGTCCCATTCGTTGTGTCCCTTAGAAAGGAGGTATTACCGTAGTTTCCAATGATAAAAATGAATTGATCCCACAGAGAATTGTTACATGATCTAGAATGGTAATTGATTTTAGGAAATTAAATAAAGCTACTAGAAAAGATCATTACCCTCTACCTTTCATTGATCAAATGCTAGAAAGATTATCTAAAGACACAAATTTCTGCTTTCTAGATGGTTATTCTGGTTTCTCTCAAATACCTGTGTCAAAAGAGGACCAAGAGAAGACCACCTTTACCTGCCCTTTTGGTACCTTTTCTTATAGACGTATGCCTTTTGGTTTATGCAATGCACCTTCTACCTTTCAATGATGCATGACTGCTATATTCTCTGACTTCTGTGAAAGGATTTTTGAGGTTTTCATGGATTATTTTTCCGTTTACGGAACTTCTTTTGATGATTGTTTGAGCAACCTTGATCGAGTTTTGCAGGGATGTGAAGAAACTAATCTTGTCTTGAATTGGGAGAAGTGCCACCTTATGGTGAATGAAGGCTGTTGGATAATCCAAACGTATGTGTCCTAGCTAGGTTAAGTCCGCGTACGACTAGGTTTTAGTATTGTGGTTGGGTTAGTTTTGGTAATTGTGATCAAGTTGTCGTGTGATTAGATTAGGTAAGTCAATGTGAGTCCGGTCAAGAGTAGTATACTTTGGTTTGTGTCCGTGTACAAGTCCAGCTTAATGCAGGAGTAGGTTTAGGATTGGTGTTTGGAGCCGGCTAGTCTAGCCTGGTCCGGCGTCCAGGTTGATGTACATATATATGCAGCGTTGCATGAGTTTTGTAACACTAGGAGATAAAGAGAAAAGGCAATAAAGAGAGGAATTAGAGGGTGCAAGATGCACCCTTGGCAAAAAAGTGTTTATATCGTGTGTTCGTGATATTTTGAAGTGATCGATCCTGTGGATGAAACCCAATAATTGGTATTAGAGCAAGGTCGAGGTGAAGCTGCGTTTGCCCCGGACTGGCGACTCGACTAACGCCTCAGGGCGGGCGATATAGTCGTTGGGCGGTGCAACGACGAGAAAGAGCGGGCGATATAGTCGCTAGGTGGTGTAGTGACATGGAGGCCCAAGCAATCGTCGTTCGAGCGGCGACATGGAGGATCAGGTTGTAGTCATTCGTTGGAGCGACAATGAGAAGACGACGAGGTGTTGTCGCAAGCGAGGCGACATGTGATTGTCGTTCGGTGGAACGACTTGGGAAGGATGGCGACGGGCTATCATCGACAAGGTGCTGGTGATCATTGATGGTTATGGAGGTGTCGAGTTGGCATCTAGTAGTTCATCAAGATCATTGTTGGGCGGTGCAAGATGGAGATGGCAAAGTTGTGACCCGTCATCAAGGTGTGCACGTGAGTTCTTGCAAGATGTGTCCAAGAGCTCGGGTGTTTGAGTCTTCTGCTGCAGCTGAGATGCATCACTAGCGGAGGAGATTGAGAGCGGATGGAAAAAGGAATTTGTGCCTTGCGTTTCCGTTCGTGATCAAATGGTTCCACCAAGTTCATATACGGTGAAGTTGAGTTGCGCGTATATGGCAAGTTGTGTTGCCACCGGACCGGAAGCATCGTTTGGTAAGCTGTGTCACCAACGACAACGAGAAAAATATGTGTTGGGTGAAGAGACGTGTCTCCCTATGAGAAATCGATGAGAAGATGAAGATCAATGTGAAGATGGACGTGTATCAGTTAAGTTGAGTTCCTGCATGTGATGCTATGTGTTTAGTCTGCATGTAGCACGCTAAGTTGTGGCAGCGTGGCTGGTAGTCCGAGTAATCGTTGGTTCGAGTCTACAAGTCGGCGTGAAAAATAAAGAATGATGATGATATGATGACCATCATTATAGGAAGAGAGAAGTTGCGGTCTCATAAGTCATGTCATCGGAGGCAACGATTCTGAACGAGTAAAGAGTCGATAGTTTGGATTAGGGGGTGAATGCTGGATAATCCAAACGTATGTGTCTTGGCTAGGTTGAGTCTGCATACGACTAGGTTTTAGTATTTTGGTTGGGTCAGTTTTGGTAATTGTGATCAAGCTCCCGTGTGATTAGATTAGGTAAGTCAATGTGAGTCCGGTCAAGAGTAGTCTACTTTGGTTTGTGTCTGTGTACAAGCCAAGCTTAATGCACGAGTAGGTTTAGGATTGGTGTTTGGAGTCGGCTAGTCTAGCCTGGTCCGGCATCCAGGTTGATGCACATATATATGCAGTGTTGCGTGAGTTTTGTAACACCAAGAGATAAAGAGATAAATCAATGAAGAGAGGAATTAGAGGGTGCGAGAGGCACCCTTGGCAAAAAGTGGTTATCACGTGTGTTCCTAATATTTTGAAGTGATCGATCCTGTGGGCGAAACCCGACAATTGGTATTAGAGCAAGGTCGAGGTGAAGCTACGCTTGCCCCGGGGTGGAGACCCAACTAACGCCTTGGGGCGGGCGATATAGTCGTTGGGCGGTGCAACGACGCGAAAGAGCGGGCGATATAGTCGCTGGGTGGTGTAGTGACAAGGAGGCGCGAGCAATCATCGTTCGAGCGGCGACATGAAGGATCAGGTTGTAGTCACTCGTTGGAGCGACAATGAGAAGGCAGCGAGGTGTTGTGGCAAGCGAGGCGACATGTGATGGCGTTCCGTGGAACGACTTGGGGAGGATGGCGACGGGCTATCACCGACAAGGTGCTGGTGATCATTGATGGTTATGGAGGTGTCGAGTTGGCACCAAGTAATTCATCAAGATCATCGTTGGAGGGTGCAAGATGGAGATGACAAAGTTGTGACCTGTCATCAAGGTGTGCACATGAGTTCTTTCAAGATGTGTCCAAGAGCTCGGGTGTTTGAGTCTTCTGCTACAGTTGAGATGCATCACTGGCGGAGGAGATTGAGAGCGGATGGAAAAATGAATTTGTGCCTTGCGTTTCCATTCGTGATCAAAGGGTTCCGTCAAGTTCATATATGGTGAAGTGGAGTTGCACGTATATGGCGAGTTGTGTTGCCGCCGGACAAGAAGCGTCGTTTGGTAAGTTGTGTCACCAACGACAACAATAAAAAGATGTGCCGGGTGAAGAGTTGTGTCTCCCCGTGAGCAATCGATGACAATATGAAGATCAATGTGAAGATGGACGCGTATCAGCTAAGTTGAGTTCCTGCATGTGAGGCTATGTGTTTAGTCTGCATGTAGCACACTAAGTTGTGGGAGCGTGGCTGGTAGTCTAGGTAATCGTTGGTTCGAGTCTACAAGTCGGCGTGAAAAAATAAAGAATGATGGTGAGATGATGACCATCATTATAGGAAGAGAGAAGTTGTGGTTCGGTAAGTCGTGTCATCGGAGGCAATGATTCTGAACGAGTAAAGAGTCGATAGTTTGGATTAGGGGTGAATGTTGGATAATCCAAACATATGTGTCCTGGCTAGGTTGAGTCCGCATACGACTAGGTTTTAGTATTGTGGTTGGGTCAGTTTTGGTAATTGTGATCAAGCTCCCGTGTGATTAGATTAGGTAAGTCAATGTGAGTCCGGTCAAGAGTAGTCTACTTTGGTTTGTGTCCGTGTACAAGTCCAGCTTAATGCACGAGTAGGTTTAGGATTGGTATTTGGAGTCGGCTAGTCTAGCCTGGTCCGGTGTCTAGGTTGATGCACATATATATGCAGCGTTGCGTGAGTTTTGTAACACCATGAGATAAAGAGACAAGGCAATAAAGAGAGGAATTAGAGGGTGCGAGACGCACCCTTGGAAAAAATTGTTTATCACGTGTGTTCGTGATATTTTGATGTGATCGATCCTGTGGGCGAAATCCAAAAAAGGCATTGTCTTTGGACATAATTTTTCTGAAAGAGGTATTGAAGTTGACAAGGCTAAAGTTGATGCTATTGAAAAAATGTCATGTCCTATGGATATCATAGGTATAAGAAGTTTCCTTGGTCATGCTGGTTTCTATAGGAGATTTATCAAAGATTTCTCTAAGATTTCTAAGCCTCTCACTAATCTTTTGCAAAAAGATGTTCCATTCGTTTTTTATGATGATTGTGTGGAAGCTTTTGAAATTCCCAAGAATGCTTTGGTTTCTGCACCTATTGTTCAACCACCTGATTGGAACGTACCTTTTGAAATTATGTGTGATGCTAGTGACTATGCTGTTGGTGCTGTTCTAGGACAAAGATTTGATAAGAAATTAAATGTTATTCATTATGCTAGCAAAACTCGAGACTATGCTCAAAGAAACTATGCTACCACTGAAAAGGAATTTTTAGCAGTTGTGTTCACTTGTGATAAGTTTAGACCCTATATTGTTGATTCTAAAGTAATTGTTCACACTGACAATGCTACTATCAAATATTTCATGGAAAAGTAAGATGCTAAACCTAGAATTATTAGGTGGGTTCTTCTGCTACAAGAATTTGATTTGCATATTATTGATAGAAAGGGTGCTGATAACCCCGTAGCAGATAACTTGTCCAGGTTAGAGAATGTTCTTGATGACCCACTACCTATTGATGATAGCTTTGCTGATGAACAATTAGCTATCCTAAATGCTTCTCATAATGCTCCTTGGTATGCTGATTATGCTAATTACATTGTCACTAAACTCATACCGCCTAGTTTCACATACCAACAAAAGATAAAGTTTTTCTATGATTTAAGACATTACTTCTGGGATGACCCACACCTTTATAAAGGAGTATATGGTGTTATTAGACGTTGTGTACCTGAGCATGAACAGGAACAGATCCTACGGAAGTGTCAATCCGAGGCATACGGAGGACACCGTGCTGCAGACAGGACTGCACATAAGGTATTACAATCTAGTTTTTCTTGGCCTACTCTCTTCAAGGATGCTCGTAAGTTTGTCTTTTCATGTGATGAATGTCAAAGAATTGGCAGTATTAGTAGACGACAGGAAATGCCTATGAACTACTCTCTTGTTATTGAACCATTTGATGTTTGGGGTTTTGATTTATGGGACCTTTTCCAACGTCCAACGGATATACTCATATATTAGTTGCTATTGATTGTGTTACTAAGTGGGTAGAAGCTATTCCAACTAGTAGTGTAGATCACAACACCTTTATTAAGACGCTTAAAGAAGTTATTTTCCCTAGATTTGGAGTCCCGAGATACTTAATGACTGATGGTGGTTCACATTTTATTCATGGTGCTTTTCGTAAATTGCTTGCTAAGTATGATGTTAATCATAGGATTGCATCCCCTTATCATCCTCAGTCTAGTGGTCAAGTAGAATTAAGCAATAGAGAAATGAAATTGATCTTGCAAAAGACAGTTAATAGATCTAGGAAGAATTGGTCTAAGAAACTTGACGATGCATTATGGGCTTATAGAACTACTTACAAGAATCCTATGGGTATGTCTCCGTATAAAACGGTTTATGGTAAAGCATGTCACTTACCTCTAGAGCTAGAGCATAAATCTTATTGGGCAATCAAAGAGCTCAACTATGATTTCAAACTTGCTGGTGAGAAGAGGTTATCTGACATTAGCTCACTTGATGAATGGAGAACTCAGGCTGATGAGAATGCCAAGTTGTTTAAAGAGAAAGTTAAGAGATGGCATGATAAAGGGATACAAAAGCATGAATTTAATGTTGGTGATCATGTCTTGCTATACAATTCTCGGTTAAGATTTTTTGCAAGTAAACTTCTCTCCAAATGGGAAGGGCCTTATATCATCGAGGAGGTATATCGTTCTGGTGCCATCAAGATCAAGAATGCCGAAGGCACAAATCCAAAGGTGGTAAACAGGCAAAGAATAAAACACTAGATTTCAGATACTCCCATTAATGTTTAGACCAATGTTATCAATACCATAACTCCCGAAGAGCATATTAGGAATAGGTACGTGGTACGGTAAGTAAACCGACTCCAAAACTTTCCCAATAGCAATTTTACTCAATTTTGGAATATTCAAAAAATTAGGAAAACAAAATCAGTCCGAAGGACGCACGGGGAGGCGACAAACCTGCTAGGTGCGGCCACCCCTGGTGGCGCCTAGGGGTCTTGTCACCACCACGTGCGCCCCCCCAGACTCTGTTTTCTTGTGGAACATCCCTTTGGGTTGGCAAAAAATTCATTATATAATCTCCCGAAGGTTTCGACTTTCATATCACGACAATACCTCTTGTTTTCGTTTTGAGTTGTTTCTGTAGCAGATTTAGAGCAGGATGTCGTCTCAAGAGTCTAATGGGGAGAGCTACATATCACATTCCTTTGCCAATCCCAAAATATATGGCGACCTAGATCCTTATGGATTATTCTTGGAGGATGAGCAAGAAGACAAGTACCGAGAAGAAAGCTCAGATGAAGAGGAGACTCCTATACCTCAATTGGGAGGCATGCACGTGGAGTTCAGGAAATCGAGCCTCCCAAACACAAGAAGAAAACCCAAAGTTCTATTTATCCCTTCTGGTTTTCTACAGGAGAGTGAAGAAGAATTATGTCAAAGGATATTGAAGCTTGAGCAGGAAATAGATGACCCCGGGGAACAAAATTTCATGCTTAAGACAAAGGACAAGCCTCCAACCTCCTCAACAACTCCACCACCATCAACCCCGAAGAAGGACACCTGAGTACATGGGTATGGGCACTCCCCTTGGCTTGGGCCAAGCTTGGGGGAGGTGCCCCAGTATCGTTTCACATCACACTTTTTTCCTTTTTTTATCTTTCCTAGTTCAATCCTTTTTGTTTTTGTTTTGATCTAGTAGAATAAAAGTTTTTAGTATGATCTACACCTTTTAGTTTTTGCTTTTGCTCCCCTTATGTAAGCAAGTTCGAGATATATATAATAAAAAGTAGTTTTGATAAGAGGGCCTTGCTAGATTACTGTGTTCTCGAAAGTAATTAATAAAGTATAATAGAACAAAAGCAAAGAGAATACATAGTGATCCTATGGGGAGTGATGACTTCACATATAAAAAGTATGGTGATTGAAATTTGTTGGGAGTTAACAAACATAGTAATTGGTCATTGGTGCAATTGAAAGGAAGTGATAAAGAAAGAGAGATTCACATATAAATATATTATCTTGGACATCTTTTATGATTGTGACCACTCATTAAAATATTACATGCCAAGAAGTTGATGTTGGACAAGGAAGACAACATAATAGGTTATGTTTGATTGCATCCAGATAGAAGTTATATGGTTTTAGATCCTCCAACATGTCGTGCTTGCTTCCACCTCATATTAGCCAAAACCTCCACACCAAGTAGAGATACTACTTGTGCATCCAAACACCTCAACCCAGTTTTGCCATGAGAGTCCACCATACATACCTATGGATTGAATAAGATCCTTCAAATAAGTTGTCATCGGTGCAAAAAGGCAATAAAAATTGCTCCTAAATATGAGTGATCTTTTATTATAAAGGAAATAAGCATTGTACGAACTTGTGATAGTGAAGAAATAAAAGCGATGGACTGCATAATAAAGGTTTCTATCACAAAGGGCAATACAACGCGGCGTTCCTCTGCACTAAGAGTTTGTGCGTCCAAAAATAAAAAGCACATGACAACCTCTGCTTCCCTCTACGAAGGGCCTATCTGTTAGTTTTACTTTCTAGTACTTACCCTTATGCAAGAGTCATGGTGGTCTTCACCACTTCCTATATTCCGTCTCTCTGGGCAAGCATTATATGTTGGGGAATGATCTAGACTTATATATCCACTCGGATGTGGGTGAGTTATTATTGCTGACATCACCCTTGTGGTGAATAGTTCGGCGGCAAAATTATAAGCCCCTATCTTACTCTGTGTCCGATTGAAGCTTTGACCTCGTGGGTACAGCGTGAGTGCTAGCAATTGTGAAATACTAACAGATGATTGAGTATGTGGATTTGCTTTGCAAGCTCTTATATTGACTCTATCCGATGTTATGATAAATTGTCAATTGCTTCAATGACTGAGATCATAGTTTGTTGGTTGTCAATAGAGTTCTTGGTTCATACTTTATCTTGTGAATGAATTGTTACTCTGGTATAAAGAATCTCATACAATGAGTATTGTTGTTCTAAAGTTGATCATGATGCCCTCATGTCCGTATTTTATTTTTATCGACACCTCTACCTCTAAACATGTGGACATATTCATCGATCTCGGCTTTCGCTTGAGGGCAAGCGAGGCCTAAGCTTGGGGGAGTTGATACGTCCATTTTGCATCATGCTTTTATATTGATATTTATTGTATTATGGGCTGTTGTTACACATTATGGTACAATATTATGCCTTTTATCTCTTATTTTACAAGGTTTACATTAAGAGGGAGAATGCAGGCAGCTGGAATTCTAGACTAGAAAAGGAGCAAATCTGAGATACCTATTCTGCACAACTCCAAAACTCGTAAAAATTTACGAAGAATATTTTTGGAATTAATAAAAAATACTGGCGCAAGAATCAACTAGAGGGGGGCCACCAGCAGGCCAGAAGCCTGCTAGGCCCAGCCACCCCCTGGCCGCGCCTAGTAGGCTTGTGGGGCCCCTGTGGCTCCTCTGTCGCCCATCTTCTCCTATATGAAGCATTTTGACCTGGAAAAAATCAGAAGGGAGCTTTCGGGATGAAGCGCCGCCGTGTCGAGGCGGAACTTGGGCAGAACCAATCTAGATCTCCGACAGGGTTGTTCTGCCGGGGAAAATTCCGCCTAGGAGGGGGAAATCGAAGCCATCATCATCACCAATGATCCTCTCATCGAGAGGGGGTCAATCTCCATCAACATCTTCACTAGCACCATATCCTCCCCAAACCCTAGTTAATCTCTTGTATCCGATCTTTGTCTCAACACCTCAGATTGGTACCTATGGGTTGCTAGTAGTGTTGATTACTCCTTGTAGTTGATGCTAGTTAGTTTACTTGGTGGAAGATCATATGTTCATATCCATTATGATAATTAATACTCCTCTAATCTTGAACATGAACATGCTTTATGAGTAGTTGCATTTGTTCCTGAGGACATGGGATAAGTCTTGTTATAATTAATCATGTGAATTTGGTATTCGTTTGATATTTTGATGAGACATATGTTGTCTCTCCTCTAGTGGTGTTATGTGAACGTTGACTACATAACACTTCACCATTATTTCGTCCTAGGGGAAGGCATTAGGATGTAATAAGTAGATGATGGGTTGCTAGAGTGACAGAAGCTTAAACCCTAGTTTATGCGTTGCTTCGGAAGGGGCTGATTTGGATCCATATGTTTACCTTAATTCTTCTTTCGTAGTTGCGGATGCTTGCGATAGGGGTTAATCATAAGTGGGAGGTTTATCCAAGTAAGGGAAGCACCCAACCACCGGTCCACCCACATATCAAATTATTAAAGTAACGATTGCGAATCAAATGAGGATGATGAAAACTAGCTTGACAGAAATTCTCATGTGTCCTCGGGAGCGCTTTGCTTTATATAAGAGTTTGTCCAGGCCTGTCCTTTGCTACAAAAAGGATTGGGCTACCTTGTTGCACTTTTTCTACACTTGTTACTTGTTCCTCGTTGTGAATTATCTTATCAGAAAACTATCTGTTAACGATAATTTCTGTGCTTGTAGAGAATACCTTACTAGAAACCGCTTGTCATTTCCTTCTACTCCTCATTAGGTTCGACACTCTTACTTATCAAAAGGACTTAAATAGATCCCCTATACTTGTGGATCATCATTAGGCCATTAGGAAAGGTGTGGGATTGATTTCCCCATTGCTCATTGCAGCTTCCATGTCGACTAGGTTATGAACGCAAGGATGAGACTGGTAGTTCAGGTTGCATCACTGATAGGCGGGACTCAAGCATGACTCATTTTCATGCATAAGAGAGTTGTTCATTGTCTTGAAAGTCCTGACATCAGTTATGGTCCAATGCTTATCCGGGACCAGGGGAGGATGTTGAATCTGATCTACATCGATAACTACAACACCGTAGATGCTCCATGGATGCTTCAAATGAAAAAGGCACTATTTGCCAGGCTTGTGCAGACCTTTAGGAGCAGGGATTGCTACAAGATAGCATCCACACCAGTTTGGAAGAGCAAGCGGCTATGTTCCTCCATGTCGTTGGTCATAACTAGAGGTTCAGGGTTATGCACAACGCCTTTAGGAGATCAATGGAGGCCACCTCCAGGTACTTCAGGCAAGTATCGCATGTTGTTGGGGAACTCAGAGGAGAGATGATCAGGTCACCAACCGGTAGAACTCCTACCAAGATTCACACTAGTCCAATATGGTATCCATACTTCAATGTGAGAAATGAGATTGTAGTTGATGGCTTGATATGCTTGTATTATTTGGCTATAGACATAACACAATCTTCTAATGGCATTTCAGGAATCCTTGGGGCAATAGATGGTACTCATGTCATTGCTAGAATGCCAAGGTCATAGTATGCACCATACAATGGTAGAAAACACTACACAAGCTAGACTCTAATTACCGTTGTTGAATTCGATTTGAAGTTCACATATGTTTGGGCTGGCTGGGAAGGGTCGACGTATGATGTTAACATGCTTAGTGACAACATGAGTCGTCCTGATGGCATCAAAATCCCCGATGACAAGTTATACCAAGTGTCGGTGTCAAAACCGGTGGATCTAGGGTAGGGGGTACCGAACTGTGAGACTAGGATCAAAGGTAACATGAGACGAAGGGGACACGACTTTACCCAGGTTCGGGCCCTCCTATGGAGGTAATACCCTATGTCCTGCTTGATTGTATTGATGGTGTAAGGGGTTACAGAGTTGATCTACCTCGAGATTGTATGTCTAACCTTAGATGGGTTGTTCTCCTATGCCCTAAAACCCTTCGGCTTATATAGATGTCGGGGGTGCCCTTAGCTTACATATGGTCGGTAACATGCCGAAGAGATAACTTCCCTAACTACAACTAATAACTTGGAGAACACGTCTGGACTCCATGAAGCTTCCATCCTGGCACAGATGGTCCTCGATCCTCCGATGCCTACCTTGTGGCCCATATAGTCCGACCCATGAATAATGGTCAGCTATCCGAGGACCCCCTAATCCAGGACTCCCTCAGTAGCCCCCGGACTGGCCTTCAACACCGATATATATTCGGTTGATGCCTTTATGTTGTTGTCTTCGGCTTGCGAGGCAAGTCCCTCATCCTCCTCTGTTCGGCATCCGACCAGTATTCGGTAAGACCCCAAGCATCACGGGCGCAGGTCATTATAATAACTGCACAAGTTCCTTGATTTTCGTGCGTCATGGGGAGGTGAGTGGTTAGCGATTTTTACAATCCTACCCCTCCGTAATGGAGGCACCAACCCATTTAACCAAACCAAATCGTGATTCAAACCACATCTTCTTCCTCCCTATCGTCAGAAACTCCCAACGGAAGCTCTACGCAAAACATGGCTAACGCTCCCAGTTCCTCAAACAGCGCTCACGGCCAACACCCAGGCGACTGGACCAGCTGCTCTGTCACACTTCTGAGGCTGTGCAACCTGGTGACCCAGGGATACTTTGCATTATTAGATCTAGCGACAACCCGCGCTGGCCTAGTCGCTTATGGTGACGAGGTCTTTAACGAGCACTTCCCCAATCCAAATAGAGGGGAGCGTGTTTGCTTCGTTCCATTCCTTCTCCGAGGACTGGGATTTCCAATCCACCCAGTTTTGAGGGGGTTACTGGAGTTCTACGGAATTCAACTCCACCACCTCACCCCGGGGCCTATCCTACAGATCTCGGGCTTCGTTGCCCTTTGTGAGAAGTTCTTAGGGTGCAAAGCTCACTTAGATTCGTGGAGGAAATGTTTCTTCCTCATCCCCTGAACTCGGGACAAGGCCATCTTAGAGGTCGGCGGAGCCGAAGTATGCCGCATAGCGGGAACGGGGTATCCGGCCGACACACCGAAGAAATCCGAACAATGGACTTCGGAGTGGTTTTATATTGAAGACGTCCCCCTGTTCGAGCCAACTCGGACAGGTCTGCCCGAATACTCCGACCTCCTCCCGAAGAAGAGGTATAATTGGCGACCTAAGAGCTCTTAGGATGAGAGCACCGAAGTGCAACGCCTGGCCACACAACTGCAGATGATTGCCTATCACCGGATGACCATGATCGACGTCATGGCCGCCGCTATCTCCCGTGTAACATCCCAAAATTTCATTTTGGAATGTTATGAAATATAGCTATGCATTCATCTGCATCATTGCTTGAATACATGTATTGTTGAAATGCCCTTTCTAAACTTCTGAAAGCCCTTTCTATTTTTCCCTAAGTTGCTTTCACCTATTTAAAATTTTGGTTAAAAAGTTCAAATAAGGGAGGAGGAACATGACACTCCACAGTAGGGACTAATTGGTGATATATTTGAACAATAATAAACAGGGGTTATTTTGAAAATATTTGCAAAAAGGGTTTAAAAAACAATTAGGCAATTTCTGAAAATATTATTTTTTGTAAAGTGTTCAACTGACAGAATAGAAATGTTCATTAAATAGAATTTATTATTCTGTTAATTTTGATATATAATACCCCTATATTTACAAACGATTCGAATGCTTTAAATGTTTTTGAAACGCTCTAGTAAATTATTAAAAGGAAACGGTAACAGTTACTGTAATAAACGGGCCGGCCCAACGGCTTTAAAAGCCGAGACCGTTACCGGTCGGCCGACTGACGCGCATACACTTCTCTCTCTCTCACTGACACTGGACCCCACCCCGACCGACTGTTAGCCTCGCTCGGTCGTCACTCACCTCCCTCCCGCGACGCCGGACCGCCGACATTTACTCCCTCTCCCCCGGATCTCTCTCCCCTCTCCTCCGCCGCACCCCCCGAGCACCCTATAAGTACCTTCCAGCCCCGCCTTTCATTTTCTCCCCAAAACCCCTCTGTCCCTCGCCGAGGCGCTGCCCAATTGCTCGCCGGAGTAGCCACCCCCACCGAAGCTCCCGTCGACCATAGCCGTCGATTCCGACCACCGTTCCACCCACACGTGCCACTAGTCGACTCCGGAGACCCGTCGCCGTCGCCCGGACCACTTCGCTGCCTTCCTCGACCACCGGAGCACCAACACCGGCAACGTCACCGTTTCGGACTCGCCGGAGGACCCTCGCCGGCGACCTTTTTCACTGTGAGCTCTCTCCTCCCTTCGATCTAAATCCAACGGCCATGATTAGAACCACTAAAATCCCGAACCGGTATCATCTACCGACCGGTCGCCCGCCCGCAAACTCCCACGTGCACACCCTAGCCACCAATCGGACAGCGCCACGTAGCCCCCCCTGGCCGTTGCAAGTCAGGTTTCTTTTCAGTCTTGTTTTAATTAACAGAATGATTTCAAATTTTGTTTTTCTTACATATTTTAATGTATTTAATGTTTTGAGTTGATTCTTTTTGCAATAGCTCACATTTTTCATGTAGTTTCACCCTGTACTTTTAAATTTCAAATTTGAGCTATAAAATTTGAATTGAATCAAATTTGCTCAGAATCTTCAAATCTGAATAACTGGAGTTTGAAAATAGATTTTGATATGAATCTTTTTGCTACTGTTTCATATTGGTTAGGACTATCATCATGTTTAGTTTGAGGATTTTTAGGATGATTTTGAATAGTTTTCTAGCTATAAACAGAATCTGCCTAGTATTACAATATAGTTTTATTTACTTAGTTTTAGTTAGTTCAATTTAGATTTAGTTTTAATTTGTCTAGTAGGTTCTGTTGTTTATACATTTAGTGTTTTACTTATTGTTAATAAAAATATAAAAAGTGTTTAGTTTATTTCTCTGTTAATGTAGGAATCACAACTTCTTTTCAAATAGGTTTATTTTGATTAAAACAACTAGTTATTAATAGTTTTGCTTTCAAACAAAGTTTTATATAATTTAATTTTGTTTTCTAAAACAAGTTTATTTGTAAATTCTTTTCTGTTAAGAACATGTTTTACTAATAAATAATAAGTTTGGTTTTGCTCTCTTGTTAGTAAAACTATATTTGTTCCATTTAGTGCTTATCAAAACTTTTACAAACTTTACAAAAGTTTTCTCAACAAACTTAAATTGATTTTTCTTCTGTTTATTAATAAAAATATTTTATTGTTTCCTTGCTGTCAACAATTGTTTTGGTTCTTTCAAAATAGTTTATTATGTTAGTAGTGTTTTATCAATCATCTTTTTAGTAAACAAAACTTTGTGTGTTTTTCTTACTTGTGATTTGTGCTTTGTTTTGTCTTGATTGTTTACTAGTTCTTGGTTGATGGTTGTGAGTTAACATATTTTGTTGTATGCTTATTGAGTGCTCTTGTTTGCTTCGTTAGATTATCCGGAGTGCGAAGCTTGTTACTTAGAGTCACTCACGTACGAAGATCATCAACCAGGCAAGTCACTTTGATCATGTTTACCCATGATTTATATGCATTAGTTCTACCATCTCCCCAAATTTCATGATAGATAGGTTAGTTGGACACTTGGTTACATTGTAGTAGTATCATGTGGTAGGTACCCCCCTCAAACTCTTTGACACATTGGCCCCGGGAAACGTTGTTTTACTTTTTGCTATGCTATTAGTAGACGGGGTTGGTTGTGTGATTCATGAGAGTTGAGAGAGTTAATAATTTTGAGACCTACATAATGATCAAGATTTAAGACTCCGAGTTTTGAACATACCTCTGGGTGGATGATGGTTGAACGGCACCCTGGAGAAACCAGTGGATTTGCCTAGGTGATGCTGGAGATGGACAGTATTCACGCGAAAAGGTCCACCCAGGCACAAAGAGATGCATGGGTGCTTCAAGACCCAAGGCTTACCTGCACAGCCACAAGTCATTATGGGCTCTGGCTTGGTTGGATATCGTGGTGACCCTGGACAGGCGGTGCTACGAGATGTAGAAGAATGGTAGGAAAGGATGGGCACCGACAGAGTCGCAGGGAAACCCTTTGGAAGACCATGTTTTGGTCATCCGTTTCTCAAACACCCTGAAGTGCGAGAATCAAACGGAGGCGACAAAATCTTGTGGGTAACGTGTGCAAAACTCTGCAGAGTACTCAAACCTAATCGATTAGCCGTGTCCACGGTCATGGACGACTTGAGCCAAAGGTACTGAAACTTCCGGAACTCTCAACACAATTAATATGATGATGTGGGTACTAATAATTTGGGAATGAGAATTGGTTGGTGGAACCATCTCATTAATCAACCAACTTAGTAATATTGTTGCTTATCCCTCTCTTGATGTAGGAAAAACTTGGCTGTACGCAAAAACTTACCACCCCACCTGCCATATAAGCATATAGACTAGATGATTATCTTTTCACCCCTCTCTTGTGACTTTGCCGGCATATTCCATATGCTGACCTACATGGCTGCAACGTATCATGTTGCAGAGTACTTTTCCGACCAGGAGTGAGGACACGTTCTATGCTCAGTGAGATGCCCTTGGAGTCAGATGGACTCATCTACCTTCGACGCTTCCGCAAGATTTAGATATTCTCATGAGTTGGCTTTTAGCCACTTTATTGTAATTTTTATTGTAATAAAGGACTCGAAATGAGATTTCGATTAATATATTTGCCGTGTGATTTCCCTTTGATATATACATTGATGTGCCGTGTGTGTACCAGCATGATCTTGGGATTGTACGGAAACACCGGAGATTCGACCTTTCAGGTCGGGTCGCTACAGAAATGGTATCAGAGCACACGCTGACCGTAGGACGTAACCTCTAGGATTGGAAAGCCTTAGGATTGTATCTCTTTGTCTTTAAAATTCTTATACTCTCATCTACTCATTTGTGATTTATCTCCAATTATTTCAAAATTTATAGATGGCCACCTTCATCCCAGTGTTGA